>CM060354.1:28017703-29269512 GCA_030545235.1 Helianthus tuberosus
CAGGTATGGTCCTGCAAGAGATTTCTTGTACAAAACATTATTTATAATAGTGAATCGTGATACCTTCATCCTAAATGCCTTAGGGTTTTCGTCTCTAGGGATGTGTCCTTCCTTGAGATATCTTATGATTGGAGCCATCCAGGATTCAGTATCCTTATCAGGATCATGACCAGGATCCTGGATGCTTGTTACCTCCTTATCCTGAGCTTTGAAGGGATCCATAGCAGGATACAGGATATGAAGTATCGGTATTTGGGTTCCCTCTGATATCCTGACTGATGATCCTAAGTTTTCCAAGGCATCCGCTTCCGCATTATCTTCTCTTGGTACCTGTTCAAGTGTAAAAACATCGAAATATCCTGCTAATTTTTTGAGAATATCGAGGTACTCGATTAACTTCTCACCTTTAACTGCATAGGATCCATTAAAATGATTAGTGATTAACAAGGAGTCAACATATACTTGCAAATTCTTGATATTCATATTTTTAGCCAACTCTAATCCTGCAATTAAAGCCTCATATTCTGCTTCATTATTAGTAGCAGGAAATTCACCCCTAATAGCCTGGGGTAATATGTCCCCCTGTGGCGATTTTAGTAGTATTCCCAATCCTACTCCTCTAACATTAGATGCTCCATCAGTGTATAATGTCCAGGATTCTGAGGTTTCTCCTAATTGTTGGACTTCTAGGTCTACTTCATCCTGAATATCACTACTGAAATCAGCCACAAAGTCAGCTAGAGCCTGTGATTTTATGGCATTTCTAGGTTCATATACTAAGTCATAAGCACTTAATTTCACTGACCACTTAGCCATCCTGCCTGACATCTCAGGTTTTCTAAGCACATTTTTAACAGGATAATTGGTTTTAACATGAATCCTATGTGTCTCAAAGTAATGTCTAAGCTTTGTCGATGACATAACTAGAGCCAATATTAATTTTTCTAAATGAGAATATCTAGTTTCAGCATCTAATAAACTTTTACTAACATAATAGACAGGATATTGCTGACCTTCATGATCCTTTATAATGACGGCACTTACAGCATTCCCTGATACTGCGAGGTATAGCGACAGTGATTCACCATTTTCAGGCTCCATCAATAGAGGTGTAGTTGAAAGATACTGCTTCAAATCCTGCAGGGCTGCTTCATGCTTCTCTTTTCATTCGAACTTCTTGTTTTTCTTTAGGATATCATAAAATTCCTTGCACTTTTCTGAGGATCTTGAAATAAATCTGTTTAATGCTGCTACTCGCTCTATTAACCGTTGCATCCATGAAGGTTAACATCTCATGGCCGCCAGTTGCATCCACCATTGCATCAATATGAGGAAGAGGAAATGGGTCTTTGGGATAAGCTATATTGAAGTCTGTGTAATCTACACAAACTCTCCATTTCCCATTTTTCTTCTGTACCATGACTACATTTGCTAGCCATCTTGGAAACTTAACTTCTCTGATCATTTTAGATTTCAATAGCCTCTCTACTTCTTCCTGAATGATCACATTTCGCTCCGGAGCAAACTTCCTCCTCTTTTGTTGGACAGGTTTGAATGATCTGTCAATACCGAGCTTGTGTGTTATAAAATCCTTGGAAATGCCTGTCATATCCTCGTGCTTCCACGCGAATGTCGACATCCTGCACTTCAAAAATTTAGTTAACTGTTCTTCAATATCCTGAGGGATATTGGTTCCTACGAGCACCGAGATATCTGGATTATCCTGATCCAGGATAATTTTCTTCATATCCTGCTCTGAAGCCTCCACGATATCCTAGGCCCGCATCTTTAATTGCTATGCTGCATTAGGCTTGGTTGAGGACTTCATTGAGGATGAGTAACATTCCTTTGCCTCCTGCTGATCACTATCAACCTTGACAACCCCCCAAGGGGTAGGGATATTGATGCATTGATGATAAGTTGATGGCACAACTTTCATATCATGGATCCATGGCCTACCCAAAATGATGTTATAGCAGGATAGGGAGTCCATCACACAGAAACTTTGTATTGAGTTGACCCCTTCAACATATACTGGTAACTTTATCTCTCCCACTGTGTTCCTAGCCTCTCCACTGAACCCAACAAGCACGGTGGATTTTGAAGTGATATCCATTGGAGATACATTCATTCTTTTCAAAGTTTCTAGTTGGATTATGTTGACGGAGCTGCCATTATCCACCAATATCTTGCGTACAAAATGGTTAGCCACATATAATGTTATTACCAGAGCATCATGGTGAGGATCCTGGACAGTATCCCTGTCATCACTGTCGAATGTGATCGCTTTATCAGTTGTGAGGGTAGTCATCCTGGCAGGTTTATCTCCCCTTTCGGCCTTAGCTTCCTTTGCATGTCTCTTGGCCGCAGAATACGAAGTCCCACAAATGTCGGATCCTCCTGAAATAAAGTTGTTTATCTTAGCATCCGTAGGAGGTGATGCAGCTCGTTCAGGATCCTTCTCAGTATCCTGACCCTTATTCTTCTTTCTTCCTAGGAGATCCTTCAGATATCCCTTTCTTAGAAGATAACTTATTTCTTTTCTTAGAGCAATGCAATCCTCAGTTACATGTCCGAAATCTTCATGGAAGGCACACCATTTGGACTTATCCTTCCAATCAGCTTTTTGTTGATTCTTCCGAGGCCACCTGGCTTTGTCTCCTAGACTATGCATAGCATACATCAGTTCAGGTATGTTAACAGAAAAGCAATATTCAGATAATTCAGGATACTCCTCAGGATCCTCGTCTTCAACAGCGTTCACTTTCTTGCTGTCATTCCTGCCATACGGCTTAGAGCGATATGGTTTAAACGAGGATTCTAATTTCCTATTGGTTGACTCATAAGTCGTGGACAAATTCATCCTCTCTTGCATCTTTTTGTCATCCTCCAGTCGAATATATCTTAGGGCCCTGTTTCGGGCTTCATCCAAGTTCCTGCATGGGTTCATTACAAGGTCTTGGTAAAATTGAGAATCTTTTTGCATCCCCATCTTGAAAGCCTGCACAACTGTTGCAACATCAAGATGTGGAATATCTAAGGATTCCCGGCTAAACTTGTTCACATAATCTCTTAAGGATTCCTGAGGTCCTTGAGTTATCCTGTAGAGATCACTTGTTAGCTTTTCAAAACTTTGACTGCAAGAAAATTGACTATTAAATAAATTTACTAGGTGAGCAAATGATGTAATCGAATGAGGAGGAACATTTAAGAGCCATTTTAAGGCCGATCCTATTAAGGTAGAACCAAAACCCTTGCATAGGCATGCTTCCTTGAGCTTCGGAGAGATAGGGTTAATCTCCATTCTTTCCCTATACTGGGCAATATGCTCTTCAGGATCCGTAGTTCCGTCATAGAGCTTCATGTTGGGGGTTTGAAATCTCTTTGGGATTTCAGCATCACAAATAGGATATGCAACGCGAGATATCATGTGGCTGTCTTGGGACACTTCCGGAATTGGCTGGACCACCCCAGGTACACTGGATATCATGTCCTTCAATTTCTGAAGCTCCCTAGTAAATGTTGACGTCATACATGCGTCCTGCAAAGATCCACTATTGTTAGTAGTAAGAATATTATTATTATTTGACACGTTACCAGTCTGAGGATTCTGGCCATATCCTAAAGCATATCCTGAGCTCCTCACAGTTGACATCCTGACCGAGGAGGGTATTTCAGGAGTATGATTCTGAGAATGGCTAGGCACAATATTTCCCCTGTTATCCTCAGTATATACGGCCGAACTGAAGTTCAAAGCTCTGGGCAGTAAAGGAGTGACATTATCCTCGGCGGGCCTGCTTGAGCTAGATTTCAAGAGTTGTATTTCTCTCATTAGCATTTGGTTGGTTTCTTGCTGTTGCCTCATCTGTTCCTGTATATTACCAAACAAGGTTAGAATTTCATCATTAGAAGCCAGAACAGGACTGGATCCCTGAGTGTTCCGAGTAGGGATAATATCCTGAGGTTGTGAAGAAGCTTTCATCCTTGGAGGAGGTGGTAGAAGCACCGAACCAGTAGTAGTAGAAGTTGTAGCAGACACGGTGGAGGAGCTCATGTTTGATCTCGAGGCCATTGTAAATAGTGTGGCAAAAAGTTTTGAGAATAGAAAACCAAGTAACGATTTCGCAAAAGTTTTTAGTAAAGATAGCACCACTTGCCCCACGGTGGGCGCCAAATTCTTTTGATCAAAAATTACCGAAGCAATTAAGTGATCAAATTAGTCAAGTGAGGTAGTGTGCTAAGAAAGTGTGTTGAAAATATGCTGATTAAGTTGTTTACAAAAAACAGTTTTCAGGATACGGCTCAGGATATTGAGTTATATATACAATCAAACTATGAGCAAAAAGTAAAGGGGGTGACACGAGATATACGAGGAAAGCCCTTGATCAATCTAGATCACCGGCACAAAACCTCAGGAGCTGACAATCGCAGCTGCCTTATTCTTCTTATTGCTTTAAACGTCAGGATACAGTGTAGGATATTGATCAGATCGCTAAGTGTTACAATGCTTTTCGTGAAAGTGTGAGTTGCGAGAGAGTAGAGTGTGAGAGAGAAGTGAGTGTTGTTGTGTCCTATTCGATCTGATTTATCCAAATATTTATAGCTAAGAAATATAAACGAAAACTCCTATAAACGGGGGATGCTTCCGAATATTCCATAGTTAACGTTATGAACCGAGTAAAGCGGCTTCAACATCTTCCTTTGAACGACTTAGACCGAGTCTTTCGGGGAAAGGGCCCTCATGAACGTTACCAGCTTGGACTCGTACTCCTGCACATAATTCGTTAGTTATCGTCAGGATACCATTCAGGATGTTACCAATATCCTGAATCAGCATCCCGGACATGAACATATATCATACAAGCAAGATATAATTTAAGATATCATCCAGGATATGAGCTTAAAATTTCACTCATAACAATAACAAGCTTGAGTTAGAACGATTAGCTAAGTTAGAAAACACACGCACACTCGTAACAGCTCTCAACAGTTCATTGGCGATTTCATACACATTACACTCTAGTGATCCTTGTAACAAGCTTGTTATCATCCCGAGTTGTAAAGATCATTTGTTTAATTATAGTTGGTGATCGGTAGTTTCCATCACCCGAGGTTTTTTATGCCGGAGATCAACTCTTGATCGAGGGCTTTTTCCTCGTACAAATCCTTGTGTCATTTGTTCATTTCATTTGCAAGTTATCCATACATTTGTTCATTGCTTTAGGCATCATTCCTCAAAACAAAAGCTTTGGTTGTATTATCTTAGCCTGATTTTTGACCAAAATAGATTGGCGCCCACCGTGGGGCAATTGGTGCTTCATTCCTAAGAAATTTTCGTCATTGTGATCATTTCGGTTCATTATCTCCGAGCAGATGGCTTCTTCAGTAAAGAACACTTCAAGTTCCATGCCGGCAGTCACTTCTACACAGGGCGTTCCACCTTTGCCTCCACCACCTTTTGGATCCTAGAAGAATGTTGCAAAGAGACAAAGCCCCATTTTCCAAAAACCACCAACATCTGCTATTTCTTCTAACCCTACTAACAGTGATCTTTTTACTTTGATTTTGCAGATGAGGGATCACATACAAGAGCAGGATAAAACCAACGAAAGGATCCTCCGGGAGATTGGTGACATCAAGAAACAGAAGAAATCAGTGGAGGATCACTCTCCTCTGATACCTAGATCACTGGATTTCGACACTCCGGTCTTAACTGCCCAGTAATCAGCAGCTCCAGATATCCAATACCGGGGTGGATCAACAAGAATGCGCTCTGGATCATCGGCAATCACTCAAGCTCTAGGATTCTACTTTCAACCTTCAGGATCCTTCTTCCAGCATCAAGGATCCTCCCAGGGTCAGGGATCCTTTCAGATTCAAGGATCCTCATCCCAGGGCCCGGGATCCTTCCAGGCTCAAGGATCCTCCACTCAGGTCCAAGGATCCCCTCAGGGTTAAGGATCCTCATTTCAGGATCAGGGACCCTTCCAGGTTCAAGGATCCTCCTCTCAGGTTCAGAGATCCTTATCTCAGGTTTATGGATCCATGGAGTATCCCCCAAGACCCCCAGTCACAGCACATCAAGGATCCAACATCTTTCAGGATCAGGGATTCTTAAGAAGTGTGCAACCAGGAAGTTCAGATGTCCATCTAGGAGACTTCATCCCAATGCAGACCATTGCTTCTTCTGGTCCTTCAGTCATACCAGAATCCAGTCAATATGGATTCACATCTGGAATTCCAAACTTGAATCCCCCGGGAGGTAACACTTTGAATAATTCTTATACTACTAACCATGGCTTTATGCAGGATACAGGTATCAATCAAGCTATGGCTAAGGAATTACAGAAGCTGAAGGATATGATATCCAGCGTTCCAGGAGTGGTTAAGCCCATTCCTGAAATTGCAGATGGGAGCCACAGGATATCTCGTTTCGCACCACCTATTTGTGATGCTGAGATACCCAAAAGGTTCCAAATACCAACCATGAAGTTGTATGACGGTTCAACGGATCCAGAGGAGCATGTAGCTCAGTACAGAGAAAGGATGGAGATCAATCCAATTCCTGAGAGGTTAAAAGAAGCATGTCTATGCAAGGGTTTCGGATCCACACTCACAGGATCAGCTCTTAAATGGCTGCTAAGTCTTCCCCTTACTCTATTACTTCGTTTGCTAATCTAGTTCATCTGTTTAATAGCCAATTCTCATGTAGTAGAAAATTTGAACGTTTAACTAGTGATCTATATAGGGTAACACAAGGTCAAAATGAATCACTTAGAGATTATATCACTAAATTCAGTAAAGAATCCTTAGATATTCCTAATCTGGATATAGCTACGGCTGTGGAAGCCTTTAAAATGGGTTTGCTTAGGGATTCATTATTCTATGATGATCTTGTCACGACCCCATGCATGAATTTTGATGAAGTAAGAACCAAGGCTGTTGGTGCATATTTGTGACAACAGCTTAGATTTGGTCTTTGGATATCTTGTAATTAGTTAAAACGATAAACGGTTAGCGGGTTTAGCTTTGTATTAGTGAGATAATAGAGTTTGGGCTAAACAAAACCCAGTTGGGTCAAGGGTGGACGAAATGGGCTTTGCCCATGTAGGAAACCCAAGCCCAAGTAGCAACTTTGTGTTATATGAACAAGGCTTTGCTTTAGGGTTTAGGTTAATCAGCCAAAACGTTTTTTGTGAGGAATTTTGTGAGAGCATACAGGCTTGGACGAAATTGTGTTGGTTAGGGTTTGATTGAATGTAATTATAGTAATTGATAATCAATAGAAACCCGGTTTGAAAGTGAATTGCTGATTTCTGTTTCTACTCATTCTGTGATATTCTGATCAAGAGGATTCCACACTCTTGATTGGATTGAAAATTCTGTGAAAGATCCATACATCAAGGGGACCAACAATTGGTATCAGAGCTTTAGGCTCTTGAAGAAGCTCGGTTCATAATTGAAGACTACAGAATTCGGGTGGAATTGTTTTGAAACTTTTCGAAAATTTTGAGTTTTGGAAACTAGGGTTTCGAAATTTTTCTTGGTTTTGATATAATTTTCAAAAATTTTTGGGTTGTTTGATCTGTTTACGTATTTAATTTTGCTGTTTAAGTGTTTTTGGTTGCAGGTTTGGTTGATTTTTGAAGGATTTTGGCTTGAAAGTCTTGAAGATTCGAAGACTGTTCTTCGTGTTCTTCGTATTTTCTTCAAAAAATTCAGCTGATTTGGTGTTTAATTTTGCAGGAAACTGTTAGAATAATCTGGAAAATCTTCAGAAATTTCAAACAGATTGAGTTTCCAAAATTTTCTAGCAAATTTGCTGAAATCGGATAAATACACTGACAGACCAGCAAATTTAACTCGGTGACCGGCGAAATTAAAATCCAAAGGCGACTTTAGTGACCGTTTTAATTGTCCTCAGCGACATTATTACGGTGATCGGGGAAGTTACTAGACGTCGTTCACCGAAATTAACCAGCGAATTTGACCAGAGAAAATATCCTGCGAAATTGATCTGTTCAGCAAACTAGTCCTGCGAAATTAACCTGAGCTGTCTAGCGAAATTAATTTACATTGACCAACGAACTTAAACTGGCGAAATTAATAGCATAACCAGCGAAATTAACAGCATATTTAAGGGGTGGAATTTTTGTTGGCAAGCGTCGATAAAATTTCTGTTTTGCAAATAGAAATTGATCCGTAGCTCGTTTGACAGAACCGTCTGCACCTTTGAATTCCTTGCATTTTAGGACAAAAAAAACAAAAAACAAAACAAAAAAAGAGACTCTGGAAAATGCCGAATTCGGTTTTCGACATTATATATCATTGGATTCGTCTTTTCGAGACGATTCTAACGGTGTAATTTGGTAACCACTGTTTTTGGAGATATTTTGTACGGTTTTACCAGTCTGTTGCGTTAGAATGTCGAACATGACGAACTTGAATGCACCTAAGATGATGAAGGTGGAGAATTATCTTACATGGAAGGACAGCTTCCAATCATTCATTGAATCTCAGGATGCACGCATGTGGATATGTATTGAAGATGGGTACACAAACCCTACACATGATTATGAGGGCAGACCACGTAGAACAGACTATGTGAACATGAAAGATGATGATAAAAGGATGTATGAGGCTGAAAAGAGAGCCTTGGCTACGATAAAGATGTCCTTACCTGATAGCATCAAGCATACCTTCAAAAAGTACACAAATTCAAAGGATATGTGGGATGCATTGGAAAAGAGGTATCAAGGAAATGAAGATGTCAAGAGGAATAAAGCTGCGATCTCTACAGCACGAGATGGATCATATGATTGGAGTGTTCATCTGGAAGGTAATGAGAATGCCACTCAGGCATTCATGACAGAGATAGTGCAAGTTGATGAGGCTGAAACTACTGTGAGTGATGCTGAATCTGAAGTGAAAAATGCTGAACAGGTTATTGCTGATCAAACTACAGAAGTTCATGAGGAAGAGGTACAATCTAATTCTGTGTGCTTAAAATGTCGTGAACTACAGGGTGAGGTTGACAGCTTGACAACACAAAACCAAAGTCTGGTAAGCGAGGTGTCTAACATAAAAGAATCAAACTTTTTTGCTAAAAGAAACAAATCTTTATACTTGAAGAAGATAAAAGGTTATGAAGCTGAAATTGAAGCTTTAACCTACAAACTAAACGAAAAACTTCAAGTCGTAGACTTAGCTCATGACATGATGGCTGAGAAAACAAAAGAGATTTCTTAAAAATGCAAAGAGTTGTCAGATGCACAACTCAAAATTGTTGAACTTGAAAAGAAATTGAGTCAATTCAGAGATTCGTCTTTTGTAATGAAATACATGATGGGTGGGTTAAAGAAGAGTAATGACAAGACCAGTGTGGGCTTCCAGGGCTTTAATGAAGTTCCACCTCCTCTTAGTCATGACTATTCTTTCTTGCCTGATGAAGATGACCTCATAGACTTTATGTCAACCGCACTAAGTAGTTTTGCATCAAGTCAAAGTGATGGATCTGAGAGTGATGATGCTAAGAAGAACAATAATAGGGAACCTTTGAAAGTGAAAATCAAGCTTTTGTTAAAAAGATTAATTTTGTTCAAGGTAGTGATATGAAAAATGAAACCACTGTTATTGAAAACGAATCGAATGTAGAGTTTGCTAAAAATAAAAAGAAAGAAATATCTGAATCCAAGCAAACTAAACAAGATTCATCCAAGGGATCATCACCATCTGATAAGGGATCTACCTAAAAGACTCCAGCTAAGAAGTCTTTGAAATGGAGATCGTGCTTCAAGTGTCACACAAAAGGACATGTAGCTAGCTGTTGTCCTAATAAAAAGAGTGAAGCACAAGTTAGTGAGAGGAAGAGAAAGAAGTCACCAGAGAAGAGTGGTGATAAAAAGGAGAGAGAGTCCAACTCTCCAAAGAAATCTGCTCCTAAGCAACCAGAGAATGTTGCTATTGGTGTAGATAAGGCTGGAAAAGGAACTCCACAAGTTCCTCGTTTTCAAAGAAATCAACCAAGATTTCAGCCTAGATCTCCACCAGGCAGATATGAGAGACCTAGAAGCAGTTCACCAAGAATGAACAATTATAATTCTAATAATTTCAGAAGTCAAGGTCAATATCAAAATCGATACCAAAATAACGGTGGTCGAACTTTTTATAACAATGGCTTTAGAAATTATAACAATCAAGCTTCTTAGAATCAAAATTCAAGGTACCAAAATCAAAATTTTCAAAGGTCAAATAGTCCAAACACATATAGGAACCCTCAGGACCATAGACCTAGTGGAAATCAAAATCAAATTCCATCAACAGGTCTGAGATCCAAGACTCCAATTAGGAGTAATGGATATTGGATGGATGTTCAAGTGGTTGGTGAATTTGGACGACCCAAGACCATTAAGGCTTGGGTCCCCCAATCTAACTAATTTTATAGTTGGTGTGTGCAGGAGCTGCTAAGGAGGATTATCAACTTATGTTGATAGTGGCTGCTCTAGGCACATGAAGGGGGATGTGAGATTGTTGACAGAGTTTGAAAATTATGATAATGGACATGTGTATTGTTAGGGGAGGATTTTCCAATGATCAGTGATCCTCAATTACTGTTGGGCTTAGGGATCCTCAATTCTGTCTGAATTAGTGATCCTCAGAGAGTATTGTAGGATCAGGATCCAGGATCATCATAAGGATCCTTATACTAACGATTGTCTGCTTTGAATATGATGTTGTTTTGCAGGAGTACGAGCTTGGACTTGGTCTTGGTGATATTCCTAGAGCATATTCTCTATTTATTCCGCACGTTCTTGACTGAAATGGACGTTATGGAGGTCGTGGACGACTTGCACGAAATGCGGATAGTTAGTTAGATTAGATTTTTTCTAAATTTATAAGGGGATAGCGAGCTATATTAGAACACTTGGCTATTTTTAGCTTAACACACACACTCGTAACTGCTCTCATCAGCTCTCGACAATTCACTTGGCGATTACACACTTTTTTGGCACATTACACTATAGTGATCCTTGTAACTAGCTCGCTATCATCCAAAATTGTAATACCTTGTTTGTTTAATCTGAGTTGGTGATCGGTAGTTTCCATCACCCGAGGTTTTTTATGCCGGAGATCAACTTTTGATCAAGGGCTTTTTCCTCGTATAAATCTTTGTGTCACTTGTTCATTACATTTCTCAGTGATCCTTAGCATTGTTCATTGATTCAAGCATCACACCTCACGACAGAAAGTTTGGTTGCATTATCTTAGCCTGATTTTTGACCAAAACATGTATATTAAATGTTTTAAATTGAAGTTCAAAGTGCTGAGTCGACACACTAGATAACCTGGCAGATCTTTACACTAAAGCTTTTGACAGGGCTCGCTTTGAACATTTAGTCGAACTCAACGGGATGAGGAATCCTGAATAACGGGTTTTTCATAAGAATTTTGTAAATAGTTTACTGCTTTTCTTAAAAATTAAAAATACAAAAACATTGAAAAATAAAAAAAAACATAAAAAAATATAGAAAATAAAAATGAGTTATCACTGTGTGAAAAAAGAAGAAATGATAGTACATCAGCAAGTTAGACTGTCACACTGAAACTAAAATTAAATTGCTTAAGTGTGATAGCAGCTTCAACATATGATGTACCAGTAGGCAAAAAGCATGAAACAATCAACTTAGCAATGTGATATAAACCTAAACGACCTGAGTATGAGTGGGGAACACATCAGTGGTGTATGGTTTAATGACCTTAAATCTTGCGTTGATAGATTGCCAAAATCTGAAGTTTTGGGTCTTTATATTGTTATTTCATCTGGGGATATCAGGGGTGTCCTTCTGCTGCATCCAGATACATGCTGACCTAGGCACAACTAGGATATCCTAAAAGAGCTAAAAATGCCAAAACCTGAAAATGAAGAAGCTCTCATAGAGAGTCATTCAAAAAGTGCAAAATGCATAATTCGTACCAAAAATGGTATTTGTCTTAGCCCTCGTTAGATATTTTGGTCTCTTTGCTGTACGGAAGTACTGACCTGATCACCAATTATCTATCGTTGAAAAACAAAACGGATGAATTCAGTATACTCACCTACTATGATGAATCTTTGTGCATACCTTGATCGCGGGGGTATATCCTGAAGTGGGACACATTAGTATATCAGAATAAAATTACCTTAACGTATCATACGGTAATGGTACTTGAAATGTTCATGCATTTTATTTAAGAGGACAAACATACTGGTAATTGTCTTGGACTGCTTTTCACAAAAAAATAAATAAAGAATTATCTAATAGTGTGAAAACAGTTTGATTGTGCTGATATGATCTTCTTACCAGTGATTCTCACAAAAATAGAATGTTTATTGCTTTTGTTATTTATTTGCTTTTAAGAAAATACAAAAATACAAAAATAGTTTCTTTTTCTGTTAAAATTCTTAACGTACGGAAAACTGTTATTCTTGGAGGAATTGTTACTGATAGGGGGAGACGGTGTTGGAAAGTGAGTTCAAAATTTTAAATCATGCGGGTTCTAGGGTGTGTGAAAAAAAGTTTTGCGTGTTGGTGATAAGTTGAAAATGCTTAATCTGTAATACAGTTTAACTATCTCTTGAAAAATAATAATTTATTTAACTTTGTTGAAAAATTCTTATGATTTCTAGAGATGTTTGTTTTATAGTATACAGATTGAAGCAGTATGTTGCTGAGAAGTTGCTGTGAAGATGAGAGTTTGATTGGATGCCTGGTAGAACCTCCTTTCTACATTGTAAACAAGTTGAAGAGTTTGAATATTGCTATACGTATGCTGAACTGGAGTTTACTCAAACGCTAAAGTTTTTGAAGATTTGGTGATTGGATGCATCAGCTTAGGGGGAGTCTGTTGCTGACAGAAGCTGTCTGTTGCTGACAGAAGCTGTTAAAGCAGAAGCTATCCAAAGACCAAAGACAGTGCAAGATTACATGAAGATTGCAAGATGGCTTAAGACAAAGTTATTTTATGAAGCTATTGTTAAGGGGGAGTTTGTTGGTGCATATTTGTGACAACAGCTTAGATTTGGTCTTTGGATATCTTGTAATTAGTTAAAACGATAAACGGTTAGCGGGTATAGCTTTGTATTAGTGAGATAATAGAGTTTGGGCTAAACAAAACCCAGTTGGGTCAAGGGTGGACGAAATGGGCTTTGCCCATGTAGGAAACCCAAGCCCAAGTAGCAACCTTGTGTTATATAAACAAGGCTTTGCTTTAGGGTTTAGGTTAATCTGCCAAAACCTTTTTTGTGAGGAATTTTGTGAGAGCATAGAGGCTTGGACGAAATTGTGTTGGTTAGGGTTTGATTGATTGTAATTATAGTAATTGATAATCAATAGAAACCCGGTTTGAAAGTGAATTGCTGATTTCTGTTTCTACTCATTCTGTGATATTCTGATCAAGAGGATTCCGCACTCTTGATTGGATTTATGTTTCTACTCATTCTGTGTAGTCCATGTTAAGGATCACGAAGGTACACAACATCATGTTTATTATGTAAGTAAGAGTTTGCTTGATGCTGAATCCAGGTATTCACATTTAGAAAAACTTATCCTTGCTTTGATTATGGCATCTACTAAATTAAGACATTATTTTGAAACTTATGCCATTATTGTTAAGACAAACTTTCCAATTAAGAATGTTCTCAGGAAACCTGAAATGTCAGGAAGGATGGCTAAGTGGGTTGTGAAGCTTAGTGTTTATGATATAAGATATGAACCAAGGACTGGCATTAAATCCCAAGCCTTAGCTGACTTTGTGGCAGATTTTAGTAGTGACTTACAAAGAGAAGCTGAGTTAGAAGTTCAACAACTTGAAGAGACTAGGGATTCTTGGATACTCTTCACTGTTGGAGCCTCTAATGTTAAAGGGACAGGACTTGGAATATTACTAAAATCGCCACAGGGGGACATAATACCCCACTCAATAGCTTGTGAGTTTCAAACTACTAATAATGAGGTTGAATATGAAGCCTTGATAGCTGGTTTGAAAATTGCCAAGCACATGAGGATCAGGTATCTTGAGGTACATGTTGATTCATTGTTAATTACTAATCACTTTAATGGATCCTATGCTGTTAAAGGTGAAAAGCTAATCAAATATTTAGAGATAGTCAAAGAATTTGCACTCTCTATTGTTTCTTTTAGTTTGACATAGGTACCTAGGGAAGAGAATGCAGAAGCTGATGCATTAGCCAACCTAGGATCATCCTTGAAAATTCCAGAGGATATCAAGATCCCTATCATCCATATTTTGGCTCCTGCTATTAAGGATCACATAACTATGGAGATAGAAGAGGATTCTGCAATGGTTCCTAGTGATGGTGCACAGTCTCATTCAGGATCATGGATCCTTCCAATCATGAGATATATACAACATGGAGAGATTCCTATAGGAGAAAACCCCAGGGCTTTCAAAATCAAGGTATCCCAATTTACAATATTAAATGATATGTTATATAAACGATCTCTTGCAGGTCCATATCTAAGGTGCATAGAGGATCCTGAAATTCAAGAAGTCCTAAAGGATTTTCATGAAGGAGATTACGGAAACCACACTGGGGGCAGGGCATTGTTCTCAAGGATCCTTAGGACAGGATACTATTGGCCTACAATGAAGAAGGATGTTGTGGATTATGCCAAGAAGTGTGATCCTTGTCAGAGACATAGTAATATCCTTCATCAGCCAGCAGAGCTCCTGCATCCTATATCCTCTTCTTGGCCATTCATGAGATGGGGAATGGATATAGTTGGTAAACTTCCCAAAGCACTAGGAGGAAAGGTGTTCATGCTTGCCATGACTGATTAATTCTCTAAATGGATAGAGGCTGAAGCCTTTGCTCAAGTCAGAGAAAAAGAAGTGATATCCTTTATTAAAAGAAATATCATTACTAGATTTGGTATCACTTCTGAAATTGTTTGTGATAATGGATCCCAATTTATTGGGAGTAGAACTACTAACTTTTGTGACAACTGGGGGATTAAGATGATAACATCAACACCAGTCCACCCACAAGCCAATGGCCAAGTAGAATCATCTAACAAGATCATCATCAACAACTTGAAGAAGAAGCATGGATCCAAGAAAGGCAAGTGGGCAGAAGAACTACCTTATGTACTATGGGCTGATAGGACAACTCCCAAGAATGCTACTGGCCAAACTCCATTCTCTTTAGTATTTTGTGACAACTCGTATTTCAGAACCTATTTATGTGCTTAATGTAACGTATGTGAACACTATGTGACTATGTGAACTTGATGATTAATGAAATGTTATGTGTTTTGTGTAATGTATGTATGTATCTAAACAAGCCCAAACGCACAACACGAACCGATCGCACAAGCCCATTCGGGCTACACTCTTGTATTCGGACCAATGGGCATCCCAAGTGAGGGTTCGTGTGACAACCCGTAATTTACGGCTCTTAATTACGTGATTAACAGGTAATTAACGCGACAATAAATAGTGTTTATAGCGCAAATAAACATAATTAGGCCTTTGGAGTGCCCAGGAACGTTTATTGGACATTACAGTGCGCGAATGGTGGTTTACAGAGAAACCGGTGAAACGTTAAACGGCAACGGATTGAAACCGAACAGAATACTAACAACGCCGACAAATATTAAATTTTTACGATATCTATTAGCTTCGTAATAAAATTTTTGTGACTACAGTCGGAACCGGATCGAGGAACGGATTAAAAACGGCAACGAAACAATTTTTCGCGATTATCACCGTAGTCGACGAACGGGCGGGCAAACAAAGACTACCGACCGTATTTTTGTGCATTTTAATTTTTGACGTTAAACAGAGTTCAGGATTTTGACAACGGGTCTCGTAGGAATTACGGGCCACTTACACACGGGGATTAAGCTTGTGGGCCCTAGGCCCAAGCCCAAGACCCACAAGCCTAAACCTACACACAATAGGCAAAATCCCTACAAAATCTTTGCAAAATATTCAAAATCTATACAAGAGATTTTAATCCTAAAAATAAAGCAAATGACCTGAATGTCATTTGTTTGCTCAATAGTCATAAGGAACACTGTGTTCTATAAATAAAGGCCATTCACCTCTCCTAAAGAAACACAGAGAACTCATGCTCTCTAGTACACACAAACAAAACAATACATAGCCCCATCTTCACTAACAGATGACTCACAACCCACCCCTTACCCCTTGATGTCCCAATCGGAGAGCCACAGGTGGAGCTGGCTGAGCTTCGGGCGAGATAACCCCCCCCCCCCTTTATGTCTTCTGCTTATCGGCAGCCACCACCAGATGGTTGTGGCGTGTGACGGCTGCAACAGGAAGGAACGAAGAGAGAGAGAGAGCTGCGGAGAAGAGAGAGAGCTGCGGTGAGGAGAGAGAGAGAGAGAGAAACCGGCGGTCGGCTCGATTACCCGGCGGTTGGTTCGGTTATCCGGTGGTCGGTTCGATTATCCGACGGTCCCTGTTTCTGTCCGACGAGTATCCGGTAAAAACCCACCTTTTTCATCTTTTGTTCATGAAGATTGATGATCATGATGGGGTAGCGGAGAGGACGGAGATGGTGGTGGTCGGCGACGGCACAGTCACCGGAGCTACAAGGGTACCAGCAATCAGGACCACCAAGTCATTTGATTCAACTCAAGTACGGATCGGTTCCGGGTCAGATTTGGGTTTCGGCTCAGCTGGTTCGGGTGTTGGTTCAAAGTGTCGGTTCAATGGGTATGTGTATGGTTCAGCAAGTCAACTCGGTCATACCCGAGTCAACTCGGGTCAACACAGTCAAGATGGGTCAACTTACTTTGATGTTCGGGCCAGGTGGTTTCGGTCAGATCCAGTTTCGGTTGACTCAGTCAAGCGAGTCAACTCAGCGAGTCAACTCGGTGAGTCAACTCAGTCCGTGGTTCGACAAAAGGATTCGGTAAAGATTTTAATGGCGCGTTTATTTCATTATCTTTATAGTTTTGACTATTATCGTGCAAAACGAGCTCGAACCATTTCGTTATAATTTAGCTATATTTTGAAATACTTGGCGAAAACTATATATACTTGATTACATTGCATTGGACTATTGGTTGAATTTTGAAAAATATAGCGACACTTAGATGTCGGGATCGTCCAAAAGTAGAGGAAACTCTGCCCGTTTTTCGAGAAAAATCCTTAAACACGACACGTATTATATTTCAAAAACAACTCTTAATGGAATTCGAGTTTATAATACTTCAAACCTTGATAATTCCAAACGCTTTTACAAATAAATATAATGTTATATTTATTTCGAACGTCGTTAACTCGTATATTTATTTCGTATATCAAACAACACAACTTTGTTGTATAAAATAAATATAGTTGTATATTTATTTCAAACATACGGAATCTTTTATAAAATAAATATAACTTTTATATTTATTTCGAACGCCTAAACGGCATATACACATATACAAGACGCAATATATATAATACAAGTTTATTATATAATACTTTCATACGAATATTCCTACATACTCAAACGACTTCTCGCGGCAGTTTAACTTAGTCATTTTCATTAAGTTAACTATTTACCGTCAAATCGTTCGATTAACGATTCGGTAGAGCTCGATGACACGTAGTTTAGATACTGCGTTTATTTAGAAACTTATTAGATATTCCGTGTTAGGAATATTGTAGAATGCACGCTAGCGAATCAAGTCTTGGAAACGACGTCACAAAGTCGTAATTAGCTAGCTTTGCACAGGAATATTCATGTGAGTTCATAACCCCACTTCTTTTACGGCTTTACATTTTTTTTATAAATGTTTTCGGGGTGGAAAGACATGCACGTTTTGCAAAAACATACAAAGTTTTGAACTAACGCAAAACTCGTATTTCTAAATCATATTACGAAGGGATTTCGGGGAAACACAAATGAATTACGAAAGGTTTACACTAAACATACCGGTTTTTACAAAAACAAATGCTTATTTTCGAAATGTGAATGATATTTGGCCAGGGTGACCAGGAATCTGGTCAGGGTGACCAGGGATCTGGTCAGGGTGACCAGGGATTTATTTTATACATGGTATGGTTAGCGTAAGGAGGGTTACTACTTAGATCATGTGAGTGGGTAGGCGGGAACTGGAGGCCATTAATCCTCATTGTAGGACCGAGGGACGTAAGCGGTAGATCTATCTGGGTGTAGCGAGCCCAACTCCAGGTCCAACGGTACGGACCTCGGGGTGACTTTGTGCCCAACGCAAAATCTGCTAGGTTTGAGTCTTCCTACTTGCACTTCACACATATCAATGGCCTTGCAAACCATTGGTGATCTCTTTTTCCTTATCTGCTACATACCAGGGATTTTATACTTACGGAAACTTCTTGTTCATACAAATTAACTACCATGTTTTATACAAATTCAAAGCATTATGTGGGTATGGAGTCAAAGTCAGGGTGGGCATTGACAGTTATGAGAACATTACAAATACAAGGCTTTACGAATACATGGTTTTATGAACATAACGTGTTACAAACACAACGTTTCCATATAACTTGGCAAGAAAATGATTTTTAAATTCATTTTCTCAATACTATTTCAAAAACCGGTTATTCCAAAGATTTATTTCAAATCTCTTACAATACCAAAGATTTATTTCAAACCTTTCACAACTCAAAAGATTTATTTCAAATCTTTTACAAACAAACTATGAACTCGCTCAACTTTATGTTGATTTTTCGCATGTTTCTTTCTCAGGTTGCATTTCTAATACAAGGCACGGTTGGAATAGGAGAACCATTGGAGACTCGAGTACTTAGTGGGCGTTCAATTTTTTCTAGAAAGTCTTAGCTTATTTGCTTCCACTGTGCAATGAAGATACCAGTCCAGTCACGCCAATGCTCTGATAATTTCGGGTGTGACAGATTGGTATCAGAGCTATAGGTTACAGCGAATTAGGTTTCTGTTGTGATACCTAGGCTCTAACCTCACTTTTCTCTAGGACTTAGACTATTAAGACGTTGAATACATACAGAACGCCTAGTACTCGAATATGGTCTCCAACCGTTGCCGAAAAGCAAACAGTCAAAATTTTGTTTTCAAACATACGCTATTGTGATGTTTTATACACGGTACACAAAACAATTACATACAGTACACAAAACTCTGAGAGTTTAGGAAACATGCATTTAAGACCTTCGGAAAAGGAGATTCAGTCTGAGAGGCTGGGAGGATAGACTAGTGGGACTAGGGGAATTACTTGATTGCTTATTGGTAACTAACATGTTTATTTGATTATATGATTGATTATTTGCGCATGTGTGTGTTTATTAAAGGTCATCACGTAGGAACCGCGAATATTAACTCGGGCACATATTATTATCCATGTTGTCTATGATATTTTAACTTCCCAAGCAGGCAGCCTACGCATAACGAAACGCTAGTGCACGACAATACATGAAACTCAAACTTTACGTCAACGGATGTCGGAGTACATCACATTCTACACAGAACGTAACGCTAGTGCACAGGTATACGTGAAACTTAAGCTATACATCAACGGAGGTTGAAGTATGACACATACGACTATCGAGGTGAGGCCTTTGAGAAGGAACGATGACACAAATCTAACGACGACGCTAGATCCCTGTCAGCAGGAGAACTAACGATCAGGAAACGACAACTTGTCACGCGATCCTACAACGACACAAATCACGCCAGGGAGAAGACGATTGTCTCAGCATTCCCCCCCCCTACCTAACTAACGACGAATACGCTATGTTCGACATTCCATGGTAATGTCACCTAACAATTGGTCGTCACACGAAACCCCAGGTAAAGTCCTCAAATTTCTTTTATTGAAATTTCGAATTTCACACTTACTGAGTAGATTTTCGTATCTCTACTCCTCTTAATGGTCATTGTATCACGATCATCTCTCTACAAGTTACATACATGGTTTTCATTGCGACCATGCCGAAAGTTGTCTTGTTGGTACATGTATTTATTGTCGCCTAGCGCCGAAACCAAGTTCAATTGTTTGAACTTGTCCATTACACATATTCACTTCAGAGCATCATATGATGTATTGGGAGCATCATATTCAAATTCGTTTTAACAAGTGTTTCATTTGTTCCGAGTCGAAGTAAACTTGTTTGGCATTCGACTCCGTTAAATTGTTTGTTGATTCCGACACCATGTGATGGGGATTTTCATTAATTTGAAGCTTGCGCTAAACTCGTTTACGCATCTTATGCACGGATCTAAATATTTATTTATTGATTGTTTTCCAATCCACTTCGATTTATTATATCAAAGCGGTCTTAATACAATAGTGTGTTAAGACAATGGTACACAAATTCATTTTTATATTCCGGTGTACCTACTAACGGTTCTTTCATTATCGATCGAAAATTTTGCGATATCCATTGCTTCTTCATCTTCGATTGAAAACATTATTTCTTTGATGTTCCATATTCAATTGGAAATTCTATGATGTCATTTGAAACAAACTTTCGGATTCACCTTATTACGCTTTCATTTGACTTCAAACACGGTGGATTTGTTTGATCACCGCTATTATTGAATTATTTAAATCACTACGACCCTTGTGGTGTCAGTACAAATTTGTAGCTTGGGCTAATTATGATTGAGCGTTTTATGCAAAACACAAGATACTTGTTCGATCACCTCTATTATTAAATTGTTTCATTCATTGCGACACCTTGTGGCGTCGGTATGACTTGCAGCTTGCGCTGATCACGATCGAACGTTTCATGCAAACTATTACATTTGAGATTGTTGATTCTAAGTTCATCCAGTAGATGTTATTGCTCCTAGAACTCATTTACACGTTGTAAACGTTCATATGGAATTCGATTGGTCGAAGTTCCTGTTCATTGTTGAATCCCTATTAACTTAGTCACATTAGTAACTGTACCTATACGTCTCGTTTCTGTTGACATCAATTACTGAGACACATTTCTTTTAAACCGTTGGGTTCTTATTGTTGAGGAATGTCATTAAATTCACCTGATTCGAATAAGTCTTGTTTCGATTACGCGGTCATTCACTTTGTTATTATTCGGACTTACCTGCGAACAACACGATTCTGAGGAAATAACATAGTCTAAATTTCGAGGACGAAATTTTTGTAACAGGGGGAGAATGTGACAACCCGTAATTTACGGCTCTTAATTACGTGATTAACAGGTAATTAACGCCACAATAAATAGTGTTTACAGTGCAAATAAACATAATTAGGCCTTTGGAGTGCCCAGGAACGTTTATTGGACATTACAGTGCGCGAATGGTGGTTTACAGAGAAAACGGTGAAACGTTAAACGGCAACGGATTGAAACCGAACAGAATACTAACAACGCCGACAAATATTAAATTTTTACGATATATATTAGCTTCGTAATAAAATTTTTTTGACTACAGTCGGAACCGGATCGAGGAACGGATTAAAAACGGCAACGATACAATTTTTCGCGATTATCACCGTAGTCGACGAACGGGCGGGCAAACAACGACTACCGACCGTATTTTTGTGCATTTTAATTTTTAACGTTAAACAGAGTTCAGGATTTTGACAACGGGTCTCGTAGGAATTACGGGCCACTTACACACGGGGATTGAGCTTGTGGGCCCAAGGCCCAAGCCCAAGACCCACAAGCCTAAACCTACACACAATAGGCAAAATCCCTACAAAATCTTTGCAAAATATTCAAAATCTATACAAGAGATTTTAATCCTAAAAATAAAGCAAATGACCTGAATGTCATTTGTTTGCTCAATAGTCATAAGGAACACTGTGTTCTATAAATAAAGGCCATTCACCTCTCCTAAAGAAACACAGAGAACTCATGCTCTCTAGTACACACAAACAAAACAATACATAGTCCCATCTTCACTAACTGATGACTCACAACCCACCCCTTACCCCTTGATGTCCCAATCGGAGAGCCACAGGTGGAGCTGGCTGAGCTTCGGGTGAGATACCCCCCCCCCCCTTTCTGTCTTCTGCTTATCGACAGCCACCACCAGATGGTGGTGGCGTGTGACGGCTGCAACAGGAAGGAACGAAGAGAGAGAGAGAGCAGCGGAGAAGAGAGAGAGAGCTGCGGTGAGGAGAGAGAGAGAGAGAGAAACCGGCGGTCGACTCGATTACCCGGCGGTTGGTTCGGTTATCCGGTGGTCGGTTCGATTATCCGACGGTCCCTGTTTCTGTCCGACGAGTATCCGGTAAATACCCACCTTTTTCATCTTTTGTTCATGAAGATTGATGATCATGATGGTGTAGCGGAGAGGATGGAGATGGTGGTGGTCGGCGACGGCACAGTCACCGGAGCTACAAGGGTACCAGCAATCAGGACCACCAAGTCAGTTGATTTAACTCAAGTACGGATCGGTCCCGGGTCAGATTTGGGTTTCGGCTCAGCTGGTTCGGGTGTTGGTTCAAAGTGTCGGTTCAATGGGTATGTGTATGGTTCAGCAAGTCAACTCGGTCATACCCGAGTCAACTCGGGTCAACACAGTCAAGATGGGTCAACTTAGTTTGATGTTCAGGCCAGGTGGTTTCGGTCAGATCCAGTTTCGGTTGACTCAGTCAAGCGAGTCAACTCGGTCAACTCAGTCCGCGGTTCGACAAAAGGATTCGTTAAAGATTTTAACGGCGCGTTTATTTCATTATCTTTATAGTTTTGACTATTATCGTGCAAAACAAGCTCGAACCATTTCGTTATAATTTAGCTATATTTTGAAATACTTGGCGAAAACTATATATACTTGATTACATTGCATTGGACTATTGGTTGAATTTTGAAAAATATAGCGACACTTAGATGTCGGGATCGTCCAAAAGTAGAGGAAACTCTGCCCGTTTTTCGAGAAAAATCCTTAAACACGACACGTATTATATTTCAAAAACAACGCTTAATGGAATTCGAGTTTATAATACTTCAAACCTTGATAATTCCAAACGCTTTTACAAATAAATATAATGTTATATTTATTTCGAACGTCGTTAACTCGTATATTTATTTCGTATATCAAACAACACGACTTTGTTGTATAAAATAAATATAGTTGTATATTTATTTCAAACATACGGAATCTTTTATAAAATAAATATAACTTTTATATTTATTTCGAACGCCTAAACGGCATATACACATATACAAGACGCAATATATATAATACAAGTTTATTATATAATACTTTCATACGAATATTCCTACATACTCAAACGACTTCTCGCGGCAGTTTAACTTAGTCATTTTCATTAAGTTAACTATTTACCGTCAAATCGTTCGATTAACGATTCGGTAGAGCTCGATGACACGTAGTTTAGATACTGCGTTTATTTAGAAACTTATTAGATATTCCGTGTTAGGAATATTGTAGAATGCACGCTAGCGAATCAAGTCTTGGAAACGACGTCACAAAGTCGTAATTAGCTAGCTTTGCACAGGAATATTCAGGTGAGTTCATAACCCCACTTTTTTTACGGCTTTACATTTTTTTTATAAATGTTTTCGGGGTGGAAAGACATGCACGTTTTGCAAAAACATACAAAGTTTTGAACTAACGCAAAACTCGTATTTCTAAATCATATTACGAAGGGATTTCGGGGAAACACAAATCAATTACGAAAGGTTTACACTAAACATACCGGTTTTTAAAAAACAAATGCTTATTTTCGAAATGTGAATGATATTTGGCCAGGGTGACCAGGGATCTGGTCAGGGTGACCAGGGATTTATTTTATACATGGTATGGTTAGCGTAAGGAGGGTTACTACTTAGATCATGTGAGTGGGTAGGCGGGAACTGGAGGCCATTAATCCTCATTGTAGGACCGAGGGACGTAAGCGGTAGATCTATCTGGGTGTAGCGAGCCCAACTCCAGGTCCAACGGTACGGACCTCGGGGTGACTTTGTGCCCAACGCAAAATCTGCTAGGTTTGAGTCTTCCTACTTGCACTTCACACATATCAATGGCCTTGCAAACCATTGGTGATCTCTTTTTCCTTATCTGCTACATACCAGGGATTTTATACTTACGGAAACTTCTTGTTCATACAAATTAACTACCATGTTTTATACAAATTCAAAGCATTATGCGGGTATGGAGTCAAAGTCAGGGTGGGCATTGACGGTTATGCGAATATTACAAATACAAGGCTTTACGAATACATGGTTTTATGAACATAACGTGTTACAAACACAACGTTTCCATATAACTTGGCAAGAAAATGATTTTTAAATTCATTTTCTCAATACTATTTCAAAAACCGGTTATTCCAAAGATTTATTTCAAATCTCTTACAATACCAAAGATTTATTTCAAACCTTTCACAACTCAAAAGATTTATTTCAAATCTTTTACAAACAAACTATGAACTCGCTCAACTTTATGTTGATTTTTCGCATGTTTCTTTCTCAGGTTGCATTTCTAATACAAGGCACGGTTGGAATAGGAGACCCATTGGAGACTCGAGTACTTAGTGGGCGTTCAATTTTTTCTAGAAAGTCTTAGCTTATTTGCTTCCGCTGTGCAATGAAGATACCAGTCCAGTCACGCCAATGCTCTGATAATTTCGGGGTGTGATAGTTCGGCCCACTCCCTTATGTCGCATAACACTTAGGAGATAGGGTATACTCATCATAATTTGCAAAACACCCACACACACAAACCCTAGCTCTCTTTCTCTCCTCTCGAAGCCGACGCCAAACAACACCCCATCCCCATTGAAGCTTGGATTCGGATCACCCTCATCCATCTCTAATCTGTTAGTGTTTCATAATATGTGTTTTATTCGGGTGTTGATGTATTGTTTTGTTAATATGAATGATATGTGATCGATCATATATGTGTTTGGATCCGAATGGTTTGGTTAGTGTTTGTAATTATCAACCGTATGTTACATGATATTATGGATGCCATGATTTTATGTGATAACTAGAATGGTTTGTGTGAATGATGATGTTCTAGTGAATCGGATGTGTGTGATGATGTTAATCGGCTAGCGTGTCTTGTTCTCGGATTGTTTGCATAATGATTAGGATAGAATGTATGTAATCGGCTGTATATTCATGTAATCGGACCAAATGTTATGAATTAATAAGTTATTGTTCATGCTATGAATATGATTAGGGTTCTTATGAACTAATGATAAATTGCTTAGTTTGATCGATTGTATGTTGATTGGATAATTAGAAACTGTTGATTGATTAATTGTAAATTTGGAAACTGTTGAATGATTGTAACCGAATAGCATAATATCCGGATAATAAAACGAATCGCACAAGTCCCTCTCGGTCGCAGAAGATCAGGTCACACAAGACCTGATCTGATCGCACAAGTGCATCGCACAAGAGAGGGTACAAACACGGGAAGCACATAGTACTGTTTTATCTTGCATGATCGCACAAGACCTTGTGGATTGCACAAGATGGTGTCGATCGTACAAGGCTTGGGCCTTACACAATCTATTACACGGTTGGGCCTCCAAGCCCAATCTCGATCGCACAAGACCATCCGGATCGCACAAGACTCATGTTTGTTTGTTGGGCCGTATACTTGTTGGACTGCTTATGTTATTGGGCCAGGTGGGGTTTCCAATCGCATAACCCATTGTGGACCGCACAAGGTATGCTGATCACACAAGGGGTTTGGCCGCCTGTTTATTGGGCTTTATCTTTGGGATCGTACAAGTGTTAATATGTTATGTAATTGACTGCTAATGTGTTATACGGGTTTGCCATGGTCAATACGCGTTAGTAACTTGTTACCTCGTGTAAACATACGTGCACTACTTGAACCTAGACCTGACTTGTATGGTAACCATGTTAGGACGTGGTTGACCTCTAGCAGCTCGATTGACCTTTCGTTTATCTTCCGAGCTAACCTAAGGTGAGTTCTCACTTTCTACAAAGCATGGGATTCTCGAGGGTTGGGAATGGGTTAAGGAATATGGATTCCTCGTCCTTGTTGGGTAGGACAGTACGGGTTCAGGAATATAATTCCTCGTCCTCATGGACAGTTAAACTTCACTAGACCAAAACTCTATCACGAAGTCCCTCCTTTTTATATCGACTTAATCGTCGGGCCAATGGCGAGCGGGTCATTAGTTAGATAGCACTATTTAGGTCTGACAAGCCTCACACTGTACCGCAGAGGACGGGCGTGAACTAATGGATCTGGGCACGTCAATGATGATAGACATTGACAGTTCAGGGCACATAAACATGACTACAGTCAGCAGTCGATATGGTAACGAGTCTAGTAGTATATACATGGGGTAGCCCCCACGGCCGAAGAGCCAGATAATTAAACATGGGGTAGCCCCCACGGCTGAATAGCCAGAGTAAACGGGATATAAACAGAACACGTTTTCAACTAGGGGGTAACCCCCACGGCAGGATGCCAGTTAAAGGAAACTATTTCCGAAACAACTTAAAACAAACACCCAACTGTGAACTCGCTCAACATTGTTGTTGACTCGTTTCTACATGCTTTGCAGGTCTATAGGTACTTAGCTGGAGCTTGCATGGGTAAGAGTCGTTGTGGGATATGGACAGCTGTGTGCCATGTTAAACTTTGAAACATTTAAACTTATGTTTTGGTTTTAAACATTATGCTTCCGCTTGCAACTTAGACTATGTTTGTTTGGACACCAATTGTACTGGTTGGACTTTTATAATTACTTACTTGCTTGTTCAATATGATTGGTGGCTTGATCCTGGTCAGTCACGCCTCCAAGCGGTGATACTCCACAGGTGGATTTTGGGGGTGTGACAGATTGGTATCAGAACCATTGGTTATAGTGAACTTGGTTTTAATAAGGGAAAACGTTTTTGTTAAAACCAGACTATAACCTGTACAGTGCTCTATGATCCACAACGACGCTTCACTCCACGTGCAAGGCTCGACATTCTAGGTGATATGGTTTATGTTTTATTGCCTACTTGCTAGATTACATAGAACTTTGCTTATGGTATGTTTAGATAAACGTAGTCACTATTAATTGAAAACACGAGTGTGCTTACTCTCTTCTGTCATCGCACTTTCGCGAACCCCTCTCACTCATGTTTCTCTTGATATGAAGATCATGTCTGGACGCGTTAACATGACACAAGCCCAGTTGACGGCTCTGATTAACCAACAAGTTGTTGCGGCACTTGTAGCCGCACAAGCAGGAGGTATAACCTGCAGTTTAAACCCATTCTAGGATCTTTAGGTCCTACTCTCGTGAACCAACCTTTGTGTTAAACTTTGTCCTTTCTTACTCTCACGGCAGGTCAACCTGCACAACCACCTGTGTGCACCTTCAAAACTTTTATGGACTGCCGACCCACTACTTTCAGCGGCACTGAAGGAGCCGTAGGTCTCCTCCACTGGTTTGAGAAACTCGAATCTGTCTTCGAGATGTGTGAATGCCCTGAGGCTCGCAGGGTGAAGTATGCTACCGGTACTCTCGAGGGTTTAGCGCTCACGTGGTGGAACGCTCAACTCCAAATGCTGGGGTTGGTTGCTGCTAACGCCACCCCATGGAACAACTTTAAGGAAATGATCAAGGAAGAGTACTGCAATCGTGATGATATTCACAAACTGGAGGTAGAGTTCTTCAACCTCAAGATGACGGGGTCAGAGATTGAAGCATACACGAAAAGATCGAATGAGCTTGCTATTATGTGTCCTACTATGGTGGATCCTCCCATCAAACGCATCGAACTATACCTCAAGGGCTTAGTGCCAGAGATCCAAAGTCATGTGACTTCAGCTAACCTCGCCACCATCCAGCAGGTTGTTCAGTTAGCTCACCGTCCCACTGATCAGGCGATGGAGCAGAACCAGTTACCAAAGCGTATTAGTACTACAGCTACTTCAGATGCTCCTAGTGACAACAAGTGAAAATGGGATGGAGCTTCAAGCAAGGGTTCGACTTCTGTTCAATCTCAATCTCAGCAAAGAAGGACTGACGACTACAAGAGCCCTAGTGAGCAATCATCTGGTAGTCAAAGTCATGGTGGGTACAAGGGAAATCACCCCAAATGCAATCGCTGTAATCTACACCACAGCGGGCCATGCGCCAGGAGTAACTGCCATCGGTGCAACAAGCCAGGCCACACCGCAAAGGATTGCAGAAGTTTATACCCCGCGAACCAGAATTGTCAGCAACAACAAGCCCCACAGAATCAACGCTAGTAGCAGCAGCAGCAAGGTAACAACAAAGGGTGCTTTCAGTGTGGATCTGAAGGCCACTTCAAGAGAGATTGTCCCCAACTGAACCGGAACCAGAACAACAACAACAATAACAACCAGGGGAATGGAAACAACGGGGGTAACAACGGCAATGGTGCAAGGGGTCGTGTGTTCGTTATTGGCCAGGGAGAAGCGAGGAATGATCCCAATGTTGTGACGGGTAAGTTCCTACTCGATGACTTTTATGTTACTGTCTTATTTGATTCGGTTGCTGATACCAGCTACGTGTCCTTAAAAGTTAGTCAAATGCTTAAACGTACCCCAACACTATTGAACACCAAGCACACTGTAGAGTTAGCTAATGGTAAAAGTTTAGAGGTCACCCACATAGTCAAGGGTTGTAATCTTGTTCTTGCTGGTCACACTTTCTCTATCGACCTCCTTCCTATCACTCTGGGTAGTTTCGACGTTGTCATTGGGATGGACTGGTTATCCCAACATCAAGCAGAGATTCTTTGCAACGAGAAGATTGTCCGTATTCCTCGATCGGGTGATGAACCACTTATGATTTGTGGCGACAAGAGTGGTGCTGTTGTGAGCATCATCTCTTTCCTTAAGGCCCAAAAGTGTTTACGAAAGGGCCACACTGCTATTTTGGCTCTCGTTACTGACACCTCAAAGAAAGAGAAGAAGATAGAAGATTTTCCGATCGTACGTGACTATCCTGAGGTATTTCCTGAAGAACTACCTGGTCTTCCGCCTCATCGTCAGGTCGAGTTTCAAATCGAGCTAACTCCTGGAGCAGCACCCATAGCTCGAGCACCTTATCGTTTAGCCCCATTAGAGTTGGAAGAACTCTCTACGCAACTACAAGAACTCTTGGATAAGGGTTTTATTCGTCCTAGCTCTTCGCCCTGGGGAGCTCCAGTGCTATTTGTGAAGAAGAAGAAGGATGGTACCTTCAGGATGTGTATTGGCTATCGAGAACTCAACAAGGTAACCATGAAGAATCGTTATCCTCTCCCATGTATTGATGACCTATTTGACCAGCTGCAAGGGTCGAGCTTTTACTCGAAGATTGATCTGAGATCGGGATATCACCAGCTGAGAGTCCGAGAGGAGGACGTCTCCAAAACAGCCATTAGAACTCGATATGGACACTATGAGTTTTTGGTCATGCCTTTTGGGCTGACAAACGCACCCGCGGTTTTCATGGACCTTATGAACAGAGTGTGCAAGCCTTACCTGGACAAGTTCGTTATTGTTTTCATCGATGACATCCTGATCTATTCTAAGAGTCAGGAGGAACACGAGCACCATCTGCGACTCATTTTAGAACTCCTTCGAACAGAATAGCTTTATACTAAGTTTTCGAAATGTGACTTCTGGCTTCGTGAAGTCCATTTCCTAGGCCATGTGGTAAACAAGGATGGGATCCATGTTGATCCATCCAAGGTAGACTCGATTAAGATCTGGCCTGCACCTCGTACACCAACGGAAATTCGCCAATTCTTGGGCTTGGCAGGTTATTACAGAAGGTTTATCAAGGATTTCTCCAAGATTGCACAACCTCTCACCTCACTAACGCAGAAGGGCGTTACTTATCGATGGGGTGATGCACAGGGTACTGCGTTTCAACACTTAAAGGATAGACTTTGCAGCACACCTATTCTTTCATTGCCAGAGGGCACCGACGATTTTGTGGTCTATTGTGACGCATCCATTCAGGGTCTTGGATGTGTATTGATGCAACGTGACAAGGTCATAGCCTACGCATCACGCCAACTTAAAGTTCATGAAAGGAACTACACTACGCACGATTTAGAGCTGGGAGCTGTTGTTTTTGCACTTAAGATATGGAGACATTACCTGTACGTTACCAAGTGCGCCATTTACACCGATCACAGGAGCCTCGAGCATATCTTCAAACAGAAGGAACTGAATATGCGACAACGATGATGGGTCGAGCTACTGAATGACTACGAATGCTTGATCAGGTATCACCCAGGCAAAGCCAATGTTGTGGCTGACGCCCTCAGTCGAAAGGACACTATGCCTAAGCGTGTACGAGCTTTACAACTCACTATCCAATCTAGTCTTCCTGCACAGATACGAGATGCTCAGGTAGAAGCATTGAAACCAGAAAACGTCAGGGCTGAAGCCCTACGTGACTCAAGGCAACGGTTAGAACAAAAGGAAGACGGCGCCAACTACGTAACAGGACGCATCTGGGTCCCGCTCTATGGCAACCTACGAGAACTTGTGATGGATGAGGCACACAAGTCTCGCTACTCGGTACATCCTGGTTCAGATAAGATGTACCACGACTTGAAAACTACGTATTGGTGGCCTAGCATGAAAGCTCACATAGCAACATACGTTAGTAAATGTTTGACTTGTGCGAGAGTCAAAGTCGAATACCAGAAACCTTCAGGCCTACTACAACAACCTGAGATACCACAATGGAAATAGGAGCAAATTTCCATGGATTTCGTTACTGGCCTACCTAGATCTCAGCGCGGAAATGACACTATTTGGGTGATCATGGATCGACTCACAAAGTCTGCACACTTCTTGGCTATCAAGGAAACGGATAAGTTCTCCACTCTAGCAGACGTATACCTTAAGGAAATTGTCTCGAGGCACGGGGTGCCCACCTCTATTATCTCTGATCGTGATGCACGTTTTACTTCTGAACTATGGCAAGCAATGCACAAGTCCTTTGGCTCACGTTTAGATATGAGCACAGCTTATCACCTGCAAACGGATGGGCAGTCTGAACGCACCATCCAGACACTTGAAGACATGCTTCGTGCATGTGTAATCGACTTTGGCAACGGCTGGGAAAAGCATCTGCCACTTGTGGAATTTTCGTACAATAACAGCTACCACACCAGCATTAAAGCTGCTCTGTTTGAGGCATTGTACGGGCGTAAATGCCGATACCTCTTTGTTGGGCAGAGGTGGGGGATAGTCAGATCACTGGCCCAGAACTTGTGGTAGACACAACAGAAAGAATTGCTCAAATACAACAACGAATGGCGGCAGCTCGTGACCGTCAGAAAAGCTACGCCGATAAGGGCAGGAAACCACTCGAGCTCCAGGTTGGGGATCGAGTGCTACTCAAAGTGTCACCCTGGAAGGGTGTGGTTCGTTTTGGCAAACGAGGCAAACTTAACCCGCGATACGTTGGACCATTCGACATCATAGAGAAAATAGGCAAAGTGGCCTACAAACTGAACCTACCAACAGAACTCAGTGCAGTTCACAACATTTTCCACGTCTCGAATATGAAGAAGTGTCTGTCAGATGAGACCCTCATAGTTCCTTTGAAGGATCTCACTATCGACGAGCAGTTGCGATTCGTCGAGGAACCAGTTGAAATCACGGACCGGGATGTTAAGGTCCTCAAGCGCACTAGAATACCTCTCTTTCGAGTTCGTTGGAACTCCCGTCGTGGCCCAGAGTTCACCTGGGAACGCGAAGATCAGATGAAACAAAAGTATCCCCAACTATTCGCAAACAGTACAACCGCTACTGAGGCTGAAGCTACCACGGAATTTCGGGATGAAATTCCAGATCAACGGGTCCCGAAATTCCAGATCAACGGGGGGAGGATGTGACACCCCAGGAAAACCAGGAAAACCACGCAACTTAACTAGCTTCCTCAGTGAGTACGTACCAAATTTCGGGACGAAATTTCTTCCAACTTGGGGATAATGTGACAACTCGTATTTCAGAACCTATTTATGTGCTTAATGTAACGTATGTGAACACTATGTGACTATGTGAACTTGATGATTAATGAAATGTTATGTGTTTTGTGTAATGTATGTATATATCTAAACAAGCCCAAACGCAGAACACGAACCGATCGCACAAGCCCATTCGGGCTACACTCTTGTATTCGGACCAATGGGCAGCCCAAGTAAGGGTTCGGCCCACTCCCTTATGTCGCATAACACTTAGGAGATAGGATATACTCCTCATAATTTGCAAAACACCCACACACACAAACCCTAGCTCTTTTTCTCTCCTCTCGAAGCCGACGCCAAACAACACCCCATCCCCATTGAAGCTTTTGATTCGGATCACCCCCATCCATCTCTAATCGGTTAGTGTTTCATGATATGTGTTTTATTCGGGTGTTTATATATTGTTATGTTAATATGAATGATATGTGATCGATCATATATGTGTTTGGATCCGAATGGTTTGGTTAGTGTTTGTAATTATCAACCGTATTTTATATGATATTATGGATGCCATGATTTTATGTGATAACTAGAATGGTTAGTGTGAATGATGATGTGCTAGTGAAACGGATGTGTGTGATGATGTTAATCGGCTAGCATGTCTTGTTCTCGGATTGTTTGCATAATGATTAGGATAGAATATATGTAATCGGCTGTATATTCATGTAATCAGACCAAATGTTATGAATTGATAAGTTATTGTTCATGCAATGAATATGATTAGGGTTCTTATGAACTAATGATAAATTGCTTAGTTTGATCGATTGTATGTTGATTGGATAATTAGAAACTGTTGATTGATAAATTGTAAATTTGGAAACTGTTGAATGATTGTAACCGAATAGCATAATATCCGGATAATAAAACGAATCGCACAAGATCAGGTCACACAAGACCTGATCTGATCGCACAAGTGCATCGCACAAGTGCATCGCACAAGACAGGTGTAGGATCGTTTTGTGACCCAAACGATTCGTTCAGAAGAGATTTTATTAGTTTCAGATGCGGAAAATAAGAAACTAACTTTGAAACAGCTTGCTTATCACTTTAAACATTCATTTGATTGATATAATAGCAATTACAATCAGTCTTCACACCGGCAGCACCTCGGTATGGAATCTATACTTTCTACATGTCCACTTCAAATGAACATACATGACCCGTATATATAGGACTTGCTAGTCCGCTTGAAATTACACAAACAATTTCAAGCAGTTACATTTCAAGTGAACATAACAATTATATTTCAAGCGAACCTACCCACATGCATTTCAAGCGAACCTACCCACATGCATTTCAAGCGAATTACATTTTTGTCTTCAAGCGAACATGCATGCATGCGATTTTGTTTTGTATGAAAGTTATAATGATGACATCATCCTTGATCCAAACCGCAATGTATCCGAGACTCGATATAAGACGAAGACGACAGATGTATGCACCAACAGACTCCCCCTCAGATGTTGACGAGTCTTAAGTGTCGAGTCTTCACAATCTTCAGTCTTTATCAGTCTTTTTGATTTTTGAAATATCTCACAACGTAAGCATCCTCAAACTTTATATTCTCTTCAGCATCAACAGACTCCCCACGAACAAACTCTACCCGGATGTCTTCAGACTCCCCCTTTCGATATACTGGGATCGCAGTCTGGCATGTTGAAATCACACATTCCTCAGGTATCGGAACCTGGCTCTCTATCTCTTAGAAACCTGCACATCCTCTACCTCACAATAAATTTTCTGATGATAACTTTGTAAAAACAATCTCACCGTCTAATGAACCACTTGCAGGAATTACACAATCAAAGAATGATTTTTTCAATGTTAATCATTTGATGAACCACTTGAAAATATATCATTTTTATTTTCAAAACAACACACTCTCCCAAACCATCTGTTCATCATGTCTAGCACTCGGAATTTTGAAAATTAGCTTTTCAACACCAGTTGTCGAAAATCTTTTTGTATTTTTCAAAAGTTTATGCTAAAACACTCCGAAAATCTTTTTGGATTTTTGAAATAAAAGAATGCAGTAAAGAAATATTTACAGACACTATTTTTGTGAGTTTGTGTAAGAGGATCATATCAGTTTATGAGACAAATCACTAGCACTGTTAAGCTTTAAACATTTTCAGTTCTAAACGATTCACATAGATTGACGATATTGTTGTCCACTTAAACTCAATCTAAAAACTTTTGAAATGCTTACTGATACGTTAAAGTATATTTAGATAGCACTAAATTCTTATGGACCCCACGATCTCAGCATATCCCCTCATCATGCAATACACTGACTCAAGTAATGCCTTTAAACTTTTATCAACTGTGATATGTGCGAAAACAAAGCAGAATGTTTAAACATTAACAATCAGGTCGATACTTCCGTATGCGCAGAGAAAGTCCAATGTTTAAACAAAATAAGAAAATAAAAATAAGTTGAAGTTGTTTAGGCTTTAACCACCAGGTCGATACTTCCGTATGCGCAGAGGAGGTCCAAAGCTTAAACGAAACACCAAAGAAAATAAAGCAGAACGTTTAGGCATTAACAACCAGGTCGATACTCACGTATACGCAGAGGAAGTCCAATGCTTAAACAAAATAAAGAAATCAAACAAGTTTAAATCTTTGCAAAATGAAATGCACAATCACAGTGACTTTTCAGCAAAGTTGTGAAAGTTCACAAACTTAACCAGTTTTATGTCTTTCGACAATCAGCGATTACTGAGTAGGCACACAATCAAGAAGGACAAAACTAAGTACTATGCTTTCAATCATGTTTCCCACTAGAACTAGGCTTTTTCATTGAAGTTTGTATCGTTATCGCAAATCTACTAGTTTAGCTGAGCCTACCGTCACATCTTAAGTGAGATCGTTTATCACATTTTATCTCTCCATTTCTTTAGCATGCTGTGACAGTCGCACTGATCTACTATCATTTCCTCTTTTTCACTTCAAAACTCATTTTTGCATTTTCAAATTTTCAAATTTTTTAAAAATTTTTACTCCCCCTAAAATCAAAATATGTTTCAAATTTTGATTTTCTGGGAAAATTTGAAAACAAACTGTACAAGAAATGTGACAACATGATGAGAATCACTTCAATTCTCCATTCACTTGGCTTGAACAATCAGAACTCCCCCTGACAACAAAACATTTTCCCATGGTGATTTCAAAACACTTAAGTTTGTTTTAATCAAAATGGTTTTTCCGGAAAATTAGTTTTGTAAGTCATTTCTCAAACATGGGGTTTCATCACCTTGTTCTTTCAACCATTTGTAAAAACTAACATTTGTAAGATCAATCCACAAACATCACTTGTAGAAAATCAAGTACAATTTAATGTCCCAGATTTACCACTTTTAAATCGAAATCACTTTCGTGAATTTCTCAAGAAATATGCCGAATCATGTTCCACGCTTACCAACCTGGGAACTCCGGCAAGTCAGGTTTTTCATTTAAACAGATTCACCCAGCCTGACGGTCCTTGGGTGATTTTGAATTCTTGTTCAACAATGGTGGAAAATTTGCATCATCCATTGTTAGACCAGAATTCTCAACTTTTACCTCAACAAATGGCTCCTCTGGTTTTAACGAACCAGAATCATTGCCTAAATGTGGCTTGTCTGACTTTAATGAGCCAGATTCATCGCCAACATGTGGCTCCTTTGTTTCCACAGAAACAGATTCATTGCCATCAACTTTCTTCTTCTTCTTTTCCTCTTTTGTCCTCAGATTTGTATCTGATGAATTCGACTTACTTGACTTTGCAGTCGAGGGAAGAGATTTATCAGAACTCTTATTTTTACCAACAGATGAACCCGAGGACAAAATCTTCTCCAGATACTCTCTGGCCTTCTTCCTCTTCTTCCTCAGTCTATCTTTTTGCCCCTGAGAAAGCTTCACTTTCTTTTCTTGAACTTTAGGTTCTTGAACCTTCTGTTCTTTGGGCTTGACATTGACTGATTTCTTCACCTGCTTCTGAGATTCAGCCCTCGATCTTTTCATTGATCTCATTGAGCAATCTCTAGCAATATGGCCAATGATGTTGCAGTTAAAGCATCTTCTTGACTCAAACCTCCAACTCTGGCAGTTAACAGCAATGTGTCCTTGATAACCACATCTGTAACACACTCTGTTATCGTACCAATCACCATTTTCAGTCCAAACATTCAGATCAATGCAATGTTTGGCTTGGTGATAATCTTTCCTCCTCTTATTTGCTGGATTTGGCTTTTGAGCACTATGGTCAAACCTGCACCACTTATTACCAACTATTTTTTAGTTTTGTTTTTCATATTTTTGTGATTTTTTTATAACGATTGGATGATTGAACTGATGAACATTTATACTTGTTTTGACCATTTTCTGAATTTTTAACTTTTTGTTTTTGTTCCACATTCTTCTTTACAGGTTTTTGCGTTGAGCATTCACCTTTTTCAGTAGAATGTAGAACAGTATCTTTAAACATTTCATTTAATTTCAAAAATATTTTTCTTTTTTCAATTTCATCATCAGTTTTCTCATCACAATCTTCAACTTTGACTTTGTCAAAGTTTGTGACATTGTCACTTATTGGAATGGAATTGATCGGTTTTGGATAGGGGAACTCAGATGAAGTCACAAAACCTTTCAATTTCTTTTCAAGCTCATCTATTTTGTTTCTTGAATTCTCAGCTTCATTTTCAAGCTGAGATATTCGTTCAAGATGAGCCTTGATTGTCTTTCGAGCACATTCAGCTTCTTTTTCAAGTCGAATAATAGTCTGAAGATGGGAATTTATTACCTTTTGTTTTTCAATATTATTCTTGCTAAAAACAGATCTCCCATCTTCAAGAATTTTTATTTGACTTTGAAATTCTTTTTCAATTTTTGATTTTTCATTTCCAAAACTTTTAATTTTATCTTCAAAAATTTTTCCATTTTCTTTCAACTTCTTGTTTTCTGATGTCAAACTGTTCAAGTCATTTAACAGTTTAAGATTTTTAGATTTTTGCTTCTCGCAAATTTCCTGCAAAATAAGAATCTGTTTAACATCAGCTTGCTTCTCATCCTTCAACTTTTTGACTTCCAATGTCAAACTTTCCACATCTTTCAAGAGTTTGCCATTGCCAGCTTCAAGTTTATCACATTTAGAGCACACTGATGCAGAACTTGAAGATTCATTCTTCACAAATTCTACATTTTTTGGAACTTCCTTTGTTCTTGTCTTGAATGATCCTGCACAAAAAATTTTAACGAAATTAAGAGGATTCGCATTCTCATCAATATAACAACCCTCTTGTTATCGTATTTCATAACATATTTTGCCCTAACACATTTAACAATCCTTTTGTTCATTTCGTCAATCACATCTAAACTCATATCCACCAAATGTGTTTCCAAGACTTTTATCAATTCTATCCTTTTCTTTTCACTTTCATAATCATGAGTTTTAAGTTTGCTGATGAATCCTTTTAGATGTAATTTTGAAAAATTTGAAGCCTTTCTTAAATTTTTCAAACATTCACTCCATTCAATAGGTAATGCATTTGCAAACTTTGCTATTTTTTCAGCATCAGTCAAGAATATCTCATGATCTTTTAGATAATCAAGTAAAACATTATATCGGTTTACTAGATCATCCAAGGTGTTGGTGCACACATCTGTCGTCTTCGTCTTACATCGAGTCTTCGGTTCGTTGCGGTTTGGAATAGGAATGATGTCATCATTCTTGATGATGACATCATCCAAGTGACTAAATGCTTGCATCATCAACAACAAATTCACGTGAAGATAACATACAAATGAAATCATTTTACATGTTTCACTAGAAGACAAAATAGATAGCAAGTGTATTTGAGTTACTGATTTCGCTCATAGGTCATTTAGGTAGGAGATTTCGCTTTTGTGGTCAGGTAGGTGATTTCGCTCATGTGGTTCTTGTTCACATAAGCGAAATCTCAGCTAGTATATATAGGTGTCACATAGGCGAAATCATTAGTGAGTCCCTTATATTCCATACCGAAGTGATGCCGGTGTGAAGATCGATTGTACACAACGTTTATTCAATACAATCAGTGTTTTAAGGTGAAGATAAAGCTGTTTCTACCTTTGTTTCTTAGTTTCCGCCTCTGAAACGAAGTTAAACTCCTCTGAACGACTCATTCGGGTCAATACACGATCCTACAAGTGGTATCAGAGCTCATGAGGAGGAGTTCTGCAGATTACGGCTGAATTTCATTGTTATTTCTATCTTCTACACCTTCTTTCATCAGTTCAACAAGTTTTAACGGTAAAAAATGTTTCAAATTTTTACAGACTGTGTAAAATTGTACATTAAGAAATCCTAGAAAGTTTCACAGCTTAAATCGACTTAAAAATGGATCAAATTAACCTCCGATTAGGTTTCGCTCATTCGGACATTTCATGATTTCGCTTATATGTCAGCCTAATTTCGCTCTTGTGACACAAAATTAAGGGATTTCGCTTTTTGGAACATAAGGTTTCGCTCATATGATCATTCCTGATTTCGCTCCTGTGAACAGTTTGATTCCGCTCATGTGAACAATTTGATTCCGCTCATGTGAACAGTTTGATTCCGCTCATGTGAACAATTTGATTCCGTTCATAGTTATCAAGTCTTGATATAAGTGAATGAATGTAAAAGATATTAATGGAATAGTCAGAGTTCACATGATCAGTTATATCGGCCCATGTGACTTTGTTATTGAAGGCCCAATGAAATTGTTTTGGTATTAATGATTGTCGGCACAAGATTTTATCAGCATATGTGAGATATAGTGCGGCCCAATCACATTTAGTTAAAAATAAATCCAAGTGAAGTTCACGTGAATCTGGTGTATTCAATATCTCAGCCCAAGAATTTTTTTGGTCATCGGCACATGTGATATGTCAGACTTTATTGATTTTAAACAATTTCAGATTTGCATGTGAAACTACTTAATATTGTCAGTCACAAGATCAATCAAGGTTGCATGTGTCGCCCATATTAATGGTTTGGAGTAAGGTCAGGTTGGATGTTTTTGATCCGGGTCATAGCAGTTCGCACGATTTGACATCAAATTCAGTTCGCACAAAATATTCACCAGTCCGAGTATCAGTTTTGTTTCAATTGTTTAATAGCGTTTAAACTGATAAGTGTTTGTTTGTTTGTTTTAAGGTGATAAAGGTGTGTTACGAGGAGAACCAGTTTGTTTGAAAGCTTGTTCGAGAAATTCTTCGATTCCGAATCATGGATAACGATTTCTACAACGCGTTTGCAACACCGTCTGGTCCATCTACTATTGTTCAAGTCATGAGTTCGGAAAATGAGACGAGAACCATCCAAAAGCCCCCGAAATTGATGAGTATCGAAGAATACTACGGGTGGAAAGATAGATTCAAGAACTGGGTTCAGGCTAACCATCTTAGGTCATGGGAATGTATTTTGAAGAAATATGTTTTGCCACAGACTGATTTGAAAGTTGACAAGAAAATATCTGAATTTAGTGATCAAGAACGTGATATGTATAGAGCTGAAAAGATGATGACCAGTCTACTTCAGCAAGCTATCAAAGAAGACATTTTCATACTGCTACAGCATGACAAAACTGCAAAGTCAATCTGGGATGCACTTAAAGTCAAATTTGAGGGTAGCGAGAATATGATTAAAAGCAAGAAGGCACTGTTAAAGAAAGAGTTTGATCTGTTCAGCAGTCTACCGGGTGAAGACACAAAGAAGCTGATTGAAAGATACTGTCACCTTGTGCGATCTATGTCAATGCTTAGTATAAAAAAGGAGTCTGAAGAGTGGGTAGACAAATTAGCTGATGCGTTACCGCAAAAAGAGTGGGGAACTTATTTGATGATCTTGAAAAACACAGGAGTTTATGATGGGTTAACAATTGGTCAGTTTATCGAAAAGATTGAGGGTCAAGATTTGGAACAACAAAAGATCGCAAGGATGAACAGTCCGAGTGGTCAACAGGATGTAAAGATGTACTATAAAGGTAGTATTCCGGTTCCAGAAGCTGAGAGAAGTCCGAAAATCCAGACTGCTTTTAGTGTTGGAGATTCATCGGAAAAAGCTGATCAAAGTTCAAACAAAAGCAGCAGTGGTTTCTCATTATATCCGGGTGTCAATCCAAAGCGTTCATCAGAAAACTTTCAGTCTCAAAGCACCAAGACAGGAAATGGTTATGTAATTCAGTGTAACATCGCTCTAAATCTTCCAGAAGGTCAAAGTTTTTTCGGAAGACACTGCTAAAGACCACATGGCTTTACTTGGATCAAGGTTGTTATCTTATGAGGGTCTAGTAGCTGGTCGGATCGGAAATCCTATGCTCACCAAAGAGGATTACGATCAAATAGACTCCGAAGAGATGGAATTAATGGATATCAAATGGTGTCTTGCGAGTGTTCTTAGACGTGCTGAAAAGTTCAAAACGATTACCGGGAGAAATGACTTTCTTGATGCTCATGTATCTACTTTAGGTTTTGATAAATCTAAAGTTACTTGTTTTCGTTGCAGGGAGAAAGGCCATTTCAAGCGGGAGTGTAAGAATAGAGAAGCTAGTGGAGCTCAGAATCCGTTCGGAAAAGACGACTACTACCGGAAAGCCATTTATCAGCAAGTTGGTCAATCACAAGACTTTCAGACGGCTCATGGTAGAAGAATCGAGGATTCAAAAAGAGCATGTGTGGTGGATTTTGACTGGAGCAATTATATCTCTTCTGATAGCAAAGCTTGTATAGTCGATCAAGATGATGAGAGGCTACCTGAAGGCTTCAGTTGGAATATGTTTGCAGTGAGAATGGGAATTTTAAAGCTTTCATCGCTAAGATTGTTAGAGAACCAGACATGTTCGCCACATGGATGAAATCTATTGGTGAGACAGTGAAAAGTGTGAAGGAACAGTCTGTTACATCTGACGAAAGTTCATTATGTGCTGATGAAAGTCTACAAAGTTTAGATGAAAGTGTTCAGAATGATGTTACTTCAGAAAAAGAAGTTGTATTTGATCAAACACCGTCTGATTCTGGTGTATCAGATACTGATTCTGAAAAATCTGTACAATTTGATCAGTCACCAGTTGATAGTAGCAGTGATGATGAAGAAGAACGACATATTAATGTTGCTAAAACTCATCTTTCTCCTGAAAGTTTTCATTTCTATTTTGCAGATCGCATGGAGAAACTGAAGGAGAAACGAGCTGCTAAAGAACAACAACTAAAGAAATCTGAAGATGTTGTTCAGAAAAAGAATGTTGAAGGTGTTACTGAGGAGATGGTTGAAACTGAGAGAGTGAAGGAAGAAGAGAAGGTGATTGAAGAAGAAAAAGTGGTTGAAGTGGTAAAGACAATCGAGATTGAGAAGATTGTTGAAGTTGTAAAGCCTTGCGAGAAGTGTTTGGAAGCATGCAAGGATTGTGTAGCAAAAGACGAGATAATTGCTGAGTATGAAAAGAAGAAAGAGCAGTTACTGTTCAACCTCAACTATGTGAAAGAATCTTATGATCTCTTGAACAAAACAGTAACTGATCTCCAAAAGACAAATTCAGAAAGAGAACAAGCACTAACGATAATGAATGCTGTAATGATGACAAAGCAGAAAGCCATCAACTTTTACATCGAAGAGAGTGCTAAATGGAAGCAAGAGTTGGAGACAGAGAAGATTGAGAATGAGAGAATTAGACGTTTATTACAAAGTTATTCTAGTTCTGATTATCTCATTGATTGTATTTACCCAACTGTTGTAGGTATGGAAGCTTTTCAAGATGAGAAGCCAAAGAAGAAAGATAGTGGTAAGAAACCGACTGTTAGATATAACAAGTGTCGCCTCCAATTTGGGAAGGGTATTCTCCTAGAAAACCAAACGAGGAGCAACTTGAAAAAGCAGTCAATATAAAGCTAAAAACCGACACAACTGACGTTTTACCAGATAACATTGATGTCACGTTTACCTCGTCTGATACTGATCATGAGTCTGAGTTAATAAAAAAGGTGGTCGATCAGGTGTTGGATACTGAGGAGGAATCCGAGTCAAAGTCTGAGTCTGGAGGGTCAAATTCGTCAGTTAACAGTCCAAAGTCGTCGGTCAAACGGTCTTACAGTAAAGAATTTTTGTTATCGAAAGCAAATTTGGATGATGAAGCATTTGAAGTTGCATACACTTTAAATGATTCGGACAAATTATACTCTGACAAAGAGTTTCCAATAAGAAGTGTTCGTTTTGACATGATCAAAAAGGTTTTCAAAATGACAGAAATTAATATTTCTGAAATAAAAGATTTAAATCTTACTGAAAAACCTAAAAAGTACACTTCAAGAGTTCAACAACATCAAAACAAGAAAAAGGGTTACAATTCTGGTTCTGGTTTTCAAAAGAAACCTAACGAAAATCGTAGCTACAAAAAGAAAGGTTTAGGTTTTATTCCACTAGAAAATCATAAAAATATGAAAATTTCTAAAACAAAAACAGAATTTGTGTCAGGTGGAAGTGCAGAAGAGGAACAGAAGAAACCATTCTGGAGACAGTCAAATAAAGAGTTTCTTGCTGAAAAGAAGAAGAATGGAATTGAAGTTTGTCACTCAAAAGAAACTAGAATCTGTTACAAATGCAATGAAGCTGGTCACATTGCATGGAACTGTTCGAAAAATGCCACAACAAAACAGGGAGTTTCTAAGAAATTGAAAGAAAAAGTTGTTGATGTTGAACCACCAACCGAAAAATTTAAAATTTTTGAAAACTCAACTTATGAGGTTGGTGAGTGTTCTAAAAAGAATTTTTATAAAAAGAAAGAGAATGACAACCAAGTGTGGGTTGTTAAGAAAGTTGATGTGAATGTCGGCGATGAATCTGGTTCTACAAAGCCAGAAGAGCCACAGGTTGAGATAAAAATTTATGTGAATGATGATGAGTTTCCATCACTGAAATTTGAAGAAGTTAAACAGAAAGTTGGAAAGGTTGATATCTCGAATCAGTTTGATGTCGAGAAAACATTCAATGGAAGTGTTAAGAAAATTTTTGGGAAAATGTTGAATGGGAAAGCTAAGGGGGTTAAAGATTTTTATGCAACTAAGAAGGTAACTTACAACCCTACTGCGCAAGAACTGAAAGCCATCAAGTCTGAGAAGACTTGGATGGAAGTTTGTTTCCCATAAAGTCTTAGGACTATGCCGGAGATCCCAAGTTTGTAATCGTGGATCAGGAATCGGCATTTTTCTTGAAAATTGATGATTGTGAATGAATCTTATAAAGTTTAAATTTTTACCGGATAAGTGTGACTCGCCGGAGCTTCCAGGTTGGTAAGTGCGAAGCAGGAATCGGCATTCTGATTGATAAAATGATGCATGTAGACGTAACATTCCTACAGTTGGTATTGGTTAGTCATACCTACAAGTGGTATTGTTTGTGATCTTAAAAGTGGTACAGAGGATGCTTAATTGCAAACGGTAAATCAGGGACATTAAATTGTACTTGATTTACTACATTTGATAAAAACTGACAAGATGATGAACCATATCCCCATACTTAACAAGTGGTAAATTTATCAAGTGGTAAAAACAAACTCATTTTCCGGAAAAATCATTTTGATTAAAACAAACTTAAGTGTTTTGAGATCTAAATGAGAAAATGGTTTGTGATAGGGGGAGTTCAGATTGTTTATGCATAGTGAATGGTGATTTGAAGCGATTCGATATCGGTTGTCAAGTTTTGTACAGTTCATTTTATGTTTCAAGTGGGTCAAGAGTCTAGTTGTTTTCAAATTTCCTTGAAATGTGTTTGCATTTTAGGGGGAGTAGAAAATTTCAGAAAATCCAAAAACATTTGAAAATTTGAAAAAGGCAAAAACATGATAAAATCAAAAATGAGTTTTTGTGTCAAATAAGAGGAAATGATAGTACATCAGTAGACAGTCACAGTATGCTAAAGAATTGTATTGTTTAAATAGTATTTAAACAGTCTCACTGATGATATGCCGATAGGTTTTTACACAATTAGTAAGCTTTTTCGGGATATAAACTAAAATTCAAACTTGCTTATTTCGTGGGGAACACTACTTGGATATATAGGTAACCCCTGAAATCTCGTTTGAAAGGTCCCTCTTTCTGAGATACTAGGTCTTTATGCTCAGTGATATCTGGGGTATTATCCCGGGACTTCTGATTTTGCGGAAGCAATGGCCTAGTCCCCGGAGAATACTTTCTGCTTGCTTGAAATATAGCGCCGCCCTCAGCAAATTGATGAAACAATAAAATTGATAGTCATTGTTGTTGTAATTCAAAAGATCCTCTAAAGGGGACCCACCAAAAGTCGAAGCCGTCATCTCTCTGTGTATCGAAAGATCGACCTGAGCTCTCACAGCCCTCGCAATTTAACCCCTGACAGATATCATCTGTGGTATACTCACCTGTAAGACTGAATATTGGGATATGGATACGGGAGTATATTCAAGAGGTGGGACACATGAATGAGTTTAAGTCTTTAAAACACCTAATTCATATCCTGAATCAGTTGAAATTTTGTGAAAATTTAAGTGGATCAGTATATTGGCAATCTAAGTGAATTGTTTAATTCTTAATGTGTAACTAAGCTCAATGGTACTTGTGACTTGTCAAAATCTGATATGATCCTCTTACACGAACTCACAAAAAATATTGTCTGTAAATATTTCTTTATTACATTTCTTTACATTCAAAAATTCAAAAAGATTTTCAGTGTGTTTTAGCATAAACTTTTGAAAAAGTCAAAAAGATTTTCGACAACTGATGTTGGAAAGCTGATTGTCAAAATTCCGAGTGCTAAACATGATGACATTGTTGTAAGGGGGAGTGTGTCTTAAATGTCAAAATATGTTTTCTAAATCAACAAGTGGTTCATCATGTGTTTGTGATATGAGGGAAAGTCAGTGTTAGTGCGTACATTGAATTGTTAAATGCGTAAAATTTACTTTTAGGTAGAGTGAGTTTGTGCAGGTTTAAGTATGAGTTGGATTGATGATCCTAAGCTGGATGAGAGCCAGATTACAATCTTGGAACAATCTCAGAAAGAGTTAGCAAGATTACGATCCTGAAGCAGATGATGCTGAAGAACCAACAGAATGCCAGCACAGTGCAAGGGGGAGTCTGTTAATTTTGAGAAAAAGAATGAAGCTCAAAGACTGATCAAGACTGAAGATGCAAAGACTCGACATGTGAGACTCGTCAACATCTGAGGGGGAGTCTGTTGGTGCACACATCTGCCGTCTTCGTCTTACATCGAGTCTTCGGTTCGTTGCGGTTCGGAACAGGAATGATGTCATCATTCTTGATGATGACATCATCCAAGTGACTAAATGCTTGCATCATCAACAACAAATTCACGTGAAGATAACATGCAAATGAAATCATTTTACATGTTTCACTAGAAGACAAAATAGATAGCATGTGTATTTGAGTTACTGATTTCGCTCATAGGTCATTTAGGTAGGTGATTTCGCTTTTGTGGTCTGGTAGGTGATTTCGCTCATGTGGTTCTTGTTCACATAAGCAAAATCTTAGCTAGTATATATAGGTGTCACATAGGCGAAATCATTAGTGAGTCCCTTGTATTCCATACAGAAGTGCTGTCGGTGTGAAGATCGATTGTACACAACGTTTATTCAATACAATCAGTGTTTTAAGGTGAAGATAAAGCTGTTTCTACCTTTGTTTCTTAGTTTCCGCCTCTGAAACGAAGTTAAACTCCTCTGAACGACTCATTCGGGTCAATACACGATCCTACACAAGGTTTCATTTTTCAAACACACAAAATATTTAAACCTTTTGATCTAACCATCCTTTTTCACATCTCTATAACTATCATCTATAAACCCTCAATTCCAATTGTTAAATCTTTCAAAATAATAATTTTCATTCTCATCAAACATCTTGTCCAAAACAATCTGTTCAAAAACTTAAATCTGATTGGGTCTTCACTGTTTGGGTCGACGATAATGAAACCTGGGCCTTTGATCGATGAATATAATGAAACTTGGGCCTTTGATCGATGATAATGAAACTTGGGCCTTTGATCGATGTATGTAGTGGACTGATGTAATATAACTTGGAATCACGTGAACTGATATTACTTCTACACCGGGATTTCACATTGGATGTATCAAATGACTAACAAAGTTGATAAAATCGGTATATTGGGCTGACACTTATGCATGGGCCGACAACAAATAGTATCGAGATGATATGATTGGGCCGATTATACCAACTCACGAAAATCACATGCAAACCCTTTTGCAACTGGCCGACAACTTTTAATAAAGATCACACGCAAACCGACAATCTCTTTTTTACTTTTCACACAAATCGATGAACTTCCTTTTCAAGCGGTGTGTCGTTTCAAGCGGTGTGACGTTTTCAAGCGAGCTCAAAAAAAATATTTCAAGCGGACACACTGTGTATTTTCAAGCGAGATGATAATTTCAAGCGGACTCACGGTGTTATGTTCGCTTGAACAGTCAATGACATCAGTAACTTCGAACAAATTTCAAGCGAGAACATGATTTTAACCAGTTTTAAGTCGATTTTAAAGCTGAAACTTTCCAGGATTTGTTAATACATGATTACACACAAGATGTGTGAATTTGAGCCGATTTTAACCGTGAAAATTTTTTACTTTTCAAAAAGAATGGTGTAGAAATCAGAAAAAGTGACGAAAACAGGCTGTTTTGGCAAGATCTCTTCCTCCTGAGCTCTGAAACCACTTGTAGGATCGTTTTGTGACCCAAACGAGTCGTTCAGAAGAGGTTTTATAAGTTTCAAATGCGGAAAATAAGAAACTGACTTTGAAACAGCTTGCTTATCACTTTAAACACTGATTTGAATGATATAATAGCAATTACAACCAGTCTTCACACCGGCAGCACCAAGGTATGGAGTCTATACTTTCTACATGTCCACTTCAAATGAACATACATGGCCCGTATATATAGGACTTGCTAGTCCGCTTGAAATTACACAAACAATTTCAAGCAGTTACATTTCAAGCGAACATAACAATTACATTTCAAGCGAACCTATCCACATGCATTTCAACGAATTACATTTTTGTCTTCAAGCGAACATGCATGCAATTCTGTTTTGTATGAAAGTTATAATGATGATGCCATATGCATGATGTCATCATCAAGAATGATGACATCATCCTTGATCCAAACCGCAACGTATCCGAGACTCGATATAAGACGAAGACGACAGATGTATGCACCAACAACAGGGTACAAACATGGGAAGCACATAGTACTGTTTTATCTTGCATGATCGCACAAGACCTTGTGGATCGCACAAGATGGTGTCGATCGCACAAGGCTTGGGCCTTACACAAACTGTTACACGGTTGGGCCTCCAAGCCCAATCTCGATCGCACAAGACCATCCGGATCGCACAAGACTCATGTTTGTTGGTTGGGCCGTATACTTGTTGGACTGCTTATGTTATTGGGCCGGGTGGGTTTTCCAATCGCACAACCCATTGTGGACCGCACAAGGTATGCTGATCGCACAAGCAGTTGGGCCGCCTGTTTATTGGGCTTTATCTTTGGGATCGTACAAGTGTTAATATGTTATGTAATTGACTGCTAATGTGTTATACGGGTTTGCCATGATTAATACGCGTTAGTAACTTGTTACCTCGTGTAAACATACGTGCACTACTTGAACCTAGACCTGACTTGTATGGTAACCATGTTAGGACGTGGTTGACCTCTAGCAGCTCGATTGACCTTTCGTTTATCTGCTGAGCTAACCTAAGGTGAGTTCACACTTTCTACAAAGCATGGGATTCCCGGGGGTTGGGAATGGGTTAAGGAATATGGATTCCTCGTCCTTCTTGGGTAGGACAGTACGGGTTCAGGAATATAATTCCTCGTCCTCATGGACAGTTAAACTTCACTAGACCAAAACTCTATCACGAAGTCCCTCCTTTTTATATCGACTTAATCGTCGGGCCAATGGCGAGCGGGTCATTAGTTAGATAGCGCTATTTAGGTCTGACAAGCCTCACACCGTACCGCAGAGGACGAGCATGAACCAATGGATATGGGCACGTCAATGATGATAGACATTGACAGTTCCGGGCACATAAACATGACTACAGCCAGCAGTCGATATGGTAACGAGTCTAGTAGTATATACATGGGGTAGCCCCCACGGCCGAAGAGCCAGCTAATTAAACATGGGGTAGCCCCCACGGCTGAATAGCCAGAGTAAACGAGATATAAACAGAACACGTTTTCAACTATGGGGTAACCCCCACGGCAGGATGCCAGTTAAAGGAAACTGTTTTCGAAACAACTTAAAACAAACACCCAACTGTGAACTCGCTCAACATTGTTGTTGACTCGTTTCTACATGCTTTGCAGGTCTATAGGTACTTAGCTGGAGCTTGCATGGGGAAGAGTCGTTGTGGGACATGGACAGCTGTGTGACATGTTAAACTTTGAAACATTTAAACTTATGTTTTGGTTTTAAACATTATGCTTCCGCTTGCAACTTAGACTATGTTTGTTTGGACACCAATTGTATTGGTTGGACTTTTATAATTACTTGCTTGCTTGTTCAATATGATTGGTGGCTTGATCCTGGTCAGTCACGCCTCCAAGCAGTGATACTCTGCAGGTCGATTTTGGGGGTGTGACATATTTGGAGCAGAATCAGTGATCCCTACAGAGATGGTGGTTCCTACTGCAAGAACAAGCATCCGTGATCCTGAAGGAAATGCTGAAAACTTGGTTCTAGACTTGGATACCATAGAAGAACTCAGGGATTTGGCAAGGATAAGGATGGCTAGTTATCAACAAAGGATGGCTGGAGCCTACAATAAGAATGTCAGTATTAGGAAGTTCCAAGTTGGTGATATGGTATTGAGGAAAGCATTTCAGAATACCACAAATCCTGCTGATGGAAAATTGGCACCAAAGTTGGAAGGCCCCTACCTGATTGAAGCTGAGGCAGAAAAGGGGGCATATCGATTGCTAACAATGGAACGTGATTTACTACCAAGAGCTTGGAATGCTGTCCACTTTAAAAAATACTTCATGTAATAAGGATTCAGGATCCTTAGTAACATTCATGGCCGATATCCTTGAAGGATCCTTAGAGGATAGATGATCCTCATTCTGGTAATGATCTAATTTTAACCTATTTAATTCTTTAATTATCTTATATACAAGGAGAAGGATCATGGATCTTTCATCCTTCTTTTACTTAGTTCTGAGTTTTGAAGAAGGTTAATATATCCTTAACAAAGGATTGAGTATCCACATAAGTTTTCAGTTATTTGGGCTTGACCCCAGTTATTTGGGCTAGTCCCCAGTTTTTGGGCCTGTCCCCAGTATTGCCAGTAGCGCACGATGATCCTGGTGCAGTTCATGGCAATGGGACCAATACCCGCTTTAGGGGCTGACAATTTCATTGTACTGGCTATACTCAAGATCCTACGTATAATGGTAGACGAACCATACATCCGTTCCTAAGGTTTCTAACGTTTTCACGTTAGCTAAGGTTTTGGCATTTTCATGTCACTAAGTTTGGATAGTCGCTAGTGAGGGCCATACTCCAGTTTACACAAGATCCTTTGGGCTTGTCCCCAGTTTTTTGGGCTTGTCCCTAGTTTTTGGGCTTGTCCCCAGTATATTGGGCATGTCCCCAGAATTGTTGGGCTTGTCCCCAGTTACTAACTCTTCTCTTATATTGGCTTAGTCCCAAGTTATGTTCCATTTCAGGTTTTTGAAATTAAACAGCTAAGGATCCTCGATCCTAACCTTTTATTAAGGTTTGTTTTTTTTTTTGTTATCCTGATTGTAAATGTTAAAGGTTTAGGATCCTAACTTGGATTCTCAGGTATGATCCTTGATCACTTTGATTTTATTTTTTATTTATCTAAGTGACCCTTACTCTTTGACAACAGGACACATGATCCTTAAATTACACTACCTTTTTGAATTTCTCGATTATAGGATATTTGATCCTTGATCATATCCTAAACTCTTTGATATAATTTATTAAACTTTTATTCTCAACTTATGAATTCAAACAAAGTATATAATAGCAACTGAAAGGTAAAGTATTCACAAATGAAACAACACATGAGATAGTCAAAAGATTAAGATTTTATTTACCAAAAGTTAAACCCTTTATAGGTTGTCAAAATTGCTAACCCAAGTTTCTACCAGCAAAACGTGGCCCGTCCACTTGGGTTGGCAAAGGGTGTCCATATTAACAAGGTCTAAGTGCAGGAAATAAAGGCGGCAGGATAACAAGTGGTTTCATCCCCTAAATAGAGGATCCATCCACCACCCATTATCCTACCTATTGTCCAAGGATCCATGATCCTCAACCCTAAAAACTATTTTCTAAGTTATTACAGACCATCATTGTTCAAGAAAAACACCATCAAACAAAAACCATAAATCCAAAAAAAAAATGGGCTCCGGCCGAGTATAGATAAATCCATCATCGCCCATTTCTGCAGCTCACACCTTCGCTGCATCACCATCTCCATCATCTCCAGCCCCAGCATCACCAGCCTGATCCTTAGCCCCGCTACCGCTTGCCTCAAGCATCAAGACTTCTCCAGCCTCTTCTTCATCATCAAGCTCAGCCAGCCTAGCCTTCTATCCCTCCTGGTCCCAATTGGTCCTGTCAAAGCCAGGATCCTCAGCTTCCTGGGCCATCTGCAGTTTGGTCTTGTACATAGCAATGGCGGAAGAGAGCTTGGCATCCTCCATCACCTCATTCTTCTCCTGATCAGCAGTGATGTGGGCCATGACCAGCTGCTTTTTTGCCAAGTTAAGCTCTTTCTCGAGGCAAGAGATTGTCTCATACTTTGCCAGGAAAATCTTCTGGAAGTCCAGCTCCTTCTGGTCAACTTCCTCAGCATAGGCATCCAAGAGCATCTGGATCTCTGCAAATTTCTGCAAAGAAAGGAAGATACAATTCAGGATCCGTTATCCTCAAATAGGCAGAATAGAATTAAGGATCAGGGATCCTTGCCTCAGCGAAGTATTCTTCAAACTGATGCAGGATGAGGGGCAGGTCTTCAAGATCATCAGCGGTCTTCCTCTTCTTTCCTCCCTTGCCCTTGGAGGTGACAGGCTTAGGGATTGGAACGTTTGGGCTAGCAGCAGATTTCTTCTTTTCGGACCGGGGAGCGACAGCACTAAGATCACTGACGCTGAAGCGAGTGGCTGACTTTGAAGACCTTCCAGCACCTACAAACGGCAAACAACAGATAAGTATCCTTAATTTATTTAATCATACATAAATATAAACACTTACTTGACATTGTAACTGAACCAGAGGATACTTCTTGTGAATCCTTCGTGTTTGCCTGGAATGATCTAACTGCAGGATCAAGGCTCCAAAAGGCAGCGATCCTTTCTTTTGTTGCAGGTGATTGAATGAGATGAGAGACTGAGATAGCTACACAAAAAGACAGAAAAGGATCAGTTATCCTCAACAGAAACAGGGTTATCCTATGATCCTTCTATAAGGATCCTCTATCCTACCATGGGTGGTCCACTTTTTGGGGAGATCTTTCCCGTCTGGGATAGAGTCTCTCCTAACAAAGAAGAAATGCTTTTTCCAGTTGGTGTCATTCTTTGTGGTCTTGAGGATTGGGTGTGCATCACCGGGTTTATGTTTGAATAAAAAGCGGTGTGAACCATTGCTCACAAGGTTGTACAACTCAGCCAGTTCCTACATCCCCAATTCTATGCCTTCTTGCTCAATGATGTTCTCTAGGGTATATAAAACCCTCCACATCATTGGCATGGCCTGGATGTAGCACATGCCGGTGAGAGAAAAGAAGGATTCAGTGAAGGCAGGGAAAGGATAGGAATGTCCTATTAGGAATGGGGTGGCCTGAAAAGCAACCCAAGTGTCAGAGACGAAGTCACTTTTGGCAGTAGGGTCAAAAGGCTTAAAGACGGTATCTGCCGGAAAACAGTGGCGAATCCGGTCAATCTCCGGGTCGGTGAAGCTGCAGAGTTCCTTCGAAAGATTTTTGATAATCCCTTGGCTTTTCAAAGAACTATCTTTCTGGTGATCCTTGGCGGGGGAGGATCGTAGCTTCATTGTGATCTAAAGATTTTGATGAAGATCAGAATAAGAAGATGAAGAGAGAAAGAGAAGAGAAATACCTGATCGGTCTTGGGATGAGGATTTAAAGGGAGTAACGCACGAATTTAAATGCCTACCGATCCTTATCTCTAATCTCAAATTTATAATGATGGTTTTGCAGGATGTCATGTCGCTGACGTATGATCAGCAACGGCTAGTTCGATCCTAACGGCTATATATCCGTTAGTCAGTTGGAGATAAGATAAAAAATACGACTCGTTAATTTACATTTTACTCCTCATATTTTGGGGGCAATTGTTAGGGATAGATTTTCTAAGCCTAAGGATCACGGATCCTCAAGTGCTGCCAGGATCACGGATCCTCAATTCTGTTTGAATTAAGGATCCTCAGAAGACATTGCAGGATCAGGATCCAGGATCCTCATTGTTATCCTTATACTAACGGTTGCCTTCACAATGGTTAAGCTTGTTTTTGCAGGAGTATACGCATTGGACTTGGTCTTGCCGATATTCTTGCAGAATATGCCATCAATATTCCGCACGTGCATGGCTTGGTAACCGTTTTAGAAGTCGTGGGTGTTAGGGGAGGATTTTCCAATCCTATGGATCATGGATCCTCATGTACTGCCAGGATCATGAATTATGTTTGAATTAAGGACCCTCAGTAGGTGTTGCAGGATCAGGATTCAGGATCCTTATTATTATCCTTATACTAATGATTATCTTCATTATGCGTAAGCTTGTTTTGCAGGAGTATGTGCATGGACTTGGTCTTGCCTATATTCGTGGAGCATATTCCCTCAATATTCCGCACGTGCTTGGCCCTTGTGAACGTTATGGAGATCGTGGGAAGCCAACGTGACTAGCGGATAGTTAGTTAGTTTAGTTATTTCTAATTTTAAATAGGGGATAACAAGCTTGAGTTAGAACACTTAGCTAATTTTGGCAAACACACACTCTCGAACATCTCTCGGCAGTTTACTTGGCGATTTCATATATTTCTAGCACATTGCACATTAGTGATCCTTGTAACAAGCTTGTTATCATCCCGAGTTATAACAACCTTTTGTTTAATCTTAGCTGGTGATCGGTAGTTTCCATCACCCGAGGTCTTTTATGCCGGAGATCAACTCTTGATCAAGGGCTTTTTCCTCGTATAAATCCTTGTGTCATTTCTTTATTTGATTCGCAAGTTGTTCATACAATTGTTCATAGATTCAAGCATCACACCTCACAACAAAAGATTTGGTTGCATTATCCTTGCTTGATTTTTGACCAAAACAGTTTGGCGCCCACCGTGGGGCAATTGGTGCTTCATTCCTAAGAAGTTTTTGTTTTTGTGATCATTCCGGTTCATTACAACCAAGCAGATGGCTTCTTCAGCAAAAAGCACTTCAAGTTCAATGCCGGCAATGAGTTCTTCATAGGGCGTTCCACCTTTGCCTCCACCACCTTCTGGATCCCAGAAGAATGCTGAAAATGCTGCAAAGAGACAAAGCCTCATTTTTCCAAAACCACCAACTTCTTCTGTTTCTTCTAATCCTACTGTTTTGGTCAAAAATCAAGCAATGATAATGCAACCAAACTTTCTGTTGTGAGGTATGATGCTTGAATCAATGAACAACACTAAGGATCACTCTAGAATGTAATGAACAAGTGACACAAAGTTTTATACGAGGAAAAAGCCCTTGATCAATGAATGATCTCCGGCATAAAAAACCTCGGGTGATGGAAACTACCGATCACCAACTCAAATTAAACAAGAAATGTGTTACAACTTCGGATGATAGCGAGCTAATTACAAGGATCACTATAGTGTAACGTGCAAAAGGTGTATGAAAAGTGTATAAAATTGCTAAGCGAATTGCCGAGAGCTGGTGAGAGCAGTTGTTAGTGTGTGCGTGTGTCACCAAAAATAGCTAAGTGTTTTCTATTTAGCTCGCTACCCCTTTTAAAAATGGAAAATATCTAAGCTAACAAACATTCCGCAATTTATGCAAGTCCCCCACGAACTCCATAACGTCCACTTCAGGTAAGCACGTGCGGAATAAGTCATGGAATATGCTCCAGGAATATCGCCAAGACCAAGTCCAAGCTAGTACTCCTGCAAAACAACATCATATTCAAAGTAGACAATCGTTAGTATAAGGATCCTTAAGATGATCCATGATCCTGATCCTACAATACTTCTGAGGATCACCAATTCTAACAGAAGTGAGGATCACGAAACCCAACAGTAATTGAGGATCACTGATCATTTAAAAATCCTCCCCTAACAATTGCCCCCAAAATATAAAGAGTAAAAGTGTAAATAACGAGTTATATTTTCTGTTCCTATCCGCAATCAATCAACGGATAACTAGCCATTGTAATCAGACTAGCCGTTACGAGCATGATGTCACTGAAGCGACTATCCTGCAAGATCATCATTATAAATAGGAGTTAGAGATAGGGATCAATCCGCATTTAAATTCAAGAGAAACTTCCTTTAAATTCATATCCGAAGATCAAGCAGGTATCTCTCTTCCTCTTCTTCCTTTACGTTTTCTTTCTCTGCTCCTTCTTTCTTCACCTTCTTCATAATCAAGATGATGCTAAGATCCTCACCGGCTAAGGAACACAAGAAGGACAGTCCTCTTAAGAGCCAGGGGATCATCAAAGATTTGGCGAATGAAAGGTGCTGCTTCACTGATCCACAAATAGACAGAATACGCCGTTGCTTTCCGGCAAACACCGATTTCAAGCCATTTGACCCCACCGTTCTAAGTGATTATATTTCTGAAACTAAGGTAGCTTTTCCGATCACCCCTTTCACAATAGGATACTCGTATCCTTTCCCTGAATTCACCCAGTCTTTCTTCTCCCTCACCGGCATCTCCTACATTCAAGCTATGCCAATGATCTGGAGGGTTTTATATACCCTTGAAAGGATCATTGAGCAAGAAGGGATTGCTCTTGGAATGTCGGAGTTGGCAGAGATGTATGACCTTGTAACATTTGGATCCCACTGATATCTACTCAAGCATAAACCCGGTGAAGAACACCCAATCTTGAAAGCCACTAAAAATGATACAAACTAGAAACAGCATTTTTTCTTTGTCAGAAGGGATTCTATCTCTGATGGAAATGATCTACCAAGGAAGTGGAGCACCCATGGTAGGATAGAGGATCCTGAGGAGGATCACCAGATGACCTTGTTTTTGTTTAAGGATCACTAACGTACTTTTGTTCCTTTTCTGCAGCTATTACTGTTGCACACCTTATTACAACACATGCCACGAAGGAAAGGCTTGCTGCTTTTCGGAGGCTTGATCCTGAAATAAGATCATTCAAAGCAAATACCCAGGATTCTCAAGAGGTATCCTCAGGTTCTGTCACGATGTCAAGTAAGTATCCATGTTTATATGTAATTAAATGTTTAAATAGATAGTTAAATAGAAATAGGATAAGGATATTTATCTGTTTTGGGTGTGTAGGTGCTGGGAAATCTTCAAAATCTGCCTCCAAATTCAGTGTCACTGATCTTGACAATGTCCGATCCTCCAAGAAAAAGTCTGCTGCTAGCCCCTCCGTCACAATCCCCAAGGCAACCACTTCAAAGGGAAAAGGTGGAAAGAAGAGGAAGACCTCTGAAGCTGAGAACCTACAAGGCTTGCCTCTGATCCGCCATCAGTTCCTCGAGTACTTTGCTGATGTAAGGATCACTGACTTAATTTGATTATCCTGTCCATTTGAGGATCATGTGATCCTAACTTTGCATTGTCTTGTTTGCAGAAATTTGCCGAAATCGAAGATTATGTTGGGAACGTAGAAGAGCTTGAGGAGAAATATTCTGATCTCCAAAAAGTGGCGGAGCTCAAGGATCACAAGATTGCCTCCCTCGAAAAGGATCTCCATGATGTCAAAACTCAGATGGTTGCAGCCCAGATCAATGCCGATTATGAGAAGCACGAGATCACTGAGGATGCTAAGGTCTCTGCTGCCATTGCCATGTACAAGACCAAGCTACAGATGACCCAAGAAGCATAGGATCCTGCCTTTGACAGGAGCAACTGGGACATGGAGGGCTGGAAGGCTAGGCTGGCTGAGTTGGAGGATGAGGATGATGAGGTTCTGGCAAGCGAGGCTGGTGGTAGTGGCAAGGATCAGGCGAAGGATACGGGAGTTGGATGAGATGATGATCCAGTGAAGGTGTAGGCTACATGAATGGGCGATGAAGGATATTTATAGACGTAGCTGTTTTGGTCAAAAAATCTGATGAGGATAATGCAACCAAACTCTCTGTTACGGGGTATGATGCTTATAGTGTAGAACAATGACAAGGATCACTTCAATGTAAATTGCACAAATGACACAAGGATTTATACGGGGAAAAAGCCCTTGATCAAGAGTTGATCTCCGGCACAAAAAACCCCGGGTGATGGAAACTACCGATCACCAAGCTCAAATAAATCAATAAATGTTTACAACTTCGGATAGTAACGAGCTAGGTACAAGGATCACTATCGTGAAATGAGTAAAAGTGAGTGAAAACTAATGAGTGTTCGTCGAGAGCTTCAAGGGTGCGATTGTATGAGAGTGTGTGTAGCTGAAAAATGGCTAAGTGTTCTAAATTCTAGCTCGTCACCCCTTTTAAAAATAGAAGTTAACTACAATAACTAACTATCCGACTTTTGTGCCAAGCTCCCACGTTCTCCACAACGTCCATTTCCAGTCAAACGTGTGCGAAATGCCCGTGGAATATTCCTTAGTACCGTTGCTAAGACCAAGTCATGCTTGTTACTCCTGCGAAGTAATACAAAACACAAATAAACAATCGTTAGTATGAGGATCCTTAAAGTGATCCATGATCCTGATCCTGAAGCTCTTCTGAGGATCACTATCTGTCACAGAAGTAAGGATCATTAATTAGGATAACGAATAAGGATCACTAATTGTTAGAAAATCCTCCCCTAACAATTGCCCCCAAAATATAAGGAGTGATATGTAAAAATGAGCGAGTTATGTTTTCCTGATCTTATCCGCAACTAACTATCGTAAATATAGCCGTTATTGTTGAGCTATCCGTTGCAACCGTGACGTCACAGAAGTGACAACCCTGCATAATCATGATTATAAATAGGAGATAGAGATAGGATCAATTGCATTTAAATTCAAAGAAACTCCCTTTAAATTCTTGGTCGAAGATCTATCAGGTATCTCTTCTCTTATCTTCCCTTCTCTTACTCTGTTTTTCTTTCTTTCTATCATCTCTTCAAGAATGATGCTCCGGTCCTCCCCCGCCAAGGATCACCAGAAGGATAGTCCCTTGAAGAGTCAAAGGATCATTAAAGATTCGATACACGAGAAGTGTTGTTTTAACGATGCTCAGATAGACAAAATTCGTCACTGCTTTCCGGCGAGTGCCTTTTTCAAACCCTTCGATCCTACTATTCTGAGCGACTATGTTTCAGAAACATGGGTTGCCTTTCCAGTTACTCCATTTGCCATAGGGTACACCTATCCTTTCCCAGAATTTACACAATCCTTCTTTTCCCTTACCGGTATTTCTTATATCCAAGCCATGCCGATGATTTGGAGGGTTTTGTATACCCTAGAGAGGATCATCGAGCAGGAGGGCATTGATTTAGGAATGTCAGAGCTGACACAAATGTATGATCTTACTACCTTTGGTTCTCATCGTTATTTGTTCAAATGAAAACCCGGCGGTGAACACCCCTTCTTAAAGTCACCAAGAACGACACAAATTGGAAACGTCGCTTCTTGTTTGTCAGGAGGGATACCAATCTAAACGGAAAGGATCTACCAAGGACATGGTCCACCCATGGTAGGCCAGAGGATCCTGAGAAGGATCACCAGGTAGTCTTGTTTTTGTATAAGGATCACTAACCCCTTTTTTGTCTTGTGTTATGCAGCTATTTCTGTTTCACACATCATCACAACACCTGCAACCAAGGATAGGCTTGCTGCTTTTTGGAAGCTTGATCCTGAAATAAGGACATTTAAGATAGACACCCAAGACTCACAAGAAGTATCCTCAGGTTCCATCACCATGTCAAGTAAGTATCCTGCTTGATTTATAGTTTGAATATTAAAATAAATAATTGAATTGAAATAAGATTAGGACACTTATCTTGCTTTGATTGTGTAGGTGCCGGAAAATCTGCCAAGCCTGTATCCCAGTTCAACACGGCTGACCTTGATGTTGTTCGATCCAGGAAGAAGAGGGCCACTACCAGTCCTAGCATCTCCATTCGCAAGGCACCCACTAAAGGAAAGGGTGGCAAGAAGAGGAAAACTTCCGACACTGAGGACCTCCAAGGCCTACCACTGATCCGCCACCAGTTCCTTGAATACATCAATGATGTAAGGATCACCAATTCTGCCTAGGTATCCTACTCGTATGAGGATCACCTGATCTTGAACTGCTTTGTCCTTTTCTTTGCAGAAATTTGCTGAGATTGAGGACTATGTGGGGAACGTCGAGGAGCAGGACAAGAAGATTGCTGACCTCCAACAGGCTGCAGTGCTTAAGGACCTTGCAATCGCTGACCTTCAGAAGGAACTCCAAGATGCCAAGACTAAGACGGCTAAACTTCTGATTGACCTTGACTATGAGAAGCATGATCTCATAGAAAATGCTAAGGTCTCTGCTGCCATCACAATGTATCAGACAAAATTAAAGATGGCCCAGGAAGCTCAAGATCCTAACTTCGATAGAAGCAGCTGGGACGTTGAGGGCTGGAAAGCAAGGTTGGCTGATCTTGAGGATGATGAGGAGGCTGAGGAGGTTTTGGCGATCGAAGCTGGAGGTAGTGGGAAGGATCTGGTAAAGGATACCGCAGCTGGAGGAGAAGAGGATGCAGCAAAGGTGTAGGCTGCACAATTGGGCGATGATGGACATTCCTAGACGCAGCCGGAGCCCAATTTTTAAATTTGGTAGTAGTTTTTTGTGGTTGTGATGTTGAACAATTTAATGGTTTGTACTAAACAATAGTTTTTAGGATTAAGGATCATGTATGATCCTTTGGACAATAGGCAGGATTGCATATGGTGGAGGGATCCTCTGTTTGGGGGATGAAGCCATTGTGATCCTGCCGCCTTTATATTCCTGCACTACTTTTGAACTTATTATCATGGACACCCTTTACCTACCCCAGCGGACGGGCCACGTTTTGCTGGTAGATGCTCGGGGTAGGTAATTTTGACAACCTTTTAAGGGTTAATCCTTTGTTAATAAATAAAATCTTAACCTTTTGTCGCTTATCTTGTGTTGTTATCCTTTTGTTTCTTTAATTTTCCTTTGTTTTGATGCATATTTATTGAATAAACAATTTTGAATAAGTCAGATTGAAAATATTTAGGACATGATCCATGATCAAATATCCTATAGTTAAAGAATCCCAAAAAGTGATATGTTTTAAGGATCACAAGTCTAGTTGTCAAATTTTTTAAGGGTTATTCAAATAAATAATGAATAGAATTAAAAATAGTTAAGGATCATACCTGAGGGTCCAAGTTAGGATCCTAACCATAATAAGGATAACTATAAGATAAACCTTAGAGAAAAGTAAGGATCAAGGATCCCTAGTTGCTTGCCTTCAAGGACCTGAAATAGATCATAACTTGGGACTAAGCCAATATAAGATAAGAGTTAGCAACTGGGGACAAGCCCAAGGATAACTGGGGACAAGCCCAAGGATAACTGGGGACAAGCCCAAGGATAACTGGGGACAAGCCCAAGGATCGTATGTGAACTGGAGTATGGCCCTAACTGGCGACTATCCAAACTTAGTGACATGAAAATGCCAAAACCTTAGCTAACGTGAAAACGTTAGAAACCTTAGGAACGGATGTATGGTACGTCTACCATTATACGTAGGATCCTAGGCATAGCCAGTACAATGGAATTATCAGCCCCTAAAGCGAGTACTGGTCCCACTGCCTTGAACTATACCAGGATCATCATGCGCTACAGGCGGAACTGGGGTCAAGCCCTAATAACTGGGGTTAAACCCAAGGAACGGATTGCTTCTGCAGATAACCAATGTTATACTAAGGATACCTGAACTTTCAAAACTTAAAATTACGTGAGAGATGGATAAAGGACACATGATCCTTATCCTTATATGAGAAAATAAAGAAATGAAATAGTTTAAGATTAGGATATTACCAAAGTAAGGATCACCGATACTTTAAGGATCCTTTAAGGATATCCCTAACGTAAGGATCATCTGTGCCATGAGGATCCTGCTCACATGAAATATTTCTTCAAGTGGACAGCATTCCAAGCTCTTGGTAGCAAATCACCTTCCATGGTTAGCAATCTATATGCCCCCTTTCCTGCTTCAGCTTCAATCAAATAAGGGCCTTCCCATTTTGGAGCCAATTTTCCATCAGCAGGATTGGTGGTATTCTGAAATGCTTTCCTTAATACCATATCTCCAACTTGAAACTTCCTAATCCTGACATTTTTGTTGTAAGCACCAGCCATTCTTTGTTGATAACTGGCCATCCTTATCCTAGCCAGATCCCTGATTTCTTCAATAGTATCCAGGTCTTGAGCCAAGTTCTCATCATTTTCCTCAGGATCACGGGTACTTGTTCTAGCAGTTGGAACCACCATTTCTGTTGGGATCACTGATTCTGCCCCAAATACCAAAGAGAATGGCGTTTGACCAGTGGCATTCTTAGGGGTTGTCCTATCAGCCCAAAGCACATAGGGTAGTTCTTCTGCCCATTTCCCTTTCTTGGATCCAAGCTTCTTCTTCAAATTGTTGATGATGAACTTGTTGGATGATTCTGCTTGACCATTAGCTTGTGGGTGGACTGGTGTTGATGTTATCATCTTAATCACCCAGCTGTCACAAAAGTTAGTGGTTCTGCCCCCAATGAATTGGGAACCATTATCACATATAATTTCAGAAGGAATTCCAAATCTAGTTATAATATTTCTTTTAATGAAGGATATAACTTCCTTTTCTCTGACTTGGGCAAAAGCTTCAGCCTCTATTGTAACACCTCGGAAAATTCACGTCCATTAATGTCTTGACACGTGTCATAGACTTTGCACATGCGAAAACATACTTTAGAGGGGCTAAAGTTGACAAACAGTGAAAACTATGGAACGTAGGGGGTCCAAAGTGTCAACAATGGATAAATAGACTCTATAATAACCCTACATAATGTTTATAACCTTAAACGGATGGATCATGGATCATACGAAGCGGAAAATGCACGAAAGTGAGGAATTACAAACTATAGGGACTAAAAGTGTCAACATGTTGAATTTATACCTCTGAGTGAACTTTTGGCAGCCCCGAAGCTTTGTAATGCTAGAATATACTCACTAGAATATGTGGTAAAAATTTCACGAAGTTTCGTTATCGTATGAGAAAGTTATGGCCAAAACCGTACTTGAGGGGTTAAAAGCGTCAACGTCGAATTTCATGACTTTTCGGGTGAGCGCAAAGTTATCCGAGGACATTACCATGTTAGTAAACGTCCCAAGGTTCTTAAAAACCAAGTTTGGGGGTTTACGAGTCAAAATAAATAGCCGAAACCTCGCGTGCAAAGACAGGGACCAAAGCTGCCATTTTTAATCAAAGTTTGGCAGCCCCAGGTGCAGCTTTTTGCGATCAGGGGCTGTTTGGTCCGAATTTTTAGTGCAAAACAGCTGGGATCACCTCCATTTCTCACCAATAGATGAGCATGCATGTCTTGGACACTTGTGAGGCTCCTACAACATCTGATTTCTCCATAAATTCTGATCAAAGCTCCATTTTATTGAGTTCTTGTGATAGTAACAAGAACACCCACAACTTGCAAAAACTCACAAGACTTCTCCAGGAGCAATCTGATCGACAAGACAGCCTCCAAGTGTTTTCTAGGCTTCATTAGGACCTTTGTAAGCATTCATATCATTCTATAATTCGTTATAGCTTAGATTATTAGTTAAAAGTCAAACCGTTGTTCATATAGTTTGACTTTTCGATTAAACGAAATTGGCTCTGTCATTTCTCAAATTGAAACCACTTATAAGTTGGTATTTATGTGGGAAACAAACCCTCAAAAGGGTATTCTCTGATTCCCACTCTAAGCATGCTATTTGTCGAGTCAAAGATGTTCTTAAAAAGTCAACAGAAATCGTTTTTGTGAAATATAGCATAAATGGTAATGTAGATGACATGCAATCAGTTTGATCATCATAAATAACTTATAATGAATATAAGAATGTGTTTTATCATAATCAACTCGACAATCTTTAGTATAAACTCGGATCGGAACCGAAAGTCTTATAAAACGACTTTTTCGTTGACTCTCGATTCGGATCCGTGCATGCATGTTTGAGATCTGTATTAGAGTTTATTTTTGACTATTTTTATTTATGTATAACTTTCTGGAATTTTTACATCTTGAGTCTATGCTTAACCGATTCATATGCATGTTTCCGATTATGCTTAAAAGTTGACTATTTTGCCCTTTTTGATATAAAACGTGATTTTTGGAAAAGTGAAAGAGTAGAAATCTTTATTTCTAATTTATAAACTTGCACCGAAAATTTGAGATCATTTGGTGGTCCAGATTTTGAGATATGGCCGATATCGTAAAACTATATCTTCATGTTAAATAAACGGCGCATTTAGCGTATAACCTATTTAAGGCCACTTTTCGATATAAAACTTTTTACCCACTGATGTTATATAATATTTTGGGATTTTTGATGATTTTTATTTAATTTTTGGCTGATCGTTTCATAGGTCGCTAAGTTGATTCGGTTAATGCCGGTTTTGACCTTTTAAGCCATAAAATGAGTTTTATAAATCCGATTGACCCCAAACCACTTCCTACTGATTTTATTTAGTAAATAAAGTATGTTGAACCTTCTGGAAGTATAAAAATCTCAGCTTTCCTTTACAAACCCGGAAACGGCTCTAAATCGCCTTTTTAGGCATTTTTAACGCATAGTATATACTATAACCATGTCAAGCACATAAGACTTATACCTACTGATGTAATTAGTATATTTTCATATAAAAACAGTAAGTACAATTTTATAAACTCAGATTTCCAGTTTTGGCATTTTTAGCCCTTGATAAATTACCAAAATGCCCCTAAGGTGCATAGTTTTGTTTTAAATGATAAGTTTTACTTACGGGTCATACCATACTGTTATAACATGATAAGTTAAGTATGTTTTCTGTATAAATCAGACCCATAACTCAGATTTACGAATAAACTCTTTTATAACCTTTTAAATGACCAAAATGCCCTTATGAGGCGTAAGTTGAGTTTAAATATATTTCGGGCATAATAGAAAATAACTTAGTGATATTATATCATATTTAAAGCATATCAACTCAGGAAACTTGCATATGACTCTCTTGGTCGCCCGTAACGCACTTTTCGCGTTCGATTCGGTTTATGTAACTAGTTTACATAAATTGACCGAAACGGGTTTAACCTTATCATTTTATTTCAAAAATCCAGAATGTGTTTAGTTTACCCATATTATACAAGTCTCCAAACTTGTCGGGTCTAAATCACATCCTATTCCGGTCGTCGCTTAATCTTGCGTTTCGAACCGTAAACCTTTCCTTAAGACTAACCGGTCTAAGCTTAGGCTTAGTTAAAGACCCGTTAGCATTCTAATTGGTTATTTATACCATCGTTCCAGACTAGAGCCTTCCGGTAAATGGTACCTACGCTTACTTGAATGAATACGGCTGAGTTATTAAATTCTTGCATTTTAAGACAGGAGCTAGCTCAGGTAAATACTCTTAACTTATTTTCCCTATTACGGGCTTGGGATACGGTAATATAAATACCGCATGGTCAGGTATGGGATTCAAAGACCAAAGAGTCGGGAAATTCAAATAACCTGTTTTACTAGAACAAGTTTTGTAAAACTGATAACATGGATATTGAATATTCAATTGTATTATGATTATATTATTAAGGTATCCCATTAAAGGTATTAACCTTGTGGGCATTATACCAAAAACAGGTATCCCATTAAAGGTATTAACCTTGTGGGCATTATACCAAAAACAGGTATCCCATTAAAGGTATTAACCTTGTGGGCATTATACCAAAAAAAACAGGTATCCCATTAAAGGTATTAACCTTGTGGGCATTATACCAAAAACAGGTATCCCATTAAAGGTATTAACCTTGTGGGCATTATATCAAAAAACAGGTATCCCATTAAAGGTATTAACCTTGTGGGCATTATACCAAAAACAGGTATCCCATTAAAGGTATTAACCTTGTGGGCATTATACCAAAAACAGGTATCCCATTAAAGGTATTAACCTTGTGGGCATTATACCAAAAACAGGTATCCCATTAAAGGTATTAACCTTGTGGGCATTATACCAAAAACAGGTATCCCATTAAAGGTATTAACCTTGTGGGCATTATACCAAAACAGGTAATCCACTAAAGGTATTAACCTTGTGGGCATTACACCTGTGGCATGTCAGTTAATACAAGATTTTTAGTAATAAAATAGTCCCAAGTTAAAAAGATTAATTTTGCCTCTGTGCATTTTAATCACTGTGTCAAGATATTTTGTGCCGTTTGCACTCAAATCAATTTTTACACTCTTTTCAAAATGAGTCAGTTAAATTGTATTTACCAGTGAAAACTGACGTATTTTTCCAAAAGGTTAAGTGACAGGTACTGAACGTAATTGGCTGGAAGCTCAGGGCGAATATAAGGAATCTCACAAGTCCTAGGCGTCTAAAGTCTGTTGAACAAGTGATATGTTTTAAGATCCGCCTGTGGATTCTTTACTTTCCGTTGTAATACTGGATATTACATTTTATTCGGATTGTAATATAATTATCTTTTGCTTCCGCTGTGCATTTATATAATTGTGTTGTTTGACTATTATGTTGCCAACCACGTCACGATACTCCCCACCGGGCCCACCGGTGACACGTGGAAATCCGGGGTGTGACAGGTACTCCCCACCGGGCCCACCGGTGACACGTGGAAATCCGGGGTGTGACAGGTTGGTATCAGAGCCAACACTGAGTGAATTAAACACTAGCCTTTTGTGTTTAATCTCAGTTACACAATTGCACAATCTAAACTTCTGAGTCTAGACTTAACATAGGAATAATCTTAATCCTAATATGGAAATTTTTGCTTCCAATTTTTTTTATTATTCGATACGTCGCCAAGCGAGGAAGCTGAACTAGGGATTCTCCACACCCGGAGCCTTGAAATGCTGAGCTTCGTACATCGACCAAGTTGAGGCGTGCAACCAAGGAGAAAGCATTCAGGAATTGAATAAAGAAGAAACTCCATTGCTAAAAATCGTTTCCTCAATAGTCCTTATAAGGACATATTTATTTCTGTCCCTTCGAGGACAACACTATTCCTTTCAAGTCCCGCTTAGGGCAACTTTATATTTTTTTTTTTGATATAGTGGAATAATTAAGTTTAAACTTTCATTCTAAACCAGAATTTTTAAATAAATGTAAAATAACATTTTCTTTTATAAGATCTACCATTATAATAAAATGGCAAAGTCTAAAAAGGACAAGACCTAGCCACGAGTCATTTTAAGACCGGGCCAAGATGGTAGTTCCATAATTAGATTTAGATCCATATGAACACCTCAATTTAAAATTGTTCTGCGTTAATTATAAATTAAGAATCTTAAGTGTGAAACCTAGCCTTCGGGTCAATTATAAGACCGGGCCAAGATGGTAAGACCTGTTTAAAAGATTCAAATCCCTGTTAACATCTTAAAACATGTTAACACTCCTGGAAGATGTGATTCATTAAAATCACACACTTCATTTTTATAAAGGATTTTTCAAAAGATTCCAAACCCAGTTTAATGATCTCTGAATCCTGGGTTTACATCATTAATTAAGATGATCATATTTTAACCATACGTGGTAACATAATGCCTACGGGCCCTGCTCATTTCCATATGAGCCAAAAGACAGTGGTAGCGATGACTCCCTGTCAGATAAAGGTAATGAACTAGGTTCAAACCTCAAATGCTCTGATTCTCTGAAATCCTAGCATATAATTTATAATTGTCCTTGTGACTAGGCCTATCGTGCCAATATACTTTCATGCTTTGATTCTCTGAAATCATAGCTTAAAATTTATAAATGTCCTTGCGACTAGGCCTATCGTGCCAATATACTTTCATGCTTTGATTCTCTGAAATCATAAGCTTATAATTTATAAATGTCCATGTGACCAGGCCATTGGGTGCCACTAATAAAACTATTAATGTTTTATAATTAAGATAAATTATAATAGAAATCCTAAATAAATATATGATTAATAAATTAACCAAATATGGTCTCTGTTTACCATGGTTAATGAATTTCCCTAAGGGGCAATTCAGTAATAAACTTCCCTTATAAGGGAAGTGCCTACGGGCTATAATATATTGTCCATTTGAGACATTGACATTGTTATCTTTATGATTCCTTGTCTGAGGTTGTGAGCTATGCTCAAGCCAAAAATAGTCAATATGATTAATGCAATCATGACTTATATCTTCTAATAGGATGAACCAATTATAAACATCCATGAGTGATGTTTTCGCCTATGGGCCAAATTATACTGTCCATGTGTGACAAAGACATTGTGATCTTTACAATTCCCTGTCCAAGGTGGTGAGTTATGCTCAAGCCTAATAGTTCATGTGATCAATACGATCATGACAAAAATCATCAATACGATGATTAAAATTTTAATATCCGTAATGATGTTTTGCCTAAGGGCTATATTATATCGTCCAACTGAGACAAGGCAATTGTAATCTTTTGTGATTCTTTGCCAAAGGGGTGAGCTATACTCAATTCCCATAGCCTATACTATCAGTGCGATCCTGACTAGTATCCTCAGTATGATGATCATAATATTAACACCCCTCGTGATGAAATGCCTACGGGCTATACTTTATTCTAGTGTCGGTAAGACAAACATAGTAGTGATTTTTATGATCCCCTGTTCAAAATAGTGTGATTATACCCAAACCTAATAGTCAATATGATCGATGTGATCATGACTAATATCATTAGATACGATGGTTATATATAAACATCCATTAGTGATGTTGATTGGCTTATTTTCTGCCAAAAGAATCGTCTTTCAAGACGATGACAGTTGTAGTCTATGACTCCCTGTCCAAAGGTGAAGAACCACGTTCAAACCTGGAAGCCCTAATCTAATAAGATTGCAGCTAATAAAATAAGGTCCTTGAAAATAGACCATCAAGTTATGTTTTAAAGTCATTCAGGACAAGCCTATGTGCTATAATTGGTCATTCGTGACAAGTTAACATATTAAATGTTAACATTTCTGGTGACGTACCTTTGTACCAAATTTAATGAATGTCCTTATAACAAGGCCGTATGTGCCATATCTAAATGTCATCACGACAAGGCCTTCGCACCATATGATTACTTATGTCCTTCATGACTGTGCTTTATGCCATATTTTTCTACGTCCCTCGAGACAGGCTTCTATGCCATATATGTATATATATATATATATATATATATATATAATAAAAGCCTTTGAGCTATTTATAATCGTCCTAGTGACAAAGACAGTTGTGACATTATGGTCCCCTGTCAAGCAGGTATTGGACTCGCTCCAAACTTTGCATGCCATTGATGGTCCCATTGTGACCTAGGCTAAATATAATGGAAATACGTTCAAATAACATTCACTATGAATGTTCGGAACAGAATAGCCCATACGGTTTATGAATACCGTGGCTAACCTAAGTCAGGTCATCAGGATGATGACTAATAATGGTTAAATCTTGGTGATTGATACCAAGTTTCGAGTATGGAAAACTCGGATGAGGTAGACGAAAGTCGCAATGCTAATAAGGCGACGAAAGTTAATCAAACTACAAACGTAAACCTCAATATTAATGGAGTTAATCTTCAAGCTGTGGTTGACGCAGCAGTTGAAAGGACCATGGAAAGATCATGAAATAATCTAAAGAGCCGAATGCTCCTCGCTCTGAATTTCATTTAAAAAAAAAAAAAAAAAAAAAAAACCATGTTCAATTACTCATGAGAAGAAGTTTTGTTCACACTTCGTATATGAAGGATGAACCAAAAGAAGGAGAATAACTCCCAGAAATCTGAGAAAGAGAGCAAGTACAGGCTTAATAAAAAGCAACGAAAGTTCGGTAAGAAGCCGCTATACCTCTGAGACTGCTTCAGCATTAATAGATGGATGTTTTATATCCATTAGGAATCATTTTTGATGTCCTAGTTCCGTTAAATACAAGGACTCAATTTAGTGATAAAATCAAGCCCATATTGTGGGTAATAAGAAGCAATTAATTATCAAGACTCCTTATGAGACAACTCCCATAATTACTCGTATCCGTGCGATTAATTAATATTAAACATAAAAAAATGGTGGAACTGGCCGTCCCCGGAATCGAACCTGGGTCTAGGCCGGCCGCACCCTTTCGCGCGCCTAGCCAACTGAGCTAGGTGCCTAGTTTGTGAAACTTCTATTATTAATTGAATATAAGCACTTGTACAATAAACTTCCTTATCATATATCAATGATAATTTCTGCTAAGAGTCCTGTTTTTAATACAGGCAATAATAAATCTTCATGAACCATAAACTTAGCAAAACTTTTATTATCTTCCACAAGGTATAATTACCAAGGAAACCATAGTAACCGATTCTTCTCGTATCGGCAAGAAAAACCTTCCGAAAATCTAAGAGCACTCTTTCTTTGCATAGAGTACGACAACATATATTATTTTAATTATTATTTTTCTCATTGTTTTTCTATCGCCTGCGAATGCCAAACTATGTTCGATAAGAGTGTCATATGAGGATTGGCGTATCCTAGTGTGTCCCATAGATTATTTCCATGTCTGATCAGCATGGAGGTTTAATACATGGAACCCCTGAGATATCCCAATGGTCATATTGTACTAAACTCGACTAGTAGTATTCAAAGAAGATATCCAAAAATGAATTTTTTTTTCAAGTAAATGTTCCCGATTAAGGAATTCGTGGACTTATAACATAAAGGTGTCACTTATTTGACACGAGTAATGGTGGATGAACTGGAGCCTGAGATATGGAAAATCTCTGTAGCCTCCTTGCAATCTTGATTATCTTCTCATAAGCTTTCCCTGCTTACCTCCGGAAAGGCAGGTAGAATTAAGATTGTATCCCGCTGTGGGCTGGAGTATTGTGAAAACTCCATATTGATTATGGAATAATCTAAACCTTGATTAAGTAGGTTTTAAAACATAGGCACATAAAGCCTGACTCAATATTCTGAGGGTTTTATATTATTAAATAAGAAAGACGGTTCATATTGCTTATGCATATATGCCGCAACCCTAATTAGGCAACGATTAAGAATTGCCATCAGCTACCCAGGATCTAAGGGCAAACTATTGGTGGATAGGCTTGAAGAAGTCTGTGGCCACCTATGTAGCTAAATGTTTGACAAGTGCGCAACTCAAAGCCGAGCATCAGAAACCATTAGGTTTGCTACAACAGCCTGAACTTCCTACGTGGAAGTGGGAAATGGTAACTATGGATTGTATTACCAAGTTACCCAAGACAAGAAAAGGAAATGATACAATATGGGTCATAGTAGATAGACTGACGAAGTCAGCACACTTCCTACCCATGAAGGAAACCTACAGCTCGGATGTGTTAGCCCAATTATACGTTGATAAGATTGTAGCTTTGCATGGAATACCTGTATCTATTATCTCTGATAGAGATACTAGATACACGTCACATTTTTGGAAAAGTTTCCAACAATCATTGGGCACACGTTTAAATTTTAGTACGGCTTATCATCCACAGACCGACGGTCAGAGCGAGCGTACTATTCAAACGTTGGAAGACATGCTACGTGCATGTGCGATCGACTTAGGTGGTAGTTGGGACAAGAACCTACCCCTAATTGAATTCTCCTTCAACAATAGCTACCACACCAGCATAAAAGCTGCGCCTTTTGAGGCCTTATACGGTAGAAAGTGTAGATCGCCCATCTGTTGGGCAGAAGTGGAGATGTCCAACTGTCAGGACCAGATATCGTTTTTGAGACAACGGACAAGATTGTCCAGATTCGCGATCGTTTGAAAGCTGCCAGGGATAGGCAGAAAAGTTATGCGGATCCGGATCGTAAAGACTTTCATTTCGAAGTAGGTGATAAAGTGTTACTTAAAGTATCACCCTGGAAGGGGTTGATGAGGTTTGGTAAGAAAGGCAAGCTAAGCCCGAGATACATAGGACCTTTCGAGGTTATCGGACGAGTCGGGTCAGTTGCCTATAAGTTAAACTTGCCTGAAGAACTTAGCGCTATCCATAATGTGTTCCACATCTGTAATTTGAAGAAATGTTCCGCTGATGGACCACCGGTTATACCGTATATGGATGTACAGATAGATGAAGGCTTGAAATTTGTGGAAAAGCCGTTATCAATTGAAGACCGAAAGGTAAAGAAGCTTCGGAGGAAGCACATACCTATTGTTAAGGTCAAATGGGATGCCCGTAGAGGTCCCGAATACACGTGGGAGGTAGAATCCACGATGAAAGAAAAATACCCTCATTTGTTTCAGTAAATCTCGAGGTCGAGATTTCTTTTAAGGGGGTGAGGATGTAACACCTCGGAAAATTCACGTCCATTAATGTCTTGACACGTGTCATAGACTTTGCACATGCGAAAACATACTTTAGAGGGGCTAAAGTTGACAAACAGTGAAAACTATGGAACGTAGGGGGTCCAAAGTGTCAACAATGGATAAATAGACTCTATAATAACCCTACATAATGTTTATAACCTTAAACGGATGGATCATGGATCATACGAAGCGGAAAATGCACGAAAGTGAGGAATTACAAACTATAGGGACTAAAAGTGTCAACATGTTGAATTTATACCTCTGAGTGAACTTTTGGCAGCCCCGAAGCTTTGTAATGCTAGAATATACTCACTAGAATATGTGGTAAAAATTTCACGAAGTTTCGTTATCGTATGAGAAAGTTATGGCCAAAACCGTACTTGAGGGGTTAAAAGCGTCAACGTCGAATTTCATGACTTTTCGGGTGAGCGCAAAGTTATCCGAGGACATTACCATGTTAGTAAACGTCCCAAGGTTCTTAAAAACCAAGTTTGGGGGTTTACGAGTCAAAATAAATAGCCGAAACCTCGCGTGCAAAGACAGGGACCAAAGCTGCCATTTTTAATCAAAGTTTGGCAGCCCCAGGTGCAGCTTTTTGCGATCAGGGGCTGTTTGGTCCGAATTTTTAGTGCAAAACAGCTGGGATCACCTCCATTTCTCACCAATAGATGAGCATGCATGTCTTGGACACTTGTGAGGCTCCTACAACATCTGATTTCTCCATAAATTCTGATCAAAGCTCCATTTTATTGAGTTCTTGTGATAGTAACAAGAACACCCACAACTTGCAAAAACTCACAAGACTTCTCCAGGAGCAATCTGATCGACAAGACAGCCTCCAAGTGTTTTCTAGGCTTCATTAGGACCTTTGTAAGCATTCATATCATTCTATAATTCGTTATAGCTTAGATTATTAGTTAAAAGTCAAACCGTTGTTCATATAGTTTGACTTTTCGATTAAACGAAATTGGCTCTGTCATTTCTCAAATTGAAACCACTTATAAGTTGGTATTTATGTGGGAAACAAACCCTCAAAAGGGTATTCTCTGATTCCCACTCTAAGCATGCTATTTGTCGAGTCAAAGATGTTCTTAAAAAGTCAACAGAAATCGTTTTTGTGAAATATAGCATAAATGGTAATGTAGATGACATGCAATCAGTTTGATCATCATAAATAACTTATAATGAATATAAGAATGTGTTTTATCATAATCAACTCGACAATCTTTAGTATAAACTCGGATCGGAACCGAAAGTCTTATAAAACGACTTTTTCGTTGACTCTCGATTCGGATCCGTGCATGCATGTTTGAGATCTGTATTAGAGTTTATTTTTGACTATTTTTATTTATGTATAACTTTCTGGAATTTTTACATCTTGAGTCTATGCTTAACCGATTCATATGCATGTTTCCGATTATGCTTAAAAGTTGACTATTTTGCCCTTTTTGATATAAAACGTGATTTTTGGAAAAGTGAAAGAGTAGAAATCTTTATTTCTAATTTATAAACTTGCACCGAAAATTTGAGATCATTTGGTGGTCCAGATTTTGAGATATGGCCGATATCGTAAAACTATATCTTCATGTTAAATAAACGGCGCATTTAGCGTATAACCTATTTAAGGCCACTTTTCGATATAAAACTTTTTACCCACTGATGTTATATAATATTTTGGGATTTTTGATGATTTTTATTTAATTTTTGGCTGATCGTTTCATAGGTCGCTAAGTTGATTCGGTTAATGCCGGTTTTGACCTTTTAAGCCATAAAATGAGTTTTATAAATCCGATTGACCCCAAACCACTTCCTACTGATTTTATTTAGTAAATAAAGTATGTTGAACCTTCTGGAAGTATAAAAATCTCAGCTTTCCTTTACAAACCCGGAAACGGCTCTAAATCGCCTTTTTAGGCATTTTTAACGCATAGTATATACTATAACCATGTCAAGCACATAAGACTTATACCTACTGATGTAATTAGTATATTTTCATATAAAAACAGTAAGTACAATTTTATAAACTCAGATTTCCAGTTTTGGCATTTTTAGCCCTTGATAAATTACCAAAATGCCCCTAAGGTGCATAGTTTTGTTTTAAATGATAAGTTTTACTTACGGGTCATACCATACTGTTATAACATGATAAGTTAAGTATGTTTTCTGTATAAATCAGACCCATAACTCAGATTTACGAATAAACTCTTTTATAACCTTTTAAATGACCAAAATGCCCTTATGAGGCGTAAGTTGAGTTTAAATATATTTCGGGCATAATAGAAAATAACTTAGTGATATTATATCATATTTAAAGCATATCAACTCAGGAAACTTGCATATGACTCTCTTGGTCGCCCGTAACGCACTTTTCGCGTTCGATTCGGTTTATGTAACTAGTTTACATAAATTGACCGAAACGGGTTTAACCTTATCATTTTATTTCAAAAATCCAGAATGTGTTTAGTTTACCCATATTATACAAGTCTCCAAACTTGTCGGGTCTAAATCACATCCTATTCCGGTCGTCGCTTAATCTTGCGTTTCGAACCGTAAACCTTTCCTTAAGACTAACCGGTCTAAGCTTAGGCTTAGTTAAAGACCCGTTAGCATTCTAATTGGTTATTTATACCATCGTTCCAGACTAGAGCCTTCCGGTAAATGGTACCTACGCTTACTTGAATGAATACGGCTGAGTTATTAAATTCTTGCATTTTAAGACAGGAGCTAGCTCAGGTAAATACTCTTAACTTATTTTCCCTATTACGGGCTTGGGATACGGTAATATAAATACCGCATGGTCAGGTATGGGATTCAAAGACCAAAGAGTCGGGAAATTCAAATAACCTGTTTTACTAGAACAAGTTTTGTAAAACTGATAACATGGATATTGAATATTCAATTGTATTATGATTATATTATTAAGGTATCCCATTAAAGGTATTAACCTTGTGGGCATTATACCAAAAACAGGTATCCCATTAAAGGTATTAACCTTGTGGGCATTATACCAAAAACAGGTATCCCATTAAAGGTATTAACCTTGTGGGCATTATACCAAAAAAAACAGGTATCCCATTAAAGGTATTAACCTTGTGGGCATTATACCAAAAACAGGTATCCCATTAAAGGTATTAACCTTGTGGGCATTATATCAAAAAACAGGTATCCCATTAAAGGTATTAACCTTGTGGGCATTATACCAAAAACAGGTATCCCATTAAAGGTATTAACCTTGTGGGCATTATACCAAAAACAGGTATCCCATTAAAGGTATTAACCTTGTGGGCATTATACCAAAAACAGGTATCCCATTAAAGGTATTAACCTTGTGGGCATTATACCAAAAACAGGTATCCCATTAAAGGTATTAACCTTGTGGGCATTATACCAAAACAGGTAATCCACTAAAGGTATTAACCTTGTGGGCATTACACCTGTGGCATGTCAGTTAATACAAGATTTTTAGTAATAAAATAGTCCCAAGTTAAAAAGATTAATTTTGCCTCTGTGCATTTTAATCACTGTGTCAAGATATTTTGTGCCGTTTGCACTCAAATCAATTTTTACACTCTTTTCAAAATGAGTCAGTTAAATTGTATTTACCAGTGAAAACTGACGTATTTTTCCAAAAGGTTAAGTGACAGGTACTGAACGTAATTGGCTGGAAGCTCAGGGCGAATATAAGGAATCTCACAAGTCCTAGGCGTCTAAAGTCTGTTGAACAAGTGATATGTTTTAAGATCCGCCTGTGGATTCTTTACTTTCCGTTGTAATACTGGATATTACATTTTATTCGGATTGTAATATAATTATCTTTTGCTTCCGCTGTGCATTTATATAATTGTGTTGTTTGACTATTATGTTGCCAACCACGTCACGATACTCCCCACCGGGCCCACCGGTGACACGTGGAAATCCGGGGTGTGACAGGTACTCCCCACCGGGCCCACCGGTGACACGTGGAAATCCGGGGTGTGACATCTATCCACTTGGAGAAGTAATCAGTCATAGCTAGCATGAACACTTTTCCACCAGGTGCCTTAGGGAGCTTACCAACTATATCCATACCCCATCTCATAAATGGCCAAGAGGAGGATATAGGATGCAATAATTCAGCTGGTTGATGAAGGATATTGATGTGTCTCTGACAAGGATCACATCTCTTAGCATACTACACAGCATCTCTCTTCATGGTTGGCCAGTAGTATCCTGTCCTCAGGATCCTTGAGAATAATGCCCTGCCCCCAGTGTGGTTTCCACAATCTCCTTCATGGAAGTCTTTTAAAACTTCTTGGATTTCAGGATCCTCAATGCATCTCAAGTATGGTCCTGCAAGAGATCGTCTATACAACATATTATTTAAAATTGTGAATTGAGATACCTTAATTTTGAAAGCCCTAGGGTTTTCTCCTGTAGGAATCTCTCCATGTTGTAAGTATCTCATGATTGGTGAGATCCATGATCCTGATCCTGAATGGGATTGAGTATCCTCACTAGGGATAAATGCAGAATCGTTTCCTATCTCCATAGCCACATGATCCTCGATAGCCGGGGTCAGGATATGGATAATAGGGATCTTGATATCCTCAGGAATCTTCAAGGATGATCCTAAGTTAGCCAATGCATCAGCTTCTGTATTTTCTTCCCTTGGTACCTGCGTCAAACTAAAGGAAACAAAAGAGAGTGCCAAACTTTTGACTATCTCTAAATATTTAGTTAGCTTTTCACCTTTAACAGCATAGGATCCATTAAAGTGGTTTGTAATTAACAATGAATCTACGTGTACCTCAAGATACCTGATCCCCATATGCTTTGCAATTTGCAAACCAGCAATTAAGGCTTCATATTCAGCCTCATTATTAGTGGTTTGGAACTCACAAGCTATAGAGTGGGGTATTATGTCCCCCTGTGGCGATTTTAGTAGTATTCCAAGCCCTGTGCCTTTGACATTTGAGGATCCATCAGTATAGAGTATCCAAGGATCCTTGGTCTCCTCTAGCTGCTGGACTTCTAGCTCGGCTTCTTCTTGTAAATCACTACTGAAATCAGCCACAAAGTCGGCTAATGCTTGGGATTTGATGGTTGTCCTAGGCTCATATCTTATATCATATGCACTCAGCTTCACTGCCCACTTAGCCATCCTTCCTGACATCTCTGGTTTCCTGAGGACATTCTTAATTGGGAAATTAGTTTTAACAACAATAATATGAGTTTCAAAATAATGTCTCAACTTAGTGGATGCCATAATTAATGCAAGAATAAGCTTTTCAAGGTGTGAATACCTGGATTCGGCATCAAGTAAACTTTTACTTACATAATAGACAGGATGTTGTGTACCTTCATGATCCTTAACAAGAACCGCACTTACTGCTTTTGAGGATACTGCAAGATATAAGGATAGCACATCGCCTTTTTCTGTTTTCATCAAGGCCGGGGCTGAGGATAGGTAATCTTTGAGGGCTCTTAAAGCATTTTCATGCTTCTCAGTCCACTCAAATTTCTTGTTCTTCCTTAGGATATCATAGAATTCTTTGCACTTCTCTAAGGATTTGGATATAAATCTGTTCAGAGCTGCTATCCTGCCTGTTAGCCTTTGAACATCCTTAGCATTGGCCGGAGATTTGATATTCACTATCGCTTTGATTTGTTCCGGGCTAGCTTCAATGCCTCTCTTCGTCACCATATATCCTAAGAATTTACCTGCTTTAACACCAAAGTGACATTTTGAAGGATTAAGTTTCATGTTATATTTGTCAAGGATATCGAATGCTTCCTCCAAGTCCCTTAGGTGATCCTCAGCTTTTATGGATTTTACCACCATATCATCTATGTAAACCTCCATAGTTTGTCCAATCTGATCCTTGAACATCATATTCACCAGCTTTTGATATGTTGCACCTGCATTTCTTAGTCCGAACGGCATAGCAATATAGCAGTATATACCAGTTGGAGTCATGAAGGCTGTATCCTCTTGATCGGATGGTTCCATTTGGATTTGTTGAAATCCAGATGAAGCATCCATAAAAGTTAACAGTTCATGACCCGCAGTTGCATCCACCATGGAGTCAATGTGGCGTAATGGGAAAGGATCCTTGGGACATGCCTTATTTAAATCGGTAAAATCGACACATACCCTCCACTTTCCGTTTTTCTTTTGAACAACAACCACATTGGCCAACCATCTTGGATACCTGACCTCTCTAATCATACCTGCCCGGAGCAACTTCTCTACCTCTTCTTGGATAATGGCATTCCTTTCCGGTGCAAACTTTCTTCTCCTTTGATGGATTGGTTTGAAGGACCTGTCAATGCCAAGTTTGTGAGTGATTACATCTTTAGATATACCAGTCATGTCTTCGTGTTTCCATGCAAAGGTAGTCTTTCTCCTTTTGAGGAAGGATATGAGGTCTTCCTTCATATCACCAAGGATCCCTGATCCGATATAGATTTTGGATTCAGGATCATCAGGATCCATGAGGACTTCTACCACATCCTGATCTCTTGCCTCCAAGACATCCCTGGGAGGATACTTTGATTGCTATTGCTCCCTTGACTTCGAGGCTGGTTTCATCGATGAAGTATAGCAATTCTTAGCCTCCTGCTGATCACTATCAATCTTCACTATTCCCCAAGGACTAGGGAGCTTCACACACTGATGGTAGGTAGATGGGACTGCCTTCATATCGTGTATCCAGGGCCTGCCAAGGATAACATTACAACAAGATAAACAGTCAATAACACAAAATTTTTGATAAGAGTGTAGGCCTTCGATGTATATTGGGAGTTTAATGTCCCCCAGGGTATTCTTAGTTTCGCCACTAAATCCCACGAGCACGGAGGATCTTGGTATGATATCTGATTCAGGGATACCCATCTTCTTTAGAACATCAAGCTGGATAATGTTCACTGAACTTCCTCCGTCTATAAGGATCCTGCGGACAAAATGGTTAGAAATAAAAAGAGTAATAACTAAACCATCGTGATGAGGATCTTGGATATCAACACGATCATCCTCATCAAAGGTTATGACTTTTCCTTCGGAGACACTTGATGTTCGAACAGGTCTTTCTCCATTATCCATTTTAGTTTCCTTTGCATGCCTTTTAGCTGCTGAGAAGGATGTGCCACAAATGTCTGATCCTCCAGAAATAAAGTTTATTACTTGTGCATCTGCTGGAGGGGCTGGAGCCTTCTCTGGGATCCTTTCAGGATCCTGAGTCCTTGACTTTTTTCTTCCCAACAATTCTTTTAGATGCCCCTTGCTCAACAAGTATCCAATTTCCTTTCTTAGTGCAATGCATTCTTCTGTGAGATGCCCAAAATCTTCATGGTATGCACACCACTTTGATTTATCCTTAGTTGTAGCTGGCCTATCATTTTTTCTGGGCCATCTAGCTTTATCACCTAGATTCTGCATCGCAAGGATTAGTTCATTGTTATCAACAGAAAAACAATATTCATAAATTGGAGGATAATCCTCATCATCCTCTTCTTGATCAACAGAATGCACGTTCTGGTTATCAGATCTGTTGTAGGATCTGAGCTTGTTGTTCCTGAATGAGGATCCTTGCTTATCTTGCTTTGAGGATCCTGCTAACCTCTCCTGGATCCTCTTCTCATCCTCTAGCCGAATGAACCTAAGTGCTCGGGTTCTTACCTCATCTAAGTTCCTGCATGGTGTCATAACAAGATCATCATAGAACGACGAATCCTTAAGCAATCCCATTTTAAAGGCCTCAACAGCCGTAGCTATATCTAAGTTGGGAATGTCTAAGGATTCTTTACTGAATTTGGTAATGTAATCCCTTAATGATTCATTATGACCCTGGGTTATCCTATATAAATCACTAGTTAATCGTTCAAATTTTCTACTACAAGAAAACTGATTATTAAACAGGTTAACTAGATTAGCAAATGAGGTAATAGAGTAGGGGGGAAGCCTTAGCAGCCATTTGAGAGCTGATCCAGTAAGAGTGGATCCGAATCCCTTGCACAGGCATGCTTCCTTTAACCTTTCTGGGATTGGATTGATCTCCATCCTTTCCCTGTATTGTGCTATGTGTTCTTCAGGATCCGTCGAACCATCATACAGCTTCATTGTTGGCACATGGAACCTCTTGGGTATCTCAGCATCACAGATTGGTGGTGCAAAGCGAGATATCTTGTGGCTTCCATCTGCAATCTCTGGGATAGGTTTGACCACTCCTGGAACACTTGATATCATATCCTTTAGCTTTTGCAATTCTCTGGCCATGGCATAATTGATACCTGGATCCTGCATAAGACCATGGTTAGTAGTATAAGAATTATTAAAAGTATTACCTCCCATTGGATTCAAATTAGGAAGAATAGATGTTAATCCATATTGTTGGGGCTCTGGAATGATCGAGGGACCAGTAGAAGCATTGGTATGCATTGGAATAAAATCTCCCTGATGGACATCTGAACTTCCTGTTTGCAAACTCCTCAAGGATCCTGGCATCTGGAAGGATCCCTGAAACTGGGACGATCCTGGAACAAAGGAGGATCCTTGAACCTGGGATGATCCTGGAACAAAGGAGGATCCTTGAACCTGGGATGATCCTGGAACAAAGGAGGATCCTTGAACCTGGGATGATCCTGGAACAAAGGAGGATCCTTGAACCTGGGATGATCCTGGACCAAAGGAGGATCCTTGAACCTGGGATGATCCTGGAACAAAGAAGGATCCTTGAATCTGCTGCACTCCTGAATATCCTCCTGAATTCGTGAGGGATCTCATATGCTGAGGATAGGATCCCGCTGGCTGGAAATAGGAACCCGATGCCTGGGTCACTGTTGTTGTTCCGTAGTGCACTCCTTTCGGTCCACCCACATATTGAACATCTGGAACCACTGATGGCTGAGAAGTAATCACCGGAGTATCAAAATTCAAAGATTTTGGCACCAGTGGGGAATGATCCTCTGCCGTTTTCTTTTGTTTCTTTAGATCTCCGATTTCTTTGAGAATCCTTTCATTGGTCTTATCCTGTTGCCGTATCTGATCCTTCATCTGCAAAATCAAAGTAAACATGTCACTAGTAGTGGGAGTGTAAGAAGCAGAAGAAGTTGGAGGTTTTGAGAAAATGGGAGTTGGTTTCTTCGCAGCATTCTCAGCATTCTTCTGGGATCCAGAAGGTGGTGGAGGCAAAGGGGGAACGCCTTGTGAAGAAGTGAATGAGGGCATCAAATTTGAAGCATTCTTCGCTGAGGAAGCCATTAGCTTGATTGTAGTGAACTGAAATGAGCACAGAAATACGAATTTTTCTAAGGATGAAGCACCAATTGCCCCACGGTGGGCGCCAAACTGTTTTGGTCAAAAAATCTGATGAGGATAATGCAACCAAACTCTCTGTTACGGGGTATGATGCTTATAGTGTAGAACAATGACAAGGATCACTTCAATGTAAATTGCACAAATGACACAAGGATTTATACGGGGAAAAAGCCCTTGATCAAGAGTTGATCTCCGGCACAAAAAACCCCGGATAATGGAAACTACCGATCACCAAGCTCAAATAAATCAATAAATGTTTACAAGTTCGGATAGTAACGAGCTAGGTACAAGGATCACTATCGTGAAATGAGTAAAAGTGAGTGAAAACTAATGAGTGTTCGTCGAGAGCTTCAAGAGTGCGATTGTATGAGAGTGTGTGTAGCTGAAAAATGGCTAAGTGTTCTAAATTCTAGCTCGTCACCCCTTTTAAAAATAGAAGTTAACTACAATAACTAACTATCCGACTTTTGTGACAAGCTCCCACGTTCTCCACAACGTCCATTTCCAGTCAAACGTGTGCAAAATGCCCGTGGAATATTCCTTAGTACCGTTGCTAAGACCAAGTCATGCTTGTTACTCCTGCGAAGTAATACAAAACACAAATAAACAATCGTTAGTCTGAGGATCCTTAAAGTGATCCATGATCCTGATCCTGAAGCTCTTCTGAGGATCACTATCTGTCACAGAAGTAATAGGATAACGAATAAGGATCACTAATTGTTAGAAAATCCTCCCCTAACAGTAGCCGGAGCCCATTTTTTATGTTTGATAGTTTGTTTTGGTTATGGTGTTTTTTGTTGAACAATGATGGGTTGTACTTAAACAATAGTAATTAGGGCTAAGGATCATGGATCCTTTGAACAATAGGTAGGATTACAAATGGTGGAGGGATCCTCTGTTTGGGGGATGAAGCCATTGTGATCCTGCTGTCTTTTGATTCCTGCACTACCAAGACCCTTAAACAATGGACACCCTTTGCCAACCCATGTGGACGGGCCACGTTTTGCTGGTAGAAACGTGGGTTGGCAATTTTGACAACCTTAAAGGGTTTAATCTTTTGTGAATAAAATAACTTTAACTTTTTGGCTTGTCCTGTGTTGATATCCTTGTTAATATTTCACTTTCCAACTGTTGTGATGTTCATTTTTTTAAACTTATCAAGTAAAGAAAAAATTTAAGAGATATCCCCAAAAAGTTTAGGATATGATCAAGGATCACATATCCCATAATTGATAAGTTTTGAAAAGTAATGTAGTTTAGGGATCATAAGTTCAGTTGTCAAAGGGTAAGGGTTATTTAAATAAATAATGAATAAAATCAAAATAGTTAAGGATCATACCTGAGAATCCAAGTTAGGATCATATCCTTTAACACTTATAATCAGGATAACCCAAAAGACAAACCTTAGTAGAAAGTAAGGATCAAGGATCCTTGGTCATTTATCTCCAAAAACCTGAAAATAGGATACAACTTGGGACTAAGCCAATATAAGATAACAGTTAGTAACTGGGGACAAGCCCAACAATTCTGGGGACAAGCCCAATATACTGGGGACAAGCCCAAAGGATAACTGGGGACAAGCCCAAAGGATAACTGGGGACAAGCCCAAAGGATAACTGGCGACAAGCCCAAAGGATAACTGGGGACAAGCCCAAAGGATCGTGTGTAAACTGGAGTATGGCCCTCACTGGCGATTATCCAAACTTAGTGACATGAAAATGCCAAAACCTTAGCTAACGTGAAAACGTTAGAAACCTTAGGAACGGATGTATGGTACGTCTACCATTATACGTAGGATCCTGAATATAGCCAGTACAATGAAATTGTTAGCCCCTAAAGCGAGTACTGGTCCCATTGCCATGAACTATACCAGGATCATCGTGCGCTACTGGTGAAACTGGGGACAGGCCCAAACTGGGGTCAAGCCCAAATAACTGGATACTTCTGTGGATACTCAATCCTTAGTTAAGGATACCTGAACCTTCAAAACTCAGAATCAAGTGAAAGGAGGATAAAGGATGCAGGATCCTTATCCTTATATAAGAGAATAAAAGAATGAAATAGTTTGAGATTAGAATGTTGCCAAGATGAGGATCATCTACTCTGTAAGGATCCTTCAAGGATACTTGTCGGGTGAGGATCATGGATCCTTGTCACATAAAATATTTCTTCAAATGGACAGCATTCCAAGCTCTTGGTAGCAAATCACCTTCCATTGTTAGCAATCGATATGCCCCCTTTCCTGCTTCAGCTTCGATCAAGTAAGGGCCTTCCCACTTTGGTGCCAACTTTCCATCAGCAGGATTTGTGGTATTCTGAAATGCCTTCCTCAATACCATATCACCAACTTGGAACTTCCTGATCCTGACATTTTTATTGTAGGCTCCAGCCATCTTGTGTTGATAACTAGCCATCCTTATCCTTGCCAAATCCCTGATTTCTTCTATAGTATCCAAGTCTTGAACCAAGTTTTCAGCATTTCCTTCAGGATCACGAATGCTTGTTCTTGCAGTTGGAACCACCATCTCTGTAGGGATCACTGATTCTGCCCCAAATACCAAAGAAAATGAAGTTTGGCCAGTAGCATTCTTAGGAGTTGTCCTATCAGCCCAAAGCACATAAGGTAATTCTTCTGCCCATTTTCCTTTCTTGGATCCAAGCTTCTTCTTCAAATTGTTGATGATGATCTTGTTGGATGATTCTGCCTGACCATTAGCTTGTGGGTGGACTGGTGTTGATGTTATCATCTTAATCCCCCAGCTGTCACAAAAGTTAGTAGTTCTATTCCCAATAAATTGGGATCCATTATCACAAACAATTTCAGAAGGGATACCAAATCTAGTAATAATGTTTCTTTTAATAAAGGATATAACTTCCTTTTCTCTGACTTGAGCAAAGGCTTCAGCCTCTATCCACTTGGAGAAGTAATCAGTCATAGCAAGAATGAATACTTTTCCACCAGGTGCTTTAGGAAGCTTACCCACTATATCCATTCCCCATCTCATAAATGGCCAAGAAGAGGATATAGGATGCAAAAGCTCTGCTGGTTGGTGAAGGATATTACTATGTCTCTGACAAGGATCACACTTCTTGGCATACTCCACAACATCCTTCTTCATAGTAGGCCAATAGTATCATGTCCTCAAGATCCTGGAGAACAATGCTCTGCCCCCAGTGTGGTTTCCACAATCTCCTTCATGGAAATCCTTTAGGACTTCTTGGATTTCAGGATCCTCAATGCATCTTAGATATGGACCTGCAAGAGATCGTTTATACAACATATTATTCAATATTGTAAACTGAGATACCTTAATTTTGAAAGCCCTAGGGTTTTCTCCTGTAGGAATCTCTCCATGTTGTATGTATCTCATGATTGGGAGGATCCATGATCCTGAATGAGATTGAGTATCATCACTAGGGATGATTGCAGAATCCTCTCCTATTTCCATAGCTACATGATCCTCGATAGCAGGGGTCAGGATATGGATAATAGGGATCTTGATATCCTTCGGGATCTTCAAGGATGATCCTAGATTAGCTAATGCATCAGCTTCTGCATTCTCTTCCCTTGGTACCTGTGTCAAACTAAAGGATACAAAAGAGAGTGCCAATTCTTTGACTATCTCCAAATATTTGATTAGCTTTTCACCTTTAACAGCATAGGATCCATTAAAGTGATTAGTGATTAGTGATTAATAATGAATCTACATGTACCTCAAGATACCTGATCCTCATATGCTTAGCAATTTGCAAACCAGCTATCAAGGCTTCATATTCAGCCTCATTGTTGGTAGTTTGAAATTCACAAGCTATGGAGTGGGGTATTATGTCCCCCTGTGGCGATTTTAGTAGTATTCCAAGTCCTGTCCCTTTTACATTGGAGGCTCCATCAGTGAAGAGAATCCAAGGATCCTTAGTCTTTTCAAGTTGTTGGACTTCTAACTCAGCTTCCTTTTGCAAGTTACTACTAAAATCTGCCACAAAGTCAGCTAAGGCTTGGGATTTGATGGCAGTCCTTGGTTCATATCTTATATCATATGCACTCAGCTTCACTGCCCACTTAGCCATCCTTCCTGACATTTCAGGTTTCCTGAGAACATTCTTAATTGGAAAATTAGTCTTAACAATAATGGCATGAGTCTCAAAATAATGTCTCAATTTAGTAGATGCCATAATTAATGCAAGGATAAGTTTTTCTAAGTGTGAATACCTGGATTCAGCATCAAGTAAACTCTTACTTACATAATAAACAGGATGTTGTGTACCTTGGTGATCCTTAACAAGGACCGCAGTTACTGCTTTCGAGGATACTTCTAGGTATAAGGATAATACGTCTCCCTTTTCTGGTTTCATCAAAGCCGGGGCTGAGGATAGGTAATCCTTAAGAGCTTTAAGGGCATTTTCATGCTTCTCAGTCCATTCAAAAATCTTGTTCTTCCTCAGGATGTCATAGAATTCCTTGCACTTTTCTGAGGATTTGGATATGAATCTGTTCAAGGCTGCGATCCTGCCTGTCAATCTTTGTACATCCTTAGCATTGGCAGGAGATTTGATATTCACAATAGCCTTGATTTGTTCTGGACTTGCTTCAACGCCCTTCTTTGTCACCATATATCCTAAGAATTTACCTGCCTTAACACCAAAATGACACTTGGAAGGATTTAGTTTCATATTAAATTTATCAAGGATATTGAATGCTTCCTCCAAGTCTTTAAGGTGATCCTCAGCTTTCTTGGACTTAACCACCATGTCATCAATATAGACTTCCATAGTGTGTCCAATTTGTGCCTTGAACATCATATTGACAAGCCTTTGGTAAGTAGCACATGCATTCCTTAGTCCAAATGGCATAGCAATATAACAATATATACCAGTTGGGGTCATAAAGGCTGTATCCTCTTGATCAGATGGTTCCATCTGAATTTGTTGAAATCCAGATGAAGCATCCATAAAAGTCAACAACTCATGACCCGCGGTAGCATCCACCATGGAGTCAATGTGGGGTAATGGGAAAGGATCCTTGGGACATGCCTTGTTTAAATCAGTAAAATCGACACATACCCTCCACTTTCCATTTTTCTTTTGAACAACAACCACATTGGCTAACCACCTTGGATACTTAACCTCTCTTATCATACCTGCTCGAAGTAGCTTATCTACCTCTTCCTGGATAATAGCATTCCTTTCAGGTGCAAACTTCCCCCTCTTTTGATGTATAGGCTTGAATGACCTGTCAATGCCAAGTTTATGAGTAATTATATCCTTAGATATACCTGTCATGTCTTCATGTTTCCAGGCAAAGGTGGATTTCCTTCTCTTAAGGAAGGATACTAGCTCCTGTTCGATGTCGCTAAGGATCCCTGATCCTATGAAGATCTTGGATTCAGGATCCTCAGGATCCATGAGGATTTCCTTCAAATCCTGCTCTCTTGCCTCCAAGACATCTCTTGAAGGATACTTTAATTGCTATTGCTCCCTTGGTCTTGTGGCTGGCTTCATTGATGAGGTATAGCAATTCTTAGCTTCTTGTTGATCACTCTCAATTTTCACCACTCCCCAAGGACTTGGAAGCTTTACACATTGATGATAGGTGGATGAACCTGCCTTCATATCATTTATCCATGGCCTGCCAAGGATAACATTGCAACATGATAAGCAATCTATAACACAAAATATTTGATAAGAATGCAATCCTTCAATATAGATTGGGAGGTTGATGTCCCCCAATGTATTCTTAGTTTCTCCACTGAATCCCACAAGTACTGAGGATCTTGAGATAATATCAGACTCCGGGATATTCATCTTCTTGAGGATATCAAGCTGAATGATGTTCACAGAGCTTCCTCCATCTATAAGGATCCTGCGAACAAAGTGGTTAGAAATAAACAATGTAATTACAAGACCATCATGATGAGGATCCTGGACATCAAGACGATCGTCCTCATCAAAAGTTATGATCTTATCCTCGGTGACAGTAGACGTCCGGATGGGTCTATCTCCATTATCCATCTTGGTTTCCTTAGCATGTCTCTTGGCTGCTGAAAAGGAAGTACCACAAATGTCTGATCCACCGGATATGAAGTTTATAACTTGTGCATCTGCTGGAGGAGCAGGAGCCTTTTCCGGGATCCTTTCAGGATCCTGGATCCTTGACTTCTTCCGTCCCAAGAGTTCCTTCAAATGCCCCTTGCTCAACAAGTAACCAATTTCCTTTCTCAGTGCAATACACTCTTCAGTGATATGCCCAAAATCCATTAAGTGTGGCTAAAGGGTTGCAACAGCCACATGAATTTAATTTAAGTGTAACTGATTCTATTATATAGTCACATATATTTACTAAAAACTATGTTTTAGCCACATCAATTAAAAAAATATGAGACAAAAAGGATTGTTGTAATCAAACATTTTGTATATTAAGTATGCTAAAAGGTAGCAACGGCCACATGAATAAACTGTAAGTGTGGCCGGTTTTATTATATAGTCACATGAATTTATTGTAAGTGTGGCTAAAAATTGTTACCGGACACACAAAATACTTTTGTAATTTTAAGTGTGGCTATTGTTTAGGTTTTGGTCACACGTATTTTTTTTCCTATGACATTTGTTATTAGTTCGTCACACAATAGAAACAAAGTAATGATGGTGTTGCTATTGTCTAACATTTGGTCACACGTATTTGTTTTTTCCATGTCATTTGCTATCTTTCCGTCACATAAACAAAAAACAAAGTGATGAAAGTGTGGCTAATGGTTATGTATAGCCACGTTAAATTTTTTAATTATAAGTGTAACTATTTTCTAACATTTGGTCACATATAACTTTCTTTTCCCATGACGTTTGATATCATTCTGTCACACAACAAAAAACAAAGTAACTATGGCATGGCAAGTAGTTATTTATACCCACATGAAATTTTGTAAATTAAAGTGTGGCTATTGTCTAACCTTTGGTCACACATAATTTTATTTTCTCATGACGTTTGGTATCATTCCGTCACACAAATAAGAAACAAGGTGACTATGACGTGGCCAATGGTTATTTTATAGCCACATGAAATTTTGTAATTCTACGCGTGGCTGTTGTCAAACCTTTAGCCACACGTATTTTTTGTGGTTCTTGTAATTACCCATTTATTTTTTAATTTTTTATCAAATAAAACTACAATAAACATGAGAAAACTAAAAACCAAATGCTATTAACAATAATAACTAGAAATGCATACATAAGTTTTCAATTTAAATACTAATACTAATTAAAAACATTAACTTCTAATCAAAACCTATCTACAAATGTTATACAGAAAAACGACTTTACACATAAACTAGAAACTATTTCCAGACTGTTTTTTTCAAGTCCATATACTCAATGTTTTAGACCTAAAAGTGTTGTAAATTTGCATCCATGGGTTCGTGGCCACATTACCGCTGTTGTGGTGGGGAGTAAACTTGTAACTGGTGACCAGTTCTGATGTTGTATAATCCTCCCAAGTGTTTTATTCATGCTACTTGTAGACCCCAGGCTATGGTAATTTGCACATCCTAGTAGACTGAGATAAAGGGCTTGAACACATACTTGTCAACATATATATGCTTGACCCGTCTATAGTTGGAACACTCGTCTTCCGCATCATCTTAATTAATATCCAAATCAAATATTGGATCAACCTACAGGATAGACCAAGAATCAATAGTACCCATAATAAACTAGTTGGCAAATAAATAAAAAATGCATCACAAGAAAAAACCACCATGCATTCATAATTAAAGCAGCTTTATAATTTACAACATCTGATCTACTGAAAACATTCAAGAAGTCAATCTCCTAAGTAAAAACTATCAAAATTTATGAATGAAACTCGTACCTAAGAAGAAGTTCTTGAATATTGCAGGCGATATGATGAAAACTACTAAAAGTCAAGTCTTAAAAACAACTCGCACTCATTGGGAGGTCTAGCATACGTTGTCTTAACCGGGTCCGCGCTAGAGAGCCCCCTCGCTCAATAGACCCCCAATTTAAACCTCTCAATGAGAAACCCCTATCACCCAGACTCGAACTTGAGACCTGGAAGGGAAAACTCACTCGGGTCCACCAAAGGTGGAACTTAAATACCCGTGGCCACCACTAGACCACCTGTTTTGCATCTATACACAAATACCACAATCTTTATATTACTTTAGAATCCAAAATCTATTTTGTAACTTAAGCTTTCTTTTCTATCATCAAAAAAGGGGTGAGCAAAAACTAATCGAGACGCGTCAGGCCGCCTGTATGCAGCAGGCTAATCGATCTAGTTTGGTTCTTGGATTTCAAAATTTTCGGATTCGGATAAGCTAAGACCTGCTGGTGACCGTAATTGAACTATAAAAAAGGGTGATCAAAATGCTATCAAATAACGAAAACATATGACGAAAATCACCTAAAATCTTCAAAATTCAGCGTCTTTTCATGACAGAATTCTTCGCCAGCTTCACTAACTGTTCAAGGGATACAAGAGACATGTATTATTTATCCACTAAAAGAAATGCAACAACACAACTTAAAAGCAGATTCAAAATGTACTTGTCATGTATGCTATCAATTTTACACGTTTTAACATTTTATTAGGATATGAGGATTTGGTGAGAGTCCAATAATATTCAACTCAAAAGTAAAAAAAAAATCACTTGGTGAGAGTCCAGTATATCATATATTGTTGGTATATTTGATAGTCTGTACTAGACTTGGTTTGCCCAACTTTTGGTACTTTTGACCTCACTGTGAAAAAAAAATCAACAATATACCAATATCAAATATAAAACTACTAGTGCCCTAAAGTAATTAATTTAGCCAAAAAAAACTCCAAATTAGACATTACATACAAAACATCAAACAAGAATGCAACATATTCACATATTGTGGAATAGGTGTTACTGTGATGGGCACTAAAATCAATAAATAAAAAACAATAACTACGTATGTAGAGCTTAAAAAATAAAACCCACTAAGATTAAAAACCTAAAAGTAAAAAAAAGCACAATCACATACACGTAATTTTAAACTTTCTAGATGTGTTCTACCCTTCGTTTAAAAGGAGCGTCAATTGAAGGCCTAGAACTGTCTTACCCATGAATCCAATGATTTCACTATTTGATATCTATCATGCTCTACAATTGAAACCGATTAAATGCAAAGATTTTTTCACTGGTCCAATCCGTGTTTCAAGAGAATACTTTCGGACTTTCATTTAACCCGATCTTAAACCGAGATACTATCTATCATATAGTATAAAGTGAACTATGCCAAAAAGATAGGTACACAAAGTAACAAGTAAACCAAATCACTGAATCATATTGCAGAAAATTTGGGTAAGAGAAGAAACTAAACTGCCATGATCAAAAACCATCAATCGAATCATAAATATCTAGTCAAAGCTTCACGCTTTTTAAAACCAAGCTATCTATCGCTACAACCCTAGACCTATACGCTACATAACGTGCTATAGCGATCGCTATTGACAACTACACTCACGCCACAGCTTTTTGGGACCAAAAAGCCTCAGGACGCCTCACACTTTTTTAAACAAAGACGAAGTCAACATACTGTATGGGAAACTAAACTATCCACATGATTATGCTTATCATGTTGCAAAAAAACTCAAAATCGTTTAAATCACACAACATTTAAACTAAATGAATTTGAATTCCAATTTCTGAACTCAGATTTCATTAAGAACATACAATCCAAAATATGTGTTCAAATCATCAATAGATTTATTATCACATACTCATGCTGCATAAGCAACTTATTATAACAACATATAGCATCATAAACTATAATCAATCATCCTGAATCACAATATTCACTCTATATGTATAAACCATTATAAAACCCTAACAACATAAACAAACACCAATCAATACCTAATCTCCATGATGCTTTTGAGTTCCGGCGAGTACATATGGTACACTAGGGCTTGTCGTTTGGCCACCTGCAGCTGATGATTGCCGTCGGCGAAGGCGGCGACGACGGAGCTAGGGTTTGTTAGGGTTTTGTTGTGGTGAAAAACGTCGATTGTACGGCGCTTTGTGTACTCTCTGATGTTGTAATCGGAGAATTGACGGGATGATCGGAGGAATGAGCGGAAAAGCGAGAGGATTTGCTTCCGGGAGGGCGGTGGCGCCGCCGTGGCCATTTTGTTCGATGGTGGAAGGGTGCCTTACCGGGTGTTTTTGGGGTTTTGGGTTTGTTTGTGATCTATTTGATTAGAAAAATGAAACGGTGATTTTTGCAAACTTGTGGGATGAGAGCTATAGGGTTGTGGATTTGTTTGCTTTTAGAAAATTTTGGGGGGGGCAGCTCAAATTTTTGGATTGGGTTGGGAGGGAAATTTTTAGGGGTGAAAATGTTAGGAAGAAAAGAATACTATTTTCTAAATTTTTAATAATAAATAAAATTACAAAAATTATATTGAAATTAGACATACAATAACACTATTTTCTATTAATACCCCATATGGTCCATTAAAATACATATGGTCTACTATTTTCTATCGTGATCAATTAAGGCTTAATATGGTTCATTGAAACATGTATGATCTACAATTGTTCATTGTGATCTATTAAGACCCAGTATGGTCTATTAAAAAAAATGGATCATCTACTATTTTCCTTGTGATCTATTAAGACCCAATATAGTCCACTAAGACATGTATGATCGATTATTTCCCATTATGATCCATTAAGGCTCAATATGGGTCGTTAAGACATATACGATATCTACTATTGTTCATTGGATCCAGTAAGGCCTAATATGGTCAATTAAGACATGTATAATCTACTACCGTTCATTGTGATATATTAAGAGACGTGTGATCTACTATTGTCCATTGTCATCAATTAAGGCCCAATATGGTTTAGAAACACATATATGATCTATTATTAGCCATTGTGATCTATCAAAGCCCAATATGGTCCATTAAGACATGTATGACCTACTAATGGCCATTGTGATCCATTAAGACCCAATATGGTCCATTAAGACATGTATAATCATCTACTATTATCCGTTGCGATCCATTTAATCCTAATATGGTCGATTAAGACATCTATGATCTACTATTGCCCATTGTGATCCTTTAAGGCCCAATATGATTCATTAACATATAGATGATCCATTATTTGCCATTGTGATCCATTATGACCCAATATGGTTCGTTAAAACATATGCGAATAAGTATTGTCCATCACGATCCATTAAGGCACAATATGATCCATTAAGACATTTGTGATGTAGCATTGTCCGTTGTGATCCACTAAGGCACAATATGATCCATTAAGACACTTATGATGTAGCATTGTTCGTTGTGATCCATTAAGGCCAATATGGTTCACTAACACATATATGATTCACTATTGGCCATTGTGATCCATTAAGAGTCAATATGGTCTAATAACACATATATGATTAGGGATGATCTCGGTACTGCTACCGAAAGTAATGGTATCGAAAATATTGGTACCAAAAATCGCCGAATATGGGTACCTGTACCTAAAATGTTTGATGCGGTAATGTATGGAACCGGGACGGTAGCGGTTTTTTAAAGTAAATGTGGGTAAAATATTGGTACTGTACCAAAGCGAAAGTACTGGTACCGAAAACGCAAAAAAAGTAGGTACCGAATCGATACCGGAAGCAATTATGTACGGGAAATTCGGTCCCGATACTAATGTGTAAAAAACATATATAAATGTAACTAATATCCGTACATTAACGTATTATTTAGAAGAAAATGAGCAATAAAATATGATTTTGAATATATAATGTTTGGAAACAGTTTGAATTTTTAAATATGTAGTAATATTTTTTATAGTAGAGTAAAATGACAAAATCGTCCCTGGGTTTTGGCTAATTTTGCCAGATCTATTCAAAAAAAGTTTTGTTTTCTCACCTGTACCATTGAGGTTTATAAATTGTTGATAAAATCCATCCAAATCTTTAACACCATTAAAATTTAATGTTAAATGAGGGGTATTCTTGTCATTCTCTTTATTCATTTAATACATCTATTTTCTTATTATTTTCTTTTGTTATTTTATAATAAAAATAATATTAAACATATATAAGTTTATAAAATTAATATATCAATAAACAAATAATAATAATAATATTAAACATATATAAGTTTATAAAATTAAAATATCAATAAACAAAACTAAAAAGTTATAAACATCGGAAATACATTGAATCGAAAAATTCCACTACATTGCATCATGTGGATCAAATTTTTGATTAAAAACAGTATCCTCATAAAGATGGCCATTTGCTGTACAGGTATATTTCCAAGTAAATACTTTATACAAAAGGCCACTACTGTAAAGATAAAGATGGTCGGAAATACATTGATCATACATTAAGATTAGTGACCATGGGCGAAGCTTTTAAGGAGCTGGAGGGGGCGGCCGACCCTTCGAACTTTTCGCTTAGTAGTGGAGAGTATCTAGTTTTTGTATAGAAATTTTTGGGTATATACATTTTCGACCCCCTGGTTTTGTTGAAATTTTTAGGTACGTTAATTTTCGTTCCCTCGGTCGAAAATCTCAAGCTTCGCCAGTATTAGTGACATCAGTAGCTAACAACTTGGAGCACCGTAGGATGTTATATATAATATTAATAAGTAGTACCGTTACTCTGTTATATATAGTTTTCTTTATATACAATAAATATAAATAAATAGTAATGATTTTTAATTTTATTTTCTGACAATAACTATAAATTTTTTTTTTATTGTTTAAAATTAGAATATTATTTGAGGGGGAAGTTTTAAATTAGAATGAAATATTTTGGGGGAAATTTTAGGATAAATTTTTTTGTGGGAAATTTAAGTTTTAGAATGAGATATTTTGGTGGGAATTTTTAAAGATATAGTAAATCTAACATTTGGTCACACATTTTTCCATGACTTTTGATATTATTTCGTGATACAAAATAAACAAAGGGATGTTTGTGTGACGAATGTTTATGTGAAGCCACATGAAAATTTTTAATTTTAAGTGTGTCTATTATCTAACATTTTGTCACACAAAATAATATACGACTATGTGTGGCCACATGTATTAGCTTTTAGCCATGTCATCAAACATATAACGTGGTTATAGATCACATTTGGCCACTTTTTTTTAGCGTGACTATTTTTTTAACGTGTGGTTATAGATCTCGAATACATGTGTTTTTAGTCACACGAAACAAATACTATGGTCATAGATCATATTTGGCCACACTTTTATAGTGTGGCTAATAAATGTCACAATTTTTTTTCTTAAAGTGTGGCTAAAGACTTTGAAGACATGTGTTATTGGTCACGTGAAAACAAATAATGTGGTCGTAGATCATATTTGGCCACAGTTTGGCAGTGTGGCAAATAAATGTCACAGTTTTTTCTTAAAATGTCGCTAAAGGTTTCAAATACATGTGTGTTTGGTGACATGAAACAAAATCATGTGACCATAGATCAGATTTGGCCACACATTTTGAGTTGTGGCTAATAAATGTTACATTCTTTCTTAAAAGAGTGGCTAAAGGTTCTGAACCGGTATACAATGGTCACATTAATAATAAAACATGTGGCTAAATGAGTTTTAAAATATTATGATTGACCTTTAGCCACACATTTTTTCAAAAGTGTGGCAGGGCGGTTTTGCCAAAAGTGTGGCCGTAGCCCATTTTTAACGTAGTGGTTGTTCCTGAAGTAGGATCCTTATTTCTCCTGCTTTGAGGATCCTGCCAATCTATCCTGGATCCTTTTGTCATCCTCTAGGCGGATGAACCTAAGGGCCCTGGTTCTTACTTCATCAAGATTCCTGCAAGGTGTCATGACAAGATCATCATGGAATAATGAATCCCTAAGCAATCCCATTTTAAAGGCTTCTACAGCCGTAGCAATATCCAAATTAGGAATATCTAAGGATTCTTTACTAAACTTAGTGATGTAATCTCTAAGTGATTCATTTTGACCTTGCGTTACCCTATATAGATCACTAGTTAATCGTTTAAACTTTCTACTACAAGAGAATTGACTATTAAACAAATTAACTAGATTAGCAAACAAAGTAATAGAGTAAGGGGGAAGACTTAGCAGCCATTAAAGAGCAGATCCTGTAAGTGTGGATCCAAATCCCTTGCATAGACATGCTTCTTTTAACCTTTCAGGAATTGGATTGATCTCCATCCTTTCCCTGTATTGAGCTACATGCTCCTCTGGATCCGTCGAACCATCATACAGCTTCATAGATGGTATCTGGAATCTTTTAGGTATCTCAGCATCACATAAGGGTGGTGCAAAGCGAGATATCCTATGGCTACCATCTGCAATTTCAGGAATGGGTTTAACCACTCCCGGTACACTGGATATCATATCCTTAAGCTTCTGTAGCTCTCTAGCCATAGCCTGATTGATACCTGTATCCTGCATTAAGCCATGGTTAGTGTTATATGAATTATTAAAAGTGTTACCTCCCACAGGATTCGTGTTTGGAATTGCAGATGTGAATCCATATTGACGAGACTCTGGCATGATTGAAGGACCAGAGGGAGCAATGGTCTGCATCGGTATGAAGTCTCCTTGATGAACGTCCGAGCTCTGAGGCTGCATACTTCTCAAGAATCCTTGATCCTGAACGACGTTGGATCCTTGTAGTTGAGATGATCCTTGAACCTGAAAGTATCCTGGAACCAGAGAGGATCCTGGGACAAGGGAGGATCCTTGGACCTGGTTGGATCCTTGTACCTGGGAGGATCCTTGGACCTGGGAGGATCCTTGGACCTGGGAGGATCCCTGAACTGCATGCATTCCCAAATATCCTCCTGACGTGAAGTATCCCTGATGCTGAGAAGAGGATCCTGATGGTTGAGAAGAGAATCCTTGAGGCTGGAAGTGAGAGCCAAATGCCTGACTCATAGTTGCTGTTCCATAACGCCTTCCTGGTAATTCACCCAAGTATTGCACGTCCGGAACCGCTGAGTGTTGGGAAGCTATGACTGGAGTGTCGAAGTTCAGCGATCTTGGCATCAGAGGGGAGTGATCCTCCACTGATTTCTTCTGTTTCTTGATCTCATCGATCTCTCGGAGGATCCTTTCGTTGGTTTTGTCCTGCTCTTGTGCATGATTCCTCATCTGCAAAATCAGAGCATAAAGATCATTAGTAGTACGATTAGTTGAAACAGAAGAAGTTGGTGGTTTTGTGAAAATGGGGGTTTGTTTCTTCGCAGCATTCTCAGCATTCTTCTAGGATCCAGAAGGTGGTGGAAACAAAGGAGGAACTCCTTGTGAAGAGCTGAATGACGGCATTAAGTTTGAAGTGTTCTTCGCTGAAGAAGCCATCTGCCTGGTTGTTGTGAACCGAAATGACCACAAAGGTATGAATCTTCTTAGGAATGAAGCACCAATTGCCCCACGGTGGGCGCCAAACTGTTTTGGTCAAAAATCAAGCAATGATAATGCAACCAAACTTTCTGTTGTGAGGTATGATGCTTCAATCAATGAACAACACTAAGGATCACTCTAGAATGTAATGAACAAGTGACACAAAGTTTTATACGAGGAAAAAGCCCTTGATCAATGAATGATCTCCGGCATAAAAAACCTCGGGTGATGGAAACTACCGATCACCAACTCAAATTAAACAAGAAATGTGTTACAACTTCGGATGATAGCGAGCTAATTACAAGGATCACTATAGTGTAACGTGCAAAAGGTGTATGAAAAGTGTATAAAATTGCTAAGCGAATTGCCGAGAGCTGGTGAGAGCAGTTGTTAGTGTGTGTGTGTCGCCAAAAATAGCTAAGTGTTTTCTATTTAGCTCGCTACCCCTTTTAAAAATGGAAAATATCTAAGCTAACAAACATTCCGCAATTCATGCAAGTCCCCCACGAACTCCATAACGTCCACTTCAGGTAAGCACGTGCGGAATAAGTCATGGAATATGCTCCAGGAATATCGCCAAGACCAAGTCCAAGCTAGTACTCCTGCAAAACAACATCATATTCAAAGTAGACAATCGTTAGTATAAGGATCCTTAAGATGATCCATGATCCTGATCCTACAATACTTCTGAGGATCACCAATTCTAACAGAAGTGAGGATCACGAAACCCAACAGTAATTGAGGATCACTGATCATTTAAAAAATCCTCCCCTAACACCTACTACTAGTGATCTTTTTACTTTGATTTTGCAGATGAGGGATCACATACAGGAGCAGGACAAAACCAACGAAAGGATCCTCAGGGAAATTGGTGATATCAAGAAACAGAAGAGATCAGGGGAGGATCACTCTCCTCTGATACCAAGGTCATTGGATTTCGACACTCCAGCTATAACTCCCTTGCAAACCGCAGCTCCGGACATCCAATATCAAACTGAACCATTGGGAAGGCATTACGGAACAACAACTATGAGTCAGGCTTTTGGGTCTCACTTGCAGCCTTCAGGATCCTGTTTTCAGCCTTCGGGATCCTCTTTCCAGCATTAGGGATCCTTCGTCAGCTTAGGAGGATATTTGGGGACCCATACAGTTCAAGGATCCTCTCAGGTTCAAGGATCCTCTCAGGTCCAAGGATCCTCTCAGATCCAAGGATCCTCTTAGGTCCTAGGATCCTCTCAGGTTCAAGGATCCTCCTTCCAGGTTCAAGGATCTAACGTCTTTCAGGATCAAGGATTCTTAAGAAGTGTACAACCCCCAAGCACAGATGTTCATCAAGGAGACTTCATTCCAATGCAGACCATTGCCTCTTCTGGTCTTTCAATCATACCAGAATCCCGTCAATATGGATTCACATCTGCGATTCTAAACTTGAATCCTCTAGGAGGTAACACTTTCAATAACTCTTATAACACTAACCATGGCTCTATGCAGGATACAGGTATCAATCAAGCAATGGCTAGGGAATTGCAGAAGCTGAAGGATATGATATCCAGCGTTCTAGGAGTGGTTAAGCCCATTCCTAAAATTGCAGATGGGAGCCATAGGATATCTCCTTTTGCACCACCTATTTGTGATGCTGAGATACCCAAAAGGTTCCAAATACCAACTATGAAGCTGTATGATGGTTCAACGGATCTAGAAGAACATGTAGCTCAATATAGAGAAAGGATGGAGATCAACCCCATCCCAGAGAGGTTAAAAGAAGCATGTCTATGCAAGGGTTTCGGATCCACACTCACAGGATCTGCTCTTAAATGGCTGCTAAGTCTTCCCCCTTACTCTATTTCTTCATTTGCCAATCTAGTTAATCTGTTTAATAGTCAATTCTCATGTAGCAGAAAGTTTGTACGTTTAACTAGTGATTTATATAGGATAACACAAGGTCAAAATGAATCACTTAGAGATTACATCACTAAGTTTAGTAAAGAATCCTTAGATATCCCTAACCTGGATATAGCTACGGCTGTGGAAGCCTTTAAAATGGGTTTGCTTAGGGATTCATTATTCTATGATGATCTTGTTATGACCCCATGCAGGAATCTTGATGAAGTGAGAACCAGGGCCCTTAGATTCATCCGATTAGAGGATGATAAAAGGATCCAGGAGAGATTGGCAGGATCCTCGAAACAGGAAAAGCAAGGATCCTACTTCAAGAATAACAAGTTCAAGTCCTACAACAAGTCTGATAACCAGAATGTGCATGCAGTAGAACAAGAAGAGGACGATGAGGATTATCCTCCAATTTCTGAATACTGTTTTTCTGTTGATAACAATAAACTAATTCTTGCAATGCAGAATCTAGGTGAGAAAGCAAGATGGCCAAGGAAAAGTGATAAACCAGCCGCAACAAAAGACAAGTCCAAATGGTGTGCATATCATGAGGATTTCGGACATCTCACTGAAGAGTGTATTGCACTTAGAAAAGAAATTGGTTACTTGTTAAGCAATGGGCACTTGAAGGAGCTTTTAGGACGAAAGAAGTCAAGGACCCAGGATCCTAAGAGGATCCCAGAAAGAGCTCCTGCTCCCCTAGCAGATGCACAAGTTATAAACTTCATATCCGGTGGATCAGACATTTGTGGTACTTCCTTTTCAGCAGCCAAAAGACATGCCAAGGAGACCAAGATGGATAATGGAGATATACCCATCCGAACCTCTACTGTTACACAGGAGAAAGTTGTAACTTTTGATGAGGATGATCGTGTTAATGTTCAGGATCCTCATCATGATGGTCTTGTTATTACTTTGTTTATATCTAATCACTTTGTTCGCAGGATCCTGATAGATGGAGGAAGCTCAGTAAACATCATTCAGCTTGATATCCTCAAGAAGATGAACATCCCTGAATCGGATATTGTACCAAGTTCCTCAGTTCTTGTGGGATTCAGTGGAGAAACCAAGAACACATTGGGGGACATCAAACTCCCCATCTATATTGAAGGACTTCATTCTTATAAAAAATTTTGTGTTATAGATTGCTTAACATGTTGTAATGTTATCCTTGGCAGGCCATGGATACATGACATGAAGGCAGTCCCATCTACCTATCATCAATGTGTAAAGCTTCATAACCCGTGGGGAGTGGTGAAAATTGAGAGTGATCAACAAGAAGCTAAGAATTGTTACACGTCATCAATGAAGCCAGCCTCAAGACCAAGGGAGCAATAGCAATTAAAGCATCCTTCAAGAGATGTCTTGGAGGCAAGAGAACATGATGTGAAAGAAATCCTTATGGATCCTCATGATCCTGAATCCATAGTCTTCATAGGATCAGGGATCCTCAGCAACATTGAACAGGATCTAGTATCCTTCCTTAAGAGGAGGAAAACTACCTTTACCTGGAAGCATGAGGACATGACAGGTATATCTAAAGACATAATTACTCATAAACTTGGCATTGACAGGTCATTCAAGCCAATTCATCAAAAAAGTAGAAAGTTTGCACTTGGGAGGAATGTTATTATCCAGGAAGAGGTAGATAAACTACTTCTGGCAGGTATGATAAGAGAGGTTAAGTATCCAAGGTGGTTAGCCAAGGTGGTTGTTGTTCAAAAGAAAAATGGAAAGTGGAGGGTATGTGTCGATTTTACTGATTTAAACAAGGCATGTCCCAAGGATCCTTTCCCATTACCCCACATTGACTCCATGGTGGATGCTACCGCGGGTCATGAGTTGTTGACTTTTATGGATGCTTCATCTGGATTTCAACAAATTCAGATGGAACCATCTGATCAAGAGGATACAGCCTTTATGACCCCAACTGGTATATATTGTTATATTGCTATGCCATTTGGACTGAGGAATGCAGGTGCTACTTATCAAAGGCTAGTCAATATGATGTTCAAGGAACAAATTGGACACACTATGGAAGTCTATATAGACGACATGGTGGTTAAGTCCAAGAAAGCTGAGGATCACCTTAGAGACTTGGAGGAAGCATTCAATATTCTTGATAAATTTAATATGAAACTAAATCCTTCCAAGTGTCACTTTGGTGTTAAAGCAGGTAAATTCCTAGGCTATATGGTGACAAAAAGAGGCATTGAAGCAAGTCCAGAGCAAATTAAGGCTGTTGTGAATATCAAATCTCCTGCCAATGCCAAGGATGTGCAAAGATTGACAGGCAGGATCGCAGCCTTGAGCAGGTTCATATCAAATTCATCAGAAAAATGCAAGGAATTCTATGACATTTTGAGAAAGAACAAAAAATTTGAATGGACTGAAAAGCATGAAAACGCTCTCAAAGCTCTTAAGGATTACCTATCCTCAGCCCCTGCCTTGATGAAACTAGAAAAAGGGGATATATTATCCTTATATCTAGCAGTATCCTCTAAAGCAATAAGTGCGGTCCTTGTTAAGGATCACCAAGGTACACAACATCATGTCTATTATGTAAGTAAGAGTTTGCTTGATGCTGAATCCAGGTATTCACATTTAGAAAAACTTATCATTGCATTAATTATGGCATCTACTAAATTAAGACATTATTTTGAAACTCATGCCATTATTGTTAAGACTAATTTTCCAATTAAGAATGTTCTCAGGAAACCTGAAATGTCAGGAAGGATGGCTAAGTGGGCAGTGAAGCTTAGTGCTTATGACATAAGATATGAACCAAGGACTGCCATCAAATCCCAAGCCTTAGCTGACTTTGTGGCAGATTTTAGTAGTGACTTGCAAAAGGAAGCTGAGTTAGAAGTCCAACAGCTGGAAGAGACTAAGGATCCTTGGATACTCTTCACTGATGGAGCCTCTAATGTTAAAGGAACTGGACAAAGCACGCTACTAAAATCGCCACAGGGGGACATTATACCCTAATCCATTGCATGTGAATTCAAAACCACTAATAATGAGGTAGAATATAAGGCCTTGATAGCAGGTTTGCAATTAGCTAAGAATATGAGGATCAGGTATCTTCAAGTGTTCATAGATTCCCTATTTATTACTAATCATTATAATGATTCCTATACTGTTAAAGGTGAAAAACTAATCAAGTACTTAGAAATAGTCAAGAAATTGGCAGATTCTTGTGCTTTTTTCAGTCTAACACAGGTATCCAGGGAAGAAAATGCAGAAGCCGATGCCTTAACTAACCTTGGATCATCCCTAAAGATGCCAGAGAATGTGAAGATACCTATCATCCATGTTTTGTCTCCTGCAATTGAGGAAACTGAAGTAATGGAGATAGTGGAGGACGCTGCAATTGTACCTAGTGATGATGTGCAGTCAAATTCAGGATCCAGGATCCTTCCAATTCTGAACTATATCCAAAGTGGAGAAATTCCCACATAGGAAAATCCCAGAGCTTTCAAAGTTAAGGTATCTCAATTTACAATATTAAATAACAGGTTATATAAATGATCTCTTGCAGGTCCATATCTAAGGTGCATCGAGGATCCTGAAATCCAGGAAGTCCTGAAGGATTTCCATGAAGGAGACTTTGGAAACCACACTGGGGGCAGAGCACTGCTCTCAAGGATCCTCATAACAGGATAATATTGGCCTACTATGAAGAAGGATGTTGTGGATTATGCAAAGAAATGTGATGCTTGTCAAAGACATAGCAATATCCTACACCAACCAGCATGACATCTACATCCTAAGCAGAAGCTTTTGCTCAAAGTCAGAGAAAAGATGGCCAGTCATCAACAAATAATAGTTGGAGCATACAACAAAAATGTCAGGGTCAGAGAGTTTCAAGTTAGCGACTTGGTATTAAGGAAAGCATTCCAAAATACCATGAATCCTTATGATGGCAAACTAGCACCAAAGTGGGAAGGCCCCTATCTAATTGAAGCTCAATCTGGAAAGGGGGCATATCATTTACTGACATTGGATGGTGATCTCCTACCAAGAGTTTGTAATGCTGTTCATCTCAAAAAGTACTTTATGTAAGAAGGATCAGGGATCCTCAGCGATACCAGTATTCTGATTAAGGATCCGGGATCCTCAAAGGATATATGATTCTACGTTTGGTAACATATTACTTTCATTTTCATTCATTTTATTCTTATTACTTATCATAAGTTAAAGATGTTAATCAGTTAACATCTATTTTCACAAAGTTTAAGCTTTTGCAGAGTTGTTATCATTTTACAGAAGATCAAAGTGGTTGGCCAACTCTCCAAAGTTTATGGGCTTGTCCCCAGTTTTTTGGGCTTGTCCCCAGTATATTGGGCTTGTCCCCAGAATTGTTGGGCTTGTCCCAAGTTGCTAACTCTTCTCTTATATTGGCTTAGTCCCAAGTTATATTCCATTTCTTGTTTTTGAAGTTAAACAGCCAAGGATCCTTGATCCTTACCTTCTACTAAGGTTTGTCTTTTGGTTATCATGATTGTAAATGTTAAAGGTTTAGGATCCTAACTTGGATTCTCAGGTATGATCCTTAATTATTTTAATTTTATTCACTATTCATATAAGTGACCCTTATCCTTTGACAACAGGATTTATGATCCTTAAACTATACTACTTTCTCGATTTTATCGATTATAGGATATTTGATCCTTGATCATATCCTAAAACTTTTTGACATGATTTATTAAACCTTTATGCTTTACTTATGAATTCAAAGAAAGTATATAATAACAGTTGAAAATTGAAGAGTTCACAAGAATAACAACACAGGAAATAGCCAAAAGATTAAAGTTTTATTTATTCACCAAAAGTTAAACCCTTAAAGGTTGTCAAAATTGCTAACCCAAGTTTCTACCAGCAATACGTGGCCCGTCCACTTGGGTTGGAAAAGGGTGTCCATTGTTAACAGGTCTTAAAAGTGCAGGAAATAAAAGATGGCAGGATAACAAGTGGTTTCATCCCCCAAACAGAAGATCCCTCCACCACCTATTATCCTACCTATTGTTCAAAGGATCCATGATCCTCAACCCTAATAGCTATTGTTTAGTTATTACAGACCATCATTGTTTGAAATAAAAACATCTTAACCAAAAAACCACTACCAAATCCTAAAAAATGGGCTCCAGCCGCGTCTAGAAATATCCATCATCGCCTATTTCTGCAGCTCACACCTTGGCTACATCACCACCAGTATCAGCATCACCCGCCTGATCCTTAGCCCCACTGCCACTTGCCTCAATCGCCAAGACCTCTGTAGCCTCCTCCTCATCATCTAGCTCAGCCAGCTTCGCCTTCCAGCCCTCCTTGTCCCAAGTGGTCCTGTCAAAGTCAGGATCCTCAGCCTCCTAGGCCATTTGCAGCTTGATCTTGTACATGGTGATGGCGGCAGAGACTTTAGCATCCTCCAACAGCTCATGCTTCTCATGATCAGCATTTATCTGGGTCATGACCACCTGCTTCTTTGCCAGATTGAGGTCTTTCTCAAGGGAGGAGATGGTTTGATCCTTGGCCAGAAGGACCTTTTGGAACTCCTGATGCTTCTGCTCAGCCTCTTCAACATATGCATCAAACAGCATTTCGATCTCGGCGAATTTCTGCAAAAAGACAAGGTAAAGTTCAGGATCCGTGATCCTCAAGTGGGCAGGATAATGAAGCATAGTGGGTGATCCTTACATCAGCAAAGTATTCCTGAAACTGGTGGTGGATGAGGGGCAGGCCTTCAAGATTGTCAGCTTCAGTGGCCTTTCTCTTCTTTCCCCCCTTGGAGGTGACAGGCTTGGGCACTAGAGCACTTGGGCTAGCAGCAGTCTTCTTCTTCCCAGACCTGGGAGCCACAGTGCTTGTTTTGGTCAAAAATCACACAAGGATAATGCAACCAAATCTGATTTTGTGAGGAATGATGCTTGGTTAATTGTATGAACAACAAGTATATGAAATCAACGATGAACACCAAGATTTATACGAGGAAAAAGCCCTTGATCTTTAGAAGATCTCCGGCATAAAAAACCTCGGGTGATGGAAACTACCGATCACCAACTATATTGCAAAAACAGCAGTGATCCTTGTACAACTTCGGAAGAAAACAAGCTCAATACAATGAATTTCTAGTGTAAGTGTGTGTTTTTGCTAAGTGTTTGCAGAGAATTCGTGTTTTGTGTGTAATTTCAGTGGTGTGCACGACTTATTTCTATAATGAGCTTGTTTCCCCTTAAAAAAGATAAGAAAAAACAACTAACTAACTTCCCGAAAAAGGTGGAAGTCACCCATGACCACCACCAACGGTTATTTCTTCAATATGCACGTGCCTAAAAGCATATTCCACGAGATTCCAGCAAAGAAGTGGTCCACTACGTCCATTCCCTGCATTTACACATTAAAAACGTGCAAAACATAAGTTCTGTTAAGGATCCTGATCCTCAGACTCGTGATCCTCAGACGCGTGATCCTCAGACTCGTGATCCTCAGACGCGTGATCCTCAGACTCGTGATCCTCAGACTCTGGATCCTCAGACTGTCTGCATCATCCATTAAGGATCCGTGATCCATGCCCAGACTCAGGATAGATGATCCTTAGCATAAAATTCATGCCCTAACAATTGCCCCCAATATGGCAGTTATGATAAGGATTCACAGCTGTCATATTTCCGTCAGAAGCGGACTAGCCGTTGCTGCTGGTAACTAGTTGTTACACTGCCTGTCGTCACTAATAAGACCTGCTATAATGATCATTGCAGAATATAGAGTTAGAGATAACTCCTCAAGTGCCTTTACAGATCAGAAGATCCTTCCGTTCGTGGAGAATGAATCCTTCTACACAGTTTGCTATTAACCTTCCTGCACTTTAATTTCTGCATAGACACTTTAACTGTTAGATAGCCTTATCCGGCCTGGGTGGATGGTCCACGGTTTTGCTGGTGAAATCCAGGCCAGATGATTTGATACATAATGAATGGGTAATAACATTAAACTTTTTTAGCTACATCTATTGTTGTTTCTTCCCTTTTTATTTTTCATGTATGCTTTCTATTTTCAAAAATATCATCACCAAACAACTGGAAAGTTATTGAAAATCTGATGATAATGTTACACTTTTAACAGAAAACTTGAAGTGTTCATATAAATGTGGATCAATGATCCTTAACCAAAAAGGATAAGAGACAACTTACAGCTTCGAAAAAGTTAGAATATAACATACCAGAGAATCCAAGTTAGGATTCTATATCCTTGTAAATTATTGCTGAATAAGCAAACTATGAAAAGTAAAGCTTCTAGGATCAAGGATCCTTATCGTCAGAACTTGTATAACTTTAGACAGTAGTTTCTAGGGTGAAGAATCATGGATCCTTGAACAATAGGCAGGATAATGGGTGGTGGATGGATCCTCTGTTTGGGGGATGAAGCCACTCGTTATCCTTCCGTCTTTTATTTTCTGCACTACAAAGACCCGTAAACAATGGACACCCTTTGCCAACCCATGTGGACGGGCCACGTTTTGCTGGTAGAAACGTGGGTTGGCAATTTTGACAACCTTAAAAGGTTTAATGTTTTGTGAATAAAATAACTTTAACTTTTTGGCTATCTCCCGTGTTGCTATCCTTATGTATCCTTTAGTTTTCAATTGTTGTGATATACATTTGTTTGAATAAGAAAAGTTAAACAAATTAAGTTTAAGAATTTTAGGATATGATCCAGGATCAAATATCCTATAGTTGAAAAGTTCCGAAAAGTAGTATATTTTAAGGATCATAAGTTCAGTTGTCAAAGTATAAGGGCTATTCAAATGAATAATGAATAAAATCAAAATAGTTAAGGATTATACCTGAGAATCCAAGTTAGGATCCTAACCTTTATCATTATAAACAGGATAACCATAAGACAAACCTTAATGGAAGGTAAGGATCAAGGATCCTTGGTCGTTTGTCTCCAAAAACCTGAAATAGGATACAACTTGGGACTAAGCCAATATAAGATAAGAGTTAGTAACTGGGGACAAGCCCAACAAACTGGGGACAAGCCCAAATAAACTGGGGACAAGCCCAAATAAACGGATGTAAACTGGGGTCAAGCCCATATAAACGGATGTAAACTGGGGTCAAGCCCATATAGACGGATGTAAACTGGAGTATGGCCCTCACTGGCGACTATCCAAACTTAGTGACATGAAAATGCCAAAACCTTAGCTAACGTGTAAACGTTAGAAACCTTAGCTAACGTGAAAACGTTAGAAACCTTAGGAACGGATGTATGGTACGTCTACCATTATACGTAGGATCCTAGGCATAGCCAGTACAATGGAATTATCAGCCCCTAAAACGAGTACTGGTCCCACTGCCTTGAACTATACCAGGATCATCGTGCGCTACAGGCGGAACTGGGGACAAGCCCAAACTGGGGACAAGCCCAAAACTTTGGAGAGTTGGCCAACCACTTTGATCTTCTGTAAAATGATAACAACTCTGCAAAAGCTTAAACTTTGTGAAAATAGATGTTAACTGATTAACATCTTTAACTTATGATAAGTAATAAGTATAAAATGAATGAAAATTAAAATGAAAATGAAAGTAATGTGTTACCAAATGTAGAATCATATATCCTTTGAGGATCCTGGATCCTTAATCAGAATACCGGTATCACTGAGGATCCCTGATCCTTCTTACTTAAAGTATTTTTTTAGATGAACAGCATTCCAAGCTCTTGGTAGGAGATCATCATCCATTGTTAACAAGTGATATGCCCCCTTTCCTGATTCAGCTTCAATTAGATAGGGGTCTTCCCACTTTGGTGCTAGCTTGCCATCAGAAGGATTTGTAGTGTTCTGGAATGCTTTTCTTAGCACAAAATCACCAACTTGAAATCTTCTAATCCTGACATTCTTGTTGTATGCTCCAGCCATTCCTTGTTGATAACTGGCCATTTCCTTTTTTCTGACTTTGAGCAAAAGCTTCTTCTTAGGATGCAGATGTTATGTTGGTTGGTGTAGAATAGTACTGTGTCTTTGACAAGCATCACACTTCTTTGCATAATCCACAACATCCTTCTTCGTGGTAGGCCTATAGTATGTTGTTCTAAGGATCCTTGAGAATAGTGCTCTGCCCCCAGTGTAGTTTCCACAGTCTCCTTGACTTTGAAAGCTTTAGGATTTTGTCCTGTCGGGATCTCTCCATGTTGTATATATCTTAGGATTGGAAGGATCCAGGATCCGGAATTCGACTGTGCAGGATCACCAGGCATGATTGCAGAATCCTCCACTATCTCCATGGCTACGTGATCCTCAATTGCAGGAGTTAAAACATGGGTGATGAGTATTTTTCACATCTTCTGGCATCTTTAGAAATGATCCAAGGTTAGTTAAAGCGTCAGCTTCTGCATTTTCTTCCCTGGGTACCTGTGGTAGACTGAAAAAAGCAAAAGAATCTGCCAGTTTCCTGACTCATGATTAGTGGTTTGGAATTCCATGCAGTGGATTGGGGTATAATGTCCCCCTGTGGCGATTTTGGTAGTGTGCCTTGTCAAGTTCCTTTAGCATTTGAAGCTCCATCCGTGAAGAGTGTCTAAGGATCCTTGGTCTTCTCAAGTTGTTGAACTTTTAATTCAGCTTCCCTTTGTAGATCACTACTGAAATCAGCCACAAAGTCAAGTAAAGCTTGGGACTTGATTGCCCATTTTGCCATTCTACCTGACATTTGAAGTTTCCTGAGAACATTCTTGATAGCAAGGTTAGTTTTCACAATAATGGTATGAGTTTCTAAATAATGTCTATGTTTAGCAGAAGCCATAATTAAATCAAGAATTAATTTCTCTAAATGAGAGTACCTGGCCTCAGCATCAAGTAGAATATTACTTACATAGTATACCGAATGTTGAGAGCCTTCATGATCCTTAACTAGGATCACACTTACTGCTTTAGCTGAAATAGCTAAGTATAAGGATAACGATTCTCCATTTTCTGGTTTCATCAGGGCTGGTGCTGAGGATAGATAATCCTTAAGAACCTTGAGTGCAGCTTCATGCTTATCAATCCACTCAAACTTCCCTTGAGCAATTTGTCTACCTCTTCTTGGATAATGGCATTCCTTTCAAGTGCAAACTTTCTCCTTGTTTGGTGTATTGGCTTGAAAGACCTGTCAATAGCAAGTTTGTGAGTAATAACATTCTTAGATATACCTGTCATCTCTTCATGTTTCCAAGCAAAGGTACATTTTCTTCTTTCCAAGAAGGATACTAAATCCTGCTCAATACTGTCTAGGATCCCAGATTCTATAAAAATTTTGGATTCAGGTCCTCTGAGTTCAACATAATATCCTTGACATCTGGCTCTCTTGCCTCCATGACGTCTCGCTCCTTAGAGGCTGGCTTCATTGAAGAAGTGTAACAGTTCTTTGCCTCCTGCTGATCAATTTCTATCTTTACCACATCCCATAGAGTTGGGAGCTTGACACATGGATGATATGTTGAGGGGGACTGCCTTCATATCGTGTATCTATGGCCTGCCACAGATAACATTACAACAAGATAAGCAGTCAATAACATAGAATTTTTAAACAGAATTCACTCCCTATATATATAAATTGGAAGTTTGATGTCCCCCAATGTAATCTTTATCTCTCCACTGAATCCCATAAGGACAGATGATCCTGGGACAATATTTGTTCTTTTGAGAACATCCAACCGGATTATGTTAACCAAGCTTCCCCCATCAATGAGAATCCTGCGAACAAAATGGTTAGATATAAATAATGTAATAACTACACCGTCATGATGAGGATCCTGAATGTCCACACAGTTATCCTCATCAAAGGATATCACTTTCTGCTGGGTAAGGATGGAGGTCCGAACAGGTCTGCCCCCATTCTCCATCTTTGTTTCCTTTGCATGTCTTTTAGCTGCTGAGAACCTCCAGAGATGAAATGAATGATTTGAGCATCAGCTGGTGGAGGAGGAGCTTTTCCAGGAACTTTCTCAGAATCCTTGATCCTTGACTTTTTCCTTCCAAGCAATTCCTTCAACTATCCTTTGCTCAAAAGATAACCTATCTCCTTCCTTAATGCTATGCACTCAACTGTGAGATGACCAAAGTCCCCATGGTAAGCACACCATTTCGATTCGTCTTTGGTGGTAGGCGGTTTGTCATTCTTCCTTGGCCACCTAACCTTGTCACCTAAACTCTTCATAGAAAGGATTAGTTCATTATTATCAGCAGAAAAACAATATTCAGAAATAGGAGGATAATCCTGATCATCTTCCTCTTGTTCCACATCATGCACACTCTGGTTGTCATGCTTGGAGTATTGCTTGGATCAGTTATCCTTGAGATAGGATCCTTATTTGTCTTGCTTTGAGGATCCTGACAATCTCTCGTGGATCCTTTTGTCATCCTCTAAACGGATGAACCTAAGGGCCCTGTTTCTTTCCTCATCTAAGTTCCTGCAAGGTGTCATAACAAGATCATCATAGAGCTGAGAATCCTTAAGTAAACCCAGTTTAAAAGCTTCAATAGTAGTAGCGATATCTAAGTAAGGGATTTCTAAGGATTCTCTACTAAATTTAGTTATATAATCCCTTAATGATTCATTATGACCTTGGGTGATCCTATATAAGTCACTAGTTAATTGTTCAAATCTCCTACTGCATGAGAATTGGCTATTAAACAAATTAACTAGATTAGCAAATGAAGTAATAGAGTAAGGAGGAAGACTTAGCAGCCATTTTAACGATGATCCGGTAAGTGTGGATCCAAAGCCCTTGCACAAGCAACCAGATTTGGTGTCTGAAACCTCTTCGGTATCTCTGCATCACAAATAGGTGGTGCAAAACGAGATATCTTGTGGCTTTCATCAGGAATTTCAGGAATGGGCTTAACCACTCCTGGAACGTTGGATATTATATCCCTATGTTTCTGCAATTCCTTAGCCATAGCTTGGTTGATACCTGTATCCTGCACAAAGCCATGGTTAGCATTGCAAAAATTATTCAAAGTGTTACCTCCTGAATGATTCAAATTTGGAATTCCAGATGTGAATCCATGTTGGCGGGATTCTGGCATAACTGAGGGACCAGAGGAAGCAATGGTCTGCATTGGTATGAAGTCTCCTAGATAAACATCTGAACTTCTGGGTTGCACACTCCTTAAGTATCTTTGATCCTGGAAGATGTTGGATCCTTGAAGTGCTGTGAATGTAGGTCTTGGAGGATAATCCATGGATCCGGAAACCTGAGATGAGGATCCTTGAACCTGGAAGGAGGATCCTTGAACCTGAGAGGATCCTTGAACCTGAGAGGATCCTTGAACCTGGGAGGATCCTTAAACCTGAGAGGATCCTTGAACCTGAGAGGATCCTTGAACCTGAGAGGATCCTTAAACCTGCGAGGATCCTGAAACAGGGGCTTGGGACTTGATTCCTGGCTTCAGTTCGACGTTAAAATTCTTTACGTACACAAAGTTAAACACTGTTTACTACAAAAACACACACTGATCACGAAGTGCTGCCACAATTCAGGGTAATAACTCGATCGCTGCTACGATTCAATGTCCGATCGATTAAACTATCCAATGGATGTTTAAGTGCTGCCCACATTAGGGTTTATGCTTTGTCATTCGTCGTTAAATTGATGGATGTTTAAGTATCGCACTTTGTCATTCGTTGTGAAGGTTTTAATCTCGTGAGTTATCGTAAATGCTGTATTAAGTTACTAACCTAGTTTGTGTGCCTGATTATTTAAACTAGGTTATCAAGGCTAATCAGTAGGCTAAGCTCTGTTCAAAATTAAATCTGCAATGTGAGTCATTCTCTTTTTATCTAATTACTTTCAAAATCAGGTTTATTTTCAAAAGTTATAATTACAGGGATTAAGTCTATGTAATCTGAAATTACTACCAGTATGTGGGGGGATGTGCACATAGCTACTAATTATTTATCACTTGTGGGTGAACGGACCCAGCAAGTGATATGTCCACAGTCACAAGTCCGGTCGAGTGACAACTGGGTCAGTTAATTCAAAAGATAGAAACATTGTAATCGCTCTTAATACTGTAAATTATAACAAACATGTCATTTTTAGTAAAATGAATGATTCACTCAGTATTTCCCGCTGACAAAACCTTTTTCAAACATGTTTCAGGTGATCTGTTGTGATTCAGGAAAAAGTGCAGTGGAGCACTATCAGCTTAAGGAAGTGGCTCAGTATAAAATAAAGAAACATGTTTTGTAAAATAAAAGATTTCTTTGTGAAATCTCAAGATTGTAAATTATCAGGTTTTATTCCGAATTGTGAAATAAAATAATCGGGAAATATTTCAGTTTTTAAAATGATCCTGAAGAAACTTCCGCTGTTAAATAAATACCACGGGATTTTCTGTCCCGCGGCTCCTGAAACGGGTTAAACCGGGTCGGGAGCTGTGACATTAAGAAAGGAAGTCATCGGCTCTAAGGAATCGGTAAAGCTGAGTTCTTCATAGGAGAACCCTTCAGAGCCTGGAGTGCTGACCTCGGAACCCTTTCTCTTCTTGGCGGTGGAGGCACGAGTTCTTGGGTTGGGCTTAGGAACCGGGACTGGTTTGGAGCTGGTGGTGGCTGGAGTCTCCTTCTTAACATTGACAGGAGTGGGATAACTGTCAAGCTCATCGAGGTCCATAAGGATTGGAACTTTGCTGGAATCTGCATACAGGGAGTAACTTAAAAACTCTTTCTTAAACCATATGAAATGGAAACATGTATGCAGGATATTGAGCAGGATCCTTACCAGACATGTTTAAGCTAGAGAGTTGGCTTGGAGATGCTGGATACGGGTTGAAACTTCTTTCAACTTCTGGGAGGAGTCTGATGGTATCGATTCTCTTCTTTGAGTCGGCTAGAGGAGGTTCAAGCTTTCTGAAATCAGTTGTATACATGGAAATAAAGAAATTAGTTCAAGATATAAGACAGGATGTAAGACAAGATCATCCTAAAACCCTAGATCCTACCCTTTCGTAACCACTTCACCGGATAATCCGCTCCACCAGGGATTGAATCTCTTTTTACAAAGAAAAACTTGGATCTCCATTCCTCTTCATTCCTGGTGGCACGGAGTATCAGTGGATCACTGGAGGTGGAATAGAACAAGAATCGGCAAAAGCCGTGGCATCTAAGCCGGTATGCTAAAGGGAGGTCATGGACAGAAAGATCAGGAACACGGGTGTTCTTGATTTGATCAAGAACAAGTAAAACTCGCCAAAGCATTGGCATTGTTTGACTGAAGTAGATTTTTGTGATGTTGAAAAACTCGGTAATAAAGTCGGGAAACGGGAATCGTAGCCCTAAGGTAAAAGGAAAAGCGTTGAAGCACAGCCATTCGTCGGAAACCATGTCCGATCGGATTTCCCGATCAAAGGGCCGGAACACGATTTCCTTTGTGAAGATGTCGGAGGTTTTGAGAGCCGAAAAATGAGCACTGTCGAAGGAGCATATTTCTTTCTCCGGATCTTGGAGAATATTCTGGTGAATAAACGAAGGATTAGAGTCGCCGGAGCTGGATCTGGTCTGTCTCATATGATCGCCGGAATGTTGTGCAGAATAGAGGGGAAAGAAGATGGAGATGAAAGGGAGAATTTTACCTTTTACTTTTCGAATGAAGGTTAAATGAAGATAAGGATGAGAAGTTATAGGGAAGTAATGAGTAAATATGGACTGAACGGTTACAAGTTGTCACATCAGGGGTCTTATCTCTTAATTGCCTCGTTTATCGTGAAAAAATGTAACCGTTAGTCTCAAGATCCTCAACCGGTAACATTTTTTGGGACAATTGTTATGGGTGAAATTCTGAGCCCTTATCCTGAATAGTATCTTGAATTATATCTTGGTTATATGATAAATATTCATACTCAAGATGCTGAGTCAGGATATTGGTAACATCCTGATGTGGTATCCTGAGGGTCACTAACGAATTATATGCAGGGAATACGAGTATAAGTCCACAACGGTCACGAGGACCTCTTCCCCTGAAGACACGGTCCAAGTTGTTCGAAGAAAGACGTTGAGGCCGCTAAACTTGGTCTCCAACGTTAACTAGGGAATATTCGCTGGCATCCCCCAATTGTAGGAGATTTTGTTTTTATTTCATAGCTATAAATAGACGGATAAACCAGATCAAATAGGACATCACACTCACTACTCTCGAGCTCTGATACTTTCTCTCGCAACTCTCACTTTCTGAAAAACATTGTAACACTTAGTAGCGATCTGGTCAATATCCTGCACTGTATCCTGTCATTTGAAGTAATAAGAAGAACAAGGCAGCTGCGATTGTCACCTCCCGAGGTTTTGTGCCGGCGATCTAGATTGATCAAGGGCTTTCCTCATACATCTCCTGTCACCCTTTACTTTTTGCTCGTTGTTTGATCACAGATATAGCTCGATATCCTGAGCTATATCCTGAAAACTGTTTTTTGCAGATAACCGAATCAGGATATTTTCTATACATATTCTTAGCACACTACCTCACTTAACTAATTTGATCACTAAATTGCTTAGGTAATTTTTTACCAAAACAACATCCAATCGCATTCACCAAGCAACGCCTCTATTTGCATTCTCCACCATGCAAAATTAATACCATTGAACTTCTCGATTCGGAACTTCCCATCTTCAGCCATAGCAAACAAGAATCCCGAAGTACCCGAACCAACGACTTCTCCTGCAAACCCGAGCATAAAATCAGCGAATAACCAGGGTTCAAGAACCAAAACCCTAATAGCCAAACACCCCAAAACCACCAGATCTGCAACACCAAACCCTACGGCGTAAACCCTAGACCTTACGAGTCGTAACCAGAAAATAGGTACGGGTCGTAAACAAGTCAGCGGCAACGGCAGCAACAGCAGATCAAGATCTCTTGTCCAGCTCTCTCCCTCTCCTGCGATAACCGTGTGAACCGTGTGTTTAACTGAACCTATGGCTCTGATACCACTTGTTAGGATATCAGATGAGAGTAGGCTCGAGCGGAAGCGGAACAAACACACACACACACACTTGCAGAAAATAAAGAACACGAGAATTTACGTGGTTCGGTCAAGGTGAACTACGTCCTCGGGTTGCAACTAGGGTTTCACTTTTATTAGATGGTCATAACTCTGTTAACAGAATGACAAATACTACAATTACATCATAGGTATCTATAGAACTAGATTAGGGTTAACTCCTTAATCAACAAGTTAACTAAGTGGGCCTAATAACTAGGCCAGCTACCCTAAAGCCTACGAACCCAACACATATACCATTGGTTACCTAGAAATATTAGAAATGGGAGAGGAACTAGTACAGTATAACTGTATTTTATTTTTCACATACACATATACCATTGCGAAAAACGAGCACATAATCCTTAGTAATATTTTTGCTTCGATACATATTTCCAGGTCAGTCGGATAAAACTATTAATTTATTCATAAATTTTGATATAAAACTTGATACAGTACTCTACTAAGTAATCAAAACATCATATATACACTCTTTAATTTCATTCTTTCCTCCAAAAAAATGCCTTTAGGTCTGTGGAGACTTCCAACAGTAAGTCTTCCATTCATATTATTATCTTATTATTATGTTTAAAAGTAAAATGCACGGATAGTCCCTGTGGTTTGGTGAAATTTCACCTTTAGTCCCCAACTTATCAAAATTACACTCTTAGTCCCTGTGGTTTGACAAGTTGTTACTCGGACAGTCCCAAAGCGGATGAAGGTTACTCGGATAGTCCCTGTGGTTTGAAAAGTTGTTACTCGGATAGTCCCTGTGGTTTGACAAGTTGTTACTCGGATAGTCCTTGTCATTTCACACCCACTTAACCAGAAAAACTAACCTCCATCCGCTTTGGGGACTATCCGAGTAACAACTTGTCAAACCGCAGGGACTAAGAGTGTCATTTTAAAAAGTTAGGGACTAAAGGTGAAATTTCACCAAACCAATCATTATAAATGACGACAAAGAACCATACTCGTAGACACCCATAAACACAAAGAATGGCAACTTTTACCCGTTTAGTCATCTTACATGCAATATTTACAGCTTTCTGTGTCTTAAATGTTGCAGATTCTTCAGATGAAGTTAGTGCTCTCCTAAAATGGAAAGCAACACTCCGTGGCCAATATACCAACACCCTTCTACCTTCGTGGACATCTGATCTTAATCTCAGTTTTTCTGAGAAAAAATCAGTTTCTCCATGCAACTGGTATGGCGTTTCATGTAATGAAATTGGCAGCATAATCAGATTGAACCTTACCACCTCTGGGTTAATTGGTAAGCTTGATCACTTTTCCTTCTCTTCGTTCCCCAATCTGGCTTATTTGGAACTTACTGTTAACAACTTTTCTGGGATTATCCCTTCTGAAATTGGCCATCTGTCGAAACTTGTTTATCTTGCTCTGACCTCTAATCAGTTTAGCGGAATAATCCCACCAGAGATTGGCAAACAGAAAAAACTTGCCACCCTTCATTTGTCTAATAATCAGTTATCTGGGCCTATTCCACAATCTTTATGTCAACTGAGATTACTTTCTGGGCTTTCGTTGGCTAATAACAATCTTTCCGGTGCAATTCCTGCGTGTTTAGGCCAGTTATTGAATTTGCATTACCTTTATCTGGATCGTAACAATATTTCTAGTTCAATTCCTACTTCCTTTGGTCAGTTAATGAATTTGCGTTTTCTTTATCTGTATGTTAACAATATTTCTGGTTCAATTCCTCATGAATTGGGAAATCTTTACCATCTAAAGGAGCTTTATTTAAACAACAACTATCTATCTGGATCTATCCCAGATACTTTGGTCAATCTGAAGAATCTAACCGACTTAATTCTATACCAGAATCAATTGAATGGATCAATCCCCAAAGAAATAGGAAAAATGACTTCACTTATATCTCTGGAGCTAGAAATGAACAATCTCACTGGTCCCATCCCTGTCTCTCTGGGTCAATTCAAATCCCTTCATCTAATTAGCCTCTACTCCAACCATCTTTCCGGTCCCATCCCGCAAGAGTTAGGAAACTTGGAATCGCTTTCAATTCTTGATTTAGCATCCAATGAACTCACCGGTTCCATTCCGAGATCATTTGGTAACCTTCAAGCCCTAGAACAAGTTACTCTTCAGAACAACCAACTTTCAGGTCCCATCCCACAAGAGTTAGGAAACTTGGCATCCCTTTCTATTCTTGATTTAGCATTCAATGAACTCCGTGGTTCCATTCCAAATTCATTTGGTAACCTACAATCCCTGGAGTATCTGTTTCTTAGCAGTAACCAACTTTCTTGTTCTATACCCCGGGAGTTGGGAAAGCTGAAGCTGGTCACATTTGAAATGTCCAACAATACTTTTTCTGGTAGTTTGCCTGATGAAATCTGCAATGGAAGGAAGCTTGAATCGCTTCTCGTTAGCAATAATAAACTAACAGGTCGAATTCCGAATAGCTTGTACAACTGCTCAAGCTTGATCCGAGTCCGGTTTGATGGAAACCAGATAACTGGAGATGTTTCGGAGAGCTTTGGTGTCTATCCGCAGCTCAATTACATCAATCTCAACGATAATAAGGTTTACGGGGATATCTCTGACAACTGGAGTAAGTGCAGAAACTTAACCGCGATACAGATGGGAGGGAATCGAATCCGAGGTAGCATACCTCATTCCATGGGAAACATGATTCAGTTGGTAGTTCTTAATCTTTCTTCCAATGATTTGGTTGGAGAGATACCTAAAGAATTTGGAAAGCTGACTCATATGGAGAGACTTGTTTTAAGCAATAATCTACTTTCTGGAGAAATCCCAGTTCTAGGATCGCTAATTGAACTTCTTGATCTGTCCATGAATAAGTTCAACGGGTCTATTCCGTCTTCAATCCAGCATTCCTCAGAACTCATTTTCTTAAACTTGAGCAACAACGGACTTACCGGTGAAATCCCAGTCCAATTAGGTAGATTGAATCACTTGTCTTCTCTTGATTTGAGTCACAATGCACTCATCAAAGAGATACCTTCTGGGCTATTCAAAATGACTAACTTGGTGATGCTAAATCTCTCTCACAACAAACTTTCAGGTAATATTCCTGAGAGTTCCGATTCAATGAATGGATTGTGGAGCATTGATCTTTCGTATAATCACTTACAAGGTCCCCTTCCCAATACCAAAGTGTTTTCAAATCTTACAATAGAAGCATTGCAAGGGAACGATGATTTGTGTGGAAATGTTACTGGGTTAAAACAATGTGCCTTAGAAAGCCGCACCCCAAATCGGAATCACAAATTCGCACTAGTGATTTCCCTTCCACTTCTTGGTGCTCTTCTACTTGGCTGTCTCTTCGGAATATTCACATTCTATAGCTGGAGATCAAAGAAGCAGCGATCAACACAGCTTGTGAACAAACATAAATCTGAAACTAATTTCTTTTCTATTTGGACTTTCAATGGAAAAGAGACTTATGACGAAATTGTATCTCGAACTGAGGAGTTTAAGGAAGCATATTGCATCGGCATGGGAGGGTGTGGAAGTGTGTACAAAGTGAAGTTGTCATCAGGTGATATAGTTGCTGTAAAAAGACTTCATTCGTCTTCTGAGGTGATCAATCACAATGATTTTATAAACGAGATTACGGTATTGACAAGAATACGACATAGAAATATCGTCAAACTACTTGGCTACTGTTCACACTCTCAAAACTCATTTTTGGTTTATGAGTATCTTGAAGGGGGTAGTCTAGCTGATATGTTATGCGATGACACTGCTCAAAATTTAAATTGGACGAAGAGGGTAAACATCATCAAAGGTGTTGCGTACGCTTTATCGTATATGCATCATGATTGTTTTCCCGCTATCATTCATCGTGACATATCAAGCAAAAATATTTTGCTTGATTCTGAGTATGAAGCTTGTGTTTCGGATTTTGGTACCTCCAAAATTCTGAACCCAAATTCTTCGAATTGGACTAACATCGCAGGAACATTTGGATACCTTCCACCAGGTAATTTATTTTCCAGTCGTTCACAATCACAAACTATAATGTCATCTCTTTAATTTGAATGGATTTCAAAATATCAATATTTTTTACAGAACTTGCTTACACGATGAAGGTAACGGAAAAGTGTGATGTTTATAGTTTCGGTGTTGTAGCGTTAGAAATCATCAAAGGAACACACCCTGGCGACATCATTACTTCCCTAGCATCTTCATCAACGGAAGTGGTTAAGCTCACAGATTTGATGGATAATCGTCTGCCCGTACCACTCTTGGAAATGAAAGAAGCTCTAAAATCTATATTGTTTCTTGCCATTAAATGCGTTAAATCGAACCCTGAAATAAGGCCTACAATGTACGAAGTTTCGCAAAAAATGGCATGTATTATTTGCGACATGAATAAGGGTGACGATGTCTAGTTTCTACGTGATGAAAAGGTGTGGTCGCATTTCTTTCAAATTAAATAAATTTGAGTTATCAAAAAAGTAATGTAATTTCAACATATAAATGTGTGATTCTTGAAATTATATGTTGTAAGTTCCGTTAGTGTGATAATAAAACTTTTACCTTTCAAAAAAAATATACATAAATGTTTGACTCGATCAGTATAATATACCGTATATCTTTTGTCATTTAGTCAGAGAACTATATATAAATAGGGGTTCACAACTCCCAATTGTTGATTTATAGATTTTTTTTTTTAATTAAACATGTGTGATAGTTGATGTAAAAACATGATATGATGACCAAGTCAGGCTGATGAAAAAAACAGGAGTGGAGATGATTTTCTTCTGATTATCAAATTTAATCCAAGTATCTAATAATTGATCATGATACACGACCCCGTTGGGAAAGAGCGATCATGTAAGTTCATTATAAAGAGATGATTGTATGTAGACACTCATCCAGAAATCGTATTTAGAGAACATCGCTAGCATACAATTCTTTCTTCCTTTCTTAGCAGCTCCAGAATCATCCATTACTGGTTTTTGTGCTCGTATTTCGACTTGGAATAAATTAGGATGTCGTCAATAAAGACTTTAACAAACTTTTTTAGGTATGGTTTAATTGCAACTCAGTTCATGATATCCATCAACTCTGATAGGGCGTTTGTGAGTCCAAATAGCACGACAAAGAACCTTATTGTCAATACCTGGTCTTGAATGTAGTCTTAGGAATTTTCCCCTCTCAAAGTCTGTGTTACTAGCTGATAACCATATTTCAAATTAATTTTCAAAATAGGTTGCTACTTGCACTACAAGAATGGAAGGGCTTTAGCGGCGACACCATTAGCGGCGACAGGCCAAACGTCGCCGCTATTGGTCGATCCGCGTCCCGGAGGCTGAAACAAAACCCCAGCCGTTGATCAAAATCCTGATCTAACGGTTGGGGATTTAATAGGTATTAGCGGCGACAAGATTTGGGCAATAGCGGGGACATATCATCTCCGCTAAAAGTATGTGTCAGAACTTTAAACCCTAGCCACACATACCTTATATCTGGGCAACCCTTTACTGGCGACACATATCAATACCTGCGACAAGCCGTCGCCGCTATTGGTGAAACGATATTAGTCACTTATCAGCGCCATTATATCTGGGCAACCCTTTACTGGCGACACATATCAATACCTGCGACAAGCCGTCGCCGCTAATGGTGAAACGATATTAGTCACTTATCAGCGCCATTTTTCCCTCCTTCACTTTTTCCCCCAAAAACTCGAGAGAACTGCCGGATTTCAGCGAATTTCGACCAAATCGGTAAGTAAAGCTTTGTTTTTGTTACATTTCTTCTTTATTTTGTTATATACATGTGACAGGCTTTAATTTTTGTATATTTTGGTGTGTTTTTGTGTTTATGGTAGTGAAATCGGATCATCACCGTCACTTCTCCGGTCACTACCTCGTCTACGCGGTCTACATCTCTTGGAAACTTGAAAATACGGTTAGTTTTATATGTATTTTTTTTCAAAGTTTAGAAATTTGACAACATGCCCAATAGCGGCCCATCAATACCGTGGACCCTTTAGGGACGACATGTCGCCGCTAAAAGGCAATACCGGCGACAAGTGTAATCAATAGAGGCGATGGCTGTCGCCGCTAAAGGTGTGCCATTCTTGTAGTGTTGGCTTATATAGGTCTCCTATTCGAGATAGTGGGTATCAAGTTTCTTTCATCACTTTATTTTGCTTGCAGTAATCAATGCGCATCTGCATTGATATGTCCTTTTTTACAAACATTAGGGCTCCCAAAGATGATGAGCTTAGGGGATGTTTGGGATTAAGTTTAGAAATAACTTGTTAACTTATTGGAGCTAATAATTAGTCATATGGTAAAACCTTAAATCCTTGCTTTTGAAAATGACTTACTGACTTATTAATTTTTTTAAAAACCTAATAAGTCAATAAGTTATTTCTAAACTTAATCCCAAACACCTTCTTAGTCTTATTAATCCCACCGACCTCACTCAAAAATAATAAGTTTCGACCTCCGAATAGCAATTACAAAACAAGTGCGAAGAGTTGTTTTAACACAGCTCTGGCGTGAAAAGTTGTTTTAACACAACTTTGGCCTTTCTTTTAGAAATCGTAAACTATTACGAGTAATATTTATGCCATTTTTTCATGAATAATATAATAAAAACAGGATTTAAACATGAAAAAATAACGAGTCTTTGAAACCCTTTAAAAACATGTCATACCTAACATGAAATTATGGTTTTGAGGTCAAAAATTCCAAATCGTGTTTTTTTCATAGATTTTCATTCCTAAAATAGTCTTTGATATTAAAGATATTTTCCTAAACAACATCCATATGTAGTGAAACAACCCAAACAACAATAATAATTTAGGGCACCCATAACTGGTTCACGCAACAAGTTCAAGTATAAATTTAGGGTTAGCTCACTTAGTTGAGGCACATGGCTCTTAGACTGGAGATCCCAGGTACAAACATTGGCAAGGGGAATAATTTAGAATTATTGATGTAAATTAGTAGTATTTACGATTAAAAATATGTTTCATAGCCCCCTTTCTATAACCATTTCAGTCTTTGGGGTGGAAAACACGCATACAATAACAACTTTTACATATAAATCATAAAACAGTTTTTGTGTATTGGTAAAGATCAATGATCACACTTTTAAATGTCCGCTAAATGGAACAATTTACCAAACCATTAGCTTTATGAATAGATCTACTTGTTTAAATAACCCATCCAATACTCAAGTTGGGTGCACCTACCAAATGCAAGGTTGCATGGTAGGGAGTCGTGTCACACCCCGACCCGCAGCGGAATGGTACAGGGCATGATGATTGCCCATAGCTCATGACACTATTATAAGTTTAATATTTAAAGTCACCAAATTAAATTTTGTCACACATAACATAGAATTCAAATATTAATGTCAAGTTACAAAATCAAATAAATAAAAGCAACATATCATAGCCGGTTTATTACTAAGGCAATCCTACATGTCTTCAACTCAAAATCCGCCCACCCCTGTGTACCTGTATCACGCGTAAACGAGTTTTGGGTCAACAAAGATGTTGGTGAATAGATTCGGTTATCAGTTAATGAGTTTCAACTGGTTGCGGAGTTGACAAAGAAACATGTGGAGCCAAAAGATATTCTGGGTATTATAAAGGAGCAGAACAAAAATAATGTCTAAGATTAAAACCATATACAATGCACGCGACAAAATCCGAGAGATGAACTATAAAGGGCAAACTCCAATGGAAGTTCTTATGTCTCATTTACATGATAATGGTTATACTTTTTATCCCTCTACTAATAGTTTAACAAATGAGCTGGAATCATTATTCTTTGTTCATGAAACAACATATGAGTTATTACGTGCATTTCCACATGTGATGATTATGGATGTCACATACAAGACAAACAAGTATGATAAGCCTTTTATTCAAATTGTTGGTGTAACTTCTACCAGCAAAACATTTTCCATAGCTTTTGCCTTTATGCATAAAGAAACGGAGGAGATCTACGTTTGGGTATTAAATCACTTACAGTCAATACTAGATGAGGGCATGCAACCGCGTGTAATAGTTACAGACAGAAAGTACGCTCTCATGAATGCATGCCAACGAATTTTTCCGCATGCTACTCGATTACTTTGTAGATGGCACATTTCTCAAGCGATATTTAAAAAGTGACGGCCATGTATCAAATCTCGACATGCATGGGACTCCATAAATTCACTATGGAATTCACTAATTGAATCTCAAACATTGGTATCATTCAAGAAAAATTATGAGCAACTTCAATCATTGTTGATTAAATATCCAGGTATTATTATTATTATTATTATTATTATTATTATTATTATTATTATTATTATTATTCATCATCTTACAGGTGTTTTAGATTACCTAGAGGAAACTTGGTTAAAAAAACACAAAGAAACATTTGTATCCGTTTGGACTGATAAATGCCTACACTTCGGAAATCAGACAACAAATAGAGTTGAGAGCCAACATTCAAAGCTAAAGTCATACTTGAAGACATCGAATTCTACCTTATATAAGTTTGTTCGTCGTATTGATGAAATTGTGGAATCACAAGATACGGAAATTAAAGCAAGTTTTGGGAAAAGTAAAACAGTTCTACAACATCATCACAAAAAAACAATCCTGAAACTATTACATGGTTTTGTTTCCCATGAAGCATTAGATATAATAATAGAAGAGATCAAGCGAGACCCTCTAGATTGTGGTTGTCAACTTCGTAAAAGTTACGGATTACCATGTGCTTGTGAAGCTTTAATGTATTCCGTAGCAGGTCAGTTTTATAATATAACCGTTTGATTACGTTTTTAATAAATATTTTTGTTATAATATAACTAAAAAATGATTTATATTTGTATACAGGTCAGTGTGTTCCTTTGGATTCGATCGACATATTTTGGAGGAAACTTGATAAGATACCATTAAAAGACGAGGAAAATGAAAACATTACTTGTGATGTCGAATTGAAAAAGTTTGAACAAGTCTTTAACAACCAGTCCATGCTTGAAATAAAATTATGCTACAAAAGCTAAAAGTCATAACCGATCCTAGTGTACCTTTAATTGAAGAATCTACTGTTAACATAAATACTCATGGACGACCAAGCTTGAAGAAAAAACAGCAAAAACGTCAAGCTAATCAAAGTAAACCTTCCGATGATGAACCTACCGTTAAGAAGAATACTTGTGGACGGCCAAGCTTGAAGAAACAACAAGAAAAAAAATGGAGCTAATCTAAGTATACCTTCAGATGAAGAACCTACTGTTAAGAAGAATACTTATGGACGGCCAAGCTTGAAAAAACAACAAGAAAAAAATGGAGCTAATCTAAGTATACCTTCAGTCGAAGAACCAATTGTTAATTTTATGGAGATGAAGACATCACCGCTAGGACGTAGTTGTTCAACCAAGTCAGATGTTGTTTAATATAATTTTATAGACTTGAAACCATCACCACAGTGACATAGTTCTTATTTTGGTCAAAAATCACACAAGGATAATGTAACCAAATCTGATTTTTGTGAGGTTAGATGCTTGGTTAATTGAACAATTGTATGAACGATGAATGAATGAAATGATTGATGAACACAAGGATTTATATGAGGAAAAAGCCCTTGATCAATGAATGATCTCCGGCATAAAAAAACCTCGGGTGATGGAAACTACCGATCACCAACTATATTGAACAAATAAAGTTTACAACTTTGGATGATAACAAGCTTGATACAATGGTTGCTAAAGTACTAGTGTGTGTAATCGCCAATAGTTTTCAGAGAGTTCGAGAGTTTTATATATGTGTGTAACTATGTTACTAAATAAAGCTTGTTATCCCCTTTTAAAACTAGAAAATATCTAAGTAACAAACTATCCGAATTTGGTGCTAGCCTCCCCACGATCACCACAACAGTCATGGAGCTATTGCATGTGCACAAATGTCAAGCATATTCCCCTGGAATCTCGGCAGGACCAATCTCCTTCAAATACACCTGCAAAACAATTTAAAAGTTGATGGAAACAATTGTTAGTTCAGAATAATAAAGAGGATCCTGGATCTTTAGCCTTTCTGCAGCATCTTCTGAGGATCCTCGATCCATACTGAACTGAGGATCTATGATCCAGGCTACACTTGAGGATCCGTGATCCACAGGCTATAAAATTCTATCCCTAACAATTGCCCCCAAACATGACTAGCTGAAATCCGATTAGATAGTCATGTTTCAACAATTTTCGGACTAGTCGTTGCAAGTGGATATAGCCGTTACAGTGCTGATGTCAGCGATAGTCATCTCCTACAACAATAATACTTATAAATAGGTTAGAGATAAGGATTGAAATCTGCATTTATATTCGAGATTCTCCCCTTTAAATCCTCATTAGAATATTATCACATGTATCTCTTTCTTCCTTCTCTCTAATTTTCTGCTATCTGATCTTCTTTTCTTCGAATATGCATGGCGAAAATGAGTACCCGTTCTTCTCCCGCCAAGAATACTGAACACGATAGTCCATTGAAGAGTCAAGGTCTCACCAAAAACCCTTCCATGGAGCTCTGTCGATTCACTGATCCTAATATTGATCAGTTATGCCCCTGTTTTCCTGATGGTACAATTTTCTGGCCCTTTGATTCTTCAACCAAGAGCGATTGTGTATCGGACACCTGGATCACCTTCCCTGCAGCCCCTTTTCAGATAGGGTTCACTTATCCTTTTCTTGTTCTCACACAGGGCTTCTTCACACTGACCGGTTTATGCTACATCCAAGCTATGCCGATGGTGTGGAGAGTCCTATACACACTTGAGCACATTGTAGAGCACGAAGGTATTGACGTAGCATGTCCGAGTTGAGCCAACTGTACAATCTTGTAAGCTATGGTTCTTACCGATATCTCTTCAAATCTAAACCCTAGCAACCACATCCCATCCTCAAAACCACCAAGAATGACACCAATTGGAGGAATCAATTCTTCTTTGTGAGAAGAGATTCCATTCTAAACGGAAGTCATCTTCCCAAGAAATGGAATACAGACGGTAGGATATAGGATCCTTAGATTAGGACAACGATAAGACTCTATCTTTTCTGTTGAGGATAACTAACCCTTTATTTTTGTCTATGCAGCTATCACCCTGTCACACATTCAAGAATCACCTGTTACCAAAGAAAGAATATAAGCCTTTTTGTAACATTCCCAAAAATTTTATATAATATATATAAAAACTTATGTTATTAAAAGGATGCATCATGGGTAAATTGACCAATGAAAATATGAGATATTTTGGGCAAGCATAGGAACTATTTAATAACTAATTTATAAAAAAATACTTTATATTTTGACTTACTCTTTTTTTAAAGAAACTTGGTTCAAAATGTATATAAAATTATTCTCGTTCTAATGGCATATTAATTATTTTATAAAACGTCATATTTTAGAAGTTAGAAGCGCCAAAAGAGTGAAGCAGTTAAATTAATTATAATATATATATTATATAAAAATAATGAAATAATTCAAAACTAAAGATAAGTGTTAGTATACGTAAATGTCAAAGAAAAACATAAAATAAATAATAAAATTCTTTTACTTACAAATGAAGTACTGATGAAGACGTGTCCAAACAATTTCGTGTCCTCCACTCCTTACTTCAAGTATATATATGAATGGGAGTATTTCATTAAGACCATCCCAAAAATCTTTTCTCCATGTCACTCTGTAGACTAATTCTTTTTGTGTAGTAATTCACCCCTAAATCCTACAAAGCCCTACCCCATTTTAAGTATGGTAAACTCTGATCACCAATACCCTGTCCAAGTGATGTAGGGCCCGTAACGTATGTCAAAGCTCTGCCTAAATTCGTTGGGGTTCTGTCTCGTGACGTAGGGATAAAGTGTAATTGGGTTACTATACTTAGTGTGAGTACACTATTAAATAATCCAGGAGTTGGACCCAAAATATAACAACCCTCCCGAATATTTTTCTAACACCCTAATATATTCTAAAATATCCCTATATGTCTTTAAATACACCCCGTATATGATAACCGAGCCCGAAATACAATATAGCATTAAAAATAAATGAAAAACAAGAAATAGTAAGTTGAGGCGGGCCGCGTAGACCCACCCCAACCTTTACGCGGGCCGCGACAGCAAGGAGGCCAGACCGCACCAGAGCACGCCACGTGTCCGACGCGTGTGGGGTCTAGGGCTGACTCAGCAACCCTATACCGGGACACGTAGTCCCTGGTGGGCCGCGTAGACCCAAGCCAAACCTTACGCGGGCCGCGTAGAACTCGATTTCAGGCCCTATAGAGTGGGAGGTCGGGCTTTCAGTTCAAATCGTTCATAAAATCCTTCTCTCTCGAAATTCTGAAGAATTAATATAATTCTCGGGTATAATATCCTCCTAATTAACGAAGTTCTGCTCCGTTGTAAGTATTATAACCCCAGTTACGTATTAGATACGCTGCCCGATTGATCCAGGGTTCCGTAACGACTGTCGTGGTTCTACCCGACGTAGTTGTTGGAATACCGTCTCGGGGAGGGTATTATGAATATAAATAAAGGGTTATTATACTAACATATGTACATTTGTGTAAATTATAGATTAATCCCATGAAATCTTTAGAAGAAGTCTAAGACAGCAATGTGAGTAATCCTTCTTTTTGTGTAAACATTTTTGTGAGTTTATCCTCTTTTTGATAACCTTTTTGTAACTATTTTACAAAACCTTTAATGCTTAATAATATGGTTAAGCAGTGATTGAGTCTTTGTAGTTCTTCAATTACTGCCGGTATGTTGGGGTTTTGTATACAAAATTTACTACACTGTGAGTAGTAAGTCGGGGATGACAGTACGTTACCATTGGACGATGAGTTAGCCAATGTGTAATATGACCCACAAGTCAGGATTGACAGTACTGAATGAGTAATTGTGTAGAAATAAACAATGTGATCGCTCTCAATACTGTTTTAATTGATAAAATGTTTCTTGATTAAACTGGGATTCACTCACCAGTATTTCCCGCTGACAAATGTTTTTAAACACGTGTTTCAGGTAACACAATGTGAAAGCCAAGTAGTAAAAAGCCAGCTCGAGAGCACGGACGGCTTGTAAAATTGTGGCTATAAAAGTTATCTAAAATACGATGTTTTAAACTCAATAAAAGAGGGTTTAACCCTATGTTGTAATAAGAAACTTGGGTTTTACCCATGTGATTATTAATATCAAATAAGGTGGTTTTACTCTGATAAAATATTTCCTAACTACGGTCCTGATGAAATTTCCGCTGCCAAATTAATAAACTGATACCACCACAAATGAATGTTCGCGGTCGCCCGTTCCCGGGACAGATAAGGGGGCGGGGGTTGTGACAGAAGGTGGTATCAGAGCCTAGCCACTGGTTCAAGCCAAAGAAGTGTTCTGCTGACACTTAAGTTTTAAATTCTGTGTTAGGAAATAACTTATGTGATTATGTGTTTTATATTATTTGACTATTTGTTAGTCTACAGTATGGGTAAGCAAAGAATTTCGGATATCTATCGTCAATTAGATAGTTCACCAAAAGATAAGGGAACCTCATTTAAACCAAATCCCTCAGGATACTCAGCAGATACTAAGGAAGGAATATTTATTCGTAAGGCACAGTCTAAGAAACCATTTACCTCTAAGAAGAGAAGTTGGATTATTAGAAAAGGTCGAGAGAAAATAAAGAAGTCACAACCGAAGGGAGCGATAATCAATCAGGAAATAAATGCACAAACTCAGGAAACTGGCAATAACCTACCAGGGGAAGTTGAATTAGATGAACAATGGGTAAATCTCCATATGTTAGCCACTACAGCAGTAAATGCTGATTTATATTAAATAGTTGAACCGGCAAACCAGTACCAGCACCCATGCCACCTATGAGCTAGAAACTTTAAAGGAACTTCGCTCATTAGATAACAACTTAGTAGAGACAGGAGATAGAATAAACTTTATATAAAAGCATATTGAGCATAATACTCCTATAACCTAGATAGACTAAAATAAGTTACAGATGCATAATTACTAGTATATTTTGAATTCCAGTTGTAGTTTGTAATAATACATATATATATATATATATATATATATATTAGTCGCAGTGTTTTTATTCCCAAATGTTTATACTAGAATTTTGTCTATGATAATTAATACCACCTACTCAAATAATATCATAATATGTATATGTTAAAATAGTTAAAAGAATCATGAAATATTTTATTTAGAAATGGGAGTTGATCAGTTAAAATAATTACACGATCTATTATTAATACATGTTTTAATATTGTCATATATATCATTAGATCTGACATATAAAATGTACAAATGTAATCATTTGTATACCTATAAAATGTATTTAAATACATTCAATTGTTAATATACATCAAACTAAGTTAGTTATTAACAAAGCAGTCATGTTTATGATTCTCTTTTGAAACCAATCATTTACTTTGGTTTAAAATACATATTGAAATATATGGTATAAAGCTTTAAAACTTTGCGGTTTTAATAATATTATTTCAAAATAATTTATATTTAATAAAACCGAAGCTATTAAAGTAACCAAAAGGATTTTAAAAATTAATTTAAAAGATTGCTTTAGTGGATCTAGCCAAAGCAAGTTTTGAAACCCAGGTGTACCAATTTACCACTCCATTTTTATCCTTTCTGGTTTATAACTAGTTGACCATAAGACGTTATACTTTCATAATTTTGTGAAATAATTAATGTTGGGATTACTTAAAGGTTTCTATTAAAGTACTTAGTAATAAAATAAATGGTTAAATAAATATGATAGGTATTCATGATTAAATAAAATCATTTAAAATTTTTAGAGATTTGGGTTGGTTGGACTACGTAGAAAAGGCCTAATTAAACGATGAAAGCATTTCTATAGATCTTTAATATTAAGGTATGCCCAGAATAGGCCTTATGAATGGAAATAGTTAATATAAGAGTATAAGATTAACCAGTCATATTAATTATAGGATTGTGTATCCTAAATTATAAAGAAAAGTATTCGAGTCGCTGGCTAATGTATAATAGTTAAATAATACAATTCTATTATATTTATATATATACACTATAATACATTTTAATAAGGGTTAATGGATTTAAACACCCTCAACTATGGCCATTTGGCCGATGGCACTCTCAACTTTGACTTTGGCTCCCACCACTCCCAACTTAACACTTGGGTTGCTGTGTCACCCCGTCGTTAACCAAACACTAACTTGGTTAGTTTTGTTGTCCTACGTGGCTAATTTTAGATGATGTGGCGTTTTTTTAATGAGGTGGCATGTTGATGATGAAAACTTATATATTATATATATAAATCAGTTTATATATTATATATCAGTTTAACCAAACACTCATCCCTCTCACTTAACACCACCACTTCGACAGCTCCATATCATCTCACTGTTAGGGTTTCATCATCCCCACTCCATCTCATCTCACCTAATCGGAACCACCGCTGGCCGTTTTTCCGATCTCCGATGGACGCGGCCGCTAGTAACATGAGATTGAGCCGTTTTTCCAATCTCCGACGGACGCTGGCTAGCACTTTGCCTAGCCCTAGCTCTAGCGGCACCGACATCGGAGCAACATGAGATTGGGCCGTTAGGGTTTCCGCCACCTAATCGGAACCACCGCTGGCCGTTTACATTTGAACGAAATCCAAGTGAGATTCAGTCCTCTCGGAAAGAATGGGGTGTTGTTTCCGATCATCATGAGGTAATTTGTTTAGATTAACAGTTAAACACTCGCTGTTCACTATTCTAGAGCTATTTCAGGGGGGTGGTGTGATGTTGAGGATGGGAACAGTGGTGCCGTCGCCGGTGAAATCCGCCGTTTCACCTCCACTTGCAGTGTGAAATCGCTATTGAAAGATGAAAATGAGAAGGCGATGATGATAATGATTTGTGTACGGATTCATATCCGAGCATCGTAATCAGTCATGGGGTCAACATCGACCCGTATCTTGGCGGGGCAACCCGGATGGTATGTGAGAGCAACAACAAGGGTTTTTCGTTTGCTCTTACGGTGCAACCGTTGTTGCAGCCATGGCGGTGATCGTCCCTCTTGTCTGATCTTCATGTTACAGATCTGAGCCACCTCCTCTTTGCTTAAATCATCGATAATTTCTCTTTGCTTAAATCATCTAGGGTTTCATATGGTTTTTTGTTTGGGGGTATTAGGTGTTTTAAAGATGATGAATCATGTTTGCATTACACGTCACCTAATGTATGACACGTATGAATGCCACATCAGATTAAATTGCCACATAGGCTAATTTTAGTAACCTGGTTAGTGCATATTTAACGAAGGGGTGCCATGACAATCGATGTGTTAAGTTGGGAGTGGTCTGAGCCAAAGTGAAAGTTGAGAGTGCCATCGGCCAAATGGCCATAGTTGGGGGTGTTTAAATCCATTAACCCTTTTAATAATATATATACGTGTATATAACATAAAAATATATATAATTATATATATTAGGATACCTGTAAAAAAAATTATACATTTAAAACTATAAAGAGAGAGTATGATCAAAAGGGTCATTATATATATATATATCATGATAATAACCAGGTTTTCATTCTCTATCAATTAGAATATTATATTTAAAAAGAAGTAATAAAATTTTTATGATATATACTAAAAGGAGAGAAAAGATGGATTTAATGATTTGAATAATCGATAAATATAAAAGAAATTGGATAACTAAATTTTTAGAAATAAAGATATTGTAACAGTGATAACATTTTTTCCTACTTAAATCAATGATTTAATATCTTTTTATTTATTTTACCTGGCACGTTAAAATGTTCCTAAACATTCATTTTTCAAACTAGAATTAAAATAGATGCCCCACATAAAAATAGTTGACTCAAATGTGTGTTTAGTACTTTTGTCCTTTATATATAACTTTATTTAAAAATCAGATTACAATTTTAATATTGTAATATCTTTAAATAAATTACTATTGTACGGGATGTACATACATATTACTCAAATATATTTTGAATCAATTTTTGAAACGTCAACTTTATATTACTTACTATGTTATGTGTTTTAAGTTTATACTATATATTAATATTTAATCTTATATATATATCCGCTATATTGTTAGGAATTACAGAAAGTAATTTATGTATAGTATATATATCTCTTGGTAACCCATAAATACAATGTCATGGGTTACATATGCACATATTCTTCTAAATAATGCCTCTCAATCTTAAATGTATATTATAATTGATTTTTAAAGGAAAATGTAGGAATGTGATAATTGGAATAGATATATAGATGGTTACTTGAGGAGAAATTATTAAGGTAACATAAATAGTGAGTCTGGTATAATTTAACCCATTAGTTAAAAATGAAACTGTTCTTGTGAGTCCAGAAAATTTATATTTTGAGTAATTTATTTCCCTAAACATTTAATTCCAAAATATTATATTTGCCAGAAATTCATTTCAATATACTACTTTTATAAAAGAATGAATTAAAGTCATGGAAATAAGTTTGATGATTGGTACCATCGGATGTATAATTATTATTTTATATATGTGTGTATATATTCCGAAAGTTTAATATTAACTAGAGATTTGAAATTTTATACACATGTATGCATATACCCAATAGAATTTCTTGATGGTATACCCAATATAATATCTTCTGTGAGATAAACATAAGAGAAAATATCATTGGTGATTCATATGAAAACATGAAGTCATTATAAACCAAGAAATCTACTATGTTGTAAAATGCCATATGTCTCAATAAAATATTCCTTGTGACGGAAATCTAATAAAATTAGCTGTAAGCATACTCTTCACATTTAACCTAACTATAGTGTCAATGGAGACAATTATATTTTTGTCAAAACTTCATTTTTCAAGCAAAAGAAAAACCACAACCATAAATATATCTATGCTTAAAGGAAAGAGTTAGGATATTAATATTCACTGGTAACAACCAGGACAGTATTTAGACTTGAATCTAAGAAAAATGCCTTAGTATAAAGCTTTGAGATAAGCCAATTAAATGCGTAGATAAAGTTTGATGGTTATTGGTATCCCGTGAGGATGATGACTAGAACAGTGCCTGTATGATAAATAAGCGATAACAACTGGCCACTGTTATTTCTTGTTTATTGATACTACTCGGTTCTAGAATATGATCCATCATGAGAATACTGATTTCCTTATTTCTTGATGCAAACTATAATAAACGATGTACTTTCAAAATTCTGATTTGAGAGAAGTCTATTTATGGGAAATATCATGATAATTATCTCTCCGGTAAAACTGGGCATGGTGCGATAGACTCTCCAGCTTGTCCGGGTAAGATGTGGTTACCTCTCCGGCAAAACTGGGTATGGTGCGGTAGACTCTCCAGCTTGTCCGGGCAAGATGGGGTTTCCTCTCTGGCAAGACCGGGTGAGATAGGGTATATGTTATGATAATGGAATTCCCTAAAATAGTACCATGACCTGATGTCTGAATCTGTTAAATACATTGACATTATGGATAGTATGTATATTACAAGTATGTGAAATACATGATTTTATAGATATGTATATCTATAGGGAAATCCAAAAGCCATAATGATTGACAATTAGGGATAAATCACGAACAAGTGTGTCAATAATAATTTTAGATTTATTTATTAGGAATCTCTCGTATACATCTATAATTCCGATATCAAACATTATTTCGTTTGATCATCCGTCTCGAAATTCATGCGACAAGATGAACGACAAGAACTCTTTAAGTTGGGACGTCATTGAAAGTTTAAGAATTCCTCTTGCATTACCTTAGATTATTAACGCATTAGGAAACCTGTAACTAAAAGTTGTACGAAGACACAACACATCTAAACACTTGTGCTAATAATTTTACTTTCATTAAGAAATTTTGAGAAGATAAGAATCTCACAACATAGAGAATAGTTCTAGTCAAAGTAAAGTGAAATTTAAAACAAGGACCAGAATATACCTATAAACTAACTAAAAATATTCATATTTCAGGGAATCTCGAGGACGGGATTTAAAACAAGGTGGGGAGGATGTAACATTCCCAAAAATTTTATATAATATATATAAAAACTTATGTTATTAAAAGGATGCATCATGGGTAAATTGACCAATGAAAATATGAGATATTTTGGGCAAGCATAGGAACTGTTTAATAACTAATTTATAAAAAAAATACTTTATATTTTGACCTACTCTTTTTTTAAAGAAACTTGGTTCAAAATGTATATAGAATTATTCTCGTTCTAATGGCATATTAATTATTTTATAAAACGTCATATTTTAGAAGTTAGAAGCGACAAAAGAGTGAAGCAGTTAAATTAATTATAATATATATTATATAAAAATAATGAAATAATTCAAAACTAAAGATAAGTGTTAGTATACGTAAATGTCAAAGAAAAACATAAAATAAATAATAAAATTCTTTTACTTACAAATGAAGTACTGATGAAGACGTGTCCAAACAATTTCGTGTCCTCCACTCCTTACTTCAAGTATATATATGAATGGGAGTATTTCATTAAGACCATCCCAAAAAATCCTTTCTCCATGTCACTCTGTAGACTAATTCTTTTTGTGTAGTAATTCACCCCTAAATCCTACAAAGCCCTACCCCATTTTAAGTATGGTAAACTCTGATCACCAATACCCTGTCCAAGTGATGTAGGGCCCGTAACGTATGTCAAAGCTCTGCCTAAATTCGTTGGGGTTCTGTCTCGTGACGTAGGGATAAAGTGGAATTGGGTTACTATACTTAGTGTGAGTACACTATTAAATAATCTAGGAGTTGGACCCAAAATATAACAACCCTCCCGAATATTTTTCAGACACCCTAATATATTCTAAAATATCCCTATATGTCTTTAAATACACCCCGTATATGAAAACCGAGCCCGAAATACAATATAGCATTAAAAATAAATGAAAAACAAGAAATAGTAAGTTTAGGCGGGCCGCGTAGACCCACCCCAACCTTTACACGGGCCGCGACAGCAAGGAGGCCAGACCGCACCAGAGCACGCCACGTGTCCGACGCGTGTGGGGTCTAGGGCTGACTCAGCAACCCTATACCGGGACACGTAGTCCCTGGCGGGCCACGTAGACCCAAGCCAAACCTTACGCGGGCCGCGTAGAACTCGATTTCAGGCCCTATAAAGTGGGAGCTCAGGCTTTCAGTTCAAATCGTTCATAAAATCTTTCTCTCTCGAAATTCTGAAGAATTAATATAATTCTCGGGTATAATATCCCCCTAATTAACGAAGTTCTGCTCCGTTGTAAGTATTATAACCCCAGTTACGTATTAGATACGCTGCCCGATAGATCCAGGGTTCCGTAACGACTGTCGTGGTTCTGCCCGACGTAGTTGTTGGAATACCGTCTCGGGGAGGGTATTATGAATATAAATAAAGGGTTATTATACTAACATATGTACATTTTTGTAAATTATAGATTAATCCCATGAAATATTTAGAAGAAGTCTAAGACAGCAATGTGAGTAATACTTCTTTTTGTGTAAACCTTTTTGTGAGTTTATCCTCTTTTTGATAACCTTTTTGTAACTATTTTACAAAACCTTTAATGCTTAATAATATGGTTAAGCAGTGATTGAGTCTTTGTAGTTCTTCAATTACTGCCGGTATGTTGGGGTTTTGTATACAAAATTTACTACACTGTGAGTAGTAAGTCGGGGATGACAGTACGTTGCCATTGGACGACGAGTTAGCCAATGTGTAATATGACCCACAAGTCATGATTGACAGTACTGAATGAGTAATTGTGTAGAAATAAACAATGTGATCGCTCTCAATACTGTTTTAATTGATAAAATGTTTCTTGATTTAACTGGGATTCACTCACCAGTATTTCCCGCTGACAAATGTTTTTAAACACGTGTTTCAGGTAACACAATGTGAAAGCCAAGTAGTAAAAAGCCAGCTCGAGAGCACGGACGGCTTGTAAAACTGTGGATATAAAAGTTAACTAAAATACGATGTTTTAAACTCAATAAAAGAGGGTTTAACCCTATGTTGTAATAAGAAACTTGGGTTTTACCCATGTGATTATTAATATCAAATAAGGTGGTTTTACTCTGATAAAATATTTTCTAACTACGATCCTGATGAAATTTCCGCTGCCAAATTAATAAACTGATACCATCACAAATGAATGTTCGCGGCCGCCCGTTCCCGGGACAGATAAGGGGGCGGGGGTTGTGACACTTTTGGAAGCATGACCCTGCCATCAGAACATTTCCACCAAGGTCAAAGGATCCAAAAGAGACCTCATCCACTTCCTATACCATGTCAAGTAAGTATCCATATATGTGCATATACAATTATTAGAATATGAATACTTATATGTGTATTATGCTTGTAGGTGCAGGTAAATCTTCCAAGTCTACTTCCAGGTTCAGCGTTGCTGATCTCCAGGACATTGCATCCCCACTATCCCTTAAGAAGGAGCTGGCTGCAAGCCACAGCAATCCGAAGCCTAAGGGCATGAGCACCACGGGTAAGGGAGCCCAAAGGAAGAAGCCTAGTGAATCCTCTGAAGGGCTGCCTCTGATGGAACGCCAGCTTCATGACTACATCTCCGAGGTAAGGATTCTATATCCTGAAATTATACTCCTCTTGAGGATATAGGATCCTAATCACTGAATTCTTTCTGTGCAGAAATTTGCTGAAGTTCAGATCCTTCTAGACCAGCACGTGGCCGAAGGTGAACAGAGAATCCTTAATCTCCAAACCATTGTTGTAGCCAAAGACAAGAAGATCTCCCAGCTTGAGAAAGATAACAATACCCTGCACAAGGAGTTGATTCTTGCCGAGATCACCGCCAACAAGGAGAAGGCGAAGTTCATGGATGGAGCCAAGCTGTCTGCTGCTATCGCCATGCTGAAGATCAAGCTCCAAATGGCCAAAGAAGCTGTTGATCCTTCTTTTAACAGGTCTGAATGGGACTTGGAGGCTTGGGCGAAGAGGCTGGCTGAACTTGGAGATGAGGATGAGCCTGAGGAGGTGCTAGCTCTTGAAGGCGGAGGTAGTGAGGTCAAGGATCATGAGGAGGCGGTAGCCGGAGGCAGTGGTGAAGAGAAGTTGGATGAAGCAGCGAAGGTGTAAGCTGCATCAATGGGCGATGATGGATAATTCTAGACATGGCCGGAGCCCATTTTTTATGGTTTGGTAGTTTGTTTTGATGGTTATGGTGTTTTGAACAATTGGTCTGTAATAACTTTAAACAGTAGTTTTTAGGATTAAGGATCATAGATCCTTAGGACAATAGAGGGGTAGCTAAGGTGGATGGGTCCTTCCTTTCGTCGAGGATGAAGCCTTTGATGCCCCTCGCCTTTTATATTCCTGCACTACTATTATAAACCTTGTTAACATGGACACCCTTTGCCTACCCAAGCGAACGGGCCACGGTTTGCTGGTAGATGTTTGGGTAGGCAATTTTGACAACCTTTTAGAGGGTTAATCTGTTAAATAAATAAAACTTTAACTTTTGGCTATCTCTTGTATTGTTGATTTTTTCTTTAAATGTTGTACATCTATTTGTCAATTCTTATTCTAAAATCTTAGGATTTATAACTGTTAGAATATCAAATGTATATTGAAATTGGTTTAAGTCAAAAGATAAAACACTATATGATCAAGGATCATATATCCTGTTGTCAAAGAATAAGAGTATAATTAACAAACCAAGAATAAAGTTAAAGTTAATAAGGATCGTACCAGAGAATCCAAGTTAGGATTCTATATCCTTAACACTTACAACTATACCAACAAAGGATAAAACCTGATAGAAAGTTAGGATCCTGGATCCTTAATTCTTTGGCTTTGAAAACCTGCAATAACATATCATTTGGGACTAAGCCAACTGTCAAAGCAAGTATTAGTATCTGGGGACAAGCCCAACAATCTGGGGACAAGCCCAATAAACTGGGGACAAGCCCAAAGACTAGGGACAAGCCCAAAGACTGGGGACAAGCCCAAAGACTGGGGACAAGCCCAAAAAACTGGGGACAAGCCCAAAGGATCTTGTGTAAACTGGAGTATGGCCCAAACTGGCGACTATCCAAACTTAGTGACATGAAGATGCCAAAACCTTAGCTAACGTGAAAACGTTAGAAACCTTAGGAACGGATGTATGGTACGTCTACCATTATACTTAGGATCCTAAATACAGCCAGTACAATGAAATTGTCAGCCCCTAAAGCGGGTACTGGTCCCATTGCCTTTAACTATACCAGGATAATCGTGCGCAACTGGTGAATGTGTAAGAACCTGATTCGTAGAAGTTAATAGATACCTTAAACTGGGGACAAGCCCAAAAACTAGGGATAAACCCAACAAACTGGGGACAAGCCCAAAGATCTTTGGAGGTTGGGACAACCACTTTGATCTTCTGCAAAATGATAATAGTTCTGCAAAAACTTAGACTTTGTGAAAATAGATGTTAAATGTTTAACATCCTTGACTTATGATAAGCAAAAAGTATAAATGGAAATAAGAGTAAAGTGTTACCAAAGATAGGATCATAAATCCTTTGAGGATCCTGGATCCTAAACCAAAATACTGTCATAGCTGAGGATCCCTGATCCTTCTTACATGAAGTACTTCTTTAGGTGGACAACATTCCAAGCCCTTGGTAAAAGATCACCATCCATTGTTAGCAAACGATATGCCCCCTTTTCCTGCCTCAGCTTCAATTAGGTAGGGACCTTCCCACTTCGGTGCTAGTTTGGCATCAGCAGGATTTGTGGTGTTTTAGAATGCTTTCCTCAACACCATGTCACCAACTTGAAATTTCCTGATCCTGACATTCTTGTTATAAGCTCCAGCCATCCTTTGTTGATAGCTAGCTAATCTTATCCTTGTTAATCCCTGAGCTCTTCTATGGTATCCAGATCTTGAACCAAGTTTTCAGCATTTCCTTCAGGATCACGGATGCTTGTTCTTGCAGTAGGGACCACCATCTCTGTAGCGATCACAGATTCAGCTCCAAACACCAAAGAAAATGGGGTCTGACCAGTAGCATTCTTGGGAGTTGTTCTATCAGCCCATAATACATAAGGTAGCTCTTCTGCCCACTTCCCATTCTTAGATCCAAGCTTCTTCTTCAAGTTGTTGATGATGATTGTGTTGGATGATTCTGCTTGACCATTAGCTTGTGGGTGGACTGGTGTTGATGTTATCATCCTAATCCTCCAGCTATCACAAAAGTTAGTAGTTCTACTCCCAATGAATTGGGATCCATTATCACAAACAATCTCAGAGGGTATGCCAAATCTAGTAATAATGTTTCTTTTGATAAAGGATATAACTTCCTTTTCTCTGGCTTATGCAAAGGCCTCAGCTTCTATCCACTTGGAAAAGTAATCAGTCATTGCAAGCATAAACACTTTTCCTCCTAGTGCCTTAGGAAGTTTGCCAACTATGTCCATTCCCCATCTTATGAATGGACAGGAAGAAGATATAGGATGCAGGAGCTCCGTTGGTTGATGGAGGATATTGCTGTGTCTCTGAAAAGCATCACATTTCTTTGCATATTCCACAGCATCCTTCTTCATGGTAGGCCAATAATATCCTGTTCTAAGGATCCTTGAGAATAGTGCTCTGCCCCCAGTGTGGTTTCCACAATCTCCTTCAGAACTTCTTGAATTTCTGGATCCTCGATGCATCTTAAATATGGACCTGTAAGAGATCTTTTATATAGGATATAATTTAGTATTGTAAATTGGGATACCTTGACTTTAAAAGCTCTAGGGTTTTCTCCGGTAGGAATCTCTCCATGTTGTATGTATCTCAGGATTGGAAGGATCCATGATCCTGAATTTGACTGTGGGCCATCACTAGGTATAACTGCAGAATCCTCCACTATCTCCATAGTTGTGTGATCCTCAATAGCTGGAGCTAAGATGTGGATAATAGGAATCTTAACAATCAAAGGTTGGCTAAAGCATCAGCTTCTGCATTTTCTTCCTTGGGTACCTGTGTCTAACTTAAATGCACAAAAGAGTTTGCCAATTTCTTGACTATCTCTAGATACTTGATTAGGCTTTCACCTTTAACAACATAAGAACCATTGTAGTGGTTAGTAATTAACAAAGAATCTACATGTACCTCAAGATACCTGATCCTCATGTGCTTGGCAATTTGCAAACCAGCAATTAAGGCTTCATATTCAGCCTCATTATTAGGAGTTTGAAACTCACAAGCAATTGAGTGGGGTATAATATCCCCCTGTGGCGATTTTAGTAGTATGCCTAGTCCAGTTCCCTTGACATTTGAAGCCCCATCTGTGAAGAGTATCCAAGGATCCTTAGTATCTTCAAGCAGTTGAACTTCCAATTCAGCTTCCCTTTGTAGATCACTACTGAAATCAGCCACAAAGTCAGCCAAGGCTTGAGATTTGATGGCAGTCCTAGGTTCATACTTAATGTTATATGCACTAAGTTTGACTGCCCATTTTGCCATCCTTCCTGACATTTCAGGTTTCCTAAGAACATTCTTGATAGGAAAGTTAGTCTTAATAATAATAGGATGAGTTTCAAAATAATGACGTAATTTAGTAGATGCCATGATTAAAGCAAGAATAAGTTTCTCTAAATGAGAATACCTGGACTCAGCATCAAGTAGACTTTTATTCACATAGTATACAGGATGTTGAGTACCTTCATGATCCTTAACAAGGACCGCACTTACTGCTTTAGTAGAAACAGCTAAATATAAGGATAATATCTCCCCATTCTCTGGTGTAACAACTCTCATCAAAAAGTACTAATTATTACTTTAATTGACCAATAGGAAACCCTAATTGAGAAACCCAAGTGATTATGTATAAACCCTAAAATTTTCTGAATAATTGGAATTAGAATCAGGGCCCCTAAAACTCAAGGGGGGTAAAACCCTATTAACGATTATCTTTATAAAACGCTGTCAAATTTGAAATTCACGCAACGTCGACTCATAAGGGCTAGATAGGTGACGAAGCAGGCCTACCCTACTTTGACACCCCAGGCGACACGCGACAGGGACCATGGTTTCCTTCGCGACACGCGGGAAATGACAAATTTGGGTATAAATAGAAGGGCCTGGCACTTGCATTCTGTTGTTCGTTCGACAATCAAATTCACAAAATACACTGAGTTATGCTCTGTTTACCACAATTAACACACACGGATCACTAATCGACGCCGCAATCAGGGTAATAACTCGGTCGCTGATACGATTCAATGTCCGATTGATCAAAATATCCAATGGATGTTTAAGTGCTGCCCACATTAGGGTTATGCTTTGTCATTAGTCGTGATTCCGATGGATGTTTAAGTAATTATACTTTGTCATTCATTGTGAATCTGATGGATGTTTAAGTATCGCACTTTGTCATTCGTTGTGAGGGTTGATCTCGTGAGTTATCGTAAATGCTGTATTGATTACTAACCCGGAATTGTGTGCCTGTTATTAAATTAGATTATCAGGCTAAATCAGTAGGCTAAGCTCTGCTCATATAAATCTGCAATGTGAGTCATTCTCTTTTTATCAAACTATTTTACAATACCTCAAATTATTTTCAAAAAGTTATAATTACAGGGACTAAGTCGTGGATATCTTGAATCACTAGCTAGTGGGGTATTATGCACATTACTAATTTTCTCCCAGTTAGGTTCATTGACCTACTAGGGATAATCATCACTATTTAGGTTCATTGATCTAATAGTGGTATGACCATCGTCACCATTGTGACTTGTCACCATTGTGACAGAGCGCCAGATAAAAATAAGATAGAAGCCATTGTAATCGCTCTTATGCTGTAATTATTAACTATGCATCATTATGCAAAATAGAATGATTCACTCAGTATTTCCCGCTGACAAAACCTTTTTCAAACATGTTTCAGGTGATCTGTTATGATCTAGGAAAAGTGCCATAAAGCACTACAAGCTCAAGGAAGTGGCTCAGTATAAAATAAAGAAACATGTTTTGTAAAAATAAAAGATTTATCCGTGAAATCAAACGATTGTAAATTACCGGGTTTTATTCCGAGTTGTGAAATAAAATAATCGGGAAATATTTTTGCATTTAAAAAGATCCTGATAAAAACTTCCGCTGTTAAACTCAATTAATTAAATACCACGGGATTTCTGTCCCGCGGCTCCTGAAACGGGTCAAACTGGGTCGGGGGCCGTGACAATGGGTCCTTCCTTTCGTGGAGGATGAAGCCTTTGATGCCCCTCGCCTTTTATATTCCTGCACTGCTATTATAAACCTTGTTAACATGGACACCCTTTGCCTACCCAAGCGGACGGGCCACGGTTTGCTGGTAGATGTTTGGGTAGGCAATTTTGACAACCTTTTAGAGGGTTAATCTGTTAAATAAATAAAACTTTAACTTTTGGCTATCTCTTGTATTGTTGATTTTTTCTTTAAATGTTGTACATCTATTTGTCAATTCTTATTCTAAAATCTTAGGATTTATAACTGTTAGAATATCAAATGTATATTGAAATTGGTTTAAGTCAAAAGATAAAACACTATATGATCAAGGATCATATATCCTGTTGTCAAAGAATAAGAGTATAATTAACAAACCAAGAATAACGTTAAAGTTAATAAGGATCGTACCAGAGAATCCAAGTTAGGATTCTATATCCTTAACACTTACAACTATACCAACAAAGGATAAAATCTGATAGAAAGTTTAGGATCCTGGATCCTTAATTCTTTGGCTTTGAAAATCTGTAATAAAATATCATTTGGGACTAAGCCAACTGTCAAAGCAAGTATTAGTATCTGGGGACAAGCCCAACAATCTGGGGACAAGCCCAATAAACTGGGGACAAGCCCAAAGACTAGGGACAAGCCCAAAGACTGGGGACAAGCCCAAAGACTGGGGACAAGCCCAAAAAACTAGGGACAAGCCCAAAGGATCTTGTGTAAACTGAAGTATAGCCCAAACTGGCGACTATCCAAACATAGTGACATGAAGATGCCAAAACCTTAGCTAACGTGAAAACGTTAGAAACCTTAGGAACGGATGTATGGTACGTCTACCATTATACTTAGGATCCTAAATACAGCTAGTACAATGAAATTGTCAGCCCCTAAAGCGGGTACTGGTCCCATTGCCTTTAACTATACCAGGATAATCGTGCGCAACTGGCGAATGTGTAAGAACCTGATTCGTAGAAGGTAATAGATACCTTAAACTGGGGACAAGCCTAAAAACTGGGGACAAGCCCAAAAACTGGGGATAAACCCAACAAACTGGGGACAAGCTCAAAGATCTTTGGAGGTTGGGACAACCACTTTGATCTTCTGCAAAATGATAATAGTTCTGCAAAAACTTAGACTTTGTGAAAATAGATGTTAAATGTTTAACATCCTTGACTTATGATAAGCAAAAAGTATAAATGGAAATAAGAGTAAAGTGTTACCAAAGATAGGATCATAAATCCTTTGAGGATCCTGGATCCTAAACCAAAATACTGTCATATTTGAGGATCCCTGATCCTTCTTACATGAAGTACTTCTTTAGGTGAACAACATTCCAAGCCCTTGGTAAAAGATCACCATCCATTGTTAGCAAACGATACGCCCCCTTTCCTGCCTCAGCTTCAATTAGGTAGGGACCTTCCCACTTCGGTGCTAGTTTGGAATCAGCAGGATTTGTGGTGTTTTGGAATGCTTTCCTCAACACCATGTCACCAACTTGAAATTTCATGATCCTGACATTCTTGTTATAAGCTCCAGCCATCCTTTGTTGATAGCTAGCTAATCTTATCCTTGCTAAATCCCTGAGCTCTTCTATGGTATCCAGATCTTGAACCAAGTTTTCAGCATTTCCTTCAGGATCACGGATGCTTGTTCTTGCAGTAGGGACCACCATCTCTGTAGGGATCACAGATTCAGCTCCAAACACCAAATAAAATGGGGTCTGACCAGTAGCATTCTTGGGAGTTGTTCTATCAGCCCATAATACATAAGGTAGCTCTTCTGCCCACTTCGCTTTCTTAGATCCAAGCTTCTTCTTCAAGTTGTTGATGATGATTATGTTGGATGATTCTACTTGACCATTAGCTTGTGGGTGGACTGGTGTTGATGTTATCATCCTAATCCTCCAGCTATCACAAAAGTTAGTAGTTCTACTCCCAATGAATTGGGATCCATTATCACAAACAATCTCAGAGGGTATGCCAAATCTAGTAATAATGTTTCTTTTGATAAAGGATATAACTTCCTTTTCTCTGACTTGTGCAAAGGCCTCAGCTTCTATCCACTTGGAAAAGTAATCAGTCATTGCAAGCATAAACACTTTTCCTCCTAGTGCCTTAGGAAGTTTGCCAACTATGTCCATTCCCCATCTTATGAATGGACAGGAAGAAGATATAGGATGCAGGAGCTCCGCTGGTTGATGGAGGATATTGCTATGTCTCTGAAAAGCATCACATTTCTTTGCATATTCCACAGCATCCTTCTTCATGGTAGGCCAATAATATCCTGTTCTAAGGATCCTTGAGAATAGTGCTCTGCCCCCAGTGTGGTTTCCACAATCTCCTTCAGAACTTCTTGAATTTCTGGATCCTCGATGCATCTTAAATATGGACCTGTAAGAGATCTTTTATATAGGATATAATTTAGTATTGTAAATTGGGATACCTTGACTTTAAAAGCTCTAGGGTTTTCTCCGGTAGGAATCTCTCCATGTTGTATGTATCTCAGGATTGGAAGGATCCATGATCCTGAATTTGACTGTGGGCCATCACTAGGTATAACTGCAGAATCCTCCACTATCTCCATAGTTGTGTGATCCTCAATAGCTGGAGCTAAGATGTGGATAATAGGAATCTTAAGAATCAAAGGTTGGCTAAAGCATCAGCTTCTGCATTTTCTTCCTTGGGTACCTGTGTCTAACTTAAATGCACAAAAGAGTTTGCCAATTTCTTGACTATCTCTAGATACTTGATTAGGCTTTCACCTTTAACAACATAAGAACCATTGTAGTGGTTAGTAATTAACAAAGAATCTACATGTACCTCAAGATACCTGATCCTCATGTGCTTGGCAATTTGCAAACCAGCAATTAAGGCTTCATATTCAGCCTCATTATTAGTAGTTTGAAACTCACAAGCAATCGAGTGGGGTATAATACCCCCCTGTGGCGATTTTAGTAGTATGCCTAGTCTAGTTCCCTTGACATTTGAAGCCCCATCTGTGAAGAGTATCCAAAGATCCTTAGTATCTTCAAGCAGTTGAACTTCCAATTCAGCTTCCCTTTGTAGATCACTACTGAAATCAGCCACAAAGTCAGCCAAGGCTTGAGATTTGATGGCAGTCCTAGGTTCATACTTAATGTTATATGCACTAAGTTTGACTGCCCATTGTGCCATCCTTCCTGACATTTCAGGTTTCCTAAGAACATTCTTGATAGGAAAGTTAGTCTTAACAATAATAGGATGAGTTTCAAAATAATCACGTAATTTAGTAGATGCCATGATTAAAGCAAGAATAAGTTTCTCTAAATGAGAATACCTGGACTCAGCATCAAGTAGACTTTTATTCACATAGTATACAGGATGTTGAGTACCTTCATGATCCTTAACAAGGACCGCACTTACTGCTTTAGTAGAAACAGCTAAATATAAGGATAATATCTCCCCATTCTCTGGTTTCATTAAAGCTGGAGCTGAGGATAAGTAATCCTTGAGGGCTTTAAGAGCATTCTCATGCTTCTCAGTCCATTCAAACTTCTTATTCTTTCTCAATTTGTCATAGAACTCTTTGCATTTCTCTAATGACTTTGAGATGAATCTGTTCAAGGCAGCGATCCTTCCTGTCAATCTTTGCACATCCTTAGCATTGGCAGGAGATTTGATGTTCACAATGGCCTTGATTTTTTTCTGGACTTGCCTCTATCCCTCTTTTTGTCACCATATAACCTAAGAATTTACCAGCTTTCACTCCGAAGTGGCATTTGGAAGGATTCAGTTTCATGTTGTATCTATCAAGGATATTAAATGCTTCCTCCAAATCCTTAAGGTGATCCTCAGCTCTTTTGGACTTAACCACCATGTCATCAATATAGACTTCCATTGTGTGTCCAATCTGTTCTTTAAACATCATATTTACTAGCCTTTGGTATGTAGCACCTGCATTTCTTAGTCCAAATGGTATAGCAATATAACAATAGATACCGGTAGGGGTCATAAAAGCAGTATCCTCTTGATCAGAAGGTTTCATCTGAATTTGTTGGAATCCAGATGCAGCATCCATAAAGGTTAACACCTCATGACCCGTTATAGCATCCACCATGGAGTCAATGTGGGGTAGAGGGAAAGGATCCTTGGGACATGCCTTGTTTAAATCAGTAAACTCGACACATACCCTCCATTTTCCATTCTTTTTCTGAACAACAACCACATTGGCTAACCATCTTAGATACTTAACTTCTCTAATCATACCTTCCTTAAGCAGTTTGTCTACCTCCTCTTGGATGATGGCATTTCTTTCAGGTGCAAACTTTCTCCTTTTCTGATGTATGGGTTTGAAGGACCTGTCAATGCCAAGTTTATGAGTAATAATATCTTTAGAAATACCTGTCATGTACTCATGTTTCCAAGCAAATGTAGCTTTTCTTCTTCTCAAGAAGGATATTAGATTCTGTTCAATACTATCAAGGATCCCGGATCCTATAAAAATCTTGGATTCAGGATCCTCCGGATTCAGTAGAATATCCTTGACATCCTGCTCTCTCTCCTCCAGGACATCCCTTGGAGGATGCTTTAATTGCTATGCCTCCCTAGGTCTTGAGGTTGGTTTCATTGATGAAGTGTAACAATTTTTAGCTTCTTGCTGATAACTTTCAATCGTCACCACACCCCATGGAGTAGGGAGTTTCACACACTGATGATACGTTGAAGGGACTGCTTTCATATCATGTATCCACGGCCTGCCAAGGATAACATTACAACAAGATAAGCAATCTATGACACAAAATTTTTGGACATAATTTACTCCCTCTATATAAATAGGAAGTTTAATGTCCCCAATGTGTTTTTGGTTTCTCCACTGAATCCCACAAGAAATGATGATCTTGGGATAATTTCTAATTCAGGAATGTTCATTCTTTTGAGGACATCTAGTTGGATGATGTTCACTGAACTTCCCCCATCAATGAGAATCCTGCGAACAAAATGGTTAGAAATAAACAATGTAATAACAAGACCATCATGATGAGGATCCTGAATATCCACACGGTCATCCTCATCAAAGGATATGACTTTCTCCTGTGTAAGGATGGAAGTTCGAATAGGCCTATCCCCATTCTCTATCTTTGTCTCTTTTGCGTGCCTCTTAACTGCTGAAAAGGAAGTGCCAAATTAATGATTTGAGCATCGGCTGGTGGAGCAGGGGCCCTTTCAGGAATTTTCTCAGGATCCTGGATCCTTGATTTCTTTCTTCCGAACAGCTCCTTCAAGTACCCTTTGCTCAATAGGTATCCGATCTCTTTCCTTAGTGCTATGCATTCATCTGTGAGATGACCAAAGTCTTCATGATAAGCACACCACTTAGATTTGTCTTTTGTAGCAGCTGGCTTGTCACTCTTTCTCGGCCATCTTGCTTTATTACCTAAGTTCTGCATAGCAAGGATTAGTTCATTATTATCAACAGCAAAACAATACTAAAAAATAAGAGGATAATCTTCATCATCTTCCTCTTGTTCCACAGCGTGCACATTTTGATTGTCAGACTTATTGTATGATTTGGATTTGTTGTTCCTGAAATAGGATCCTTGCTTTTCTTGCTTAGAGGATCCTGACAGTCTTTCCTGAATCCTTTTATCATCCTCTAATCGGATGAATCTTAGGGCCCTGTTTCTTACCTCATCAAGGTTCTTGCAAGTTGTCATAACAAGATCATCATAGAATTGTGAATCCCTAAGTAAACCCATTTTAAAAGCTTCCACAGCTGTTGCAATATCTAAGTTAAGAATTTCTAAGGATTCTCTACTGAATTTAGTTATGTAATCCCTTAATGATTCATTATGACCTTGGGTCACTCTATATAAATCACTAGTTAATCGTTCAAATCTCCTACTACATGAAAATTGGCTATTGAACAAGTTAACTAGATTAGAGAATGAAGTAATAGAGTAAGGGGGAAGACTTAGCAGCCATTTAAGAGCTGATCCTGTCAATGTGGATCCAAAACCCTTGCAAAGACACGATTCCTTTAACCTTTCTGGAATGGGGTTGATCTCCATTCTCTCCATGTATTGAGCTACATGCTCTTCTGGATCAGTTGTGCCATCATATAGCTTCATGTTAGGTGTTTGAAACCTCTTTGGTATCTCTGCATCACAGATAGGTGGTGCAAAGCGAGACACCTTGTGATTCCCGTCCGGAATCTCAGGAATGGGTTTGATCACTCCCGGGACACTGGATATCATATCCTTGAGTTTCTACAACTCCCTTGCCATAGCTTGGTTAATTCCTGGTTCCTGCACAAAGCCATGGTTAGTATTATAAGACGTATTGAAAGTGTTACCTCTTGATTGATTCGAGGTTGGGATTCCAGATGTGAATCCGAACTGATGTGATTCCGGTATAATTGTGGGACCAGATGAAGCAATAGTCTGCATGGGCATGAAGTCTCCTACATGAACATCTGAACTCCTGGTTCGTAGACTTCTTAAGGATCCTTGATCCTGGAAGATATCGGATCCTGGGTGCATTGTAGCTGAAGGTCTATGAGGATAATCCATGGATCCTTGAACTTGAGATGAGGATCCTGGATACTGAGGGTAGGATCCTTGCACTGACAGCGTCCCCATGTATCCTCCCGAGCTTGAGAAGTATCCTAGATGCTGAAAGGATGATCCTTGAGGCTGAAGAGAGGATCCTGAATGCTGGAAGTAGGATCCATGAGCCTGTGTCATAGCCGATGATCCATGATGCATGCTTGAAGATCCTCCATGATACTGGGCATCTAATGTCTTAGAATGCTGGGCGGTTGTTGCTGGAGTGGTGAAATCCAATGATCTAGGCACCAATGGAGAGTGATCCTCCGTTGATCTCTTCAGTTTCTTGATTTCATCAATCTCATGAATGATTCTGTCATTAGTTTTGTCATGCTGCTGCATGTAATCCTTCATCTACAAAATCAGAGAATAAAGATCATTGTTAGTAGGAGCAGAAGAAACAACAGTAGTTGCTTTTGTGAAAACGGGGGTTGTCTTCTTTGCTGCATTCTCAGCATTCTTCTGGGATCCAGAAGGAGGAGGAGGCAAAGGTGGAACGCCCTGTGAAGTGGTGATTGCCGGCATAGAGCTTGAAGTGTTTTTCCCTTGAGAAGCCATGTGGTTGAAGACAACAAACAGAGATGAATGAAATAAACGAAATTTTCAGAATTGAAGCACCAATGGCCCCATGGTGGGCGCCAAACTGTTTTGGTCAAAAATCACACAAGGATAATGTAACCAAATCTGATTTTTGTGATGTTAGATGCTTGGTTAATTGAACAATTGTATGAACGATGAATGAATGAAATGAATGATGAACATAAGGATTTATACGAGGAAAAAGCCCTTGATCAATGAATGATCTCTGGCATAAAAAACCTCTGGTGATGGAAACTACCGATCACCAACTATATTGAACAAATAAAGTTTACAACTTTGGATGATAACAAGCTTGATACAATGGTTGCTAAAGTTCTAGTGTGTGTAATCGCCAAGAGTTTTCAGATAGTTCGAGAGTTCTGTATATGTGTGTAACTATGTTACTAAATAAAGCATGTTATCCCCTTTTAAAATTAAAAAATATCTAAGTAACAAACTATCCGAATTTGGTGCTAGCCTCCCCACGATCACCACAACGGTCATGGAGCTATTGCACGTGCACAAATGTCAAGCATATTCCCCTGGAATCTCGGCAGGACCAAGTCTCCTTCGAATACACCTGCAAAACAATTTAAAAGTTGATGGAAACAATTGTTAGTTCAGAATAATAAAGAGGATCCTGGATCCTTAGCCTTTCTACAGCATCTTCTGAGGATCCTCGATCCATACTGAACTGAGGATCTATGATCCAGGCTACACTTGAGGATCCGTGATCCACATGCTATAAAATTCAATCCCTAACAGTTCTCATGTGATCCATTTTGACATATTATTGAAAGAAATCACAGCCATCTTTCATCCTTACGTCACATCTATACAAGATGTTGAACCTGATGGAAATTGTGGATTTCGATCAATAGCTCTTTGTCTAGGGCTCAGTGAAGATGAGTGGCCAAAAATTTGGGCTGAATTGGTAGAGGAATTGTCTCAAGATCAATAAAAGAAAGTGTTTGGTAGAGACTATAATGAAATGTTTGAGTCTATATATTTTGAAGGGATGGGTTGTGCACCAAGAACAAAATGGATGATTATGCCTGATACTGCTGTCTTGATTGCAAACCAGTTTGGCATTATCATTCATTTCTTGAGCAAAAGGGGTTCGAGCACTTGCTTCCCACTTTGGAAAGGCCATGAATACTTTCAAGACCATCGAGCAGTTACTATTGCACACATGCATGGTAACCATTTTGTCATGGTGCGATTAGAAGGTAAGTACCCAATGCCGCCTACTATGGGACTATGGAATCAATATAAACATCCGTCTGCAATTTCATGGAAGTCGAAGTATAAGTGGCATCTAGATTTGTTTACTAATTCTGTTTCTCATTCTTCAAGGGTCGTTATAGATGAGTAGAGAATTTATTATCACTATAAGACTATTGACATGCCCCTTAACTTTTTTATTTATACACTATTCATTTTCATTCGTTATATTAGTATTTTTTATGGTATCATTTTGCTATTATTTGTGCGAAACTATTAAACGGTAGTTTAATATAAATATTAGAATTGGTGAATTAAACGAATTTACATTTTTTTCGTTGTAAAAGTCATTTAAATAAAGACTAACTAAAGAATTTAATAAAAGTCAAATTGGTGTTTATGATCAACTAATGAATTTCTTTTAAATTTAATAAAACAACCAGTGGTTAACGAATTGATATTAAGAATTTCTTTTAAATTTGATAATACAAAAGTTTAATGGCTAACCAACTATGTTTGTATGAACAAAAGAAGTAAATATAAGTTAAAGCAAATCACAATATTTATAATTATATGTTTGAAATCAAATAAAAAAACATGAGATTTAGAAAGGGGGAGTTTGACAAATTTTAAAGTGGCTTTTCAAAGGGGGGGGGGGGGGGGGGGGGGGGGGATGACAAGTAACAAGTGGGTACGTTTAGCCCACCCCATATAAAACCTTAAAAAATTGTTTCGCAAATTACTTAGGTTATAGTCTAGTGGTCAAGAGGAATTATCTCTTGTGGGAAGACTAAGGTTCAATCGTTAAGAGATGTAACTATTTAAAGGGAAAAATTAACAGTTCAAAAAAAGGAGTAAATTGTCATTTTAGTTCCTGAGTTTTTGTCCAAATTGCAATTTTAGTCCAAATGTTTTTTTTTTTCCTCATCTGGGTCCCTGACTTTTCCTTTTTCTTGTCATTTTGATCACATTGCCTAATTTAGTCTAAAAACCAGGTTATAATCAGGGGTATTTTTGGCATTAAATTATTATGAGGTTTAAAAATTATGTTGTAAACTACCCCTGGTTATCACTACACAATAGTTATGCTAAAAATACCCCTGGTTATAACCAGAATTTTAGACTGAGTTAGACAATGTGATCAAAATGGCAAGAAAATAGAAAAGTCGGAAACCCAGAGTAGAAAAAAAAAACTATTTAGACTAAAATGACAATTTAGACTAAACCTCAGAGACTAAAATGACAATTTACTAAAAAAAAGTAAGCTATTAAGCGAACCACCTAATCTTTACTTTTGACTCACCTAACTACAAAACAGAAAATTTAGCAAATACACAAAGAAAGAAAGAAAGAAAGAAAGAAAGAAAGAAAGAAAGAAAGAAATGATTTTGTCTAATTAAAAAGGAAGTCCGTTATTCTATTCAGTGATTATGATTTCCATTCAAAGAATACATGGAACAGCGAGGTGTCGGATTTACACTCACTATGTAGCCGATTTGGATGCTTCTCAAAAAAAAAATGTAGCCGATTGGATATATGATAAGTCTCCTCACCTACTTTCCAAAAGCATAATGTAGCCGATTGGATATATAACAAGTCTCCTTACATACTTTCCAAAAGCATAAAGCAAGTCACACGACCACTTAGTGCATATAGAAAATAAAAGAGTTAACTGTCATTTTTGCCCCTGTGGTTTGGTCACTTTGGCCATTTCAGTCCATTTTTCAAAAATGCGCCATTTTCGTCCCCCACGTTCTGGAAAGGTGCCATTTCAGTCCAAAAATCATAACCCGGTTAAGTCAGTTTGTAAATAAGGACTGATTGTGTAAATTTGTAACATAAATGACTGATTGTGTAAATTTGAAAAATGGACTGAAATGGCAGTTAACACCACCACCACTAGCCCTGCCACCACCACCACTCCGCTGCCACCACCACCACCACCGCCACCACAGCCACTGCCACCACCACCGCCACCACCGCCACCACCGCCGCCGCCGGAACCACCACCATCAACGTCATGGCAAGACCCATATTTTCAGGGATCGACATGTGTAGCCGCCGCCGGAACCACCACCATCAACGTTGGCTTAAAAGAGTTTGATTTTGTAAAGCTTGCTCATTTTGATCGTTTAAGGGATCGACATGTGTAGCCGTTCATTTCTCCAATTTCACAAGAATGTATTCATTCAAATGCAGTGAATTGTCTTTTGGATTTTTATTTTTTTCCTTTCAATCTAATTTTCTATTCAACTTCATACACAATCCACACTGCAGTTCATGCACTTTTGCAAAATATGTCCATGTTCACCAAAAGCAAATCATCATTAAATTCTAAAGCAATCTTGACCACGACAGGCTTTATCAACACGTCCAGTACACATTCTAACGTGCTTTATATCGTGTTGCAGGCGTTCAAGACTCAAGTACTCATTACAGTGAATTTCGGGAGGTAAAGTTCAGTAGCCCAGAATTTATAAGTGGAATGTGACATCTGTTGATACCGACGTCTTTAAAGAATCTGTTGATACATATAGGAATTTTGCATTATATTAGATTTATGGACGTTTGTATGTAATATAAAGTCAGAATTTATTGTATTTAATCCGAAAAGTAAACGAGCAAAACAAAGGAACGAGAACTGTATACCGAAACGAAAAGCTTGCGGGTTACGGGGACGTCTTCGTCTTCTCCGGTCGTCTTCTCCGATGAACTCCGAACTCCGGCGAGTTGCAGAAATGAGCAGGGGTGGAACTAGATGTTTGTGGGGATCTGCGGAACTTCTATAATCCATCGGAGAAGACGACCGGAGAAGACTAAGCGTCTCAGACAAAGTCGAAATCGTTTCAAGCCATGGAACAGTAGCATGGATGGTGTTGCTTGTTTAAGTCATTCTTGTGGTGGCGTATGAAGATGGTTGTCGGAGTGAGGTACTACGGTGTCTAATGGTGGTTCGCGTGATAGTTGCAGCTGACGAAGATGGTTGATGTAGTCGCCGGCGATGGTGATGATGCAGTCGCCGGTAATGATGAAGTAGCAGCAGGTTTACTTGATACAGATCAGACGAAGATCAATCATGAAAATCTGATAAAAGCAAACCGATGCAACAGACTTGATTCCATCACTCGGCTCGAGATAATTGCTCGCCGGTGATTATCGTTCAACTCGTTTGAATTGGTTGTCTGGTTAGATCGATGAGGTGATTAGATGGTGATGATATGGTAGACGCAGGTCATCGGAGAAGAAAGGTTGTTGGCCGGAAGTGGAGAAGAGTGGCGGCAGATGGTTGTTTACAATGGCTGCCATGGTTGTTTGTGGTGGCGGTGGTGGCGGTGACGGTGGCTGTGGTGGTGGTGGCAGCGGAGTGGTGGTGGTGGCAGGGCTAGTGGTGGTGGTGTTACAAATTTACACAATCAGTCCTTTATGTTACAAATTTACACAATCAGTCCTTATTTACAAACTGACTTAACTGGGTTATGATTTTTGGACTGAAATGGCACCTTTCCAGAACGTGGGGGACGAAAATGGCGCATTTTTGAAAAATGGACTGAAATGGCCAAAGTGACCAAACTACAGGAACGAAAATGGCAGTTAACTCAAAATAAAAATTAGTTAAAGACACCTTTAAATTTTTTTTGAGAACCTTTAAATGATATAATATGTTTACGTTCGTCTATATATTATTTTATCTTTAAATTTATCATAGAGTAAACTACTTTGTCCTTTTTTATTTGTTTTAAACACTAGTAAAAATCAAAAAGTTTAACGTTTTGAGTCTCTAACAACTCATTTTATAATATTTTCAGTCCATCTTTTTAACGCGTGTAATTTTGATTTTGGACTCAAGTGATTAAAACAACTAAAACACAGGAACTCAAAACATCATAAAATAAACGGTTAGGGACTCCAGACGTTAAACTTTTTAATTTTTAACTTAAGCGGTTAAAACCACTAAAACATAAGCACTCAAAAAGTAATTTACTTTGTTTTATATATATAAAAACTTGAGTTAAATGCCATTTTAGTCCCTGTGGTTTGGGCCATTTTGCCAGTTTAGTCCAAAGGTTTCATTTTTAACATGTGGGTCCAAAAAGGTTTCACAGTTGCCATTTTAGTCCACTGGGTTAATTTCGTCCATTTTTTTTGTTAACGAGAAGGCCAATTCGGTCATTTTATATGGCTGAATTGCCCTTTTAGTTAACAGAATTACATACAAAATGACCAAATTGGCCTTCTCGTTAACAGAAAAAATGGATAAAGTTAACCCAGTGGACTAAAATGGCAACTGTGAAACCTTTTTGGACCCATAGGTTAAAAATGAAACCTTTGGACTAAACTGGCAAAATGGTCCAAACCACAGGGACTAAAATGGCATTTAACTCTAAAAACTTTCTACATTGACACCAAATTAAGTGGGAACAACTCTCTTTATGAATTTTGAACATATTTGTTTGTATTGACCTTTGAACTTAGACGGTAGCATCTTAACATTAGTAGTAGCTTAACATTCGATTTTATATCATAGATTTTTGTTTAAGACTTCGAAAATTTGAATTATGTGTATACAGCGAGTGAAATTTTGGAGTAGGCGATCATTTATTGTCTATTAGTCACATTAGTATTTCTCTTGTATTCTTTAGTTGTAATTTTCAGGACGAAATTTATTTTAAGGGATATAGTAGGGGTGTTCAGAAAAAACCGTAACCAAATAAAAACGGTAAACCGAACCGTAACCGTAACCAAATAAACCGATCCGAATAACGACAATCCTCTTCTCTCTGATCCCAGATTTGTATCTTTCTTTATGCAATATCCCTTAACCCACATCAATTTTACATCTCCGTTATTGCTCATTGCTTTAATGAGTTTTACATTTATGATTCTATCGCCAAAACCATTATATTTTACATCAATTCAAACCCATTAATTTTGATTTGTCGATCATAGAGATATTAGCTTGAATCAGTTAAACTAATTGATGTTTTATTTTAATCTCACCTCTTATATTTCATTCTAATAATCAGGGCAAATTACATAAGAATAGCAGGTAGACGAGCAACAAACGCTATTCTTATATTGATGCTATTGAAATTGCCAAATTCAAATGATTGATCGACCATGGAGGTATTAGCTTGATCTTATTGAAATTACGTGCAATTACTTAGTTGAGGTAATGTGATGTGGTTAGGAAATACCTAACACAATGGATTTTGAAACACATGTAAATTAAGATATTTAACTTTAATATAGGGATGAGCTCGGTGCCTGATCGGTATCGAAAGTATCAATCTAAAAAATCATCAAAAATGGATATCGGTACCGAAAGTACTCTGTATAGTACGGTATGGTATGTGAAGGTAAAAAGTGGGTCTAATAAAGTACCGTACCGAACGGAAAGTACCGATCCCAAAAAAGGCCGAAAATGAGTACCGAAATTCGATCGGTATGACACGGGTTGGTACTGGTATTTTTCGGTACCTAGTACCGATTGCTCATCCCTAATTTAAGATATTGATGCAAAAGGGTATTTTGTTATAATAGCGATTAGCTCACGTGAAATGTTTGCGGTTGTATGCGTAGTGCATGGTTTGATTAAAGGCCGAGTATATACTAAGATTTTGGATTTTCTCCTAATGTATATAGTGGATCCATTTTTGTTTAGATTTTTTTAAGGTGGAAATGTTAAGAGTAGGTTAACTAACGAAATGGGTCAAACGATTAGGGGTGAGCAAGTTTAGGTCCAGATCGAAAATAACCGAGAACCGAACCGAAAATATACCCAACCCGACCCGAACCCAAGTACCTAGGTATTTAGATCGGTTCCAATTTTTCATATAAAATCGGGTCGGGTCGGTTCTCGGTTCTTTTCATGGTGAAGCCTGACTTGGACCTATGGACCGGAACCGGCCCTATATTTAGGGTAGTGAATCGGTTCTGTATTTTATGTTTGATCGGTTCTCGGGTCGGGTCGGGTAGGGTCGGGTTTTTCCTTTTGCTCACCCCTACAAACGATATTCATTTCTCATGCCAATTTTTAACAATTTTAAATAAAAACATAGAAGCGATGGTAAAAGTAATGGTTGGAATTTGGTTGATGTTGATTCTTTTCGTTATGGTATCCATACGGTAACAACACTCGATATAGACGACGCAATGGTCAAAAGTCGTCATAAACCCAAAAGGATGTCGTCACGTCTTTTACATCAATCGAAAACCCTAGAAAAATAAATACAATAATCATTATAATAGTACTGATACCGATGTTTTTCGGTCGGAATCATCGTGACGGCATAAGTTCGGTTTCTTTAAAAAAAATACACAAAAAGTGGAAAAGCAAAAAAACAATAATAAAGTACAAAAAAAAAATGGAAAAACACATACGAGTGCTGCTCTATAACCTTTTAATACAATGTATAATACAATTGGCAATGGGGGCGGTGGTGCATTGGTAAAGACAAAGTCTTTAAACACCTAAACGATATGGTTCAAGTCCCACAAACGATATAAAATTAAAAAAATTTGCGGTTCAAAAAAAAGATTGTATAATATATATATATATATATATATAGGTACGGGGTCAGGAGAAAACGCCCTAAAGTGTGAGAACGGTGAGAACGGATCCTGGACTAACACGTGGCACACGACATAGTGAAGGGAGGAGGGGCTTTTTGTCCTTTTATATTTTTTTTTCAATTCGTCTCACAACACCGCTCCAATTTTTTGGCTTTAACAAACACATGGCGTTTTTTATTGTTTTTTAGATCAGGAGCATAGTAAATATTTTGTGTTTATGGCGTCCCCAAATTTAATAAAATCATTTAGTAATTATAACTTATTTTCCTCCATGGCGTTTCCCAAATTAATTAGGCGTTTTGGTAGATTTCAACAGTTCATATATGTTATCAAGGTAAATTTCTTGGCGTTCATGGCGTTTTTAACTTCATTAGAAATTTAAAAGAGTACAGCTAAGACGAAATCAAACAAAAAACTAATAGTGTTCTGTGGATGGTATTACATCAGAGATGTAACCATCGCTTTGTTCATCACTCTCCTCAGACTCATCATCATCATCTTGTTCATTGGCGTATAACGCCATAATCTCGCCTCTTCTTTGGTGCATCCTATACTTGAATGTATTCACAACGCTGGATCTAGCATTGTTCGAAGGTTCTAAATCACAGAGTTGTTCAATAAGATGTAGTCTATCTGTGTTAAGCACTTCGTCCATTGTCAATGAATAATTCACCCCGTGTTGATAGCTCACCTTCACCGTTCTGGATTTTTTATCAAGAATCCAACTGGTAACTTTTGGTAGATTATTATCTTCATCATCATCATCATCTTTTGGAAATTTTCTTTTTAATTTTCTTATTACCGTTCGATTCCTATCACAATCGTAGGCTACTGGGACCCCAAGGGCTATAATATCCCTCTAAACGGATTCATCCATACTAAGTATGGTCTTGATTGTTTTGACTTTCACCCTTCTCCTGTCAGAGAACTTTATGACGAAATGTCGCTCTAATCTCTCAAACCTCCATGCAATAACCTGCGCCATTTTTTTTTTAAATTGTATGGCGTTTTAGACAAGGTGTGGCGTTTTTAGTGAATGGGTGGAGTGTAAAGCTTTTTGTTTAGCTGTTGTACTTATATAATGAGCTTTTTTTTGGCGCCGGGTAGATATTTGTTTTTGGCGGTAAAAAATATTAGTAATTTTTTTTATGTGTATTTTTTGTATCAATTGTTGTGTCATGTAGGATGCAGGCCTATAATGTGACAGGCAATTATGGCGTTTTGAAAAGATAAATAAATTCAATTTCCCATGTAGTGGCTTTTAATATAATAAATGTTTTAGCAATAATGTTTCCGTCTCTTCATTTTACTGTTTGCAGTTACTGTTTTGCTCAGTTTCATCTGTTAAGGCTATAACACTTCTCAACTTTTTCAGGGTTTGGCGTTTTGATAAAGATGGCACGTTGTTTTATACATTGTTTTAATGGCGTTTAGTCAATTAGTGTTGTTTTTAATAATACATTGTTTGGCATGTTATGGCGTTTTATACAGTAACAACGTGCTTTGCTAGCATCCGTTCTCACAGTCTTCATACTAGTAGGCGTTTTGGTGTTTGTAGTTTTTGGCGTTTTAATTTTTTTTTATTAGTAGAGAATTAGATAACAACCAATAGAAAATGAAAAAAAATTAAAAATGCTAATCTAATTTCTCATCCAAATCTTCAATGTCATCAGCCTTTTCTTCTTGTGTTGTTTTTAATAATACATTGTTTGGCATGTTATGGCGTTTTATACAGTAACAACGTGCTTTGCTAGCATCCGTTCTCACAGTCTTCATACTAGTAGGCGTTTTGGTGTTTGTAGTTTTTGGCGTTTTATTTTTTTTTTTTTAGTAGAGAATTAGATAACAACCAATAGAAAATGAAAAAAAATTAAAAATGCTAATCTAATTTCTCATCCAAATCTTCAATGTCATCAGCCTTTTCTTCTTGAATTTGTTTTGGCGTTTTGAACCTTTTGAATACCTTAGCTAGATGCCAATTTTCCTACATAATACCCGTCTTTAGAAGAAGCTTATTTAGTGGCATCCTGTATTTTAGTGTGATATATTTCTTGTTTGGTGACATGTTGAAAATCAATGCCTGCTCGAATGCTATTATAATAAGAGTCCAAAATAGCATTTTACACTGGTATTGATCCCTTCATGCCATCTATATATCCATCAAGAACAAAGATCACATAATGACATATCACTGTCATCAGTCTCTTTTTCTTGAATATTTATCCATCTCATTCAGCAAAAGCTTATAGAGATACCCACCTCAGAGAAGAATCCATTCAGTGAAACTTCATGCAGAAGAACACTGGATATAAAAGAAACGAGCTTTGACATTTGTGGTTTTTTAACTATTTTTTTGGCGTTTAAAGTGAGTAGTTTCTAGGAAACATGGTGTTTGTTTTTTGGGTGTGATCAATTGACTGTGCAAAGACGTCTCTTTATAGGATGTTTTTGGCGCGTAGTTTAGGCGGGATTTTAATATAATAAATGCCAGTAATAGTAATAAAGTAACCGTCTTTTCATTTACTGTGTGTATTTACTATTTTGTTCCAAGTTTGGCATTTTTTTAATGGCTTTTTTGTAGACCAAGATGACAAAATACATTAACAGAGAAAATATTAAACAGGGAAAATATTTTTTTTTATCATTTTTGGCGTTTTGTAAGCAATAACTTTTTTGTATGATTGTTTTGGCATTTTGAAACTACGGGGAGAAATATAGCATTTTATTATCTTAAAAAAATTACACAAAAGAAAACAAAAAAAAATTGAAACTTCTCGTCAGAAGGTACCTTATCTGAGAAGTATCCATCACTTCCTTTGTCTTCTTCTTCGGAGTCTTCTTCTAGTCTTTCATCTAATACATCACTTTCGCTTTCACTGGCTTCTTGTTCTTGAAGATTCTGAAGCCTCCATTTGAACATGTCCTGCATCAACGCCATTTTTAAGTCCATGTATGTGTTCAAACATGTGGCGTTGTGCAATTCTTCCATGAACCCAACCCCCTGCTTTGTCATGATATCTTCAAGCAGGTAGTCTCCCTGCTCTCCCCTGTCATATATAACGGTCACCATGTCTGTTTACTCATTAAAACGCCATGATGTCATGATTGGGTCCGTTTTTCCATCTGCTTTGCTTGGTCCAAATTTCCTTGGTAATATTCTCATAAGCTTATGTGTTTCATGACATCCGTTATCCAGGGCGATGCCAAGCGATAGGATACCCCTCTGTATCTCTTTTTTCCATCTTCAAAATTGATTTGATTGTCCTAACATACACCCTCCTTCTGTTGTTAAAACGTATCACAAATCTTCTGATTCTCAGAGTGTATCTCAAGGAAACGATGGTTCCCATTTTTGGCGTTTTGGTTAAACTTGGCGTTTTTGGTAAAATATGTTTTTTAGAATGATGGATTGAAGTGATTATGGAAACGATGTTTAATGTCGTGTTATAATGATGTTTTTGGCGCGTAATATAGAAGGGAATTTCTTCTATTAAATGCAAATAATTGAATTTCAGTTACTGTGTTGTTTCATCTTCCTGTAATCTTCAACGAGTTTTATCACTAATTTTTGGCATTTTGTATTAATGGCGTTTTATTTGTTTTGAATGGCGTGTTACCATTTTGTTGGCATTTTGAATTTGAGCGGTAAACCCTTTAACCCTTAACGAAGCGCGTCCACTTAATAGAATTGGTGTTTTTTACGAAAACGCCACCGCGCCAATCTAGTCCATAAACTGTTTTGATCGGACGATCCATAACCGTTCTCATTGTTCTCACACTTTTCACCGTTTTCTCTAAATCCTCCCCTGCAGAGAGCCGGATAAGGGGAAACCCTCACGTCCGGTTCGGAGGGCGGGGATATCCCGACACTACTATCATTATGCCTTTGCAATGTTACTTGGTTCAACTCTATTTGTGACCTTTTCTCGTATGTGGGACTCTCTATCTTCTTAGGTAGATAATCGATCGTCTTTCATTTGGATAGTGAGTTGTTTTTATAATAAGTCAAGTCAAGAATCATAATCGAATTGGAGGAGCTTGCCAGGCCCTTTAACCCTAAACGAAGCGCGTCCACTTAATAGAATTGGTTTTTTTTACGAAAACGCCATCGCGCCAATCTAGTCCATAAATTGTTTTGATCGGACGATCCATAACCGTTCTCACTGTTCTCACACTTTTCACCGTTTTCTCTAAATCCTGACCCTATATATATATATATATACAGGGGAAGGTTCATTTGAGAAGAAATTAAATTTAATGTGAGAAGAAAAAGAGAAAGGGCATATTAGTAAAATGCTATTTCATTTATAACTCATATCATTAATTTTTCTCTCTTTAATTAATTAGTCAACTAATTATTAATTATCCTACATATAATCTACAAAACCTACACATATCAAAATTTTCCTACATATACCATACACATTATAGAGTTATATCCTACACAGTCGAAATTTATCCTACATACCTCGAAATATATCCTACACAACTCGTGCTTTATCCTACACAACTAGTAATTTATTCTACACTTTAAATTAAGTTGTTTTTTTTTTAATTTGAAAAAAAGTATATATTTTGAAAATGAGTTACAAATTTAATTTAGCTAGTTATTAAATGGGAAGAATACACATTAATGATTTAGTAAGTTTACCAATATACCCTTATATTAAAATTAAATACAAATATTAAATGAAATAAAATGAAGCATTCTTATTGGTTGAAACTTTTTTTTTCTTACAAAAAAATTCTTCTCATTTAACCTTCCACTATATATATATATATATATATATATATATATATATATATATATACATATATAGGAAGGTTAACGTACACTACGGCTTAACGTACATCACGTACGATAGATAATTACGCACGTTCATTTTAAAATCACGCACGTTATAATTCAAAAATCCAAAATCACGCATGTTGAAAACAATAATCATGCATATTGAAAACATTAATCACGCAAGTTATAGAACAAAATCACGCACGTCGTCGTACGTGATGTACGTTAAGCCGTAATGTATTTTACACTTTCTCTCTCTCTATATATATAGAGAGAGAGAGATTTTAGGGAAAAAATTTAAAGAATATGACCGTTGCAACGGTCAGATTTTTTGAAACCAAACAATTTTCGGCGTTATGATTTTCACGGGGAGTGCAAATTTATCACACATAACATTGACCGTAGTAGTGTGGCCGGGCACTATGGGGCGCCATGCCTACTTCCTCGCGACATACCACCCCACTACGGGGGACTAATAAATGGTTACACTAAATGCCACATGTCAATTTTTCTTACTTTTTCTCGGTGTTATAATTATAATAAATTTAATAATATAAGAATGGTTTAGAAAAAAGAACCTTATTATTATATTTTTATATTTTATGATAATACTCACTAAAATACATTGTGTTTATTCATTAATAATCAATAAAGTATGCATCCTAATATGGTTTTTACAAATTTAAATTTAAGAGTAAACTGTCAAAATGGTCTCTGAGGTTTTGTGACTTTTGTCCAAAACTCAAACCTTTTGAATCTGGGGCCCTGTGGTTTCAATTTTGTTGCCATTTTCATTCAAAAGCAAAATCTGTTCAGATTTTTCAGTTAACATCCAGTCTTTTTTTGTCTTTTTCCTTCCTTTTAACGAAGGGCAAAATAGTCAGATTTTTTTAATTTGTTATAATAGAACGTTAAAAGACCATTTTGCCCTTCATTAAAAGGGAAGAAAAGACATAAAAGCTGGATGTTGACTGAAAAATCTGGCCAGATTTTAATTTTTGATGAAAATGGCAACAAAATTGAAACCATAAGGACCCAGATTCAAAGGATTTGAGTTTTGAACTAATGTGGCAAAAGTGACCAAATCTCATGAACCATTTTGGCAGTTTACTCTAAATTTAATTATGAGTAAAATGCACGGATAGTCCCTGTGGTTTTGCAAAGTTTCAGCTATAGTCCCCAGATTTTGGAAATTACACTCATAGTCCATGTGGTTTGACAGTTTGTTACGCTGATAGTCCCTGGAGTGGATGTGGGTTAGTTTTCTCAGTTAAGTCCATGTGAAATTACAAAATTACCCTTGCTTTTATTATATTCATCAACATCATCATCATTCAACAGACTCATTCATCAGTTCACTCATCTTAGCAAGAACACATTAGTCATTCATCCAAAAATCCAATTCTAAGAACACATCTTCAAAATTCACCAACCGTATATCGAAACAACAATCTGAATCAAAACAACAAATCACTCCTTCGAGCAAAAACAAACCGTATATCGATTCAGATACAACCTCATCGATCAAACAACAACATTCAGCAATCCTTCATCTATCAATGATCATCAACAAGCACAGGGGCAAATACTAAACGAATCCTTCTTCTTCGATACAGCCGAACAACAATATTCAGTTTCTTATCTTTAATTCAGATCTGAAAAACCTGCAGCCGTATGTCCGATTCAAATCTAAAAGTCGACTCAACTAAGGCTTTCTTCTTTGTTTCAGATCCAAACAAACTACAAAAAATTGATTCTTTTATGCGAACAACTTTGTCACTTACCTTTCTTCTTCTTCTTCGAACAAACAAGCAACAATCTTTCTTGTTTTAATTCAAATTCAAACAACAATCTGAATCAAAACAACAAATCACTCCTTCGAGCAAAAACAAACCGTATATCGATTCAGATACAACCTCATCGATCAAACAACAACATTCAGATCTGTTTACAAATCCAAACAAATCCATCGCACAAATCCATTTGTACAAATCCAAACAAAATTCCAGATATGTTTATGATCATGTGTTGCTTTAGGCCACTCCGGTACAAACTCCAGATATGTGTTGTTTGATTTGGGGATGGGTGGTTGATGGTGGAGGCGGGTATGGGTTTAGGAAGCGGAGGTGTGGTGGTGGAAGGGGATGGCGGTGGTGGGGAGTGGTGATGGCGGCAGGGGAGGTGATGGTGGTGGTGGTTTTTAGTGAGAGAGAGAGAGAGGGAGTAGAAAGAGAGATACATATTGTTCAGTAAGTGTGTGTATATACATACATATATGTTTTATATATTTAAATACTTGATTTGTTTATTTTATTTTATATTAAGGGTATTATAGTCATTTCACACCAACTTAACTGAGAAAACTAACCCACATCCACTCCAGGGACTATCAGCGTAACAGACTGTCAAACCACAAGGACTATGAGTGTAATTTCCAAAATCTGGGGACTATAGCTGAAACTTTGCAAAACCACAGGGACTATCCGTGCATTTTACTCTTTAATTATATATCATGGGTTTTTAAGTGACTATACAGGTGACTTTTCTTATCTTTTAAGTGACTATACAGGTGATTGCCTTCTTGTGTTTATACCCATATGATGTTGTATGCTATCATACATGTTTTACACTATATTATGTCACTCTCTGATCACTTTCTTGGTATGTTGGTATGTTGTGTGTTGGTATACTCTCTGACTTCTTATTTATATATTTTTCTGACTTGGTGCGTTGGTATGTTGTTGATTTTAGAGCCGGGGGTCTCTCTGGAAGCAGCCTCTCTATCCTTAGGGATGGAGGCAAGGTCTGTCTACATCTCACCCTCCCCAGACCCTATAACTAGCTTTGCTATTTGTGGGATATACTGGGTATGGTTGTTGGTTGTTGTATCATGGGTTTTTTAATTAGTTATATTATAATGGTGTAAATAACATTTCAAATTTATCTACTACTACTGTATTATAAAAGAAAAATCATAGAGGACATGTACCTTCTATTATAGTTATCTACTTTTTGATTTTTCTCTCTCTCTCTCTTATACTTAATTATATATTCCTTTTCTTTTTAATTAGATATAGTTATTATGTCATTAACAAAATAAACTTTATATGAAATTAATTATTAATTTTTTAAATAAACTTATATTTTTTACTTAGAAAATTCACCAAATTCAAAACTATTTTGGTTAAAATATTAAAAACGAAGAATAATGATGATAATTATATTTTATGAGTGATTTAAAATGAAAATTCAAGTGTATAATGTGGTTCGACAGCAAGAATGATAAAATACAATATGTTAAATAATAATAAAAATTAGAGGGTATTAAAAATTAAAGTTAATATCCAGTTGAAAGAAAATTTAACAAAATTTATAACTATCACGTTAATGCTCATTTTTTTTTAAATGCATATCTTGACGATTGTACATGTTAACAAATTACATTATATTTTATTATATTTGTATAACACACGGGTTAATTCAACCGTGTAATGCATATGTGTTTCAAACATAATTTTTTTCTTACTAATTATATAACATTAATGAACCGGTGTAATACACGGGACTGTAACCTAGTTAGGAATAAAAAATTATTAGATTGAAAACCAGATAAATATCTTTTCTAAAACCTGAAAGAAATGACATGAACATAGCCACGGAGTATCACATAACACACGATTATATTCATTTTTGGACAAAACAGTATAGTAGGAAATTCTATTCGTTGTTCAACATTCCATAGTCATGTGATAGAAAATTAGAACTCCCTAATTCTATTGTTATGTACTCTACACTTATGATGACCTTAACTAGCGTAATTTCACGGTAAATGACGCGTAGACCGCTGTAGGATCAGAGTAAGATTATTGCAAATGTAAGAAGTCGATCGGAAAGGTTAGGTTTTACAAGTCCAGACCACCAAAATGCAATGTTATATGTCTAGACCACGAAAATGCGATGTCACGGATACGACTGTCAAGTATCAGCTCTACAAGTTTGGGCCAGTGAAGTCCGTGTTATAGGTTGTGGTCACGAAGGTCTTATGCTAAGAGTTGCTAGAAATATATTTTTTAACCATGAAATACATTTAAAAAATTTATCCGCATGAGTAGTTTATGCTTTGGTATAACATATTAAATTGCAAGATTCTCAAGACCCAGGAAAACCACAATGATCACACATGTAAGATCTGTAGAGGTGGCAAAGTGGTGGGTCATGCAGGTTGGGTAAGCGGTCAAAAAAACGATTAACTTTGTATACAAGTAGCCTGTCAAACATGATTACGTTTTTTTTTTATTATCTTTATTATTTTACTGAAATGATTTATGAGGTTTTAATCATTAGAAATGCATTAGGGGGATGCTCGACCCATATGACCCGGTTCCTTTTAAGCTACTTCTTCATTTTACCCCTTTTACTGGTTGGACATAACATATTTTACCCAAATGGATTCATTCACAAGTAAATGGGTTGAAAATGTTGCTTCTAAAGTAATGATCTGAAATCAAGTTATTGACTTCAATATTTATATCAGATTGTCTTAACGATGTTGTAGTAATTTGTTATGGACTTATTTTGTGACAATTCTTGATGGTTTGAATTTAATAATTTTAGTGCCAATTCAGGTTAGAGTTGAATAGAAAATGTGGCCCTTGGGCTTAACATGTGAGTGTAAATTAAGCCCATATACTGGACACTTCTGACGTGTTTCACTCTTTCAACATAACAGTTTGACTTTGACAAGTTTTTTTTTTTTTTTTTGGGGGGGGGGGGGATTAGTTTAACTACCTCTGTATCATCACCCAAAAGTAAGAAACCAGACAACCCACTCTAGGGTACTGCAAGAAACTAGACCTACCCGTGGTGTTGCACCTAGGGCTGTAAACGAGCCGAACGTTTAGCGAACAGTTCGGCGGGAAATTCATTTATGTTCGTTCGATTAGCTTAACGAACACGAACAAAAAATTTCGTTCGGTTAGCTTAGCAAACGAACACGAACACAGGTCTCGTTCGTTCTACCGCATTTGTGAACGTTCGGTTACGTTCGTTCGTGTTCGTTTGATTATATTAAAAAATGATAAATATTAAACCTTATATCTAAACATATTGAAAACTTGAAACCCTATTTTTTCGAAGTTAGCAAAACTTGAAACCCTAGTTTTTTCTAAGTTAGCTAAAATTTTGATGTTCTAAGACATTTTTTGGGATAATTATGTCTAAGTTAGTTAAACTTGATTCGTCGTTTGGTGGTGTAGTAGGATTCTTATGTTTCGATTTATCATTTGATGGTTGTATTTAACTATTTATATCCAATGTTTAAGGATAACAATGTTTTTTGTTTTTTATTTTCAAGTTAAATGTCCGTGTGCGTTCGTTTTTATTTGCTTGCGTTCGTTTGTGTTTGAGACCAGTGTTCACAAACTGTTCGTAAACAAATGAATTTCCTTAACGAACGAACACGAACATAAACTTATGTTTGGTATGCATCCGTAAACAATTCGGGAACATGTTAATTTCCTTAACGAACAAACCCGGACATGGTCTTATTCGTGTTCATTCGGTTCGTTTACAGCGCTAGGCACCTAATCTTACAAACACAAAACATCAAGTGAGAATTACAAGGCTGCCCAAACAAAGGGGTCGGCCCACCAAAAATGGTATTTTGAAAACTAATAAGGTAAACAAAACCAACACAAAACATCAAGTGAGAATTACAAGGCTGCCAATGATCTCTAGATCAAGTGGTGAAATGCTTGCATTTCTCTTGAGAGATGCAGGTTCGACTCCCACTTGGTGCAGAGTGAGGCACTGGTGGGCAATGATAGGAGACCCAGGGAAAACCTGGGTTGGATCCTTGAGCCAAACGGGTTTTACTGGTAATTTCACCGTTGTGCCTACGGACGAGTGGGTTACTGGGTTTTCCCCGGAATTGGTGGAGGACTCGGGTTACTCTCGGAGTCCCCAGTGGGTGCCCCGAGAGTGCTCGGGGTTGATTCTGTTGGCCGTTCAAAAAAAAACCCGAATACACCCAACCCAAATATACATTTCCAAAAAATAAAGAGCACAAGAAACTTTAGCACCTAGCTCGGCCCAAAGAGTGGCCCGAATACCCCCAGCCCCAAATTTTACGCCCAAAATGCACATCCAACTCATAATTTATGGTGCTCCAGATGTAGGGCCTTCAACATAGTATTGCAATATAGGCCCATGATGAGATAACTGAGCCCAATAACCAGACTTCTTTCGATGATCTTTTTAGTAAATAAAGATCCAGGAACAAATAAAGAGAGCGTTGGAAATAGGCATCATTCAACATGTTTAACTATATCGAGTATTGATACCGTACTGGTGACGTGATGAACATAATTGATTCCGACCAACACCGGTACCAGTTTCGGCATTGTCGAAATCGTTACCAACATTCTTTTTTTATGGTTTTTTTATTGATATAAAACACATGTCGCTGTCCTTTTGAGCATCATATTATGACTTTATTTAAGATTTTTCTCTTTAGGTTGCTATACTGTGTGCCAGTACCATACCGATCTATAACGAACCAAACCAATACATACCAAATTCCCGTCACAACGCGCGAAGGAATTCAACTAGTATACTTAAGTCATCACACTTTCAGTCACACAACCATTTTCATTTTTTTGTATTGAAATGAATATATCCTCACATTTACACTTGTCTTTGCAAAAATTACTTAATATTCTAATAACTAAGAGAAATTACACAAGTTATTCAAAATAAGAAGAGTTCTTTTTTTTTTTTTTTTTTTTCATATTACAACCTTAAAGTTGAAGAAAGAAAGCTTATGCAAAACCTGTAGAGACCCATATACACAAACAATCTTTTAGCACACTATTCACAACCCCAAAACCTTAAATTTTTCACACAAACATAAATCATAAGCCTAATAACTACAAGTATTCAGAAAGAAGAATTTCACAGCGCATTCTAACCACCGACGATCACAATGTCTCCAGGTGACGTACCCTGATCAGGTGATTCCTCAGCAACCGCATTCTTTTGAGGACTAATTTCGATCCATTCTTCAACTTCGAGAGTATTTGCTGACGGGACTTGAACTTCTTGAAACTGTTCATCTGAATCCTGGTCCTTTTCTTGATCTTCCAGTTTAGTTGGTATTTCTGTTGACTTTTCGGGTTTGACTTCAGTCTTTGAAGATGAGGCATTGGCTTCGGGCTTTCTAACTGGTTTCTTGGATGCAACAGTGTCTTTGTTAAGGTTGACCGCACTTGATGCAGGCTGGTCCCTGACCCGTGGGCTCACTGCAGCCATGGTTCGGTCCACAGACCGGTTTACTGAAGCCACAGAGCTCTTATTTCTCCCTAGTTTCGGAGATTTTGGCCGCGTGACTGGTATCTATAAACACAAAGATATAATAACATAAGATAAACCAGAAAATGAACTAAACATATTACTATTACTATGAGTCTATTACTACTACTATTACTTAAAACACAACCTTTTAGTAAGAATTTAACATTTACAACCCTACACTTTAATAAACTTATTTTTTATCTTCTTCTTTAATCAATTTACACTTACATCCCTACAATCAACTTATCTATTTCCTTTTTTAACCAATTTATATTTCTACCACTAAACTTTAATAAATTTATCAGATAACGAATCTAGGTTTAACATCTGTGTAAAACATTTTAAAGTTCATCTTTAAGCAACGTTTGGATGTTTAAAATGACCCACTTTCAAAAACCGAACATCCCTGCCGTTTATAAAGTTTAATTAAGTTATCACATAACGAATCTCGGTTCAATATCTTCGTAAAACGATGTTTTTAAAGGTGGTTTTTATACAATGTTTCAATGTTTTAAAGCATCCACTTTCAAAACTGAACGCCAAGCTGTTATTTCCCACCACAACGCATGTTTCCATCGCAACGTGAGGGGTATAAAACTCGTTTATAATAATTTCACATAAAGTACCTTCTTGAGTTCAACTTTAGGAGGGGGCTCTTTGTAAAAACTCGGCATCGGTGCTGCTTTGAAAGTCAAACTCTTTCTTAACTTCTTGATTTCAGCTTCTTGGCTTACCTGCATTTATAGCCCAACAATTTAAAACTGTCGATTCTGTTAAAAAAATCATTGACTAACAAAGTCAAAGTCAAGATCTAAGACCTTTGACTTTTCTTGCAAATTAGTCTTTTCCACTTCTCTTGCATGACTCTTTTCTTCCAACTTTGAAAAGAATTCTCTTCGCTTTTCCGCACGTTCATCCAATCTGAAAGAAAAGCCGGGGACACTGTTCCTACGTTGCCCACTAGGCATAACATTGTCGTAAAATTCAATGAAAAAGTCAACAGTTTGAAAAGAATGTCAAACAATGAAGCGTAAGTGCGTAACTATATAAGCGATTAAGTAGAGTATAATACGATGAGGATGTCGAATGAGTGTCGTCATCTTCTTTAACTGGCACTGCGGTTTTGATCGCTTTAGAGTGTTGATCAGATGATCTGCGATTATAAAAACAGCCTCAAATTTCAATTGACAATTATGAGTACAACTTAAGATTTGTAAGTTTTTCATATGTTCATCGTCACACTAACTAGAAGGATTAAGATAATAACCTTTTCTTAAGGAGCAATCAAATAACACATTTTCCATAAATACCCCTAATATTACTTTCTATCTACAGGAAAGAAGTTTAAATGCTGCATAGCTTATACGGATAAAACCATTAAAACAGGATTAGATTTTAGAATGGTTACAATGTGATATAAAATTGATAATGTTTTTCCTTATGTATCGTTAAATGACTATATGATGATTATGTTACTAAATCAGAGCAAACAAATTATACTTTTCCCTAACTATCTTTCTCTCTTACAAGGGTAAAAATGGAATGAAGTTTCAAATAATCACAAAATGACCAAAATAATTATATTGCATTTCTTAATCAAGTAACGAAATAGCATATTGTTAAACTTACAACACGTCTTTAGAAGGGATTCCGTCTTCATTTCCATTGGTTTTCTTAGCCTAAAATAAACAAACAAACAACAATATACACTAAGAACACACAAATTGATCAAAGAATTAAAAGGGTACTCAAATTTTAAAAAAAAAATTACCCTTGACTTGCTCGCACTTGGCACCGAATCTAAAGTGGCTCGTCGAGTAGCCAAGCCACTGCTTTTTGCATTTGATTCAACTAACTTCACTCCACCGTGTGATTTTCTAGTCGCGGGATGCAAACCTGCTAAAGTGGATTCACCCTTTGACCCGACTCGTGGTTTCACCGAATGCCCATCATGGGTTCGGGTTTTAGCCGAAAATGAGGAACTTTGAGACAAGTTTGCCCTTGGCTTTCGAACCGATGCACTAGAAGATTTATTGTTCTTTGAAGTATCCCCATTAGTATCGATTTTGATGGAACTCTGTTCACTGATCTCACCAACACTCCCAGAAGATTCAACCACTTCAACCTTTGACGAATCGGTCCCCTCAACCGCAGTCGAGTTTCCTTCCTCTTTTTTCACATTAATTTCATCAACAACAACACCACTTTCATCTTCCAACACAGTCTCATTTCCAGATTCCATCCTAACCGTCGAAAAAACATAAATTTAACAAATTATAACATCAAGAATCCCAACAAATGCGGATCAAGAAACACTTTTGTAATGTGTTACACAATGTTTGATCACTAAATTTTCAAACTTTAACAAAACCCTCAAAAACTTTATTTTTTTATGGATTTTTAATACAATTTGAAACTCAGAAAAAGAAGATCAAGACGGCAGTTTTGTCTTTTACTTCCTGGACAAAACCAAGAGCATCAAGAAAATTAAAAAAAAATCACTATTTTTTTTTCAAACAGAATTTCAATAATACTACAAAATAACCATATCAAGATTAAATAAACATCATGATACAAAGATCCAATAAAATTGAAGATCAAATACACTAGACCCACATGAAGAAACAGTTTGAAATGATGAAACTTGAACGATTTTAGATACTAAATGATGAAATAATAAGAAATAAGAAGGGTAAGGTGTACCTTGTGTGAGAAATTGAGAGGTTGAATGAAGTTTTGGGGCGTTGAATATCTGTGTTGGAAATTCAAATGGTTTGAAAGTGACAGAGAGATTTCACTATTTCAGGGAGAGTGGAAGCGATAATGGTGGATATTGGGGGTAAAATTGTATGTGAATTGACGAAATTGCCCATTAATCTGTTTTTTGAACTATGTGTTTTCAAAAGGGAAATAAACTTTAAAATTGGTGATAAAATATGTAAAATAACTATAACTAGAATTAAGAACCGCCGTAATGCGGCGGAGATTCTTTAGTTATAACTAAGTTGATTTAGAAAACGCACGTTATGTTAAACCTGTCAAACGGGAAAAAAATAGACGATGTAAAAACGTTCACCTACACAAGCACGTTGCGTCGTGTTAACTCGCAAAATTTAGAACGAAACGTAAAAACGTTAAACCATAAACGCACGTTGCGATGTGTTAAGTCATAAAATTTAGAGCCAAGCATAAAACGAAAAATTTGCGGAAAATGAAAACTATAAAGAACCAAAGTTGAAAGTAAAAAAAGTTGCGAGGATAGATTACAAAAGATACAAAGTTTTGGGTTAAAAGTAAAAAAAAACAAATACTTTTGGGTTAAAAATAATTTATAAAATACTTTTTGGTGAAAAGTAAAAAAAAAAAAAATTAAAACCCCCAAAGCCAAGGTCACGAACAACCATATGCATTACCATTTTTTCTTTAAAAAACCCCCCAAAGCACACCCTGCATTGCGACGGAGCGTAAAACGGTGTCAAATAGTACTAATGTCACACAACCGTATCGACCACCAACACTGACTCGACCTAGGATCTGCGTGTTGCGACGAACCTATCAAACATGAAAATATAGAGGTAAAAACGTTGAACCACACATGCACGTTGCGTCGTGTTAACCTGCAAAATTTGAAACAAAACATAAAAAAGTTGAACCACACTCGTACGTTACGTTGTATTACGTCGAAAAATTTAGAACTATAGGTAAAACGAAAATTTGCCAAAGATGAAAAGTATAAGTGATAAAAGTTGTGAAGTTAAATTGCAAATAATGAAAAGTTTTGGATTAAAGTTAAAAAACAAATTATCTAAGGTTAAAATTGCAAAAGCTAAAAACATTTGGGCTAAAAGTAAAAAATCAAATTTAGTTTTGGGTTAAAGTTAAAAAAACAAATTATGTAGGGAAAAAATTTTAAAAGCTAAAAACCTTTGGGTTAAAAGTAAAAATCAACTTTTTTTTTTAAACTCACAAAGCAAAAGGTACAAATGGTTATGCACAAAAAACTTGCTTATTTATATATGAAATAATATAACAAAATTAGTTATTTTATATCCATTTATGGTGTATCTCGTATTCCCTGTCATAATAATAAGTTTCGTGTGTCATCTTCAACTCTCAAGGCTTACGGGTTGTTTGACAACTTATGAATAATTAAGTGTTAAGCTAGTAAAAGATACGAATCATTAAATTTTGAACCAGTAAGAGGTTTGAACCATTAAGATTTAATATAATGTTTAATCATTCAGAGACAGCAAATGTCTGATCAATTTAGATTAGAGGTTTTAACCATTTAAACTCAGTGTAATGCTTAACCATTCAGAGATAATTGTTTGAATCATTCAGACATCTGCTCGCAAACAAACACTCTGAATCATTAAATAATGAATCAGTAAGAGATCTGAACCACTAAGACTAACATTAAAAGCTAAACAAACAACCCCTTGATGTTTTCGTTTTATATTTACACTCTACAAATAACAACGAATTCAATGTTTCCATTTTATATTTACACTCTACAAATAACAACGAATTCATGAAAGTGTCGTATGTCAAATTAGTTATATTTATTATTGATAGGAAAATCTTATACGAGAGTAAAAATAGATAAACAAATTTTTTTCATCTAGCCCACATATTTCAAGATTTTTTAACTAATCTTTAGTATTCCTAGTTAGACTAATAATAACTTTTTTACTAGGGATGTGCAAATCGTTCCCGGAACCGGTACCGAACCAGTACCGGTACCGAATTTACTGAACCGGATACTTTTTCGGTACTGACTTTTAGCATTTTTGGTATCGGTTTGGTACCGGTATTTACCGGTTTTTACCCTCAAATACCGGTACTGTACCGGTACCGAACCGTACCGAACTGGGTATATTCGGTACCGGTACTTACTTTTGAGGATTTTCAATACCGGTTCTTTCGGTACCGATACCAGACGGTACCGAGCTCATCCATATTTTTTACATATTAAAAAGGACCAATTTAATAACCTGGTCAATTAGCACTACGACCACTTGATAAGCATTATATAATGTTGGAATTGAAAGGATAAATTTATATTTATATAAATTCAATAAAATATAATATATTAAATGGAAAAAAGGGGTTGGGGCCTAATGGTACTTTGATTATGAAGACTATACAACACCTAATTTATGTACTTAAATGTGAACAACCATTAAAATCGAAGAGGATAAGAATCCCATCAATAATTCATTTTCCAATAATTATGCCTACGGAAAAAACCAAAGGCTTCCCATTTATGGTCACTATTATTAGCATATACCAAATTACCAATAGAAATGCTATAACAAGTCTTATTCATACTAACCATTCGATATTAATAAGGTTTGATTGCAAGTCAATATCATTTCACTAGGTTCCACTTGTCTATAATTCACCAAACAAACCAAATATGCAAATGACATGAACAACTTGACTCAATAATGCTTTAGAGCCACAACTTTTACAATTTTTAGAAAATAAAAACCTAACAAAATTCAACTTATTTCGACCATAGCGACCAGATAATCTTGTGTACGAAGAAGCATTGACTCGATACTAAGAAAAAGACACTGAAAAAGACGTGGTTAATGAAATATCGCGAAGCACTTAGATGCATATGAAAATGGCAAAATGTTTAAGTGCTTTGACAATTGTAAACTTCCTGGTTAATTGGTTATGTCAATTGCTCATAATCTATTTGGTCAAGTGGACAATTCGCGCCTAATCAACTTTTCTTTTAATATATTTCCACGTTGGTTTGTCTTTTGAGATTCACTGATGCATTGCTACTCTAATCTTATCTATCTTGTTTTTTATGATAGAAATACTAGATTACACATTTACACTTGTGTGTGATAAACATATCGAATGTGTGTAAACTAAATTTTTGTTTTCTTAAAGTATACCTTGTTATCTAAATAAGGTAGCCATGTCCATTTTCAAACACAACTTAGGTTGTATAGTGTAGATAAACCCCTAGAGGCTTTATTACGTCACATCAGAGCTACGTCTGCACTACGTAAACATGAGGCTTTATTGTTAACTTACACGGTGTAGCATAAAGCTCCCTTTAAAGCCCCTTAACTGTATATAGAATAAAGAAAAAAAAGAGTAAAATGCAATTTGCGTCCCTGTGGTATGTCCCAAACATCAACTTGAGCCCCTAAAAACAGTTTTTTGCATTCTGAGCCCCTGTGGTATTCATTTCATAACACTTTGCGTCCCTGCCGTCAGGTTGACTGTTAGAGGCAGGGGTAAGACCGTCTTTTTGCATATATTAATAACACTTTGCGTCCCTATGGTATGAGCGAAATATCAACCTGAGCCCCTAAATTCTTTTCTTGGTTTTTTGTTAAGAAATCTAATAATTAAATTTATACTATATTTAACAAATTATTAAAGCCTAAATTGTATATTAAATGTAAACTTTTTATACATACAATACAGAGACAAAACGTCATACCAACTTCGTAGAGTTGACGGAACTTACAGACTCGATAACAAAAGACCGTAACATACAATACAGAGACAAAACGACATATGACCACAACGTCATACGACCACAAGCAATTGTGGATTTTTACTGACGGGTGCACTTCGGGAAGCTGATCCAGATATGAATGAATATAACCCCAGTGGTAGATATGTAATTAGCGAGCTTTGGAATTTCAAGGAAAATCGAAGAGCTCCACTAGGGTTATATTCATTCATATCAATCACTTCCTTATGTGCACCGCATCTTCTAGGAGGTTGTCAAGTGTTCTCGCCTTCGTAGTTGGTGTTTTGCGTATCTTTACATCCGCAGCCATTCTGTACAACAAAACACATTCAAACCAAAACACATTCTGTACAACAAAAATCAAACCAAAAATCCATTCAACCCTAAACCCACAAGAATCTGTACAAACCAAACCTGTACAAACCAAACCAAAACACATTCTGTTGATACCCTAAACCCTAAACACATTCAAACCAAAACACATTCTGTACAACAAAACAAAACACATTCAAACCAAAACACATTGCTACCCTAAACCCTAATCCATTCAAACCAACACTCTGTTTTGATGCATTTTGAACAAGAATCAAATCCAAAATACCCAAATAACTGTTATCATCGAATCAAAATGAGGAACACATTCAATCAAAATGAGGAACACATCGAATCAATAACTGTTACCCAAATAACACATTCAAACACATTCAAAATGAGGAACACATTCGAATGAGGAACACATTCGAATCAAACCGAAAATCAATAACACATTCAAATAATCAAATCAAAACCAAACCCCAAATAATCAAACCAAAAATTCATTCAACCCTAAACCCACAAGAATCAAACCAAAAATCCATTCAACCCTAAACCCTAACCCCAAATAACACATTCAAATCATCAAATCAAAACCAAAATACCCAAATAACTGTTATCATCGAATCAAACAAAAACCAAAAATCAAAATGAGGAACACATTCAATCCTCTGTTTTTCAGCCTCTGTTTTTCACATTCTGTTTTTCACCCAAAATCAAACCCAGAATCAACCCAAAATCAAACCCAGAATCTGTTTTTCACCCAAAATCAAACCCAGACCAATATGAGGATGAAGATGAACCTGATCTGTTCGATGAAGATGAAGATGATCTGTTCGATGTTCGATGAAGATGATGAAGATGATCTGTTGATGTCTTCGATGAAGATGATGATCTTATTGGGAGTTGTTGATGATCTTCGAGAGGAGAGCGACTATTGATGATGATTATTGGGAGCTGTTGATGATGATGATAATGAAACTAGTCTGCTTTAAATGTAGATATTAAAGGGTGGGGGGTATTATGGACTTTTCACAACAGGAAAACGCTCAAACTGACGGAAGACTGACGGCAGGGACGCAAAGTGTTATGAAATGAATACCACAGAGGCTCAGAATGCAAAAAATTGTTTTTAGGGGCTCAAGTTGATGTTTGGGACATTCCACAGGGACGCAAATTGCATTTTACTCAAAAAAAAAATATGGTGAGAATCAAGTGGGCACCCCAAATCATCCTTGTAATGCTCGTTATGTGGCTGGTCGATTGACCCATAGCGCCCCCATAACGCCCAGGCAACGGTGTACGGTGCACTATGGGGGTGATGTGGCATAGGGCGCTACTCCATACCATGCAGCCTTATAATAGTCATTGTAGAACTTACTTTCTAAATTTGACCGATAAATTACTTCACAAGTCACAACTAAACTTGAAAAAATTACTTCACCAAAGCATGCAATTTTTGTAACGAAATGTACGACCATGTTAAGCAAACTTTGATGCATTATATTATATCTCTATTGACCGTCCGTAATGGGGCGGTATGTACCGCCGGCGCTATGAGTTGGTTTTGTCCTCTCCTCATGAAATACATAATGGCATGATCCATTCTTCCCAACTCACTCACACACACACACACACACACATATATAGGCTCATGCGGGAACCACCTCTATTGCGAGAACCGCGAGAACCAATGTGAACACAAACTAAAATAGCTAAAAAAACCTAACCCCCCCCCCCCCCAAACCAACCAAGCTAAAATGCTAAAAACTAAACCCCCCAAAAACCTAAAAAAAATAAAAACAAAACAAAAAAACACATAAATTTTTTTAGTTAAAATCGCTACTTTTAGTAGCAAAAAAAAATTTCTTTTTTTTATACTAAAAGTAGCGATTTTTTTAAAATAAAATATTAAAAAAAAATTTGTGTGTTTTTTAGCTATTTTTTGTTGTGTTCACATTAGTTCTCGTGGTTCTCGCAATAAAGTGTGGTTCCTAACGGATCTTTGTCATATATATATATATATATAAAAGGAGGTTCATTTGAGAAGACAATTAATATGAGAAGAAAAAGAACAAATGGTACAATTGTAAAACACTAAATAGTTCTCTCATCTCATTTATTATTCTTTTTGACTAATTAATTAGTCATAAAGATTATCATGCTACACACTAAAATTTTTGCCTAGACACATCAAAATTTATCCTACACGTTTTTTAAATTTATCCTACACAACTCGTAATTCATCCTACACACCTCTTAATTTATCCTACACCTTAAATTAATTTTTTTTCTTCTTTGAAAAGATATATTTTTTTTTGAAAATAAGTTACAAATTTAATTTAGTTAGCTATTAAAAAAGAAGACTAACAATTAATGATTTATCTAATTTTACCAATATACCCTTACACCCATATTAAATGCAAAAATTAAATGAAGTAAAATAAAGCATTCTTATTGGTTGAAGTTTGTTCTTTTTTATTCTTACAAAAAATTTCTTCTCATTTGAACCCTCCACTATATATATATATATATATATATATATATATACATATGTATGTATAATTGAAGGGGTTATATAACCCCCTTACCACTACACCCTCCCCTATTGTGATATAAAACCCCACAAAACTCTCCTCATGCACTTTTCGTCACTTATCGCATAACGCCCCAAAAGGGATTTTATGACTACACATGGTTAGAAGGAAAACAAGGATGAACAACAGTAGACTCGCATTGGTCCATGTAGGTGGGCCACAAGCTGGGTTATTTTTTTAATACAAGTTGGGTATGGAAATGGAAATGAATCGGGGTAGAAAAAATGGCTTGTTCATGTGGTTGGCACTTAGGTAGTTAGGCTTGCAACCTAGAGGCCTCGGGTTCAATTCCAGGCCCATGTACATAGAATAGAGCCTGATTTTATTTTTGACCCGCATGTTTCTTAGACCCAGCAAGTGTTTATTTTACAACCCAATAACCTTTGAGCAAGTTAGCAAATTACAGCCCAGTAACCTTTGAACAAGTTACTAAATTCGAGCACAACATGACATCGTGTGTGTTATTATACTAATCGGAAACAATTTAAAAAAAAAAAAAAACTGAAAATAGTTAACATGGTAATACAATAATAATTTAGTTAGTATTTTAGTGGTATTTCATGAAATTGTAAGTCAACAATTTGGTGAACATATATAAAATTTACCAAACAAATTAGAAAACATATTATTTAAGCTTAGTGATGATATAAATGCACAAATTTTGGTTACGGACATAGAAATGGTAAAAGTTTACACCTAAGTTCACGTGACCGAAGTAATCCCAGACCAAAAAATTAGTGTGTTGTAAACGATCGTAGTGTAAGATTAAATATATTATGTAACAATATTTAATCTATAGCCATTATAATCATTTACATAATAAAGATCAAAATATATAATAACCTATTATTTAAATTAGTTGGTAATTGTTGATGGACCATATTGCCCTTAGTAACTAATTAGGTTTCCTCCTGGGTGCTTATATAAGGAGAATCAAGTGGAGGTTAAAGGGTTACTCAGTTTCACACCCCATAAGCCTAACATCAAATTCGTCCTCCATCTCCTAACCGATACCCTTTTCGGTTCTCTAAGCCCCATCATCAGTCAGCACCCTAAGGAGGAACCAGATCAAGATGACAAGCATGTCGAACTCCATTACTGGATTCTCCACTGGACTTTCTGCTGTGACAGGTATGATTTACTGTTTTCCCTCATGCTCAAACAGAACAGAACCAACATGTGGTATCAGAGCATATGTTGATTAGTCGGTTCTGTTTTCGTATCCATTAATTCTGGGATTGAAACTTGGAAAACGGATTTTTTGTAACTTTAAAACTGTGACAGCCGGTTTCGAGTCATGAAGATCGACTCGAGATCTCTGTTTTCGGGAAAAAGATCAATTATATGTTCGTTCGAAATCAACTGGGTAATATTATAACCGAAATCTGTTTAAGAAAGGCTTTAAAATTCAGGTTTCGGGTTCCAGAATTTTATTTTTATGTTTAGGGTTCATCGCATGTTCTTAGGAAATTCGAAAATTCTGTTATGATTTGGAATATGATTTGGATTATGAAGTGTTTTTTCTGTTTTGATCTGTTTTGTCCTCAATAGATTTTCGAAAAACTGTTATTAGATAAACATATCATAATTTTCGAAATATGTTGATAAAATTAGATCATCTTAAAACAGGAAACAATATCTCATAATCCCTTAGATTTCGAATTTCAGTTATGTTATCACAAGAAACAGCTATCAACAGTGGACTCGAGACCAAGATCTCGACTCGAGACCACAAGGTCTCGACTCGAGACCATAACGCATCAACTCGAGACCACTGAGGATTCGACTAAGGCCATTAAACCATTACAACTCGAGACAGAGGTCTCGACTCGAGACCATTAGATCTCGACTCGAGACCATAACGTGACAAGGCGAGACCATTACGTATCAACTTGAGACAGAGGTCTCGACTCGAGATCATTGGATCTCGACTCGAGACCATAACGTGTCAACTCGAGACAAAGGTCTCGACTCGAGACAACAAGGCTGTGACTCGAAACCTCATTATTTTATTTTAAACTCGAGACAACAAGACAACAAGTTCGATCCGCGCTAACGGGTGGTTTGCTATTAAATAAATGGTTTTGTAATTTACTTAGTTAATTTAATCAGAATCAGATAATATTTTGCAAAACCAGAATAGCTTAACTTGAATGAGTTTTTGATATATCATTTCTGGCCAAAGCTGACTTGATATATATACTTATCGTTCAAGTATTACGAAAGCTATGTTGTGTGTGCATCATAAGCATGAATGTCTTAATTTCTGGCCAAAGCTGATTTAATTCATTCATAGATGGCATACTCAACAAGTGCATAACTAAAGTGATTGTTTCAATTTCTGGCCAAAGCTGATTTGTTACAACCACTTTGCACATATGCTTAAATGATTACACTTCTGGCCAAAGCTGTTTTGTTTTCGTTTAAGTAGAATTTTTAGCTAAGTCTATTATTTTGATGTTAGTAATAGACAATATCACAACTTCATAATGTAAAATGGTCATTATTTATGCCTGCCTTAGTTTAACGTGCCCTTAGATCACATTAGGACTTCTTCACTTGTATCATAACTTGCTCATCTTATTTCCACTATCAGCACCAAATTGCGGAATTCCACCTTTAACTGGTGAAAACTTTGCTGCATGGAAGGATGCCCTCATGCTTACACTTGGAGTGCTGGACTTTGATTATGCTCTAAGAGAGGATAAGCCAGCAGACCTTACTCCACAGAGTACTGTTCCTCAGCAGTTACTTCATGATAAGTGGACTAGAAGTAACCGCATGTCTCTCATGTTCATGAAGCAGTCCATTAATCACTCTATTAGAGGAGCTATTCCTGATTCTGACGATGCTAAAACCTATTTGGCTTCTGTGGAGGCTCAGTTCAAGGGGACGTCTAAAGCACACGCTAGTACTCTTATTCTCAAGCTGGTGACAACTAAGTATGATGGGAGGAGCGGCATTCGCGAGCACATCATGATGATGAATGACATGGCCAATAAGCTGAAGGGGCTGGAAATGGAAATCAGTGATGGTTTCCTTGTTCATTTCATCATCACTTCGCTTCCTTCGTCCTTTGAAGCATTCAAGATCAATTACAACACTCAGAAGGACAAATGGACGATGAGTGAGCTGGTCGCTATGTGCGTACAGGAGGAAGAGCGTATGAGGATGGATCGCCATACTGATGTTGCCAACTTCACTACCTCCAACTCTAAGAAGAGGAAGAACAATTATCAGAGGAAGGATGCTTCTAAAGTCCAAAGGCCTAATCCTAATCCTAATACAAGTGCACCTTCCAGCTCTAAGAACTCCTTAGGCAGTATCCGCTGCAAGTTCTGTAAGAAGTCAGGACACATGCAGAAGGAATGCCCTGACTTTAAGGAGTGGCTGGCTAAGAAAGGTAACGATTATTTTATGATACTTGAGTCCTATAATTTAAGTGTTCCTGCTAATTCTTGGTGGTTTGATTCTGGTTCTATGGTTCATGTTACCAATTCTACTCAGGGATTCCTTTCAATCCGGAAGCTGGAAAGAAACCAAAGAACGCTTAAGGTTGGGGATGATCGAGAATTAGAAGTGAAGGCCATTGGAACATTACAATTAGTTATGAAAACTGGTTTATGTATTAAACTTTATGATACCTTATATGTTCCTGAGGTAACTCGGAACCTTGTATCAGGACCAAAGTTAGACATGGACGGTTTTATTGTTTCCCATGGTCATCGCAAACTCTCTATCCTTTATGATTCTGTTCTTTATGGTACTGGTATTCTGGATGGTGGTCTCTATAGATTAGAACTAGAAGATAACTTTTCCAAATCTTTGTTGTCATATAACATTAATGAATCACTCACAAAGATGGAAGAGAAACGAGACTTAGAAACTTCATCCATGTTGTGGCATCAGCGTTTAGGCCACATTTCGAAAGAACGATTAAATCGTCTTGTAAAGGATGAAGTCTTACCTCCTCTCGATTTCTCCGATTTTGGAACATGTGTCAAATGTCTTAAGGGTAAAATGACATTAGCGAATAAGAAAGGTGCCACTAGGAGCTCTAATTTATTAGAACTCATTCATACTGACATTAGTGGTCCCTACCAAATCGCTGGCATAACAGGACATACTTCATTTATCACTTTTATTGATGATTATTCTCGTTAAATGTACTTGTATCTTATTAAGGAAAAATCTGAATCTCTAACAACTTTTAAAGATTATAAGGCTGAAGTTGAAAAGCAATTAGATCGTCAGATTAAAGTTGTGAGATCAGATAGAGGCGGTGAATATTATGGAAGACATACTGATGTGGGTCAAGCTCCTGGTCCATTTTATGAGTTTTGTAAGGGCCAGGGGATTGTGAACCAATACACCATGCCTGGTACACCTCAGCAGAACGGTGTCGCTGAAAGAAGAAACCGTACCCTTATGAACATGGTGCGCAGTATGTTAGCCAACACTAATTTACCATTATTCCTCTGGACTGAAGCGTTAAAAGCAGCTGTTCATATACTCAATAGAGTTCCTTCTAAGTCTGTCCCTAAAACTCCTTATGAACTTTGGACAGGAAGGAAACCGAGTCTTAAATATATGAAAGTATGGGGCTGCATTGCTGAAGCAAAACTTTATAATCCTTTCCTAAGGAAACTTGACCCTAAAACAGTTACCTGTTTCTTTATCGGGTATCCTGAGAACTCTAAGGGTTATCGTTTCTATTGTCCTTCCCATGTCACCCGTATTGTTGAAACCAAGCGTGCCGCGTTCTTGGAGGATTTCAAGGTCAGTGGGAGCAGTACCAACCCTTATGAAGAATTGCAAGAAGTACAAGACGCGGGGGGGAGAGACTCGTCGCTTACCATTACTCCGATTACTCCTCTTGTACCCAATGCAACTACTGTACCTGAAGCTACTGCACCAACTCAAAATTCACCTCTACAATCAGAACCCATTATACCTCATGACGAAGGCACATCAAACGCTCAAAACCAAGACAACGCTGAACCCGATAATCCACTCAGGAGGTCATCTAGGCAAAGAAGGGCAACTAATTGGGATGATTATGTTACCTACCTGACTGAAATGGATGTTGGAAAGCTCAATGATCCTATCTCTTACAATGAAGCCGTTAGCAGTGATCAGTCTTCTGAATGGAATAAAGCAATGATTGAAGAGCTTGAATCCATGAAGAAAAATGACGTTTGGGATTTGGTAGAATTACCCAACGGAGCCAAACCCGTAGGATGTAAATGGGTATTCAAAACAAAACTGGATCCGAATGGGAACGTTGAACGCTACAAAGCGAGATTGGTTGCAAAGGGCTACACTCAGAAAGAGGGAATTGATTATCAAGAGACGTTTTCACCTGTCTCTCGTAAAGATTCATTAAGGATCGTCATGGCCCTAGTAGCTCATTTTGATTTAGAGCTACATCAGATGGACGTTAAAACCGCTTTCCTTAACGGAGATTTGGACGAAGATGTTTACATGAAACAACCTGAAGGCTTTAAACCTGAAGGTCAGGAGCATCTAGTCTGTAAGTTGAAGAAATCCATTTACGGGTTAAAACAAGCATCACGTCAATGGTACCTCAAGTTTGATGAAGTCATGAAGAAGCAAGGTTTTATGAAGAATCAAGTGGATCAATGCACCTACCTCAAGATGAGTGGGAGCAACTTTACTATACTTGTCCTTTACGTAGATGATATTCTATTGGCAAGTAATAGTTTAGACATGTTGCATGAGTCGAAGCGGTTACTTTCGCATAACTTCGACATGAAGGATCTCGGAGAGGCTTCTTACGTCATTGGCATCGAAATTCACCGAGATAGACACAAAGGGATCTTAGGATTATCCCAGAAGGCTTACATAGATCGTGTCCTTACACGATATAACATGCAACAGTGCAAACCCTCCGTCGCTCCAGTAGTTAAGGGAGATGTTTTCGGTTCATTCCAGTGTCCGACAACAGAGGTTGAGAAGGAGCAAATGAGCCAGATACCTTACGCGTCAGTAGTCGGGAGCTTGATGTATGCTCAAGTCTGTACTCGCCCAGATATTGCTTATATTGCTGGAATGTTAGGCCGTTATCAGACTAATCCTGGCCTAGATCACTGGAAAGCAGCTAAGAAGGTACTTCGATATCTGCAAGGGACGAAAGACTACAAACTGACTTATAGAAGAAGTGATCATTTAGAAGTGGTGGGCTATTCTGATTCTGATTTTGCAAAGTGCAAAGATGACAAGAAATCCACTTCGGGCTATATCTTTATGTTAGCAGGCGGCCCTATCTCATGGAAGAGTCATAAACAACAGTTAACCACAACTTCCACAATGATGGCAGAGTACATTGCTGTTTATAACGCAACCTGTCATGGAATGTTGCTTAGAAATCTGATCACTGGACTCAAAATCGTTAATTCCATTTCTAGACCATTGAAGCTTTACTGTGATAATTCAGCTGCCGTTAGTTTCTCGAACAGTAACAGTTCGACTGGAGCTGGTTTATATCTCGATACAAAATATCTGTTTGTACGTGAACGAGTTGAGGAAAATAATCTTTGTATCGAGTATATTAGTACTAAGGATATGCTTGCGGATCCGATGACTAAAGGTCTCCCTCCTAAGGTTTATGAAGAACATGTTCGTAATATGGGATTTTGTAAAGACCTTATTTGAGCATATTGTACTAGCTTATGTTTTATGTTAATGAAATTTCCTCAGTTTGATTTTGTATGTCTCTTAGAATATGCTCAACCGGTATAATGGCATATTGACAAATAAAGTTACAAATCAAACAAAGGGCTTATGCGTATTTTGATCATGACGATTAGGTTTTAAATTAAGGCTATAGTATGATTAATGGGGGTCCTGAGTCGCATAATGATTCAACGGCTGTATTTCTCTGCTATAGTACTTGTTTAAGGCTAAAATGAGTGTTAACTCCTGATCAGGCTTATCTAATACTCATAGTAAATGATTACTCGGCTAAGTGGGAGAATGTAAGATTAAATATATTATGTAACAATATTTAATCTATAGCCATTATAATCATTTACATAATAAAGATCAAAATATATAATAACCTATTATTTAAATTAGTTGGTAATTGTTGATGGACCATATTGCCCTTAGTAACTAATTAGGTTTCCTCCTGGGTGCTTATATAAGGAGAATCAAGTGGAGGTTAAAGGGTTACTCAGTTTCACACCCCATAAGCCTAACATCAAATTCGTCCTCCATCTCCTAACCGATACCCTTTTCGGTTCTCTAAGCCCCATCATCAGTCAGCACCCTAAGGAGGAACCAGATCAAGATGACAAGCATGTCGAACTCCATTACTGGATTCTCCACTGGACTTTCTGTTGTGACAGGTATGATTTACTGTTTTCCCTCATGCTCAAACAGAACTGAACCAACACGTAGTCCTTTCCACAATTTAAAAGTACGCATTCTATCTTCTAGCAATTGGCTAGGGTGAATGTCTTCTTTTAATGAAAACCTTTCATACTCTTTTGTGTTTAAAATACCTTTGCATATTCCAATATACGGTTGGCTTGATATACCTCATTCTATTAGTTTTGATCGAACATCTTTGAAAATATCAAATCTTGAAGGTTTTTTTTTTTTTTTTTTTTTTTGAATGACAGGGTGCAAACAAGTTAAAAAAGCGGTATGTAACCCTTTTAAAATCCATGATTCGGTTAAGTAATGAAGCTAGTAAAAACTTAAATCACAAGTTCACTAAAGTGTACAAATTCTTATATCTAAGGGTGTAAACAAGCCAGGATGAGCCCGAGCCCGACTAGGCTCGAGCTCGGCTCATCATGTTTTTATGAAGCTCGAGCTCGGCTTGGTTCGAGCCTACTTATTTGAGCTCGAGCTCGAGTCGCGAGTGAAACCCAAAGCTCAAGCTCGGCTCGAGCTATTTTGAGAACAACCTCAAACAAGCTAAAAGCTCGCTCGAGCTCGCTTCAATATCGCTTAAAGGAGCCAAAGCTCGGCACGCCAATTTTATCATCATCATTATTACATTATATATAAAAATAAATAAAATTTTGTTTGAGCACGTTTAGGCTCCCAAGTCTAAACGAGCTTTGTATTTCAGGCTCGGGCTCGATAACTAAACGAGCACTATTTCATGCTCGAGATAACAAGGGGCTTGTTTACACCTCTATAGGGACAACTTTCGATCTCTAAAAGTTGATCTATGGGGACAACACCAATAGGGACCACCTTAATAACCTGTAGGGAGAGGCCTATAGGAACAAAAGCTGTAGATACCATATCTCGTCCCTAAAAGTTAAAAAAATTGGTTTCCACATATGTTTTTCCTTGTTGTGGTAGTACATTATATATATATTATATATATATTGTTGACGAGTGATGATGAATAGTTATTTTATTTTTATAATAATATATAGCTTTTTATTATGTATTATTTAATATATTATAATAGTTTATCATTATATTTACTTTATTTTTATTGTTATATTTACTTTTAATGACATATTTTTAAGTTTTCCCCTTTTTTTTAAAACATATATTTCCTTTACAATTTTTAATAATTGTTTTTCTTTTTTAGAACATATATTAATTTATCAATTAATTTAATACTTCTTTAATAAATTTATGTTTATAACTTTTTTCCAAAAATTTAAGTACGTAGTTTTGCTTAATTTTTTCCCTAACATTCTGTTATAAGTTTTGTTAAAAACGAAGTTGTACTCAAAATAAAGTATTTATTTGGTATTATACGAGGATAAACTAAATTGTTCTAATGGTTTGGCTTTCTAAACAACATTTTTTATTTTCAAATCACGTTTGTTTTACATTATTATTTACTCGGTTTCGCCGCAACGCGCGATGTAAAAAAAGCTAGTATACATAATTCAACAATGGTCTATGACTCTATGGTCTATTATCTACTACACCAGTGATTGATGGGCCAAAATATATTAGCAAACCCTCGTAATTTTAGCTCGGAACTTAAATACACCTTACGTTACTCATAGATAGGGCTGTAAACGAACCGAACGTTCAGCGAACAGTTCGTGAACCGTTCGGCGGGAAGTTCGTTTATGTTCGTTCGTTTATTAAACGAACGAACATGAACAAGAAATTTCGTTCGATTAGTTAAATGAACGAACATGAACAGAGGTCTCGTTCGTTCGATTGTGTTCGTGAACGTTCGGTAAGGTGTTCGTGAATTTGCGTTCGTTTATGTTTGTATGTTTGTGTTTTAATTGAAGATCTTTGTACTTTCTTATATTTTATTTGTACTTTTTATATTATTAAACTTTTATTTTTTTTATTTCCTTAACAATTAAACTAGGAAACCAACTTTCACCTTGTTTATGCATCATTTCCCTTTCATTTCTCATTATTTACATCCACGAATACAATCGACCTCCGTTCCACAATAAGGGATTCAAGTTCGAGTGCTACTCTCTGGGCCATCTATCTTTATCCTTCGTCGCGTTCGCCAAATTTATTTGTGTTCGTTTGTGTTCGTGAACCGTTCGCGAACACGCTCATTTCCTTAATGAACGAACACGAACATAAAATCTCGTTCGGTAAGTGTTCATGAACCGTTCGTGAACACATTTATTTCTTAACGAACGAACACGAACAAGGCCTTGTTCGTGTTCGTTCGGTTCGTTTACAGCCCTACTCATAGAGGTTCATATACCCACTACCACTCTCTCTCTCTCTCTGGTATCACTCGTTCCAAAAGAAAAAAAATTAGCGGGAAAAGCAAAGGAAAAATGGAGAATAAGGGCGTTGGGGGGAAACGAAAAGCCGATGGAGACGATGGGTCTGGTAACCGGAAGAAAATAAACACCAGCTGTAACGTTGAATTGATCGTCGATGATGTTGAAGTCGAGAAGGAGAACGACTCCAGTGACGATGATGTTGAAGTCCAGGAGAAGAACTGTTATAGTGACGATGACGTTTCTAACAACGACGAGATAAAGAGTAAGGATTCTTCCGATCCTCGTCGTTGGTTGTATATTTGCTATATTTTGTTGCTTTAAGGATTTATTAGATTTTTAGGGTTTATTTTATGAATTTTCTCGATCTGGGCTGGTTTGAGGTAAATATGATACACTGGGTTCCATTCCTCTATCCTGCATGCATATTAACTATTTACATTTCTAGGAAATAACTCTCGTGAACTACTTTGATTTAGTGTCGTTGTTTGTTTCTTTACATTGCTTTTGTGGGTGAAGTTGTGTGTGTTGTAGAGGATTTAAAGCTTGATGGTATAGAGAAATATGTTAGATGGATATGTTAAATGTTAATTTTAATTTCAACAAGTAATGAGTGTAACGTTGACTTTTTGTTTTTGCTTTTCCTTGTTCACATATGTTAGTCAAGATTGCCGCCACCGGAAAGATCATTACCCTTAAAGTCAACGGCCCCGACACCGTTGGCAGCATAAAACTCAAGATCGAGACTGAGGAACATATTCCCTTTAACCAGCGGAACTCATCTTCAACAATAAGGTTCTTGAAAACTTCAGTACATTTGCCAACTTGCGCATCAAGAAGCAATCCACCCTAACGCTTATGGGTAGATCAGGGGAATGTATCAACATATCCATCAAGACCCTGTTGGTTCAGGTCCCACTCCACACACACAACTGACCCACTTGTTTGTATGTAATATGTATGTAGTGAAGAAATATATAAATGTGGAAGAGATATCAAAGCTTCTGTTACGAAGGAAGAAAAATGGGTACATAACAAAGAAATAATACTCCTATTTATAATAACAAACAAATAAAAGCACATGCCAATTAAACTATCAACTCCTATTTTCTTGGCATGCACGTTGATCGATCTCCACTCAACGTTTCTTTCCATGGAACTCGGTCAAACATATACAAAGTCTATAACAGCCCATCTAACCCGTTTGACCCATAAACGAACTCGTGACCCGATAATGTGCCGACCCGTGACCCGTTAAACAACCGATTAACCCAACAGACCCCAAAAGGAAAGACCATCAAGTCTTTGACAGTCAAATCCTTAGACACGGTTGGCGATGTGAAAGCGAGGACACATTGTACTGGGGATGTGCTGATCTTCAATGATAGCGTCCTTCAAGATAGCAGTATTTTAGCTGACTTGCATGTCATCGATGGATCAACGCTCATACAAATTTCTAAAGCGGTTGAATTGTTAAAAATATTTGTGAATACCTATACTGGAAAGACGATCTCTTTGTTTGTCTACCCCACAGACACCATTGCGGTTGTAAAATTGGAGATCCAGTATAAGGAACATATTCCATGGAACGAGCAGGCTTTGATCTACAACAACATGGTTCTCGAGGATGACAGTACCCTTTTAGAGTTCAACATCTACAGGAACTCGACCCTCACTCTTATGCGTAAGCGTAAACCAAGGCAATTTATTCCAATATACATCAAGACCCTCACTGGAAAGATCATTACGCTAGAAGTCAAACCCTCGGAGACCATCAAAGAAATAAAAGCCCAGATCGAGTATGAGGTAGATATTCCGTGTGACGAGCAAGAGTTGATCTTCAACGAAATGGTTCTACCAAACAGCGATTCCCTTGCCGAGCTTCACATCAACAAGGAATCCACACTAACAGTTATGCGTTTGTCAAAGGGATTCATGCGTATATTCATCAAGACCGCTACTGGAAAGACCATTATATTGGATGTCAAACCTTCGGAAACCATCCACGATGTGAAATCGAAGATTCAGGATAAGGAGAAGGTATTCCCCCGGACCTGCAGAAACTGATCTGGAGCGGAAAACTACTTAATGATAGCGCTACCCTTGCCGACTACCACATCTCAGAGGAATCAACCTTCCGTTTAAGTTGTTAGATTAGAGCAAGATATCTTATGATCCATTATTATATTATAGTAAGAGATGATGTTTCTGTCTTTTGATGTAGTTCTGTTTTGTGAACTTGTTGGCTACAAGTGTTTGAATTAGTTGGAAAGCCTAAACTATATAAGAGTGTTTAAAATGTTGAATGGTATTATCTGATATTTCAGTTACTTATTATATGAATTGAATCTTTTGAAATGTTTATGTTTCATTGAGACTTATTCTTCCTAATATCAATATCATTATTTATAACTTAGAATTAATATCATTATTGATTTCGACACAAAATATTAATAATATAGTGAAAAGTTGATATCAATATATGTTTTGAAATTAGAATGCACTCAGGAATCACCACACCTCATAGGACACTCCGATTCTTTTTCCTCCACTTGGTCGAGTTCATTTATATTGGGTAGGGTTAAATTGAGTTTTTTTTTTACCTGCTTGTTTCAAAAACATAATCACAACTAATACTACATGTAAAAATATTTCACAAACGATGCAATAGCCATTGTGAATCACAATTTAATTTTTTCTTGTAGCCTTTTCAGAATTATACAGGGAATGTTCTGACTTTGCAACAAATAATAGACCAACGGTAGTAGCTGGGCTGGTTAAGCAAAAGGGTTGAAGGGTTCAACTTTGCCTAACGCAGGTCGTGGGGTCCCCCCACGTTTGCAAGACGTGGAAGGAGGTTCACTAGTTTATTTTTGTTATTTGCTAAGGATCCTCCTCTGAAGTGTGTTCAGATTCAGATGAAGGAGCAAATAGAATGTGTGTGTTTGATATGAAAGAGAGAGTGACTCGCATGAAGCAAGTACTCGAGATGAATGACCAGAGATTGCGAGAATCAGGGCTGGCCAGAAATGTCTCCTGAAGTAAATGAAGTGTCAATTTATAGGAGAAGACATCTCCCAAAGAAGAATGCATTTGACTAGTGACCTTGCTTGCAGTGAGGGGCTTGCCCTTTCGGGGGTTAAAGCCTTTTGACCCCTGGATAATAGCGTGTGCTCTGCAGACCTGCGTTGCTTTTGCGGCTGGCGAGTTGGTGGAGCTATCCGGAGATGTGACTTATTTACTGTTTCCGTATTGCTTTACTTCATCTCCTCAGCTTTTCAACCATTGAACCATTTAACCCTTTGAGCGTTTACATATATAGTCATTTTATTTAGTCTTGGGCAACCCCCGTCATCAGCCCCCCAAGTCAGAGGTTTTTGGGGAATGAGCTCAAAGACTTCTGACTTTTATACGTGTATTTTATTGCCTAAAGGTTTCAAGGGTTCGATGCTTGAAGGCTTGAAGGGTTGTAGGCAGTTAATATCTGAATTTTAAATAACTGACAACTGATTTGATTGATGTATGGCAGTTCATAGGGTGGCGGTTTTGCAGAAGTTACTGTTTTGCCATTATTACCCCTATTTTAGGTTATTTTCTTTTATATTTGCATTTCTCATTCACTTTCTACATAATTCCATCAAGTTCTTCTCCTGCAATTTCTTTCCTCTTCCAATGTTAGTTTCGGTTTCCTTTGCATTTTCCTTATATTCTTCATATTTTCTTGCAAAAATGTTTTCGTGAGAGCCCTAGTGATCATAGTCTAGACTCGAGAAAGAATCCTAGTTCGCTATGATCAGAGCTCTGATACCAAGCTGTCACACCCTGGCTTTGCGGAAGCGTGGTTAACTTTTGGTGTGACTTCTTAATACCATAGCTTAATCATAACAAAGCTATATGAATTAAAAACCATGCAAGTCATCCATTAAGTTTTGAAAACAACATACAGTACCATTGTTTTAACATACAACCATAACCTTGTTCAGTAGACATTACAACTTATAACATAGCATAAACGTGGTTTAAGGACTGTGTCTTGTCCAGGAAAGAGACACATCCCCTAAACCCTGATGACTTCATGACAAGTGCAGCGGAAAACGTTCCATACCGTGCCAGATCCGTTTTAATTTCCTGAAATACATGTGAGTTGAAAAATCAACAATAATGTTGAGCGAGTTCATGTGTAAGTGAGTATGTAAAACACTTGTGAGTATAAAAATAGTTGTGGTATGTAGCAGTGTAAGAGGACTTGTGATCACCAATGGTTTGCAAGGCCACTGACATATGTGAAGTGCAAATAGGGAGACTCAAACCTAGCAGATTTCGCCACGGCAAAGTATGTGGACAAAGTCACCCCACGGTCCGTTTCTAGTTTGGCCGGGGGCTGGGCTCGCTACACCCAGATAGATCTACCGCTCCTGTCCCTCGGTCCCTCCATGAGGACTAATGGCCCCATGTTGTTCCTATCCACTCACATGATCGTATAACACCTCCTTACGTTAAACATACCGTTGTAAAGTACTCGTAAATCATAGTAACATGTATTTCACCCCCGCAGTTAAGTAAACTGAAAACAGTTAGAGAAAAGGGGGACATGAACTCACAGTGAATGCGCGTCTCTACCAAGTGTCTCCAATACAGTAAGCTGTGCAACGACCTACAAGTGCTAATTCTATTAGACGGACGGCCGTGCTTTAGCTTTATAGTTTAAGTCTTTGGGAAATAGTTAGACAACTATTTCGTGTTTATGTTCCGTATACACTTGGTAGTTATTCTTCTTCCCAAGGATGGGGGATACAATACATGTGCGTAAGTTACGTTTTATCAATCTTGTGGTAATGTAATTACCGGTGTAACTTATATGTTTGTGGAAGCGTTCGTAAAGTTTTGGAATCATTAACGCTTGTAAATATTATTTTCACTCTAAAATAATATTTATGTATTTCACAAAATAATCATAAACAGTGTTGTGACAAATATATTTATCACGTTAATCTTTGTGAAAATCCCACCTCCGAATATTTAGTGATTAAAGTCATGGCGAAATTTTATGTTTCGAAAATATGTCGAAAATAGTTCTAACACTTGTTGTGTAAATAATTCTAAGTGTTAGGTTTTTAGAAAATTTCGCCAGAGTTTCCTCTGTAACTGGAGGTGGCCACGCTTTCAAGCGTATCATTTTCTTTTAACAAATCAATTCAACAACTTCTTTATTCAATCAAACAATTTCCGACACATCAAACTAGTCGACAAGTATGTAAATTTGCATAATCGCATGAACTTGTAGTTTTTCCCGCATCTATAGTGTAAATCCCCTTTATATATGTAGATCTTTATATAAAGTAACTTCAATCTTGTAAAAACCTCGTGTTTAGAGAAATCCGACTTTACAACTTCTAGTAACAAGTGGCAAATTTACTTCTTTGTCGGATCTCTTTGTTTCACAAGTGTTTACACACTTGTGGTTTATAAAACCATATTTATTAGTGTAAGATCCTTTAAAATACATGGTTTCTTAAATGTGTGGTTCTTTGAAGATACCACTTGCGGATACGTAGATCCGCTAGTTTTAAACACCATTTTACCGGTTAAATCACTTTTACACAAGTAAAATATTTTCACACAAGTTCATGTATCTTGTGTGGTAGAGTTTCGCCTTTTAACCCTTGTGGTTACCAAAAACGAGCTTATGTGAAGATACATGATCTTACAAAGTCGGGTTAAACGGAGATCCGAGCTACCACATCATAGATCGGGTCTAGATAAACACAAATTCCAATTACTACATCTTTTACACAAGTTACTAGCTATTAACCACCACTTTTAGTATTTTTACTAGACTTTTGATCATCATCTTTCATTTTAACGAGATTCAACCGACACAATTTCTTTTAACCACTTTAGATGAGTGTAAAAACAAGTTTTAAACATTATACCTCTAGCTCGGGGCTAGGGAAGATCTTTGGCGAAAAAGAGGTGGATAAAAGCTAACGGTAGAGGTCCTTCGCGTTCCGCTTGCTCCAAGACTCCTAATACGCGATCTTTATCACTTGTATGATGATGGAATGCAAGATCAAGGACCGAAAATATGAGGAGAGTAAGAGGGGTGTTCGGCCGAGAATGAAAGGGAGCAAGAGAGAGTTTTTGGTGAGTGGTGTTTTGGTGATAATGCTCATGTGTTCAAGTGTTATTTTATAGGCAAACTCTAGGTGTTATTATCCCATGGATAATGTGTCATCAAGATAACCAACATCCAAGATTAGCAAGATCATGCAAGGTACAAGTATGTCCCCCACTAGGGGACGGTTATGAAAGGGGTGGGGGGTTGGTTCGATTGTAACTAGATGGTTAGGGAGTTTAGTTTAGTTAATTAGGTTAACTAAGTATTTAACTTAGTTAGTTGTATGTTATGCGTTATGACGGGTGTTAGGGTAATCAGAGACCCTAACTGGCTCAGAAAAATATAATTAGTGAAAATATTAATATTTTCATGTTCCGGGTAAAGTCCGGGTTTCCGGTTGGATAGTAATCCGTTAAAGCGTTACAAAAACTTTAAAGTGTCGTTATTGTTATTTTTAGTGACACAATTTGTTTTCCCGACACTTTAGAAAGTGTCTAGTGTTATTTTCTCATGTTCTGGCACTTTACTAGTCAGCTAGAAGCTGGTTTGTTTATTAAAGTGCTGTGTTTGGTACTTAAAGTACGTTTTAGGCACATCCGAATCAGTGTATCTTATTCCTAGAGACGCGGTACCACAACCCTTATATCCCTACACTCACTACCAGTGTAGCAAAAATATATGAGGCTCTTAACAGGCCTTAGAGGCAGTGTCTGCCTGATGCTGGTTATTTCAGCATGTTCACTGTGTATCCGTTTAGTGCTACTGTGCTTTTTGTGCATCATGTTTGTCACTAAGGTGCCGTATGTAAATAATGTAGTGACAGCATATAAAGTATGATGCAAGTAAGTGCATGTATCAGTATGCAGGTAGCAGTTCATCAGCTAGTTCAATCAAGCACAGTAATTAAGCAGTAATTTATCATTAATTAAGTTGTACGGATACCTGGTTTAGTGCGGGTTGTCACATCCCTTTTCCCTCTTTGTTTTGAATTTGTTAGAATATTATCGGGTTTCCTTTGGGCAAGTTCATCCGAAGGGCATGGCTAGGGTTTTACATTTTGAGGTTTTGTGTCGTGCCCTTGGGTATGATCCCTCACTGTTGCTTTTTCGCCGGTTTTTTCGTTTGGCCAAAAATGGCGATTGGTTCACTTTTGAAACATCCAAGGTTGATTCTTGCCTTATTTCATCTATGGTTATAACGCTTGGGACTTGGAAGGATCGCTTTTTCTGGGTTTCCAATTCTATTGTTCCATTTAAAATGGTGTGGAGGCACCCGGATGCTGTCCTTAATGATCCGGAGCCCTCTGAATCTGAGTTGAATGATGTTTTTCTTAAAGCCATCCGGGAATGCCCTTCGAGGGTTTGTCCCTTTCCTGAACATTTACTAGTTCTTTTAGGGGTTAGTAAAATCTGGGGAAATGCCGATCGGGATCCGGTTCTAATGAGAAGTGGCATGGGTATGCATTTTCATTTTTTGCCCTCTTTGCATTTTTCTTGACTTGTGCCTTATGTGTTTTTATTTTTTATTTGCAGTCATATCTGCTCTGGATTTCATTAAGAGTGACGACACTTCTGATGTTGTGTTTGGGGATGTTCTGTCTGTTCCTGGTGAAAATGTTGTGGTTAGGACTGCCGAGCAAAGGTTTGAGGGCACGGGTTATATTAGCACTTCCAATGTCAAAGGTTTTCCTAAGTCCCATGCTCCCAAGTCTTCAACCCGTCGATCTTCCCGTCGTTTGTTGAAGGCTGGTCCTCAATCCACTTCTACTGAACCAGTGGATTTGAGTGATGATATCGAAGCTTCGGAAGATCAAGGTGGTGAGGTGGGTGCTAAGAAGGAGAAGAAATTGGTTGTTCATGGTAAGAAGGTTTCAGGCAGAAAGGTTGTTGCTACCCCTGTTCAGGGTTCTTCAAGCAGGGACGTTGAAGGGTTGGATCCGGAAGGTGTTTATGTGCCTAATTGGTCGGTGAAAAATGATGACAGCTTTAAGGATGCCGCTGTTTGTGAGGATGCTCTGAGTCACATTGCTCCTCCTTCAGTTCACAATACCATTGCTGGGATGGATGATGACTTGATGCTGTCCCGCATGATTTTGAGCACTTGTAACCTTGTTTCTATGCTTCCTCAAGGGATTGCTCGTTTTCGTAAAAGGATGCAGGAATATGAAGAATTTTCTAAGAAGAAGGATAAAATGAAATCTTCCATGGCTGTGATGAAAAAGGAGATAGCTGGGTTTGCTGAGAAAGAAGCAGCGTGGGACAAGAAGGTTAGTGATTTGACTAGGAGGCATGAAATTGAGATGAGTGACTTGAAAAAGAGCTTTGAGGCTGATCGGTTGAAGCTTAAGGTTGACCGGGAATCTTTATTTGTTCAACAGCAGGCTTTTGGTAAGGAGAAGGAGGGGTTGAAAGCTTCAGTTGCTCGTTCTACCGCTGACAATCAGTGGTTAATTGAGCAAGGTTTCCAGCAGGTTGTTACTTACCTTCTACATTCCAAGGAGTTCAACTCTGCCCTTGGTGAGGTTTATACCAAGCTGCTCAACCTGGGGAAACACCAAGGCCTCATTGCTGGTTATAAGCTTCATGAATCCGGTCATCCTGTGGAACAATCTCCCCTGTTTCGTCCTGATGCTTCCGATATTTTTAAAGGCTCAGTTGAGCAAATGGAGAGACTAACCTACCCTTATATCCACCAAGTTTTTGCTTGTTTTGGTAAGCCTCTTACTGTGTTGCAGGACTTAAAACCGGAAGGCCTTAATGAAAAGGTCTGTGCTGAGATCTTGGGTTCTCTTTCAAGGAAGAGATCCTATTCGGGAGATAGTGATGACACCCTTTCAGGTCAACCGGATGCTCCAAAGGATGCAAGCTTGGAGGCTTCAGTGGTGGGTGGTGATGGAGGTGTGAAGGCTAAGAAGCTGAAGAAAGCAAAAAAGGCCAAAGGTGAAGGTTCCGGGGTTTCCAAGTCCTCTGCTGATGCTTAATTCATAGCTTTCTTAGCACTAAAAACAATTTATGGTTTGTAATGTTAACTTGAACAATATTAGGTTTTCAGGAACCCTTAAGGTTCTTGTTGGTTGTGTTTAAGGCCTGTATGGCCGTTTGAACAATAGTTAAACTTGCAAGTTACTAGGACTTGCCTTAACTTGTGTTTGAAAGTCTTTTAGGGCTTTCTTTGATATGGTATGATGTTTAACTATTTTCTTTGTGTTATGTTTTTATACTTGTGCCTGTTTCGTTAAGGCAGTTTGTTTGGCTTTAACCTTCCAAGCCTTTTGGCTGTCTGTTAATAGGTTGAAGCCTTTGAGGTTTCGAGTTGTTACCCGGGTGGCTTGAAGCCTTGAAGGCTTCTTAGTTTTGTGATCTGACCTGGTTTGTATCTTTATAATTTTTTGTCTAAGTTGTATCGTTCTTTTGGATTTTCTTTGTCTTTTTGTAACTTTGTCTTTGTCAAGTTTGTGTTGTCTTTATGTTTTTTATACCTTAAAGGGTTCAGTGCTGCAGACACTTAGCTTTGGTATTTTTAACAAGAAGACATAGCACCTATCCTTTTTATCATTTCTTTTTTATTTTACTACATAAGCCTGTTGGTTGTATTTCTAAGGCTTAAGGAACATTTGGTGTAGGTTGTTCAGACCTGTCTATGAGACAATTTTGTTTTAACTTAATAAGTCTCATGGAGTTGTATTGATTTAGGAACTCACCCCTTATATAGGTTCGTTCAACCCTTGAACCTATTGAGCGATGTGGCATGGGAGCTCATCCCCTTACATGGCCCCTGCCATGGAGTTTTTTTGCTAGGTTCTCAACCTGATTTTAGGATAGAAAGACAAGTTTGATAAAACAACTTCATTCATTCAAGCAATACTTGCTTTTTACAAAAGGTACTCATAGTGCTGTTCTCGAAATACATTTTGATACAAACCAATCTTTCCTGTCTAAACATGGAACCTTTTCAGGGTTTTGCCATTCCAATGCCTTGGAAGCCTTTTGCCTTCTGAATCTGCTAGCTTGTATGATCCGCCCTTATGTGCTTCAAGGATGGTGTATGGACCTTCCCATTTCGGGCCAAGCTTTCCTTGATTTTCTTTTTTGCTAGCTTCATTGTTTCTGAGGACCAGGTCTCCTGGCTTGAAACGTTCGTTCTTGACTCTCTTGTTGTAGTAGGCTTCCATTTGCTGCTTGTATTTGGCCTCTTGAATTGCACCTTGATCTCGTGCTTCCTCTAGGAGTTGTAAATTCAACATGGTCTCTTTTTGGTTTGTTTCGGGATCCATGTTGACGATTCATTGGGTTACAACTCCTATTTCAGCGGGGATCACAGCCTCGGATCCAAATACCAAGCTATAGGGTGTTTTCTTATGGCTTGTTTTTTCGGTTGTTCTGATTGCCCACAGAACACTAGGAAATTCTTCAAGCCAGTTGCTTTCGTATCTTCCTAGTCTTGTCTTGATACCTTCCACTATGCTTCTATTCGTCCTTTCAACCTGACCGTTTGATTGCGGATAAGCCACTGAGCTAAAAACCTGGTCGATTTTGTATTCCTTGCACCAAACGCTGAAAGGCTTCTCAGCAAATTGCCTTCCGTTATCAGTGACAAGTACTCCCGGCAATCCATAACGGCAAATGATGTTCTCCCAAACAAAGTCAATGACCTGTTTTCCCGTGATCTTAGCAAGTGGTTTGACCTCGGGCCACTTGGTGAAATAATCTATTGCCACCAGCAAGAATTTAACTCCTCCTTTGCTTGGGGGAAATGGACCAACAATGTCCATTCCCCATTTATAGAATGACCATGCCGAGGTTATCGGGACCAAGTCATGCTTGGGACTTTTTGGGATTGGTGCATGAATCTGGCAAGCATCACATTTCCTCAACTGTTCAGCTGTATCACGATGCATTGAGGGCCAGAAATACCCAAGGTTCATGAGCTTTGCAACCACCGACCTAGCTCCAAAGTGAGCTCCGCATATACCTTCGTGAATTTCTTTGATCAAATACTTACTTTGCTCAGGACCGACACATCTTAGCAAGGGAGCAAGGTAACCCTTTTTGTAAAGGGTTTCTCCTTGTAGTACGTATTTCCTTGCCTTGATTTCAACCCTTTTAGCTTCTACTTGATCATTGGGTAATTCACTATTTTTAAGGAACTTTTTGATGGGTGTCATCCAGTTTGGATCTTCTTCGGTAACTACATCTTGAACTTCCAATTCATCGATTGATGGAGCCTTCAACACTTCTACCAGCACCTTCTTGGTAAGGTGGGCGAAAGTGAGAGATGCAAGCTTACTTAGGGCATCAGCCTTTTTGTTTTAAGATCTGGGGATCTGTTTGATGTTGCACGCTTGGAAGGTACTCATCAGCTCTTTGGATTTTTCTCTGTATTTTTTCATGTTGGGCTCTTTAGCTATGTAGCTATCATTTACTTGGCTTGAGACCAGCAATGAATCTATGAACACTTCAAGCTTTTCAACCTTCATTTCTTTAGCCAGCCTTAAGCCAGCTATTAGTGCCTCATATTCAGCCTCGTTATTGGTGGTCTGAAAATCAAAACGGAGAGCATATGTGAATTCCAACCCTTCTGGGTTGATCAAAACTAGCCCAGCCCCTGACCCTTCAATGCTTGAAGCCCCATCGGTAAAAAGCTTCCAGGCTTCAGGGTTTGAAGGTTCAGTGGTGGTAGTGTTTACTTCAGTGATTGCTTGGTTTGGGACTTCCACAATGAAATCAGCCAAGACTTGGGCCTTGATAGCTTTTCTTGGGACATAGGTGATGTTATGCTCACCTAGTTCTATGGCCCATTTGGCTAATCGTCCCGAGTTTTCAGGTTTTTCAAGCACGTTCTTGATAGGTTGGTCGGTGACCACTTGTATAGGGTGTGCTTGGAAATACCTTCGAAGCCTTCTAGCTGTTTGAACTAGGGCTAGGGCAAGTTTTTCAAGGGGGGGATATTTCGTTTCAGCCAATTTTAAAGTTTTGCTGAAAAAATAAACGGGTACCAGGGCCTTGTCTCGCTCAATGGTGAGGACTGCACCGATGGCCTCGTCAGCAATTGAGAGGTACACCGATATTAACTCACCAGTTTCAGGTGCCGCAATATCTGGTAGGGAAGCTAGATGTTGCTTCATCTGGTTGAAAGCTTCTTCAGCTTCCTCAGTCCATTTTAAATCCTTCTTATCTGAGCAGTTCTTGAGCGTTTTGTAGAAGGGCAGAGATCTTTCGGCCAACTTTGAGGTAAAACGCTTCAAGGCTGCAAGCTTCCCGTTTAAGCTTTCAACCTCCTTCTTGGTTTTTGGTGGTTTGGTTTCAAGGACAGCTTTCACTTTGTTTGGGTTAGCCTTGATGCTTTGTTTTCCCACAATATGGCCCAAGAACTTTCCTTCCTCAAACCTAAATGAGCATTTTTCAGGGTTGAGTTTCATGTTAACCTTTCTGAGATTATTGAAAGTTTCTTGAATGTCGTCAAGCATTTGATACTCCGTCTTGCTTTTGATCACCAAGTCATCGACATATGCCTCCATGTTTTTACCGATTTGGTTTGCAAAGGCCTTGTCAACGAGTCGTTGGTAGGTTGCTCCGGCATTTTTGAGGCCAAAAGGCATCTTTTGATAACAAAAGATCCCTTTGTCCGTGTGAAAGGCTGTTTTTTCCTCATCCTCTTCCTTCATAAGGATTTGGTGGTAACCTTTGTATGCATCAAGAAAGCATTTGAACGAGTAACCGGTGAGGGAGTCAACCTTGAGATCAATTTCCGGTAGTGGATAGCAATCCTTAGGACAAGCCTTGTTAAGATCCTTGAAATCTATGCACATCCTCCAAGAGTTGTCGGGTTTCTTGACCATAACCGGGTTTGCAACCCATGATTGGTACTTGACTTCTCGGAGAATGCCGGCCAACACAAGCTTTTCAACCTCTTGGCAGGCTGCCAGACTTCTCTCGGGTGCTAGGCTTCTTTTCTTTTGGACCACAGGCTTGAAATCCGGTGGTATTCTTAACTCATGCTCAGCAATGTTCCGAGGGATCCCTGTCATATCTTCTGGACACCAAGCGAAGACATCGCTGTAATGTGTTAGCAGCTTTTCGAGATACGAAAGGGTCTCTTGTGAAAGGCTTGGATTGACCCTTATTCTTTGTTCAGGGTACTTAGGGTTTATGACCAACCTTTGCCTGTCTTCTTCACTGTTTGAGCTTTCACCCTCAACCATGTAAGCTTCCAGGGTGGGTTGAAGGGTTGCTATTCCCCTCTCGGTTGGAAATTTGACTGTGCCATGTCCAAGAGACACGGCCATGTAGAATGCACACTGCCCTGGTCTTCCAATGATCACATCGTAGTTTGAAGGTATGTTAATAACCACAAAGGTGAGTGGTTGGATTCTTTCCTTCTGACCTTCGCTAAAACGAATATTAAGTGTTAGTTGCCCTAAAGGCTTGAGGGGTATATCGGCAATACCTTTTATGGAGGTTCCAGAGGGTTGAAGCCTTGAACGTTCTTCATTACTCAAACAGTTGAAGAATTTTTCGAACATGATTTCAGTAGCTGCCCCAGTGTCTATGTATGCTTTGCTTGTTTGTAACGTTCCCACAGTAGCCTCAACCACAAGAGGGCTTGAAAGAGGGTCTTTCTCCGTGGGTGGGAAGCAAACACACTGAAGCTCCCAAGCTTCCAACCGATGTCTTTTGTGTGGAACCCTTCCATCGAAGTCTACCATGTTGACTTCCTTACCTTTTCCTTCAGCCATTTTATCCCTTACTCCCTTTACCAAGTGAGCAAGTTCTCTGGTCTTAACGGCTTCTTCAATTCTCTTTTTAAGTTGGAAGCAGTCATTGGTATGGTGTCCCTTTTCTTCATGGAACTCACAATACTGTGTGGAGTTCTCATTTTTCCTGCTTTTGGGGAGAGGCCTAGGAGGCCAGAAGTTCTGCTTGACTTCTTCCGTTGCAAGGATTTCTTGAGGAGTCTTTGTGAGGGGTGTGAAGTTTACACCTTTCTCCCTGGTTGGAGGGTTCCGGCCTTCAGGCCTTCGATGGTCTGAACCCTTTTGACGTCTGTCATAGGAGTTAAAGTTCCCTCTTTTTCTGGCTGGGCTGCTGCCCCGCCAACTGGACCCTCTTTTCCTTTGTTCTTTGATATCTACTGCCTCCTCTCCCCGGATATGGGCTTCTGCCCTTTCTAGAGCTTCCTCCAAGGTCTTGGGCAGGGATTTATTGAAATATCTTGTGAGATATTTTGAGGTGATAGCGTTCATGAAGCCGGCTACCCTCATTTTCTCATCTGCCCCTACATATGTGAGGCCTTCCTTCTTGTATCGTTCAATGAACCCGCGGAGACTTTCATCGTTACGCTGTTTTATCTGAAAGATCACGGTTGCATCTTTGACATATCGCCTTTGTTGGGAGAAGTTGGCCAGAAAACCCTTGCTGAGGTCATCGAAGCTTCGAATGCTTCGAGCAGGTAAGTCGTTGAACCAGATCCTTGCTGATCCAACAAGGGTTTGCATGAACATTAGGCAACATTCAGCGTTTGACCATTTCTCAATCCTTGCTGTGCCAGTGAAGATCTGAAGATGATCCTCAGGATCTTCAGTCCCATCATACGTTCTAATGTGGGATGGCATCTTGATCTTTGTTTGGAAATCATAATCGGCTATTTGCTGTGAAAAACACGAGAGGTGACTCGGCTTGTAAGGTTTGGCCAGATCTTCTTCAGCTCTTACACCCGTGTTATTGCCATTGCTGTTGTTTCCCTGAGTGGCTAGCACCTGATTGATAAAGTGCTGCCATGGGAAGCTGGCCATCATTTGGGTCATCATCTGGGGCATCATCTGGGTCATAGGGTTGAAGCCTTGGAGGCTTCCAGGTGCGCCTGAGCAGCTAACTCCAAGGGGAGTGCTCATAACTGCACTTCGTGCCAATGGAAGCACGGACAGGGCTTGTTCCCATGAAGTTGTTATAGAAGCTGGAAAGCTTGTTACTGGGGACTGTAGGAGCTGATCTAGGGTCAGCTCATGGCCCAGAGGAGCACCACTAGTAGCCGTTTGAGATGAAAAGAGAGGATGCGTTGTAGGATTTGGTCTCACGTACAGATATGGGTTAGGATTTGGAGGATTACTGGGACCAGCCTCCTCCCTAGATGCAAAAGGAGGGACAGGAGGTCCGGGAGATAACGTTGGTTTAGGCTCATCATAATCTAAACGAATCCTCACTCCTTTTTCCCTTTCCCTACTTACATATTGGTTGAGGAGAGATCTCAACTCAAGGAAATTGTTAGCAACCCCCTCAGGGGTGAGCTCAACACCTGTTGGGGTGTCGGAAACACCAACATTGGGGGAAGGGACTCCAGACCTGGACGGAGTTGGGGTGTTGAAAGTGAGAAACTCGGGAGTGCTTCCCGGAGTTGAAAAAGAAGTTGGTATAGCCACGTGAGCTTGGCTAGTACCCGGGGTGGAGGTGTTTGGGACCTGATTCATTTCTCCCGGGGATCCACTTTCTGACATTGTAATTTCAAGAGAAGAGAGCTACACAACTAGGTCTTTTTGAGAAGAAATAGTGGCGTAGCCCCACGGTGGGCGCCAACTTGTTGATGCAACAAATAATAGACCAACGGTAGTAGCTGGGCTGGTTAGGCAAAATGGTTGAATGGTTCAACTTTCCCTAACGCAGGTCGTGGGGTCCCCCACGTTTGCAAGACCTGGAAGGAGGTTCACTAGTTTATTTTTGTTATTTTCTAAGGATCCTCCTTTGAAGTGTGTTCAGATTCGGATGAAGGAGCAAATAGAATGTGTGTGTTTGATATGAAAGAGAGAGTGACTCGCATGAAGCAAGTACTCGAGATGAATGACCAGAGATTGCGAGAATCAGGGCTGGCCAGGAATGTCTCCTGAAGTAAATGAAGTGTCAATTTATAGGAGAAGACATCTCCCAAAGAAGAATGCATTTGACTAGTGACCTTGCTTGCAGTGAGGGGCTTGCCCTTTCGGGGGTTAAAGCCTTTTGACCCCTGGATAATAGCGTGTGCTCTGCAGACCTGCGTTGCTTTTGCGGCTGGCGAGTTGGTGGAGCTGTCCGGAGATGTGACTTATTTACTGTTTCCGTATTTCTTTACTTCATCTCCTCAGCTTTTCAACCACTGAACCATTTAACCCTTTGAGCGTTTACATATTTAGTCATTTTATTTAGTCTTGGGCTACCCCCGTCATCAACAGCCATTTATAATGGCGAAAAGTAAATTATCTGCACAAAAAGCCATTATTAATGGCAAGAGAGAAAGAGATCTGATTTTTGTGATATGAGAGAGAGAGAGAGAGATAAAGAGATCTGATTTTTGTATAATAGAGAGAGAATTAGATCTGACATACACCATGTCCGGGTTCCCTAACAACCACCATCACCTGACCCCCACAAACAACCAACCAACACAGGACATCCCATATCGTCGCCGTGCACACCATGTCCTTCTCTCTCTATCTCCCTCTCTAGAATTCTCTATGGTGGCTAGGATTTCTAATATTGGTGAAAATGAAAACATGATTTTGTAACGTTGAAAAGGAAGATGTGAGTTTCTTGAGGAGAGAGACAATGAGATCTGATATAAAGATGTGACATTTGTCAAGAGGAAAGAGACAATGAGGTAAAATTACTATATTGCCCCTCAGTTATACACACATGTTTAATTAGGTGTCCACTTCTGATTGGTTAATATTGGTTCTTATGGTTCTCACAACTGGGGGGTGGTTTTCATTTGAACCCCTCTCTCTCTCTCTCTCTCTCTCTATATATATATATATATATATACAGTGGCGAAGCTTGAAAATTTCCACCGGGGGGTCGGAAGTCACCGGACCTAAAAGTATATACCTAAATTTTTTTTATAAAACCGGGGGGTCGAAAACGTATATACATAAAAAATTCTATATGAAACGTACATACATAACACTACTGAGCAAAAAGTTCGGGGGAGTCGGGCGCCCCCCAGGCCCCTTCATAGCTACGCCCTTGTATATATATATATATATATATATATATATATAGATTACGGTTCCTGTAAAAAAGGCCTAAAGTGTGAGAAAGGTGAGAAATAATCTCAGCCATTAGATCATTCCATATTACTTAGATTAGATCAAGGTTATATTAGTAATTATACCAATAAACCTAATTAAGGATAAAATCTTTTGTACCCGATTTTTCTGATGTTTTTTAGGGAATTCGATTTTGAATATAATTATCATCTAAATCATTATAAAATCTTATCCTCTAAATCGTTATAAAATCTCATCCTCTAAATCATTATAAAATCTCATCCTCTATACGCATACAGATTCCATACGCATACAATCTTTAATCTAATTCATATTTTCTTTCTTCATGGAGAACGACGATCAAGGTAATTCTGTATGATTTGTTTTTTCGTTTATTATGTAATTGTAATCAATATTCAAGAACACCAGCTTGTTTAATTGTAATTGTCAATTTTTCAATCATCTGGTATGTTTCGAATTTTCAAGAACACCAGTTCGTAACTCTGTATGGTGTTTTTTTGCATGGGAGTTTTTGCATATTAGGTGTGGTGTTTTTGCTCTGTTACAGTGTATGGTGTTTTTGCATGTGTGTTACTTTACTATATGTAATTTTTGTAATGACACCACGTGTAACCCTTGCAGGGTGTTTTATATGTGCATGGTGTTTTTTATGTATATTTAGTAAAGTTGAAGTTGGTATGTGTTTTTTATATCAGTTAATGATGAGACATGGTGTTTTTTTACATGTGATATTATTTACAGGGTTTTTCATGGTGTTTTTTTTTCATGTGATGTTATTTACAGGTTTTTATACGTACATGGTGTTTTTTTCATCTAAATAGAGGGTGTTTTTTATAACAGTTGATTTTTATAAAGTTGATTTGTTGTTTTGTGGTGTTATTTTCTACGTATTATTTTTGTGGTGTTTTTTTATTCTATAATCATTCAATTTAACTTTTTTTCGTAGACTTTCAAACTTATCAGCCGGTTGAGAAACTACATGTGTCTCCAAACTCCGGTAAGAGGACTTATTTACCGGAGGTAGATGAATCGCTTAAGCCAAAGGATAAGATGACCTTTGATACGGTGAACAATGCATTCCTCTTTTATCAGAAGTATGCAATGGCTTCAGGCTTCACTGCCAGGAAGTCTAGTCAATACACGCATCAGGGTGTTATAAAATCTAAATGGTTCGTTTGCTCAAAGGAGGGGACTAAACCTTTTAAGGCGATCGATACATCTAAAGAGATTGACACCTCAAATAATGGGTCAAAGAGGAAATCTATTTGACGTGTTCCTTCTATAAGGACTGGGTGCGAAGCACGTATGTGTGTAAAGTTAATGCCTTCGAATCTATACGAGGTATATTCTTTCAAGGAGGCCCATAATCACTTTTTTGTTGCTGAGGAAGATAGGCATTTACTCCCCGCTAACCGAGGTACGAACTATATGCAAGAGCAAGCCGTTAACGCATTGAGCGCCTTGAACATTGGACCTGTCAAAGCGTTTAATATCATGAGGACATTGTATGGTAGGTTTGACAAGGTTGGGGCAACCAAAAACGATTTTAAAAATTTCAAGCAAGACCTGAATAGGTATATATCTGAGTTTGACGCTGATATGATGATTAAACGGCTTATGAGGAAGAAAGAGTACATGCCAAACTTTTCAATGGAGTATATAACAGCGGAAGATGGGGTTTTAAGGGGGGGTTGTTTTGGGTCGATGAAGATGCCAAAAGGAATTTTTCAGTGTTTGGGGACGTTGTTTCATTTGATGCCACATATCGTCGTAACAAGTAAGTTTGGTAATTGTTATCTTTATTTTGATTTTTACAGCTTATTTTCTTAAGTATATTCCATTCAGTTGTATGGTGTTTTTATTCCGTATTTGTTTTTCAGGTACAACATGATGTTTGTTTCATTTACTGGTATCGACAACCACAATCGCAACGTTACTCTTGGTGCCGTTATAATAGGAAACGAAATGGCTGAAACTTACAGTTGGTTGCTAAAGGTGTTTCGTGAAGCATTTGGTCGTGCCCCTCCGGTGATTGTCACCGACCAAGACCCAGCCATGAAGAAGGCTATTGAAGATACATGGCCCGAGAGTAGACATAGGCTATGCATGTGGCACATCATGGACAAGCTTACTGCTAAGGTGTTTAGTTGTTCGTCCTTTTAACCTTTCTTTTTTCTTTTTAGCCACTTTTTGGTGATTATTGTGTTATATGTTATTCAATGGTGTTTTAGGTTGGTGCTACAATATGCAATAGTACAGATTTCAAAAAGAGGCTGTGTGCCATTGTGTGGATCGATTCCATTCTACCTGATAAGTTTGAAAGTGAGTGGGCTACCATAATGAACGATTTTAACTTGGTTGATCATGAGTGGCTACAGTCAGTTTATTAAATCAGGGATACTTGGATACCGACTTATTATCGAGAGGAGGCCATGTCCGGGCTTATGCGTACCTATTCTCGTTCAGAGAGTGAGAACCATTTCTTTGGACAGTTTTGTAACCCGGCGTGCACTTTTGTCGAATTTCTCGGGCATTTTGATTCTGCTATTGAAGCTCAGAGACATGAGCACATGAAGAATAACCATGACACCAGAAACACCAACGCTGCAATATGGGCTGGAGACTTTGTTTTGGAGGATCAAGCGTCCAGGATATACACACGCACTATATTTTTTGACCAGCAGTTGGAGATACAAAATGGTATACACAGATGTGCTATCGGAAAGTGGGAAAATATGGGTGACTTCGTTAACTTTTTTGTGAAGGACTGGGAACAACCATGCACTACTTTCTTCGAGGTATACACATAATGTTTTGTAGTGTTATTTATGAAAATGGTATAGCCCTTGCCGATTACCAGTTGCATATAGTGCTTTGTAGTGTTATTTATGAAAAATTCTAATTTTTAATGGTGTTTTATAGGTTATGATGCGGGAGGACGACATGACTGTGTATTGTACATGCAAAAGATTCGAACAGTTTGAGTTGTTGTGCTCACACATATTTTGTGTGCTAATGATGCTTGATATTAGGGAGTTTCCACAACGCTGTATATTACGACGCTGGACTCGGGAGGCTGTTCCAAATAGTGCCCCTGGTAAGATTCCAGGTATCAACGAGTCTGAGGATCGTTATAATGAAGTTAATCGCATTGTACGTGAGATCACATATTCTATGGAGTCGGTTATTAACAAGCTTGTCACCAACTTTGATGCGCTATGCTCGTTCAGGGATCATGTTGTTAACTATATCAAAACTGTGGATGAGGTGGTCGTCAATGCTCCACGTAAGAGTCGTCGTGAAAGGTTTGCCGAAATTACTGGTAACACAAAACCATCAAATGTAACCGTTCGTGTTCCTATTGGAACAAGATACAAAGGTATGGGTAAGCCTAAACGGATGAAGTCCAAACGTGAAATTGCTATAAGTCAGTTGGGTAAAAAGAGCCGTCAGTGTCAAAATTGTTTTAGATACGAGCATAACAGACGTACTTGCAAAAACCCTACCCGAACTAAAGAACAAGCTATGGCCGAGGATGACGGTAGAAGCTGATGAATTGATGAGGAGGAAGATGAATGGGAGGAAGTTGAAGAAGATATGGATGAACAAGATGAGGATGCATCAGACGAGGAGGATGGGGAAGAGGAGTAGTAAATTATTTAGAGATGTCTAAACATTTCGTTATTTTTATCGTATTTTCTTCTTGTTTCATACATTTTTAGGTTTTTTATCGTTTTTCGGATTCGCATAAACTCATGGTTTTATTTTGTTTGGTTGTGTTCGAATTTCATATTACTGGTGACAATGTTTTATATATTGTGTTCTTGTTTCTCTTAAATATGTTTGTTTTGTTAACCAATGGTGTTATTTTTTGTTCAGGGTGTTTTATTATGTATGTTTCAAGTTTAGTGGTGTTATTTGTCTGCACACAGATTTTTTTTGTTAACCAGTGGTGTTAATTTTTGTTCAGGGTGTTTTATTATGTATGTTGTAAGGTTAATGGTGTTATTTGTCTACACACAATTTTTTTTAACCAGCGGTGTTATTTTTTGGTTCTGTGTGTTTTAGTAGTTGCAATGGTTTATTAATATGTGTTTGACATGTTCATGTTGTTTATTATGTATGTGAAGCTTTATGGTGTTATTTACTTGCCAATAGTGTCTTATTTGTGCAAAGTAGTTGGTATGTTTTTTATACATAATTAACAATACACATTCCTTTTGTGACGAAAATCGCAATATAAATTCATTAAAACACCAGAATAAAAAGGTGTAAAATAGAAACAACTTACGATTGTAATCAGGCTTTACATAGTCAAATTATACCATAATCACAACTTTGCCAAAATGCTAACACATCATATAATCTAAATTTCTCAAAAAGTTTGTCTTCTAACAAAAAGTTTAACTTTTTTTGTTGTCCACCTACACGGCAGCTCCCAACCTTTCAGCAATCCGATCGATTGCATTGTCTTCCATTCTCACCCTTTCATCCTCGTCCAAAAGTGCGTATTCTTGTACTTCTCGTTCCACTTGGCCCCATTCCGTGTTCACGTCGCTTAGGAGCATTTTTGAGAGGTACTTCTTACGCAGATCCTCGATTTCTTTTGCTTGATCAGGCAACACCTCTCCAGAAATGTTCCTCTCATTCAATAAACCACACATCCAATGTCCCACGTTTGTTCCTATTCAATACCAAACCATCAGAATTGTTCATATTTTGTTTACATGTATTTTAATTATTTTTTTAATAAACAAATAATTATACGAGATTACCAGTGTAAGTTTCCATATGCCGCATCAGGAAAATACCACAGTCGATGCCATTGTAAAGTGTTTGCCATGGCAACACCAGTCGAACTGGTTGTGTATTCCTTAGCTGTGAAGCGATTTTTGGATGCATCGGTCTTAGATACCGACAAAAGGTACTTATCTGCAGTTACACATTATTGATGTTAAGAAATAATTTTTTTTTGTTACGGCAGACGCATAAATATAAACATTCACAAACTTACCATCTTCTCCACATTTCCGTGGTATCTTTCTAAGCCCGCAACACCTTCTACATTGTCAATAATAAAGATATCTCTTGTTTTCAAGTTGAAAAACAACAGATAGTAATGTTGCCCGGTCAACATAGGTATAAACACCATCTCGAAGTTGCCTTTAAATACTTTTGGTTCTGTTGAAGCCAGCACAGCATTCATGTTTGTCGTAAATTCTACTAATCGGTCATCATCAGACAACGCGAAATCTTTTTCGAGCTGTGGTGTTTTTCAGGTAAACAAAAAAACAAGGTATGATGTTTTTCAGTAATCAAAAAATTCTAAACTTATAACAAATTATGTTGTTATTTAAGAATTCACAAGCATGTCATGGTGTTATTTAAGCATACACAAATAAACAATGGTGTTATTATTTCCAGACCTATGGTGTTATTTAAGCAGTCATAAATAATACACGGTGTTATTAACTATGCTCACATGATACGGTCAGCTTTTCGAGCTGTGGTGTTTTTCAGGTAAACAAAAAACAAGTTGTGATGTTTTTCAGTAATAAAAAATTTGTAAAATCATAATAAAAAATGGTGTTATTTAAGCAGACACAATTAAACAATGGTCTTATCATTTCCAGACCTATGGTGTTATTTAAGCATACACAAATAATGCATGGTGTTATTCACTATGCTCACATGATACGGTCTCTTTTCACTTAGTAATCTTCAGAAATTAAACTTACCAACATTCCTGCGCTGCAGAATAATCTTGGGGCTGCCCCCATCCTCCTCTTTTTTTCTTCATAGTTCAACAATGCGGCCCAGACATTGATGACATTCACGTGTACAGTTACACCAGGCATCATCTACTCAAAAGGCCCCCTCATCACTGACACGTTACTCTATTGCTGAACAAAATATCCCTACAAACAGAAACACCATCGACACGAATGTATAATTCAATATATGTTCAAAAAACTTATAACGTATAATACACTACATAAACACATTTTTAAGGTCCAATTCAGATTCTTACCATACGTTTCCTACCGCATAAAATATACATCGAGCCAGTGTGTCTTCAGCCTTATCACGAACGGTTCTCAACATGACAGTCTGCTCGACGTACGGTGACCGCAGTGCTTCCGGAAGCTTGATTGTTCGTTTCGGCCTTGGCGATCCCCGACACTGAACAGGTTGCGTTACTTCCTTACGTTTTTCCTCCGTTGATGTGTCGGCCATTCTTGTTGACAAGTTCACCGCTTCAATTCCTGAGACGTTGAATTTTGTCTCTGGTGTCTTTTCACTTTGAACCTTTTCAACAACTTTATCCACTTCTGCGACAAACGACGACGTCATTGGTGAAAAGGGAGAAGTGTGTTGTGTTATAAGATCTTTATTTTGCTCGTTCTTATGAGTGTTATATCCGTCTAATGATACACTACCTTTTTGCAGATCAATTGGTTCAGCTGCCTCAGCCACATCATCCTTTTCAGCGTCAACGTTTTGATCTCCCTTTTCCACTTCATCTCCATCCTTTTTTTTCTCATCTTCAACAACAAGGTACTTTTTGATTATCTCCTTCCACTACAATGCTTTCTGTTTCAACAGATCACTCTCGGGGAACATCAGACATGATTTTGTTATGGTGTTATTGATCTTGTTCACGCATATCTCAAATTCACTAAACAAGTTGTCCAACAAATTCGACCGAACCTATATGAAACCCTGGTTTAATAACATATCATCAGAAATAACATATACTTTCAAGTCTAGTACGAATCATAAGATGTTTACCAGCTCAAAATCGCCGTCAGCTGTTCCTGATGCTGATGGAGTGTCACCGTACTGTGAGACCATCGGAATGCGGAATTCGCCATCCGGACCTACAAATAATGCACATGTTTGGGTGTCAGTTTGTGACAGGAAGTAATCTGCACAGTGTCTGTATATACCCAAGTGCGCATTATCATCTTCGATCTCGATCTCCTCAGTTCCTTCATCAATCAGATTCTCCTTTTCCATTCCCTTTTTTCTGTGTTTGTTTTTGCTTCTTGATTTGTTTTTCACCACACTCAACCCCTTTGACTCGTTTGGGTTTTTTCTCTTCCCTCGTCTTTGTCTTCTTATGTTGTTCAGCATGCATCCTTTCCATATCACATTCGAGATTTTTCAGAAGATCATCATCTACAAGTTCAATAATATTTGAACTGTGTGATGAAGGTATCTTCTTTATCCCAATTCCGTAAGCAATCTGCGACAATATTTTGCAAAAAGTTTCATTTTGCATAAGTGTCAAAATAATTGTAAACAAGATAACAATAGTGATGTTATTCAGCAACATCTGTTGGACCCATAGGCAGCCCGAAAACACTCTTAACAAGCTCCGACGTTATGTTTACAATGCGCCCGCCGCCCACATTTAAAACACCATTGTCTGGGTCGTAATTTGTAACCAATCAGTTTGCCAAAGCAGTAGGCACACATGTCACCGTATAACCAAATATCGACCCAAACTCAATTTCATCCACTGTCTGACGTTGTTCCTCATTTAGGCCGGTTGCTAGTGTTATCAGATTGTCGATACCTACCTTTGGCCTGATCCGTGCACCCGTGAATGGCTTATATGGCTGCGTCACTGGTTGATGCATTCCACAAGACGGTCCTCTTTTCGCAGCCAATTTCCTTCGCTTACCCGGTGGGGTGTCGAAAAAATCGTCATCCGGGTCTCGGAGCCGATCTACAATAATTTTTAAGATTTGTTTTAGTAAATAAGTTGTCACACCCCGATATTTCCACGTATTACCGGTGGGCCCGGTGGGGAATATCGTGACGTAGTTGATATCATCATAGACAATTAATCACTGTTTAATGCACAGCGGAAGTCTAAAAATAATAATACAAACCGAATTGAAAGTATAATAAATTATTACACAACGGTTGTAAGTGGATCCACAGGCGGATCTAAAACATGAAGAAAATATTGTTCGACAGACTTTAAGTATTAAGAGTTTGCAAGACCCTTTATCTAATACTCAGGAGCTTCCAGCCCATTACGCGTAGTACCTGCACTTAATCTTTTTGAAAAATACGTCAGTTTACACTGGTAAATACAATTAACTGACTCTTTTGAAAAGTGTTTATAAAATTGGTTTGGATGCACGATGTAACAACTCTCATCAAAAGTCATACTTATTAAAATAATTAGTCCAAAAGGAAACCCTAATTGAGAGACCCAAGTGATTCTGAACAAACCCTGAAATTTTCATAATTTTCAGGATCAGGATTAGGGCCCCTAAAACTCAAAGGGGGTAAACCCTAGTTGATAATTATCAACTTAGAAACGTTGGCAGCAAGTAAATTTCGAAATTTATCAACTCAGCTAAGCTAGTTTCAGTCGTGGCTACCCTATAGCCTATTTTGATTCCTTACGGACCGCAACACTATCAACCTTACGGTCCGTAAGCAGTCATACGGACCGCAACATTGACAAGCTTACGGTCCGTAAGCTAGCCAAATTTCACCTATAAATAGCAGACATTGGCATTCGTTTTCTGAACATTTTACGTCGACATAATTCTCACAAATACACTGCTTTACGTTCTGTTATTCCAAAATTATACCCCGGGTATCGAAATTCTGCTACAAAACAGGGTATTAGCACAATCGCTGCTACGATTCATTTATCCGACGATCAAGATATCCAATGCATGTTTAAATGCCGCCCACATTAGGGTTATACTTTATCGTTCGTCATTAATTTGACGGATTGTCGTTAATTCGATAGGTAAAGTATTATACTTTATCGTTCGTTGTTAATTCAACGGATCATCGTTAATTCGATGGGTAAAGTATTATACCTTGTCGTTCATTGTTAATTCAATGGATCATCGTTAATTCGATGGACAAAGTATTGCATTTTGACATTTATTGTGGTAATTTGATCTCGTAAATTATCGTAATTGCTGGATTGATTACTAACCCAGTTTTGTGTGCATTATTTATATTAGGTTAACAAGACTAAATCATAGATTAGACTCTGACCATATTAAATCAGCAATGTGAGTCATTCTCTCTTTTTATCAAATCTATTTACAAAATCATGTTATTTTCAAAGTTATAATTACGGGGATTAAGTCTTTGTAATCACCAAGTTACAGCCGGTATGTGGGGTTTTGTATACATTACTTGATAATCGTCACCATTGGGGCAGCCAATGGGGGATATGACCATAGCCACAGACACCATTGGACGAATGGGCCAATGGGTCGAGTGACAAGTACCGTGGGTAGTTGGATTGATATCAGAAACATTGTAATCGCTCTTAATACTGTAAATTATAACAAATGTGTCATTTTAGTAAATAGAATGATTCACTCAGTATTTCCCGCTGACAAAACCTTTTTCAAACATGTTTCAGGTAATCTGTTGTAATTCAGGAAAAGTGCTGGGAAGCAGTTCAAGCTTAAGATAGTGGCTCAATATAAAATAAATAAATGATTTTGTAATATCACACTTTTATAGTAAAAATATAATATTGTAAATTATCGGGGTTTTATCCCGACTTGTGAAATAAATAATCGGGGAAAATTTTTAGCTTTAAGCGATCCTGTTTCCGCTGTTAAACTCAATTAAATCAATACCGCAGTATTTCTGTCCCGCGGCTCTTGAAACGGGTCAAACCGGGTCGAGGGCCGTGACAGAAAAAGGTGGTATCAGAGCCACTGGGTTAAGCTGATACTCAATTTTTCCTGATTACAGCCACTGGGTTAAGCTAATTAAGTATTTAGAAATACTTAATTCTTCCTGATTACTATTATGTGATTATTTGTATTATTAACTGATTATTTGATTATTTGTTAGTTACAGTATGGGTAAGAAAAAGCTGTCAAGCATCTATCTTAAATTAGAGAAATCATCTAATGAAAAAGGAAGTTCATCCCGAACCAAATCCTCGAATCAGACTGAAATTCCTGAAGAAGGAATATTCGTGCGAAAGGCACAATACGAGGAATCACTTTCTCCTCAAAAGAGGGAAATGATTATTAAGAAAAGTAAAGAGAAAATCCGAGAAAAGAGGATTAAACGGGAAACTCAGGAATTAATTGATAAATCACCTTGGGAAGATAAACTAGATGAGAAATGGGCAAATTTATATATGCTAGCTACAGTAGCAGAAAATATAAATCTTTAAAGTGTAGCACTTTATTTCTAGAAACCTTGTGTGATAAATAAAATTTGAAACCTAAGTGTGGTTGTCAGTTATCTTTGTAAATCAACTAGTACATTGTGTGAAATAAATTACAAAGTTTATTTGTAAATTTTAACTTAGTATTTTATGCATTTTGCATATATGCTACATCAGCATGAGTGAGATATCCGAAGATTTCCAGAATCTTAATCTTTATCCCGTAACTGTCGAAGCTTCTAAAGAATATATTAGCTACTATCCTGATGTTGAACAACCAGTAGAATTCAAGGTTCCGCCTTTGAGCAAACCAAAACAAAAGAAAAGAACTTATGTAGGATGGAGGAAAATCCGTAAGAAGAAGCCAGCTAAGAAACTGCCCAAAATACATAATCCTTTGAAAAAGGGAAAAGAAGTCCTAACCGGAGAGAATTCCAAACCACAAGAAATGGAAACTGGAGACAAAAAGAAGGATAAGGAGGTAGAAATACAAATGGAGGAAATTACTAAAGAAGTAATAATGGAAGTTGGACAAGGGTCTATACCAGCTCAGAGAGAAATCGGGGAGAGTTCCAATCCAAACCAGGAAAGAACTTTTCAAGATGAGATAGATTTTCTGTTGGAAAACTGTGAGACGATTCAGCCTGTCCAGACAAATCTTTTTACCTATCCTATTGAAAACCAATTCTCTATGAATTGGGAACCAGCAGCAATTCCAGATCCAATAGTCCACTCCCAACCCATAGGAATGGACGAATGGTGGACGAACGATTGGCAATTTCAAAATATTGTCAACGATCCTTACACTTTTCTTCCACAATTCGATCCAGAACCATTACCTAATCCACCTATGAGTACTGAAAACATGGCCGAACTTCGCCACTTTGGCGAAGAATTGTTTGATATGGGGAATAGAATGAGGGAGATAGGTGGACAGATTGCTTGGAAGTATGACGAGAGGGAAATGCGTTTTTAAAACAGCAAGTAACGAGAAATAGTAACAATGATAAAATGGTAGTTGTATAATAGTACTAATAAAGTTAGTCTGTAAATAATCAATAAAACTTTGTATGATATCTGTGAGTAATGATGCATGTTATGATAGATATATAAATGAAATCGAAAGATCGATTATTTTGACTATATCTGTATTATACAATTTTCTGATTGTTTGTATATAATTATTATTTATCAGTTACTAAAAAAATTCATATATATACATTATCAGATGGCAAACAGTGATAATGAACCTATTAATGAAGTTAATCATTCTGAACAACATTCAAGAGATCAATATATGACTCGGCAAGATATCGAAAACATTGTTGCTCAAGGGATAGCCAATGCTATTCCAGCATTCGTCGCTGCTATAAAGAATCCACCCGAACCGCAACAAATTGTTCCTAGCAAACAGATTACTGAAGATAACTTCAGTAATAGTGTAAATGGAGGCAATAATCATGTTAACCAGAATAAGGAACCACATCAAGCTCCATTACCCAAGAAAATGAAAACTGCAACGCCTGGTTGCACTTTCAAAGAATTCCTTGCTTGTAAACCCACTGAATTTGCAGGCAATGAAGGAGCAACTGCATCACTGCGTTGGTTAGAGAAAACCGAAGCAGTTATTGCAATAAGTAAATGTGGTAAAGATGACCAGGTCATGTATTCATCCAATCTGTTCAAAGAAGGAGCACTCGAGTGGTGGAATACTGTGTTACAATCAAAAGGAAGAGTAATAGCTTATGCTATGACTTGGGAAGAATTTAAAGGTTTGGTGGAAAGAAAATTCTGTCCTGAGTATGAAAAAGAACAGATGGCGAATAAATTTCTAAATCATCGGATGATGAGTGTGGACTGTCGCGGTTATACCTCGACATTCTTCGAATATGCAAGAGTGGTGCCAACATTGGCTTCGCCAGAACCGGTACTTATTTCTCGCTATATTTGGGGGCTAATTAGCGAAATCCGCAATATTGTTAAAGCTGCGAGACCTCGCACTATTGACGATGCGGTAGAATTAGCCAACACTCTGACCGATGAATTGGTGCGCACAAGAGATGAAGATAGGAAGAAGGCACTAGCTCAGAAAATTACTCAAGGATTTCGTGTGAGTAATAATAACAGCTTCAAGAGAAAAGGGACAGGACAATCTCCAGGTCCGTCATTTTGCAGGAAATGCAAAAAGAAGCATTTTGGAAGATGCGATATCACTTGCAGTTTTTGCAAAGCTGTAGGACATCGTGAAGAGAACTGCAAAAAGAAAACAGTAATCTGTTTTAATTGTGGTGAAGCGGGACATTATAAAACAGAATGTCCTAAATTGGTCAAACCAGTAGATAACAAACCTAAGGCGACAGAAGGAACTACTAAGAAGAATGCCAGGGCATTTCAGCTGACCACGCAAGAAGCCGAACTTATTCCGGATGTGATAGCGGGTACGTTCCTAGTTCACAACGTATATGCAAAAGTATTATTTGACTCTGGTGCAAACCAAAGTTTTATAAATACTTCATTCTGTCAAGCTCTTAGTTTACCTTTAACCAATACTAGGCAGATTTTTACCGTTGAAACCGCAGACGGAAATTCAGTTAAAATAGATAAAGTGTTGCAAGAAGGAAACATAGAACTTTTAGGACATAAATTCTCTGCAAAACTATTGCCGATGAATTTAGCTGAATTTGATGTTGTATTTGGAATGGATTGGTTAATAGCCAACCATGCTAGAATCCTTTGTGATCAGAATTCCATAGAAATTCAATCACCTACCGGAGAAGTGATTAGGATTACAGGAGATAAACCACGGAAACCCATGAAGTTCATATCAGTAATGAAAATTGCTAATTATGAACGAAAACAAGGAATAGTGTATATGATTTCAGTAATCATTAGCACTAAAGGAAAAGATCTTAAGGAAATACCAGTAGTATCAGAATATTCTGATATATTTCCAGAAGATTTACCAGGGTTACCTACAGATAGAGAAGTAGAATTTAGGATTCATTTAATTCCAGGAACTACACCGATAGCCAAGGCACCTTATCGGTTAGCACCCACAGAAATGTTAGAATTGAAAAAACAATTAGATGAATTACTAAGTAAGGGATTCATACAACCTAGCTCATCCCCTTGGGGAGCGCCAGTGTTGTTTGTGAAGAAAAAGGATGGTTCAATGAGAATGTGTATCGATTATAGGGAATTGAATAAGGTTACAATTAAGAATCGATATCCATTACCTAGGATTGATGATCTTTTTGATCAACTTCAAGGGGCTAGATATTTTTCTAAGATAGATTTACGCTCTGGATATCATCAATTGAAGGTACAAGAAGAAGACATACCTAAGACTGCTTTCAGAACTAGGTATGGTCATTACGAGTTTACAGTCATGCCATTCGGGTTAACGAATGCACCTGCAGCATTCATGGACATGATGAATAGGATCTGTAAACCGTACTTGGATAAATTTGTAATTGTTTTCATAGACGATATACTTATTTATTCCAAAAGTCAGACCGAGCATTGTGAACATCTTCATGCACTCTTAACTTTGTTAAGAAAAGAAAAGTTGTACGCTAAATTCTCGAAGTGTGAATTTTGGCTAAAGGAAGTGCAATTTTTAGGACACATGGTGAATCATGAAGGTATTCATGTAGATCCTGCTAAGATAGAGGCAATTACCAAGTGGAAGGTTCCACAAACAGCAATGGAAATTAGAAGTTTTATAGGTTTAGCTGGGTATTATAGACGGTTTATTAAGAATTTTTCTAAGATAGCCGTACCATTAACTAAGTTAACCTGTAAAGCCACTAAGTTTGAATGGGGATCTAAACAGGAAGAAGCTTTTAGAATTCTGAAGCAGAAATTAACCCATGCACCAATCTTAGCCTTACCAGAAGGAACTGAAGATTTTGAAGTGTATTGTGATGCTTCAAAATTAGGATATGGATGTGTGCTTATGCAACGCAAGAAGGTAATTGCGTATGCATCAAGGCAGTTGAAAAAGCACGAAGAGAATTATACGACTCATGATTTGGAATTAGGAGCCGTAATTTTTGCCCTTAAGATTTGGAGACACTATCTTTACGGAAGTAAATTTACTGTCTACACCGATCACAAAAGTTTAAAATACATATTTGGGCAAAAAGAGTTAAACATGAGGCAAAGGAGATGGATGGAAATCTTAAGTGATTACGACTGTGATATTCAGTATCACGAAGGAAAGGCGAATGTAGTTGCAAATGCCTTAAGTCGTAAGTATTATGAGAAACAAAAACGGGTTCGTGCTCTCAGATTAAATCTACAAATAGATTTAATGGAACAATTAAAGAATGTTCAAACTACAGCAATCAAGGATGAGGATGAAGGAATGAAAGGACGAATCAAGGAATTAGAACAAGGAGCAGATGGAATTTGGAAATTCCATAAAAGTAGAATTTGGGTACCTAAGCAGGGAGACTTAAGACCTAAGATTTTAGAAGAAGCTCATAAATCTAGGTACACTATGCACCCAGGAAACAATAAAATGTACCAAGATTTAAGGAAGAATTTCTGGTGGATAGGAATGAAAAAGGACATAGCCAGCTATGTTTCTAAATGTCTTACTTGTTCACAAGTTAAGGCAGAACATCAGAAACCTTCAGGACTACTACAACAGTTAGAGATGCCAGTATGGAAATGGGAACTTATAACAATGGATTTTGTTACTAAGTTACCCAAAACCAGAAAAGGTAATGATGCGATTTGGGTAATTGTGGATCGATTAACCAAATCTGCTCACTTTCTACCTATGAAAGAAACCTTTAGTATGGAAAGACTGGCTAAATTGTATGTAGATGAAGTTGTATCCTTACATGGAGTTCCACTCTCCATTGTGTCGGATAGGGATAGTCGTTTTACTTCCCATTTCTGGAAAAGTTTCCAGCAAGCTATGGGAACTCGACTAAACCTGAGCACTGCATATCATCCACAAACAGACGGACAAAGTGAAAGGACGATCCAAACTCTAGAAGACATGCTCCGAGCATGTGTAATAGATTTTGGTGGAAGTTGGGATGATCACTTACCGTTAATTGAATTCTCCTATAACAATAGTTATCATTCAAGCATTGAAACCGCTCCATTCGAGGCACTGTATGGAAGAAAGTGCAGAACTCCCGTTTGTTGGGCAGAAATAGGAGAAAGTCAGTTATCAGGACCTGAAATAGTGCAAGAAACAACTGATAAGATTACTCAAATCAAGGAAAGATTGAAAACGGCTCGAGATCGCCAAAAGAGTTATGCAGACAATAGAAGCAAGCCATTAGAATTCCAAGTTGGAGACAGGGTACTATTGAAAGTTTCTCCTTGGAAAGGAGTAGTCAGATTTGGAAAGAAAGGAAAGCTAAGTCCAAGGTACGTAGGACCATTTCCAGTGATCCAACGTATAGGACCAGTAGCTTATCGTTTACAATTACCAGAAGAATTATCTGGAGTACATAATGTATTTCATGTATCCAATCTCAAGAAATGCTTATCAGATGAATCTATGGTAGTACCTCTTCGAGATATAGAGGTAAACGAAAAGTTGAAATTTGTTGAGAAACCTCTTCAAATTGAGGATCGAAAGATCAAGTTTCTCAAACACAAACGCCTAGTGCTAGTCAAAGTAAAGTGGGATTCAAAGAGAGGAGCTGAATACACTTGGGAACTGGAGTCAGAGATGAAGAAAAAGTATCCACACTTATTCCAGTAAATCTCGAGGACGAGATTTTCTTAAGGTGGGTAGAATGTAACAACTCTCATCAAAAGTCATACTTATTAAAATAATTAGTCCAAAAGGAAACCCTAATTGAGAGACCCAAGTGATTCTGAACAAACCCTGAAATTTTCATAATTTTCAGGATCAGGATTAGGGCCCCTAAAACTCAAAGGGGGTAAACCCTAGTTGATAATTATCAACTTAGAAACGTTGGCAGCAAGTAAATTTCGAAATTTATCAACTCAGCTAAGCTAGTTTCAGTCGTGGCTACCCTATAGCCTATTTTGATTCCTTACGGACCGCAACACTATCAACCTTACGGTCCGTAAGCAGTCATACGGACCGCAACATTGACAAGCTTACGGTCCGTAAGCTAGCCAAATTTCACCTATAAATAGCAGACATTGGCATTCGTTTTCTGAACATTTTACGTCGACATAATTCTCACAAATACACTGCTTTACGTTCTGTTATTCCAAAATTATACCCCGGGTATCGAAATTCTGCTACAAAACAGGGTATTAGCACAATCGCTGCTACGATTCATTTATCCGACGATCAAGATATCCAATGCATGTTTAAATGCCGCCCACATTAGGGTTATACTTTATCGTTCGTCATTAATTTGACGGATTGTCGTTAATTCGATAGGTAAAGTATTATACTTTATCGTTCGTTGTTAATTCAACGGATCATCGTTAATTCGATGGGTAAAGTATTATACCTTGTCGTTCATTGTTAATTCAATGGATCATCGTTAATTCGATGGACAAAGTATTGCATTTTGACATTTATTGTGGTAATTTGATCTCGTAAATTATCGTAATTGCTGGATTGATTACTAACCCAGTTTTGTGTGCATTATTTATATTAGGTTAACAAGACTAAATCATAGATTAGACTCTGACCATATTAAATCAGCAATGTGAGTCATTCTCTCTTTTTATCAAATCTATTTACAAAATCATGTTATTTTCAAAGTTATAATTACGGGGATTAAGTCTTTGTAATCACCAAGTTACAGCCGGTATGTGGGGTTTTGTATACATTACTTGATAATCGTCACCATTGGGGCAACCAATGGGGGATATGACCATAGCCACAGACACCATTGGACGAATGGGCCAATGGGTCGAGTGACAAGTACCGTGGGTAGTTGGATTGATATCAGAAACATTGTAATCGCTCTTAATACTGTAAATTATAACAAATGTGTCATTTTAGTAAATAGAATGATTCACTCAGTATTTCCCGCTGACAAAACCTTTTTCAAACATGTTTCAGGTAATCTGTTGTAATTCAGGAAAAGTGCTGGGAAGCAGTTCAAGCTTAAGATAGTGGCTCAATATAAAATAAATAAATGATTTTGTAATATCACACTTTTATAGTAAAAATATAATATTGTAAATTATCGGGGTTTTATCCCGACTTGTGAAATAAATAATCGGGGAAAAATTTTAGCTTTAAGCGATCCTGTTTCCGCTGTTAAACTCAATTAAATCAATACCGCAGTATTTCTGTCCCGCGGCTCTTGAAACGGGTCAAACCGGGTCGAGGGCCGTGACAGAAAAAGGTGGTATCAGAGCCACTGGGTTAAGCTGATACTCAATTTTTCCTGATTACAGCCACTGGGTTAAGCTAATTAAGTATTTAGAAATACTTAATTCTTCCTGATTACTATTATGTGATTATTTGTATTATTAACTGATTATTTGATTATTTGTTAGTTACAGTATGGGTAAGAAAAAGCTGTCAAGCATCTATCTTAAATTAGAGAAATCATCTAATGAAAAAGGAAGTTCATCCCGAACCAAATCCTCGAATCAGACTGAAATTCCTGAAGAAGGAATATTCGTGCGAAAGGCACAATACGAGGAATCACTTTCTCCTCAAAAGAGGGAAATGATTATTAAGAAAAGTAAAGAGAAAATCCGAGAAAAGAGGATTAAACGGGAAACTCAGGAATTAATTGATAAATCACCTTGGGAAGATAAACTAGATGAGAAATGGGCAAATTTATATATGCTAGCTACAGTAGCAGAAAATATAAATCTTTAAAGTGTAGCACTTTATTTCTAGAAACCTTGTGTGATAAATAAAATTTGAAACCTAAGTGTGGTTGTCAGTTATCTTTGTAAATCAACTAGTACATTGTGTGAAATAAATTACAAAGTTTATTTGTAAATTTTAACTTAGTATTTTATGCATTTTGCATATATGCTACATCAGCATGAGTGAGATATCCGAAGATTTCCAGAATCTTAATCTTTATCCCGTAACTGTCGAAGCTTCTAAAGAATATATTAGCTACTATCCTGATGTTGAACAACCAGTAGAATTCAAGGTTCCGCCTTTGAGCAAACCAAAACAAAAGAAAAGAACTTATGTAGGATGGAGGAAAATCCGTAAGAAGAAGCCAGCTAAGAAACTGCCCAAAATACATAATCCTTTGAAAAAGGGAAAAGAAGTCCTAACCGGAGAGAATTCCAAACCACAAGAAATGGAAACTGGAGACAAAAAGAAGGATAAGGAGGTAGAAATACAAATGGAGGAAATTACTAAAGAAGTAATAATGGAAGTTGGACAAGGGTCTATACCAGCTCAGAGAGAAATCGGGGAGAGTTCCAATCCAAACCAGGAAAGAACTTTTCAAGATGAGATAGATTTTCTGTTGGAAAACTGTGAGACGATTCAGCCTGTCCAGACAAATCTTTTTACCTATCCTATTGAAAACCAATTCTCTATGAATTGGGAACCAGCAGCAATTCCAGATCCAATAGTCCACTCCCAACCCATAGGAATGGACGAATGGTGGACGAACGATTGGCAATTTCAAAATATTGTCAACGATCCTTACACTTTTCTTCCACAATTCGATCCAGAACCATTACCTAATCCACCTATGAGTACTGAAAACATGGCCGAACTTCGCCACTTTGGCGAAGAATTGTTTGATATGGGGAATAGAATGAGGGAGATAGGTGGACAGATTGCTTGGAAGTATGACGAGAGGGAAATGCGTTTTTAAAACAGCAAGTAACGAGAAATAGTAACAATGATAAAATGGTAGTTGTATAATAGTACTAATAAAGTTAGTCTGTAAATAATCAATAAAACTTTGTATGATATCTGTGAGTAATGATGCATGTTATGATAGATATATAAATGAAATCGAAAGATCGATTATTTTGACTATATCTGTATTATACAATTTTCTGATTGTTTGTATATAATTATTATTTATCAGTTACTAAAAAAATTCATATATATACATTATCAGATGGCAAACAGTGATAATGAACCTATTAATGAAGTTAATCATTCTGAACAACATTCAAGAGATCAATATATGACTCGGCAAGATATCGAAAACATTGTTGCTCAAGGGATAGCCAATGCTATTCCAGCATTCGTCGCTGCTATAAAGAATCCACCCGAACCGCAACAAATTGTTCCTAGCAAACAGATTACTGAAGATAACTTCAGTAATAGTGTAAATGGAGGCAATAATCATGTTAACCAGAATAAGGAACCACATCAAGCTCCATTACCCAAGAAAATGAAAACTGCAACGCCTGGTTGCACTTTCAAAGAATTCCTTGCTTGTAAACCCACTGAATTTGCAGGCAATGAAGGAGCAACTGCATCACTGCGTTGGTTAGAGAAAACCGAAGCAGTTATTGCAATAAGTAAATGTGGTAAAGATGACCAGGTCATGTATTCATCCAATCTGTTCAAAGAAGGAGCACTCGAGTGGTGGAATACTGTGTTACAATCAAAAGGAAGAGTAATAGCTTATGCTATGACTTGGGAAGAATTTAAAGGTTTGGTGGAAAGAAAATTCTGTCCTGAGTATGAAAAAGAACAGATGGCGAATAAATTTCTAAATCATCGGATGATGAGTGTGGACTGTCGCGGTTATACCTCGACATTCTTCGAATATGCAAGAGTGGTGCCAACATTGGCTTCGCCAGAACCGGTACTTATTTCTCGCTATATTTGGGGGCTAATTAGCGAAATCCGCAATATTGTTAAAGCTGCGAGACCTCGCACTATTGACGATGCGGTAGAATTAGCCAACACTCTGACCGATGAATTGGTGCGCACAAGAGATGAAGATAGGAAGAAGGCACTAGCTCAGAAAATTACTCAAGGATTTCGTGTGAGTAATAATAACAGCTTCAAGAGAAAAGGGACAGGACAATCTCCAGGTCCGTCATTTTGCAGGAAATGCAAAAAGAAGCATTTTGGAAGATGCGATATCACTTGCAGTTTTTGCAAAGCTGTAGGACATCGTGAAGAGAACTGCAAAAAGAAAACAGTAATCTGTTTTAATTGTGGTGAAGCGGGACATTATAAAACAGAATGTCCTAAATTGGTCAAACCAGTAGATAACAAACCTAAGGCGACAGAAGGAACTACTAAGAAGAATGCCAGGGCATTTCAGCTGACCACGCAAGAAGCCGAACTTATTCCGGATGTGATAGCGGGTACGTTCCTAGTTCACAACGTATATGCAAAAGTATTATTTGACTCTGGTGCAAACCAAAGTTTTATAAATACTTCATTCTGTCAAGCTCTTAGTTTACCTTTAACCAATACTAGGCAGATTTTTACCGTTGAAACCGCAGACGGAAATTCAGTTAAAATAGATAAAGTGTTGCAAGAAGGAAACATAGAACTTTTAGGACATAAATTCTCTGCAAAACTATTGCCGATGAATTTAGCTGAATTTGATGTTGTATTAGGAATGGATTGGTTAATAGCCAACCATGCTAGAATCCTTTGTGATCAGAATTCCATAGAAATTCAATCACCTACCGGAGAAGTGATTAGGATTACAGGAGATAAACCACGGAAACCCATGAAGTTCATATCAGTAATGAAAATTGCTAATTATGAACGAAAACAAGGAATAGTGTATATGATTTCAGTAATCATTAGCACTAAAGGAAAAGATCTTAAGGAAATACCAGTAGTATCAGAATATTCTGATATATTTCCAGAAGATTTACCAGGGTTACCTACAGATAGAGAAGTAGAATTTAGGATTCATTTAATTCCAGGAACTACACCGATAGCCAAGGCACCTTATCGGTTAGCACCCACAGAAAGGTTTTAATTAACCTATTAGATTCCTAACGGGTCTTATTTAAGTTTTAACTTAGACCGGTTAGTTTTTAAGAAAGGTTTACGGTTCAAAATGCAAGATTAAGCGAAGACCGGATTAGAATATGATTTAGACCCAACAAGTATGAAGACTTGTATAAAATGGGTAAACTAAATACATTCTGGAATTTGAAGTAAAAATGATAAGGTTTGACCCGTTTCGGTTAATTTATGCAAACTAGTTACATAAACCGTACCGAACGCGTATATGCATGACGGGTAACCGGATGAGTCATGTACAAGTTCTATAAGTTATTATGCTTAAAATATGTTGTGATATCAGTAGGATATCTTCCATTATGCCCAAAACGAATTTAAAACCAATTTAAGCCCCGTAAGGGTATTTTGGTCATTTTAAAGTTTATAAAAGAGGTTTAATAGCAAATTGAGATTCTGGCCTAAAATAATCAGTAAAAAAATTTATTTTATCAAATTACATCAGTAAGATATCATACATATGTGAGGTTTATCATTTATGGCCAAACTATGCACCATAGAGGCATTTTGGTCATTTCACATATGCTTTTAGGGTCAAATTTGGAAGTCTGAGTTCAAGACTTATACTTACTATTAAAGTATAAAAATTTATTTACAAAATCAGTAGGTAACAAGTCTTTGGCGTTAAATATGGTTTTAAACCATACTATGCGCCTAATTAGCGTAAAAGTCGGTAATTGACGGTATTCAAGATGTTTATAAAATTCTGAAGTTTTGATCAGTTTCTAATGCTTAAAATATTTTATTTAACATATGATATCAGTAGGAAAAATTTTGGTATGCAAATCATATGTTAATCTCATTTTATTAACAAAAAGGGCATTACCGTCATTTACCTAATTTATGCTAGAACTCTATGTTATGGTCAGTATAAAGATTGACAAAAATTTCCAAAAATCGCTAAATATTATATCATAACATTGGGTAGCAAGTTTGGTGCCAAAAATTGGGTTTAAATATGATTTATGCTGAAAATGCCATTTAATTAACAAAAAGTTTCATTTTTACGATATCTTGCATAACTCTAATTTGAGACCAGAAACGGATGTCAAATTTGGATATACTTATAATTCAGTAATAAAGGTTTTTGTCCTCTCACATTTTCAAAAATCTCGTTTTTATAGCATAAGGGCATAATGGTCCATTTTTAAGCATTTAACGGAAACATGCAAATGATTAGATTTCTATGGGACCATGTAGTATAAGCTCAGAGGGTTATACTTACACATAATATGGTCACAAAGGAAACCTAAGGCATGACTAAACTAAGCTAATAAGCAAAAGTCAACTTTTGCGACTTTCGGTTGCGAACCGAGCTTAAACTCAGAATTGTCGGGTTGAACATGCCTAGACATGTTCAATTAATATTTACCAAGTTAATAAAGTGACAAAACTGATTTTATAGCTTCCACATCATCAGTTATGAATTTTATTTAAAAATTGACCCGTTTGACTTTTATTTTAATTACTTTGACCTGACAGTTAACTAAGTAAACGTGATAATTAGGAGGTGCCCTTTTGAGGGTTTAACACCTACCTAATTACGATCACGTAGCCATGTTCGTAGCGAACAATGGCTTGACCGTTTATGGTCTAGCTAAAAGTCAAAGCGTTTACCGTAAAAGCTTGACTTTTTAGCTTTAAACGCCAAATAAAAAAAACTAGTCACGAAAGGACACTTACATAAGGTCCTATGGACTGAAAAGAGGTTCCCAAAAAGTTCAGGATCCTCTTGGAGTTGAGATAAATGCAGATTGGAGAATGAAGGTGTGATTTGTTCAATGAGAAACAACCCCTATATATAGTTTTTGAGATGGAAGAGGATCATGACAAGTGTTGGAATGGGTTATGAGATGCTTACAGGTGTTTCTACAGCTGTTATAACCAGAATACCAGCCCATGGATTTATATAAATGGTTTTAAGAGTGGAAAACAACAAGAAAATCAGGAAAAATAAACAATTTTCATTGCTGCTGATGTTTAGGCGGCCCGCGAACGAGGCAACCCAAGGCTACGCGGCCCGCGAGCCTGGGTCTGGCCCAAAAAAGTTTGGCAGTTCGCTGTTTATGGTCCCTGTACCTATTATGCATGCTTTTTAACTTTCAACTTTACAATTTAGGCAATAAACTTTTATATATGTAATATTATATTGACATAAGGTCTAAATATCATTGGTAACCGATTGCTCGACAGACCTACGCGACCCGAGAGCGATGCTGGTCCGATTTTCAGCTTCTTAGCAGTCTTGGCAGAACTGGTCCTTGTTATCTTTTAAACATTAATTAACTTATAATAATGACATAAATGGCACAAAACTTATGTATCCATTATATTATGTTAATATATGATATATAAACTTCTAATGGCCCTTCAGGCACATCCGGTAGTATGACCGAGCATCACGGAGCTCTCGGTTCTTTTAAAAGATCACCCTAAAGTGTAGTTTTGCGCATTGACGCCTTTAACCCCTTTCGCGAATTCGCGCGCATCATCGCGAAAAGGCATAGAATTCTTATGTAGCCCATTATTAACTACTCCGAGGGTATGAACGAACATTGCGGAGTTTCTGGTTCGTTCAAAAGGCCTCTCAAAGGCGTAGTTTCACATATTGACAATTTTAGTCCTTTAATCGCACAAAGTAGCGCGTAATATCGTTTATCGATATCTAAGCCTTTCATAGCACATATTGAGTATTCCATAGCATATGCTTAAATATTACGATGCTTCCGTTCGCTTAAATGGTCTCCCAAAGGCGTAGATTTAAAAGTTGACGCTTTTGGTCCCTCTAACGCGCAAACTTGCGCGTATTATCGTTTAATAGCATCAAAGCCCTATGTACTCCAAATTAAACATTCTCTAGAGTATAATTTCACTTCATAATACCTAGGATTCGTTAAAAGGTCATTCAGAGGTATAATTAAATATATTGACGCTTTTAACCCCTTTAACTTGCAAAATTGCGCGTAACGTCACTTATAGGCATAAAAGCCTTAGATGGACAATATTGGATATTCGCGAGAGTATAAACACACATCATGAAGCTCTCGGTTTGTTAAAAGGTCTCTTAGAGGTAAGAATTAACATGTTGACGCTTTTAACCCTTCGTCGCGCAAACTTTCAAATAATTATGCAAACGGCTACTCTCGATCAACAAGTGGCTCATTTGTGAATATGAATTCCGTCGATCAACAAGTGGCTCATTTGTGAATATGAATACCATGTAACATCATTCGGAGGCTTATATTAAGAATGTTGACACTTTTAGTCCTTACGCATTCAAAGTTTTCGATTTTTCGCAAAATTAGTCCCTCAAATTCAACGTTTTAGTTTAATAGGGTTTAGTACACGTGTCAACATATCATTGGACGTGATTTTACGAGGTGTTTCATAAGTACTTAACAATATAAACACTTCAGCAATCCGTGAACATAATACCTTTTTTGGAAGTTATTTGGACGGATGGGTGTACAACCAGGTGATTACCAATCGCAGCCTGGTCTGCTTCTTCACGGGTATCTGTTGTGGTTCAAAATCTATTTTTTTATCATTTCTTATTTGCTAACAAATTATAATCAAAACAGAATTTTGTCCTACTATACCTTGTGTGTTTTTTGTTGATTCCAGATCATCTTTTCTTGTTTCTGCATTACTCGCATCATTCATCCCAGCATCACCATCGTTATTTGATGTTTCTGAGTCACTAAGTACATCCGGACTGTCAATTGTGTTTTTGAAACGTGATTTGTACATTTTCCCTTTAAGACGATGGCTTGACCTGACTGTAGAAGACATTCAAATAATATATTTATAAAACTTCATATCATACATCTTATCCGAAATCACGTTTCAAACAACTTTAACACCATACATGCAAACATAAATCATATCTTCCCTTGGATTGAACCTACTTAATAACACCTTAAATGGGAAGCCCAATATACATAACACCCTAAAACACCATAGATGCGAAGTATAGAATAAATAACACCCAACATATTTAATTACTAAGTATGTTTAAAAAACACCATATAACACCATATAGCCCAACAACAAAACACCATGTAACATTATAAATAACACCATACATATTTAATTACTTAGTATGATTGAAAACACCATACAAAACCATATTATGTTTAACAACACCATATAACACCATATAGGCCAGCAACAACATGTATAACACAATTTAAAACAAGAATTTAATATTTTCAACCCCAATCCTAACAAAATACCATGTAACACTATAAATAACACCATACATACAGCCATAAATCTTATAGTCAACCGAAACTATTTAATAACACCATATAACACGATAACTGCAAACAATAGAATAAACAACACCCTATATATGTTTAAAAACACCATATAATACCACAATTTTTTTAAAAACACCATGCATCAGCATATCAAACTAGACATGAACTAAATATCATGATATATAAAAAACACCCTGATCAACAACAACAAACATAAATAAAACACCATTATAATAAATACTCTTATTCAACTAAACCCTAGTTTTAACACCATTCGACGATCGAAAACACCATTAAACTTCAAAACAATCATACATTACAAAAAACACCATTAAACTTCAAAACAGTCAAATAAGACCGATGAACCTTTTGTAAAATCGGACGTTTTGTTCTTGATCTTTGGTAGTTTAAGCCGTCGGATTGTGGTGTCTTTTGGATTTGAATCATCCATCTTCTTCTTCGTCATCCTTTCTAAATTCTCAGACATTGAACTATGCCTTTTCCTCTTGTATACGAACTCAATTTTAGGACTCATTGTAATCGGATGAAGATTATAATCTTTGGTGGGAAAGAAAAACCCTTGTTTATCCGGGCGTAAGAATCGCTATGAGAGAGAAGTCTGGTTACAATAGATACGGTTATTGATTCGAAAGTGTATGAAAGCCCTATTTTACCCCTATCAAATCAATTCAGTATTTAAAAAACACTATTTTAATTACAATATTGCCATTCTAATCTTAACCATTAGATCAATGATCTAATGGTTTATATTCTTTCTTACCTTTCTCACAAAAATCACTTTTTTTACAATAACCTTACCCTTTATATATATATATATATATATATATATATATAATTTACGAAACAAATTAGAAAACATATTATCTAAGCTTAGGGGGTAGGGGTGCCCATCACTCACCACACACTCATCACTCACAACATTCAATCAAGTTCTGCCACGTGATCGAGCTTTATTCCATCACTAGTGGTGGATTTTAGTGGAAATGACCATCACTCACCACACAAACATCCCCATTGAAAAAAAATTTATCACCACAAACATCACAACGCGTTAAAAAGTCCACGTGTTTTGGGTTCCAAACGTTTTGGAAAGGGGTGGCGGCGGTGTTAGTTCTTGTTCCACGCTTGGTGAACACGGGGGCGCCCGTCCCCCGTTAGTGATATAAACACACAAATTTTGGTTATGGACATAGAAATGGTAAAAGTTTACACAGACCAAAACTTTTCTAAAGGTTTTCACAAATTTTAACCAAAAATTTAGTGTGTTGTAAACCATCGTAGTCCTTTCCACAATTTAAAAGTACGAATTTTATCTTTCTAGCATTTGGCTTGGGTGAATGTCTAGCAGGGGGACGGGGCGCCCCCGTTGTGGCTCTCCACCACGCGTGGAAACAAATATAACACCGCCGCTGCACCCCTTTTGATCACGCGTCAAACCCAAAACGCGTGATCTTTTTAACGCATTAAACTCTGAACAATTCGACCGTTGTGGTGTTTGACCGTTTGAAATTGGATTGTTGTTAATAAAAAAACCTTAAACAATCTATATATATTTCACACTTTTATACCATTTCACCCACACCAAACCATAAACATACTTCACACATTCTACATATTTCACAAATGGATTTTCCTACGGATTCGACGTTTCCGATGGACAGCGATAGCGATAGCCAATCGTCTTCTGACAATGAGACGCTTGAATTTTTCGAGACGGTGTATAACGCACTTGAAGCAAGTTCGAGCCGCCCAAAGAAGAAAATGGTGGATCTTGATCGTATACATGCCAACGAAGTGTTAATGAATGATTATTTTGTGGAGAATCCGGTCTACAATTCCGAAGCGTTTAGAGATCCGTTTCATTTACCAAAAGATTTATTTTTAAAGATTGTTGGAGACATCGAAGCAACTGAAGAATGGTTTCAAGAACGTTACAACGGGAGGGGCAAACGAAGTTTCGCGCAGATACAAAAATGCACATTCGCCAACTAGCGACAGGAAACCCTCCCGATCAATTTGATGAATACTTAGCTATGTCGGACAGAACTTCACGTGAATGTCTGTGATTTTTTTGTAACGCGATCATTAAATTATACGGTAAAGAGTTTTTAAGTAAAACCGACGAGACACGACATCTCATCTATTTACGTCGCACATGAGGCTAGATGGCATTTTCCAAGGATGCTCGGCAGCATCGATTGTACACATATCGAATGGTGAAATTGTCCAAGAGAGTTGCGAGGGGCGTATGTTAGGGGTGACGTCAAAAGACCAACCATTATATACTTGAAGCGGTGACGTCGAATGATTTATGGTTTTGGCATTCATATTTTGGTGTTCCAGGTTCAAACAACGACATCAATGTTTTGCACACGTCGCCGTTGTTTAAAACCGTAACGGATGGTACCGCACCCTTCTGTCCATTCTATGTCAACAGAGGATATTACAGACGAGGCTTTCTTCTTGTGGATGGTATCTACCCATCTTGGTCTATTTTTGTGAAAGCTCTTTCATTTCCTGTCGAGGCTAAAGAAAAGGCGTTCCAAAGGTTGCAAGAATCGTCAAGAAAAGATGTTGAGAGGGCTTTTGGTGTTTTAAATGGTAGATGGGGCATACTAAACCGACCAATTCGTGCGATGATGTAACACCTCACAAAATTATGTCCAATGTAGTAACGACACGTGTCATGGACTTTAAACGTACAATGAATTGATTTCGAGGGACTAAAATTGACAAACGAAGAAAATATATATGTGAAAGGATCCAAAGTGTCAAACATTTGAGAATTTTTCCTTTCAACAACCCTACACAATGGTTATATTCTTAAACGAATGAATTGTGAAACGTATGAAGAGTTTGTGAAAGAAAGTGAAAGTTTACAAGACGCGAGGGTTAAATGTGTCAACATGCTAATTTAATACCTCCGAGTGACCTTTTATTGAACCTGGAGCTTTGTAACGATTAATTATACTCCCAAGAACAAGTGGCAAAAATTTCACAAGGTTTCGATATCGTTTGAGGTAAATACGTTAACTTTCGTAAATAAAGGGTTAAAAGCGTCAACGAGGCAAAAGTAGTGTTTTCGGTTATCGTTTAACGAAACTGAACCTAACGATGTTTGGTTATATTCTAAGGATCATAAAAATATAAACTTTATGGGTTAGAAGTGCATAAAAACTGAAGTTATGAGGTTTTAATGGTCCAGGGACTAAATCTGCCAGGTTTGAAACTTGTATGATTGGTTACCCTTGTGGTGGCGCTGCGCCACACCAAAAGTCCTCTGCCGTCGCACGACGCGACGGCCTAAAGCGGACATAAATCCTGCACAGATGCAGGTTTCAGTAGGTTTTCTTCTCCAAATCACTTCCACACTCACATAACTCGAAACCTAGGGCTGTTTGATGGTTTTAAAAACCACTTAGACACCTGTAGGCATAAGATTACACCTGGGGGACACTTGCTTTGATCCTAGAACATTCAAATTCCTATATAAGGGCCTCATGTCTTCACTTGAAACCTGCACAATTCAAAGAAATTCACATACAAACTCTCAACTGAGTTCTCTGGAGCATCCTAGCCTGGAAGGAAGCTCTCTTAGTCTAAATTTTCGTGCTAAGGACTCTTGTAAGCGTTCTTAGCTCCTGTAGTTAAGGTTTTATTAGTTTAATGGCCAAAAGTCAAAGTTAGCGTAATTCTGCTTTGACTTTGTGATTAATCACTAACGGTCCAGCCATTATTCGAATTGAAAGTGGCTATGTGTTGGTAATTATGTTGGTGTTAAACCCTTAAAAGGGCACCTTCTAATTATCACGTTATCTCAGTCAATTGTCGGGTCAAACTACTTAACAGAAAGTCAAACGAGTCAGTTTTTGCAAAACAAATCATAACTGATAATGTAGGAGCTATAAAATACGTTTTAACACTTAAATAACTTGGTAAATAATATAAGAACATGTTTAAGCATGTTCAACCCGACAATTCTGAGTATTAGGCTCGGTTCGCAACCGAAAGTCGCAAAAGTAGACTTTTGCTTTGACTTTCAGTTCTGACCCGAATTAGCTTAGTTTTAGTCATGCCTTAGGGTTCCTTTGTGACCATATTATATGTTAGGATAACCCTCTAAGGTTATACTACATGGTCCTTTAGAAATCTGAATCATATACATGTTTCCGTTAAATGCTTAAAAGTTGACCGTTTTGCCCTTATGTTATAAAAAAAAGATTTTTAAAATATGTGAGAGGACAAAAATATTTATCACTGATATATAAGTATGTCCTAAAAGTTTGACATCAGTTTATGGTCTAAAATGAAAGTTATGCAAGATATCGTAAAACAAGAACTTTTATTAATTAAATAGCATTTTTGGCATAAATCATATTTAAACCCGATTTTGGTACCAAACTTTCTACCCACTATTATAATATTATATTTTGGGATTTTTGGAAATTTTTGTTAAATTTTATACTGACCATAACATAGAGTTCTAGCATAAATTCGGTAATTGACGATAAAGCCCTTTTCGTTAATAAAATGAGTTTAACATATGACTTCCATACCAAACCTGTTCCTAGTCATGTCATATGTTAAATAAGATATTCTAAACACTTGGAACTGATCAAAATCTCAGATTTTCTTAAAGAACCCGAATATCGTCAAATACCGACTTTTATGTGAAATAGGCGCATAGTATGGTTTAAAACCATATTTAGCACCTAAGACTTGTTACCTACTGATTTTAAAAATAAAATTTTATACTTTAATAGTAAGTATAAGTCTTGAACTCAGATTTCCAAATTTTACCTTGAAAGCATATGTAAAATGACCAAAATGCCCATACGGTGCATAGTTTGGCCATAAACGATTAAACACACATATGTATGATACCTTGCTGATATAAAAACACAAAATAAATATTTTCAGAGAAGGTTTTGGACCAGAACCTCAGTTTATGTTTAAACCTCTTTTATAAACTTTAAAATGACCAAAATACCCTTACGGGACTTAAATTGGTTTTAAATTCGTTTTGGGCATAATGGAAGATATCCTACTGATATCATAACTTATATAAAGCATATTAACTTGTGGAACTTATACATGATTCATTTGGTTACCCGTTATGCATATACACGTTCGGTACGGTTTATGTAACTAGTTTGCATAAATTAACCGAAACGGGTCAAACCTTATCATTTTTACTTCAAAATCCAGAACGTGTTTAGTTTACCCATTTTATACAAGTCTTCATACTTGTGGGGTCTAAATCACATTCTAATCCAGTCTTCGCTTAATCTTGCGTTTTGAACCGTAAACCTTTCTTTAAAACTAACCGGTCTAAGTTATAACTTAAACAAGACCCGTTAGGAATTTAATAGGTTATTAAAACCTTCGTTCCAGATTAGGAGCCCAGTAAAAGCTACTTGTACTTGCTGATTTGATATACGGCTGAGAATAAAATTACATTTTAGCTCAGGTAAATACTTTTAACTTATTTTTCCTTACACGGGCTTGGGATACGGTATTATAATAATACCGCTTGGTCGGGTATGAAATCATTTAATCGGATTGTGATTAATAAATTGCATAACCTGTTTTAATCTGTTTTGTTTGGTGCAATGCCTTTGGGGGGGTTAATGACCGTGTCCTGGATATCATTGGCATCATTTAAATGCAAATGGCCACGACTTAAGCACGAGGTGTAGGCATACACCTGACAGTTGCGTATGTATAAGGTATAACCACACGTGAGGATAACTCCCTGTGGGACTATATTAGTGGTGTGTCTATTAATCTTGTTCCGGCTCATCTAACCGGGCCCTGAATGGACGACAAACATATAAATCTGTATACAAGATTATTTTGAAATAATTGTCACAAGTTATAAAAGATTTTATCCCTTGTGCATCCAAACCAATTTTATAAACACCTTTCAAATGAGTCAGTTAATTGTATTTACCAGTGTAAACTGACGTATTTTCAAAAAGACTAAATGGCAGGTACTACATGAAATTGGCTGGATGCTCCTAAGCTCTAATTAAGGAATCTTGCAAGTTCTTAGTGCTTAAAGTCTGTTGAACAATAATGAGTATTCTACTCTAGATCCGCCTGTGGATCCACTCACAACCGTTTGTATAATATTTTATTTATACTTTGCATTTCGGTTTGTATTAATATTTTCTTCCTAGACTTCCGATGTGCATTAAATTGTGTATATTTGACTATGATGATATCAACTACGTCACGAGACTCCCACCGGGCCCACCGGTAATACGTGGAAATATCAGGGTGTGACAGGTTGGTATCAGAGCCAACGTTTGAGTGAATTAAACACTTGCCTTTAGTGTTTAATCTCAAATGACACAATAGCATATTCCTCAGACCTTTTGAGTCTAGACTTAACATAGGAATGTTCTCATCCCTATTAAGTAAACATTGTTTTTGATTTTATGTATATTGAACGTGTCGCCAAGCAAAGAAGCCGTTTATGGAGATTCTTCCCGTTCGAAGCCAAGAAATGCTAAGCTTCATACCACAGCTAGATTGGACAGGCGACATGTTTGGAGGAAGACCTTTATGGACTCATTCCTAAAACCAAACCCATTGAAAATTTTTAAAACAAATTGAGGAGTCCATACCAGGAGATCCCTGAGGCTCCCACATTGAAGATGATACATGTGGATGCTATTAATCCCTATTTCCTACCTCCACGTTTTGGAATTCCAGACTAAACTATACCAGTCAAAACCTAATCTGCGATCCATGTCATTTCTTTAATAATTGAATCCTTAGATTCTACTCTACAGTGGATCCTGATTTGAAGTGTTTAAATTATTCATTAAATCTTCAGAGTCACTACTGCGCACGATAAATAAAGAAGGAGAAACAATATGAATAAAGCAAGGAAGACATTAGAAACCCTTCTTCCATCACGTTTAAATTTTTACCTTTAAGTCCCTGTATGGGCATTTGATTACTAAAGTCCTTTGTAGACATATTATTTCATTATAATCCTTGTGGACCTACGTCTCCTGATAAAAATTTGTATATACGTATGTTATCATCGTCCCTTCGAGGACATTATATTTCAAAATAGTCCCTTCGTGGACTTGGTATTTCAAAATAGTCCTTTCATGGACATTATATTTCAATATAGTTCTTTGTGGACATTATAATCCAATGAAGCCCCTCGGTGGGTATACTATTTCAATACAGTCCTTTCATGGACAAGAGATTTTATAAAAAAAATCCCTTTTGTGGATACACTATTTAAATAGGTCCCTGTGTGGACATACCTTTTGACTTAAGACCCTGTGTGGGCATTTTCTATATAGTCCTTTGATGCGTGTGTAGTGTTATATATATTAGGTGTATATTTTAAGCCCTTTAACACTTTTTAGCCAAGTTTTAAATTTATAAAACACGATATTTACTAACACTAAACACACATATGGGCAAGTGCACCCATCGTGGGCGTAGTATAGTGTTGGTAAGATACCGAGGTCGTCCAAGGACACAAGAGCTTTTAGTACCGGTTTATCCTCAACGCCTAATCAAATCAAAGAGTTTAGAAAAAAGGTTTTAAGCTAAGAAAAATAAAAACTAAATAAAATGCTGAAAAATAAAAATAAAAGAAAAACAGATAGACAAGATGAATCACTTGGTTCCGACTCGTGTATAGTGTAACCTTTGATTATTTCCGCACTTTTGCACTTATTTAAGAGATTATCTTAGTTATTGTAGTAGGCCCCTCTTTTAAAGGTGACGTTACCCTCAACCCAGTAGTTTGAGTCAGCAAGGATACAATCCTAAAGGGTCGGATTATTGAAAGATAATTAATTAAGTTATTAATGCAAATTATGGTAGGCCCCTCTTTTGGAGGTGACGTTACCCTCGACTAAGTAGTCTGAGTCAGCAGGGATACAGTCCTAAATAGCCGGGTTATAGTATTAATAGTAGTTAACTTATGAGGGGATCAAAGAGTTTGGACCCCCGCCATCCAATACCGTTAAGTATTGAAGGAGGTCCTACTAAATTTGACCCAGGTCCATTGCAGGACCTCTAAACGCTGAACAATGGCAAGACTCTTACCAAACCGTTCCCTTAACCCCCGACCAGGTAGCCAACATACCTCCATATAGACCGTGGAGATATGAATGGTGAAAATCTTTTATTTTATATAGACAGTAAAATAATGTCAAGACACCACGGACAAACGATAAGGAAGAATCACCTTCAACATAAGAAACTAGTTATTAAAGTCATTAATACAAAACCAAATAAAAAGTGCGAAAAGATTAGAAATAAAAAGTATTACACTAGACACTTGTCTTCACCAAGTGATGTAAGAGACTTAGGCAAACATGGCCTTGATTGTCAAGAACTCTTACGATCAATCTTGGATCCCGAGATGACTCACACACTCTATGATGGACAATGGATGATGGTGGTGGATGATGGTGTTATGGTGGTGGTGGGTGGTGGGTGAAGTGTGAGAGAGGTGGTGTGCCAAGGGATGGTTTGAGCTTGAGCCAAGCACTCCTATTTATAGGCTGAACAGAAGCTCGGGCACGGCCCCGTGTCCAGTGGGCACAGCCCCGTGTCCACATCCTTCTCTTTCTTCATTTAATGCAGCTTGTCTTATTAGTTGACCACGCTCCCGTGTCCGCTGAGCACGACCCCGTGTGCAGAAGAATCTTTGTACTATGAAGATTTGCCTGGATTGTGCGAATCTTATAGTTAACCATGGCCCCGTGTCCGCTTATCACGGCCCCGTGGTGGGCAATAGAAGCTTCTACCACTTTGTCTTTTCTGCTGACACTTGGGCACGCCCCCGTGCTGACTGAGCACGGGGCGTGTTCAGTCTTCTGTCTTCTTGTTTTGCTTGGGAAGATGCTGTCGTGGGGTTGGGCATGTCACATTTGTTCCTTTTCTTGTATTTATGTTAGATTTTGATGTCTTTTTGCTTCTTTTGTTAATTTGAGCTCATTTAATCCTGAAAATACAAAAGGAAGACAAAAGAACACTTTTTCCAACATTAGTACTAAAAAAGGGTTAGTTTTATGCCACAATTGATGTAATTTATATGTTGCATTTTGCACACATCAAATACCCCCACACTTGAATCTTTGCTTGTCCTCAAGCAAAACTCTTTAATATGTGGCTATTACACTCCCAAATGGAATGGGTAGAAAAGAAGGTTTTTGGGCTTGTTATAGAGTGTCGGGATTTCCAAGATTCTTTATTTAGTTTTATTTTTATTTATTTACAATCCTATTCGTCATGATTTATTTAAAACTTTTCATAAGATAAATTACTTATTAGGGCATAACATGCCTTTGTAAAATTCTATTTATATACAAGTTCACATACCTCACGGGGATCACCCAACACTCGGCCGAAAATGTATTTTTGTGGATCACTCGAGAGCGGCATGGAACTTACTCCTACCATAGGCTTGCCAAGCAATCAATCATCCTCCTTTTTAACTTATATACCTTTGTAAATATCAAGAGGACTTTTTGGGTGAAGGGTTAGGCTTGGGTTAATGGTAGGTGGTTGGGTTAGTGGTTAGTAGAAAAAGGGCGAAAAGCGTAACAAGTATCGGTTTTCGTAAGACTTTCTATTTTTCAACTTTTATTTTTACGAAGCCATTTTTCAAACAAAGTCATTTTTGATAAACTTGTTTGTTTATTTGCTTTTGCTTCATAATCAACTATTTTTTTGTTTTTTTGAAAGTCATATGAGAAACCGAGCTAGTTACTAAAACAAAGTGTTAAAAGTGAAAAAGGTTTTGGTGGGTAAAAGGGTGTTTGTTTGGGTTACGAAATGAAAAGGTTTAGGCTCAAAGGGGCTAACTAGGGGGATTTTTGGGTAGGTGGTAAAAAAAAAGAAAAAAATAATGGTGTAGAAATAAAAAGGGTTAGTCCTAATGCCTCCATCATTTACTTACTCGGGTTTAAGTTGGTAAGGACCGGGAATGTATCGTCGCGGCAAGTTCTGGAGTCGTAAGAACCAAGCGGCTATTCACACAAGAAACGAAAAATGAGCATTTAGTTTAAAGATATATATTTGTATGCTCAATAAAGGCTCAAAACTCACTTTTGTGGGAATGGGTTTTTATGTGATCAAGTATATATAATTAAATTTTAACTAAGCTTATCATGCCTTTTCATAATTTTCTTATGTTGGTTCTTTTTATCACGACGCTATCGGTTGTAAATTCGTAAAAATATAACCTTTTTTAGAACTTGAAATTCCCGAGTTAAACCTAGACAAGTAAAAAAAATGAAAATTTTTGAAAAAAAAAAAATTTGGGGTGATTAGCGGTTCCAATAGAGTTTTGTGTAAGGCTTGTATTTAGGACTTGCAAGATTCAAGGTTTTAACATCCCCCCCACACTTAAATTACACATTGTCCTCAATGTGTCCCAAAAATAAGTTTTTAGGTTGATTGAATGTGTAAAAAGGTGTGAAAAAGCAAAAATTTTGTGTTACTGGGCGCTGAACACGGCCCCGTGTTGTCCGGGCACGGCCCCGTGTTCAAGTGCCAGTAACAAAATTAAATCAAGAGAAACAGAAGCCTGGACATGGGGGCGTGTTGGGTGAGCACGACCCGTGTCCAGTTTACCTGAACTGGGTATTTCTGCAGACTGTGCAGCACGGGGACGTGTTGGGCGGACACGGCCCGTGTCGAACTTACTGTAAACGAAGAATTTTGTCGGACGGTCATGTTTTCCTGCATGGGGTGCTGGTTCAAGCCCCCCTTGTATCCTTTGCCATCTCAAGTGTGTTTTATTCATTTCAACACCATCCAAACACCAAATTAACTAAAACCAGCATTCATTGAATCCTAGAGAGAATTACATAATAGTCCTAAAATTAAAATATTAGATAGTTAGGTCAAAGAAACACAAGAAATCTCAATCCAAGAAGTTCTAGCCTACTATTTATTCTACTAGCAAAATTTCCGAAAAGATAGATCTCTCGGTTAAAAGTGGCTTGACAAACTTCTTTCTCTGGGTATGGGTTCCTCACACGTCGGCGAGCCATTCTTTGATCTCCCTAGGGAGAAGAAAAGCGGGCTCATGAGCATTGGTTTGAGGAGGTGCAACTTCCACCGGGATTTCTTGGAGTTCTTCAAGAGGAGGTTCCACCGGAATGTCGTCCCAATCGGTAGGATTTTGGATTCCAAGTGCTAGGTTCCAATCCTCTTGGGGGAGGATTGGTTCCATGGGAGGTGTTACAAGAATGTTTAACCTCTGGTGCAAGAGGTTTATTTCTTGAAAACTGTTTTCCAACCCCACCGAGAGATAATTTATACGGTCTATGAGGACCTCCTCCACCGAAGTCATCTCGTCAAGGGCTTCACGTAGCGCCATTACGTATCTTACGAGAGTTGCTTCAATCGATGGCCTCCTTTCCCGTCGACTGTTCCTTGAGTGCGCAGAAGAGGTTCCACTGTTTTGGCTAGACATTCTACGAAAACATACCAAAAATAGTTTGTTTTAATGAAACAGTACCACGGACACGGCCCCGTGTTCAACTTTTTGCAGATTTTTAGAACAAGGAATCTTGGAGTTTCAAATTATTTTCTCAACTTATGAAGTGTTTTTGAACAAAAATAACTTAAAACAATGTTGGGTAACTTATTTTTAACAAGATTCCTTGAATAAAAACTCAACAATCATCACAATGAAGCTTGAAATCAAGCTTCAATGGAGGTGTTGTTACAAGAAAGGTGAAGAAGAAGGTAATAGATAAAAGAGGAAAGGACAAGATGTTTGTTAGAACCTTCTTTTAGAACATACCTAGGATGGTAAGTTAGAAAATCCTTGCAAATCTCAATCCCTGGATGGTCCAAATGTGCAGGATTCTTGGCTGCATTTATAGAAAACGACAGCATGCTGGACACGACCCCGTGTCGGCTGGACACGGCCCCGTGTGCATGCAAGATCCTGACACGTTTTGTCTGTATTCTGACAAAAGTCAGAAGGGAATCTTTCGGTGGACACGGGGGCGTGTTGACCTGTGCACGGCCCCGTGTCGGAAGGCTGTTTTATGAAGTGTGTCTATTTTTAAGGAACTTTTCCGGATCGGGCGGTTCCTTACTGGATGGAACAACCCCAAAGTGCCTAAGATACCTTAATTGCTCTAGATTAAGATGAGAACGCAAGAGGTTGTCGGTGAGGGTGATTCCTATGCTATATGTAGGTGGACAAGTCCAACCCTTTTCCGGGCTCTCGTTAAAGAAGGTGTATGTCGAATCGCTCAGGTCTATGTATGCATCGAACAAAGTCGATGGGGAGTCCTTCACGGCACAATCGACACAGGGACGACTATCGCTCAAGTCCTCACTAGAGTTAGAAGTATCGTCGGAAACAACGAAGTTGTTTGAATGCGGTTCCAACCCTTCTTCTTGGCTATTGTCTTGGAAAAGATCATTGAAATCTTTCCGAAGTTCTTTTAACCAATTAAGAATTAGATCTTCTAATTGAAACAATTCATCGAGAAGCATTTCTCCTAGAAAATCCGGTTGGGAGCATTCGAGGGAGAGATAGGGATTATTTTTACTTTCGCCCCTCTTAAGAATACTAGGAAATGATGGGTCTATATATTGAGGCTTATAATTTAGAAAATAACATTCTAATTCCTTATGGTTACCACCACATAATTGACACCACGTAGTACCATAAGAGTACCGAAAGTAAAAAGTATCAGTATCACTCATGTTTGTGTCAGAAATTACCAACCGTCGGGATCTTACGGTTCTATTTTCAGTAACTGAATCTTGGGCACGGGGGCGTGTTGAGTGGGCACGGCCCCATGTTCAGCTACTGTCTGACTTAAAACATGATTGCCAGTTCCAATGATTGGGCACGAGGCGTGTTCAGCGGGCACGGCCCGTGCTGAGTTCTGCAGAAGCTGAAAAATTAAGAAAAATCCTAAAAAAATGAAAAATAAGAAAAAACGATTAGGCCGTTGATTCCTAACTTTCTTAAAATCCTTGTGTCCCCGGCAACGGCGCCAAAAACTTGATGCGTGTGAAGTGTTATATATATTAGGTGTATATGTTAAGCCCTTTAACACTTTTTAGCCAAGTTTTAAATTTATAAAACATGATATTTACTAACATTAAACACACATATGGGCAAGTGCACCCATCGTAGGCGTAGTATAGTGTTGGTAAGATACCGAGGTCGTCCAAGGACACAAGAGCTTTTAGTACCGGTTTATCCTCAACGTCTAATCAAATCAAAGAGTTTAGAAAAAAGGTTTTAAGCTAAGAAAAATAAAAATAAAAGAAAAACAGATAGACAAGATGAATCACTTGGTTCCGACTCGTGTATAGTGTAACCTTTGATTATTTCCGCACTTTTGCACTTATTTAAGAGATTATCTTAGTTATTGTAGTAGGCCCCTCTTTTGAAGGTGACGTTACCCTCAACCCAGTAGTTTGAGTCAGCAAGGATACAATCCTAAAGGGTCGGATTATTGAAAGATAATTAATTAAGTTATTAATGCAAATTATGGTAGGCCCCTCTTTTGGAGGTGACGTTACCCTCGACTAAGTAGTCTGAGTCAGCAGGGATACAGTCCTAAATAGCCGGGTTATAGTATTAATAGTAGTTAACTTATGAGGGGATCAAAGAGTTTGGACCCCCGCCATCCAATACCGTTAAGTATTGAAGGAGGTCCTACTAAATTTGACCCAGGTCCATTGCAGGACCTCTAAACGCTGAACAATGGCAAGACTCTTACCAAACCGTTCCCTTAACCCCCGACCAGGTAGCCAACATACCTCCATATAGACCGTGGAGATATGAATGGTGAAAATCTTTTATTTTATATAGACAGTAAAATAATGTCAAGACACCACGGACAAACGATAAGGAAGAATCACCTTCAACATAAGAAACTAGTTATTAAAGTCATTAATACAAAACCAAATAAAAAGTGCGAAAAGATTAGAAATAAAAAGTATTACACTAGACACTTGTCTTCACCAAGTGATGTAAGAGACTTAGGCAAACATGGCCTTGATTGTCAAGAACTCTTACGATCAATCTTGGATCCCGAGATGACTCACACACTCTATGATGGACAATGGATGATGGTGGTGGATGATGGTGTTATGGTGGTGGTGGGTGGTGGGTGAAGTGTGAGAGAGGTGGTGTGCCAAGGGATGGTTTGAGCTTGAGCCAAGCACTCCTATTTATAGGCTGAACAGAAGCTCGGGCACGGCCCCGTGTCCAGTGGGCACGGCCCCGTGTCCAGTGGGCACGGCCCCGTGTCCACATCCTTCTCTTTCTTCATTTAATGCATTTTGTCTTATTAGTTGACCACGCCCCCTTGTCCGCTGAGCACGACCCCGTGTACAGAAGAATCTTTGTACTATGAAGATTTTCCTGGATTGTGCGAATCTTATAGTTGACCACGGCCCCGTGTCCGCTGATCACGGCCCCGTGGTGGGCAATAGAAGCTTCTACCACTTTGTCTTTTCTGTTGACACTTGGGTACGCCCCCGTGCTGGCTGAGCACGGGGCGTGTTCAGTCTTCTGTCTTCTTGTTTTGCTTGGGAAGATGCTGTCGTGGGGTTGGGCATGTCACATTTGTTCCTTTTCTTGTATTTATGTTAGATTTTGATGTCTTTTTGCTTCTTTTGTTAATTTGAGCTCATTAGTTCCTGAAAATACAAAAGGAAGACAAAAGAACACATTTTCCAACATTAGTACTAAAAAAGGGTTAGTTTTATGCCACAATTGATGTAATTTATATGTTGCATTTTGCACACATCATCCTTACATGGACGCGTTATTTCAATAAAAATATTTTTGTAAACATATTATTCCATTAAAAATCTTTTGTAGACAGATTATGTCATCAAAGTCCCCTTTCGAATATAATAATTCATAATAGTCCTTTCGAGGACATATCATTGCACTATAGTCCCGATGTTAATATAACTTATAGTCCCTATAAGGACTTATATTTTCCTTTCAATTCCCACGTAGACTAGTATCACTTCAAAATCCCTATTAGGACCTATCTCTTATATATAGTCCCAGTATGGACATTTGTTATTATAATCCTTATATGAATATATCTTTCGATTTGAGTCCCAGTGAGGACATCTGTTCAGCAAAGCCCTTTAGTGCGTACGCTGTATCAATAAAAATCCTTTTATGGACATGTTATGTTATTAAAATCCCTTTTGGGGATATACAATTTTGAGATAGTCCCTGGTGGACATGAGATTTCACTATAGTCCCTTAGCGGACATGACATTTCATTATAGACCCTTCATGGGTAAATTGTTTCAATATAGTCCCCATAAGGACTTACAATCTTTTAATAAACCCCAAACGGACTTGTAATTTTCTTTTAAGTCCTCTGTAGATAAATATGATACTAAAAATCCTGATTAAGACATTATTGTAAATTTCCTAATGATTTATGAAAAGTTTTAAAAATTTTACATAGGTACTCATTTCGTCCTTTATCTAACAATAGTATCAATTTTATTCGAGCTTTATCGATCTGCTAAATAATCTCAAAAGATCTTCTTAATGGTATAACGTAGCCAATATGTCAATGCAGACATGCTATGATGGTAAAACCCTCTTAAGACAATTAATCCTTGTTAACATCCAAGAACATGTTAACACTCTTGGCAGTGTGACTTGAGAGACCACACCACCCGTCAAGGTATTTGGACTATGTCCAAGCCTTAAAACCTATATGATCGAATTAGACCATGGCAAGTATCATCAATGTAATGATCAAAATATAAACATCCATTTGTGATGAAGTGCCTACGGGCTATAATATATTGTCCATTAGTGACATTGACATTATGATCCTTATGATCCCCTGTCCAAGGTAGTGAGATATGCTCAAGCCTAATAGTCTATATATGATCAATGCGATCATGACTAATATCATCTGATACGATGATCATACTATTTAACATCCTTTAGTGATGTTTCGCCTACGGGCTATATACTATATTGTCCATTAGTGACATTGAAAAATGTGACCATTATGGTTCACCGTCAAAGGTGATGGGCAATGCCCAAGCCTTAGAGTCTATAAGATCGATAAGATCAAGACTAATATCCTCAAATACGATAGTTATAAATACATATATGTATAAACGTCCATTAGTGATGTCCAATGATTAGCCTATGTGGCAAAATAAATTGTCTTTCAAGCAATGACAACTGTAGTCTATGACGCTCTGCCCAAAGGTGAAAAACTATGTTCAAACCTTAAAATCCCTGATCAAATAAGATTGCGGCTTATATATTAATGCCCTTGTGGATATGCCTTATGTGCCATATCTTATATGTCCTTTGCGACAAGGCCTTCGTGCCATATGACTATTCATGTCCTTCGTGACAAATCTACGCGCCACATGATATACCTTCTGTGACAAGCTTATGTACTACACTTTCATGTCCTACATGACAGACTTATGTTCCAACTTTAAAAATTTATTATGGCAAGCTTTCGAACTATCCAAAAATCGTCAGTATAACAAAGACAATTGTGACATTGTGATCTCCTGTCTAAAAGGAAATGGACTCGGTCCAAACCCTAAAGGCCATTGATGGTCCCTTTTGTGACCTAGACTGAATGTAATTGATGTGCATACAAACAACATTCATTAGGAATGTTCATAACCTATTAGCCTATATGGTGTAATGATACCATGGTTAGTATACGTTAGGTCATCAGGATGATGACTAGCTGTTGTAATACAACTACGTAATTGTTTCATTTGATGTTAGGAACCAAGTCTCGAGTATGGCAAACTCGGATGAGACAACCAGCAATCGCGTCATCAATAATGCGACACATGCTAATGATGCTATAATTGTGAACCTCAATATTAACAGAGATGATCTCCAAGCTATGCTTGACGTAGCTGTTGGAAAAGCTATGAGAAAGGTCATGAAAAAGTTCAATGAGCCCGATGCTACTTGCTCCAAATCCCTTTTAAAACCACACTCCTTTGCTCGTGAGAAGGATTTTGTTCATGACTTGAATGCAAAGAATGAACCAAAAAGGAAAAAGGCGAAGGATAATTCCCAGGTTTCTAAGAAAAAGGGGAAGATTGAGCTCAATAAGAACCAACAAAAGGCCAATAAGAAACATGTATGCAAGACCTGCCATAAAAGGCACTGGGGACGGTGTCGAAAGAAACAAAGGCCAAAGCAGTGTGGCGTCTGTAAAAGAACTGGTCATCAGTCCCTCGAGTGTAGGGACATAAAGAACGCAGTCTGTTTCGGCTGTGACAAGAAAGGCCACATCAGGACTAACTGCCTAAAACTGTCAAAAAGGGTATAACTAAGCTTGGGAAGGCTAAGGAAGGAAACGCCTGAATTACCGAATGAATGCCAGAGACAGTAATCTCAATAATATCATCAGGTACATTCCTTATCATTATCAATAAAAATTTCTGCTAAGTGTCATGATTTAATTCAGGGAATAATAAGTCTTTCATAGATCATAAGCTTAGTGAGCTGTCACGGCCCCCGACCCGGTTTGACCCGTTTCAGAAGCCGCGGGACAGAAATACTGCGGTATTTAATTGATTAAGTTTAACAGCGGAAGTTTTTTTTTATCAGGATCGTTTAAAGCTAAAATTTTCCCCGATTATTTTATTTCACAATTCGGGATAAAACCCCGATAATTTACAATAGTATGATTTTACTATAAAATTGTTATGTTACAAAACTTATTTCTTTATTTTTATAATGAGCCACTATTTTAAGCTTGAAATGCTCCTCAGCACTTTTTCCTGAATTACAACAGATCACCTGAAACATGTTTGAAAAAGGTTTTGTCAGCGGGAAATACTGAGTGAATCATTCTATTTACTAAAATGACACATTTGTTATAATTTTACAGTATTAAGAGCGATTACAATGTTTCTGATATCAAGCCAACTACCCACGGTATTTGTCACTCGACCCATTGGCCCATTCGTCCAATGGTGTCTGTGACTATGGTCATATCCCCCATTGGCTGCCCCAATGGTGACGATTATCAAGTAATGTATACAAAACCCCACATACCGGCTGTAATATGGTGATTACCTAAACTTAATCCCTGTAATTATAACTTTGAAATAAATAGGGTTTTGTAAAGTAATTTGATAAAAAGAGAATGACTCACATTGCTGATTTAATACGGACAGAGTCTAATCTATGATTTAGCCTTGTTAACCTAATATAATAACAATGCACACAAAACTGGGTTAATAATCAATCTAGCAATTACGATAATTTATGAGATCAAATTCTCACAATGAATGACAAAATGCAATACTTCATCCATCGAATTAACGATGATCCGTTGAATTAACAACGAACGACAAAGTATAATACTTTATCTATCGAATTAACGATGATCCATCAAATTAATGACGAATAATAAAGTATAACCCTAATGTGGGCGGCACTTAGACATTCATTGGATATATTGATTGTCGGATAAATGAATCGTAGCAGCGATTGTGTTAATACCCTGTTTTGCAGCAGAATTTCGAGACCCGTGTGTGTTTGTGTAGTAATTCTAACGTAATTCAGTGAATTTTGCGAATTTGTACGTCGTTTTTGTACCAGAATTCAAGTCCCAAACCCACCTATTTATACTGAAAATTTTACACCGTCGCGTAGCGCGACTGCCTACCCCCTTAGTCGTCGCGCTACGCGACTGCCAACCTATATTCATAGGGTAGCTACGTGCATGGGTAGGCTTGCTGAGTTGGTGGATTTCAAAAATTTGATTTCTACAGCTCACAATTTGGATAATCGTAACTAGGGTTTTACCCCCCCCCCCCCCCCCTGAGTTTTAGGGGCCCTAATCCTGATTCTGAAAATTATGAAAATTTTAGGGTTTGTTCAGAATCACTTGGGTGTCTCAATTAGGGTTTCCTTTTGGACTAATTAATTTAATAATTATGACTTTTGATTAGAGTTGTTACATTCTCCCCACCTTAATAAAAATCTCGTCCTCGAGATTTACTGGAATAATTGAGGATACTTTTTCTTCATTTCTGATTCCAGTTCCCAAGTGTACTCAGCTCCTCTCTTTGAATCCCATCTAACTTTGACTAGAACTAGTCGTTTGTGCTTGAGAAATTTGATCTTTCGATCCTCAATTTGAAGAGGTCTCTCAACGAATTTCAACTTTTCGTTTACCTCTATATCTCGAAGAGGTACTACCAGTGATTCATCTGATAAGCATTTCTTGAGATTGGATACATGAAATACATCATGTACTCCAGATAATTCTTCTGGTAGTCGTAAACGATAAGCTACTGGTCCTATACGTTGGATCACTGGAAATGGTCCTACGTACCTTGGACTTAGCTTTCCTTTCTTTCCAAATCTAACAATTCCTTTCCAAGGAGAAACTTTCAACAGTACTCTGTCTCCAACTTGGAATTCTAATGGCTTGCATCTATTATCAGCATAGCTCTTTTGACGATCTCGAGCTGTCTTCAGTCTTTCCTTGATTTGAGTGATCTTATCAGTTGTTTCTTGCACAATCTCTGGTCCTGATAATTGATTTTCTCCTATTTCTGCCCAACAAACTGGAGTTCTACATTTTCTTCCATATAATGCTTCAAATGGAGCAGTATCAATGCTTGAGTGATAACTATTGTTATAGGAGAATTCAATTAATGGTAAATGATCATCCCAACTTCCACCAAAGTCTATCACACATGCCCGGAGCATGTCTTCTAGAGTTTGGATCGTTCTTTCACTTTGCCCATCTGTTTGGGGATGATATGCAGTGCTCAAATTTAGTCGAGTTCCCATGGCTTGCTGGAAACTTTTCCAGAAATGGGAAGTAAAACGACTATCTCTATCCGAAACAATGGAGAGTGGAACTCCATGTAAGGATACAACTTCATCTACATACAATTTAGCCAGTCTTTCCATGCTAAAGGTTTCTTTCATAGGTAGAAAGTGAGCTGATTTGGTTAATCGATCCACAATTACCCAAATCGCATCATTACCTTTTCTGGTTTTGGGTAACTTAGTAACAAAATCCATTGTTATAAGTTCCCATTTCCATACTGGCATCTCTAACTGTTGTTGTAATCCTGAAGGTTTCTGATGTTCTGCCTTAACTTGTGAACAAGTAAGACATTTAGAAACATAGCTGGCTATGTCCCTTTTCATTCCTATCCACCAGAAGTTCTTCCTTAAATCTTGGTACATCTTATTGTTTCCTGGATGCATGGTATACCTAGATTTATGAGCTTCTTCTAAAATCTTAGGTCTTAAGTCTCCCTGCTTAGGTACCCAAATTCTACTTTTGTGGAATCTCCAAATTCCATCTGCTCCTGGTTCTAATTCCTGAATTCGTCCTTTCATTCCTTCGGCATCATCCTTAATTGCTGTAGCTTGAACATTCTTCAATTGTTCCATTAAATCTATTTGTAGATTTAATCTGAGAGCACGAACTCGTCTTTGTTTTTCATAATACTTACGACTTAAGGCATCTGCAACTACATTCGCCTTTCCTTCGTGATACTGAATATCACAGTCGTAGTCACTTAGGATTTCCATCCATCTCCTTTGCCTCATGTTTAACTCTTTTTGCCCAAAGATATATTTTAAACTTTTGTGGTCTGTGTAGACAGTAAATTTACTTCCGTAAAGATAATGTCTCCAAATCTTAAGGGCAAAAATTACGGCTCCTAATTCTAAATCATGAGTCGTATAGTTTTCTTCATGCTTTTTCAATTGCCTTGATGCGTACGCAATTACCTTCTTGCGTTGCATAAGCACACAACCAAATCCTAATTTTGAAGCATCACAATATACTTCAAAATCTTCAGTTCCTTCTGGTAAGGCTAAGATTGGTGCATGGGTTAACTTCTGTTTTAAAATTCTAAAAGCTTCTTCTTGTTTAGGTCCCCATTCAAACTTAGTAGCTTTACAGGTTAGCTTAGTTAAGGGTACAGCTATCTTGGAAAAGTCCTTAATAAACCGTCTATAATACCCAGCTAATCCTATAAAACTTCTTATTTCCATTGCTGTTTGTGGAACCTTCCATTTGGTAATTGCCTCGATCTTAGCAGGATCTACATGAATACCTTCATGGTTTACCATGTGTCCTAAAAATTGCACTTCTTGTAACTAAAATTCACATTTCGAGAATTTGGCATACAACTTTTCTTTTCTTAACAAAGTTAAGAGTGCATGAAGATGTTCACAATGCTCTGTCTGACTTTTGGAATAAATAAGTATATCGTCTATGAAGACAATTACAAATTTATCTAAGTACGGTTTACAGATCCTATTCATCATGTCCATAAATGCTGCAGGCGCATTTGTTAATCCGAAGGGCATGACTGTAAACTCGTAATGACCATACCTAGTTCTGAAAGCAGTCTTAGGTATGTCTTCTTCTTGTACCTTCAATTGATGGTATCCGGAGCGTAAATCTATCTTAGAAAAATATTTAGCCCCCTGAAGTTGATCAAAAAGATCATCAATCCTAGGTAATGGATATCGATTCTTAATTGTAACCTTATTCAATTCTCTATAATCGATACACATTCTCATTGAACCATCCTTTTTCTTCACAAACAACACTGGCGCTCCCCACGGGGACGAGCTAGGTTGTATGAATCCTTTACTTAGTAATTCATCTAATTGCTGTTTCAGTTCTAACATTTCTGTGGGTGCTAACCGATAAGGTGCTTTGGCTATCGGTGTAGTTCCTGGAATTAGATGAATCCTAAATTCTACTTCCCTATCTGGAGGTAATCCCGGTAAATCTTCTGGAAATACATCAGGATATTCTGAGACTACTGGTATTTCCTTAAGATCTTTTCCCTTAGTGCTGATGATTACCGAAATCATATACACTATTCCTTGTTTTCGTTCATAATTAGCAATTTTCATTACTGATATGAACTTCATGGGCTTACGTGGTTTATCTCCTGTAATCCTAATCACTTCTCCGGTGGGTGATTGAATTTCTATGGAGTTCTGATCACAAAAGATTCTAGCATGGTTGGCGATTAACCAATCCATTCCTAATACTACATCAAATTCAGCTAATTTCATCGGTAATAGTTTTGCAGAGAATTTATGTCCTAAAAGTTCTATGTTTCCTTCCTGCAAAACTTTATCTATTTTAACTGAATTTCCATCTGCTGTTTCAACTGTAAAAATCTGCCCAATATTGGTTAAAGGTAAACTAAGAGCTTGGCAGAATGAAGTATTTATAAAACTTTGGTTTGCACCAGAGTCAAATAATACTTTTGCATACACGTTGTGAACTAAGAACGTACCCGCTATCACATCTGGAATGAGTTCTGCTTCTTGAGTGGTCAGCTGAAATGCCCTGGCATTCTTCTTTGTAGTTCCTTCGGTTGTCTTGGGTTTGTTATCTACTGGCTTGATCAATTTAGGACATTCTGTTTTATAATGCCCCGCTTCTCCACAGTTAAAACAGATTACTGTCTTCGTTTTGCAGTTTTCTTCACGATGTCCTATACCCTTGCAAAAATTGCAAGTGATATCGCATCTTCCATAATGTTTCTTTTTTGCATTTCCTGCAGAATGACGGAGTTGGAGCTTGCCCTGTTCCTTTTCTCTTGAAGCTGTTATTATTACCCACACGAAATCCTTGGGTAATTTTCTGGGCTAATGCCTTTTTCCTATCTTCATCTCTTGTGCGCACCAGTTCATCGGTTAGAGTATTGGCTAATTCTACCGCATCATCAATAGTGCGAGGTCTCGCAGCTTTAACAATATTGCGGATTTCGCTAATTAGCCCCCAAATATAGCGAGAAATGAGTACCGGTTCTGGCGAAGCCAGTGTTGGTACCACTCTTGCATATTCAAAGAATGTCGAGGTATACCCACGACAATCCACACCCATCATCCGATGATTTAGAAACTTATTAGCCATCTGTTCCTTTTCATACTCGGGACAGAATTTTCTTTCCACCAAACCCTTAAATTCTTCCCAAGTCATAGCATAAGCTATTACTCTTCCTTTTGATTGTAACACAGTGTTCCACCATTCGAGTGCTCCTTCTTTGAACAGATTGGATGAATACATGACTTGATCATCTTTACCACATTTACTTATTGCAATGACTGCTTCGGTTTTCTCTAACCAACGCAGTGATGCAGTTGCTCCTTCATTGCCTGCAAATTCAGTGGGTTTACAAGCAAGGAATTCTTTGAAAGTGCAACCAGGCGTTGCAGTTTTCATTTTCTTGGGTAATGGAGCTTGATGTGGTTCCTTATTATGGTTAACATGATTGTTGCCTCCATTTACACTATTACTGAAGTTATCTTCAGTAATCTGTTTACTAGGGACAATTTGTTGCGGTTCGGGTGGATTCTTGATAGCAGCAACGAATACTGGAATAGAATTAGCTATCCCTTGAGCAACAATGTTTTCGATATCTTGCCGAGTCATATATTGATCTCCTGGATGTTGCTCAGACTGATTATCTTCATTTACTGGTTCATTACCATTGTTGGCTATCTGATTAATATATGTATAAATTTTATTAGTATCTGCTAAATAACAATTATAATTAGAAAATTTTATAATACAGATATAGTCAAAACAATCGATTTCTCGATTTCATTTTATATCTATCATAGTATGCATCATTACTCACAAATATCATACAGAGTTTTATTTGTTATTTACAGACTGACTTTACTATTACTATTATACAAACACCGTTTTACCATCCTACTATCTCTTGTCACTTGCTGTTCTAAAAACGCAGTTCCCTTTCATCGTACTTCCAGGCAATCTGTCCCCCTATTTCCCTGATTCTAGTTCCAGCATCAAACAACTCTTCACCAAAGTGGCGAAGTTCAGCCATGTTTTCATTACTCATGGGTGGATTAGGTAATGGTTCTGGATCGGATTGTGGAAGAAAAGAGTAAGGATCGTTGACAATATTTTGGAATTGCCAATCGTTTGTCCACCATTCGTCCATTCCTATGGTTTGAGAGTGAACTATTGGGTCTGGAATTGCTGGTTCCCAATTCATAGGAAGTTGGTTTTCAAGAGAATAAGTAAAAATATTATTATTATTATTATTATTATTATTATTGACAGGCTGAATGGTTTCACAGCTTGCCAACAGGAAATCTATTTCATCTTGAAAAGTTCTTTCCTGGTTTGGATTGGAGCTCTCTCCGATTTCTCTCTGAGCTGGTATAGACCCTTGCCCAACTTCCATTACTACTTCTTTAGTAATTTCCTCCATCTGTATTTCTATCTCCTTATCCTCCTCTTTTTCTCCAATTTCCATTTCCTGTTGTTTAGAACTCTCTCCGGTTATAATTTCTTTTCCCTTTTTCAAAGGATTGTTTATTTTGGGCAGTTTTTTAGCTGGCTTCTTCTTACGTATTTTTCTCCATCCTACATAAGTTCTTTTCTTTTGTTTTGGCTTGCTCAAAGGTGGAACCTTGAATTCTACTGGTTGTTCAACATCGGGATAGTAGCTAGTATATTCCTTGGAAGCTTCGATAGTTACGGGGTAAAGATTAAGGTTCTGAAAAGCTTCGGATATCCCACTCATGCTGATGTAGTATATATGCAAAATGCATAGAATACTAAGTTAAAATTTACAAATAACTTTGTAATTTATTACATACTATGTACTAGTTGATTACAAAGATCACTGAAAAACACACTTTAGGTTTTCAAATTTTATTTATCACACAAAGTTTCTAGATTGTGAGAGTAGGGTGCTAAACTTTAAAATATCTAAGGATTTATATTTTCTGCTACTGTGGCTAGCATATATAAATTTGCCCATTTCTCATCTAGTTTATCTTCCCAAGGTGATTTATCAATTAATTCCTGGGTTTCCCGTTTAATCTTCTTTTGTCGAATTTGCTCTTTACTTTTCTTAATAATCATTTCCCTCCTTTTAGGAGAAAGTGATTCCTCGTATTGTGCCTTCCGCACAAATATTCCTTCCTCAGGAATTTCAGCCTGATTCGAGGATTTGGTTCGGGATGAACTTCCATTTTCATTGGATGATCTATCTAATTTAAGATAGATACTTGCTAGCTTTTTCTTACCCATACTGTAATTAACAAATAATCAGTTAATAACACAAATAATCACATAATAGTAATCAGGAAAAATTAAGTATTTTTAAATACTTAATTAGCTTAACTCAGTGGCTCTGATACCACCTTTTTCTGTCACGGCCCCCGACCCGGTTTGACCCGTTTCAGAAGCCGCGGGACAGAAATACTGCGGTATTTAATTGATTAAGTTTAACAGCGGAAGTTTTTTTTTTATCAGGATTGTTTAAAGCTAAAATTTTCCACGATTATTTTATTTCACAATTCGGGATAAAACCCCGATAATTTACAATAGTATGATTTTACTATAAAATTGTTATGTTACAAAACTTATTTCTTTATTTTTATAATGAGCCACTATTTTAAGCTTGAAATGCTCCTCAGCACTTTTTCCTGAATTACAACAGATCACCTGAAACATGTTTGAAAAAGGTTTTGTCAGCGGGAAATACTGAGTGAATCATTCTATTTACTAAAATGACACATTTGTTATAATTTTACAGTATTAAGAGCGATTACAATGTTTCTGATATCAAGCCAACTACCCACGGTATTTGTCACTCGACCCATTGGCCCATTCGTCCAATGGTGTCTGTGACTATGGTCATATCCCCCATTGGCTGCCCCAATGGTGACGATTATCAAGTAATGTATACAAAACCCCACATACCGGCTGTAATATGGTGATTACATAAACTTAATCTCTGTAATTATAACTTTGAAATAAATAGGGTTTTGTAAAGTAATTTGATAAAAAGAGAATGACTCACATTGCTGATTTAATACGGACAGAGTCTAATCTATGATTTAGCCTTGTTAACCTAATATAATAACAATGCACACAAAACTGGGTTAATAATCAATCTAGCAATTACGATAATTTATGAGATCAAATTCTCACAATGAATGACAAAATGCAATACTTCATCCATCGAATTAACGATGATCCGTTGAATTAACAACGAACGACAAAGTATAATACTTTATCTATCGAATTAACGATGATCCATCAAATTAATGACGAATAATAAAGTATAACCCTAATGTGGGCGGCACTTACACATTCATTGGATATATTGATTGTCGGATAAATGAATCGTAGCAGCGATTGTGTTAATACCCTGTTTTGCAGCAGAATTTTGAGACCCGTGTGTGTTTGTGTAGTAATTCTAACGTAATTCAGTGAATTTTGCGAATTTGTACGCCGTTTTTGTACCAGAATTCAAGTCCCAAACCCACCTATTTATACTGAAAATTTTACACCGTCGCGTAGCGCGACTGCCTACCCCCTTAGTCGTCGCGCTACGCGACTGCCAACCTATATGCATAGGGTAGCTACGTGCATGGGTAGGCTTGCTGAGTTGGTGGATTTCGAAAATTTGATTTCTACAGCTCACAATTTGGATAATCGTAACTAGGGTTTTACCCCCCCTGAGTTTTAGGGGCCCTAATCCTGATTCTGAAAATTATGAAAATTTTAGGGTTTGTTTAGAATCACTTGGGTGTCTCAATTAGGGTTTCCTTTTGGACTAATTAATTTAATAATTATGACTTTTGATTAGAGTTGTTACATGAACTTTCAAATTCCCCATAAAAACTCCAGATATTAAGTGTAAGGTAAAACTTACCGACGAAAATCATAGGAACCATTTCTTTTATTTTTATCGAAAAAAAATCTTCATTCATAAAATCTAAAGTACTCTTTCTCCAAATAGAGTACGACAATATATGTTATTTTATTTTACTATCTCATTGATTTCTATCAACTGTGAATGCCAGACTATGCTTGATAAAAGCGCCATATGAGGATTGGCGTATCCTGGTGTGTTCCATAGATTGCTTCCATGCCTGATCAGTATGGAGGTTTAATGCATGGAACCACTGAGATATCCCAATGGTCATATTGTACTAGAGTCAGCTAATGGTATTCAAAGAAGATATCCAGAATAGAAATGTCCAAGTAAGTGTCGCTAATTAAGGCACCCATGCATTCGTAAAGTAAATGTGTCATTTATCTGACACGAGTATCGATAGATGAACTGGAGCCTGAGATTCAGAATATTTCTGTCATCTCTGTGAATCTCGATTGTCCTCTTAATAAAACTACCTTGTTTACCTCTTAGGAGACAGGAAGAGTTAAGATTAACATCCCACTTAGGGTTGCATCTTTTGAAAAACCTCCACATCGGTTAGTTCCGACGGAAGTGGAAGAACTAAGGGCCAATTAGATAAGCTTTTAGAAAAGGTTTCATAAAGCCTAATTCATATTCTAAGAGCTCCGATATTATTACTTAAGAAAGACGGATCATTATGCCTATGCATTGATTACTGCAACCCTATTTAAGTAACGATTAAGAATCGCTATCAGTTGCCTAGGATCGTCGATTTGTCCGACTAACCATAAGGGTAGCTTTTCCCTTAAGATTTAATTGGATAGTAGTAGGATTGACCATCTCACTCTAACTAAGCTTTCCTATACTAATAGAAATTATATAAGTATCAAGGCTGCTCCTTTGAAGGCCATGTATAGGAAATATCAAACGTCCGTTTGTTGGACAGAAGTTTAGTAAGTCCGATTATTAGGACCTGAAATTACCCTGGAGTTAATGGATAAGATCATACTAATCCCTGATCATCTGAAAGCTGCCAGTAATTGGCAGAAGATCAACGCCAACAAGAGTTACAAACCTCTTAAGTTCTCCATAAGGAATAAGTTTTAACAGAAAGTATCACCCTAGAAAGGTGTACTGCATTTTGATGTAGCGGGCAAATTGAACTCTAAATATATTGGACCATTCGAAAAAGTCAGATTTGTCAAGATCGGTAGCCTATAAGCTAAAACTTACCTAAGGAGCTTGGTGGAAATTCACAATGTGTTCCACACTTGTGATTTAAGGTTATGTCTAGCCGATTAAGTCAATAGCATTATCAAATAATGATGTGCGGATTAATAAAAACTTATAGTTGTGGAGAAATCAGCATCGATTGAGGATCGACAGGTTAAGAAGCTTCGAAGAAAGCATGTGCCAATCGTAAAAGTAAAATGGGATGCGCATAGAGGCCCAAAATACACGTGGGAGGTTGAATCCACAATGAAACAAAAATACCCTCATTTATTTCAGTAAATCTCGAGGTCGAGATTTCTTTTAAGGGGGTGAGGATGTAACACCTCGCAAAATCATGTCCAATGTAGTAACGACACGTGGCATGGACTTTAAACGTACAATGAATTGATTTCGAGGGACTAAAGTTGACAAACAAAGAAAATATATATGTGAAAGGATCCAAAGTGTCAAACATTTGAGAATTTTGCCTTTCAACAACCCTACACGATGGTTATATTCTTAAACAAATGAATTGTGAAACGAATGAAGCCGTTTATGAAAGAAAGTGAAAGTTTACAAGACGCGAGGGTTAAATGTGTCAACATGTTAATTTAATACCTCTGAGTGACCTTTTAACGAACCTGGAGCTTTGTAATGATTAATTATACTCCCAATAACAAGTGGCAAAAATTTCACAAGGTTTCGATAGCGTTTGAGGTAAATACGTTAACCTTCGTAAATAAAGGGTTAAAAGCGTCAACGAGGCAAAACTACCATTTTCGGTTATCGTTTAACAAAACCAGACCTAACGATGTTTGGTTATATTCTAAGGATCATAAAAATATAAACTTTATGGGTTAGAAGTGCTTAAAAATTGAAGTTATGAGGTTTTAAAGGTCCATGGACTAAATCTACCAGGTTTGAAACTTGTATGACTGGTTACCCTTGTAGTGGCGCTGGGCCACACCAAAAGTCCTCTGCCATCGCGCGACGCGACGGCCTAAAGCGGACAGAAATCCTGCACAGATGCAAGTTTCAGCAGGCTTTCTTCTCCAAACCACTTCCACACTCACGTAACTCGAAACCTAGGGCTGTTTGATGGTTTTAAAAACCACTTAGACACCTGTAGGCATAAGATTACACCTGGGGGACACTTGCTTTGATCCTAGAACATTCAAATTCCTATATAAGGGCCTCATGTCTTCACTTGAAACTTGCACAATTCAAAGAAATTCACATACAAACTCTCAACTGAGTTCTCTGGAGCATCCTAGCCTGGAAGGAAGCTCTCTTAGTCTAAATTTTCGTGCTAAGGACTCTTGTAAGCGTTCTTAGCTCCTGTAGTTAAGATTTTATTAGTTTAATGACCGAAAGTCAAAGTTAGCGTAATTCTGCTTTGACTTTGTGATTAATCACTAACGTTCCAGCCATTATTCGAATTGAAAGTGGCTATGTGTTGGTAATTATGTAGGTGTTAAACCCTTAAAAGGGCACCTCCTAATTATCACGTTATCTCAGTCAATTGTCGGGTCAAACTACTTAACATAAAAGTCAAACGAGTCAGTTTTTGCAAAATAAATCATAACTGATAATGTAGGAGCTATAAAATACGTTTTAACACCTAAATAACTTGGTAAATAATATAAGAACATGTTTAAGCATGTTCAACCCGACAATTCTGAGTATTAGGCTCGGTTCGCAACCGAAAGTCACAAAAGTAGACTTATGCTTTGACTTTCAGTTCTGACCCGAATTAGCTTAGTTTTAGTCATGCCTTAGGGTTCCTTTGTGACCATATTATATGTTAGGATAACCCTCTGAGGTTATACTACATGGTCCTTTAGAAATCTGAATCATATACATGTTTCTGTTAAATGCTTAAAAGTTGACCGTTTTGCCTTTATTTTATAAAAACGAGATTTTTAAAAAATGTGAGAAGACAAAAATCTTTATTACTGATATATAAGTATGTCCTAAAAGTTTGACATCAGTTTATGGTCTAAAATGAAAGTTATGCAAGATATCGTAAAACAAGAACTTTTATTAATTAAATAGCATTTTTGGCATAAATCATATTTAAACCTGATTTTGGCACCAAACTTTCTACCCACTGTTATAATATAATATTTTGGGATTTTTGTAAATTTTTGTTAAATTTTATACTGACCATAACATAGAGTTCTAGCATAAATTCGTTAATTGACGATAAAGCCCTTTTCGTTAATAAAATGAGTTTAACATATGACTTGCATACCAAACCTTTTCCTACTGATGTAATATGTTAAATAAGATATTCAAAACACTTGGAACTGATCAAAATATCAGATTTCCTTAAACAACCCGAATATCGTCAAATACCGACTTTTATGCGAAATAGGCGCATAGTATGTTTTAAAACCATATTTAGCACCTAAGACTTGTTACCTACTGATTTTAAAAATAAAATTTTTTAATTTAACAGTAAGTATAAGTCTTGAACTCAGATCTCCAAATTTTACCTTGAAAGCATATGTGAAATGACCAAAATGCCCCTACGGTGCATAGTTTGGCCATAAACGATTAAACACACATATGTATGATACCTTGCTGATATAACAGCATAAAATAAATATTATCACAAAAGGTTTTGAACCAGAACCTCAGTTTATGTTTAAACCTCTTTTATAAACTTTAAAATGACCAAAATACCCTTACGGGGCTTACATTGGTTTTAAATTCGTTTTGGGCATAATGGAAGATATCCTACTGATATCATAACTTATATAAAGCATATTAACTTGTGGAACTTGTACATGACTCATTTGGTTACCCGTTATGCATATACACGTTCGGTACGGTTTATGTAACTAGTTTGCATAAATTAACCGAAACGGGTCAAACCTTATCATTTTTACTTCAAAATCCAGAACGTGTTTAGTTTACCCATTTTATACAAGTCTTCATACTTGTGGGGTCTAAATCACATTCTAATCCGGTCTTCGCTTAATCTTGCGTTTTGAACCGTAAACTTTTCTTTAAAACTAACCGGTCTAAGTTATAACTTAAAATAAGACCCGTTAGGAATCTAATAGGTTACTAAAACCTTCGTTCCAGATTAGGAGCCCACTAAAAGCTACTTGTACTTGCTGATTTGATATACGGCTGAGAATAAAATTACATTTTAGCTCAGGTAAATACTTTTAACTTATTTTCCCTTATACGGGCTTGGGATACGGTATTATAATAATACCGCTTGGTCGGGTATGAAATCATTTAATCGGATTGTGATTAATAAATTGCATAACCCGTTTTAATCTGTTTTGTTTGGTGCAATGCCTTTGGGGGGTTAATGACCGTGTCCTGGATATCATTGGCATCATTTAAATGCAAATGACCACGACTTAAGCACGGGGTGTAGGCATACACCTGACAGTTGCGTATGTATAAGGTATAACCACACGTGAGGATAACTCCCTGTGGGACTATATTAGTGGTGTGTCTATTAATCTTGTTCCGGCTCTTCTAACCGGGCCCTAAACGGACGACAAACATATAAATCTGTATACAAGATTATTTTTAAATAAATGTCCCAAGTTATAAAAGATTTTATGCCTTGTGCATCCAAACCAATTTTATAAACACTTTTCAAATGAGTCAGTTAATTGTATTTACCAGTGTAAACAGATGTATTTTCAAAAAGACTAAGCGGCAGGTACTACGCGAAATTGGCTGGAAGCTCCTGAGCTCTAATTAAGGAATCTTCAAGTTCTTAGTGCTTAAAGTCTGTTGAACAATAATGAGTATTCTACTCTAGATCCGCCTGTGGATCCACTCACAACCGTTTGTATAATATTTTATTTATACTTTGCATTTCGGTTTGTATTAATATTTTCTTCCTAGACTTCCGCTGTGCATTAAATTGTGTATATTTGACTATGATGATATCAACTACGTCACGATACTCCCCACCGTTCCCACCGGTAATACGTGAAAATATTGGGGTGTGACAGATGAATAAGAAAACAATACATAGCATAACATAGTATATGAATGTATCATATTGCACAATATGCTAATCAAAGAAGACGGACGTGCAATATCTCCATATTGGGTGCCGGATCCTCCTACACAAGTTCCCGTTCCCGAAAATATCCAACAAGACTTGCGTGATGAAGAAATTCACTTTCGGTTGAGATACGATTTAATTGAACTTGTAGGTTCTTTAGGTTTGGAATTTCCTGATTCGGACGTGGAGTAGGTTTTCTTTATGTATGTTTTTATTTTTATTGTAGTCTAAAATATTTTTAGAAATATTGTTTTTAATTTAAATGAAATTTATAATTTTATTGTTTTATTGTTTAAAAACAAAAAAAATAGGTTGTGAGTGATGGAATTCTATCACAAGTGATGGACATTTCCACTAAAATCCATCACTAGTGATGAAATAATGCTTGATTACATGACGGAACTTGATTGAAAGTTGTGAGTGATGAGTGATGGGCGCCCCTACCCCTCATACTTCTTAGTTGCTATAAGTTTTAATTTTGTTTGCTGTTTTCTTTTCTTTTAGTGAAAACCTTTCATACTCTTTTGTGTTTAAAATTCCTTAGCATATTCCAATATGGGTTTTTTTTGTTGAATGACAAGGTGCTAACAAGTTAAAAAAGAGGTATGTAACCCTTTTAAAATCCATGGTTGGGTTAAGTAATGAAGCTAGTAAAAACTTAAATCACAAATTCACTAAAGTGTGCAAATTTTATAACAAAATGTAGAACCAAACCGAACCAACCCATCTACACCCGAAGTGATGGGCATAAATAGAGTAAATTATGTTTTTGACCCCTCTGATTATATCACTTTTACTATATTAGCTCAAAATAAGAATTTTTAACATATCTTCCCCCATGGTCTCTATAACTAACAATTTTGGCCCCTAAGTCTAGAGATCATGGGGGCCAAAATGGTTAGTTATAGAGACCATGGGGGCCAAAATGGTTAGACTTAGGGGCCAAAATAGTTAGTTATAGAGACCATGGGGTCAGATATGTTAAAAATTCTTATTTTAGGTTAATAGAGTAAAAGTGATATAACCATATGGGCTAAAAACGTAATTTACTCGCATAAATATATTAGCAAACCCTCGTAATTTAAATACACCCACTACCACTCTCTGGTATCTCTCGCTCCAAAATAATTAGCGGGAAAAGCAAAGGAAAAATGGCGGATAAGGGCAAAGGGGGAAAACGAAAACCCGACGGAGACGATGTGTCTGGTAACCGGAAGAAAATAAACACCAGTTGTAACGTTGATTTGATCGTCGATGATGTTGAAGTCGAGGAGGAGACCGAGTCTAGTGACGATGATGATGTTGAAGTCCAAGAAAACGGTTATAGCGACGATGACCAGATCAAGAGTAAGGATTCTTCCGATCCTCGTCGTTGTATATTTTGTTGCTTTAAGGCTAATCTGTGATTTATTAGAATTTTTAGGGTTTATTTTATGAATTTTCTTTGGGCAGGTTTAGGGTAAATATGTTGGGTTCCATTCCTCTATCCTGCATGCATATTAACTAAATACATATCTAAGAAATAAGGGTAAACCATGTTGTCTCTGTTGAGCTACTTTAGTGCTTGGATTTAGTTGTTGGTATTATCATTTTACTCGACAATTTGTGTTTCATTGTTTGTTTCTTTACATTGCTTTCTAGTTGTTTTTGTGGATGAAAAGTGTCTTGAGCTACAGAGGAATTAAAGTTTGATCGTATAGAGGAATCTCCATTTGAATATGTAATGTTTAGGGCTACAAACGAACCAAACATTGGCGTGAAGTTTGTGTTCGTTTGTTTAACGAACGAACATGAACAGAGGCTGCCTTCATTCATTTTTGTTCGTGAACGTGTTCATTTGTGTTCGATTATATTCAATAGTGCTTATTTGTGTTCACAACGTTCGTTTTCGTTTACATTCTTTGCTGACTGAAAGGGTGAACAAGGTCGAGCGCCTTCAAAACTTGCTCTAGGCTACCTTCGTCGGCAGCAGTCGAAGTATGAACAAACAAACACGAACAAGTTCATTTCCTTAACAAACGAACGCGAACATAAAATCTCATTTGATAAGTGTTCATGAACAGTTCGTAAACACGTATTTCTTAACAAACGAACATGAACAAGGTCTTGTTCGTGTTCGTTTGCACTAATGTTAGATGGATATTTTAATAGTTAAATTTTAATTTTAATTTCATCAAGTAATGAGTTGATTCAAATGCATATGTAACGTTGAGATTTTTTGTTTCCTTTTCTTTGTTAACATGTTAGTCAAGACTGCCACAGGAAAGATCATCCCCCTTAAAGTCAACGGCTCCGACACCGTTGGCAGCATAAAACTCAAGATCGAGGCTGAGGAACATATTCCCTTTAACCAGCAGGAACTCATCTTCAACAATAAGGTTCTTGAAAACTTCAGTATACTTGCCAACTTACACATCAAGAAGCAATCCACCCTAACGCTTATAGGTAGATCAGGAGAACTCATCAATATATACATCAAGACCACAAAGGGGAAGACTATTAAATCTTTGGTAGTCAAATCCTCAGATACGATTGGCGATGTGAAAGCCAGGATGCATTGTACTGGGCATGTGTTTATGTTCAAGGAAAGTGTCCTTCAAGATAGCAGTATTCTAGCTGAATTGCACGTCGCTGACGGATCAACGATCATACGCATGTGTAAAACAGTTGAATTGATAAACATATTTGTGAATACCTATACTGGAAAGACGATCTCTTTGTTTGTCTACCCGACAGACACCATTGCGGTTGTAAAATTGGACATCCAGTATAAGGAACATATTCTATGCAACGAGCAGGCTTTGATCTACAACAACATGGTTCTCGAGGATGACAGTACCCTTTTAGACTTCAACATCTACAGGAACTCAACCCTCACGCTTATGCGTAAGCGTAAACCAAGGCAATTTATTCCAATATACATCAAGACCCTCACCGGAAAGATCATTACGTTAGAAGTCAAACCCTCGGAGACCATCGAAGAGATAAAAGCCCAGATCGAGCATGAGGTAGATATTCCGAGTGACGAGCAAGAGTTGATCTTCAATGAAATGGTTCTACCAAACAGCGATTCCCTTGCCGAGCTTCACATCAAGAAGGAATCCACACTCACAGTTATGCGTTTGTCAAAGGGATTCATGCATATATTCATCAAGACCGCTACTGGAAAGATCATTACATTGGATGTCAAACCTTCGGAAACCATCCACGATGTGAAATCGAAGATTCAGGATAAGGAAGGTATTCCCCCGGACCTGCAGAGACTGATCTGGAGCGGAAAACTACTTAATGATAGTGCTACCCTTGCCGACTACCACATCTTAGAGGAATCAACCTTCCGTTTAAGTTGTTAGATTAGAGCAAGATATCTTATGATATATCCATTATTATATTATAGTAAGAGATGATGTTTCTGTCTTTTAATGTAGTTCTGTTTAGTGTTTAAATTAGTTGAAAAGCCTACACTACAAGAGTGTTTAAAATGTTGAATGGTCTATATATGTACCAGTGCTCGCACCTAAATAGTATTATCTGATATTTCATGTTACTTATTATATGAATTGAATTGAATCTTTTGAAATGTTTATGTTTCATTGAGACTTATTCTTCCTAATATCAATATCATTATTTATAACTTAGAATTAATATCATTATTGATTTCGACACAAAATATCAATATAGTGAAAAGTTGATATCAATATATGTTTTCAAATTAGAATGCACTCCGGAACCACCACACCTCATAGGTAGGGCTATTCAAATTGTTCAGCGCTCGACGCTCGTTCGATGCTCGCTCGGAAAATGCTCGGAATTTTCTCGTTCGATTCAAATCGATTAAAAAAATGCTCGGTTCGGATCGGTTCGGTTTGTAAACGAACCGAGCACGAGCAAAGGTCCGCTCAGGTCGGTTCTGCTCGGTTGGCTCGATTTATTTTTTAATATATACATACACATATATATATATATATATATATGTGTGTGTGTGTATCATTTTTTAATGAAATGACTAGAGACCAACATTAACAATATTTGGTCCAAGATCCAAATAGAGCTCATTTAAGTAATTAGAATTGAAATCCAATACCAATAGTTCATTATCCAATACTTAAATGTCCATTTGAGTAATTAAGTCAAAATTTCAAATACTAAAATGTGAAGCGTCAATCAATACTCAAGTCTCAACCTGCCATTTGATTAAGAAGTACAAGACCCTAATCAAAACCCCCCCATTGGCCATCGTTATTCGATTTCTCCATCGCCACTCGCCAAGATGCCAACTCGCCAGGGTTTTGCTTCAATCGATTCATTCAATTTCAAACTTCCGATAGAACAATGATATGTTTCAATCGTTCGACTATTTATCTTCTCGCTTAGTTAATCTCGATAGAACTAGTTGAGTGTTTTGGTATTCTTTGTTATTTGTTAAATTTTTACTTGTGTTGTATTGGATGAAACATCAGGGACGAAAACTGCATTTTATTCTAATAACTAGCACTCCCATCGTCACTTTCCTTGTTTATTCTACGACGTTGGATACTCGCTTGACGTTCGTTCGAAAAATACTCGGATCGAAAGACGCTCACTCGACTTTGGCTCGGTTGAAAAAACGCTCGGTTCGGTTCGGATCGGTTTGTAAACGAACCGAGCACGAGCAAAGGTCTAATCGGTTCGGTTCGGCTCGTGAACAGCCCTACTCATAGGACACTCCGATTCTTTTTTCTCCACTTGGTCGAGCTCATTTATATTGGGTAGGGTTAAATTGAGTTTTTTTTTACCAAAGTAATGCTTGTTTCAAAAACATAATCACAAGTAATGTTACATGCAAAAATATTTCACAAATGATGCAATAGCCATTGTGAATAACGATTTATTTCTTTCTTGTAGCCTTTTCAGAATTATGCAGGGAATGTTCTGACTTTGCAGGAGACATTTCAGTGGACAAAGTACGATCATCATTTCAAATGGCGAAATTCTGCACATATAGCCATTTATAATGGCGAAAAGTAAATTCTCTGCACAAAAAACCATTATTAATGGCAAAAAGTTAATAGTTCTGCACACATAGCCAATTGTAATGGCGAAAATTTAAAAGGTCTGCACCGATTCTGCCAAGATTGCTATTTATAATGGCGAAAGGTTATAATTCTGCACATATAGCCATTGATAATGGCGAAAATTTAAAAGTTCTACACATTATGCCAGTGATAACGGCGATTTCTGCCAACATTGCCATTCTTATTGGCGATTTCTGCCAAGATGTCCCATAAAGCTGAATAGCCTGCATAATATGCCATTGTTATTGGTGATTTTTGTGCCCACAGACTTTGTCAGTTTATCTTTATACTATACAGGCCGTATAACCTTATACTGCCCGTATACACCATATTAAAACAAGATTTTACCATATGTTAATATTAACACCCATTATCAACTACTACAAAGAGAAGCTTGTGACGTCAGAATTCAATAGTTGAGTTCTTCAATTGGCCAAAAAGGGCGGCTGCCTCAACAGTGCCAGGCATGCCTGGCACTCCCCTATTGGTCCAACAAATTTACATTTTTATCCCCTTTAAAATTACGATTTTGTCATCAGTTAAAAATTATGTTTTCGCCCCCGCTTAAAAATAAATTTATGCTTATGCTCCCAGCTAAATATTTCAATTTTGCCCCCGGTAAAAAATTACGAATTTGACCCGTTTCAGTTTACATTTTACCATTAGTTTTTTTCCCTTAAATATACGATTTTGTCATCAGTTCAAAGTTATGTTTTTGCCCACGCTAAAAAATAAATTTACGCTTTTACTCCCTGGCTAAAAATTCTAATTTTCCCATCGGCTAAAAATTACGATTTTGCCCTGTATAAATTGATACTTTCGCCATTAGTTTTTTTTTTCTCACAGCCAGGTTACGATTTTGCCCTCAACTTAAATTAACATTTTGCCTTCCTGGTGACATTACAAGTTTGCCCCCAGTGCAAAATCACAGTCGTGCCGGCAACTTCCTGGCACTCACCCGTTGGTCCATTTAGTTTACGATTTATCCCTGAATTAAAATTATGATTTGGCTCTCAGTTAAAAATTACGTTCTTCCCATCGTTTTAGTTTTTTTACCAAAACTATAAAGGTTTTTTGTTTTAATTGGTTTAGTCGATTTTATTTTTTTTCGTGTCAAGGTGTTGCCTAACACTGACTCATTAGTCCTGAAAAATTACAGTTTTGCCCTGAGCTCAAAATTACGGTCTTATCATCGTTTTTGTTTTTTTTTTTCCCTAGCAAAATTATAGTGGTCTTTTTTAATTGGTTGAAAATTATTCGGCCATCGCCCCGCAACGCGGGCGGGGCATCTATTAGTTAAACTACATCATGGTGCCACAATATACATAATAACCTCTATTTTGTTTTTAATTACAAATATGCCATCCGCACTCAAATGCTTAGCTTTTCTTTTTTATGGCATTTACGTAATTTACTTTCTTTTTAATGTCATTTGTAAAAATCACATAAGACAATTTTTTTATGTTTTGATCACTAAGATTTTGGCTTTTAGACTTTTACCCCCCTCAATTTTTGTTAGTTTTCCTTAACCAATTTAAATTATTACCCCTTGAATTTTAATAAATTTAACTAGCGTCCCCTAAGGCTGGAGGGTGTGGGGGCGCCACCCTCGCCAGCTGGACGCCTATAGCGCCCCCCTCCACCATCCACCACACCCCCGGCGCTATGCCGGGGCGCCATTGAAGGCCCGCCATGGTGGTAACGAGCTGAAACGCCATTCAGGTGGGGTCCACTAGTTTTAAACCAATCAAATGTTTTTTTTTTTAATTTTGTTAAATAGGGGCTACATCCACACCCTCCAAATTAAAGGGGGGCTCCATAGATGAGTTGGATCCTATGTGGAGTTGATAAAGCCCATGGGACTCCATCCACTCCTTATAGCCTAAGCTCTAATAAGGTTATTTTTACACTTTTTAAATTGCTTTACACTACAACTCCGGAGTTTTAATAAAGTTACTACTTTAAGTTCTAAACAAATTTTCCATCATGATGCCATGATTTTTTTATTTATTGTATCTTTTATATATAGTTTAAAAAAAACAATGGTGCACGTTAGTTATTTTTATCTATGTTTTGACATTAATTTTTGTAACATTACTTTTAAATTGACCAATTGCTTTAAACGTTTTTAAACTGTCTGGCGCTCATGAATGACATCACTCAGATATGTATGTATTTAATTTTTTTTTGGTTTTTATAAATAGTTATGTTATTGTACTCAGAATATTTAACTGAAACATAAATCGTTACCAATGATCAGATTCTTAGTTACTTTAGTTATTTTTGCTTTCTAAAACAGGTTGGTTCCCCGCCGCAACGCGCGGGTGGGAACAACCTTGTTATGCATTGTTAAACAATTTCTCAAGGATGACCTTAGGTAAAAGGAAAATTTTAAGGGACTATTTTTTAGCCGACAAGGCTCCTTAGGGGCCCTCGAATTCTCATAGGCGGGCATAGGTAAAAGAAAATTAAGATACCACCGACAAGGCTCCTTAGGGTCCCTCGAATTCTCATAGGCGGGCATAGGTAAGGCTGTGTTCCAGAGATCCACTTAACAGGGGGAGGGGAGGGAAAATGGGGTTTTTTTTGCCTGAAAAGATACCACCGACAAGGCTCCTTAGGGTCCCTCGAATTCTCATAGGCGGGCATAGGTAAGGCTGTGTTCCAGAGATCCACTTAACAGGGGAGGGGAGGGGAGGGAAAATGGGGTTTTTTTTGCCTGAAAATAGTCTTTCCAATTTGGAAAGACATGGAGAGGAGGGGAGTGATGGGAAGAGATTTTTAACTCGGGAACACACCGTTAGATCCGTCACTGACCACACTCGCAATGATATACCATAAATATATTAGCAAACCCGTTAAGTTACTCATAGTGGTGCATAAGTATCTCTCGTTCCAACAAAAAATAAAAGAAAATTTGGAGGGAAAAGCAGAGGAAAAATGGCGGATAAGGGCAAAGGGGGAGAACGAAAAGCCGACGGAGATGATGGGTCTGGTAACCGGAAGAAAATAAACACCAGTTGTAACGTCGAATTGATCGTCGATGATGTTGAAGTCGAGGAGGAGAACGACTCTAGTGACGATGATGATGTTGAAGTTCAGGAGGAAAACGATTATAGCGACCATGACCTTTTTAATAGTGACCAGATCAAGAGTAAGGATTCTACCTATCAGCCTCATTGTTTGAATATTTGCTTCATTTTGGGCATGTTTGGGTAAGCTTTTTGAAACAACTTATTGACTTATTGGCTTTTTGAAAAGTCATAAGCTCTAAAATGATGTTTGGCAAAGAGGGTGTATGTGAGGGGAAAAAACCAATAAGTCAATAAGTCACAAAATCCTGACTTTTCCAAGAAGCCAATAAGTCAATAAGTTGTTTTAAAAAGCTTACCCAAACATGCCCTTTATCTTTAAATCTGTAATTTATTAGATATTTAGGGTTTTTTTTAAAGAATTTATTTTTGGCAGGTTTTGGTAAATATGATACGTTTTTCTTAATTCCGAATCACATTAAGTTAACATATTATAGCGGACCCAGAAATTATTTGCTGGGATGCGGTCGGGTTTTTTGCCTAAAATATACGCTAATTTTTTTTTTCAAGGGGTGCGGCCGCCCACCCTGGCCAAAGGCTAGGTCCGCCCATAATAAGAGTAAACCATCAGTTTACTTGATAATTTGTGTTACATAGTTTGTTTCTTGACATATACTGATGCTTTTAAGTTTTAAGTTGTTTTTGTGGGTGATATTGTGATTTGTGTGTGTTGTAGAGGAATTAAGGCTTGATGGTAGACTAGTAGGAAACTGCATTTGAATGTCTGATGTCAGATGGATATGTTAAATGTTAATATTATTTTCAAGAAATAGAACTAGAACGTAAACGGGCAACAAGCTGCATCTATCTTTTAAAAACTACATATATCCATAGATCTTGGGGTCATAACATTACTGTGCATGACCCTTTTAAAATGCATGTGTAATTTTGAGATTTCTTTTTTTGCTTTTCCTTAGTCAAGATTGCCGCCACTGGAAAGATTATCATTCTTAAAGTCACCGGCTCCGACACTGTTGGCAGCATAAAACTCAAGATCCAAGCTGAGGAAGATATTCCGTTTGACCAGCAGGAACTCATCTTCAACAATAAGGTTCTTGAGAACTTCAATGCCCTTGCCAACTTGCCTATCAAAAAGGAATCCATCCTCACACTTACTTATGCGTAAATCAAGTGGATTCATCAATATATCCATCAAGACTCCAAAAGGAGAGATCATCCAGTCTTTGGCAGTCAAACCTGCAGATACCGTTGGCGACGTGAAAGCTAAGATGTATAGTCATGCGCATGGGCATGTGCTGATCTTCAATGAAAATGTCCTTGAAGATAGCGGTATCCTTGCTGACTTGCACATCGTTGACGGATCTGTTGATACACTTTGTGTGGACGCGACTCAGCTCGGTTCGACTCGGCCTTGAAGACTTGAAGACACGAAGATCGAGACAAAGCTACAGCCAAGGGGGAGTTTGTTGGTGCACTTGTGTCTGTACTTTGTCTGTATTTCGTCATGATACAAAACGATGTCTTTAATGTAAGGTTGATGTAAGTTTGACCAAGTCAACCATCCTCCTGGTTTGACTTGACCAAACAGTTAGAAAAATGTTGTAAGCTGGTTGTGTCGAAGGATGTGTCATCGAAGGATTGTTTTACATCCTTCGATGAGCTCGAAAGATGATCATTCGATAGATGAGTTCGAAACATAAACCTTCGATGGATGAACTCGAAGGATATCTCGAAGGATATCATCCTTCGAGATATTTGTGAATCTTTCGATGGCTTTCTGGTCGACAGATGATCGTTCGACCAATCCGTCTGATCCTTCGACCAGACCTGCTGTGTCGGGTAGAAATACCCATGTGTTGTGTTCACTTCAGTAGAGACAAGTGAGACAGGAGAGAGTTGAGAGCACATACACACACGAGAGAACTTTGAGAGTTTATAGAACATATCTGTAAACATTGAGCTTGTAACCGGACCTTTCATACGTATTAATACATGTGGTGTTAATCGGTGAATCTTGTGTGTTGTGTTTGTGCTTGTTCTCATATAAAGTCTCGGTTGCATGCTAGCTTGGATTCCGCACTCGCTAGTGTGTTTGATATAACAAGGATAAGGTTTTATCTCATCCTCGAGAGGGACCTACAAGTGGTATCAGAGCCTTGGCTCTTCTCCTTGTTAAAACCGAGTGTTTTTGGGTGTTTTCCGGGTGTTTGAAGTTTATATTTTTCTGGAAAATCTTGTTGTTTTTGCTTGGTGTTTTGTTAAAAACCTTGTTGTTTTTCATGTTTACATGTTAGTCCTTGGTTTTTGTTAAACATTTTAGCAAATATTGTGTTCCGAAAGTTTGTGGGTTTACCGGAAAACTCAGATTTTTGGGCTGTGTTCTTGACATATTCAAGTGTTCTTCATAATATTACACTCTTTGATCTTAAAATTTGAATATTAAACTTGTTTGTGCATTGAAAAGAGTAAACTGATTAAAATATTGGACATTACCTGATTGGTGAAACCTGCATGTTCAGAAGATATGGTCTGAACATACTTTCTGCCGAAAGTTTTCACCAACCCGTCAACTTTTCACCAACCTGTCACATTTGTCAACCGTGTCAGAGCTGTTCGAAAGATATCCTTCGAAGTCCTGTTCGAAAGATATCCTTCGAAGTCGAAAGATCATCTTTCGACCAAAGGAGGTTCGACAGATAGTCATCCTTCGAGCATTCTTCGAAGTCTGAGACTTATCTTTCGTTCCAAGGAATATTTTCGAAACATACATCTTTCGGTCTACTGCTCGTTTTCGAAAGACAAGGATCCTTCGAGTGGGAAGTCTTTCGAAGTCATTGTTCGACACTCAACTGGGTTCATCTTTCGGTCTACAGTTCTTTTCCGAAAGACCAGGATCCTTCGATAGGGGAGTCTTTCGAAAACCATTGTTCGAAACTCAACAGTCTTTCGATCAAGAATCCTTCGGCTGGTTGTTATCCTTCGAAATTTTAACATAGTTTGTGAAAATTAAATTTTTAAAGAGAACTTGTTTTCAAATTTTAAATCTATTTTCACTTAATATATTAATTTTTATAAAATGGGAACAAACGGTCAGTGGGATCCAACCGCGTGGACTCTAACTCCACAATCAGCAGCTACGCAATCATCAGCTACGCAATCTGCGTCAGATTTCAACAAAGCATGGATGCAGGCTATTGCCCCACCTCAAGCAGCAATGATAACTGCAAATCAATGGGCATTGGTCACAAATCAAAGCAACAGCATTCAATCTATGATGCAGAACGACAGTGAAACTGGTACAAGCACGAAACCGCCAAAGCTAAATCATATCAATGATTGGGGATGGTGGAAAGAAAGGCTGAGAACTTATGTTCAGGGGCAAGGTCAAGATCTATGGATGTGCTTCTTCACCGCATTTGACAGTGATTTGGAAGTTGCAGGATCTAATCCAGAAACTTACAGCACTATGTCTGATGATGATAAGAAGAAATTTGAGTTAGAAAAGAAGGCATTCATGATTCTCACACAAGCTCTTCACAAAGACATTTACCACCAGTTTGTTTACTGCACGACTACTAAAAGCTTGTGGGATATGCTTACGTTACGATGTGAAGGAAATGCTCAATCTAGAAAGATCAAGCAAGAGCTACTGAAGAAAGAGTTTGAAGGTTTCACGTGTATGGAGAATGAGACTTTGGCAGAGTTATCTACAAGGTTCCATCACTTGTTGAGCGAGATGTTTGGTTTTAGAGTCACTGCCACTCCACAAGAAATGGTGAAGAGATTCGCTGATAGCTTACCAGCAAAATGGAGCAGTTATCTTGAAATTCTCAAAGAAAATGGTGTTCTAGACACAATCAACGTTTATGAGTTTATTCAAAAACTGGAGAACAAGGATGTAGAAGAAAAGCTTAAGGCAAAAAGAACACTAACTCCTCAAAATCCAGAGATGTACTTTGGGATTGCAGGAGGTATTAGTGGAGAAAGACCAACCTCTCAACATGCGAAGCTTCAAACAGCTTTCATTTCAAACACCGGACCTTCAACAACAGATCAGTTTGATCCTTCAGCTTACACGACTTTTTCTAGACCGAATGTGCAACCGACAGCTCAGCAGCAACAACCACTACAACAAGGGTTTTATGGAAGCTCCTCAAACTTTCAAGCCTCCTCCAATCCGAACACAGTCAGATTAGACACTTCCAACTTTTCCAAAGTCAGTGTCGAAGTAGCCAAGGAGCATATGGAGATGTTGAACACCTTGGTTAGTGCTTATTGTGGATTAGTTGCAGGTCAGATTGGAAATATCAATCTAACCAATGAAGATTATCAGCAAGTGGATAAAGAAGAGTTTGAAATGATGGATATCAAATGGGCTCTTGCTAGTGCAATTCGAAGAGCAAAGGAGTTTATGGAAAGGACGGGGAGAACCAACTTGGAAAGCAAGAAAGACACCAAATATGGGTTCGACAAGCAAGCTGTAACGTGCTTTAACTGTGGAGAACGGGGTCATTTCAAAAGGGAATGCACAAGACCAGCTCAGCATGGAAACCAAAATCCTTTCAGAAATCAAGGCAACCAGCAGAACCAGAACAGGAACAATGTTCGTACGATGATTCCTGTCAACAACCAAGGCCAAGCAGGGTCATCAAATGCCAACCGGGGGCTGGTGGTTCAAATAGATGAGGGTTGTGATTGGTCGCTTCAGCTTGGAGAAGGAGGAAATGGTGGAACAGCATGTTTTGCTGAAGTCATAAAGGATTTAAAGCACGCCAGTGGTGGAGAATCTTCCGCCAATGGTGGTGACTCTTCTGAAGATGAAGACTCTTCTGGTTATAGTGGAAGTGGAAGCTCAGATGAAGAATCCTCCACTTCAGGGAATGATCATGTGGATGAAACTTCTAGTGCGTCAGTCGATGCAGATATTGATGAGCTTGTGGAAGAAGCTGCAGCAGGAACTGAAAGAAGATCTAATTTGATGGATCAAGCTGCTTACTATTCGTCTTCTCTCCATTCAGCCTTTATGGCTAATGTCGACAGTTCATCAGGTCAGGTATGTGTCGATGAACCCACTGTAGTTAGTTGTGATGACTGTGATAGTTTGCGTGTAAAAAATGCTGAGTTAGAAGCAAACACGTCTGAGTTAGAAGCAAACATGTCTGAGTTGCAAGGCAAACATGATGCTTTACAAGATAGTTTGTTTGACTTGCAAGACAAACATGTTTCGATGAATGATAAGTGTTGCGATTTGCAAAGCAAACACGAGGGTTTGCAAGAGAAATTTGAAATCACACACAAACACAATCAAGAATTGATTGTAGATCTTTCTAAAGCAACTGAAGCTAACGTGTTTTTAACCAGAAATGAAAAGGAATTTAAAGCAACAATTGCGTCATTAAAACATGATGTTTCAGAATTACAAAAGGCTGTTTTGCGAAAACAACATGCTAACAACAATCTTATTGACACAATTGAAAAGCAAATGGTAGAGTTGGCAACGGCCCGATGTGAATGTGAAACAATTAAGCAGAAACTGGAAAGCTATTCCAATTCCCGCTTTGTATTGGATCACATCATTGATGTTCAAGAGAGAAAGAAAAAGGGGGATAAACCATGTATTGGATTCAAATCATGTCCTCCCCCAATGAATCACAATTACTCCAAATTGCCTGATGACGAGGATATGCCCCGTTTTGAACCTACTGTGCCACTCGATCTAGATGATTTTGCAGCAGGCCTCGGGTTCACAACTGGTACATCATCCTCGGGTCAATCAGAATCCGAATCTGAATCTGAGAATGTGACAGATTCATCGTGTGTTAAGGAACAGAGTCCTCCCATTGTTGAGGATGCTGATTCTTCGGATGATGAATCTGAAGAGATTGTGAAACAACAGTCTGACTCGGTTACAACAGATATTCCAATCGAGAATCACATCCTATGTGATCCACCAGTGAAACCGAGTAAGACTGAAATGTCAAAAGCAATGGAGTCCCTTGTGTCTGGCAGTGAAGAGAATAACTTGTTGTACACGCTCAAAGGAGATGACAAAATCTACTCTAACAAAGATTTTCCAATTAAAAATGTAAATCAAGATTTAATTGAGCAAATTTTTGAAGGATGCACTGATAAGTTTTTGGGGAACAAAAGTGGCAAAGTTACCGTCACTCAATGTGATCAAATTCCGTGTGAACAAATTAGAAAACAATATGGAAACCAAAAAACACCAGTTGAACGAAAACAACAAGTCAACTCCGGAAAAGGTAAGGTACAGGGAAAGAAGGCTCAGAACAAGAATGTTCAAGCACCTAAGGTTCAACAACAATGGGTGCAAAACAAAAGAGCTCCTGTTAAGAAAAGAGAACCGAAAGTGAACTTTGTTGGATCCACGGGTTCAGATAAACTTGAAACATTTCAGGATAAATCTAACATTGATTTTGTAAAACAAGTTAGAATTTTAAAACGAAATGATCAGAATAACTACACCCAACACACCAACGGAGGTGATTTAGGGCCAAGCACGTCTAGATCACAAAGTTCATTGTCTGGTTCTCCGTCTGATTATCAACATGTTTCTCCGAGGTTTGTAGAGCGGAGAATGTGTTTTGAGTGTGGCACAATTGGGCATATTGTAAGATACTGTCCATACCTGCAAAAGTTGAAGGCAAAAACAAGTGCTCCCCAAGAAACCAATTACCAAAAACGATAATTTTCCCCGAAACAAGACCCACGTGTCTTGAAAGAAAAGGAAAAGAAGTTAAAACAAAAGAATCAAAAGGTAATTGAAAAGGCCTTAAAATCAGAGGTCAAAGAAGAAAAACCTGTTCAAGCAAAACCTAAAACTGTAACACCAGTAAATGCTAAAACAATTAATACAAATACTGGTAAAGGACAAACAGCTTGGAAACAAAAACAGGTAATTCAGTCAGGGGGAGCACCACAGGTTCTTTTTCCTAATCATCAAGTGATTGAAATCACTTTTCTTGATGATCAAGGATGACCCAAGTCCACAAAGGCTTGGGTCCCTCTCTCCAACTAATTTTTGAGTGAGTGTGTAGGATATTCCAGGAGGAACTTTTGATAGTCGTAAGATTGTTGATAGTGGAGCATCCTTGCACAAAATAGGCAACAGAAGAAATTGCTGCCTTTGATGGAGAGAAAAAGTAAAGGGAAACAGAAATGTCTGTTGAAAGAGATTGAAAAGCTTCGACAAAATGAAAACCATTTCAAAAAAGTGAATGTTCAAGGCTTTGATCGGGTCCCCGGGATAGATTCAACTCAAAATGTACGCACCTGCAGCACGTCTGAAGTTCAACACTCAGCAAAATGAACGTGCAGTGTACATTTCTTCGCGGTGTGATTGAAGAAAATGTGTTTGTTGATCAAACCAACTGGGTGTGCGGATGCCTTGGCATGGATTGAACAACCGCACACTACTTCTCAAAGAGAAAGACAAAGACCTTCGCTGGTGCAATGTGGAAGACCAGCCGGACCCAAAGGTTTCTGATCTTGTTGCTATAAAGAGATTTGTCAGAAAATTGAAGTGGCTGCAAAATCGACCTTGAAATCCACACCGGGTGGATATCCAGTTTGGGAGAGCACTCAGATTCCTTGCAATGCACGATGCAGTTGCAGGATACGGTTTTAAATTTCTAATCTCTCCTATACTTGTCGATATTTAAGCTGCTTTGTGAATTATTATCTCGTTCAGCACTCTTTGGCCAGACAATGCTGTCATGGTCCGCACCGCTTACCGACATGCCAACTGATTTTTCCAAAATTCGCTAAATCATTTCTGATTAAAACTTAATTTTGGTAAACGGCATTGAGGTAAAGCATGAGTTAACCGACATCGGGAAATCGTTTTTGTAAATACCTTGTGTTTTTAAATTTTATCTTAGTTTATTGATTTTAGGAGGAGTAAATCCAATATTTGAAAATCCAAAAACATTGAAAATTTTCAAAAACACAAAAACAATAGAAAAGCAAAAATGAGTTTCCTGGCGAGAAAAAGAGAAAATGATAGTACATCAGTGGTCTGTCTAAACCTCTTTAAACCCAAAATGAAAAACGATAAGCAGCTCTATATAAGATGTATCGGTAGGCTCACAATCATTTTAAAGTGTGCAGGGTGATATAAACTTAAATCTGACTGAAGACCAGGTGGGAACCATTCATTGGCATATGGTCTTAGTACCGAAATTTCGTTTGAGAGATTGCCGAGGTTCTGAAATATTCGGTCTTTATGCTGCTTATCATCTGGGTATCATGGTTGTATCTTTTACCGAAAAATAACGGGGACGCAAGTCTAGATCTTCCATGATACTATACATACGTGTACATATTGCATACGACCTCAATAAGTGATCAACAATCACATGTCCAAATCAAATAAGTGATAAAATATCACAGATTCTTTGCGGGAGTCAAGTTCGTCTCTTTGCTGTACGAAAGTACTGACCTGTTCACGGACTTGCTCCTGTGCCCTTCATGCATATGAAAATCAAGTTCCTCATCAATAAGTGATTATATATCACATAGGGCTTGTTTTCAAATCAAAATAAGTGAGAATCTCACATCATATACGGTCAAACAGATGATAATCGGTATACTCACCGGTAAGATGAACCCTCGTGCATACCTTGATACGGGAATGTGTCGTGATGTGGATGAACACCGGTCGGTAAGTATAAATTATACCTTAACGTATCCCCTCGCCATGATTACATCTGATAAGTTGAGCTTATGTGGACAACAATACCGATAACTGTTATAGGATGCTTATCTTAATGTTAACTAATTGAACAACAAGAGCGTTTTGGCATGACCGTACACTGATATGATTCTCTTACCCTCGAAACTCGCAAAAAGAATGTCTGTAAATATTTATTTAATGTTTCCTGTTTATGCTTTTTTGTATATATTTATTTATTGCTTTTCGTCTTTACATTTGAAAAATGAAAATTTCAAAAAGATTTTAGGTGTGTTTTAGTTTAAACTTTATAAAATCCAAAAAGATTTTTCTTCTAGTTTATTTTTGATTGACCGATGTTGGAACTCGAGTCTGTCCTACCCAAAATCCTGATCGTAAGCTGGAAAACAATTGCATCTTCATAAACAGTCGAAGTTAACGAGTTTTGAAAGTTAAAGGATTAAAATGAATATTTTTCTAAACTTTCAAACTATTGTCGGTTGGTGTTTGATTGAGATTTGATCTCATATGTGTCGTTAGTTTAAATGTTAACTACATTCCAAGCGGTTGTTCTCATTATGCGTTTAGCTTTCTTGCATGTACAGATGCTAAAGGCCAGGAGAACATGTTCGATGAAAAGCTTTGGAATGAAGACACGAAGTGGAGGCACTCAAAGGATAAAATGATCGAGTTGCCGCTGTCCCTTCATCAACACCACAAGGATCTGAAGAATTGACAAGTCAAAAGATTCACGAGCATGACTCAATGGAGAGTTCAATCTAAGGGGGAGTTTATTGACACACTACCTAAGTTAAATGGGGAGTTTGTTGATACACTTTCTACTTACGACGCGTGAAGACTTTGAAGATCCTCCGACATGAAAGTCACAGAAGACGAACCATCACGAGTAGCGTCCAAGGGGGAGTTTGTTGATACACTTTGTGTGGACGCGACTCAGCTCGGTTCGACTCGGCCTTGAAGACTTGAAGACACGAAGATCGAGACAAAGCTACAGCCAAGGGGGAGTTTGTTGGTGCACTTGTGTCTGTACTTTGTCTGTATTTCGTCATGATACAAAACGATGTCTTTAATGTAAGGTTGATGTAAGTTTGACCAAGTCAACCATCCTCCTGGTTTGACTTGACCAAACAGTTAGAAAAATGTTGTAAGCTGGTTGTGTCGAAGGATGTGTCATCGAAGGATTGTTTTACATCCTTCGATGAGCTCGAAAGATGATCATTCGATAGATGAGTTTGAAACATAAACCTTCGATGGATGAACTCGAAGGATATCTCGAAGGATATCATCCTTCGAGATATTTGTGAATCTTTCGATGGCTTTCTGGTCGACAGATGATCGTTCGACCAATCCGTCTGATCCTTCGACCAGACCTGCTGTGTCGGGTATAAATACCCATGTGTTGTGTTCACTTCAGTAGAGACAAGTGAGACAGGAGAGAGTTGAGAGCACATACACACACGAGAGAACTTTGAGAGTTTATAGAACATATCTGTAAACATTGAGCTTGTAACCGGACCTTTCATACGTATTAATACATGTGGTGTTAATCGGTGAATCTTGTGTGTTGTGTTTGTGCTTGTTCTCATATAAAGTCTCGGTTGCATGCTAGCTTGGATTCCGCACTCGCTAGTGTGTTTGATATAACAAGGATAAGGTTTTATCTCATCCTCGAGAGGGACCTACAGGATCAACCCTCCTCACTCTCACTGGTAATTCAGTTAAATTCATGAAAATATTTGTGAATACCTTTACTGGAAAAACAATCTCTTTGTTAGTGAACCCCAAAAGCACCATCGAGCATGTAAAATGGGAGATTGAGTGTAAGGAAGATATTCCCTGCGACGAGCAGGCTTTGATCTACAACACTATGATTCTCGAGGACAGCAGTACCCTTTTAGACTTCCACATCTACAGGAAATCGACCCTCAAGCTTATGCGTAAACCAAGGCAATTCATGCCAATTTTTATCAAGACCCTCACTGGGAAGATCATTACTGTGGAAGTCAAACCCTCGGAGACCATCAACAACATAAAAGGCAAGATCAAGTACGAGGTAAATATTCCATGTGACGAGCAAGAGTTGATCTTCAATGAAATGGTCCTCCCCAACAGCGGTACCCTTGCCGAGTTTCACATCAACAAGGAATCTACACTCACACTTATGCGTTTATCAAGGGGATTTATGCATTTAATCATCAAGAAATGTCGAATACCCAACCTCCGGCTGACGTTGGATGGATCTTCGGTGACGTCAAGAGCTTTTATCCTTGCTTGCTACAAGAGAACAAACCGTTAGCCTCGTCACGGGGGACCCCGGGAGGGGGATCCGTGACCAAGCTCCGGCGTGAGAGTAAGTAAACTTGCCGGAAATGAGTGGAGCTTCTTCCGATGAGTATGGTCACCGGAAGGTTTCCCTCTTGGTGTGAATCTTATTGATGTGTGATAAATGTGAGAATATTGGTCCGAAGTTAATGTGTGTAGAGTAAATGAAGGTGTAATAAATGAGAATAAACCGGAGAAGCTACCTGCCTTGGCTCCTATGTTCCCTCTTATATAATGACAAGCCCTTATCTTTGTTAAGGATTCACCCATGCATGATCCGACGGTTTTTGGAGGTTCTTGGGAAGGTCAGACACGTGTCTGACCCCCAACGGTAGGATAATCTTCCTCATTAATGGTCTGCCGGATAAGTACAGTGACTTAGACCGGAGCCGCCTCTTGTCATGCATTTAATGAGCCCTGTTTCTCTTAGCTGTTTCCCGCCCATTGTAAACAAAAGGAACCTTAGCGGGCAAGGTTATTATGACCAGTGGGCTTTTTAAATAATTGGGCTTCTAGGTAAAAAGGCCCAAAGCGGGTAAAGTGGGTTTACCCACTGGCCCGTCGTCAAGTCATCTTTAGTCCCTGGTTCTGATACCCGAGGCTCATGATCCGGGGCTGAATCACAACTGTTTGAGAGAGGTGGTTTTTCCTTTGATGGGCCCACCCCGGGTCAGTTATCATCTGCCGTTCCCAATAATGATGACATCGCCGAATAACTGTTAGCGGGAGTTAATCCTTTATCCACACGTGCCCATTTTTGAATTTTGAAGAGACCGCTGATGTGACGGTTACTTGTATGTCAGCGGCGTCTCTTTAAAACCCCCATTTGGCTTTTCCGATTTTCCATTCGGACTTTCTAACCTTCTCTTCTCCTCTGCAACTACTCCCCTGCATTAATATTTCCTATAACCATGAGTCGCGGTGGCCGGTCTTCGATAAGGTCTGTGCTGACGGCGAAGGATTTGAGATCCTTCGTTGAGGCATATAACATCCCGGATCGCTTGTCTCCCTCCTTGCCTGGCCCTAGTGAGTCGGCGGAATGTACGCCGGACAGGATACCTATTTATACCCTTGCCTTTTCTTCCTGTGGGGTCCGATACCCTCTCTCTGCTTTCAAGGTTTCTCTGCTCCGTCACTTTGGTGTTCACTTTTCACAGATTCATCCTCTAGGGTTAATGAGAGTGGTTCATTTTGAACTGTCTTGTGCGGCCATCTCAGGGGAGCCCTCTGTCCCTTTGTTTTGCATGTTTTACCGGCTTATTTCCGACGGAGACTGGTTCACATTCGCGAAACGACAGAACAACATTTCAAGGCCCTGTTACAGTTTTATGCCCACTTCTACTTATCCGAAAGACTGGAAGTGTAGATTCATCTTTGTTTCAGCCGCTATGTTGCCGGATTCCCCTTCACCAAAGGATCTTGATGCTGCTATCGAGGACACCATTCCCACCCTTTCTGCAGCCGAGACTGTTCAGTGGAAGAGGATGTGTGATAACCCCACGAGGGCGTTTACTTTCTCCGAGGGGACGCTTGCTATGGGGGGGCTAAGTCCCTCTTATCCGGTTCGCCCGAGGGCTTTTTTCGGCAAGAAAGGTACCTTTTTGTTCTTGGTTTGTTTCTTACATCCGTTCTTCTTTTATGTCTTTGGGGATTCCGTAGTCATCTTTAGTGCCTTCTTTTTGTGCAGAGATAACTTTGTGGAGGCTTCTCCAGGGTGATTCCAAGGATGTAAAGTATGTGGTTGATAATGAGGTTGATCCCAGGCTGAATGTGGGAGTGCAGGTTACCGGGGGATCCGTCCAGGCAGGAGGTTCTGCCACCCTGGGTGGTGATGGGGAAAACTCTTCCGGGGAGGAGGAGAGTTCCCCCGACTTTCCCCCTGTTCATCCTTCTGGTCAGAGTGACGACGAAGATGTGGAGATAAAGTTGGTTCGTAAGAGGAGGTCTGCTAGCCCCCAACCAGATCCTGCACCTCGTAGCATCCGCCAGAGGCTTCGTAGTGCCAGTGGCCAGAAGCTTCCCCCTCCCTCTAGAGCTGTTTCTGATCTTCCTCCTGCTGGGGTCAAGGGTTCCTTGTCTAAGCATTTGAAGTCCTCAAGCTTAGTGAGTGCTCCTTTGTTGGTAAGCTTTCTTTTCTCCCGTTTTTTCTTTGTCTTTCTGTGTAGTTCCTGATTGCTTCTTTTCTTACTTCTTAGGGGAGTTCCTTGGAGCCTATAGAAATTCCTACTGGCCCCTCTCCTTCCCGTATCCGGGACAAGGCCTCTGAGGTGGGAGTGGCTCGCTTTTCCTCGGCTTTCGAACTTTCTCCTCCACATGCGACTGGGACTAGCAAGCCCATTACTCTTGAAGGCCCTGTTCATCGATCCCCTCTTGCCCCTTTGTTTGCCGACGCCATCCCCTTTACTTATGTCCCTAAATGGAAGGTAACTGATTCTTCCGTTATAGGGACTCCTGAAGCTGCTAGGGATTTTCTGAACCATGCTGTTCCTCCATCACATAAATTTGTAAACTCTGCCCTGAGGGATGATCTCTTTGAAGATCAATACAGTATGTCTCTATGTGAAAGCTTTTTCAGGGGTGCTGGGATGCTTCAAAGGGTTGATGATCTGAGGAAGGCGAACGAAGGACTTAAGGCTGAACTTAAGGCTTCCCAGTCGGCTGTTGCTGGGCTTAGGAGCCGGGTGGTTGATGCTGAGAGGAGGTTACAGGAGGAGAAGGTGCATCGTCTTCTCCCCCCCCTTTTTTTATACATACTCACTGATTCTTTGCTTAGAGAGCTGGGGCTATGCTTGAGAGGAAGGAACGAGCTTGGGAGCGGGAGATGGCGTCGTTGGTTGAGGAGAAGGAGGAGCTTGCTGCTGAGCTGAGGCATTTGAAAGAGGTTGGCTCCGTTTCCCAGGAGCAGCTCAATACCATTTACGCGGACTATGGAGTAACTTCTGATGATAATCAACGATTGGCGGGGGAGAAGCATTGGCTAATTACTGAAGGCTTTGGGGCTTTCCTTGCTGCTGTTGCTCAGTCGGAGGATTTTAAGAGCGGTTTGGAGCAGGTGTACAGGGCCTACAGGGATGTTGGGTACCAATCGGGATTGAAGGATGGTTATAAGTACTCCGCTCAAGGCTTGGATAGGAAGGAGACTCCTCTGTATGACTCCAAGGTCAAGAAGAAGCTGTCTAAGCTGAATGAGGAGTTTGGGCATAAGACCCCAGCTATCCTTGCCAAAATCCTGGAGCATCCCTTGATCTCAATTGATGAATTGAAGACCCTGTTCTCTTCTGCCGGTCCTTCGTCTCCGCCATCTCTTTCCGGGGGTGATCCCCAATGAATTCCAAACATTTGATGCACTTCGATATGGCTGTAATAACTTTAACTCACTCTAGGATATTTGTGTGTTTTGTTTGACTATCGCGGGTGGTCTTTTGTGTTGGGGACCACTTCGACTTTTAACCTATGGCTCATAGTTATGTATGGCCTTTTTGCTTTGTAGCCTGTTTCTTGCTTGTTTTGCTTTTGCAGGAGTTCTTTTCGGGGGCCAGTTTGGTGATTTCTTGGGGGCTTTTAGGCTATTTTAGCGAGGAGCTATGTTTTTGTTTTGCCTTGCTGTGTTTGCAAATTAGTACATTGCCAATTCTCGCCCAGGTTGTTAGGGCTTTTCTTTGTATGTGTATTTTGTAGTAAATAAAGCAGACTCCCTTTCGTAGTTTTGTACATGCGGGTGTGTTTGCATTATTTGTTTTTTGTTTTTGTTGTTTGCTTCGTTAAACTGTGATTGTCTGTTCGAGGCCAATCGGTGGACAAGTTTATAACGTGGTGCTATGTTTTTAACTTGTTTTGTCCGTTTTAGGTTAGCTAGACCTTTACTAGCCCCACGGCCGGGCTTTTTGGCATGCTTTGAATGCCTTATACACGTGTGTTTGTTTGTTCTAGTTTTAGATTTAATGGTGTCCTTGGGCACGTCTGCCCAGGTGTAACTGTCCATTGTTTTCTCAAAATGGGACGTTTTCGTCCGTCTTTCATTTAATCTTTGGGGGCTTACACTTCCCATCATAGATTGTTTACAAAAGGTTTATCCCCTGGAGGGAACAATCTCCCGTACATGTAGTTATCTATTACAAAAGTGGCTCTTGGCCGTTTTTCTTGGGGGTACACCCCTTACATGTAATATTTCCTGAGCTGCATGAGGTTCCAGGTCCTGGGAACCTCTTTGCCTTCTAGCGTTTCCAACTTGCAAGTCCCTTTTCTATTCGCCCACGTGACTCTGTAGGGTCCTTCCCAGTTGGGTCCTAACTTCCCGGTATTTTCTTGCAGACTAGCCTCGTTGGCCCTGAGAACTAGGTCCCCTGGGACGATGTTGAGCTTCTTCATCCTGGCGTTGTAATAGCTTCCCAGGAGCTTTTTGTATTGGGCCTCCTTAACTGCTGCTATTTCCCTCCTTTCCTCCAACAAATTTAGGTTCATCCTGAGTTCCTGTTCATTCTCTTCATCCCGGAGCTTCATCCGGGCAGTTGGGGATCCGATCTCAGCAGGGATGACAGCCTCCGTCCCATAGGTAAGGCTGAACGGGGTTTCCCCGTTGCAACTTTTGGGGGTGGTTCTGTATGCCCACAACACAAATGGAAGTTCTTCCAGCCAGCCCTTCTGTTTTCTCCCCAGCCTTCCCTTCATTCCTTTGATGACGCTTTGGTTGGCTCTCTCCACCAACCCGTTACTCTGGGCGTAGGTGACGGAAGTAAACACTTGCTGGATCCGCATCTGTTCGCACCATGGTTTGAAGGGCCTTCCAGCAAACTGGACCCCGTTGTCACTTACTAACTCCCTTGGAACCCCATATCTGCATATGATGTTATCCAGCACGAACCTTCTCATTTGATCTCCAGTAATCTTTGCCAAGGGCTTCGCTTCGATCCACTTAGTAAAATAGTCAATGGCTACCACCACGTATTTGACCCCTCCCGGACCCTCCGGGAAAGGTCCAATTATGTCGATGGCCCATTTCTGGAACGGCCATGACGTCGAAACTGGTACCATGGGGTGTTTGTGCTGGTGGGTCATTGGTGCATGCACTTGACAGTTGTCACACTTCTTGATTTCTTCAGATGCCATTTCGTACATCCGTGGCCAGTAAAACCCTGCATTCACTGCCCTTCTCACTATTGTTCTTGGTCCCGAGTGCATTCCGCAAATCCCTTCATGCATCTCCCTGATCACATATTCGGCTTCTTCCATATCAACACACTTCAGGGACGAACCCAGGTATGACCTCCGGTATAGCTCTCCTTCGATCAGTTCATACTGTAGGGCCTTGACCCTTATCTTCCGGGCAGCCCATTCTCCCTCGGGTAGAGTTCCATCCCGGAGAAATCTGACTATCGGGGTCATCCATGTTTCCCGGGGGCCTTCGATCGTGGCCACCTCCGTGGTGTTGAGGGAGGAGGATGTCAGGATCTCTACTTTGACTTCTTTCGCTAGATGATCGAATGCTACCGAGGCTAATTTGCTAAGCGCATCAGATTTCCTGTTCCTTCCCCGGGGGATGTATTCCAGCTTGAAAGTTTTGAATGCCTTAGCTGTCTCCTTAACTTTCTCCACGTATCGAGCCATGATGTTATCCTTAGCCTCATATTCTCCTTGGTACTGTTTTACTACTAGCTGTGAATCAGTGCTGGCTTCTACGTGTTTCGCCTTCATTTTTTGTGCCAGTCTCATCCCTGCTAGGAGGGCCTCATATTCTGCGGTATTGTTGGTGTTCTCGAAATCCAACCTTACGGCATATGTCAGCTCGACCCCCTCGGGACTTATCAATGTGATTCCAGCTCCATTTCCTTCTTCACTGGATGCTCCATCGGTGAACAATTTTCCACACCGCCTCATCTTCCTTCTCTCTTTCTTCTTTCTCTAAGGCCTCCCATTTTAACAGTTCCTTTTCTTCATCCTCCGGGACTTCTGCTAAGAAGTCGGCTAGTATCTGTCCCTTCATGGCTGTCCTGGGTTTAAACTCCAGGGAGTGTTCTCCTAGCTCCACAGCCAATTTAGCTAACCGCCCGGACAGCTCCGGCCTCCTGAGTACCTTCTGGAGGGGTTGATCGGTCATTAGGGTAATCTTGTGTTCATGAAAATACCTCCTGAGTCTTCGGGATGCGAAGACAAGAGCTAATGCGAGCTTCTCCAGGGGCATGTATCGTTCCTCAGGCCCTTTAAGCGTCCTACTGATGAAATATATGGGGATCTGTTTCTCTGCCCGCTCTACCATCATGACCGCACTTATGGTCGTTTTTGAGGCGGACAGATATAGGAGCAATGGGTCCCCGGGTACTGGGGTGGCTAGCATCGGGAGCTTACAGATGTATGCTTTCATTTCTTGAAAGGCTGTCTCAGCCTCCGTTGTCCATTTAAACTTGTTTGTTTGAAGGCAGTCTTTCAATACTTTCATAAAGGGAAGGGTCTTGTCAGCCACTTTTGACAAAAAACGGTTTAACGCTATTAGCCTTCCGTTTAGTTGCTGAATGTCCTTTAGGGACCTGGGGGATCGCATTTCAGCCACCGCCTGGGTTTTCTCCGGATTTGCCTTGATCCCGCCCTTGGTGACTACTACCCCCAGGAAATTCCCCTCCTCTACTCCAAAACAGCACTTCCCAGGGTTTAACTTCATGTTTACGTCTTGCATAGTGTGAAGGGTCTCAGCTACATCGTTTATCAAGGCCGTCTCCGTTAAGCTTTTGATGACAATATCGTCGACATACACCTCTAAGTTCCTTCCTCGTTGCTCCCTAAACAGACTGTTCATAAACCTCTGGTACGTGGCCCCAGCGTTCTTGAGGACGAAGGGCATCTTGGTGTAGCAGAATGTCCCTTCATCTGTGATGAAGGCGGTTTTCTCCTCGTCTTCTATTGACATTTGAATCTGGTGGTACCCTTTGTAGGCGTCCAGGAAACACTTCAGGGGGTATTGAGACAAGGAGTCCACTTGGGTGTCTATCTCCGGAAGGGGATAACAGTCCTTGGGACATGCTTTGTTGAGGTCTTGGAAATCGATGCACATCCTCCATCCTCCGTCTTTTTTCTGAACCATTACAGGGTTGGCAACCCGGGACGGGTATTTGACTTCCCTGACTATCCCCGCTCTAAGCAGCTTCCGAGTTTCTTCACAAGCAGCCCTTCTTTTATTGGGTCCCATACTCCGCTTCTTTTGTTTTACCGGTTTTGCCCATGTAAATGTGTTAAGTCGGTGCTCCGTTAGGCTCCTTGGGACCCCTGTCATGTCTCCATGTTGGAATGCAAACACCTCTATGTTATGGAGGAGCAACTCCTTCAGGGCACTCTTACATTTGTCACTCAAGTGACTCCCCACCTTGACTGTCTGTTCTGGGAACCTATCACAGAGGACCCACTCTTCCACCTTCTTTCCTTGGGACTTCCCTGGTTCTTCTTCTTTGGATACGGAGGAAACTACCTCGTAGGCAGACTTAACCCATGCGAGACCTTTTGGCGTTTGGAATACCAAAGCTCCGTGGGGGGTAGAGGCCTGTGCCTGCAGATCACCAATTCCTGGTCTTCCCAAGATTGCATTGTACTTAGAGGGTGCCCTGACTACCGTAAAGGTCAGATCTATTGTCCGGACCCGATCCCCCACGCCGACTGTGAATGGGAGCCTGATTTTTCCCAGGGGATGTGACACACTGTTGTTGAATCCTACCAATGGGATTGAATCTTCCTCTAGCCTATCCCTTATGTCCCTGTCGAACCTAAGGAAGCAGTGTTCGTATATTACTTCAACGCCTGACCCTCCGTCCACATGTATCCTGGACACTTTGTGTCCAGCTATCACAGCCGAGATGTTCAGCGGGAGTCGTTGCACCTCGCTTTCTTCTAAATGTGGCATGAGGATGGGAGCTTTCATGCAGTTTGGGGAACCTAGGATTCTGGCCTTTACACTTCGGGTGGTATCAAACTCATTTCTCCTTCTAATCATATCAACGTCTGCCCTCCCCGGTTCCCGTGCATCTCTTCCCTTGCGATCCCCTCCCCCTTCCTTGATTTCCCTGACCAAATGGGCCAATCTCCCCGTTTTCACCGCAACCTCTATTTCCCTTTTGAGGTACATACAGTCATCGGTTTTGTGTCCAAAACCCTTGTGGAATTCACAGTATTCGTTTGGTTGTGCCTTTGGTCCCGGTTTTATGGGGGGTGGTCTTGGGAAGGAATTCTTCACTCTCTCCGTGGCTAGTATCTCACTTGGGGTTTTAATGAGAGGGGTGAAGCTATCGGGGTAAGGGGGAGGACCCCTCCCTCGGGGTCTATAGGGAGAGTATGAGGGCCTTGCCCTGTCATGTAGCATTCTATCAAAAGAAGGTTTCCGGGAATAGGGTGTACCTTTGTCAGGAGGTCTTGCAGCCGGGGCAATCCTCCGAGGTGTGACGTCCGTCTCCTTTGCTTTACTGACCGTGTCCTTTCCCCGGACAAAGGCCCGGACTCTGTCCATAAGATTGTCAAAGGAGGGTGGAAACTCCTCCCCCAGCTTCTCACATAGCTGTGCGTGTTTCAGCCCATTTATGAAACCACTAATCTTCATGACTTCTGGGACGTCCTTGATGTTCATACTCTCTTTAACAAACCTCTCCATGTATTGGTCTATTCGCTCGTTATCTCTTTGTCTGATGTGAAGGATTTCGTTTGGATTTTTGACCACTTTCCTCTGTTGACCAAACTTCCTGAGGAATTTCTCACTCAGTTCTTCATAACTGTCTATGCTCCCTGGGGGCAGACTGTCGAACCAAAGCCGGGCTCCTTCCGTTAGGGTTTGTACAAACATGTGGCACCATACCGGCATTGGCCATCTTCCTAGTTGCCCTGCTCCTCTGAAGGCATGCAGGTGATCTTCCGGATCCCTCGTTCTATCATATCGATCAAAACCTGGTGGTAGTTTTGTCTTGGGAGGCATAGGTGCTTCTGAGATTCTTCTCGTGAATTTTGAAACCTCAGCCAAATCTCGTGGTAAGTATGGTTGGTCCAAACCGCTGTCATCAGAATTATCTCTCCCTTTTTCTTTGCCCTTGGACTTCTGGCCTGTGATTAGATCCTCCCTTTCTTCAGAGGATATCTGCCTTAGGGCAGACATAAACGTTTCCAGCTGGTCACCATTGTTGTTCTTGCTCTGAAGGTTCGTTCCTTCCTGGCTGGAGGGCGTGTCAAAGGAAAGTCTGGCCCTGAGGCTGTCGAGTCTTTCCTGTCTCTTTAAGTCTTCAAGACACTTGGTTAACCTTTCCCTGTGCATGGCTACGAAATCAGGCGTGATATGTTCCGTTTCCTTCAAGTTTCCTACCTGATTCTCATTATCTTCTTCATGAGTAATATCCTCTATAGTGACTTTATCCAGGTCGTTTTGTGCCGTCGGAGTGACACGTGAGCTATGTGGGGTTGTCATGTTGTTTCTAACAGGATAAGCTGTTCTCTGGACGTCGAGTGTTTGTGTGGGAACACCAGGCAGGCTAATGTCCCACGGATGGCGCCAATGTCGAATACCCAACCTCCGGCTGACGTTGGATGGATCTTCGGTGACGTCAAGAGCTTTTATCCTTGCTTGCTACAAGAGAACAAACCGTTAGCCTCGTCACGGGGGACCCCGGGAGGGGGATCCGTGACCAAGCTCCGGCGTGAGAGTAAGTAAACTTGCCGGAAATGAGTGGAGCTTCTTCCGATGAGTATGGTCACCGGAAGGTTTCCCTCTTGGTGTGAATCTTATTGATGTGTGATAAATGTGAGAATATTGGTCGGAAGTTAATGTGTGTAGAGTAAATGAAGGTGTAATAAATGAGAATAAACCGGAGAAGCTACCTGCCTTGGCTCCTCTATTCCCTCTTATATAATGACAAGCCCTTATCTTTGTTAAGGATTCACCCATGCATGATCCGACGGTTTTTGGAGGTTCTTGGGAAGGTCAGACACGTGTCTGACCCCCAACGGTAGGATAATCTTCCTCATTAATGGTCTGCCGGATAAGTACAGTGACTTAGACCGGAGCCGCCTCTTGTCATGCATTTAATGAGCCCTGTTTCTCTTAGCTGTTTCCCGCCCATTGTAAACAAAAGGAACCTTAGCGGGCAAGGTTATTATGACCAGTGGGCTTTTTAAATAATTGGGCTTCTAGGTAAAAAGGCCCAAAGCGGGTAAAGTGGGTTTACCCACTGGCCCGTCGTCAAAGAGCTTCACCCTCACCGGAAAGACCTTTAATCTGGATGTCAAACCCTCAGAAGCCATCCACAATGTGAAATCCAAGATCCAGGATGAGGAAGGTATCCCCCCAGACCAGCAGAGACTGATCTGGAACGGAAAGAAATTGGAGGATAGTGCTACTCTTGCCGATTACCACATCCCAGATGAATCAATCTTCCATCTTATTATACGTTATTAGAGCAGGTGCAGGATATCTTATGATCCATAATTATGGTAAGAGACGATGTTTCTGTGTTTTGATGTAGTTCTGTTTTGTAAACTTGTTGGCTAGAAGTGTTTGAATTAGTTGGAAAGCCTAAACTATATAAGAGTCTAAAATGTTGAATGGTCTATATATGTACTAGTGCTCGCACTAAAATAGTATTATCTGATATTTCAGTTACTTATTATATGAATTGAATCTTTTGAAATGTTTGTGTTTCGTTAAGGCTTCCTATGTGCATAGTTATGTAATAACTTAGAATAATATCATTATTTTATATTTATTTCAACGCTAAAATATCAATATAATGAAGGGTTGATAGTGGTATTTAGGATGTAGTGTTGTAGACAATGTTTTGAAGATTATAATGCACTCAGAAACCACCACATGTAGTGTCATGATTTTATTGGGTCGAATAGCGTGAAAAAGTTTCTTCTAGCTGTATGAGTTTTTTTTATTCGGTAAAAGGGGCACCACTCTCGGGTACCCTATGATGGTTACACGGGTATAGCGGCTACACCACCGCATGCAGCGGTGAAACTAGCCCAAAAATTTAGAGGTATCCCATGTTTTTTTATTTTTTAGACCAGGGGTATCCTTTGTATAACGAAGACGAAGTTGCGGGGTATTTTTACACTACGAAAACGGAGTTAAGGGGTATTTTTATACTACGGAGACGGGGTTGAGGGGTGGCCCGTGCTACCCCTACTAACATTGTAAGTCCGCCACTGACCGCATGCATATCAGGTAGTGGTGGGTGGTCTGGGCGGTTAAGGCTAAAGGGAAGTATTCAGCTAGCCGGGTAATGAGTTTGGGTGTCTGTTTTTGACCACTGGAGGGGGTACGTCAAGAACACCGACACATGTGTAACATCCCGTGTTTCGAAAGTCAAAGTCAAAGTCAAGATTGAAGTCAAAGGAAGAAAAGATTGCTAATTGCGATCTGTCACTTCTTACTCAATTCCTGTTTTGACTTATTTGACTTGTAGTTAATCTATTTATTTTATCGCATTAGTTGTATTATGTGGAGTACTTGTTAATAATCGAGGTTTAATCGCTATTTATCGCATGTTTTGTCGATTTATCGCTTATCGCAATCGCACTCGCAACCCGAATTATGCGTTCTGGATATTGTTTTACGTGTGTGTGCTATTTATGTGTTACTTGTGCATGTTTATTTATACATTATAATGTGGTGATTAACCGAAACGCAATCGAAACTCTATCGCAATCGTGAAACGCAAGTTAATTATAGTGATTGTATGTTAGATATAGTAGTTGGGATTAATGAGTAATTCTATTGCATCGCAAAACTCAACGCACGAAACGAAACGCCAAAACTCTAACCATCGGAGCCACTCGATCGGATGGTCTACCGATCGGGTTGCCACCCGATCGGACAGCCATCCGATCGGTGACCCACCCTATCCAATGCGCTTTCCTTTTTGGGAAACCCTATAAATACCCCAACTGTCACATCACTTGATGTGACAGCTCTTCTCACTCGACCCAGCCGCTCTCAAGCTTTTTTCTCTCGATTTCTCGCGATTCTTGTAAGTTTTCAACCTAAATCTTGTACTTTCATGATCTACACGCACTCCTACACCTTTCTATCTTTTGAATCTTAACTTTTAACCGTGAAATCAAAGGATTTGAGGTGTTCTAGGGTGATGTCATCATGGGGTTCTTATGAACTTCATGTTTTGGCTTCAATCCACCAACAACAACTTAGATCTGAACGATTTTCACATGAATAAACAAAGATCTTGCTTAGATCTGAACGTATTCACGGTGAAAAGGATTAAAAGATGGTTTCTAACCTTCTTTCAACTCTTTTACACTCAATGCACACAAAAGACGATAGAATCAGAGCTCGTTCTGATCTTCTACTCATTCTTAGTGATGTATCGGTTCATGTAACGCCCCAAAAATATGTAGTCTAATTATTGTCTTTAAAATAGTTCATGAAATAAAGGTTTGGGCTAAAATAAATAAACGATAGGACATGAGGGACTAAACCCGAAAAATTAAAAGGAAGACAAGTTAAATTAAACAACACACACACACACTAGACACTTCTAGTGTGTGCGTGAAGTTGTCCAGGAGAAGAGACAAGGGCACCAAAAACCCTAGTTCACTAATCCATCAATTGGAAGGTGATTTCAAGTCCGAAAGATTGTAGGAACTCGAATTCTTGATCACCAAGGTGTGACTAACAACTTGGTAAGTCGAATTTCTTGTAATCATGAACTTTAGGAAATGGGTTTCTACCCAAATCATGAGTAATGTTGTGATATATACATATGGAAGTTAAGATTATGAACTAGGACTTGTTTAGTGTTCGGTTTTTTTGGTGATTTAACTTGTGGTGATAGATGGAACATAGATGCATGATGTAGGATGAGAGAATCTCATGAACTTGCTTGCTTTGTTATGAAATTGTAGATTAGTATGTAAAGATATTTGTAATTAAATGTCTTACAAATGCGAAACCCGCCAAGTGTTCGATTAAATGCCTAAATGAACAAATGGGTGAATTTTGGTAAATTATGATCAAGACGTTGTATGATAAAAGTGTGTAAAAGATGGAATGATATTTAGTCGGGCTAAATGAATGAACGTGTTGATGTAGGCGTAAAAGAAGAAGGTTCAAGCGCTAGGAGGTCGGGCAGCTCACAGGATCGAGGTATGTTGTTCTATGCATACAAGCTTTATTGTTTAATTGTTATTGTTATGTTAAAATCGTATTTATGATAGTTCGTAGGTGTTGGTTAGTCGATAGTGTAACCCGCTATAAACGGGTCGTAAGGAATGATGATTTATGGAGGAAGTTATGTTATGGTCGGTTGGTCTTGAACTAACCGTATACCTGGAAAGTTATGTAAGAAAGAAGAAAAATAGCTAAATCCGTCACGAATGGATTTGGGATGATGTTATGTTGTATTATGTCTAATCCGAAACCAACGGATTATCGAATGCGATGCATTATCTCATTCGGAGATAGTAAGTAAGTACCCGTTTAATGGGTAAAAGAAAGTAAGATGGTGATGTGGTTATGTGATGATGCGAATGGATGTTAGTTTTTATTTTAAATTAAAGTTGTAAGAACTGACTAGTTAAATTGGATTGTGTTGTAGGTAAAACTGCTATATAGGTGGCGTGGCGAGCTTGGGAGCGAACACAAACATGTACACTTGACTTTGCGCTTCCGAAGTATTCGCCCTTTTGAAACAATATTTTTGTTAAACTCATACTTCTTAAAAGTTGTCTTTTGTTATGTAAATTATGGTTTTAGAAACTTAGTCGTTTGTAACTAGGTACTTTAAACTTGCGTTTTGACAGGGTAGTTCGGATTAACACTTATAACTAGACTAGGGGAGGTGTTGATCTCGAACTAGCTACAAAGGCATTTTGGTAAAATGTAAATATAATGTTTCTAGTTGCAAACTTGAAGTTTTCCATGTATTTTGGTCTTTTCGTTAAACTGGGCGTAACAGTTCAAGATCTAAATTCTATCCAGGAGACTACTGATTTCGGGTTAAACATGGAACACCGTCCCGAACAGTTAACTGGTCGGATTAGGGTGGTTCCTGTCCAATCGGGTCACTCGAGTCTGGACGAGGTTTCTGTTGTTTGGCACGTATCACATCGTCTCGATCAAGCTACAAACTTTCAAAACAAACAAGTGACAAGACGATCAGGCCACCGGGACGGATTGCCGTCCGATCGGATTGCCATCTGATCGGATTGCCACCCGATCGGACAGCCGTCCGATCGGCTTGCATTTGTTTCCACACTTAAACATCATTTCAACTTTTCAGAGTTTGAACGTCGAACGGATTGCCGTCCGATCGGATTACCACCCGATCGAACGACCACCCGACCATGTGATGTTTGAACTTCAACACTTAAACAATTTTCAACATGTTCAATGCATGACCAGTGATCAACGGATTGCCACCCGATCGGATTGCTATCCGATCGAGTGACAAACTGCTGTGAACTTGTTCTCACTAAGTGTGCCACCAATCGGATAGTCACCCGATCGAGCCGCCGTTCGATCGATCGTGTAACATCCGTCAAAATGGGTTCCCTAAATCCGACCCGTTTTGAAAATCCGAATCCTAACCTTTGAAACCTTAGATTCTTTTTGCGAATTTAAAATAACTGATGCGAGATTTTTATTTTTTTTATTTAGTTATTTATTCATTTTTGTTAAATATCAATATCGTTATTTATTTAATTAATTTAAAAGTTATATATACAAACTAATTAGAGTTTTAATCAAAACAAGTTATAACTCCGTTAGTTCCGTTAGTTTTTAATGAGTTTTAAGGATTTTGTAACTTGAACCAAGCTAATTTAACCATTTAATTAACTCCTTAAACTTGAGGGTCTAATTGTGTAATTACGGAAAGTATAAAAAGGTGCCTAAACCCTAATTTTTTAAAAACACATCAGGCGCCCCTTTCTCTCCCGCTACTCCGATCGCCGGAGCGAACTCCAGCCGGTTCCGGTCAAACTCCGACACTCCTTCCTTCGATTGATGAGCGACCACCACCACCAGTGCCGTCCGGTGGTGGCGTGAAGACGAACACGAGAGAGAGAGAGAGACGTGGAGAGAGAAGCGGAGGAGAGACGACGGCAGTGCTGTCATCTGTGGTGGTGGCGGCGGCGGCGGATCGTTCAACCTCGGGTCCGGTTAGTCGTGGTTCTCGGGTTGTGTTATCGGTTCAGTTCCAGGTTCAATGTTTCCGGCGACCCGCGACGACAGTGGTGGCAGTTCACGGCAATGGTGTGGTTCTAGTTCGAGTCTAAGTTCCGGTAAGGGTTTTGAGCTTTATTCGTTAAATTTCAGTTTTAATTCAAAATCAGTTTTTGTTTTGATTTGGTTCATTCCGTTCGATTCCAGTGGGCTCGGTTTGCATTCGGGTTCGTTTCGGATCCTATCCCGGTTCGGGTTAACAGCCGGTTTCGGTTCAAGATGCATGTCGGGTCTAGCTTGGATTACGGTTGATGTTCGGACTTCGGTTCGGTCAGATGTGGTCAAACAGTCAATTCGGTCAACTGTCGGGTCAGACCCGGTCAACTCAGCCACTTCGGGTCATCGAGTGAAACACGAGACTTGTAACGACACTAACATTTCAATTCTTTTTTTTATTTTGTTATCGTGACACCAAACTTTATACAATTTATTTATAAAAAAAAGGGATTCATAGAAATATATATATCTATAATGTGTTATTTGTTGATGCATTTTGAAAATATATATCGACAACATGTTATATGTAACATTGAATAATTGTTGAATTTTGGCAATGTTATCGACAACTGGTATTGTCGGGATCGTCCAAAGACAGAGGAAACTCTGCCTATTTTTCGTAAAAATTCACAAAACAATACGTATATAATTTCAAAACGATTTCTTTTATTTTTTTTATTCGTTTTCTTTATAACCAAATCTCCAAATTAATAGCATAAATGCATAAATTCTTTTATAACAATATTTTTTTATATATATCAAGACGATATAATATACGAATTCCAAATTTTGTAAAACATAAATATTAGGATTATTTATTTTTAACCTAATAAATAATAACGAGTTCGCGATATTTTAAACATCTAGGATAACACTCTCGTTCGTTCTCTTGGACTCCCATTTACTCATGCACCATCGTTTGCCCATATAGGGTGACCTCGGTGTTCCATCCTCCAAATCTTTTATGCTCGTCAACACTTGGATAATCGGAAGACTTAGCATTTATGTGAGTACACTCGACCCATTTACATTTTAAACCACTTTTGGGTTGTAACATGTTACCATACAACAATTACACTTACACACACTTAAACTTACTTTGCGAACTCAATCCGATATACATGCTACTTGTTATGCTAGATAATACATGCTTTATGCCATTACTATGTTATACCCTCGCTTAACAATTATAGCGCTATAGGAGTAGCACACCACCCGACGGGGGTTTGTTAAGTCAATATACTATACGGTCTCGTCACTTTTGTGGCGAGGGATGCTAAATACTAGTGGACACTTTGGGTTTAGATGTAATGTTATGCATGCTAGTTACCTTGTATACAAATTGCCATGTGGATTCGAGTAAAATGCTTTATACTTATGCTATACTATTTAAACCTTGTGTACTCGCATTTGCTTTTGCATTGAACTTTATTTTAACATGTTACAGGTTGATGATGATGATGCTATGAAATGAAGCAGCGTTGATGCCTAGATACACATATAGACGTTTAGGTTTAAATGATGTATCAATTTTGCTTATGATTGTTATGTATTTCTTTTGAACTTGTTGTTATTTGAATTCCTTAATGTTGACATTTTACTTATTGAAATGAAATCGGTTTATTAAATATTGACACAAATAGTGTTATGAAGTCTCTAGCAATCTTCACACTTCGTCTCATCCCGATGTTTCCGCCATTGGTTGGGGTGTGACAGATCGACCTGAAGGGTAGAGATACTTCTCTGTTTTTAAAATGCTACAACGAAAACTTCAAAAGGCAAACCATCATACACAAACACATCCTTCCAAAACGAGGTAACAGTCCAATCGAATGGTCACCCGATCGGATGACCATCCGAACGGATTGTCATCCGATCGACCGGCCACCCGATCGGATTGCCATCCGATCGGATTACCGTTTGTTCCTTGACACTTACACCGTTTTACGCGCCGCTTATCGTTTATGCTATCGTTAACTGTTCAGGCTAATCTCACTCAGCGCTCCCTTCAATCCAAGGCTATGTTTATTGTTAAACACAATATGTGAGTATACTCGAACCCTTTTTGCTTTTAGCACTTTTGGGTGTTACATACGTTACCTATTCTAAATCACAAACTACACACAACGCAAATACTATTTATACGCTAATCGCTCTCGCATGTTATGCGTTATTCGATGAATGCTTGTATGTTATGTTAACACAGTGATTGTTGCCTGACACCTTAGCAACGATAGTACTACAGTTTGGGCTCAGCACCTGTCGTGGACATGGGTTGTTAAGGGCTTTACTTCACGTGTCCCAGTGGGGATATGTGTTGCGCATTCTACAACTCGCATTCACGTCTGTGCATATTTCTCTGTCGATAACCTACTTGCCTTCACTTTGTGCATGTTACATGCTGATTATGTGTAAACTTTTTCGAACTCTATGTGCTATTATCAAACTTGTATGCTCACCTTTACATTTTATGTATTGACCCGTATTTTAACGTATGTGACAGGTGTTTAGGATGCTATCTGCTAGGATGTTGTGTTTCCTGCTTTTGTGGAATCAAGTTAGGAAGAGTCTAGAAACGAACAAACAATTTATTTTATTTGAAATCTGAGTTGTCGAGACATGTTATTGTTTTTGAGATATCGCTGTCTGTAATAACTTAATTTGCTTGATGGGATATGGTATGGGACGTATTAATAACTATCTGGTAATGTAGTTGTTATGGAACTTCTCTCGAACAATCTGTTTCGCTTAGTGCCATGCCCCGAGGTTTCTGCCTTCGGTTGGGGTGTGACAACATGCATATCAGCTTCCGATGGGTTCAAACAGGGGAGGTGAGGTGTCAATGGGGGAGATGGATGATTAGCGGGTTCCGCCCCCGTACCCTTACCCTTATCGAAAGTTAAAAGTTTGTTTCGTCAATATAAAATGATAGGCCAAAATGACTATTTTTAATAATTTTCTCTGTAATAAATCTCATGACATCATTATGTAATTATGCATTATTCCTTACCCGAAATTAATCCTTTAGTCGCCAACTTTGAGCCTAAACCTTTCGTTTGATCAACCCATTTAGCCATTGACCCGTTCAACCTTTTTTGTTTTTAACCCGAGTGATAAAAATTCGATTTTAGGATGGTTTGTTTGTAAGTATTTGTTTGTCGTGAAAAAAAAAAACAAAAAATGCAATGAAAAATAGTAGAAAATGGCTATGAAAAGGTCCAAAAAGAGTTAGTAGTGTGTTTTGAATAAAAGGCGAAATTCATGTCTTGTAGTTTGATTTTATTAGTTTAGTTTGTTTGTTAATAAAAATCTATCTTTCGTCACGTTAGCCACTTTTAAATATCATATTCCATGCCTTTAGCCTAGCTCCGTTACAACCCGAATAATACCTTTTGACTCATGCCTTGTTTTTGTGTTAATTGGTGGAGAAGGATTGAGTTGCAAGCTTATGCGGATATGTGTTCTAATCGGTTTGAGTGACTTTTATAAAATTCTAGTGCATTATTGCTTGTTATACATAACTGAGTGGAGAGAACAATGTGAGGGATGTGCATGATGTGCTAATTTCAAGGGTGGGGTAATCTTGGGTAACCATTTCACGTGTTAAATTTGAAAATCCATTTACCTATTGAATTACTTTTGAAAATTGTGAACCTGGTATGACATTAGATCTTAACTTGAATCGTTGAGAATGAGAAGTGTATGGCCGTGTGCATATGGATTGGCATGGGATTGTGGATGTGCTGATCTTCAATGAAAATGTCCTTGAAGATAGTGGTATTCTTGCTGACTTGCACATCGTCGACGGATCAACTCTCACTGCCACTGGTAATTCATTTGAATTGACGAAAATATTTGTGAATACCTTTACTGGAAAAACAATCTCTTTGTTAGTGAACCCCAAAAGCACCATTGAGCATGTAAAATGGGAGATTGGGTGTAAGGAAGATATTCCCTATAACGAGCAGGCTTTGATCTACAACAATATGGTTCTCGAGGACAGCAGTACCCTTTTAGACTTTCACATCTACAGGAAATCGACCCTCGCCCTTATGCGTAAACCAAGGCAATTCATGCCAATTTTCATCAAGACCCTCATCGGGAAGATCATTACTGTGGAAGTCAAATCGTCGGAGACCATCAACGACATAAAAGCCAAGATCGAGTATGAGGTAGATATTCCCTGTGACGAGCAGGAGTTGATCTTCAATGAAATGGTTCTCCCAAACAGTGGTACCCTTGCCGAGTTTCACATCAACAAGGAATCTACACTCACACTTATGCGTTTGTCAAGGGGATTCATGCATATAATCATCAAAACCCTCACTGGAAAGACCTTTGATCTGGATGTCAAACCCTCAGAAACCGTCCACAATGTGAAATCCAAGATCCAGGATAAGGAAGGAATTCCCCCATGCCAGCAGAATCTGATCTGGAGTGGAAAGAAACTAGAGGATATTACTACTCTTGCCGACTATCACATCCCAGAGAAATCAACTTTCCATGTTCTTTTACGTTTAAGGGGAGGGATAGTGAAGGTGTTAGATTAGAGCAACATATCTTATGATCCATTATTACAGTAAAAGACGATGTTTGTCTTTTGATGTCGTTCTATTTTGTAAACTTGTTTTCTGCAAGTGTCTATTTCCCTGTCTCTACACACCTTGTAAACTTGTTGTTTACAAGTGTTGATCCATTATTAGATGTCCGGATGTATGTTGTTGATCTATTTCCCTGTTTCTACACACATCATGATACATTTCTTGATATGTGAAAGTGAAACCATTGGGTGTCAGCCCAATGGCCACCGGCACCCAAGTTAAACCGGTTCGAGGCCTAAAGTGCTCGGGTTCGAATCCTGCTTGCAGGCTCTTCGCTCCCCTCGAAACGGCTGGGTAGTCACCGCCAGGCAGCGTTGTCGGGTCGCTGGCTTGGGGAGGGGGATCCGTGCAATTACCCTTTTCTTTTTTTTTTTTCATTTCTTGATATGTGATGTGTATTTCCATAGCTATTTGATGGTATATTTCATGGTATGATGTGTGTTCTCTATCTTGCTTTACATTCTAAATCCTAATGATATACTATCTCATGACAATCTTTATAGGGTGATAGAATCTGATCAAATTGGGCAAGCATATGATGAAATGTCCTATTGATTAGTTTGTCTTAGTACTGTAGTACTGGGCTGCCAAGAGCATCCTGCAGATTTTGTAAGCCAATATCACTTGTACTTTGATGCATTCCACTAAAAATTATGTGGTTGTGTATTCAACCAGAATATAACATGTTTATTAAATTGGTTAACATAGCAACCAACACCGTCTGTTTCAAGAATTGTCACCCTAAGAAATTTTTTTGTATAAAATAATGGAAAATCATGTAAATGGTATTTTGATTAAAAACTTAAACAAGCTAGTCATGACTACCACAAAACTTTTAAAACATAATCATTTGACCAGTTAAATTAATAGTATCACGTACCTCTAAAAGTATATCAAATCATAACACATCATCTAAAACTATCGGGTGTAGAGGAGGGTAGTCTTCAAATGATGATCCGCCACGTAGGCGTCCACGTAAGTGGGTGTGGAGATGAGCCTAAAGAGGATGGACCTAGGGTGTGGGGATGTGCCTCAATATATATGTGTGTGTGTGTGTGGTGTTTGTGTATGTATGTATATGTGTGTGTGTTAGAAAGAGAGAAGTGGCCCGGCTTTGCCGTCAAAGGGGTGACGGAGAGGACGGGGACGGGCGTGGGGGCGGTGTGCAGGCCCGGCGCCGCACCGAGCCGGCCCTAGGCCGTCCCCCACACCGCACAGTCTAAGCCCAGTGAGTATCATGCTATTTGGGGCCAAAAATGTGTCCGTCCTTAGCCACGTATCGTTGGGAAGTCATGAGGAATTGATTGATTGCTCTCATGAGTTTGTGATTGATAAGTTGAATGGATAAATAAATTGTGTACTATACTAGTGATATAAATAATAAATGCATGAGTTTTTGTTATGGACTTGGAACATATTTGTCTATAAAGTATACAAGTTGTCAAATAGTACCCATACGTTTTATTTGAAAAATTGTAGTTTGTATTTGGTTAATTAACAGTTTATAGTTTTAAACCTTTAAAAAACTGTGATAATTTTTTTGTCACACTATCATTAGTATTGCTCTAGAGACATTATAATTTATATGAACAATATATATCAATAAGCTACAAATGGTAAGAGTTCATGATCCATTTATCAAACTACTTAACAATAAGAAAGCACTTAAAGTAATCCGAAACTAGAGGTGTACAAATCGGTTTCTTTAAAAAAACCGGTCCGGTATTTAACTGAACCGGTTTTTTCTTCAAAAACAAAAACCGTTTTTTTTTAACTGGTTTTGGTTACTAACCGGATTTTTAAACCCAAAACAGTAACCGGACCAACCGGTTCGGTTCGGTTTTTAACCGGTTTTGGCCAAAAATCCGGTTTTTTATAACGGTTTCGGTTTTTAAACCGGTTTCAAACATCAAGAACCCTAACCGCTACACAAACCACCGGTCCGGTTCGGGTTGGAACCGGTTTTTAAAAAAACCGGTTTCGGTTTTCTTTTTCCGGTTTCGGTTCTAAACCTGTTTTTTTGTACACCTCCATCCGAAACCAAAACTTTTCTATAGGTTTTCACATTTTCAAGCAATAAACTAGTGTGTTTAAGAAACACCGAACCACCTAGATGATTTGAACCGTCTTCTATAAGATACCAAGAACCGTACCTTTTTCTTCTTCTTGATTTGGATATGCTATTAGACAAAGAGAAAGATGGTTGGGGACTTGAGAGATGGCTGCCATGAGGAATTTCCTATCACAACAACAAAAAAGTTTGGTTGGGCCTCATTCCCTAAGATCACACGGTGTGGGTGTGGATCAGCGGCGTTTATGTCTTTCCACGCCGCACACACCACACCGCACCCGACGTTGTACACGGCGTTGAGAGAAGGGCTTGGAGAATTCTACCGGCGTTGAGTTAATATGTGTGCACATGTGTCATGTTGTCATTGGAATTAGCCGTTTACCTCAACGACTAGTAAAAAATATTAAAAATTTTTCAAACAATTTACTCTATATAAACACACAATTTTTACACCATTTTCCCATTCAATCTAAAACTTTCATCTCACATGCCACAACACTCTCGCACACAACGTTGCGCAATGCCGGTTATTCCATGGATCTTAGAAGAGGACATTACGTTATGCGAATCGTGGGCCGCGGTCCGTGAGAACCAAGGGCCTCCGTTAAACTCGTCTTTGTTTTGGGAACGAGTTCATCATAAATTTTGTACTCGTAGGCATGATGCCATCCGACCCAAACATGCACTTCATTCACGTTTTTGGATGATTCATGTTGAATGTATGAGCTTTGAAGCGGTTCTCAACAACGTGAACAATGACGATGGTGAGCCAAACGAAGGCGACATCATCCATATCGTTTGCGTTGAGTACCATAACATGTTCGGACATGACTTTAGACACTACGCGGCGTGGCAAATAATGCGTTTTTAGGTTAACGTAGTCTAAGCTATGTAATATTTTTAATTTTTTAGGTTAACGTTTTATGTTATGTAATGTTTTAAATATTTAAGTTATGTAATCCTCCAATTAGTATTAACTGGGTTTTATTCAAATTTAATAGAGTATATAATTTATAAATAAAAATAATAACAAAAAATATGTGTCACGTGTCGGATAACGCCTCTCTTCCACACCCCTCCCTATTTTCCACCACGCAAGTTTTCTGATGCGCGCTGATGTGGCGTCCACATGTCGAATAACACCTATTTTTCATGCTCCTCCACACCGTGTGGTCTAACCTAAAAGTGAGGTGAAGACCTCCTTATCCAGGACACATGGGTCACCCCTAACCTCAATGGACTAGGCCCAGTTAGGGGTTATTTCTGCAGGTACCCGGCCTAGTAAGCGTAATGCGAGCTACATTGTGATGGGCCACGCTAGTGGGTTAATATACAATAATAAATAATATTACAAACACGGTAAGTAACAGAGAAATCAATGTTCTCACAATACTCGACTGTATAAGTCGGGTCAACTACCATACTTCTTAAGTTCTGTTTTAAATTTCATAGTTAAATGGCCAGTAAGCTAAAAAAAACATTGTTTAAATTTTATGATTCTCTTATATTAAAGAAAGGTTTGTTTTAGGGTGAAAATATCTTACACAGCCTGAAACACTACAAAAAAATAACTAGGTTTTTTGTTCTGATGTCAAAGTCACTTAATAAATATGTTCTGGCAAAATAATACATGAATTATGTTCGACAACTCAACCAGCTTTTCTTTTGCACTAGTTCAACAATGTGACAGACCTGTGGAGGACTTAATAAAGCAAACATTTCATAACTTTTATAGTCAGCCAGAGACTTCATTTATCAACATAAATTTTGTTTAATCTATGTAACTTCTTACAGATAAACATACCACCATTCATTCCATATCTTCAACACAAGTCGGATACTAGCAGACAATAACAAAAAGGAGCCACATCAAAAGACATATGCTGCTGTAATCTAGTCCCATTTTGATATTGGAATAGGGTTGATTCCTTGTGGATGTGGTAGTCAGCAAGGGTAGGGCCATCCTCGAGAAACATTCCGTTATAGTGAAGTCTCAGATCGCGTGGGAGACGATGACTCAGATGAGCTTTCACATTTTGAATATCCACAAATAAAATGGATTGTGGATCCCTTGTTGATGTTATAGTCGACAAGGCTAGCGCTATCATCCAGACGGATTCCATTAAAGATCAGTATCGGGTTGCATGGGTGCCAACTTACCTTGTCCTCGATCATGGATTTCACACTACGGATGGTGTCCGAGGGTTTGACTTCCAAAGTAACGGGGCTTTCAAATTCGCGAGCGTTCTTGATGAATATATGCATGAATCCCGTCGATATACGCATAAGTGTGAGTGTGGATCCCTTATTGATGTGAAAGTCAGCAAGGGAATCTCTGTTGTGGAGAACTGTTTCATTGGAGATCAACTCCTGCTCGTCGGGAAGAATATTTACCTTCTCCTCGAGCTTGACTTTTAATTCGCCGATGGTGTCTGAAGGTTTGACTATTAGACTAACAGTCTTTCCAGTTAGGGGCTTAATAAATATCTTCATGAATTCACATGATTCGTTCATAGGTCTGAAGGTCGAGTTCTTGTTGATTGAACGTCCCCTTGATTTGCGCATAAGTGTGAGGGTCGAATTCCTATTGATGTAAAAGTCGAAAAGGGTTCCACTGTCACCAAGAACCATTTTGTTAAAGATCAAAGCCTGCTGATTACACGGAATACGTTCCTTAATATCGATCTTCCATTTCACCATGGCGACGGTGTATTCAGGGCTGACTAAAAACGAGATCGTCTTTCCAGTGAAGGTATTCACAAATATTTTCATCAACTCCACTGATTTAAAAGTGTGTGTGAGCGTGGATCCGTTGATGATGTGCAAGTCAGCAAGGGTACCGCTATCGTCAAGGACATTTTCATTGAAGATCAGCACGTGTCCAGTACCAGGCATCTTGGCTTTCACGTCACCGATGGTGTCTGAGGGTTTTACTTCAAGAGAATGGATGAGTATTCCTTCTGGTGTCTTGATGGTTATATTGATGAATCCTCTTGATTTAAGCATAAGTTTGAGTGTCGAATCCTTCTTTATGGGTAAGTTGGCAAGAGTATTCATGTTCTCAAGAACCATATCGTTGAAGATCAGTTCCTGCTGGTCAAAGGGAATACGTTCCTTAGCCTGGATCTGGACTTTCATGTTTCCGATGGTGTCTGAGCCTTTGACTTTAAGAGCGATGGTCTTACCGGTCGCGGTCTTCACCAATATACCTGTAAAACAATAACTTAAAAATAACATAGATTTCCATATGATGCCTAATAACCTTGACCACAATAACTTAACTGCAAACACCATTAATGTATAAATAAGTAAATAACTAATGTTGAATTTTGATGCAAGATGCAGATGTTTGGGTATTACTTATATTGGTAATGGGCAATGTTATAAAAAAACGCGATTAATTGCCAATTAATCCATTAATAGGTAATTGGTAGTGCACGACCTAAAATCGGTAATTGGTCAAATACAGTCAAAATTGGTCAAATTTCAGTCAAATATCGGTCAACATCGGTCAAAACTCATCAAAATCTTTGGATTATTAAAAAATGTATACTTATTTTATTACTCCAACCCAATTAATAAGTTTGAAAAATAATACATAAATTCCAATCCAATTAGTCCCGATTAGAAAATGTATCCCACCGTCACACTAGCGCCTAGCGATTTTACAACCAAACCGTGGTTTTAAAGCTATCTGGAGAAACAAGCATGTATGTGTCTAGTCAAATTTCGGTCAAATGTCGGTCAAATATTTTTTAGTAGACTGACCCAAATCTGTCCTGACCCGAACCCACCCGGTACCCCGCCCGTCTTGCCAGGTATGTGACTAGACATAGGGCTGTTCACGAGCCGAAACGAGCCGAGCTAGGGCAAAACTCGGGCTCGGCTCGATTATAAACCGAGGTGGCTCGGCTCGGATTTGAAACCGAGCTGGAAATCTAAGCTCGGACTCGGCTCGGCTTGGCTCAATTTGAAAAGAAAAATTAATACATAGCTCTCAAAATTCAGTAATCTAAAATATTATTCGATAATTCCAAAGAACATATCTAAAATAAGCTCAACCTAATACATTACAAGCCAAAATCAAGTTTAATAACACAAAATACGTTCTTAATTTCAACGAAATACAATATAAGTTCATTAGCATGGTAATCAACCTTTAAATGTGGTACAGATAATATCAAATTACATTCCTAATCACATGTAAATAATAATCAGTTTTTCGGATATATTATAATGTATATAAAAATTAAATATATTAAAAGTAAAACAATCCGAGCTAAGACGAGCCGAACTGGTATGCGAGCCAATCCGGCTCGTTACAAGCCGAGCCGAGCTAGACTCACTTTTTAACCGAGCCGGGAAACGAAGCTACATCGAGCGAGCTTCTTCAGAGCGAGCTCTTAGCCGCGAGCTTTTTGGACAGCCCTAACTAGACATAGACAGAGAGCTAGCCCTTACAGTGATGTAATGAAAGATCACAACCGATTTAGAAAATAAACCCTAAAAGAATGTAATAAACAACCTATTAATTAGCGGCCCTAAAACAACAAAATGTAGCATATATGTGAAATTTGCTTACGGTTAATCTCGTCATTGTCAAAATAGTTGTCGTCGCTAGGCCCATTCTCCCTGTAATTAATATCATCGTCGTCGCTAGAGATGTAAAGGTCACCGTGGAAAAGTTTGCGTAAAGCGTCGTCGTATTCGTCGCTAGAATCGTACTCGTCAGCTGGAACTTCATAGTATCTATACCCGTTCTCCTCCTCCTCCTCCTCCACTTCATGTATATTATGGCCGGCAGCAATTAGTAACATTTTCGTCAGGTCATCGAACATACCGTCTCCGTCAGCATCCGCCATTTTCCCGATCAAAAATTACGAGGGTTTTGCAGTCTCGTTCGTTCTGTTTGGGAAAAAATTGATATTGTAACTTGGCAAGGGAAACATCAAAGTTTATGCTTGAGATGGTTGTACATTATGCTATAAAAGTTGCACGGTTTAGTTGAGTGATTTTTTCATGTTTAGTTGTGGGAGGTTTTTGTGATTTCCATTTAGGAATTTATGTCACCAGTGGTTTTTGTTATTCAAAGTTTAGAAAGTAACGGGTGTTTGGCCTAGCTTTTTTATCTAAGCTTATAGCTTTTTTAGCTTATTTTCATAAAATAAGCACTAATGAGTGTTTGGTTTAGCTTTTTAAGCTTATGCTTATTAGCTTATATAAGCTAATTCCAAGAAGCTTATGGGAAGATGGTTATTTAGCTTATTTGAATAAGCTTATTTGAAGAAGATGGTTTTTTACTCAATTGCCCTCAAATGATACACACAATGATATTATACCCCTTCCCATAATACAAGCTCGTGAAAATTTTATGGTTCCAAAGAACTTATCAACTTGTAGAATATAAGTTAATCCAAACACTTAAAAATAGCTTATCAAATGAAAAAAAAAAAATAAGCATAAGCTACTTTAAAATATAAGCATAAGCCAAAAAAATAAAAGCTAGGCCAAACACCCCCTAAGTTATACAAAATACAGGTGTGGGAGCGAATTTTGTCGAGCTCGAGCTTATTTTGAAATTTGTTTTTAAAGCTTGAATCCGGCTCGTTTATTATTTATTAATTAACTTATGTTAATTTTATGAGTAAATTGCTAAAATCATTACTGAGGTTTGGATATATTTGCTTGTTTTATCCAAAATGACATTTTTTGCTTTGTAGTCCTTGACCTTTGTTTTTTGGCTATTTTCATGCTTAAGCTTGACAATTTATTGCGACTTTTTAGATACACTATGTCAAACACCTAAATATATCTAAAAAGCTACAGTCAGGGGCGGACCCACATGGTCCGGGTCGTGGTCCACGGACCCCAATCTTTTTTTAGAAAATAGTAGAACCAGTTGTTAAATTTTTCAAGAACCCTATAAAATAAATTAATTGAACCCCATAACATTAAAAGCAAAGATAGTGTGGTGGTAAATTCCCTTGTCTTCCAACAAATAGATCTCAAGTTCAAGTCTTACATGTCTTGTTTTTTTAGTTTATTTTTTCTATCAAAATTAAACTAGTGTTTTAAAACAGTAAAACCACCAAGTGACCCTCTAATTTACTTTTTTAAAATGATAAATTGAATGTCGATTTTATTTAACACTTGATTACCAAATAAAACTTCTAACATATAATGTAGTTGTTTCATGTCCACTAAATGCTTCTACATTATTTCCTAGCCCCGACCTGACTACGATGACCGACCCGAAAATTTTAATGTTTGGTTGTGAAAAATCCTTACTGTTGAAGAACACCAGAGAAATCAAGAACAATTATACACCAAAACCACTGATTACTTCTTATTACAACCACTAACAACGATTACAAGTGTGTAATGAACAATGAGAAAGAAAAGACTAACTGTGCTTGTGACCTAATCCCCTATTTAACAACTTCTAACAGTTAACAACTGTTAACAAACTAATTACACGATTAGTCTAAAGTTTCTGAACTTGACATATTCAGTCCCTCAACTATTGCCACCTTATTAAAACCAAAGAAAACAATATAAAAGAATATCCACCAGTTGACCAGGCTTTGTTGACTTGCAATTTACTGATTTACCCTTAACAATCTCCACCTTAAATTGCAAATCAAACACTTCAACCCCTGATTCAACCAACACCAAACATTTCCAAACACTTTGAAAACTTCACACCTGGCATAGGCTTTGTAAACATATCAGCAGCATTATCATCAGTCCCAATCTGCTCAATATTCACCTCCTTAGAATTCACAACATCTCTGATGAAATGCAGCCTAACATTAATATGCTTGGTACGTTCATGGTAAGCATTGTTCTTTGACAGTTGCACTGCTCCTTGATTGTCACACACAACCACTGTTTCATCAAAAAAAGCTCCCAACTCAGCTACAAAACCTTTCAGCCACATTGCTTCTTTAACAGTTAAAGCTATGTATTCAGCTTCAGTGCTTGACAGGGCTACCACATGCTGAAGTGAAGCTTTCCAACTGACCAAATTACCCTTCACTTTAAAACCATATCCAGTAATTGATCTGCCCCTGTCTTTATCTTTTGCAAAGTCTGAATCAACATATCCCAGAATCACATTATCACCCTCTGATTTACTTCTGAATGTCAATCCTACTTCCTGAGACCCTTTCAATTATCTCATCAGCCATTTTACAGCTTCCCAATGCAACTTTCCAGGATTAGCAAGATACCTGGAAACAACACTAGCACCATAACCAATATCTGGTCTGGTACATACCATAAGGTACATCAAACTCCCCACTGCATTTGCATAAGGACACTTCTCCATCTGTTTGTACTCTTCCTTATCCTTAGGACAGTTTTGAGCAGATGACTTGAAATGATTTGCAAAAGGAATGCTCACTGGTTTACAGCTCATCATACCAAAGTTATTCAGCACCTTTTTGATATAAGAACTTTGTGTCAGCCTGAGAATACCCCTCTCTTTATCTCTGGTAATCTCCATACCTAAGATCTTCTTTGCTTCACCAAGCTCTTTCATATCAAACTCTGCCATCAACAGATCTTTTGTGTTCTTTATCTCCTCAGAATCTTGACAAGCCACTAGCATATCATCAACATATAACAGCAGGTATACATATCTTCCAGGGCATTACTCTTTGAAATACACACATGCATCATAGCTACTTCTTTTGAAAGAATAAGAAACCATATATTCATCAAATCTTTTATACCACTGTCTTGGAGACTGTTTCAGTCCATACAGTGATCTTTTCAGCAAACATACCTTATCTTCTTCTCCATTCTTAACAAAACCTTGAGGTTGACTCATTAGGATTTTTTCATCAAGATAACCATGCAAAAAGGTTGTCTTCACCACGTTGTTCCAGTTCCATTCCCATGACAGCAGTTAATGACAATATTACCCTTATTGAAGAATGTTTGACTACAGGAGAAAATACCTCATTATAGTCTATTCCTGCCCTTTGAGTGAACCCCTTAGCCACTAGCCTGGCTTTGTATCTAGGCCCTTCAACCCCTGGTATACCTTCTTTCAATTTTGAAGATCCATTTACAAGTGACTATTTGCAAACCCTAAATCATGTTTAGCTCTTGACGGCAACCCCTCTCTCGTGATCGATGCCTTATTCTTCTTGGATTTTGTACGCTACTCTGCATCTTGTAATTCGGTTAGTATGTCGTCACTTTAGTGATCAAAATCGGGGGATTGTCTGTGACTGTGTTTGTCCGATTAAGTTGATGATCATGAGTTTGTTATGAATGATGTTATATATTGTATATCTAATTCTTGCCTATAAATAGTGGAGTAAACTTCTGGTGAATTAACGAACTGATTAGGTCAGATTTGGATTTAGAATGTTAATCAGGCATTAATCGGGTGACTGTTGTGATAGTGATGATAATATGAACAATCGGGTTGTTAATGTCTCTGTTGCGGTTTAAATGATGATAAGGGTTTCGATAATGGATTGATAATTGTGTTAATTGTTTAATGATTTCTCATAACCAGGATGTTTAATCGTGTCTTGTTAACTGTTGATTAGAAGATCATAAGATTTGTAACTGTTTGTTACCTGTGAGGACGATGCAGAATGACCCTCGACGAATCTTGTGATGTTTCGTCAAACCTTGCTACGACGAAACACCCATGTTTCGTCAGACTCTGTCACGACGAAAGGCCATGTTTCGTCACCACTTTGCTACGAAGAAACACCTATGTTTCGTAACCAGTTATGCCGACGAAAGATGATCTTTCATCACCTGGATGTTTCGTCGTGTAAGGATGCGAGCTGGACAGTAGGTGCCGATAGTATTGACTTTGGTTTGGTTGTAGGATGTAGAGTTTCGAGTTGTTCATGATGCTTGTGTTATGTATATCTGATTACATGATTTTGGTTTATGAGTGACAACAACATCAATTAAAATGAGCAAAATTGTTATTGTTTAATGAGAATAACCAACTCACTGTTGAATGCTAATATGTGATATGCATGCTAGGTGTTATACAGTAGCCTTGTGATGAATGTAATCTGTGTACAATACATTGACCTTGTGAATAAGATCATGTGAAACACGTATTATTGATGCAAACCTGTGTGTGAGTGTGTGTGACTTGATCACCCGATATGTGATAACCATAAACTATTATAAATGGCGATGAGAACTTAGATTCATGAAACACTGCTGTAGGTAGAGCACTTTTATGTTAATCATTGTTAAGTGACAGGCACAGGGGATGTAAACTTGTTGAGAAACGAATGCCCGATATGTGATATACTGTGATCTTAATAGCAACTGCAATCTGTGAAAACACATGTACTATTAAGTGATTGAGTTGCATGTGAAACCCGTACACTTGTTAGGTTATATGATTTCATGATAAGGGTTATAGATCAACGGATTGTATGTTTAACAGTGACGATGCGTATAAGAATGTGTGTCTTACTTGTCTGCTACTTGTGCAACGTGTACGTTAGATACGTGATATGTGTGAACACTATACTGATTGTCTTTGGTAAACACGGTAGGGTTTGGTTGACCGACTTAGAATGGGTAAAGTAACTTGTTAAATACCGAGCAAATCTAAGGTGAGTTCACTGCTCTTTTTCCAAGCATGCATCCCGGGGAGGGACATCTGGTAAACGTTCCGGGGAGGAATGCTGGGTTATTGGGATGTTTGTTAATACTCGCATATCTGTCACTCAAGTCCCATCTACCAATTGTTGCCGGGGAGGCAACGGGATATTAGTTAATAGCGCTATTTAGGCTTGGCAACCTCACACCGCACCGGGGAGGTCAGGAGTAAACTAATGATCCCAGTCTTGACCATTGCTTTGATAGAAGCAATGGGGTTTGGGCAAAACAACTTTAAGCCATCAGCGGTAAATGAGTTATTACAACATCAAATCATTGAATCGTTCTATACTCATATCTGGTAACTAAACACGTTAACAAAACTTTGAACTCACCAGCGTCGTCTGACACACTTGTCTGCATGCTTGCACGTCTATAGGTTGATATCATTTGGAACTTGCTGTCTGGGATGCTGGAGTGGTCATGGGTCGAGATACATGGAATCGCAAGTCGAGTCTAAAGGTTTTGTACATGTGGTTTATGAAACGCTAAACAAATGATTTATGCTTTTGCTGTATATGTTGAAATACAATTAACGTTTTGTAATGTCTTATGTTAATTAATGTAAGTTTTTATTAAAAATCTTGTTATAAGTTCAATGTGATTGGTGGCTAGATCCTGGTACGTCACACGTCCCGCGGGGTTTCCGCATAAGGTATTTTGGGGGTGTGACAGTTTGGTATCAGAGCCACTGGTTATAGTGAACTTGGTTTTAAAAACCTTTTTTTTATAAAACCAGACTATAACCGAACAGTTCTGAAAACGTGAATACGACCATGACACTCAGCTCCAGATTGCAAGGTTCGTCTCTCGTATACTCATTGTACTGCGTAACTAGTGAACACTTACATATGATATTGCATGTGATTGCATGTTTAGCACAACAGTATGAATTCCTGTATTACTTGCATGTGTTATATGATTGATAGGGTGGTATTTTCCCTAAACATTCGTGACTCACGTTTCGTGATGCTCTTTGTTTGCTACTTGAGCTTGAGGAACCATTTGACATGAGTTAGGAGGAACTGAGATGAGCATGCAAATCACAATATTATTGTGGGTGCACACATAATAATAATGTGGGGTGCATGCGAGTCCCAGTGAGGCTTAACAAGTGAAAAAGGGGTTCCGTTCCGTTATTTGATCGAAGTGAAACACAACAGTCTATAGGAGTCATAGTAGTGATTGTCTCCTACTCGAATGTGATCTTTTCATTTCCCTCTGAAACCTTTCAAATCTCGATGTTATCGAGTATCACCCGAACACCCATCTGAACGCCTAGCGAACTGTGTAGAATGTTAGGTGCTTGTACGAACATCCCTGAGTTGGATGATGCAACGACAATGATTGGTTTTTACCCTTCTCACCTTCATTCGTTTGCTGGAACTTAACGTATTGGCGTCTTAAATCCCAAAGTGTGATTTCTGCAACACTCTAGCAGTGTACTATGTATTACTCAATCAACTTGCTAGATCGACGGACAAGAGGATGAGTGTAGTACCCTGCCGGTCCTAGTATTGGGACAACCCTGATTACCGGCAATGAACACCAGCAGATTGGCTTCAATCGAATCCTTAACCCTAGTCAGCGATTTATGGGAGTCAGCTCCTACGGATTAATCGGGACATAAACAATGACAATTGACCATGGTGCGGAATGTGTAACCGCCAGCACAATGAGTAGCGCCTTAGGACGTGGCACGGAAATGTGACAAGATGGACTTTGTCGGTGAAAGATGGTAGGACTCCGTTTCAGGCAGTGACGTTAGAGGTAACAGTCACGGCAACATTAAGATACTTGTAATGGTAACCAACAGTATGAAAATGGAGGTGTCAATGACATGGATTGGCCATGGTTAAATCAAGACGACAACAATCACGGAAACGACGTCAGTACTGGAAATCCTCGTAACGATAACAACAACACTGGAAATGATACTCATGGAAGGGCATTTAGGATTGGCATGGGCAAATCCAGGACTTTAGCAACATGGTAGCTAGTATGAGTAGCTAATCGCTTCGTCTCTGTTCCGTTTAACCCTGATGCTCCTTGAATTTGAACCTGTTGTGGGATCGGCTGATGGCAAGACAATTGAAATTTCACATGTTCGTTGGGATGCAAACTCGACCTTGTGGGACAAGCGTTCGACATCGATCTTCTTTTTGCTATCCTCGATAGTTTGATGCAGTAGTTAGAATGGATTGGTAATCCATACGTCGCGCAAATATACCCTGTGAGAAGAAAACTTTGCGTATCCCTCTCCCTAGTGTAGAATCGTCATCTGTTCCAAAGTATCGGAATTGTGCAAAGGTTAGCGTCAACTCTGCAATGAAAGCCAGGAGCGTCTACGGAGGGACTATCCCGCTAGGACGGCAACCGTTACTAATGTTGGAATAAGGAAAGTGGATCAAGGATCCACAAATTGTTCGTGATTCCTCTCAGCGTGCTATTTGAGGAACTTTCAGGTTTACTTCCACAACTGATTAGGTAGAGTCTCAGATTGATCTCACGACCAGAGGCAGCCTTGACTACTCATGCACCTTATCGTCTGGCGCCTGGAAAGTTGCAAGAATTGTCCAACCAACATCAAGAACTACTGGATGGGAGGTTAATGATTCAGCTTCCCGTCTTGGGGAACCCAAACTCTATTATGGAATGAAGGACAAGTCCTTTCCTACGAGTACAGACTACCACAAGATGGTTATCATAGACCAACACCCCCTGTCTCACACCGACGACTTGCTTGACCCGTTGCAATAATCAAGATTCTATCCAGAAAAATTGACTTAAGACCGGACTGTCATCTGATGGAAGACCATGGGGAGGATGATTCCTATCACGACGTTACAAATCCTGTATGGCCACTATGATTTTCTGTACAAGTTATTTAAGTTATCCAGCACACCAGCAGCCTCAGGGATCACATGAGTAGTATGCGTTAACCTCGTTTCGCCAGATTCGTCGACCACATTTATCTGTGATGTTTAGAATCACTACCAGGGGAAAGGAACACTATGAACGGCACCTGTATTTAGTCCTAGAGCTCCTAGGGGAGGAGCAACGCCACGCGAAGTCTACCTAAGTGTGACTTCAGGATTTAGGAGGTACACTTTCTTGGTCACGTAGTCAACAAAGAGGGGATACATGCAGATCTCGCTAAAGACCCATTTCATTAGATAGTGATCGGCACCAACAGCCCATCGGGGATACAGTAATTTCTTGGTCCAGCTAGATACTATCGTAGATTCATCACAGGATTTCGGGATTTAGCAGCTTTAATCTCTTTGGCACAGCAGGGTGCTGTGTATTCTTGGGAGACAAACAGGAGAACGTCTTTTCAGCTTTTGAAACCCAATACTACAATGCATTGAGCATCGTCTTTACCCGAGGGTACGGGTGATCTGGTGGTACATCATGACGACTCGAAGCAAAGACCCAGTTACGCGCCAAGGCGACACGAAAAGGTGACGGTGTACGTAGTGGATTTACAGGAAGAATTGCGCGAGTCATAACCTGCGGTGAAAGCCATGGTCCTTGGAATTAAGATGGAGGCATTACTTGGACGGTACCAATTGCGCTATTTAGACCGATCACAAGGGCCTCCCGTGTACCTTTGCTTTGAGAGAGCTAATTATGTGATGACATTGCTGGATGAGACTCTCGAGCGAATACGACTATGGAACCTAAACGCGTATGAGCTTGCAACTCACCATCGACTCTAGCCTACCCGATCAGATTCGTCTTGTTTACATCGAAGTACGGAAGGAAGAGAATTTTCAAGTTGAGTCCATGCGGGGCATGGAGGAGCAACTTTTGGCAAGACGGACGATATTCGCTACTTCATGGAACGAATATAGATCCCACTATACGGCAACCGTAGGGAACTTGTGTTGAGCAAAGCACACCAGCTTCGTTATTCTAGTCGTTTGGATTCTGATGAGAGATATTAGGAGTCATAAATCTGGTACAGGCAACTGGGCTTGAAGGCCTACACAGCAAAGCATGCGAACGACGTTTGACTTGCGCGAAAGTCAAGGTGGAACATCAGAAACCTTCTGGTTTGCGTCAGTAATCAGAAACACCTATTTGGAGATTGGAACCGACAGCCATAAATTTTGTCACTAGTCTACTTACAACTCGAAATGGAAACAGTAACACATGGATGATCGTTGATCGCCTCATGTAGCCAGCACACCTTCTTGCAGTCAAGGGAACTGACGAGTCTTCTCAGCTTGTGAATATTCCTCTGGGAGAGACGGCTTTTAGGCACGAGGTGCCAACTCCTGTTACCTTTGATTTTGAGCTATACCTGATTTAAGGTGGGCAATACGCAACACCCTTGGCTCACATCTGGACATGAGCATTACTTATCACTGTAGGACAACCGAGCAGAGTAACGAACCATCCGGACACATGAAGACATATTGCGAGCATGTGCATGATCGACTTTAGTAAACATTTGAGAAGGACACTTATCTTTGGGAGAGCTCGACTGCAGCTGTTACCGTATTAGTATGCATACAACCCTGTTTTAGGCATCGTATGGACAGTAACGCTAATCTCCTTGTTGGATTAAGGTGGGTGACAACCTAATCACAGATCTAGGACTTGTACTCGAAACTCTTAAAGATTGCTTGGATAGGAAATTGTTTGACGGCAACGCGTGACTATCACAAAAGCTGATAAGCTTAGGAAACACTGGGAGTTCGCTGTAGGCGAACGTGTCATAATCGAAAGTCCCACCCTGGGAGGGTTCGGTACACTATAGACAACGTGGCAAGCTTAGTTTACGATGCATTGGGACATCCGGATCTCTGGAACGAATCAGTGACATGGCTCACAAACTTGAGTTAACTGACGAAATGGAATAACATTCACGATGATATTTATACCTCGAATTTAAGGCAGTGTTTGTCCAATGAAACACTTGAGATACCTTTACCAGAGTCTGAGGTTATCTAACCAGTTGTATTTATCAGGGAATCTATCGAAAGCATGGACCAAGAAGTCAGAGTTCGTTAGCATAAGTCGTATGACAATCGTGAGAGTTCGTTGAAACTCAAGATGTGAACCGGAGTTCATGTGGGAACGTAAAGATCTGTTAAAAACTCTAATATCCTCGATTGTTCAAGTGTTTGAATCAACTTTTGTGGTCATTGGCGAATTTCGGGACGAAATTCCCTTTCAAGTTGGGGATGATGTGGTACCCGGGAAAATCCACAGTCATCCTGATCTAACATCTTGCTGCTTGGGATTACTTGTCTTGGATTGCTTATCAAATTTCGGGACGAAATTTCTTTCAAGTTGGGGATGATGTGACAACTCGTGTTTTACCGTTCCTATACGTCTGTTTCGTATTTTAACTTATTAGTACGTTAACTAAAACTGTTGCGTTCAATGATAAGTCAGTAGTTATGACACATTTTTATATTTTGGGTTTTGTATATGGGTCGCATGAAGTTTCGAACCACACATCCTTATTCCAATCGCACACCTCCGTATTCTCATGACCCTTGGGGTTTTGGCATGACCATTCTCGGCCCAAACCAAATTCGGGCCATCCCCCTCTATTTCTTTTGTACGTGAGTGGACATGAGGGCATTCACAGAATCCTTTTCAAAACTTATTTGCAAACCCTAAATCATGTCTAGCTCTTGACGGCAGCCCCTCTCTCGTGATCGATGCCTTCTTCTTCTGGGATTTTGTACGCTACTCTGCATCTTGTAATTCGGTTAGTATGTCTTCACTTTAGTGATCAAAATCGGTGGATTGTCTGTGACTGTGTTTGTCCGATTCAGTTGATGATCATGAGTTTGTTATGAATGATGTTATATATTGTATATCTAATTCTTGCCTATAAATAGTGGAGTAAACTTCTGGTGAATTAACGAACTGATTAGGTCAGATTTGGATTTAGAATGTTAATCAGGCATTAATCGGGTGACTGTTGTGATAGTGATGATAATATGAACAATCAGATTGTTAATGTCTCTATTGCGGATTAAATGATGATAAGGGTTTCGATAATGGATTGATAATCGTGTTAATTGTTTAATGATTTCTCATAACCAGGACGTTTAATCGTGTCTTGTTAACTGTTGATTAGAAGATCATAAGATATGTAACTGTTTGTTACATGTGAGGACGATGCAGAATGACCCTCGACGAATCTTGTGATGTTTCGTCAAACCTTGCTACGACGAAACACCCATGTTTCGTCAGACTCTGTCAAGACGAAAGGCCATGTTTCGTCACCACTTTGCTACGACGAAACACCTATGTTTCGTCACCAGTTATGCCGACGAAAGATGATCTTTCGTCACCTGGATGTTTCTTCGTGTAAGGATGCGAGCTGGACAGTAGGTGCCGATAGTATTGACTTTGGTGTAGTTGTAGGATGTAGAGTTTCGAGTTGTTCATGATTCTTGTGTTATGTATATCTGATTACATGATTTCGGTTTCTGCGCGACAAAAACATCAATTAAAACGAGGAAAACTGTTATTGTTTAATGAGAATAACCAACTCACTGTTGAATGCTAATATGTGATATGCATGCTAGGTGTTATACAGTAGCCTTGTGATGAATGTAATCTGTGTACAATACATTGACCTTGTGAATAAGGTCATGTGAAACACGTATTATTGATGCAAACCTGTGTGTGAGTGTGTGTGACTTGATCACCCGATATGTGATAACCATAAACTATTATACATGGCTATAAGAACTTAGATTCATGAAACACTGCTATAGGTAGAGCACTTTTATGTTAATCATTGTTAAGTGACATGCACAGGGGATGTAAACTTGTTGAGAAACGAATGCCCTATATGTGATATACTGTGATCTTAATAGCAACTGCAATATGTGAAAACACATGTGCTGTTAAGTGATTGAGTTGCATGTGAAACCAGTACACTTATTAGGTTATATGATTTCATTATAAGGGTTATAGATCAACGGATTGTATGTTTAACAGTGACGATGCGTATAAGAACGTGTGTCTTACTTGTCTGCTACTTGTGCAACGTGTATGTTAGATACGTGATATGTGTGAACACTATACTGATTGTCTTTGGTAACCACGGTAGGGTTTGGTTGACCTACTTGGAACGGGTAAAGTAACTTGTTAAATACCGAGCAAATCTAAGGTGAGTTCACTGCTCTTTTTCCAAGCATGCGTCCCGGGGAGGGACATCTAGTAAACGTTCCGGGGAGGAATGCTGGGTTATTGGGATGTTTGTTAATACTCGCATATCTATCAATCAAGTCCCATCTACCGATTGTTGCCGGGGAGGCAACGGGATATTAGTTAATAGCGCTATTTAGGCTTGGCAACCTCACACCGCACCGAGGAGGTCGGGAGTGAACTAATGATCCCAGTCTTGACCATTGCTTTGATGGAGGCAATGGGGTTTGGGCAAAACAACTTTAAGCCATCAGCGGTAAACGAGTTATTACAACATCAAATCATTGAATCGTTCTATACTCATATCTGGTAACTAAACACGTTAACAAAACTTTGAACTCACCAGCGTCGTCTGACACACTTGTCTGCATGCTTGCAGGTCTATAGGTTGATATCATTTGGAACTTGCTGTCTGGGATGCTGGAGTGGTCATGGGTCGAGATACATGGAATCGCAAGTCGAGTCTAAAGGTTTTGTACATGTGGTTTATGAAACGCTAAACAAATGATTTATGCTTCCGCTGTATATGTTGAAATACAATTAACGTTTTGTAATGTCTTATGTTAATTAATGAAAGTTTTTATTAAAAATCTTGTTATAAGTTCAATGTGATTGGTGGCTAGATCCTGGTACGTCACACGTCCCGCGGGGTTTCCGCATGAGGTATTTTGGGGGTGTGACATTCTTGGTCTTTCTTTAGCAATGCTGTAACCAGGAGATTGACCCTGACTTGAACTTTCAGGCATTTCTTCTTCAGCTGAATTCCTCATATTGTCAGACTCCGCCTCTATCTGAACATCCTCCTTATTGCTAAACACTGACTTATCTTCAACACTTCCTCCCATAACATCTTTGTAGTACACATCTTCTCTAAATGCCACTACATCTCTGCTATTAAACACCTTAGGAGAACCATTATCTACTCTCCACAATTAATGGCCCTTGACACCCTCTGGATACCCAAGAATGATGCATCTCACTGCCCTTGGTTCCAGCTTGCCTGTTTCACATGAGCATAAGGCAATGTACCAAAAACCCTTAGGTTATCATACTCCTCCTTTTTACCAGACCACATCTCCATAGGTGTTTTAAGACCTATGGCAGTTGATGGTGATCTGTTCACAAGATAGGCTGCTGTAGTAACAGCTTCAGCCCAGAACCTTTTAGGCATGCCTAAACTAAGTAACATACATCTTACTTTGTTCAGCAGTGTCCTGTTCATCCTCTCCACCAATCCATTCTGTTGAGGAGTTCCTAGGACTGTTTTGTGCCTGGCAATACCATATTTTCTGCAAAACTGGTCAAAATGATCATTACAAAACTCCAGACCATTATCTGTTCTCAGCTTCTTCACCTTTCTTTCTGTTTGAGTTTCTACCAAGATCTTCCAATCTTTAAATCTTTCAAAAGCCTCATGTTTTCTTTTCAAAACATACACCCAAACCCTTCTTGAAAAGTCATCAACTATAGATAAAAAATACAAGGCACCCCTAAAGACATGGTTCTTGCAGGCCCCCACAAATTAGCATGAACATAATCTAAGATACCTTTGGTTGAGTGAATTCCCTTAGTAAATCTTACTCTGTGAGATTTGCCAAGAATGCAATGCTCATAGAATCCTGCTTCTCTTCCGTCAAAGTTGCCAATACCCTCTTGTTTCTTGAGTTCATTCAGCCCTTGATCACTTATATGACCAAGTCTTCTATGCCAGAGAACTGCATCACTTATCTTGGGCCTTTCAACAGAGCAATTTACACCTTGTGACACCTTACCATCCAGCATATAGATGTTGTTCCCTCTTCTTGTGCCAGTAAAGATAACCATTGACCCTTTTATTATCTTGGCCTTCCCATTCTTTAGGTTCACACTGTACCCTTCCTTCTCAGAAATGCCAAGTGAAATAATGTTTCCTGTTAGTTCAGGGATGAACCTAACATTAACAAGTTTCAACTCAGTGCCATTTTCAAGTTTGATAACAACAGTGCCCTGCCCTTGTACTTTACATGGTCTGTCATCTCCCAGTTTCACAGTTCCCATATCTTGCATTTCAATGTCTTGAAAATACTCCCTATGAGGAGTCATATGATAAGAACCCCCTGAGTCTAGAATCCAGTTGTCATCTTGAGTTCCCTTAGACACAACTAGTACATCAGCACTTTCATACCCATCATTTGAACTATCTGGTGATCCCCTATGTGGACTCATAGACCCTAAATCATACTTCTTCTTTTTGAATCTATCTGGACAATCTCTTTTAAAATGCTTTTCTGAATTACAGATATAGCATTTTCTTTTAAACTTGGACTTAGACCTAGGTGTATTCTTTCCCCTGGAAGATTTCTGTTCTGGCCTTCCCCTTACAACCAGACCCTCACCTATTTCCTCCTTAGCATCACTCCTCTTCTTAAGTTCTTTAGAATTTAAAGCAGCCAAGACTTCTTCCATTGATAATGAATCTCTCCCATACATAAGAGTATCAACAAAATGCTCAAATGACTAAGGGAGAGAGGCTAAAAAGATTATAGCCTTATCTTCATCATCAATGGACACATCAATATTTTCTAAATCCAAGATCACTTTATTAAATTCATCAGTATGATCTTCTAAACTTTTCCCTGATGTCAACTGGAAGGTATACAACCTCTTCTTGAGATAGAGACGGTTTGCAAGTGACTTTGTCATATACAGGCTTTCTAGCTTAGCCCATATTCCAGCAGCATAAGTTCCTTATGACACCTCTCGCAACACCCGATCTCCCAGACTCAAAATGATGGCACTATGAGCCTTCTCAAGAATATCCTTCTTTTCTTTATCGGTTAACCCCTTCGGTAACTTTGCTTCACCAGCCAGAGCATCTACGATCCCCTGATGAACCAACAATGCCCTCATCTTCACTCTCCATAACCCAAAATCGTTCTTCCCGTCGAATTTCTCCAATTCGAACTTAGTGGACACCATGGCGACTCTTTTCAATTCACAATTTACTTGAATTGAACCCTAATTTCTCTGAATCGGAGCCAAACGCAGGCTCTGATACCAATTGTTGAAGAACACCAGAGAAATCAAGAACAATTATACACCAAAACCACTGATTACTTCTTATTACAACCACTAACAACGATTACAAGTGTGTAATGAACAATGAGAAAGAAAAGACTAACTGTGCTTGTGACCTAATCCCCTATTTAACAACTTCTAACAGTTAACAACTGTTAACAAACTAATTACACGATTAGCCTAAAGTTTCTGAACTTGACATATTCAGTCTCTCAACTATTGCCACCTTATTAAAACCAAAGAAAACAATATAAAAGAATATCCACCAGTTGACCAGGCTTTGTTGACTTGCAATTTACTGATTTACCCTTAACACTTACACAAAAAATGGACCCCAATGAAAAAAAATCCTGGGTCCGCCACTGGCTACAGTCACCAGCTATCAGCTTCCAGCCACGAGCCACCAGCTTTCAGTCATCAGCCACTTTTGCCAAACATACCCTTAGGCTTGGCTCTGGCTTTAGCTCGAGCTCCTTTAAACTCGACTCGTTTCGAGGGGGTTTTTTTTTCAAGCGGATCTCAAGCAGATCTCAAGCAGCTTGCGAACAGCTTGACTCGTTTACACCCATACATAATACTATTATGATTTCTTTTGGAAAATGGATATAAGAAAACAAAGTATGTTTTAAGTGAATACCAATTTAGTTTACACGGATTTGTAATCTAGTATGGCTATCATAAAAAAAATTGTAATCTCGTATGTTTTTTCTTAAAAACAAGATAGTTAAGAACTTCAGATTATACTAAAGTTACCATCGTGAGTACGTTAAATTATCACCCTTGATAAGTTTAAACTTTAAAGTAAGTAATTAGTAACGATCACCCAAGATCAAATTCTAAGTCCAAATTTATAAGGTAATCGACAAATGCTTACAACCACTCACGCAAAAGTCAAACAACTTATAATATAATTGGATGTTGAAAGATGTTTAGGTGTTTTAAGGTAAAAGAGTATCAAAGGTTTTCATTAAAAATAAAAATGAGTAACTAAGAAGTCGGATAAATCAAGTAACAATAAGGCATTCACGCTACACAAACGCTATAAGGATAGAACCCATACTTTAAACCTCGCAAAAGCACTGAGATTGTAGGTCACTTTCACGGACAAAGACACACGCACACCATCTCTTTCATCTTCCTCTCTTGTCCTCTTCTCACATTTTCCATCGTGGGCGATAATCCACACGCATTTCTTCCACTCTTTGTGCTCCCTCTCTACTCTATATCAACTCTACATTGGCCATAGATTTGTCACATACACAGCGTTAGAGACATTATTACAACTCATTAGTTTATTTCTTGAAAATGTAAAAACCTATAGAAAAGTTTTGGTTTGGAATTACTTTGGTTAAGGTGCTTTTATATTGTTAAGTATTTTGATTAATGGACTCTGACCATTCGTAGCTTATTAAGGCTCTCACTATTCCCACACTCCTATATCTTATTTTTCACATCGTTTTTCACTCTACATATATATATATATATAGTGTGAGGTTCATTGGTGAAGAACACTCCTGCTCGTATCATCCATTTTCTTCTTCGTCCTTCTTTGCAAAATCTCTGGTGAAGAACACTCCTAATTTTTGCGACTATAGACGAGTTTGATTTTAGGGCTCATTATGATCGAATGTAGATAAAATCTCTGATGGAAGAACACCCTGATTTTTCGAGCGAAATGATCGCTATTTGAAGGTTTTGGGAGTTAATGAGATACGGTTTTTTATTTGAATCATTGTGAAAGCCCTATATTACTCCTATGTAGTCAAATCAGTCATAAAATACCACCATATTAATTACAATATTGCCATCTAAATATGAAACATTAGATTAAAAATCTAATGGTGTAGATTCTTTCTTACTTTTCTCACAAACACCATTTTTACAATAACCATACCATATATATATATATATATATATATATATATATATATATATATATATATATATATATATAGGGGAAGGTTCATTGGGGAACACTAAAACAGTGGGGAACCGACTCAAACGAACTCCGATTGGACTCATTCCAGCGGCGTTGGAACCGGTTCGTCGAACCCTAACTAGGATCTCTTAACCCTAAACCCTAAATCATAACCCCTAAACCCTAAATATATTAGGGTTTGGCCTTTAGAGTTTAGCTTTAGGGTTTAGCCTTAGGGTTTAGCTTTAGGGTCACTACGTGAAAAAAGGGCTATGGCCACACTTTTGGCAAAACCGCCCTGCCACACATTTGAAAAAATGTGTGGCTAAAGATCATTCATCACATTTTAAAACACCTTTAGCCACACATTTTATTATTAATGTGACCATTTATACTAGTTCAGAACATTTAGCCACACTTTTAGAAAATTATTAGCCACAACTCGAGATGTGTGGCCAAATGTGATTTATAGCCACATATTTTTTGTTTCATGTGACCAAAAACACATTTATTTGACACCTTTAGCCACACTTTAAAAAAAACTGTGGCATATATTAGCCACACTAGCAAAGTGTGGCCAATTGTTATCTATCATCACAATTATTGTATTCATGTGACCAATAACATATGAATTCAAAACCTTTAGCCACACTTTAAGAAAAATGTTGTGACATTTATTAGCCACACTAAAAAAGTGTGTCAAATGTGAGCTACGGCTACAATATATTGTTTCATGTGACTTAAAACATAAGTATTTGAAATCTTTAGCCACGCGTTACGAAAAAAACAGCCACACTATAAAAGTATAGCCAAATGTGATCTACGATCAAATTATATATTTACTAATATGGCTAAAATCTAATACATATGGTTATGTAGATTATTTTCTGTGACCAAAGGTTATACAATATTTACACTTAAAATTAAAAAAAATCATGTGCCTTTACATAAACATTCATCACATAATTGTCACTTTTTATTTATTTTCGTGTGACGAAATATTATCAAATGTCATGGAAAAATGTGTGACTAAATGTTAAACTTACTATATATTAAAAAATCTCCTAAAAAAATATTTCATTCTAAAACTTCCCACCAAAATATTTATCCTAGAATTTAAATTTTCCCTCAAAATATTTCATTTAAAACTTCCCACCAATATATTTCATTTTAAAACTTTCCACCAAAATATTTCATCCTAAAAGTTTAACTTACCCCCCAAATAACTTCCCCCCAAAAATATTTCATTTTAAAACTTCCCACTAAAATATTTAATTCAAAACTTCCCTCTCAGTTAGTTTCTCATTTAAAAAATTATATTAGCCAATATTATAAAATGAAAAAAATTTACTACATATTTAAAAATTTATCCTATTATTAATGTTATATATTCTAACCATATGTGTTTTTTTCTAAATAATATGTAAGAGTATGCATATTAGTTACGTTTATATACGTTTTTAATGTATGCAAAATTAGTACTGCTACCAAATTTCCCGTACCGAATTATTTTCGGTACCCACTTTTTGATGTTTTCGGTACGGTACCAATATTATACTGAGTTTAATTTTCAAATACCGGTAACGTAGAGTATCGTACCGAACATTTTCGGTACCGGTACTTGTACCTAGGGATGATCAAAGCGGTATCTGATACCGAACCGATACCGATACCGCCTAATACCGATCCCGAATTTCACCCAAACTAGATACCGATACCGAAACATGTCGGTTCGGTACGGTACGCTATCAGTATTTTGAGGGTCGGTATCGGTATTATACCGATACCGTACCGTACCGATACCGAAAACGCCAAAAAGTGGATACCGTATGAGATACCGAAAAAATCGGTATCGGTATTTCGGGATCGGTATGGGATCGGTATTCGGTGGCATATGCTCATCCCTACTTGTACCTATATTTGACGATTTTCGGTAGTGGTATTTTCGTACCGGTACCGAGCTCATCCCTAATCATATATGTATTAATAGACCATATTGGGGCTTAATGGATCACAATGGCCAATAGTGGGTCATATATGTGTGTTAATGGACCATATTGAGCCTTAATGGATCATAATGGAGTATAGTAGTCAAACATGTCTTAATGGACCATGTTGGGCCTAAATGGATCACAATGGCCAATAGTGGATCATACATGTCTTAATGGACCATATTGGGCCTTAGTGGATCACAAGGACCAATAATGGATCATACATCTCTTAATGGACCGTATTGGGCCCAAATGGATCACAAAGACAAATAATGGATCATATATGTGTTAATCGACCATAATACATAATAGTAGATTGTACAAGTCTTAATGGACAATATTGAGCCTTAATGGATCACGATAAACAATAGTAGATCATATATGTGTTAATGGACCATATTGGGCCTAAATAGTTCACAATGGCCAAATAGTGGATCGTATATGTCTTAATGGGCCTAAATACTTAGCTTCGTTTTTAAATTTTAATATCCGCAGACGAAAACGGATTGGAAAACGGATTTAGAACCGACAACCAGAACAATTAACGCGTTTTAACGCAATTGACAAAGAACGCTTCAGAATATTGATTTCCGATGTAATTTCAAGTGTTTAGACTTTAAAATTTCATTCTACGACATTTTACGACACTCAGGTGTGAAAACGGGCTTGGAAACGTTAATGGACTGCATAAAAACACAGATACGGGCTAACGGGCTTTGGGCCCAAACCCACTCATTAAGCTTTAAGGTTTAGCTTTTAGGGTTTAGCTTTAGGGTTTAGGGTGTAGCTTTAGGTTTAGCCTTTAGGGTTTAGCTTTTAGGGTTTATGCTTTAGATTTTACGGTTTACCTTAGGTTTTAGCCTTATTTTTTAGCTTTAGGGTTTAGAGTTTAGGAGTTAGGATTTAGGGTTTAGGGTTAAGAGATCCTAGTTAGGGTTCGACGAGCCGGTTCCAACGCCTCTGGAATGAGTCCAATAGGAGTTCGTTTGAGTCGGTTCACCGCTGTTCCCCACTTTTTTAGTGTTCCCCAATGAACCTTACCCTATATATATATATATATATATATATATATATATATATATATATATGGTATGGTTATTGTAAAAAATGGTGTTTGTGAGAAAGGTAAGAAAGAATCAACACCATTAGATTTTTAATCTAATGTTTCATATTTAGATGGCAATATTGTAATTAATATGGTGGTATTTTATGACTGATTTGACTACATAGGAGTAATATAGGGCTTTCACAATGATTCAAATCAAAAACCGTATCTCATTAACTCCCAAAACCTTCAAATAGCGATCATTTCGCTCGAAAAATCAGGGTGTTCTTCCATCAGAGATTTTATCTACATTCGATCATAATGAGCCCTAAAATCAAACTCGTCTATAGTCGCAAAAATTAGGAGTGTTCTTCACCAGAGAATTTGCAAAGAAGGACGAAGAAGAAAATGGATGATACGAGCAGTCGTCGGAAAAACACTACAAGTCGACGGCTTAAACTAACGGCAATCAAGAAAACAAAAGCTCCAACTGCGAAACGAAAAGGTTCGTCAATTTTCGTTTGAGATTTTAGGAGTATAATGGTGTTTTTTGTTTGTGTAAGAGTGTTTTGTTAATCCAAACCAAACAGAACTGAGAAAGTTCTCTATGGTGTTAAATCTAGGGTTTGGTAAAATTGGTGTGTTATAATGGTGTCTTCTGCTTGTAATCAGTTAATGTTTTTATTGTGATGTTTATGGTGTTTTTATTTTGTTGATCCCCGTATTGTTTCTAAGATTGTGTTTTATTTTTTATAAACATCGTGTTTTTATTATAGAGGGTGTTATTAGATATATACTTTCTTTGTAGTTTTGTAACCCGGAGTGTACTCATATATACATCGGTTCAGATCTCGCTTAAAATTTTTAAAATCGTTTTTAGTTGCCCCAACCTTGTCAAACCCACCATATAGTGTCCTCATGATATTAAATGCTTTGACGGGTCCAATATTCAAGGCACTCAACGCATTAACAGCTTGCTCTTGCATACAGTTCATACCTCGGTTCGAGGGGAGTAAATGCCTATCGTCCTCAGCAACAAAAGAATGGTTATGATCCTCCTTGAAAGAATATACCTCGTATAGTTTCGAAGCATTTAACTTTACACACATACGTGCTTCACAACAAGTCCTTATAGAAGGACTCGTCGAATAGTTTTCCTTTTTGACCTATTATTTGAGGTGTAAATTTCTTTCGATATATCGATCGCCTTGAAAGGTTTAGTTCCCTCCTTTGAGCAAATGAAATATTTAGATTTAATGACACCATGAGGCGTGTATTGAGAAGACTTCCTGGCAGTGAAGCCTGCAGCCATTGCATACTTTTGATAAAAAAAAAGAATGCATTATTCAGTATATCAAACGTCATCTTATCATTCGGCTTAAGCAAGTCATCCACCTCAGGTAAATAAGTCCTCTTACCGGAGTTTGGAGACAGATGTAGTTGCCCAACCGACTAGTAAGTTTGAAAACCTACAAAAAAAATTAATTAAATTATAGCTTCGCTAAATTCAGTTAACCAAAATAGGAAAATTATAACCACATAAAATATACATAAAACACCATTAAACTACCAAGGTGTATATTAAAGACAAGATAAACGTAAATAAGACTCCACAGATATCATGTACAAATATAACACCATATGCAAATAACAACATGTTGAAAAGACACAACATTGACGACACCAAAAAGGAAATAATACACTACAAATGACATGTACAAAAAAAACACCATATGGAAATATACAACTAGTGCAGAAAACACCATTCAACTAAAGATATGGAAATAAGACACTGCAACATAATATATACAATATAACACCATACGCAAATAGTAAACATGTGGAAAAGAAACAACTAATACAAAAGCACCATTCAACTTCAAAATTATACATTAAAAACACCATGTACATATAAAACATCATGGACGGATGATACATCGTATCATTAAGTAAACTCATATACTGTAAGAAAATCAACCATGCAAAAAAACACGATACTCTGTAACATCAAAAGATCAAAAATCAGAACCAAATCCGATTGTATAAAACAAAAATATGAACACAAACAGATGATTAAAAATTGAAACTTTTATTTATCGAAGATTAAATACCTTCTAACACTTCTAACATTCACATAATAACCAAAAACACCATAATATGATTACCTGGATCGTCATTGTCCATGAAGAAATATGTTAATCAAGACCAAAATACCAAAAACTAAACCTGAGGTTTTCGAATATAAGATGATGATGATCAAGATACAAGTATTGATCGTAGTGATATAATCTCTTACGTATAATCTGATGAAAATCAAAATCAAAATTCGAATTCCCTTAAATAACTGCCTAAAATCGGTTACAAGTATTTTGTCTTTAATTAGAATTATAACTAAAATTACCATTATACCCTTAAACTAATAAAATGGATAGGGATACGTGTCATCACCAGATTCTTTCTTACCATTCTCACACTTTTAGTCTTTTTTACAAGAACCTCTATCTATCTATATATACATATACATATAAGGGAAGGTTCAAATGAAAACCACTTTTATCGCGAAAACTCGAAAACTAACTAAAAAACACACAAAATTTGTTTTTTTCAATTTTTTTATTAAAATCGCTAGTTTTTTTATATAAAAAAAAACTTTTTCAAATTTTTTTTGTAGTGCACATGTGTAATAATTCACATGTGTACTATTACACATGTGCACTACAAAAAAAAATTTGAAATTTTTTTTATATAATTTAAATAGCGAAAATTGGTATGAAAAAAAATTGGTATGTTTTTTAGGCTTTTTTAGTTAGTTTTCGAGTTTTCGCAATAACTAGTGGTTTTCATTTGAACCTTCCCCTATACATATATATATATATATATATATATATATATATATATATATAGAGGCCGGTTATCATATAAATACCCTAATCGTACATTATGTACGCTATAAGCACAACCGTTAGATCATCTCATTTAAACCGCGTGTTTAACTATTAAATTAATCAAATTAAAATAAATAAATGAAACCGCCAAGGGTTAAAATCGTCCATTGCGAAATCAAAACCCCTGATAATCAGCAAACAATAACTCACAATCATACTGTAAACCCAAAATCAACATTGCATTCTCCTTCCCCCAAGTTCCCTACTACTTACCACTGCGATTCAAAGAAGATTCATGAGTTTTGAGAAAAGGAGCAAAGCCAACAACGACAGACCACAGGCGAAGAAGATGAATCCAGGTATCGATTGATATTTGTGATTTTATAATGGGATATACAGGGACTTAATGACATATGCGCTTTTGTTTGTTTATTAAGGTTTTTGACTGAAACCTATAGTTTTATAAGATTACTTATTGTTCATAGCTATGATTTGGTTAAGGTTTATGTCTGGTATGGTTTTTTATTAGGTTTTGTATGATTATGCAATTTTGTTAGTGGTTAGCTGATATATGTGCGATATTATAGACGGTTTTGTATTACAAATGCGATTTTATATGTTAAGTTTTGTTTGTTGAAGGTTTTTGTCTTAGGTTAGGTTGTGCATGCGAATTTATAAATACTCCATGCGATTTTATATGAGTAGTTAGTTTTGTTATATGCTTAAATTATACATGCGATTTTATAAAAAAAAAATTGTCTAAAGCATGCGATTTATAAGATTAGTTAGTTTTGGTAGTACTTAACTAATACATGCGAATTGATAACTGATTCATGCGATTTTGTCAACTTAATGAGTTTTTGTACATGATTAACTGATACATACGATTTCGTAATGTTTTTGACTGATAGCATGCGATTTTGTAGAAATAGATTCTGATGATTACTTTGAAGATCCAATATCAACATTGAAAAAAGTTAACAAAAATAGAAAAAGAAGGATTGTTGAAGAAAGTTCTAAGGAGGATGACTTTGTTAAGCCACTGACGAAAAAGAAGAAAGATGACAGGAAAACTAAGATACAAACAAAAAAAAAACCTTCAAAAAGGTGGAACCACCTAGAACAGAACATAGGGATTTCTTCGAATACAGCAACGAAACAATACTGTTAAGATGTCAACCTAACTCGTATATGGATACTGTGAAAATTTTTTCAAAAAAACAGGTTGATGAGGTGAAGAATATGGGATTTGGAGCTATTCTAGATATGAATATCAATCATATTTCAACACGTTTGGCATATTGGCTTGCAAGAAACTTTGACGAGATGTTCGATACACGAAACGTAGGTAGACACCAAATAAAAATTACATCGGACACAGTTTATGAGGTATTTGGAATACCAAAGGGGCCAAAGCAAGTTGAAATAATAGTCGATAAGAGAAAAGTTAAAAAAGGAGGAGAAAATTGAAAAGAGTAAAGAACCGGGAATGCTGTCAGGGATACATTCATCAGCCAATGGGGGGAAAACACGAGAATTACCCATGGCTTAATTGCAAATACAATGGATAATCAAATAGATGGGGGCAGCCTGTTTAGATTAAATTTCCTGGTGTACTGGATGACGTTCTTTGCGGAGATTACAAAGGCAACAACTGCAAATGATAGATGTTTGCTTGGTGTAGAGGCTGTTGAGGAAATACAGAATCTAGATTGGTGCTCATATCTACTTGACACTTTGCGTCGTACACGAGCGGGCTGGAAGAACTATAAAATACAATTCGTGGGACCTGTTGCCTTTCTTACGGTATGCATTACTACATTTGATAACATATTTAAAAGACTAGTTTGTTTTGTTATATAATTAAATGATACATGCGATTTTAAAAATAATTTTGTTTGATCTTGTGATTTATACAGCTTCTATACACGCATGAGTACAACAAGAGGCTTAAACAGTTTGAGAAAGTCGTGGAGATACCAGTTATTCGTTATATCACATCTTCGGAGATTGATAAAGTCGAAGAGCATATTTCGGATAACGGACCTGTGTAGACAGCAAATGAGAGTGAAAATGAAAAAGAAGAGGGTCGTTCAACGGAGGAGTATACACTACCACCACCCGTTGACACCACAATAAGCTACAAAAGAAGGACTGCACGTGCAGTAAAAAACGTAGAAACCGAGGAAGATCCAAACGATAACGAGAACATTGATGATATGATGGATTTCAGTTTTGAAATCCATGAAATGTCTCAGTTGAACCTTGAGATGGGAGTTGGAACACAGACACAGAAAATGATGGACTATTGCAACACTCCTGTTCCACTTTCACCATCGGTAATCTACGATACTGCCCATGAACGAGATCGAGAGGCTTCGAAAATCAACAAAAAGGTAAGCGCAAAAAAATATTAATTTCACTTTATCCATTTATTTTTAACATTTGGATTGATAGTATCTTAACTCAAAATATATTACAGAACCTGTTGAAAAAAATGAAAGCCAATGTCAAAAAATACATTAAAATGGTTCAAGATGTTCAAGGGATGAACAACTTAGTTTCAGAAGCAAGGACCAAGTGTTTTTGGGATCCGGATATCATGGAGGCCTGTAAGCAGTGGGATGAGACGCTTAGGAATAATCCCATTTGTGTGCCTCCTGATTCGGTTCAAGTACATGAAACTGCACCCTCTGATGTTCATCAACACCCTGAAAATGCAGCTTCTGAAGTTCAACATGGAGATACTACAAATGAAGAAAGTAGACAGAATGAAGAAGCTCAACAAGTAATATCCAATGTTTTGGAACAAATGGCAACAAAAGGTAAAACATGTGATTTCAAATTAACACATGCGATTTTATGTAAAAAAAAACCATTTTCTTTACACATGCGATACCTTAAAAATACACATGCGATTTCATGCATACACTTCACATTTGATTTCGCATACAATGTCATGTATGCCATGCGATTTTGATTATGATGTATTAAAATTCAAAAATTTCTATCTATAGGGGTACTGCAGCCAGATGATGAAGGATTGACAAATAAAGATGATGGAGGAGTGACAGACACCCTTATTGCAAACATTTAAACTGTCGAAACGGGTGTATACGCTTACAAACCACCTATCAAAGGTAAAAAAACTCTTTATATTAGGAAAAAAACAAAAAAAAAAAACAAAATATTATATTTTTTAACTTACTCTGGCCCACAGAAAGTGGTGAAAACGAAACTGTTATCGAAGAAACAGTGAACTTGACAGAATCTACACAAAACATTCAAGAAAAAGTTCAAGAAAAAGAGCCTGAAGTGGAAGCAATTTCTTTAGGAGAAACTACACAAAAAGACCCTCAACAAACCGATTCAGGAATCGAAGTTGAGAAAGAACCAGAAGTTGAATGCCCTTAGGTGACGGCTGAAGAATTGCAATCAGTTGAGTCGCTTTTGAGCCTGGGACCCAGCCTGGAAGAAAATAAGGGAAAAAAACCAGCTAGGGGGAGAAAAAACTCAAAGCCAAAACAAGTTCCAAAACAAGTTATACCAAAGGGGTTAAATGAACTCCTTTATAAGACAACAGAAGCAACCAAAATTCGAGCTGAGAAAAGATGCGCAGAGCTTGGAGACGCATTTTGTTCCCTTTTCTGCAACGGAGTGGTAAACATGCACGAAGCACTCTTGAATCAATAATTGAGTGTGATCCGATATACATTTGCTACATTTGAAGACATAGAGTAAGTAAAATGGTTATATCAACTATATATACAATCAAAATATTAATTATTTAATTTTTTCCTGGCAGGGATGAACTTTACCGATCATAAACTGGGGTTCACACGGTCAAAGGTATCTTTGAAAGCTTCTACAGGGATAAGTACGTAGCATCAAACGGAATAGATGCATTTGTGGATGTTCTAAACCTTGAAGAGAAGAAGAGGGATAGAAAATCATCACCATACAGACTCTACTTGTTTAGCACAATGATGGTATGATTTTCTAAGCATATTGGCATTTGAAATTAAAACAGAAAATGAATAATCAATGATTTCGCATACTGTTTATATTTAAATCGCATATAGAATATTAGATAGTTTTACTATGAAAACAAAAACAACATTTCGCATACTATTGTAATTTCGCATACGGTATACATACAACTCGCATGTGAAAATTTTCACACATTATTTTGCATGTACTAATTTCCCATGTTTAAATACATTTTAATACATTACTTAACTTTGATTCTAATTACATAACATACAACCGGATATCATGTACGACGAGGAGAAATACACACACGACAAACGTCTAAACGTATTTGCCTCAAATTTTGAAGACATCATACTAAAATATGAGGTAAAAAAACTTGATTCGGTTGACTTGGTGTTTGTTCCGGTACTTCAAGGTGACCACTTCTATGTCTTGTGCTTCCACTTGAAAACCGGCAAAATTGAGCTGATTGACAATTCAGCCGCTAAACAAGAGTTTAAGGAAAGATACAAGGGGCTTCCAGACACACTGGTAATACAAAAACTTCTTCATATACATGTTATATTTTATGTAAAAGCTACTAACACAATGTTGCTATGTTACAGAGAAGGGTATTAGTTTTATACCTACAAAAGGCTTTAAAACCAACACCAGCTATAGAAGAACTTGAAACATCAGAGATAGAAAGAAAAGTGATGGATTGGAGGACGGAGAATAACGGCGTAGACTGTGGAGTGTTTACGATGCGTCACATGGAAACATACAAAGGAGAGAAAACACCATGGGTGACTAGGTTTGTGAAAGAAAATGAAGTAAACAACAGACAGAATTCACAACTTCATCTCCTGAGGCACATATATCGAAGTAAAATCATCCTATCCGACCACAATGTGCATCGTGAACAAGTAATTAAATTGGCAAATGCTTTCGATAAAAGGCCAGACAAAGAAAAGTATATGAAAGATTTGGAGAAAATAATCCCAGATAGGTTGAGAACATTAATTGGAAAGGACTAGTAAACTTGTTTGATGTTGGATTTCTGTTGAATATTTAGACTTGTTATATAACATTAATGTTTTTAATTTCGCCTATTATGTATAAAATCGCATGTTTGACATTGAATTGCTTAAAATATTTAAAATGGGGGAATATACACATGCGAAATCAAAATCTATTCCATAACACAACATGCAAATTTATTGAAACATGCAAAAGTTGAATGTTTTATTAAAATAAAGCACTAAAATAAACAAAGCTCATTCAAAAGATGAAAGAAACTCCATTTTCATCTTCGTCGAGCATCTTAAGATAGTTATTGCATCCGCCAACTGTAACGCCCGGCTCTTTTGTACTTTCCATTTATAGAAAGTTTTGTTCGTATTTCTATTTTTGGAAACTTTGTATTCTTGTAATCATTTCCTTCTTTGTAATCATTGTAAAACCGAGACTTGGATCATTAATGAAACTCGTATTTTGTTACAAATATGTTATACACACCTTATATATGCTCGTATGTTCGATTTTGTGAATCAATTGATGCTTAAACGATATTCTCGGAAACTATGTGCTAAACTTGTAATTAAGCTAAAGTTATGCATGAAACGTGTTTTGAACGTGAACGACACTTGATTATGATACATATACACTCAATTATACTTGGATTATGATCGCCATGCCTGATTATGCCTTATACTATGCTTTTCTATCAAAACAAGTCCCTAAACTATCAAACTTGCACCTAAAAGCATCAAACAAGAAACTACAGGGACTAAAATGTAAAAAAGCCAAACTCCCCCAAATTCGAGGCGCCGCGTGACGCTAGGGACCTTGGCGTCACGCCAAGGCCCTGTTTCGACAGAACTTGTGTTTTCTTCCAGCTATTGCACGAAATCCCAAGTTTAAACCTCACCCAATCATCTTTAATCCACCTCTAATCACCTCCAATCAACTCTAATCTCTTCCACTATAAATACACACCTTCTCCAACCCATTTTACACTTTCACAACTCATTACACTTCACAAATTCACTCTCAATCTGTTGCAAATCAGAGTTCTTGGACAGATTCATACATCTTAACAAAAGTGAGTGTAACTTGCTTGTTTTCACTCCAAATCACTTGATTCTTTCTTCTACTTCTTTAGTAAATCCTTGGGTTTGATTTCTTGGTTTTTCCTTGGAGAAATCATTCTTGGAATTGCCCTGAAAAGGACCTAAACTTTCTGTTTTGTTTTAAGTTCTTCAAAAGCTTGTTTAAACTTATCAAACTTGTGTCTAACACATCTCACACCTATGTCCTAATGCTTACAACCTCTCTTATGGTTGGTTAAGCTTAAAAACAAGGTTGAGACACTTGAAATCAGAGGATAAACCTCAAATATTTTCTGTTTTGTTTAGGGTATTTAACCCACAAGTCATGTCAAGCTTAGACCTTGATAAATGAGTGATTATGGAACAACTTGGGTTGTCCAAACATACAATCCTCACATGATTTGATGATTTCTCTTTAGTTAGGTTGATTATATTATTATACTAATCCTAGTTCGTGACCCTCCTTGGTTGTTTTTACATCAAGAGAAGTGGTGAACATTCAAGGGGTTCCTAAATGGAAGCCTGCTTTTTCTACCCCATACATGACTTCCATGATAACTCGAGGTGCCTAAATGAGGATTCTAATCTTCTACCTCCTACATGAATTATTGGACTAAATAATATGTAATACTTACCTAAATATACATACACTCATTCGAACCTTTAATGTTAAACTTGTGTTTATATGTTAAAGTAGTAGAATATCATCTAAAACCTAAAACTCTAAGTATGATTCTAATGGGTGTACTACCCATGAAAACATTCTAACCATATTGGTTACATAGTGTCATACAAGAGTATAAAGTTAAAGATGATTATTTTCAATATCATACTTTATGTTATGTTAAACTCCAAATTTATAATCTTCCGTTGTACGCCAAACTCACACACCTATGTTTCCTCATGTAGAAGGACTAGGTGCTCCCAAGTAATCCATTCCATCAAATCACTCGCGGGATTTCAAGTAGGAAAGCTTGCAACCACCGTAAGTATACTCGATCCCCTTTTCCCCTTTTCACTTTGGGATGCAACATGTATAATTATGCAAACAACTTTTAAACTAAACATACTCAATCCTTGATCAAGCATGAAACTAATGTGACTTACTTGTTATTCTCGTATGCTATGTGAACGATTTGGAACGTTATATGCTCATTAACTTTGCTCGCCCACCTTAACAATTATAGCGCTATAGGATTAACGCCCCGCCCGTTATACTTTTAGGTATTGTTAAGTTAAACATTACCACCCCGCTAAACTATTGGGATTAGGCTATTTTATGCGTTGTATTCTAGGGTTTGATCATATTGTACGCCAAAAATTGCATACTAGTAATCACATATTATGAATCATGTTGGATTTGAGTTTTTATTCTATTATGCTATGTAAACAAACTTGTATACTCGCCATTGCTTTTGCATTGAAACTCTATTTTAATACATGTTGCAGGTTGATTATTGAAGTATTGGATGAATGATGAAACAAGTTTATGGTGGACTAGATACACACCTTTAATCTATCTATCTTTTGATGTTATGTTGAAATTTGAACAATGTTGTTATTTCTATTTTAAATGTTGTATGACAATTTAGCAATTGCAATGAAATTTGAATTTAATTAAATATTGTCACATAGTGTTATGAAGTCTCTAGCAATCTATACACACTTCGTCTCATCCCGATGTTTCTGCCATCGGTTAGGGTGTGACAGATTGGTATCAGAGCCATAACTATAGGGAATTAGGAAAATTGCCATGCTTTTGCCCTAATCTATAGTTTTAAGAATTTTGCCTCTTATGTGTTGTTTAAAACTTTTGTACTCTACCATGCATGCTTCCTAGCTATACTTCTTTTTGATTAAATTTATATGCCTTTCCTAAGGTTAACAAGAATACACTTTTGTTTATTTGTACACTCTTGTAACACAAACGAGACAACTTAACAAAATAGGCGTGAAACCCACAATTTGGTAAACGACTCTCATTCTACCTTAAACTATTTTTGCACGAAATTCCACCATTAAGCTAGGACTAAAATCCACAACTTAATGGTAATTTCCATTTCAACTCTAGTGGACCCTTGTCATAGTGTCGAAATTTTATTTTGACCCGACCAGTACCAACCACATTTAGGGTACGAAATCGTCAAGTTAGGGGTGAAACCCGCACCTCGTCGATTAAGTCCCATTCCTCGATTTTCAATCTCGCCAAAGTCCCAATTGTTTCAATCAATTAGAGATGTGTAGTAACCGGAAGGTTAAGATACCGTTAATCGCTTCTCGACGAGAGTATCTTACCTATAGGCCAAAGCACGTTTTCTCTAATTCGAAAGGACTTTCGACCCACTTTGGAATAGTCGACGTTTCTCTACCCGAAACAATCCAATGTTTTATTGAGCCTCTCTTTTATGTATCTCAATTTATATGTGATTTTATACTTGAACGTTCGCTCATTTCAAAATTTCGTTTTAATCGTTTCGCACGTTATCGCAATCACAAACAATAATAATCCCTCGTGAACAAACTAAATTTACGATGCTTTCATTTATCCATGTTATGCTATGTGAAACTCATGACTATGCTATATGAGACGTCTAGACTCTTTATGTTATGTGAATCAATTTGAACCTTTTATGCTATGTGACACTTTATGCTATGTGAATCATTTTATGCAAAAGATTTTCTTAAACAAACATTATGATCAAGTCTCACCTATTCATTCTTTGGAATCTTAGATGTCTAATCGCCTTTCCAACTCGTCTAAGAAGTCAAAGTCCCGTGCTACGAAGAAGATGATGGCTTTCATGGCCGATCAATTTGCGCGCGTCGTTCCAAAGGTCATCACCGAGATTCGAGCCGCCGAAACACCTCCTTCTTCCGTCGACTCTAAGGTCGAAATACGCAAGCCCGCTTCGTTCAACTTCAAGCACTTTTCATCGTGCAATCCCAAGCCATTCACTGGCAATGATGGGGTGACCGCCATGCTCGAGTGGTTTAATAACATAGAGGTCACGTTCATCAACAGTGACTGCCCCGACGAGCTCAGGACGCGTAGTGCGACTGGGGTATTCCAAGCCCGAGCTCTTGAGTGGTGGTCGAACGAAAGAAACATCCGTTCGAACGAACTGGCATATGCTTTGACCTGGGAAGAAGTTAAGGCCCTAATGATGGACGATTTTTGCCCTCCGCATGAGCAACAGAAGCTAGAGGAAGAATTTTGGGCACTTAAGCAAGTGGGAGATGAGAACCTAGCCTATACCACCCGTTTCAAACAACTTAGCTTCATTGTTCCTCACCTTGTCATGACCACGGTGCGCAAGAAAACTAAATACATCAATGGGTTACCCTCTGCTATGAGCGATACGATCGAGGCTGCCAAACTCGACAATATCGAAGCTGTTTATCGTTTGGCCGCTTCCCTGAACAACAATCGCGTTCGCGATAAGCAAGCCGCAAACCCCGTTTCATTCAAGCCAGCTCACCAAATTACCCAACAGTCGAGTAGCAATAGGGGAAAAAGCGAAATCAATCGAACCCTGTTTGCAATGCGATTGTGCCACCCGTTAACCCAAACCCTGTTGCTCCTGATAACACCCAAAAGTCGTACACTGGGATTCACCCCAAGTGTGCCACTTGTAACTATCACCATCCCGCCAATGCCAGGTGTCGTCGTTGTACCAATTGCAACCGTTATGGACATGACACCGCCTTTTACCGCTACCAACAACAGCAAGCACCACAAGCTCAGCAAGCGCAACAAGCTCCACCTGCTCCTCAAAACGCAAGACCCGCTAGAGCTTGTTTCAAATGTGGGGATGTTAATCATCTTCGTCCTCAATGGAATCAAGAGCAACAACAACAACCTCCTCGTGGACGCGCCTTCAACCTGAACGCGAATCAAGCGCGCAACGACAATGATGTCGTTAACGGTACGTTTCCTGTTAACCATCTTTATGCTTCGATACTATTTGATACCAGTGCGGACAAAAGCTTTGTGTCCTTAGAATTCGAATCATTGTTAAATTGCACACGCTCTAAGCTACCTAAGTCGTTTTCCGTTGAAGTCGCCAATGGCAAATCCATCTTAGTCAATTCCGTTCTTCGTGATTGTCGTCTTACTCTTAACGAACACGTTTTCCCTATCGATCTCATACCCATGCAACTGGGTAGTTTCGACGTCATCATAGGCATGGATTGGCTCCAAAAGAACCATGCTGAAATCGCTTGTCACGAGAAATACGTTCGTTTACCCCTCCCATCTGGTGATGTTCTGCACGTATATGGAGACCGGCCTTCAAAGGGACTAAAGTTGATGTCATGCACACAAGCGAACAAATACTTACGCAAATAGTACTTTGCCTTTTTAGCCCACGTTGTGGAAGAAAAGGGCAAGGGAAAGAGTTTAAGTGATGTTCCAGTGGTGTGCGACTTCCCTGATGTTTTTCCTGAAGATTTACCTGGTCCTCCTCCACCTCGATCTGTTGACTTTCGTATCGACCTCGTACCTGGTGCGACTCCTGTTGCTAAAGCTCCTTATCGTCTTGCACCTTCCGAGATGCAAGAATTATCTACGCAACTTCAAGAACTCCTCGATAAGGGTTTCATTCGTCCAAGTACCTCACCTTGGGGTGCTCCTGTACTCTTCGTCAAAAAGAAAGATGGTTCTTTCCGCATGTGCATCGATTATCGTGAGCTTAACAAACTCACCGTCAAGAATCGTTACCCTCTTCCGCGAATCGACGATCTCTTTGATCAACTTCAAGGCGCTACTTGTTTCTCCAAAATCGACCTTCGTTCTGGATACCACCAACTTCGTGTTCTCGAAGAGGACATTCCCAAAACCGCCTTCCGTACTCGCTATGGACACTACGAGTTCGTGGTCATGCCTTTTGGTTTGACCAACGCACCCGCTGTGTTGATGGATCTCATGAATCGCGTTTGTAAGCCTTATTTGGATCGTTTCGTGACCGTCTTCATTGATGATATTCTCATTTATTCTAAATCACGAGCCGATCGTGAACGTCATCTTCGTCTTATACTCGAGCTCTTACGTGTCGAACGCTTATACGCGAAGTTTTCCAAATGCGAGTTCTGGATCAAGGAAGTCCAATTCCTTGGACACGTTGTTAGTGAAAAAGGGATCCATGTTGACCCCTCCAAAATCGAAGCAGTGAAGAATTGGACAGCGCCTAAATCTCCTTCTGAAATCCGTTCTTTCTTGGGATTGGCAGGTTATTACCGTCGATTCATCTCGAACTTTTCAAAAATCGCCGTTCCTCTCACTTCGTTGACTCAAAAAAAGAAACCTTTTGCTTGGGGTCCTGAGCAAGAGGAATCTTTTCGGACTCTCAAAGACTTGCTTTGCAACGCTCCTATTCTCGCTCTCCCTGATGGGAATGATGATTTCGTGGTGTATTGCGATGCCTCAAATCGTGGTCTTGGTTGTGTTCTCATGCAACGAGACAAAGTCATCGCTTATGCCTCTCGCCAACTCAAAATACATGAGAAGAATTATACTACCCACGACCTCGAGCTTGGTGCAGTTGTTTTTGCGCTAAAGATTTGGCGACACTACCTATACGGTACAAAGTGTGTGGTTTTCACTGACCACAAGAGCCTACAACACATCTTTGACCAAAAAGAACTCAATATGCGTCAGCGACGTTGGGTGGAATTACTTAACGACTACGACTGCGAGATTCGCTACCATCCTGGTAAAGCGAATGTTGTGGCCGATGCACTCAGTCGTAAGGCTCATGTAGATGTTATTCGTTGTTTTCATATCTCGAGCGATCTTCACAATTGCATTCGTGAAGGGCAATATTCATCTATCAACGAAGGTTACATGCCTGTAGAAATACGTGGGGCTTCTGAAGACCTACTCACTTCAAAATCTGATGGTCTGCTCTACTGTCGTGATCGCATCTGGGTACCAGATCGCGACAATCTTCGTGATCTCATTATGAACGAGGCACACAAATCCAAGTACTCAATTCATCCTGGTGCTGACAAGATGTACCATAACCTACGTACATCCTATTGGTGGCCCGGTATGAAGAGAGACATTGCCGTATACGTTTTTAAGTGTCTTACCTGTTCGAAAGTCAAAGCCGAGCATCAACGACCTTCAGGTCTACTCGAACAACCTGAAATCCCCGTTTGGAAATGGGATAGCATTGCGATGGACTTCATAACTAAACTCCCTCATACACCCTCTGGTCACGATAGCATTTGGGTGATCATCGATCGTTTGACCAAGTCCGCTCAATTTATTCCTATTCGTGAAGATTTCAAGGTTGAACGACTTGCTCGCATCTATACCGATGAAGTCATACGCCATCATGGTATTCCTCTCGACATCATTTCTGATCGTGATGGTCGATTTACTTCGCGTCTCTGGCAAACTTTTCAGTCCGCTATGGGTACTCATTTGAATCTCAGTACGGCTTTTCATCCTCAAACGGATGGACAGACTGAACGTACTATCCAAACCCTAGAGGACATGCTCCGTTCTTGTGTCATCGACTTTGGTGGTAGTTGGGATGTGCATTTACCTTTGGTCGAGTTCTCGTACAACAATAGCTACCACTCCAGTATTAAAATGGCTCCATTCGAGGCATTGTATGGTCGCAAATGCCGATCTCCCTTAAGCTGGCACGAGATTGGTGACAAACATTTTTCTGGCCCTGAGATCATACAAGAAGTGACGGATAGGATTCACCAAATCCGTGATAATCTACTCAAGGCTCGTAATCATCAAAAGGTCTATGCTGATAAGGGACGCAAGCCGATGGAATTCAACGTTGGGGACCATGTTCTACTCAAAGTATCTCCCTGGAAAGGAGTGGTTCGTTTTGGTAAAAAGGGAAAACTTGCCCCTCGCTATGTTGGTCCTTTCAAGATACTCGAAAGGATTGGTAAGGTGGCTTATCGACTCGATTTACCTCAAGAACTCAACAACGTGCATCCAACGTTCCATGTCTCAAACCTAAAGAAGTGTCATGCAGAAGAAGGACTTCGGGTTCCTCTCGAAGATCTCTAAATAAACGACACTCTGCATTTTGTGGAGAAACCCGTCGAAATCATGGATCAAGGAGTCAAGTTATTCAGGCGCAGTAAAATTCCTATCGTCAAGGTTCGATGGGAAGGTAAACGTGGCGCCGAATTTACTTGGGAACTCAAGAGCGAGATGAAAAAGAAGTACCCTCACCTTTTCCCTACGTCTTCCTATATTTCGAGATAAAATTCCTAGATTTCGCATACTGTTTATATTTAAATCGCATATAGAATATTAGATAGTTTTACTATGAAAACAAAAACAACATTTCGCATACTATTGTAATTTCGCATACGGTATACATACAACTCGCATGTGAAAATTTTCACACATTATTTTGCATGTACTAATTTCCCATGTTTAAATACATTTTAATACATTACTTAACTTTGATTCTAATTACATAACATACAACCGGATATCATGTACGACGAGGAGAAATACACACACGACAAACGTCTAAACGTATTTGCCTCAAATTTTGAAGACATCATACTAAAATATGAGGTAAAAAAACTTGATTCGGTTGACTTGGTGTTTGTTCCGGTACTTCAAGGAGACCACTTCTATGTCTTGTGCTTCCACTTGAAAACCGGCAAAATTGAGCTGATTGACAATTCAGCCGCTAAACAAGAGTTTAAGGAAAGATACAAGGGGCTTCCAGACACACTGGTAATACAAAAACTTCTTCATATACATGTTATATTTTATGTAAAAGCTACTAACACAATGTTGCTATGTTACAGAGAAGGGTATTAGTTTTATACCTACAAAAGGCTTTAAAACCAACACCAGCTATAGAAGAACTTGAAACATCAGAGATAGAAAGAAAAGTGATGGATTGGAGGACGGAGAATAACGGCGTAGACTGTGGAGTGTTTACGATGCGTCACATGGAAACATACAAAGGAGAGAAAACACCATGGGTGACTGGGTTTGTGAAAGAAAATGAAGTAAACAACAGACAGAATTCACAACTTCATCTCCTGAGGCACATATATCGAAGTAAAATCATCATATCCGACCACAATGTGCATCGTGAACAAGTAATTAAATTGGCAAATGCTTTCGATAAAAGGCCAGACAAAGAAAAGTATATGAAAGATTTGAAGAAAATAATCCCAGATAGGTTGAGAACATTAATTGGAAAGGACTAGTAAACTTGTTTGATGTTGGATTTCTGTTGAATATTTAGACTTGTTATATAACATTAATGTTTTTAATTTCGCCTATTATGTATAAAATCGCATGTTTGACATTGAATTGCTTAAAATATTTAAAATGGGGGAATATACACATGCGAAATCAAAATCTATTCCATAACACAACATGCAAATTTATTGAAACATGCAAAAGTTGAATGTTTTATTAAAATAAAGCACTAAAATAAACAAAGCTCATTCAAAAGATGAAAGAAACTCCATTTTCATCTTCGTCGAGCATCTTAAGATAGTTATTGCATCCGCCAACTGTAACGCCCGGCTCTTTTGTACTTTCCATTTATAGAAAGTTTTGTTCGTATGTCTATTTTTGGAAACTTTGTATTCTTGTAATCATTTCCTTCTTTGTAATCATTGTAAAACCGAGACTTGGATCATTAATGAAACTCGTATTTTGTTACAAATATGTTATACACACCTTATATATGCTCGTATGTTTGATTTTGTGAATCAATTGATGCTTAAACGATATTCTCGGAAACTATGTGCTAAACTTGTAATTAAGCTAAACTTATGCATGAAACGTGTTTTGAACGTGAACGACAATTGATTATGATACATATACACTCAATTATACTTGGATTATGATCGCCATGCCTGATTATGCCTTATACTATGCTTTTCTATCAAAACAAGTCCCTAAACTATCAAACTTGCACCTAAAAGCATCAAACAAGAAACTACAGGGACTAAAATGTAAAAAAGCCAAACTCCCCCAAATTGGAGGCGCCGCATGACGCTAGGGACCTTGGCGTCACGCCAAGGCCCTGTTTCGACAGAACTTGTGTTTTCTTCCAGCTATTGCACGAAATCCCAAGTTTAAACCTCACCCAATCATCTTTAATCCACCTCTAATCACCTCCAATCAACTCTAATCTCTTCCACTATAAATACACACCTTCTCCAACCCATTTTACACTTTCACAACTCATTACACTTCACAAATTCACTCTCAATCTGTTGCAAATCAGAGTTCTTGGACAGATTCATACATCTTAACAAAAGTGAGTGTAACTTGCTTGTTTTCACTCCAAATCACTTGATTCTTTCTTCTACTTCTTTAGTAAATCCTTGGGTTTGATTCCTTGGAGAAATCATGCTTGGAATTGCCCTGAAAAGGACCTAAACTTTCTGTTTTGTTTTAAGTTCTTCAAAAGCTTGTTTAAACTTATCAAACTTGTGTCTAACACATCTCACACCTATGTCCTAATGCTTACAACCTCTCTTATGGTTGGTTAAGCTTAAAAACAAGGTTGAGACACTTGAAATCAGAGGATAAACCTCAAATATTTTCTGTTTTGTTTAGGGTATTTAACCCACAAGTCATGTCAAGCTTAGACCTTGATAAATGAGTGATTATGGAACAACTTGGGTTGTCCAAACATACAATCCTCACATGATTTGATGATTTCTCTTTAGTTAGGTTGATTATATTATTATACTAATCCTAGTTCGTGACCCTCCTTGGTTGTTTTTACATCAAGAGAAGTGGTGAACATTCAAGGGGTTCCTAAATGGAAGCTTGCTCTTTCTACCCCATACATGACTTCCATGATAACTCGAGGTGCCTAAATGAGGATTCTAATCTTCTACCTCCTACATGAATTATTGGACTAAATAATATGTAATACTTACCTAAATATACATACACTCATTCGAACCTTTAATGTTAAACTTGTGTTTATATGTTAAAGTAGTAGAATATCATCTAAAACCTAAAACTCTAAGTATGATTCTAATGGGTGTACTACCCATGAAAACATTCTAACCATATTGGTTACATAGTGTCATACAAGAGTATAAAGTTAAAGATGATTATTTTCAATATCATACTTTATGTTATGTTAAACTCCAAATTTATAATCTTCCGTTGTACGCCAAACTCACACACCTATGTTTCCTCATGTAGAAGGACTAGGTGCTCCCAAGTAATCCATTCCATCAACTCACTCGCGGGATTTCAAGTAGGAAAGCTTGCAACCACCGTGAGTATACTCGATCCCCTTTTCCCCTTTTCACTTTGGGATGCAACATGTATAATTATGCAAACAACTTTTAAACTAAACATACTCAATCCTTGATCAAGCATGAAACTAATGTGACTTACTTGTTATTCTCGTATGCTATGTGAACGATTTGGAACGTTATATGCTCATTAACTTTGCTCGCCCACCTTAACAATTATAGCGCTATAGGATTAACGCCCCGCCCGTTATACTTTTAGGTATTGTTAAGTTAAACATTACCACCCCGCTAAACTATTGGGATTAGGCTATTTTATGCGTTGTATTCTAGGGTTTGATCATATTGTACGCCAAAAATTGCATACTAGTAATCACATATTATGAATCATGTTGGATTTGAGTTTTTATTCTATTATGCTATGTAAACAAACTTGTATACTCGCCATTGCTTTTGCATTGAAACTCTATTTTAATACATGTTGCAGGTTGATTATTGAAGTATTGGATGAATGATGAAACAAGTTTAGGGTGGACTAGATACACACCTTTAATCTATCTATCTTTTGATGTTATGTTGAAATTTGAACAATGTTGTTATTTCTATTTTAAATGTTGTATGACAATTTAGCAATTGCAATGAAATTTGAATTTAATTAAATATTGTCACATAGTGTTATGAAGTCTCTAGCAATCTATACACACTTCGTCTCATCCCGATGTTTCCGCCATCGGTTGGGGTGTGACACCGACTCTTTCAACTGCTTCTCATCCCTCTCTCCCAGATAAATCATGAACATAACAGCAATTTCTTGAAGACTGCTCACTTGCATCTGAGATAGCAAGTTCATAATTTCTTGTCTTCTCTTCATGTTTACTGTTACACGAGAAATGTTGGTTTCCAACATCTCTTGACATGACCGATCCTCTTGAATTTGTTCCTGAATCCTTTTTTCTCAAAGACTGCTTGATACTTGATTCAGAAGAAGAGGATGTTGGTAGGTCTGCCATTTTTAATAGGATGTTTGAAATGATAAAAAGATAAACTATATAATAAAAGAAAAAAGCACTGAAAAATTATTGATATAAATTATTGAAATCAGTTATTGAACTGAATTATTGAACTGAATTATAAAACACACTGTGCGAAAATACATATAATTACTTTTAAAGCGTTCGAAATATAGAGCTAAATATGTTAAATACTTTCTAGTCTGCGAAATGTCCAACTTAAAAATGCGAAATTAAATATTAAACTTCATTGTGTGCGAAATGTCCAACTTAAACATGCGAAATTATTTATATGATCCAATCTTAAATACCTGGGATATGTTAAAAACACAACATGCGATATTTAAAACAACACATATGATATGATAAACTCAACAAATAAAACCAGAAACAACTTATCTTCAACCTCGTTACAATCTAATAAAATGAAAATACCTTCAAATCAAATAAAACCCAAACCTCAACCGTAACCCTATGATGAAAAACCAAAAACAAACATCCTAAATGACGAATCCAGCATTTTCGGAATCGCCAATCTGTGTTCGGTACAGGAATCAATCAAAAAACCTACAAATCGAATTGATTTTTACAATAATTAGATGGACGGTTATGAAACGAACTCGTAATCTGCTTCATTGTTGACGGAATTCCCTGATTAGCCCTCAGATGTTTGAACAGAATGTCTGATATACCCTTGTCTAATCAAATTGAATCAGGACACGTGTATGGCTGTGGGCACCGCGTACATAATGTACGATAAGGGGATTTGTATCCTACACTTTACCTATATATATATTTATAATTTTAATAATCATTTAATATATTTTGTTTTTATACTGAAGGGCATGTTAGTAATTTCACACCTACTTAACACTAAAAACTAACCTCCATCCACGCTAGAGACTATATAAAACGAAATTGCAAAAGTTGAGAAATGTAACTATAATTTTAGAAAGTTAGGGGACACGGGGCCATGCGTTATTGTATCACGGAAAGGTTGTTCAACGCGTGATCCTCCACCGCCGGCTAAAAGTTCAACGCGTTAATCTTCCACGAAATCCGATTTTCGTTATTTTTTCAACGCGTGGTGATTTATTTTGTGAGTATAATTGTTGGTTGGGGGGAAATTGTTGGGTGTGGTGGTGAGTGATGACCACCCCGCCTAAAAAAGGTTGTGAGTGATGAAAAAATGGTTGATGACATGACGGAACTTGATTGGTGCTTGTGAGTGATAAAATTCTATCACTAGTAAACCACCCCGCCTGCCCTTAAAGGACTAAAGAAAAAAAGGCAAACCACATGAACTTGTCCGGACATTTTTTTCTTACGAATAGCAAATTTTTCCAAACGAAATGAATGAAAAACCCTCGTAATTCTTGAACTGGAAAACCATAGTGAAAATGGCGGATGAGGGCAAAGGTTGTTCGTCGAGGAAACGAAACGCCGATGGTGACGATAGGGCTGGTAACCAAAAGAAACAAAACACCAGTAACCTCGATGGTTTAGTCGAACCTTTTAACCCTAATTTTGACGCTAACGAGAAAGGGTCCGGTGACGATGATGATGAAGTCGAGAAGGAGAACGGGTCTAGCGACGAGGATGTTGAAGTCGAGGAGAGCAGCCCTAGCGACGATAACTTTTTTGACAATGACGAGATTAACAGTAAGCAAAGTTTGCATATTTGCTACATTTTGTTGTTTTAGGGCTAATTATTATGATTTATTAGTTTCTAGGGTTTAATTTGTTAAAATAGAACACAGATAAGTGATCCGGATTTTGGGTTTTAAACCTACATATTCTATTCATCTCTCGAATGTGTTGTTAGATATGTGAAGTTCTTCTGTTATGCAATCCATGTTAATTTCATATTCAACAAATAATAGTTTGGCTTTAAATGCCTGTGTACATGGGAGGCTTTGATGGTGTGCGGCGAGGACCAGGCCCACGATTTCGAGGGGCATGCGATTTAAAAAAAATCTGATACGTATATGTTATTTTTTTTTGAATAGTAAACACATACCATTTTCAATATACCATTTTCAATATAGGCTCATTTACAAATCATTTTTTATGGTTTAGAATTTAGCCCACTTGGAATTAGGTTAATACTGATTTGATCTTTTTTAAATAATAACAAAACATAACAGAAGGGCACATCTTTTCAATCTCGAACAGGGTACATGAATTCTCAGAGACGTATCTGCCTGTGTAACGTGAAATTTTGATTTTTTGTTTCTTTCTACAGGTATATTAGTGAAGACTGCCACTGGTAAGACCATCTCCCTTGAGGTCAAAGGCTCAGACACTGTTGGCAACATGAAAGTCAGGATCCAGTCTCTGGAAGATGTTCCGTTTGACCAGCAGGAACTGATCTTCAACGAAATGGTTCTTGAGAACATGAATACTCTTGCCAACTTACCCATAAAGAAGGATTCCACACTCAAACTTATGCTTAAATCAAGAGGATTTATCAATATATCCATCAAGACACCAGAAGGAATACTCATCAACTCTCTTGAAGTCAAACCCTCAGACACCATCGGTGACGTGAAAGCCAAGATGCCTGGTACCGGACATGTGCTGATCTTCAATGAAAATGTCCTTGAAGATAGCGGTACCCTTGCTGACTTCCACATCACCAACGGATCCACCCTCACACTCACTCATAAATCAGTGGAATTGATGAAAATATTTGTGAATTCCTTCACTGGCAAGACGATCTCTTTGTTGGTCAGCCCTGAATACACTGTCGCCGAGTTGAAATGGAAGATAGAGTTTCAGGAAGACATTCCCTTTGATGAACAGACTTTGATCTTTAACAAAATGGTTCTTGGGGACAGTGGTACCCTTTTCGACTTCCAGATCAATAGGAAATCGTCCCTCACACTTATGCATAGATCAAGGGGACTTATGCAGACGTTCATCAAGAATTTTCCTAGGAAAGCGACTCTCACACCTATGCGTAAATCAAGGGAATTCATGAAGATATTCATCAAGACCATTACTGGAGATATTGTTACTTTGAAAGTCAAACCCTCAGACACCATTGGCGACATAAAAGCCAAGCTCGAATATAAGGTAAATATTCCCCACGACGAGCAGGAGTTGATCTTCAACGAAATGGTTCTCCACAACAATGATACCCTTGTTGACTTTCACATCAACAAGGAATCCGTAATCACACTTTTGCGTATATCAACCGGATTTTTGTGTATATTCATCAAGACCCACACCGGAAAGACTATTGCTCTGAAAGTCAAACCCTCATACACTATATGCAATGTGAAATCCATGATCCATGATAAGGAATGTATTCCCCCATGCCAGTTTAGACTTATCTTTGCTGGAAAGCAGCTGCTGGATAGCCCTACCCTTGCCGACTATAACATCAACATGGGATCCACAATCCATCTTATTTATCGACATCCAAGCGGATTCATGATATTCATCAAGACCCACACCGGAAAAACCTTTTCTTTGGAAGTCAAAAAGTTAGACACCATTCAAGATGTGAAAGCCAAGTTGTTTGATAAGGAAGGTTGTCCCCCTTGTGGAGTGAGACTGGTCTTTAACGGAAAGTTTCTGGAGGATGGCCCTACCCTTGCTGACTACCACATCGACTCGGAATCACTTCTCCATCTTATTCCAAGATTCTAAAGGGGACGATGATGGTGTTAGATTACGGCAGCATATCTTATGATCCATTATTATAGTACGTAAAACACGATGACTTTCTCTTTTGATGTAGCTCTCTTTTGTTACTTGTGTGTTTGCATTTATCGGAAGCTACCCTACAATAGTGATGAAAATATTTAATGAGTGGTATGTTTAACATATGATAAATATAATACATGTTACAAAAGTACAGATAAATAATATAGAATAAGAGATATACGTTAATATTAAGTTATGAAATGTTTGTTTCATTATATATCTGAGATTCTGAACTAAAATACTGGAAAAACTGGATGAGTTGCACGACATCCATGTACTTTTATGTCAAAGATATCACTTCTGCCATGTCACACCCTGGCTTTGCGGAAGCGTGGTATATTTTGGTGTGACTTCTTAATACCATAGCTTAATCATAACAAGCTATATGAATTTAAAAACCATGCAAGTCATCAATTAAGTTTGAAAATAACATACAGTACCATTGTTTGACGAGAACATACTCCAACAACAATAACCTTGTTCAAAAGACATAACAACTACAGCATAACATAAACGTGGTTTAAGGACTGTGTCTTGTCCAGGAAAGAGACACATCCCCTAAACCCTGATGACTCCATGACAAATGCAGCGGAAAAACGTTCCATACCGTGCCAGATCTCGTTTAGTTTCCTGAAATACATGTGAGTTGAAAAATCAACAATAATGTTGAGCGAGTTCATGTGCAAGTGAGTAAGTAAAACACTTGTAAGTATAAAAGTTTCCTGGTATGTAGCAGTGTAAGAGGACTTGTGATCACCAATGGTTTGCAAGGCCATTAGCATGTTGTGAAATGCAAGTAAGTAGACACAACCCTAGCTGATTTTTGCGTTGGGCAACCAAGTCACTCCAGGTCCGTTGTGGTTAGCCTCCGAGAGGTCCGTTTGGCCTAGAGCTGGGCTCGCTACACCCAGATAGATCTACCGCTCGAGTCCCTCGGTGTTCTAACTACCCATTCACATGATCTAAACCTCCTTACGTTAATCATACCGTGTATAAAGTATTTGTAAACAAAGTAACATGTATTTCACCCCCGCAGTTAAGTAAACTGAAAACAGTTAGAGAAAAGGGGGACATGAACTCACAGTGAATGCGTATCTCTATCAAGCGTCTCCAATATAGTAAGCTGTGCAACGACCTACAAGTGCTAATTCTATTAGACGGACGGCCGTGCTTTAGCTTTACAGTTTATGTTTGCGGGAAATAGTTAGACAACTATTTCGTGTTACATGTCGTATATACTTGGTAGTTATCTTCCTTCCCAAGGATGGGGGATTTAATACATGTGCGTAAGTTACGTTTTATCAATCTTGTGGTAAAGTAATTACCGGTGTAACTTATATGTTTGTGGAAGCGTTCGCAAAGTTTTGGAATCATTAACGCTTGTAAATATTATTTTTACCCTAAAATAATATTTATGTATTTCACAAAATAATCATAAACAGTGTTGTGACAAATATATTTATCACGTTAATCTTTGTGAAAATCCCACCTCCGAATATTTAGTAAAATATAGTGCTGGCGAAATTTATGTTTTGAAACATGTCCAAAGATAGTTCTAACACTTGTTGTGTAAAAAGTCTAAGTGTTAGGTTTTTAGAAAATTCCGCCAGAGTTTCCTCTGTAACTGGAGGTGGCCACGCTTTCAAGCGTATCATTTTCTTTTAACAAATCAACTCAATCAACTTCTTTATTTCAACCAAACAATTTCCGACACGTCAAACTAGTAAAAAAAAATATGTAAATTTGCATAATCGCATGAACTTGCAGTTCTTCCGCATCAATAATGTAAATCACCTTTATATATGTAGATTTCTATATAAGGTAACTTTAATCTTGTAAAAACCTCGTGTTTAGAGAAAACCGTCTTTACAACTTCTAGTAACAAGTGACAAATACACTTCTTTGTCGGATCTCTTTATTTCACAAGTGTCTATACACTTGTGGTTTATAAAATCATATTTATTAGTGCAAGATCCATCTTTAGAAAAACATGATTTCTTTAAAGTGTGGTCTTTCAAAAATACCACTCGCGGATACGTAGATCCGCTAGTTTTAAACACCATTGTACCGGTTAAAATACTTTTACACAAGAAAAATATTTCTTCACAAGTTCATGTCTCTAAAATGTGGTAGTGTTTCACTTTTAACCCTTGTATCTTTCAAAAACGAGCTTATGTGATGATACGTGATTTTACAAAGTCGGGTTAAACGAAGATTCGAGTTACCACATTATAGATCGGGTCACAATAAGCACAAATTTCAAGTCCTACGACTTTTACACAAGTTATATGCTATTAACCACCATTTTTATGATTTTACTAGACTTTAATGCATCATCTTTCAATATAACGAGATTCAACCGACAATAATCCTTTTAACCACTTTAGATGAGTGTAAAAACAAGTTTTAAACAATATACCTCTAGCTCGGGGCTAGGGAAGAATCGTGACGAAAAACGCGTGGATAAAAGCCAACGGGAGTGGTCCTTCGTGTTCCGCTTGCACCAAAGCTCCTTATACGTGATCTTGGATGTGTGTATGACCTTGGAATGATGAGACAAGAACCGAAAATTGTGATGGTGGTGTGTAGGGTGTTCGGCCGAGAGTGGGTAAGGGAGAGAGAGAGATGAGTGAGTTGGTGTTAAGTGTGTTATGATAACTCTCTAGATTAGTGTGTATTTATAGACAAGTTAAGATGGTATTACCCAATGGTTAAAATGTAGTGAAGATATTAGACATGGCAAGATCACCCAAGATCTCAAGTACATGGTGTTGCCCCCTAGGCAACCGATCGGTTTGGGGGGGGGGTCCTCTTGTTCGATTTTAAGTAGAAGGTTAGGAGTTTAGTTAAGGTTAACTAAGTTAGTTTAGGTTTTAAACTCTGTTAGTTATAAGTAGCGTGTTATGACGGGTGTTAGGGTAACCAGGGACCCTAACTGGCTCAGAAAAAGAGTAATAATAAAAATAGTATTGTTTTCATGTTCCGGGTAAAGTCCGGGTGTCCGGTTGGATAGTAATCCGTTAAAGTGCTACAAAAGACTTTAAAGTGTCATTATTACATTTTAGTGACACATTTTGTTTTCCCGACACTTTAGAAAGTGTCTAGTGATATTTTCTCATTTCTGGCACTTTACTAGTCAGCTAGAAGCTGGTTAAATTGTTAAAGTGCTGTGTCTGGTACTTTAAAGTACGTTTTGGCACATCCGAATCAGTGTATCTTATCCCCTAGAGACGCGGTAACACAACCCTTATATCCTACACTCACTACCAGTGTAGCCAAAATATATGAGGCTCTTAACAGGCCTTGAGGCAGTATTTGCCTGATGCTGGTTATATCAGCATGTTCACTGTGTATCCGTTTGGTGCTACTGTGCTTTTTGTGCATCATGTTTGTCACTAGGGTTCAGCATGTAAATAATGTAGTGACAGCAAATAAAGTATGACGCAAGTAAGTGCATGTATCAGTATGCAGGTAGCAGTTCATCAGCTAGTTCAATCAAGCACAGTAATCAAGTAGTAATTAATCATTAATTAAGTTGTACGGATACCTGGTTTTGTGCGGGTTGTCACATTCTCCCCCCGTTAAATAAATTTCGTCCCGAAATTTAAGTTCTGCTTGTAGAAGCAGGGTTCTTGGGAAACAAGTGGGGGTATTTCTCTTTCATCCGGTCCTCACGTTCCCATGTGAATTCAGGACCATGTCTGGCATTCCAACGTACCTTGACGAGTTTGACACTGCTCCGGCGGGTCTTGTTAACTTTCCAATCCGTGACCTCAACAGGTTCTTCAACGAAGTGGAGCGTGTCGTCAATGTGAATCTCGTCAATAGGAATGGCAACGTCAATTTGAGTTGGACTTTTCTTTAAATTGGATACATGAAATGTATCGTGAACGCCATTTAGTTCAGCGGGTAGGTCCAACTTGTATGCTACCGTCCCGATTCTTTCCAGAATTCTAAAGGGACCAATGTAGCGTGGATTCAACTTTCCACGCTTTCCAAAGCGCGCCACCCCTTTCCAGGGTGAAACTTTCAATAATATCATCTCTCCGACTGGGAAGTCCACATGCTTCCGGTTTGGATCCGCGTAGGCCTTTTGTCTGTGGCGAGCGGCTTCGATGCGTTTAAGAATTTGCGCGATCTTGTCTGTCGTCTCTTGGACGATCTCTGGACCCGCAAGCTGCCTATCGCCTGCGTCAGACCAACATAGTGGGGATCGGCACTTGCGTCCGTATAGGGCCTCAAAAGGCGCAACACCAATACTGGTGTGGTAGCTGTTGTTGTATGAAAATTCGACCAAAGGTAAGTGTTTATCCCAGCTACCTCCTAAATCCATAACACATGCCCTCAGCATGTCTTCCAACGTTTGTATTGTTCGCTCGCTCTGGCCATCAGTTTGCGGATGGAATGCAGTGCTCAGATTTAATTGTGAGCCAAAAGATTCTTGGAAAGATTGCCATATTCTTGACACAAATCTTCCGTCTCTATCAGAGATGATCGAGAGTGGTACTCCATGACGTGCTACGATCTCTCTCAAGTAAATTTCCGCAAGTTTACTAGTACTGTCTTTCTCCTTGATTGGCAGAAAGTGTGCGGACTTTGTTAGGCGGTCAACAATCACCCAAATCATATCATGGCCTCTTGGCGTTCTTGGCAGTTTCGTAACAAAATCCATTGAGATTTGATCCCATTTCCACTTGGGAATCTCAGGTTGTTGCAGAAGTCCCGAAGGCTTCTGGTATTCTGCCTTGACCTTAGCGCAAGTTAAACATTTGCTCACGTAGACAGCAACGTCGCCTTTCATTCTAGGCCACCAATAGTAATTTTTGAGATCCTGGTACATCTTATCCGATCCAGGGTGGATAGAGTACCGTGACTTGTGCGCTTCGTCGAAGATAACTTCCCTTAATCCACCAAACAGAGGAACCCAAATTCTTTTCTCAAAACATAACGTTCCTTCCTCGTTTGGTACCAAAAGCTTCTCCATTCCCCGGAGATATTCTTCCTCAAGATTTCCCTCCTTGAGAGCTTCCTTTTGTGCAGCGCGAATGCGCGAGGAGAGATCGGTTCGTATGATCATTTCCAATGCTCTAACCCTTATGGGCTTGATTCTTTCTTTACGACTTAGGGCATCGGCGACTACATTCGCCTTCCCTGGGTGATACTTTATCTCGCAGTCGTAATCGTTCAATAATTCGACCCATCGTCTTTGCCTCATATTCAACTCTTTCTGGTTGAATATGTGTTGTAGGCTTTTGTGATCTGTGAAGATTGTGCACTTCGTACCATACAGGTAGTGTCTCCAGATCTTTAGTGCAAAAACCACAGCGCCAAGCTCTAAATCATGTGTGGTATAATTCTTTTCGTGCACTTTCAGTTGGCGTGATGCGTAAGCAATGACCTTTTGGCGTTGCATCAACACACATCCTAATCCCTGACGCGATGCGTCGCAGTATACCACAAAGTCATCAGTGCCTTCTGGTAGAGCTAAGATTGGCGCGTTGCAGAGCTTATCTTTCAACACCTGAAACGCTTCGTCCTGTTTGATTCCCCAATCAAACGTCTTATCCTTCTGGGTCAGGAGCGTCAAAGGTTGAGCGATTTTCGAAAAATCCTCGATGAACCTTCGATAGTAGCCAGCCAAACCCAAGAATTGTCGAATCTCGGTTGGCGTTGTAGGCGTCTCCCAATTCTTGATTGCCTCGATCTTTGTGGGATCAACATGAATTCCATCCCCATTAACCACATGTCCAAGAAACTGGACTTCGCGTAGCCAAAACTCGCACTTGGAGAATTTGGCGTACAGTTGTTCCTTCTTTAGCAGCTCCAAAATGGTTCTAAGATGTTGTTCGTGTTCAGCCTTCGTCTTTGAGTAAATCAGGATGTCGTCGATGAATACAATCACGAACTTGTCTAAGTATGGCTTGCAAACTCTATTCATTAGATCCATGAATACCGCCGGTGCGTTTGTCAAACCAAATGGCATCACGAGGAACTCGTAGTGTCCGTAACGAGTTCGGAAGGCTGTTTTCGGGATACTTTCCTCCTGTATCCTTAGTTGATGGTATCCAGATCGAAGATCGATCTTAGAGTAACAGCTTGAACCTTGAAGTTGGTCGAACAGATCGTCGATTCTTGGCAGTGGATACCTGTTCTTGATCGCCAGCTTGTTCAATTCTCTGTAGTCAATACACATGCGGAAACTTCCGTCCTTTTTCTTGACAAACAAGACCGGAGCTCCCCAAGGCGAGAAGCTTGGTCGGATAAAACCCTTGTCTAACAACTCTTGAAGTTGCGTTGACAATTCTTGCATCTCAGACGGCGCAAGTCTGTAAGGTGCCTTAGCTACAGGCGCGGCGCCTGGAACTAAGTCAATGTGAAACTCCACTTGCCTCTGAGGTGGCAATCCGGGTAAGTCTTCTGGGAAGACTTCTGGATACTCCCTTACGACAGGGATGTCTTCGATTGTTGGCTCAGCAGCCTTCTTGTCTACGATGTGTGCCAGAAAAGCAACACATCCTTTCTGTAAACACTTCCTTGCTTTCAAGCAGCTGATAAATCTTAGCGGCGTGTCACGCTTCTCTCCGTGAACCACAATCGTCTCACCATCGTCAGTTGGGATACGAACAACTTTCTCGTGACATACTATCTCCGCCTTGTTTCCAGATAACCAATCCATTCCTACCACCACGTCGAAGCTTCCCAATTGGACTGGTAGTAGATCCAGAGTAAACTCGCGTTCTCCCAATTCTATCACGCAACCTCTGATTACTTCGTCGGCTCCAACTAACTTTCCATTAGCTAATTCGATCGAGTAGGGTATGTCTAACTTATTAGCAGCTAACCCAAGCATATTCTTAAATTCTAGCGATACGAAGCTATAGTCGGCACCAGTATCAAATAAAACGGATGCATAGCGTTGATTGATAGGGAACGTACCGGTAACAACATTTGGGTCTTGACGTGCTTCTCTAGCTTCAAGTTGGAACACTCTACCACGGGCTTGATTCAGTGTTGGGCAATTCTTCTTAAAATGCCCGATTTCCCCGCAGTTGTAGCATCCGAGTCTCTGCCCATTACCATCCCCATTTACAGCTGGGGTGTTGATCTGGTTGGCATTGCCAGCCTGGTTTACATTGTTGCTTCGGTTTCTGTTTCCTCCAAAATTTCCTTGTGGGCGGTTTCCGTTTCCACCACGGTTATCATTCCTATTTCCATATCCTCCCTGGCCTCCACGGCCAGTACCAACCCAACAGGTGTCCTTCAAATGACCACGTTTCCCACATACTTCGCATACTTTTAGCTGACATTGACCCGAATGGTGGCGTAGACAGGTATTGCATCTGGGCTGGGTGCCCATGTATCCTCTTCCTTTCCTTCCACTGCCAGCTGCACCCTGAGCTGGCGTGCTTGGTGCTCCTCTCTTACCATCACCGCTAACACTTTGTTTGAAGTTTGAAAACTTTCTTTTGTTACTTCCGGACGACTCAACATGCGTCTCTTTCTCTTTTGCCTTTACATCACCAAACTTGTTTAAACGAATCCCCTCCTCGGTGAGAGCCACGCTCAAATCGATGGCTTCAGTGATAGTTGCTGGTTTGGAGGAGGTTACCATGCTTATTATTTGGGGAGCCAAACCCCAAATGAAGCGCTCGATTCGCTTGTATTCTGGCGTAACCATGTAAGGAACCACTTGAGATAGGTCATGAAACCTCTGAACGTACTCTGCTACTTTCGGACCATCCATCTTTAAGTGCCAAAATTCAGTCTCCAACCTCTGAATTTCTGCGCGTGAACAGTACTTTTTGCGCATTAGTTCTTTCAACTCGGCCCAAGTCAGGGCGTAGGCGGCAGCTTCGCCTAAGGTTTGGACTTGTAAGTTCCACCAAGATAGGGCTCCGTCGAGAAATAGCCCTGAAATGTACGTGACTTGCTGATCCTCAGCACATTTGCTCATGCGTAAGACGGAATCGGTTTTCTCAGCCCAGCGGGTGAAGGCAACTGCACCTCCTGTGCCATTGAAGTTAACTGGTTTGCAGTCTAAGAACTGCTTATAGGTGCATCCTGCACGTATGTTAAAACATGTGTTTGGCATTAGCATCACCGCTAAAATCTCCAACTAGTTCATGGTAGGTTCGAATGGCGTGGTATTACCGTGAGGTGGATTGTTATTGCCTTGATTAACACTTCCGCTCCCTCCTGGCTGAGAAGCTGCATACTGCGCTATGGCAGCAGCAATGACTTGTTGTAGCTCTTCCTGAGTGGTAGGCATAGGCTGCTGTTGTCGTCTTGGCGGCATCTTTCTAAAAGATGGTTTAAGTTGGTTAGGCCATAGAAGGCTCCGATGTTACAATACGTAAATCAGTTCGTAATATAGTGTACGTATATATTGGTAGTAATAGTATAATCACACAGCATCTCATGTTATCACATATCACAAATATCAATCACACAACATCCCATACCATAACAATGCAAATAAGTAATCAAGCGAATCCAAATATGGTGAGAAAACTGCGATTGCCATATAAATGAGACCACATCGTAAGTGTATACATACAATCATCAATCACTAGGGGCTACATCACCCCTGTCAAAAGCTACATCAGTATCAATACAACATCAAGTACAAAAGTCAAGTCATAATGTAGTCTCCCAAAAAGCTGTGCAGTCAAAAAGCAATCGCCGCCTTATCACCTCGCCTACCCAAGTGGCACCGATGAGCTCTAAGCAGATGGTGGTGGTGGAGGAGGAAAATGGGTATAAAACAAACGGCGCAACTGTAACCAGTCCGCCTCCATCGCCTGCTGTGTACGAATAATGGAAGCAATCTGCTGCTCCAAAGTAGTAAGACGAGCAGCATAGTCAGGGGGTAATGGTCGAAACGGCTGTAACGGAGAGGGTACCCGGCCATGGCACTGACATGGCTGCAGACGGGCTCTCTCCAACTCCTGTAGTCGCTGCTCATGCGACCCGTGCTGGTGTACAAATGACATCAATACATCCTCGATAGTGTGTCCCACGTGGAACCTGTGGTATGGATCAGTGGGTGGCATAGGGGAAAACGGTGACCACAGTAGTGGCTCACGTGTGGGGTCAAAGGGTGCCATCCCAAAAGGAGCTGTAGTAAAAGGAATCTGAGACGTGAAAGGCATGGGCATCGGTACATGCCCATCAGGGTGTGCTGAAGAGCCCTCTCCAGGCCCTGCTGGAGGTATAAACATAGGAACCTGAAACGAAAAGTCAACGTGTGGTGCAATAGGAATCTGTGGAGGGAATGGGGGAACGTCCTCGTCTGCCGGTATCCAGCCATGCTGGGCAGACTCGTCCGGTGGATCCATATAAGCTGCGAATGGTGCATGTCCGGGCTCTATGGGAACGGGATCAAATAAAGGGGCTACAACAGGGTGAACGGGTGCCAAGTGCTCGATAGGGGGGTCAACTGGTATAGCAACAATGGGTAATGGATCAATGGGATCAACAGGAACGTCAATGTGGTGATCATCAGCAATGGGCTCGAATGGTACATCAGCATGCACAGGGTCATGCTCTGGTAATGGATCAAGGGCAGCTGCCTGCTCAGGAGCAATGGCAGGCTCAAAGTCATCAAATGCCATATCAAAATCGAAGTCATGATCAATAGGATCAAAAGGGTCAACAGGATCCGCTGGATCCTCCATAAACTGGTCCATCGGAACAAACTCCAAGTCACGATCAGGGTCGAACCCTGGGGGAAACATAGGGTCGGAATCCTCCACGTCCTCGTGGTCAAAAGTGGGACTGAGGATGGGGGCGACAGAAGATGCATGATCATAATCTGACTCGTGAGAGTAGTGCTGCGCACTCGGGGCATGTGAGGGTACAGAGGCCACAGACTCAAAGGAGTCCGCGACTGGGGAGTGAGCAGGTGACTCCGCGGCAGGAGCATCTGCGATCAACAAGGGATCGGCGGCAGGAAGGGCCTCGCCCTGAGCATCCTCCTCAAAAGGCTCCTCATCGAACATATCGATATCATCCTCCTCATCATCAATGGGTAAGTCGTAGGCTGGGTACGCAGCCAGCGGTATAGGAGCAGGGATCAGTGCCAAGGGTAGATCCCCTGCGATAGGACCATCTGCGAGCTCGCCAGCACCGTCAGGCAGTGCAAAGGGCTGGAAATCGTCCTCATCTGTGCTCGTGAAGTCGGACGTGTAAACCTCATGCTCTGACGACTCTAGGTCATCTGATACAATATGCCTGGGGTCGGTGATGTCTGAACCACCTGAATCAGCTGAATCCATGTATCTGTAACATAAACACAAGTATGCACAAACAGTCAATCACATAATCAGATAATCACATAAGTCACCAAGTAGGGCATCACATAATTCCTCCTAGTCTTACTAGCCAATACCATCCAGTCTACAAAACTGCTCTATCCTTCACTTAAACCAAACCTCGATCCTCCAGATCGAACCCATAACAAATCAACGTGCTCAACTACCTTAATCACCTCGATCCTCCAGATCGATCCTATATCAAACCAACGTGCTCAATCACCTTAATCACCTCGATCCTCCAGATCGACCCTATAACAAACCAACGTGCTTAACCACCTTAACCATCTCGATCCTCCAGATCGATCCTCAGCCCTCCAAGCTGAACTTATAATTAATAAAATGTGCTCAACATTTGTTTGTAAAAAGTGTGGATCTGGACTTAAATGGTATGCAGAAAAATGTTTTCGTGAGAGCCCTAGTGATCATAGTCTAGACTCGAGACAGAATCCTAGTTCGCTATGATCAGAGCTCTGATACCAAGCTGTCACACCCTGGCTTTGCGGAAGCGTGGTATATTTTGGTGTGACTTCTTAATACCATAGCTTAATCATAACAAGCTATATGAATTTAAAAACCATGCAAGTCATCAATTAAGTTTGAAAATAACATACAGTACCATTGTTTGACGAGAACATACTCCAACAACAATAACCTTGTTCAAAAGACATAACAACTACAGCATAACATAAACGTGGTTTAAGGACTGTGTCTTGTCCAGGAAAGAGACACATCCCCTAAACCCTGATGACTCCATGACAAATGCAGCGGAAAAACGTTCCATACCGTGCCAGATCTCGTTTAGTTTCCTGAAATACATGTGAGTTGAAAAATCAACAATAATGTTGAGCGAGTTCATGTGCAAGTGAGTAAGTAAAACACTTGTAAGTATAAAAGTTTCCTGGTATGTAGCAGTGTAAGAGGACTTGTGATCACCAATGGTTTGCAAGGCCATTAGCATGTTGTGAAATGCAAGTAAGTAGACACAACCCTAGCTGATTTTTGCGTTGGGCAACCAAGGCACTCCAGGTCCGTTGTGGTTAGCCTCCGAGAGGTCCGTTTGGCCTAGAGCTGGGCTCGCTACACCCAGATAGATCTACCGCTCGAGTCCCTCGGTGTTCTAACTACCCATTCACATGATCTAAACCTCCTTACGTTAATCATACCGTGTATAAAGTATTTGTAAACAAAGTAACATGTATTTCACCCCCGCAGTTAAGTAAACTGAAAACAGTTAGAGAAAAGGGGGACATGAACTCACAGTGAATGCGTATCTCTATCAAGCGTCTCCAATATAGTAAGCTGTGCAACGACCTACAAGTGCTAATTCTATTAGACGGACGGCCGTGCTTTAGCTTTACAGTTTATGTTTGCGGGAAATAGTTAGACAACTATTTCGTGTTACATGTCGTATATACTTGGTAGTTATCTTCCTTCCCAAGGATGGGGGATTTAATACATGTGCGTAAGTTACGTTTTATCAATCTTGTGGTAAAGTAATTACCGGTGTAACTTATATGTTTGTGGAAGCGTTCGCAAAGTTTTGGAATCATTAACGCTTGTAAATATTATTTTTACCCTAAAATAATATTTATGTATTTCACAAAATAATCATAAACAGTGTTGTGACAAATATATTTATCACGTTAATCTTTGTGAAAATCCCACCTCCGAATATTTAGTAAAATATAGTGCTGGCGAAATTTATGTTTTGAAACATGTCCAAAGATAGTTCTAACACTTGTTGTGTAAAAAGTCTAAGTGTTAGGTTTTTAGAAAATTCCGCCAGAGTTTCCTCTGTAACTGGAGGTGGCCACGCTTTCAAGCGTATCATTTTCTTTTAACAAATCAACTCAATCAATTTCTTTATTTCAACCAAACAATTTCCGACACGTCAAACTAGTCAAAAAAAATATGTAAATTTGCATAATCGCATGAACTTGCAGTTCTTCCGCATCAATAATGTAAATCACCTTTATATATGTAGATTTCTATATAAGGTAACTTTAATCTTGTAAAAACCTCGTGTTTAGAGAAAACCGTCTTTACAACTTCTAGTAACAAGTGACAAATACACTTCTTTGTCGGATCTCTTTATTTCACAAGTGTCTATACACTTGTGGTTTATAAAATCATATTTATTAGTGCAAGATCCATCTTTAGAAAAACATGATTTCTTTAAAGTGTGGTCTTTCAAAAATACCACTCGCGGATACGTAGATCCGCTAGTTTTAAACACCATTGTACCGGTTAAAATACTTTTACACAAGAAAAATATTTCTTCACAAGTTCATGTCTCTAAAATGTGGTAGTGTTTCACTTTTAACCCTTGTATCTTTCAAAAACGAGCTTATGTGATGATACGTGATTTTACAAAGTCGGGTTAAACGAAGATTCGAGTTACCACATTATAGATCGGGTCACAATAAGCACAAATTTCAAGTCCTACGACTTTTACACAAGTTATATGCAATTAACCACCATTTTTATGATTTTACTAGACTTTAATGCATCATCTTTCAATATAACGAGATTCAACCGACAATAATCCTTTTAACCACTTTAGATGAGTGTAAAAACAAGTTTTAAACAATATACCTCTAGCTCGGGGCTAGGGAAGAATCGTGACGAAAAACGCGTGGATAAAAGCCAACGGGAGTGGTCCTTCGTGTTCCGCTTGCACCAAAGCTCCTTATACGTGATCTTGGATGTGTGTATGACCTTGGAATGATGAGACAAGAACCGAAAATTGTGATGGTGGTGTGTAGGGTGTTCGGCCGAGAGTGGGTAAGGGAGAGAGAGAGATGAGTGAGTTGGTGTTAAGTGTGTTATGATAACTCTCTAGATTAGTGTGTATTTATAGACAAGTTAAGATGGTATTACCCAATGGTTAAAATGTAGTGAAGATATTAGACATGGCAAGATCACCCAAGATCTCAAGTACATGGTGTTGCCCCCTAGGCAACCGATCGGTTTGGGGGGGGGGTCCTCTTGTTCGATTTTAAGTAGAAGGTTAGGAGTTTAGTTAAGGTTAACTAAGTTAGTTTAGGTTTTAAACTCTGTTAGTTATAAGTAGCGTGTTATGACGGGTGTTAGGGTAACCAGGGACCCTAACTGGCTCAGAAAAAGAGTAATAATAAAAATAGTATTGTTTTCATGTTCCGGGTAAAGTCCGGGTGTCCGGTTGGATAGTAATCCGTTAAAGTGCTACAAAAGACTTTAAAGTGTCATTATTACATTTTAGTGACACATTTTGTTTTCCCGACACTTTAGAAAGTGTCTAGTGATATTTTCTCATTTCTGGCACTTTACTAGTCAGCTAGAAGCTGGTTAAATTGTTAAAGTGCTGTGTCTGGTACTTTAAAGTACGTTTTGGCACATCCGAATCAGTGTATCTTATCCCCTAGAGACGCGGTAACACAACCCTTATATCCTACACTCACTACCAGTGTAGCCAAAATATATGAGGCTCTTAACAGGCCTTGAGGCAGTATTTGCCTGATGCTGGTTATATCAGCATGTTCACTGTGTATCCGTTTGGTGCTACTGTGCTTTTTGTGCATCATGTTTGTCACTAGGGTTCAGCATGTAAATAATGTAGTGACAGCAAATAAAGTATGACGCAAGTAAGTGCATGTATCAGTATGCAGGTAGCAGTTCATCAGCTAGTTCAATCAAGCACAGTAATCAAGTAGTAATTAATCATTAATTAAGTTGTACGGATACCTGGTTTTGTGCGGGTTGTCACATGCCAAATATACATGTTGAAGAGGTATGGTCCCAATTCCTTGCCAACATGGCAAGGACCATACCACTTTCTCCATCCTACATGGCGTTGACATCAGCCGCACCATCCAGAAGCTTCTAGAAGCTTCTGGAAAATATCCAGGTGACACCAAAGATACTCCATGGGACATAAAGGACAACACGTGTCACCAACCACCAAGCGCCAAGTAGACCTGCGACAGGTCAGGGAGCAGCCAGACAACTTCAGTACGATGTTTCCACATTCGGCAAATAAGGACGCACCACGTGTACCACTACACTGACCGCAGCAGAGGAGACCAAGGGGATATTCCCCTTGGTCGGACAGCTGGCACGCGTCTACAGCTGGCGTCGCTGCTCCTTCCCTCTTTCACCACCCGGCTATAAATAGGACCTTTCATCATCCAGGTTGATCATCTTGCTCTCACTATTCTCACACTTAACACACACTGATTATCCTTCCTCGGAACAGTACTTATTCTCACGCCGGAGCCTGGTTAAGAGGGAAACCCCCATATTCCCCTCTTAACGAGACTGACGGTTGCTGTTTTGCAGGAGACGGTCATCTTACGAGTAGGAAGAGAGATTGAACCCACGGAAGAAGTAACCCCACTGATTAACCATAGTGTTAACCAGTGTTTCATCATTGGCGCCATCCGCTTTTAGCAAAACCACTCTCATCTCTTTTTCCTTTCACAAAACTCGTCAAAATGGCTGAAAACAACCCTTCCCACCAAGTCGATGGAGACGTTTCTTCCTTCGAACTCGTTTCGGACAACATACACGTCCAGCGAGGCCCAAGGAACGAAGCTATCCAAGAAGGGCCACCAAACATGGAGTTTCCCAGCATTTTCGGGAGCACATCCAGGGTTGCTATTCAAAACGCACCTGGTCCCGTTTTTCAAACTCCAACCAGAATCATCACTCAGACCACAAATGGAGCTACGTTTCAACCTCCATCAGAGGTAGTCCAACCGACACCACCAGTACAAACTCAGAGCCATGGAGCTGGTCCCTCAGCTCCATCGGACCAAGCACAACTGAACTTCTCAGCATTATTGGGGCTACCCGAAGGAAAAACTCTGGCTTCCTGGTATGCCGAGCAAGTGGCGTCGATAAATCTTGTTTACACACAACTCAGCGCGCAGCAGGCACTGCTTCAAGCACAAGCTCACCAGTCGGCATTTGTCACTCCACCGCAAAGGCCTTTGAGCGCGCCTATGCCTCAACAGACCAACGCATACACCCTGCGTCCTGAGTCAGTACCTCCACCGCACGTCAGAAGGCCAAGCGCGCATGACACGCGCGATACTTATGGTGAAACGGAAAGCAACTATGTGCAGTATTCCAACCAACCGAAGAAGCCGATACAAAGTCGCTTAGGTCCGCGCAACATAAACGACGAATTTGAAAACGATGAAGAGACGCGCACAGTGTTCAGCAGGCTCCCACCAGAGCATGAAGCATACAAACCTCGCAAGCGTGCGGGTTATGACCCAAAAGCTGAGCATGATTTCACTCTAAGCTATCGTCCAGACGACATGGCTGAGAATTCGAAGTTCATCCGAGAGATCGCCACGGCCGACATAGACAAAACGAAATTGCCGCACAACGTGGGCAAATACAACGGGTTGACAGACCCAGATGATCACCTCCAAGTATTTAACGGCGCGGGAGCAACAGGCGGATGGAACTTGCCAACCTGGTGTCATCTTTTTGCTCAAACCTTCGTAGGCGCGGCGCGCATCTGGTTCGACAGCCTACCAGCAGGCAAAATCAAATCCTGGATTGATTTCCGAGAGAAGTTCCTGGCACACTTCTCCCAACAACGACGACACACCAGGGATCCAGCCGACTGTTTGAACATATACCGCAGAGACCACGAAAGCGTAGAAGATTTCATTACTCGGTATAACAAAGAATGTTTAGAGATTGGCGACTTACCCGAGAAGATGATGCGCGCACACTTTATGCGGGCAGTCAAGTGCGATGATCTAATCAAGCGTGTAAAAGGTAGAGACGGAGGACCCAAAGATTGGGAAGCCTTCATAGAGGCGGCCAAAACCATCGCGCAGTCAGACAGGCAGTTGACCGGTGACGACCACCGTCAGCGCAATTACAATCACGCCGACCGAAACAGTAGGAAAGGCAGAAACCAATCTTGGAGAGCACCCGGTCACAGAGACAGGAGCCCAGTAAGAGAAGACGCGCGTCATACGATCAACCAAATCGCACACCGAAAAGAGGTGAAAAAGGAAAACCGGGAGAAGCAGTGGACACTCCTAACAAAAACCCCTTCAGAAGTCTTGGCGACCGAGAACCACCAGTTCAAGCCACCACTGCAGATGCGCAACAAGAGGGGCCAAGACCCGAATCTTTTCTGTGACTTCCACAAGGACACCGGCCACATAACCGACGATTGTTTCAGCCTCAAACAAGAGATCGAAAGGGCTTTAAGAGACGGAAAATTAACTCACCTGGTCAAAGGTGGCAAGCGTGATTACCGTCAGATCCAACGAAGAGAGGAAGGGCCGGACAACAAAAAACTCCGGAAGTTAGAAACACACATGGTTCAGGGAGGTCCACGAAGGCCAAGAAGAAATTACAACAAGCGTGCGCAAGATGACTCATGGCGCGAGAAACAAGTCGTTTTCCCAGTTGTCAGAGGAGGCCCACGAGAGAGACGACCCATAGTCATCTCAGGCGTCATTGGGCATTATCAAACAGATTACATCTTCATTGATCCAGGGAGCACTGCGGATATCATATATGAACAATGTTTTAATCAGTTCGATCAGGAGGACAAAGCGCGTTTAGAACCAGTTGACTACCCGCTCACTGGTTTCTGCAACGAAGCCGTTTTTCCTCTAGGACAAATATCATTCCCAGTGTTGCTCTCGGACGGAAGAAACTCACGAACAGAAGAAGTCACCTTCATGGTACTGCCGGCACATTCAAGACACGATATTCTACTGGGAAGAGAATCCCAAGGTGATTTCAGCATGATCTGCTCTGGCCCACATTCCGCAGTGGGATTTCCAACAGAAACGGGAGTAGCCATCATCTACGCAAGCAAAGAAGTATTAGCGACGGACGAGCTACGGCCTACAAAGACAAGGAAACCAGAAACACGCCAAGAAGCCGAAAAGTGGGTGCTAAACAGTGCATACCCGGAACAGACAGTAACCCTGGGACCTGCAATGTCCGATCTAACGCGCGCGGCGCTAAAAAAACTGTTGTTCCAAAACATGGATGTCTTTGCCTGGACGCCAGCAGACATGGTGGGCGTCCCCAGACACATTGCGGAACACCGCTTAAACGTATCGGAAGAAGCCAAACCGGTGGTACATGGTAAGCGCCACTTGGGAGACATAAAGCATGATGCCATGAAGGAACAAGTGATAGAGCTGCTAAACGCAGGGATCATCCGAGAGGTCCGGTATCAAACATGGGTGGCAAGCCCAGTGATGGTCCAGAAGAACAATGGCAGCTGGAGGATGTGCGTCGATTACAAAGATCTGAATAAGGCGTGTCCGCGCGACTGTTACGCCTTACCAGACATCGACGAAAAGATCGATTCCCTGGCCACATTCCGATGGAAATGTTTCCTTGATTGCTACAAAGGGTACCACCAGGTACAAATGGCCGTGCAAGATGAGGACAAGACCGCGTTCCGCACACCAACGGGGCTCTACTGCTACACCAAAATGCCTTTTGGTCTTAAAAATGCGGGCGCGACTTACCAACGGCTCATGAACGAAACCTTTCAAGACGCCATCGGCAAGTACATAGAAGTGTATATGGATGATCTAGTTATCATGAGCAAGGAGGAAAGTGCAATGTTGCTGAACATCCAAAAGACGTTTGACACTCTGCGCGGAGTCAGCATCAAGTTAAACCCGGCGAAATGCTCCTTTGGCATGGAGGAGGGGAAATTCCTGGGTTTCATTGTTACGAAAGATGGTTTCCAGGTGAACCCCGACAAGGTACAAGCAATAGAACGCATGCCGTCACCGTCGACGATCAAGGAGATGCAAAAATTGGCAGGACGTTTGGCAGCACTCAACCGCTTCCTAGCCAATCACGCGGCAAAATCATTTCCGTTTATAAAAACTCTCCGAAACTGCATGAAGAAGAGTCAATTTCAGTGGACTCCGGAAGCTGAAAGCGCTTTCCGCGAGATGAAAGACTGCCTCATCAAGCTACCAACCTTAACCGCCCCAGTCAAGGGTGAACCTCTGGTACTATACTTGTCTGCCTCCGACAGGGCAGTGGGAGCAGTGTTGCTGGTCGATCGGCAGGGCGTCCAGACGCCGGTCTATTATGTGTCACGAACTCTAACCGACCCAGAAACCCGGTACGCGATCATGGAGAAACTAGTGCTCGCACTAATTCATGCATCAAGAAGGCTGCGCAGGTACTTTGCCAATCACGTCATTCACGTGCTAACAAACTACAACATTGGCAACATACTCGCAAGGCCAGAAATTTCAGGGAGACTAGCCAAATGGGCGATAGAGCTCGGGGGTCATAACGTAGTATTCAGACCAAGACCGGCAATCAAGGGCCAAGTGCTCGCAGATTTCATGACCGAAGTACCAGACGACAAAGATCGAGAATGTAAGGCACTGGAAAAGGCCGAGAAACAGCAAGTGGACGAACCATGGCTACTGTACACGGACGGTGCGTCCAACGAGGATGGCGCAGGTGCTGGTCTCCGGCTGGTGAGCCCCGATAAACACGAGTTCACCTATGCCATACGCCTGGATTTTAAAAGCACAAACAACGAAGCCGAATACGAAGCCTTCCTTGCTGGGCTACGATTGGCAATCAAAATGGGCGTACGACACATCGAGGCACACGTAGACTCCATGTTAGTGGTAAGCCAAATCAACGGAGAATACGAAGCCAGAGGAGACACGATGGCACTTTACCTGAGCCAAGCAAAGACACTGTTGCAGACCTTCTATTCCTACAAAGTACATCACATCAATAGAAGCGAGAACAAGCCAGCAGACGCGCTGAGTAAACTCGCCTCCACAAGCTTTCAGCATCTGGCAAAGGATGTACGAATAGAAGTTTTGAGCAATCCGTCAGTACCACTTCGAGAAGTAAGCGTCGTCCAATTAGGAACAACGTCTTGGATGACTCCGATAATCACATATCTCCAAACTGGAGTACTCCCGGAGAACAAGGCAGAAGCAAGGAAAGTCCAGTACAAATCCGAACATTACCAGATGGCTGATGGGATCTTGTACAGAAAATCATACCTTGGGCCTTTGTTAAGATGTGTTGACCCCGAAGACGCACGGTATTTGATCAGAGAAGTGCATGAGGGAATCTGTGGCATACACGCCGGCCCAAGAATGGTGGTAGCGAAAGTCATGAACGCGGGATACTATTGGCCCGGAATGCACTTAGACGCGGTCAAGGAGTTGAGGAAGTGCAGCGGATGTCAAAGGCATGCACCCAAAACAATGCGTCCCAAGAACGAGTTGGTACCGGTCACCACCGCGTGGCCTTTTCAACAATGGGGAATAGACATGGTCGGACCATTTCCCGAAGCCCCAGGAGCTGTCAAGTTTATAATAGTCGCAGTCGACTATTTCACTAAATGGGTAGAGGCAAAGGCCCTCGCGTCGACCACAGCCACCGTCGTCAAGAAATTCATTTGGGAGCAAATCATATGTCGTTTCGGTTTGCCCCTCAAGATCATCACAGACAATGGAACCAACTTTGCCGAAGATAACCTTCAAAAGTGGTTTAAAGAACTACACATCGAGCATACCTTCTCCTCGGTCGCGCACCCGCAGGGGAATGGTCAAGTCGAAGCCGTCAACAAAAGCATCGTCGACGGAATCAAGGCAAGGTTAGGAGAAAAGAGAAGAGGATGGGTGGACGAGTTGCCCAGCATTTTGTGGGCACACAGAACGATGCCCAAAACAAGCAACGGAGAAACACCGTTTAGCTTGGTTTACGGGTCAGAGGCAGTAATACCAGCAGAGATAGGACTACCATCACCTCGAATGCTCTCTATGAACTTGATCAACAACGAAGAAGAAAGGAGGATCGACCTCGACCTCCTAGAAGAGAGAAGGGAAATGGCAGCCATCAACGAAGCCAAATATAAATCGAAGCTGGAAAAATATTACAACTCCAAAGTCCGAATCTGCACCTTCAACCCGGGAGACTATGTCCTCAGAGACAACGAGGCTTCAAATGCAGAAAAGCCCGGGAAGCTGGCCCCCAAGTGGGAAGGCCCATACGTCATAGACACCGTGCTCGGCAAAGGAGCCTATAAGCTGCGCACCATCGACAACAAGGACGTTCCTCGCACATGGAACGCCCAACAGCTGAGAAAGTGCTACCTGTGAAATGTAATAGCAATGGCCAAGTCGCCAACACATTTATGATAATACAAGAAGTGTTTGGCTATATTCTTACTTTCCTTGTCATAACTGCATATATTACTTCGGGCATACACGAAAACATCAATGGCTCGACCATTAGGAAACGTTGTAGACCTCCAAGGCCTGTCACGAAACGAGTGCACGGCCGGGTCAGAAACACAACTAAAGCCTAACAAACGCCAAACGAGTACTTCGTGCCCACATAAACACGAACACATCGAAAACAGGAAACATTGTAAGCACCCCCAAGGCTGAGCACAGCTGGGTCCACACAAATAACCTGTAAACTCGATCACTTCGTACTCACGATCCAACCTGCGCACAAATACGACAGAATAAAACGTTGTAAAAAACACAACACAACCTGTCAGCGCCATTATTCATTCGTGATACCTGAATCAAAGTAATTCAACATGCACATATTATGACGATAACGAATTCGCATAAAAACAAGACAATTGTAAAAATAACACATATCCAAACACAGCCGTATATCCACAATAATACACAAGGAAATTAAAATTGTTTTGTCGAGATTGGCAAAACAAGACCACCTAAGGTCATACGCGGCGCGCAGGCCGGAAACCTTCATTCAGGTTGACTAGGCCCAACACCTCCAGTCGCACCACCTTCATCACCCAACGCGCCTTTCAGCATAGCAACACCATCCGGCCTCCGAGCCAGCTTTTTCGCAGCTTTAATCACTGCAAATTCCAAGGACGAAAACTCTTGCCTTTTCGCGGCGTAAGCACCAGTGCAATCTTCTTTCCACAGCTCGAAATGGTGTTCTTTCTCCTTATTTATGGCCGCAGCCCTGCCTTCGTTGTATCCATCCTTGCGACCACTGCTGTACCCAGCTTGCCCCAACTCATACATATAATGGGCAAGCTCGTGAGAATTAACGATGCGTTCAGCAATCTACAAAAAACACGCAAGTAAGGGACAATTTACGACAGCCAAAATAAAGAAGGTACAAGAAATTACCAGAGGCACCGCGCGTGAAAGTAACCATTTACAATCAGCAGACATCTCCTCAGCAAGGAGTTCAGCGGCTTGGCACTCAGCAGTCTTCTCTTGAAGAAGACGTTCAGAAGTCTCGCATCGCCTCGCCAAAACCTCCAGCTTAGCGATGCGTTCAACATACTCTGCCTCTTTCTTCTCAAACCTCATGCGCTCCTGATGGGCCTCATCCGCAATATCTTTCTTTTCACCAGATAAACGAGTAATCGTGTCACGTTGCGTTTTAAGCTCAACATTGGTACGCTCGCATGCCGTTTCCCAATTTTTCTGCTTTTCAGCATTGGTTTTCTTCTCCTGGGCAAGTTTTCCCTCGGCGTCAGCAACCCTCCACTCCAACCCCTTTTTCTCAGCATTGAACTTCTCCTTTTCTTCGGCAAACAGCCTCTTGTCATTCTCAAACTCCATAACGTCCTCCCCCAGCTGTTTCCACTCACGGACAATCTCCTGAGTGGTAGAGAAAAAGTTAACCCCGGCCTGAACATGATCATCCAACAATGCAAACCGGCGGCGTTTCCTCTGAAACATCCTTTCAGCTGGGGGGAGAGCCAACGAGTAGAACTCATGACAATTGTCAGGGTTGTCCATCCTAGAACCCTGGGTCAAGTTCCAACGGGGGACATACGGAAGCCCGTCACAAGCAGGATTTGTGGTATCAAAGGAGTCAGCATGAAATTTTCCAAACTGAGGGCTGCGGACAGCACCCGAAGTTGCACCACCACCATCGCCTGGAGGACGTTTGGTATACACAGTTTGATGAGGAGTAGTTTCACTCACCTCTACTTCCAACTCAACATTCTTACCGCGATCACCACCAGCACCACCGCCCGCAGCACCACCTGCGTCACCACCACCGCCCGCAGCACCGCCTGCATCACCACCACCTTCCGCAACCTGCTCAACCGCCGCAGTCTTTTCCTGCCCGTCAGGAGTATCATGAGGGGGAGACAACCCAAATATCCTAGACGGCGGAGACGCAGGAGGTGTTATCTTGGAAATATCAATCTTGTGCCCACTTTGGGCTGTTTTGGTACCTGCTCCAAGACGAGCAGAGCATATTCAAAGGAAAAGACTAACAAATAAGAACGTATGAGACATTGAGAAAAATTAAAGCGAATACCAGAAGCCTCATAGATCTTCTGCAGCAAGTCACTCGGTTTCTCAGCAAAAATGCCCATGTCAATGTCCGACTCTGAAGGGGCAGGTGGATTCTCTTTCTGAAGTTTAATCTTCTTCGCGGCAAGCGCAGCTGCAGCCTGCTCGTCAAGTTTTCGTTTCCTATCATCGAACACCTTCTTCTGCATAATCTCGGTCAGAGTGGCACGGTCCTCAGGGTCCGACTCAGGGTGTCTCTCTTCAACCCCTAAACCAGGCAACGTGTCAGACACGACAACATAATCAAGGACACGAGCAGTGTGAAGTCGCTTACGAGGAGACTTAGAGGAGGTCCCTTCAGCCCTTTTTCCTTTCCCCTCAGCCCTGTCAGTTTTCGATTTCCTTCTCGTCTCCAATGGATTAACAGCCTCGACCGGAATATCCACATTTTCCTCCACAAGCTCATTCACCGGCTCTTGCACAGCCCCTTGCACCGGACCTGCACGCGCGGAAGGGGATGTTAGGTCTTCCAACGATCTGCCTGAACCATCACTCGAGAGAACGATAACTTCTTCTCGAGCAGAATCAAATGAATCACCCTCATTGTCAACATCCTCACCTAACACAGTGTTCACATAAGCAGTGAAACTCCCATCACTTGGGTGCAGAAACCGGTGGCGGATCTGATCCAACCAAGGTCCCTTATCAGTCTTCGGTATCGCTTCAACCATCGCACCCGGAGCATCGGGATCCAAAACATTCATCAATGAGAACCCCACTGTAAAAAGGAAGAAATGAAGCAATACAAAACTAATACAACCAAAGGAAACACAAAAGGGAAAGACAGAACAAACGTACACCGCCCACTATGACCATAAACCGGAACACCGAGGGGATTTTTAGGCACCCACTTCAAACTCATCCCCGCACCAACCAACGCCATCTCCTCAAGCTGAATTATCGGCGTAGCTTTCCGGGTCAACCTCTTATACCACTCCTGGTTAGCAAAGTCTGCAACCACATCCACCTTTGGGATACCCTCACCCACAGATCTGTAGTGCATATCCACAGGAACAACCCCCCGGCGAATAAAGAAAAACTTTTGCTTCCAGTCATGTATACCCTTCAACGGCACAGAACAAACTGGCGTCACACCGGTACGAGCACTGAAGGAGTAAAACCCATTTGTATACGTCACGGTGTAGAAAACGTTGAACATCTCGAACGTCGGGTCTAACCGGTTGGCCATACAAACGAACTCAAAATGAGTGATACGAGGAAGCCCGATGGCATTTATTTGGGAAATATGGAGACCATAGCCCCTCAAAACGTCGGCAGTGAACCGAGTCATCGGGAGTCTAAAGCTACCTTCCCGGAAGAAAGCAGCATACAGGGTCATGTACCCAGGAGGGGCATCCATGGCAGTAGAACCTGCAATAGGGTATTGAGCACCCCATTCAGGCAGAAAACCCATCTCCCTCACCAGATTCTGAAATTCCTCCTCTTTCCAACCAATCACCGCTTGATCCGGACCGGGAGGAGTCCTACCCTTATTCCTTTTCTTCTTCGAGATAGGATTTGAAGTAGACATGACGGAAAATAGGGAAAGGAAGGCGATGAACTCAAAGGTTGAAAGAAAAAGATAAGAGAAAATGAGGAAATTCCGGGATTCAAATTTTGAAAAGTGAAGAACAGAGGAGACCGCCTTGGTATTTATACCCATCGCATTTAATGCGATGGGCAGCGAACCGCCAGAGGTACAGGAAAAGACTCAATCAGGGCGAGACACGTCAGAGGAGAGAGACGACGCCATCATCTTTTTTCGGAAAAGTAGGCAACAACCACCTGCCACTATGACGTGAAGTAACTGACGTGACTGAAAAGGCGCCTGTTCAACTGACACCAGGCTGTCACGTCAGTCACTCTTCCTGAAGACAACACTCATAGAAGCGCCAAAACCCATGCGCCATGCGTCATGCGTCCATTTGGCTCACTTCCGCAAGGAGTCAAAACCCATGCGCCATGCGCCATGCGTCCATTTGGCTCACTTCCGCAGAGAGTCAAAACCCACGCGGCATGCGTCGTGCGTCCATTTGGCTCACTTCCGCAACGAGTCAGAACCCATGCGCCACGCGTCATGCGTCCATTTGGCTCACTTCCGCAAGAAGTCAGAACCCATGCGCCACGCGTCATGGGTCCATTTGGCTCACTTCCGCAAGGAGCCAGAACCATGCGCCATGCGTCATGCGTCCATTTGGCTCACTTCCGCAAGGAGTCAGAACCCATGCGCCATGCGTCATGCGTCCATTTGGCTCACTTCCGCAAGGAGTCAGAACCCATGCGCCATGCGTCATGCGTCCACTTAACTCACTTCCGCAAGAAGACAAAAACCCCACGTCATAACAAACATAACCTTCATAAGTCCAGAATCCCTCCTAGATGATCAACTCACCTAGAAGGCACACTGGACTGGGGGGACTTGAAGAGGTATGGTCCCAATTCCTTGCCAACATGGCAAGGACCATACCACTTTCTCCATCCTACATGGCGTTGACATCAGCCGCACCATCCAGAAGCTTCTAGAAGCTTCTGGAAAATATCCAGGTGACACCAAAGATACTCCATGGGACATAAAGGACAACACGTGTCACCAACCACCAAGCGCCAAGTAGACCTGCGACAGGTCAGGGAGCAGCCAGACAACTTCAGTACGATGTTTCCACATTCGGCAAATAAGGACGCACCACGTGTACCACTACACTGACCGCAGCAGAGGAGACCAAGGGGATATTCCCCTTGGTCGGACAGCTGGCACGCGTCTACAGCTGGCGTCGCTGCTCCTTCCCTCTTTCACCACCCGGCTATAAATAGGACCTTTCATCATCCAGGTTGATCATCTTGCTCTCACTATTCTCACACTTAACACACACTGATTATCCTTCCTCGGAACAGTACTTATTCTCACGCCGGAGCCTGGTTAAGAGGGAAACCCCCATATTCCCCTCTTAACGAGACTGACGGTTGCTGTTTTGCAGGAGACGGTCATCTTACGAGTAGGAAGAGAGATTGAACCCACGGAAGAAGTAACCCCACTGATTAACCATAGTGTTAACCAGTGTTTCATCACATGTGTAACTTAGTTATCTAAACGAGTCAAACTGTTGACGGAGGTGTAAATGAGTTTGTAGTCAAAATGTAAACTTGTTGGCGGTTTGTAATTAATGGTTAATTGGGGTGCTCATTGAGTTAATGAGTTGGCGAGTTGACATTATAAAATATCATTTGTTCTAATTTTTGTTGGGTTGACGGGTCGGTCTGTTTATTTTTTTTTTTTGGACCACAGTCGGTTTGTTTAATTAAATAAGCTAAACATTTAAATCTAAATGACTAAACACACCGCCACCGCAGTTTTAGTCCTTGTGGTTTGGTCCATTTTGTCAATTTAGTCCAAAGGTTTCATTTTTCGGCTGTGTCCAAAAAGGTTTCACCGTTGCCATTTTAGTCCACTGGGTTAACTTATCTATTTTTTCTGTTAACAAGAAAGACAATTCGGTCATTTTATATGACCGAATTGCCCTTCTAGTTAACAGAATTACATATAAAATGTCCGAATTGCCCTTCCCGTTAACAGAAAAAATGGATGAAGTTAACCCAGTGTAGAGGTGCACAAACCGGTTAATTTTAATAACCGGACCGGTTAACCGGTTATACCGGTTAATTTGACTTTTTGACTTTAACCGGTTAATGCTTTAACCGGTTATTACTTTAACCGGTTATTTTATTAACTGGTCCGGTTAATTACTTTAACCGGTCCGGTTAATTAACCGGTTATTTTCGGTTAAAAACCGGTTTTTTTTGCCTTTTTTTTGAATTTTTCGGTTATTTTTTCGGTTAACCGGTCTATCGGTTAAAAAACCGGTTTAAAAAAACCGGTTAATAACCGGTTATTATACTAAAAACTTGTAACCGGTTACTAACCTACGGTTAAAAATAACCACTAACCGGTTATTCCTAAATCGGTTATTAACCGGTTACGGTTTCGGTTAATAACCGGTTACGGTTAATTAACCGGTTATTTTGAACACCTCTAACCCAGTGGACTAAAATGGTAACGGTGAAACCTTTTTGGACCCACAGACGAAAAATGAAACCTTTGGACTAAACTAATAAAATGGTCCAAACCACATGGGCTAAAATGAAATTTAACTCTTTAATTTTAATAATCTTATTTGGTGTTGTATGGAAATATGAAACCTAAACTTGAGGCATGTTGTAGAAAACATGAAGTCCTAAATCCTAATAACTACTCTCATTGTCACGAAACCGGCATGCAACATCCCACATGGAAGAATTTCTTGAACCGAATATCATCATTTGAACGAAAGCTCTAAACCGGCACCGAGTAGCTAACATGTGGAACCGAGCCTGATTGATACTAATTATCCGGTCCATCCTCGGTCTCAACATTCAGTCTCGATCCAATCTGATTTCCAACCTATGCCCGGTCCTTAAGTAAACGATTTAAACATGTACATGTGAAGACAACCCATTAAAATAAACAGATTAAACAAGGCTCCCACTATCTGTACACTCAGTTTGCCTATCTGCACACTTAGGGTTTAAATACGCTGCGTATTGACCAATACGCAGCGTATAGGGTTAACCCAATAACCCTATACGCTGCGTATTGACCAATACGCAGCGTAGGTAGACCATAGATCCCAGTGCCTGATAACCAATCATTGCACAGAAAACAAGGTTCGTATACGCTGCGTATTGACCAATACGCAGCGTATAAGAAAGACCATTTTTGTCAGTTTTCGAAACTTCAGGGACCTTTTTGTAAATTTTCGAAACACCAGGGACCATTTTTGTAAATTTACGAAATTTCAGGGACCACTTGTTTCAAGTTTCGAAACTCTAGGGACCATTTTTGTAAAAATTGAAACTTCAGGGACCAAAGTGTAAATATATCAAAAATGGGTAAAAAGGGGGTCTTCATTAAAGAACCGTCCCTTGCATGGATCGAACTCGTGACCTATTGTTTAGAACCGCAACGCCTTAACCAGTTTATCCTCCGTCTCGGAGCTGTTAGAATATGAAACTTAATCCTTATATACACTAGTTAGGTTGTGGGTATGACGTCGACCAACAAGTCTTTTTGTATCGCACATGCCGTTATTTGTAAAGAACGAAGGGGTAACTACGTGTGGGTGCTTGAGCGGATCAAGTCAATATTGCATGAATGTATGATGCCGCGTGTGATAGTCACAGATAGGGAGCTTGCCCTAATTAACGCATGTTCTAAAGTATTCCCGAACGCAACCAGGCTTCTATGCCACTTTCACATCCAACAAAATATAGCTAGACAGTGCAAGAAAGGGTTCGATAAAGAAGATTGGGGAAATTTATGTCGTACTGGCGGAGATTGTGCGAATCTTCATCAGAGCCCATGTACAAGTACAACTTGGAGAAAATGTATAACCGACTCGTGGTTGCCAACCGAGAAAGTAAGTGTTCCTTCAACAAACGACTCACCCAATCTATTATATTTTACACACGCTTTTACATTTCATTATTTTATTTTTGCAGGTGTCTATGATTACGTCTACGAAAACTGGCTCAAAGACTATAAAGAAATGTTCGTTTATGCGTGGACCGATAAGTGTCGCAACTTTGGTCAGCGCACCACCAACAGAGTTGAGAGCCAGGACGCAAATTTAAAAAGATACATTACGCGCGGGAGTTCATTGGAGCGAATAGCAAGATGCGTCATTGATATAGTTGAAACTCAGTACGATGAAATACAAAAAAAGTTTCACAGAGAGCATCGAAAAAACGATGAACCACCACAGACACCGACTGTTGGACAACCTACGTGGAAAGGTTTCCCATGAAGCACTTGATTTGCTGGCAAAAGAGCTATTAAGGAAGATGGAGGTGTTGCGGAAACTTAACGCATCATGTGGTTGCCATATGTGGCTTGGCTATGGATTGCCGTGTGCTTGTAGGCTGGAAAACTACAAATGTACAGGTAAAAAATATTAAAACTACAAACCTTTTGTTATTTTGTACGATTTAGCTGTTTCTCACACCGTATTAACTTAACTGTGCAGGGCGTATGATACAACTCGACGACATAGATGTATTCTGGCGTAAGTTTGACTTGCTCCCGTGTAAACTGGTAGCCGAGGAGGTCGATGTTGTAGCAGAGCTAAATAATGTGCGGCAACATTTAGAGGCGCAGTCCCCCGTTCAGCAAAAGAGTTTGCTTTCAAAGATAAAAGCAGTCTTCACCCCGAAATCGTCAACCAAGAAACCACCGATCGTCCAGCAAAATACTCGCGGTCGGCCAACATCAAAGAAAGTACAAGAAAGGCTAGATGAAGCTGCGAGGTTAGACGAAGCTGCGAGATACAGCTCCTATGGCGAGGACAGCAACGTATATACCGCTTCCCCCAAACATAGGTACGATTTACCCCGACACAGCTCATAGGTACCGTCAGAGGGCTCTCGTGGAACTGGTTCGGTTGTAAAGTCTGAAAAACCTAAAATGCAACGAAACAGTTCAACGAGTTATAAAAAGAAGGAGACACAGGATGATAAGGGTTTTCCATTAATGAAGGGGGACGAGCACTTGTTAAGCATTGAGAGGTTTAAGGATCAAATTCCATCAGAGTTTCACTCTTACATATCGCGTATACAAGATGTGACCCCAGACTGTCATTGTGGGTACAGGTCTGTGGCTGTCGGGTTAGGTTTTCTGGAACACGCATGGCCCAATATTCGAAGAGATTTACTACTGGAGATTGACCATAACGAGGCGCGTTGGAAGCATGTATTCGAAACATATAACAAAGGAGACTTTAAACGAATACGTAAGAGCATCGAATGGCATTCATTGAAAGCGTGTGGTCCAAGTCACTGGATGGAAATGCCCCAGGTAGGGCTTCTCGTAGCGCAAAGGTATAATATTGTCCTCCACGTGCTAAGCATCGAATGGAGCACTACCATCTTCCCATTAACGGATGCCCCACTAGATCCACGACCTCAAGCGATAACGCTCGTACATGTTGACGGGGGACACTTCATACATGCTAAGTTGGAAGGAGACTACCCCATGCCTTTAGCGACCCCGTTGTGGTTGACACATCGATCAATAGCTGCGGAACGGTGGGAAGAAATGTATAGACCGCGGTTACAGCACTACTACGAGTTAATCAATCCTAAAGCAGACAAAGACAGAGAACCGAGTATAAATGATATCGAAGATTAACCGGAAACTTTTATTTTTGTAAATTGTAGAATTTTTTTAATTTATAAAGTTTGTATCATTTTTAATTTTTATAATTCAAATAATATCATTTTTAATTAATTTTTAATTTATAATTCATATTTTTATAAACATAATTTTTGTATTATTTTTAGCTTTTCTAAATTATATTTGTGCCATTATTTATCAAAAAATATTGTTTTCTATAAATACAAACCAAGGAAAACACAAAAAAAAAATGGACCTATACGCTGCGTAGGGATCCCTACGCATCGTATGATTAGCAAATGACAATAAAGCCCCTGTTTTTAGCTTCCTTTAGCCTCAGAACAAGGGTAAAAAGGTAAAATGGCAAACAAATAGGGAGCGTATTGATCCATACGCATCGTATGTCAAAGGCGGACAATTTTCCCCCCAAATCAAAGTTTAAAAATATAAATATGTTAAATTACGTTTTTGCCCTTCTGTTAGGGCTATACGGGGCTGACTATAAGGGCAAAAAGGTCATTTTCTGACCTTTATATACGCTCCGTATGGCTCTCTACGACGCGTATATAAAGGTCATGACAATGACCTTTATACCCTTCTATCCATGCTTCGTATAGGCTCAACAGAAGGGTATATAGGTCATTCTCCTGACCCTTAAATACGCGTCGTAGAGATCCATACGGAGCGTAGATAAAGGTCAGAAAATGACCTTTTTGCCCTTATAGTCAGCCCCGTATAGCCCTATAGGAAAGGCGAAATGGTAATTTCACAAGTCAAACACCTTTTTTGACTTTTGCATACGCTTCGTAGGGGCCTCTACGATGCGTATAGGTTCTGATTTAAATCAGGAAAACCCCTACGCATCTCTGTTCTTCCCCAAATTACACACACAAAATACAGAGACATACGAAGGCGACTACGTATTTACGACCGTATACACGCGAATTCGAAGTATAAACGAGGTACATTCTCAACCTATTTAACTAATTTTGATTTTTTTTTAGTATTTTATCCGTAAATTAGGGGTGTATCTTAGGTAAATTAGGGTTTACAGTGAATTAGGGGTGTTTGTTTGATTTGTTTGATTGTTGTGTCTAGTTGCTTTACATGTCTACGGTTTACAGTGAATTAGGGCTTGAGTAGATTTGTTTAGAAAATGCGACAGGAGATTCTCTCAATAGCTTCACCCAGGGAAACTGTGCCTGATTTTAATCTGCTGTTTCAGTGTTTGAAGATGATTAATCTTGTATCTGTTCTTTATTTGGGCGATGAATGTTTTAAGAATCTGATTTCCGGGTGTCCGGTTTTGGAAGAATTGTTTTTGGATAGACAACTTATAGAGTTATAGGTCAGTTTGATAATATGGAGAGGTGTATGGTTATTTCACCATCTTTGAAGAGGTTAGGGTTGTCCTTTGCTATGGGTGTTAGTGGGAATTTAAACAGAAAATATATATTTTTAAACAGAAAATATATATTTTTTTAAACTTAAATTATTTTTTTTAAAACAGAAAAATGGAGGAAATGAATTTAGAAGAAAATATTCCGGAGCAGCCGCAGCGGAAGCGGCGGGCGCGTCCACCGCCGGATCCTCTCGAGAATCACCCGTATTTGGAGTTTCCTCCGGAGTCCGACGCTGCTCTCCGTTGCGAGAAGCTTCAGAAGATGCATGTTGGTGAACATTTTGCGGTTTCTTGGAAAACCCTCCGGAAGCTCGAGTTTGAAGATTGGGCGCGGGGGTTTGTTCCCCTTGAATCACCGTGGGATCGTCTGTTTGAACTATCGGTTATGCTGACCTACAGGGAGATACTGGTCGAGTTTCTGTCGTCGTTCGAGTTTAATCCTCGTCGGCAAGATCAGGTTGAGGACCCTGCGCAGCCCCCTCCCCCGCCCGAGGTTTCTTTTCGCATGGCTGGCCAGGATCGTTCTATGTCACTTGCACAGTTTGCGGTGCATAGCGGTTTGTATACGGAGGCTGAGATTCGCTACGGATCTTTATACGAAGGTACATTTAACACAAATTTTGTATTGTTATTATTATTATTTTAATATATAACATTTAAGATTTAATATTAATTTAACGTTTAATAAACATTCGTGTAAACAGGGGCTAGTAATGGTTGATAAACCCACGCTATTAGGGTTTTGGGCTCTGATCGCTGACATCAGTCATTGGGACCACCAACAATCCAAGGGGAGGGTTACGCTGATTATGGATCCGCTCTTCAGGTACGTTAGTTATTAAACAGCTTTTTTTTAAACAGATTTTTTTTAAACAAAATTTCTTTTTAAACAGAAATTTATTTTAAACAGATTTTTTTTAATTATTTAGTCGAAGTCGAACGGTAACCGGCGTTTAAACGGCGTTTAAACCGGCAGCCGTTTGGGGCTGCGTTTGCAGCCATAAGGCGCGTACGGTCCTAACGAGCGTCGAAACTAAGTTCGTCGTTAAAATATATATTTCTTTATTATTTAGTCGAAGTCGAACCGTAAGGCGCGTAGGTCTCTAACGAGCGTCGAAACTAAGTTCGTCATTTTATATTTTAACGACGAACTTAGTTTCGACGCTCGTTAGGGACCGTTTGTGTCAATTTTTGAAACATCAGGGACCATTTTTGTAAAAATTGAAACTTCAGGGACCAAAGTGTAAATATATCAAAAAAGGGACCATTTGTGTCAATTTTTGAAACTCCAGGGACCATTTAAACAAAATTTCTTTTTAAACAGAATTTTTTTTTAAACAGAATTTTTTTTAATTATTTAGTCGAAGTTGAACCGTAACCGGCGTTTAACCGGCGTTTAAACCGGCAGCCATTTGGGGCTGCGTTTGCAGCCGTAAACCGGCGTTTAAACGGCTGCAAACACAGCCCCAAATGGCAGCAATTTCGCAGCCGTTTGCGGCTACGTTTGCAGCCGTTTAAACGCCCGTTTACGGCTGCAAACGCAGCCGTTTAAACGCCCGTTAGGGACCTACGCGACTTACGGTTCGACATGGACTAAATAATAAAAAAATAATATAATTTAACGACGATCTTAGTTTTGACGCTCGTAAGGCGCGTACGGTCCTAACGAGCGTCGAAACTAAGTTCGTTGTTAAAATATATATTTTTTTATTATTTAGTCGAAGTCGAACCGTAAGGCGCGTAGGTCTCTAATGAGCGTCGAAACTAAGTTCGTCGTTTTATATATTAACGACGAACTTAGTTTCAACGCTCGTTAGGGACCTACGCGCCTTACGGTTCGACTTCGACTAAATAATAAAAAAAATATAATTTAACGACGATCTTAGTTTTGACGCTCGTAAGGCGCGTAGGTCCCTAACGAGCGTCGAAACTAAGTTCGTCGTTAAAATATATATTTTTTATTATTTAGTCGAAGTCGAACCGTAAGGTGCGTAGGTCTCTAACGAGCGTCGAAACTAAGTTCGTCGTTTTATATTTTAACGACGAACTTAGTTTCGACGCTCGTTAGGGACCTACGCGCCTTACGGTTCGACTTCGACTAAATAATAAAAAAAAATATAATTTAACGACGATCTTAGTTTTGACGCTCGTAAGGCGCGTACGGTCCTAACGAGCGTCGAAACTAAGTTCGTCGTTAAAATATATATTTTTTTATTATTTAGTCGAAGTCGAACCGTAAGGCGCGTAGGTCTCTAACGAGCGTCGAAACTAAGTTCGTCATTTTATATTTTAACGACGAACTTAGTTTCGACGCTCGTTAGGGACCGTTTGTGTCAATTTTTGAAACATCAGGGACCATTTTTGTAAAAATTGAAACTTCAGGGACCAAAGTGTAAATATATCAAAAAAGGGACCATTTGTGTCAATTTTTGAAACTCCAGGGACCATTTAAACATAATTTTTTTTTAATTATTTAGTCGAAGTCGAACCGTAACCGGCGTTTAAACCGGCAGCCATTTGGGGCTGCGTTTGCAGCCGTAAACCGGCGTTTAAACGGCTGCAAACACAGCCCCAAATGGCAGAGATTTCGCAGCCGTTTGCGGCTGCGTTTACAGCCGTTTAAACGCCCGTTGACGGCTGCAAACGCAGCCGCAAACGGCAGTGAAATCGCGTTTAAACGCCCGTTAGGGACCTACGCGACTTACGGTTCGACATGGACTAAATAATAAAAAAATAATATAATTTAACGACGATCTTAGTTTTGACGCTCGTAAGGCGCGTACGGTCCTAACGAGCGTCGAAACTAAGTTCGTCGTTAAAATATAAAACGACGAACTTAGTTTCGACTCGTTAGGGACCTACGCGCCTTACGGTTCGACTTCGACTAAATAATAAAAAAAATATATAATTTAACGACGATCTTAGTTTTGCCGCTCGTAAGGCGCGTACGGTCCTAACGAGCGTCGAAACTAAGTTCGTCGTTAAAATATATGTTTTTTTATTATTTAGTCGAAGTCGAACCGTAAGGCGCGTAGGTCCCTAACGAGCGTCGAAATAAGTTCGTCGTTAAAATATAAAACGACGAACTTAGTTTCGACGCTCATTAGAGACCTACGCGCCTTACGGTTCGACTTCGACTAAATAATAAAAAATATAATTTAACGACGATCTTAGTTTTGACCCTCGTAAGGCGCGTATGTCCGTTACGTGCGTCAAAATCCGTAACGAGTAAAAAATATATTGTTTTTTTATCCTCATTTAATCGATGTCGCCTGATTATTATTTACTGACTGGTTTCCATTTTTGCAGGTATTTGCACAAATTGATTTCCACTTTGATCACTGCTCGAAACAAAAGCCGGGAGTGGTGTACGAGTGGTGACTTGTTCTTTTTATATTGCCTCTTATACAAGAGGCGTGCGCTCTCGCCCACGGGTTGGCGCAGTACTTCGCCTCCGCGCATCATCGACAGGAGCGCGGAATGCTATTCGGCGGCGCCTACGTGACCAAGATAGCCCATTCGTTGGGCTATCATCCGGAGAACGACCGCGGCCGTGTAGGCCCGGCGACACAGCCAAAGTGGATGGGGATGAACACAGTAAACGGGATGCAAATTACCAAAGACTTTCCATGCGGGAAGCGGTTAAAGAAACTAGACGACACGCAATACGAGCTTACACAACTGCCAGAACAGTTCCCTCTGTTTTATCCTCCGCACGATCCGGAGCCGCATGAGCCGGTCGCCGTTCTTCCGCAGCCACCACAGCCGCGTGGACCACCCGGGGCGCCTCAGTTCCCACGCCATGTTTGGCCCGGTCCTGACCCGTCACATCAGCGGCTGCTTCGGAACGTTGAAAGGAACAACTATCTGTTGGAGTGGGTGGCTGCGGCGCTGCAGCTACAGCGACAGCATGACGAGTTACCTCCACTACCCTTCATTGCGGATGCGGAATGCGATCAGCAGCATCAGGAGCAGCAGGAGCAGCAGCAGTAGTATTTTATCATTTTGTTATGTATGCACAAACTTTTCTTGTATATATCAAACTTTCGGTGTAAACGGTTTAACATATTTTGAAATGTTATATACTATGGTGTACATATAAAATTCTGGCAGGTTATTTAACATGTTCTGTTGTATAGATAAAGTGTAAATATATCAAAAAAGGGACCATTTGTGTCAATTTTTGAAACTCCAGGGACCATTTAAACAAAATTTCTTTTTAAACAGAAATTTTTTTTAAACAAATTTTTTTTTTAATTATTTAGTCGAAGTCGAACCGTAACCGGCGTTTAAACCGGCAGCCGTTTGGGGCTCCGTTTGCAGCCGTAAACCGGCGTTTAAACGGCTGCAAACACAGCCCCAAACGGCAACGATTTCGCAGCCGTTTGCGGCTGCTTTTGCAGCCGTTTAAACGCCCGTTAGGGACCTACGCGACTTACGGTTCGACATGGACTAAATAATAAAAAAATAATATAATTTTACGACGATCTTAGTTTTGACGCTCGTAAGGCGCGTACGGTCCTAACGAGCATCGAAACTAAGTTCGTCGTTAAAATATATATTTTTTTATTATTTAGTCGAAGTCGAACCGTAAGGCGCGTAGGTCTCTAACGAGCGTCGAAACTAAGTTCGTCGTTTTATATTTTATAAAGTTCTGGAAGTTTTAAAATTCAGGAAGGTTATATACGCTGCGTATTGACCAATACGCAGCGTATATAAACCTGGTAAACTTTTGATACTTCAAGCCTACCAAAATGACCCCAATTTTGCAGATGTTTTATATACGCTGCGTATTGACCAATACGCAGCGTATTGGGTAGCTAGTGTATATAAGGAATTAGGTTTCATATACTAGCAGCTCCGAGACGGAGGATAAACTGGTTAAGGCGTTGCGATTTTAAACGAGAGGTCATGAGTTTGAGTCTTGCAAGGGCCGGTTCTTTAAAGAAGACCCCCTTTTTACCCATTTTTGATATATTTACACTTTGGTCCCTGAAGTTTCAGTTTTTACAAAAATAGTCCCTGACAGGGACCATTTGTGTCAATTTATGAAACACCAGGGACCAAAGTGTAAATATATCAAAAATAAGGGACCATTTGTGTCAATTTTTGAAACTCCAGGGACCATTAGTGTAAAATTCAATACGCTGCGTATTGGTCAATACGCAGCATAGACACACCTTGTTTTCTGTGCAATGATTGGTTATCAGGCACTGAGATCTATGGGCTATCTACGCTGCGTATTGGTCAATACGCAACGTATTGGTTTAACCCTATACGCTGCGTATTGACCAATACGCAGCGTAGATAAACTCTAATTTTGCTAGGGTTTAGTGTGCCAATAGGCACACTCTTAAACAAATCAAGGGAGGTGGCATTGGGCAGCATCCAAAGAAGTTTGGATAATCTCAATAGTCAATAAGGCACTTCTTCTTAAATGAAGGTGGCGTTTGAAAGAAAAGACCAAGATCTTTGGGCTAAAGTTATAGGTTCGATCCATGGTAAAGGTGGTGGATTAGAAGATGGTAATCAGTTTAATTGTGGTAAGGGGGTGTGGGGTTGTATAGCCTCTTCTATACGGCAATTGCACACTAAGGACACGGTACCTCTAAATTCTTTAAGGGGAGCCGTTGTGAATGGTGTAAATAGTAGTTTATGGACAGGGGCGGATCTTAGTGGATAGGTGGCAGGGCCACGGCCCTGGCAAGTTTTTCGGCCGTAGTGCTAATTTTCCGCATTTCGATCGAAATTTTGTATATATACTATGTTCGGCCCTGGCAAGTTTTTCGGCCGTAGTGTTAATTTTAGTGCCCGTGTCTTTCGGCCCTGGCAGGTTCAACGGGCAAGATCCGCCACTGTTTATGGAGGAATGGTTTATTGCATTGTCCTCTAAGGGGGGCCGAGAGAGCTCAGATCTTCAGCGTTTGTTACTCTTGATATATGGTATTAAGTTATCATCGTCTCCATATGGATGTTATTGGAGGTTGAATGGAGATGATGTGTTCGCTGTTAATTCTACAAGGAACTATTTAGATTGGATTAGTTTGTCGGATGGTCTTCGGGCAACTATTTGGGATAAGTTTGCTCCTTGGAAAGTGAAAATTTTAGGGTGGCGAGTGATCTTGAATCGGGTTCCGATTAGTACTAGTTTGTTGTAAAAGGGGGTCGATATTCCTCAATCGACTCGTATCAAAACCAAAAGGCGAAAACCATAAATTTGCTGTACTTTTCTCTGATGTCCGGTTCCAAATAAAAAGCCTTTCAAGTTTTGTTTATGTCGTGGTTTTAACTATATTTTGTATTCTTTAAATGTGGTTGAGATATTAGCTGGACCAACAAAAATTACCTCACTACTACTACAGTACTCAAATTTGGTTGAGAAATTAGCTGGACCAACAAAAGTGACCTCACTACAGTTTTCAAGTTTTATAGCAAAATAAAATGTAAAACCATGTTAATTTCAAATTTGGGCGAGGCTTTGTTTTTAGTAGATTAGGGTTTTCCATTCAGAAAGGGATGGCGGCGCAGTTTGTTGCCCGTCTACCTGCTATTCTTATGTAATTTGCCGTGTTTATTGGAATCAAATACCGACTTGAACCTAAAAAAAAAATTTCAAACTTTGATATCTGTGAAGCAAAAGTAAAAGCAAAACCCTCATAGATTTAGTTCACTCTTTTCTGTTTCGTTCTCTCTCTAAAACCAGAAGACACAATGGTGGATGCTTCAAGGAAACGGAACGCCGACGGAGACGATACGTCTCGTAACCGCAAGAGAAGCTTCTACGATGTATTCATGAACGGTGATCGTGAAGATAACTCTAGCGACGTTGAGGTTTTTAACAATGGCCGGGTTAACAGTAAGGATTCTTCCGATCATCCTCATTCTTGCTGAATTTTGTTGCTCTAGGGCTAATTATATGTGCTTTGTTAAATTCTTGACGTTGTGGCGAGATAAACGGTTACGATTCTTCCGATCATCGTGATTGTTTGTGTATCTGCTAAAAAGTTGTTTTAGGGCTAATTTATTCTGCATGCATGATGATCAACTAAACAGTAAGGATCTTTTGAATTTTGATCATCCATTATTTGCGTATTTTAGTATTTGCTAAGTTTTGTTGTTTAGGGCTAATTAATTGTATATGACGTGTTAGATTTTTCACGTTATGTCGAGCTAAATGGTATTCTTCAGATCATCGTGTGCATATATGTTAAAGTTTTGTTGTTCTAGGCGAGCGAGTTATATGTGATTGAGTAAATTACACGGATGGTCCTCTGGTTAACCAAAAATTTGGATTTAGTCCTCAGCTTTTTTAAAGTACACTGATGGTCCCTGCGGTTTGCACTTTGTAACGTATTCAGTCCCTAACGTTTTCCAAAAGTACACTGATGGTCAATGCGGTTTGCACTTTGTAACGTATTTAGTCCCCCTTTATAACGCATTTAGTTACTAAACGTTGGGAATAAATGCGTTACAACGTGCAAACCACATGGACCATCCATGTACTTTGGCAAAAGTTGAGGACTAAATATGATACAAAGTGCAAACCACAGGGACCATTCGTTTACTTTTGAAAATCTAGTGACGAAATTCAAATTTTTGGTTAAACACAGGGACCATCCATGTACTTTACTCTATGTGATTTGTTAGATTCCTGATGTGATGGCGAGAGTGAGAAACGGCGTCATTGTTTGTATATCTGCTAAAAAGTTGAATCAGGGCTAATTTATTCGACATGATGTTTAACTAAACATATAAATACATGCTGAGGCTAATAAATAAGTGTAAACCATATGTTGTCTTTCATTGCATCACTACATATTAGCTGGTTCTTGTTTTTTGCTCCTGTACCTTTTTTCAGTTTGCTTCAATCTTTATGTTTCATTGTTTATTCTTGACATGTATTGATGCATTTTAAGCTGTTTTCGTGTGTGAAGTGGAGGATTTAAAGCTTGCTAGTTGGCAAGTTGTGTGCTGTAGAGGAATTTGCATTTGATGTATGTTAAGATTTGTGAGGCAATCCATGTTAAATTTGAACTTGAAGCAATGATCTGACTTCAAATGCATGTGTAATGTTGAGATACTTTTTTTGTTGGTGTGGTAACAAATCTTCGTTTGGTATGTTGTTCCGATATTTTGATTATTTGAATGCGCGGACCATATAAATGTATATTGTTTTTGTGTTTTGGGTCTATCGTATGTGTACGCGTGTGTATACATATATGCTAAGTGGAGGGTTCAAATGAGAAGAATTTTTTTGTAAGAAGAAAAAAGAAGAAGTTTCAACCAATAAGAATGCTTCATTTTACTTCATTTAATATTTTATTTTAATTTTAATAAAAGGGTATATTGGTAAACTTACATAAATCACTAGCTAAATTAAATTTGTAACTCCTTTTCAAAATATATACTTTTTCCAAATTAAAAATAAACAACTTAATTTAAAGTGTAGAATAAATTACTAGTTGTGTAGGATAAATTACGAGTTGTGTATGATATATTTCGAGGTGTGTAGGATAAATTTTGACTGTGTAGGATAAAATTCTATAACTTGTAGGGTATATGTAGGAAATTTTTGATATGTGTAGGTTTTGTAAATTATATGTAGGATAATTAATGATTAGTTAACTAATTAATTAAAGAGAGAAAAATTAATGATATGAGTTATAAATGAAATAACATTTTACTAATATGTCATTTTCTTCTTTTTCTTCTCACATTAAATTTATTCTCAAATGAACCTTCCCCTATATGCTAATACATTATTTATCAAATTGTTGACTTTTCTAGCAATAGTGAGATAAACGGTAAGGATTCTTCCGCTGATTGAATGCATATCTTCTAAATTTTATTGTTTTAAGGCTGATTATATGTGATTTGTTAGATTCTTGACGTTATGGCGAGATAAACGGTGACGATTCCTCTGATAATTATCATTGTTTGCGTACTTGCTAAAAAGTTGTTTTAGGACTAAATCCATCCTGCAAGATGATTAACTAAACATGTAACTACAATCCAGACTCTAATAATAAGAATATAAACTACCATGTTGTCTTTTTAGTGGTTATTTTTTCTTTTTTAGTTTGCTTCAATCTTCATGTTTCATTTTAGAGTTAATTACGTTTTTCGTCCCTGTGGTCTGTCAAAAATCACTATTTCAGTCCATTAGTTTAAAAATTGTCATTTCAGTCCCTGTGGTTTCACTTTCGTAACTAACTAGGTTTTTTACCGGCTGGTGTTGTGGCAGCGCCGTACACGACTAAGTTTACGTCGAAACATACACTAACCCAAATTTATACCGTCGAATCGAGACGTAGTACATTTGACCCGATGTCGAAACATAGTCCAACCCAAACGTACATAAAAAGAAAACATTATAAGCGATCCGACTCGTTTTCAAACAAAAAATACGTTAAAGTGTAAACGAACTCGAATTTATGTCAAAGGTTTGAGGGTTTAAAAAAAGTTAAAAAGCATGGGGGCCTATTTTGTCAAGTTAGAAAGTAGGGGGTCATTTTTATGAAGTTAGAAATATATTTTTGTCAATTTAGAGGGTTGAGGGGTGAACTTTTTCAGCTCACAAAACTTGATGGTTGAATGGTGATTTCAAAGGTCACCGACCTTTGAAATTAAGGTATTTAGGGCTGTAAACGAATCGAACAAACACGAACAAGGCTTTGTTCGTGTTCGTTCGTTAAGGAAATAAACATGTTCATGAACACTTACCGAACGAGATTTTATGTTCGTGTTCGTTCATTAAGGAAATGAGCGTGTTCGCGAACGGTTCACGAACACAAATAAATTTGGGGAACGCGACGAAGGATAAAGATAGATGGCCCAGAGAGTAGCACTCGAACTTGAATCCCTTATTGTGGAACGGAGGTCGATAGTATTCGCCAATGTAAATAATGAGAAATGATGCATAAACAATGTGAAATTGGTTTCCTAGTTTAATTGTTAGGTTAATAAAATAAATGAAAGTTTAATAATATAAAAAGTACAAATAAAATATAAGAAAGTACAAAGATCTTCAATTAAAACACAAACATACAAACATAAACGAACGCAAATCAACGAATGTTCACGAACACCTTACCGAACGTTCACGAACACAATCGAACGAACGAGACCTCTGTTCATGTTCGTTCATTTAACTAGTCGAACGGAATTTCTTGTTCATGTCCGTTCGTTTATTAAACGAACGAACATAAATGAACTTCCCGCCGAACGGTTCACGAACTGTTCGCTGAACGTTCGGTTCGTTTACAGCCCTAAAGGTATTATATAATTTAGTCCACTCACTTAACACCGTCTATTTGATCTGTTAAGTTCTGATGAAATGACTAAATTATCCCTGTAAAAAAACTAATATACAAAAGTATAAAAACTTTAAAACAATTAAAGGTGGGTCTCACTTCACAAAGTTACAAAAGTTCCTTCCCCTCCCCATTCATGAGTGGACTTGAATAGTTACGAAAGTGAAACCACATGACCGAAATCACAATTTTTAAACTAATGGACTGAAATAGTGATTTTTGACGAACCACAGGGACGAAAAACGTAATTAACTCTTCATTTTATATACTTGAAATACATAGATGCATTTTAACTTGAGTTGTTTTTGTCTGTAAAGTAGAGGAATTAAGCTTGCTGGTTGGCAAGTTGTGTGGTGTAGAGGGATTTGCATTTTATATATGTTAAGTTTTGTAATGTTGAGATTTTTTTTTTGTTGGTGAGGTAAAAAAATCTTCTAACTATACATGCATATTGTTTCTGCGTTTTGGGTGTATCAATGTGTGTATACATATATGCTAATATATTAGTTATCGGGTTAAGTTATTCTACAAAGACTCCTAATTGTAAGAAGTGTAAGAAGGATTTATAGAGTGACAAGTGTCCAATAACCTAAAACCTAAACACCCCCCCCCCCCCCCCCCCCCCCCACAAAAAAAAAAAAAAAAAAAAAAACCTAACCCCATAATTTCTCTGCTGGTTGGTTTTCTCCTGGTTCAATCTTTGTTTTTATTTCTTGACATATATATATATATTGATGTTTTAAGCTGTTTTACTTTGTGAAATTATGTGTGTTATAGAAGTATGTAATTTGAATATGTGATGTCAGATATGTTTTTGTGATGCAACTGATGTTAATTTATAACTAAGAAGTAAGTATTTGACTTCAAATGCATTTGTAATGCTGATATTAGGGGAGGGGGGTGGTCACTAGTGATAGAATTCTATCACTCACAAGCACCAATCAAGTTCCGCCATGTCATCAACCATTTTTCCATCACTCACAACCTTTTTTAGTGGGGGTGGTCATCACTCACCACCACACCCAACAATTTCCCCCCAACCAACAACTACCCTCACAAAATAATATATCACGGCGTTGAAAAAATCACGGAAACCTGTTTTCGTTAATGTATCACGCGTTGATGTTTATGGTGGCGGTGGGAAATAACGAGTTGAACAACCTTTCCGTGATGCTATAACGCACGGCCCCGTGTGGCCTTATCTTTGTTTTTCCTTGTTTGCATATATCAGTCAAGACTGCCACCGGAAAGATCATAACACTTAAAGTCAAAGGATCAGACACCATTGGCAGCATCAAACTCAAGATTCAGTCTGTGGAACGTATTCCCTTTTACCAGCAAGAAGTGATCTGCAATGGAATGGTTGCTAAGAACGACAATACTCTTGCCAACTTGCGCATCAAGGACTCCTACCTCACACTTGCACTTAAGTCAAGCACTTCCATGAATATATCCATCAAGAACCTCGAAGGAAGGATGACCTGTTCTCTTGAAGTCAATCCCACAAACACCATTGCTTTCGTGAAAGAGTTGATCGGGATTAGGGAAGGTATTTCTGTTGATGATCAGGTGCTGATCTTCAACGGAATGGTTCTCGGGGACGGCGGCTCCCTTTATGACTTCCACATCAACAGTAAATCGACTCTCACACTAATACACAAGTCAAGAGGATTTATGAATATATTCATCAAGACCCTCAATGGAGAGACCATTATTCAGGAAGTCAAACCCTCATACACCATCGACAACCTAAAAGACAAGATCCAGGATAAGGTACATGTTCCTTGTGAGGAGCAGGAATTGATCTTCAACGGAATGGTTCTCCATAACATTAATACCCTTGCTGACTATAACATCAAACGGGGATCCACACTCTCACTGATGCGTTTATCAGGGGAATTCATACAGATATTGATCAAGCCCATTGCCGGTGGAATTTGCTTCATGCTGGATGTGAAACCCTCTGACACCATATACAGCATAAAAGCCAAGATCTATGATAAGGTAGATTTTCACAAAATAAACCTTCCCTGTGACGAGCAGGAACTGATCTTTGACGAAACGGTTCTCCACAACAATGATACCCTTGCTGATTATAACATAAAGAACAAATCCACACTCACACTTGTGGCTATATCAAGTGGAGTCATGCAAATATTTATCAAGATCCACACTGGAAAGACCATTGCTCTAGATGTCAAACCTTCAGACACCAGCTACCATGTGAAAAACAAGATCTTTGATAAGGAAGGTCAATATTGCCCATGGTCTCAGAGACTGAGCTTTAATGGAACGTTTCTTGAAGATGGCCCTACCCTTGCTGACTACAACATCCACAAGGAATCAACTGTCCATCTTTTCACATGACGATGAAGGTATTAATTATGTCTTTTGATGTAACCCTTTTTTGTAAACTTGTCTACATATATCAGAACTAGAACTAGTTGGAACAGTGTTAATTTAAACTTAACGTTTGGATGATTTAAGGGGGGAGGGGGTGGTGATCACTCATCACTCACAACATCCAATCAAGTTCCGCCATGTCATCAACCATTATTCCATCACTTACAACATTTTTAGTGGAAATGCCCATCACTCACAACACCCAACAATAAACCCTCACACCCCCACACATCCTTTCCTCATCACGCGTTGATTTTATCACAGAAACAATCCTTCACGCGTTGAAGTATGTTGGTGGCGGTGGAAAAATTGAAACTTCCACGCGTGAAGAATTCCATCACGGTGAAGAAAGCCTCCCACCCCGCCTGCCCTAACAAAAAGTTAAATACTTGCAACCAATAAGAACTAAGGATTACAATTATGCTCAACTTTGTCTTAGAGATTTATCAAATGGTTGTGTTCAACAGAAATGATTGGAATTATTAAAAATGCATATATAAAATGATTAAGAAACATGATAAAGTTAGGGAGTGAAGAATGATGTCTAAGCAATATGTAAATTACTAATTGATTAAACATTTTTTTGGTTAAATGTATCACTTATTGATTGTTTATGTTTCATTATGACCTTTTCTTGAGAAGGTTATAGCTTTGAATAAAACCATCTTTAATTAAAACATTAAATCTGGTATTTTGGTGTAAATAGATTTGTGTAATTGTTGGTGCAACACTATACCCCGAAACCAAGGGGTACTAGGTTACTAACTAATGACTGAGTCCTCTCCAAACCGCATGAAATAGTTGCCCATCATACGGCTCACCAACTTCACTTGCCTCTATTGGGTTCTCGCTACGAGCAGGTTTGGATCACTTACAATACATGGCTCTACGAAGAAGGGCTTGGGTTATAGCATTTTATAAATTACAAAATTTGATGTAATATCATTTATAAAACTAGATTTTTGAAATTTACAAAAATTGTTTCAATTTATCTCTTACAATTTATTTTTATTCTTTAATATTAAATATATATTTTGATTTAGAATTATCTATAAAACCAAATTTATGAAATGTTCTATTTTAAACTTTTTTTTATTGATGTCTTTATCTTTGTAGTGTATATGTCATGTTACAAGTGGGTAGCTGAGAATGTGACATTAGTTTAGAAACTTTTGATGAAATAGCATGTGAATTGGAAACAAAATAAGATTAACCAGCTTTATCGTTTTTCTTGCTATTGTTATTAATGATGTCCTCTACCATTTGGGCTCATGCATGTTAATTTGACGCCGTTTGCATTGGCTTGACATAGTTTGTATATTAAAAGTATTTTTGGCCTCTTCTGAGATTTTGGTTCAGTGGTCAAAAGACCTGCTCTCTTTGACGCAGGTTCGATTCCCGCTTGGGCCATTTTTAAGGGACATCTGGGTGGAAGGGCGAATCGGGGCTTTAATCCCGGGTTTAAACCTGACGGGGGGCGAGGGTTTATGGATTCCATCCGGTTCCCGTGCATTAGTGGGGCACGTCTCATGGAGGTCGAGGAGTCGACCTTGGACATAGCTCCGAGCAGTGTGAGTTTACACGTGAGATTCTTTGCCGTTCAAAACAAGAAAAGTATTTTTGGCCTCCCTATCCTTCCTTTCGTTCTCTCATGACAACCATACCATCGCTAGTTTAGGAGAAACTCATGTATCGTATTGCATGCACGTAATAAGTGATATTCACTGATATTGACGAGACATTGATTACTTGTTCTCTAGGTAAGAACGTGGGGTATGGTGGAGCTTGGGTTGGGGGCATGAGTTGACACGTGGAGTTCGAGCCCCCTCTCCACTGCCTAGTGACGTGTCCGTGGGGTATGGCGGGGCGTGGGTGCACCGCTTGGGTTGGCAAGTTATTAAAAAAAAAACTACAAAAAATTTAAAAAATTCACACAACATTTATAAAAAACCTAAAGTTTTATTAAATTTTTAAAAATTACATAATCCTAAAAATGACATAATCCTAAAAATTACATAATTCCTAAAAATTACAAAATAAAAAAACCTAGAGCGTTAGGTAAATTTCAAAAAGGGCGAGCTTGTCGAACGCCTTTCGCTCCTTGCCTCGAAACTCAATGTTCGCCACCGCCACCCGGTCCTCGTGGCTTAACTCGCCGCTCGAAACGGCTTCGTAGTAGGCCTTGAAACGATCGAGTGGGTTATGGTTGGGGTAGCCGGTGGAGTAGCGGTGGACAGCGACGGTTTGGGATGGACCACCCCGGTGGGGTTTGTGGTTACATTTATAGGGGATGTTGGGGGTTGGGGTGACCGCTTGGCTTGGCCTAACGGTTGGAATTTAAAATTCAAACCCGCTATGACATGGCGGTGGACAGCGAATAGGAGGCCGCCACATCGAATCTCAAGCCCGCCCCACGCCCGGCTTCAAACCCAAGCCCCAAGGGCCACGCCCCAATTAACCCAAGCCCACCCGGGATGGTGGCTTGGGCATTTTCCCCCAACCCAAGCCCCATACCCCATAGTCTAACCCCGTAGTCCCCGACTTGTTCTCTTTCTAACGAGTTGATACTTGTCCTAGGTTGTGCCCATAACGTATTTATAAGTAGTTTCACACCATTAAATCCTTATAAACCCAAGCCCCAAGGGCCACGCCCCAATATACCTTTGATTGCATCAGTACAGGCCAGCAGAGAATCCAGATGTAGTCGCAGCATTAGTGTTCGACATGATTGTCAGCTTGATCTGGTTTCTCCTTAGGGTGCAATCTAATGATGGTGATGAAGAAAACCGAATAAGGGAGTTCGGCTATGGAGATGGAGGTCGATATTGATGTTATGATTATTAGGTTATGTCTAAGTGTGTAACCTTTTAACCTCTACATAAGTCTCCTTATATATGTACCCAAGAGGAAACCCTAATTAGTTAATAATGGTAATTTGGCCCATCAACAATTACCAACTAATTATTTAATAGGATTGTTATATATTTTGATCCATATAATGTAAATGATTATAATGACTACTAGATTAAATATAACATAAAAATATATTTAATCTTACATTCTCCCACTTAGCCGAGTAATCATTTACTATGAGTATTAGATAAGCCTGATCAGGAGTTAACACTCATTTTAGCCTTAAACAAGAACTATAGCAGAGAAATACAGCCGTTGAATCATTATGCGACTCAGGACCCCCATTAGTCATACTATAGCCTTAATTTAAAACCTAATCGTTATGATCAAAATACGCATAAGCCCTTTGTTTGATTTGTAACTTTATTTGTCTATATGCCATTATGTCGACTTGACATATTCTTAGAGACATACAAAATCAAGCTGATGAGGAAAATTAACTAATACTTAGTCATTCATAATACGATATGCAATTGCGCACGACCACTAATTAATACCCGTCTATGAGCTCTCTTAATAAGACTTATGGGTAATAGCCCTTCAGTTATAGGATCCTTAAGCATATCATGAATGTATTCGATACAAAACTTAGTTTCCTCAATTCGTTCATAAACGAATAATTAATTGCGTATCGAAATTTAATGCAGCACCTCTTGAACTGTTACTGTTCAAGGAGTCATGGTAGCTGACTTTATCACACTAAGTCTTCAAAACATTAATTATATGGAGTTAATAAACTTATGAGTCCACTGATAAATTTCCAACATTTAGTGACTATATTATGGCGTTATAACTTAGGTTGTTAATATCAGTGCATTATGACTCCTCCATGAAATAGGTTTTGTCTGCTGACATAAAGATATACCCGAAATTACATTTTGTCATCTTTGAATATCTCAAAGTTAGAGTAATAAACCGGTTTTAATTCTCACTTCTTCTTCAAATTATAGCTTCTCGTTTCTTTTAAAGATATTGTAATACTCCATTAGATGCTTCACATTAATCTAGACATATCTAGTGTGTTGCAATGTGAGTAATATATAAACGAGTATAGACTTAAACTTACATAAGGCTTCCAATTAATGAAGCGTAAAAAATAATCTCATTTACCATATTATCCTCTGAAGGAGAGCAGTATTGATTGTTACATATGTAAGGACCCATTTAATGTTAAACTTATAGAACGGAACTAATATCCCATTGGGTCTATCTCAGTATGTTATGATATCAATCACGTAAGAGATATCTCTGATTTATTATATCAAAGTTTGTGTTAACAATGCTTTGACTTATGTAACATATACTTGTCAAAAGAATGTCATCTATATAGACAAGTTTATTTTAGTTGCTCCCACTCATCTTGAGGTAGGTACATTAATCTACTTGATTCTTGATGAAAATAATTACGTTAATCTTTCATCACATTATGATGTTTGCATTAACCCATACATGGATTTTATTGGCTTACAAATAAATTGTTCTTTAACCTTCAGTTTAGAACTTTCAGGTTGTTTTATGAACATGTAAATATGTCAGCCATTTGTTAAGGAAAATTGTTTTTAATGTTCATCTAATGTAGCTTTAAACTTTTATAAGCCACTAGAACAGTGATGATCCTCAAAGAAATCTTTGATAATTTATCTCTTTCTAAGTATAACATTTGACAATCAATCATGCTCCTTTGTGTCTTAACGCTTATATATAAGGATTTGGTTTAGTTATGAACACTCTTAGGTAATTCAATCAAATCCCAAACGTTATACAAACACATAAAATCAGTTTTACTAGAAAACTATTTTATTTCATTTAGAAGATTGATTGACACTAATGGCTTAATTTGAAGAGATAGGATCGGTACACTTTTCCAAAGTCCATTTCAACTTCATTAGGGAGGTTATGTAATCATCAAAGTTAGTAGGTTTTTAAACCTAGATGACCTCATGAGTTGAAGATTGGGTTCATTAGAAGTTTCCGTTTTATGGATTAGCGCTCTTGGTTAGGTTGCTATCATTTTCAGGATTCTAAGTTTGTAAGAGTTGGTGCAGTATGGTGTACAAGAGGTGTAATCGGAATTAAATTTGGAGTGAAATTTAATGACACTCTTCCCCCCGCCTCTTGTATTCCTTGCAAGTCATGATAAGGACCTTGACTGCTCCCACTGACCTTAGAAAACTTTAGGAACTCAGCATGCTTAGGGTCAATATGTAACGACCAACAAATTCTAATAGAGAAACAAGTTAATGACGTTAGTCGTGATTTCTATTGTTGAGGATTATGCTAGTTTAGGTAAGAAATCTAAGTGTGCCCACAATTAAGCAACAATGAAACTTTTGTAAGAGTAGCATTAGATTTTAAGGAGACAAGTTATGATAGAACAGTGTCAAGATGGAGCAGTGTCTTGTACAAGAGGTGTAAATTGAAGTTATATGAAGTTTTCACTCCCCCACCTCTTGCAACTATTGCAAGTTATTATTAAGACACTTAATCCTCCCACTGATCTTTAATATCTCTAGAATGCTACAGGAGAAGTTTCAATGAGCTACGTGACGTGGAAACCTATCATATATACGGTAGACTTTATTTGATTTCTTTAATGTCCAGATATCAAAAGAAACTTTAGGGACATATTTAATAGAAATCTTATTAAGTGTATATATATATATATATATATATATATATATGAATAGATTTCTTCTAAGACCGTGAGCCATATGCGACAAAATTTAGATACAAGTTGATAGTATTTTAAATGATAAATGAATTATGTCTGAATATTTCATTTGGAATAAGTTCCACGAATATCAATAAATGACTTATGATGGACCCATACTTATTCCTTAAGCCAAGTAATATTTAGGGCTGTAACGTCATGATTTGAAATCACTTAGAATGAGATTAGATGAAAAAATCATCCTCATAACCATGTCATGATTTCTCATGAATTTTGGTTGTAATGGATGAAATTTATAAGTCTCATTTTCCTTTTGTCAAATTCTCATTTACATGATGACAAAAGTTGTGAAAAATGTAAGGTATCATCTAGTTTTATCTTAGTAATATTTCAATCCAGATATTTAGAACAAATAAGATGAGAGTTTAAGGTAAGTATGACTTTATGTTGACTATGCAAACCTCACAACCTTCATAACATTGCTTAATTATGATACTATATTCTGATTAATCTTCAGAATATATAAGGTATCGAAAAGCTTTGTTGTAAGACTGCTTATTATGGTTTTTATAGACTTAACATTTAATTATGTCACTAACTCTCATGTTAGTTATTTGTTGACTTCTGGTAAGGAAACGTTTAAAACTAGAGTCAACTAATCATGTGTTAATAGGAATATTATAATTAGTAGACTTAAATATCTTTAATAAGTGACTATCTAATTAATTTATCCAACTGTTCTTTAGAATAATGGTTAGTCTCGTTGCTTATGTCTAGTCTAATGACATAATTATGCAGTGAGATTTTCCCTTGAAGAACCTTAAAGTTGGAATTAGCACTTGTAATTTGTCTATGGACCTTAGAACAATCCTCTTTTAAAGTATTAGTGGTTGTAAGGTGAATAACATCTTATTTTCCAGTTTCAAACATATATTTCTATGTACATATGTTGCTTATCAACACACTCATTGTACTTTGGTACTTTTGAGTGTTATAGTTGATTTATAAATCATCAAATTGTACAAGTGAAAATCTTAGTATGTAATGTACTGGAAAATGTACTTATTTCCATGCGTAAGCCCTTAACTTTATGGGTCATGGTATTGTACATTATTATGTATTCACATATACCAGTTAGCTTTATAGTTTAGAATTTTAAATGAAGGCATGCATCTTTAGGAGTTCTTGTGATTATTCCACAATAATAGATTAGTCTTAGGAAAAACTTAATCTGGAATGACCTTTTGGAGATAACATTTATGTTAGAGAGTTCTTGATTATCATAAGAGACATCGTGTTCGATTTGTCCTATTAATCATGCTCTACTTTTCTTCTGTAGTAATCATTATCAGAAGATAGCAATAGGATTAACGTGTCTTAAGAAATAATCAAGGATTTAATTTAAGAGCTAATTCTTATAGAAACTTTAAATAAAGCAAAACATTTTAGGTTTAAGAATTAGAGTGGATGAGATATTGATTTACAGAAGAAAATTACATTGAGTAAAATTATGGGTACTAAAAATAAGGCAGACGAAATGATCATAAAAATTAATGAAGGATCATTAATATAAGGATCGTTATGTGAAGATGTTGTGATATGTCTATTACTAACATCAAAATAATAGACTATTTAAAGTTCTACTTAAACGAAGACAAATCAACTTTGGCCAGAAGTGTAATCATTTAAGCATGTGTGCAAAGTGGTTGTAACAAATCAGCTTTGGCCAGAAATTGAGACAATCACTTTAGTTATGCACTTGTTAAGTATGCCATCTATGAAGGAATTAAATCAGCTTTGGCCAGATATTAAGACATTCATGTTTATGATGCACACTTAACATAGCTTTCGTAATACTTGAACGATAAGTAGATGTATCAAGTCAGCTTTGGCCAGAAATGATACATCAGAAGCTCATTCAAGTAAAACCATTTTGGCTTTGTAAAACATTATTTGATCCTTATTAATTAACTAAGTAATTACAAAAACCAATTATTTAGTAGCAAACCACCTGTTAGCGCGGATCGTAACAGGATTTCGAATAAGTCTTGAAATTTTATGAACACTCATGATTTCGGATGAATCATGAATGTCTTGGATTCATCCGAGATAATGATTTCGAATCATTTCGGACCATCCGAAATGGACCATTTCGAATGATCTCAGATGTGTCCAAGACGCCTAAGTCGAGTCATTTCGGATGATTTCGGATACATTTCGGATGATTTCGGATGATGATGCTTAGTCCGAGATTCATCCGAAATGGTGATGCTTAGTCCGAAATGATCTGTGATGCTAAGTCAGAAATGTTCAAGCAGTTATTGATCCGTGATGGACGAGCATAAGTTCATCCGTAATGATCAGTCCTTGATGATTTCGGATTCATCCGAGATGTGTTCTTCAAGCCACAAATCCTTAATTTAAGCAGTTATCAATTGATAAGGTTCAAATCCGAAATCTTAGGGATTATGGGATTAAGTTTTCTGTTTAATATTCATTATATTTATCTGTTTATTTCGAAAAATTATATCCATTAATAAAATAACATATTTCGAAAATTCTAATTAGATAAAAATAAATCAAACAGGAACAAGCACCCAATAATCCTAAATTCATTCCAAAACTAAGGGAATTTTTCGAATTTTCTGATGAACACGTGATGAACCCTAAAAAAATAAACATTCAAACATTCATCCGAAATCTGGAAATTTTATAACACATTTTAAGCATATCGATTTCGGAACAGTAAAAATTTAATGAACTTTCATCCGTAATGCATCCGTAATAATGAAACCCCAGATCCGTAATGATCCGAAATGATCCGTAATGATCCGAGATGCATTCGAGATGACAAAACCCAGATCTGTAATCATCCGTAACCATCCGTAATGATCCGCAATGATGATTTCGGATGGCAAAACGGGATTTTATTAAGGTTTTCAAAACTGTTTTCCAGAGTTATTCCAGATTTATGGATACAAAATAGAACCGACTAATCAACATATGCTCTGATACCACATGTTGATCGGTTCTGTTTATTCATAATGGAAAACATCAAAATATACCTTTGATTGCATCAGTACAGGCCAGCAGAGAATCCAGATGTAGTCGCAGCATTAGTGTTCGACATGATTGTCAGCTTGATCTGGTTCCTCCTTAGGGTGCAATCTAATGATGGTGATGAAGAAAACCGAATAAGGGAGTTCGGCTATGGAGATGGAGGTCGATATTGATGTTATGATTATTACGTTATGTGTAAGTGTGTAACCTTTTAACCTCTACATAAGTCTCCTTATATATGCACCCAAGAGGAAACCCTAATTAGTTAATAATGGTAATTTGGCCCATCAACAATTACCAACTAATTATTTAATAGAATTGTTATATATTTTGATCCATATAATGTAAATGATTATAATGGCTACTAGATTAAATATAACATAAAAATATATTTAACCTTTTAACCTCTACATAAGTCTCCTTATATATGCACCCAAGAGGAAACCCTAATTAGTTAATAATGGTAATTTGGCCCATCAACAATTACCAACTAATTATTTAATAGAATTGTTATATATTTTGATCCATATAATGTAAATGATTATAATGGCTACTAGATTAAATATAACATAAAAATATATTTAATCTTAGATGGGGGAGGGGGGGGGGAGGGAAGGGTCATTGGGGCAGGTGCCATGTAAGACACAAATGTTTCCCTCGTCTATGCCTCAAGCCCCTCACCCTTACAATGGTGAACACGCCCTTGTTGAAGACATTAATCAAGCACATCCGGGTGTTCTGAATTTGGGCCGCACATGTTTTATTATTTAGTTGTCTTAATAGGTCGAACTCTTTATGTTTTATTTGATATTCGAATATTGGGCCGTAGGCCAAGAAACAATTATGGGTCAAGTATGTTTTAGAGTCCACTAGGTTAACTTGATGTTTGGGCCTAAATATGTGAAGCGGCGTGTGTGAAGGTTATAACCGTACGAGCGGTTAACTTGGAAACGACACCTTGTTTCCAATCGACACATCCATTCAACATGCAACGTTTCATCAAGTATTTATAGGGTTTCAAACCTTAAAACCTTAGTCAATATATGCAGAAAAACAGTTTCAAGATCAAATATTCAAGTTCCAGTTTATATTTTCGGTTAGATATATTTCGGTTTGATCATGAAGTAGTGTAGTGTTTATTGCGATTACAAGTATTTGTGTGATCATCTTTCTTCTCGGTCCGATTGGTCCTGGGAACCGTTAACTGTGATACCAACACTTGTAGCCATCATTCAGCCACCAATCAGCTTTCCTACTCCATCACCTATGCCCGTGTTTCGCCCACACCCTTTTTTGCGCCCTGGTGTGGTGGTGTTTGCGTGCCGCGTAGTCGCACCCTTGGCGCCCCTCCCACGTCCCATAAATAACAGGTGGTCTTACAGGCACATCATGCCTAAATCACATTTTTTTATATTTACTTTTTAAAATATCGACCAAATTGTTTTTAATTAACCACATGTGACTAACATTAAGGCAAGCAGATCTGTGTGCTGAATATGTCGATTTAGAAATACTTGACGATTAAATTGTCAACTTACTCTTTTCTTAATTCTTATTTGAAGAATGATGGAATGATAGAATCAAAATGATGTAAATTTGTAATCGAGGAAAAACAAAATCACAATTCGCAAAGAAGGCAGGGAAAGCGATTAGCAGCATATCACATTTGCATTTCTAAATTCTCGAAGATTTCAGTTCCACATTTGCATATGTGGTGGGTTAAGTTTTTAATTTTTTTTTCTTCTTATTTAATTTCAGGGATGGGATCAGATAGCACCCGTACCGATGTACTGAATCAAAACAAAACTAGTACCCTACCGAATATTATGGTATGGTATGGTATGGTATGTCACTGGTATTGGTATTAGTATAGTGTTTTTCTTATCTTTTGAAAACTCATCGGTACGAGTACCAATACGTACTACGGGTACCATATAAGGTAAAATGCGTACGAGTAGTTGTACAATACGGTTACCATAATGCCATAATACGAAAATAAATCACTATATCAAATTCATTCGTAATCAAATTCGGTACCAGTAACATTTTTTACCCGTACCCGTTGTAACACCCCGAAAAAATATAAAACTTTATATTAGAATTATAAAGTATAAATAAACGAGAATTTACTAACTAGGAATTTTAACCTAGTTAGTTACAAGTCTAGAAATAACTTATAAAAGGGTTAAAAGCTACCAAACTATATGTTGAACAAAGAAGAGGGGCCTAAGTTGTTAAAATTGAAACTTAATTAGATGAAACAAATAAAAAATAAACCAAACACCCTAAAAGAGGTGTCTGGTCGATCAGAAGAAAGAGCAGGTCGACCCCCATGCTCCAAACCCTAAAAATTCACTAAAACTCTCAAATTGGAGGTGCAAATCTGGTCCAAAACGAAATCCGAGCTTAGAATTGTGATCCTCATCGCAAGAGGATTACAAGGTATGTAAAATCTAATGAAAACTCTCAACTTGAAATTCTCATGAAATTGAGAAAATCTGAAATTATGGTTGCATGTGTGTCTTATGATGATTTAGGAACAACTATAGTGTCTAGGGACAAACCCTAGACAAATACAAGTTGAAATCATGTGAAATTTTAGTAAAATCCATGAACACCATTGTAGGTGATTAGTGGGTTATGTAGAATTTGATAATCACTAGGAGATTGGGTGTTGTTCTAGTGTAATTTGACAATTGTGAGGTAACTTCAGAATTATAGAAGCTAATAATTGTGTAAAATGGTTGAATGATGTGAAATTAGGGCTAAATGATAAGCTAGAGACTTGATATTTAATCATGTAAAAATCTGCCCTTAAGGTGTTTGTGAAAATGCCTCTAAGAAGGCTTAAAACTGAAATTCAAAGTTTAAACGCATAATTATGATGTTTCGGTGTATTATGCGATATAAGGTTTAAATAGAGTTCTAAACATGTTATAAATGAATTCTATAGGAAAGAGCGCAGGAGCGTCAAGCGGACAAGCGGGTGGCGAACCACGTTTGAAAGGCCTACTTTGAAGGTATGTAACTTGATCCGTTACATTTGATGAATTGTTGTTAAACTATGCGTTGTTGATAAAAATTGTGTTGGATGTAGCAATCATGTATGTTACTTAAATCCGTAGGTTAAGAATTTGTTTGTAGTCGTTTGGTAGTCATCAAAATGGAGGATTTTCCGTAGATGGACCAAACGGGTCGAATAATGATACTTTGTAGTATTAATATTGTAAGTAGAAGGAATTGGCGGAAATGGTCACAAGAGCACGAAGCCATAGGTTTGGTAATGAAGTGCCAGTGATAATAAGCCCCGGAGTTTGGGTAATAAACGCCTTAGGTTTACTAGTTAAATGGTAGTAAAATGGTTAAGTTAGAATGGGTCGAATAATGGCAAATGGACATATAGTATTTCGGTCCGTAAACAAATTGTTCGGTATGAAATTTGTAATAGGCATGTCGGTAATGAATTTACAGACGCATAGGAAAAAGAATCACCTAAAACGGACTTACGAGTCAAAAGTTATGGCCATTTTAAGTTAGAACTTGATTAAACTTGGAACTGGAAATCTGCAGCAACAACAAAATGAACATTCTGTGAAAAAGGGGGCTTGGCGTGACGCGAGGGGCCTTGGCGTCATGCGACGCCCCCCTTCTGGAAATTTTTTATTTTTTTTGTGTTGTTAACCCTTGGAACTTGTTTGTATCCATTGTAACTTGATCAAAACTAACATTTGTTATGGTTTTGATCTTAGGTGATGTTGGAAAGTAACCGGAAGATGATCGAGCTAGCTTTTGAAGAACCGAACACTATTTACAAGCTTCCGCAATGTTTTAAACTTTAATAGATTATGTTTATGGGTTGTAAATAGATTGTCAAACAACTTTTGGATGTTTTAATCTAGTCGTTAGTAGATGTTAGGGGGGTCATTTTCTTAACATACGTATCCTGACCAATATCATGCCTTTATTTGTTTATTTGTGACCAGGATGCTGGAAGAGGATATTGCTAACATCTTGGGTGATATCCTGGAGTTTATTGAATTAACCACGTGCAGGTTAAAGGCTGAGACTTGCTAACGGTCAAGAGGACTTCTTCTCCTCAAGACTCGGACGAGTTTGTTGAAGGAGAGACGTTGAGCCCGAAAGACCAGGTCTACAACGTTCGATGAAGGAATATTCGGTGGATCCCGGAAGTTTAGGATAGTTTGTTATTTTATCTTTACTATAAATAGATGAGGTCGGGTCAGTTTAAGTCACACAATCTCCACTTACACTCTCGCATACTTTCACTCTCTAGCTCATTGCAAACACCACACTTGTATTCAAATTTCGTTGTAACACTTAGTCGATCCGTACCACATCCTGCACTGTATCATGATATTTGAAGCAATAGAAGAACAAGGAAGCTGCGATTGTCAGCTCCCGAGGTTTTATGCCGGCGATCTAGATTGATCAAGGGCTTTCCTCGTACATCTCGTGTCGTTTACTTTACTTTTGCTCATTGTTTGATCATAGATACAGCTCGATATTCTAAGCCGTATCCTGAATATTGATTTCCTAATTAATTCAACAATCACATTTTCAAGTACACTTTCTAGCACACTACCTCACTTTACTAATTTGATCACTAAATTGCTTCGGTAATTTTTGACCAAAACAATTTGGCGCCCACCGTGGGGCAAGTGGTGCTCTCTTTACTAAAAATTTTTGTCAAATCGCTAATCGGTTTCCTATTTTCAAAACTTTTTGCCACATTGTCCGTAATGGCCTCAAGATCAAACATGAGTTCCTCTACTGTGTCTGCTATGACTTCTGCTACTACCGGTTCGGTGCTTCCACCACCTCCTCCAACGATGCCAGCCTCTTCACGACCTCAGGATGTTATCCCTACCCGCAGTGTTCAGGAATCTGCTCCTGTTTTAGCTTCTAACGATGAAATTTTAACCTTATTTGGAAGTGTGCAGGAACAAATGAGGCAGCAACAGGAAACAAACCAAATGCTTTTAAGGGAAACACAACTCCTGAAGTCTGGCTCGAGCAGATCTGCTGAGGATAATGTCACTCCCTTACACCCAGAGCGTTGAACTTCAGTTCAGCTGTGTATACTGAGGATAACAGGGGGAATATTGTGCCCAGTCTTCCTCAGAATCATACTCCTGAAATACCCTCCTCGGTCAGGATGTCAACCATGAGGAGCTCAGGATATGCTTCAGGATATGGGCAAAATCCTCCAACGGGTAACGTGTCAAATAATAATAATACTCATGCTACTAACAATAGTGGATCTTTGCAGGATACAGGTGTGACATCAACACTTACTAGGGAACTTCAGAAGTTGAAGGACATGATATCTAGTGTACCTGGGGTGGTCCAGCCGATCCCGGAAGTGTCCCAGGACAGCCACAAGATATCTCGTTTTGCATATCCTATCTGTGATGCTGAGATCCCAAAGAGATTCCAAACCCCCAACATGAAGCTTTATGATGGGACTACGGATCCTGAGGAGCATATTGCTCAGTATAGGGAAAGAATGGAGATTAACCTTATCCCTCCGGAGCTCAAGGAAGCGTGCTTGTGCAAGGGATTTGGTTCTACTCTAACAGGACCAGCCTTAAAATGGCTGTTAAACGTTCCTCCTCACTCAATTACTTCGTTTGCTCATTTGGTTAATTTATTTAACAGTCAATTTTCTTGTAGTCGGAGTTTTGAGAAACTAACCAGTGATCTTTACAGGATAACTCAAGGGCCTCAGGAATCCTTGAGGGATTATGTGAACAAATTCAGTCAAGAATCCTTAGATATCCCACATCTTGATGTTGCAACAGCTGTGCAAGCTTTTAAGATGGGATTACAAAAGGATTCTCAGTTTTATCAGGATCTTGTAATGAATCCCTGCAGGAATCTCGACGAAGCTCGTAACAGGGCTTTGAGATATATCCGTCTGGAAGATGACAGGAAAATGCAAGAAAGGATGAACTCATCTAACACTTATGAGTCAACTAACAGGAAGTCAGAATCCTCATTTAAGCCATATCGGCCCAAGCCATATGGTAGAAATGAAAACAAGAGAGTGAATGCTGTCGAAGATGAGGATCCTGAAGAGTATCTTGAGTTGTCTGAATATTGCTTTTCTGTTAATATTCCTGAATTGATGTATGCTATGCAGGGTCTAGGAGACAAGGCTAGGTGGCCTCGAAAGAATCAGTAAAAGGCTGACTGGAAAGATAAGTCAAAATGGTGTGCTTTCCACGAAGATTTCGGACATGTAACTGAGGATTGCATTGCTCTAAGGAAAGAAATAAGCTATCTTCTAAGCAAGGGATATCTGAAAGATCTCTTAGGAAGAAAGAAGAATAAGAGTCAGGATACTGAGAAGGATCCTGAGCGAGCAGCATCACCTCCCGCGGATGCCAAGATAATCAACTTCATTTCGGGAGGATCCGACATTTGTGGAACTTCGTATTCGGCAGCAAAGAGACATGCGAAGGAAGCCAAGGCCGAAAGGGGAGACAAACCTGTCAGAATGACTACCCTCACAACTGACAAAGTGATCACTTTTGATGCTGATGACAGGGATACTGTCCAGGATCCTCACCATGATGCTCTGGTAATAACGTTATATGTGGCTAACCATTTTATACGCAGGATACTGGTTGATAATGGCAGCTCCGTCAACATAATCCAACTAGAAACTCTGAAGAGAATGAATGTATCTCCAATGGATATCACTTCGAAGTCTACCGTGCTTGTTGGATTCAGTGGAGAGGCTAGAAACACAGTGGGAGAGATTAAGTTGCCAGTATACGTTGAAGGAGTCAACTTGATACAACATTTCTGTGTGATGGATTCTCTATCCTGCTACAACATCATACTGGGAAGACCGTGGATTCACGATATGAAGGCTGTGCCATCAACATATCACCAATGCAGGATATTTCGATGTTTTTATACTTGAACAGGTACCAAGGGAGGATAATGCTGAAGCGGATGCCTTAGCAAATTTGGGATCATCGATCAGGATACCTGAAGGGACGCAAATACCAATATTGCATGTCTTATATCCTGCAACGAATCCTCAGGATAAAGAAGTAGCTGGTATTCAGGATCCTGGAGCAGAACATCCTGAAGAGGATCCTAAATCCTGGACGGCTCCAATCATGAGATATCTCAAAGAAGGACACATCCCTGGAAATGAAAATCCTAAGGCATTTAGGATGAAGGTATCACGATTCACTATTATAAATAATATTTTATACAAGAAATCTCTTGCAGGACCGTATTTGAGATGCTTGGAGGATCCCGAAGCCAAAGAAGTACTTCAGGATATACATGAAGGGGATTGTGGTAACCATGCTGGGGGCAGGTCGTTATTCTCAAAAGTATTAAGGACAGGATATTATTGGCCAACAATGAGAAAAGATGTCGCAGGATATGTTCGAAGATGTGACGCATGTCAAAGACATAGTAACATACTGCATCAGCCGGCCGAACCATTATATCCTATTGTTTCCCCTTGGCCATTTATGAAGTGGGGTATGGATATAGTGGGAAAGCTACCAAAAGCTCCGGGAGGAAAAGTCTTTATGCTAGCAATGACGGATTATTTCACTAAGTGGGTTGAAGCAGAAGCATTTGTTCAAGTTAGAGACCAAGAAGTAGTATCCTTCATCAAAAGAAATATCCTGACCAGATTCGGAGTACCAGCCGAGATAATTTGTGACAATGGTTCTCAGTTCATAAGTAAGAGGACTACTGACTTTTGCAAGAGTTGGGGAATCAAAATGATTACGTCTACTCCGGTACATCCTCAAGCAAATGGACAAGCAGAATCCTCAAACAAGATAATTGTTAATAACTTAAAGAAAAGGCTTGGAGCCAAAAAAGGAAGATGGGCAGAAGAACTACCCTTTGTTTTATGGGCTGATAGGACAACGGTAAAAAATGCAACAGGCCAAACCCCATTTTCCTTGGTGTTTGGAGCAGAAGCAATGATTCCAACGGAAATAACAATACCTACTGCAAGATCTACCTTAAGTGATCCTGAGCAGAATCCTGAAGCCTTGAGTCAGGATTTAGACACTATAGATGAAAAGAGAGATGCGGCAAGGCTAAGGATGGCAGCATATCAACAAAGAATATCCAGGGCATATAACAAGAATATTAGAACCAGAAGATTTAAGATTGGAGATTGGGTGTTAAGAAAGGCTTTTCAGAATACTACTAATCCTGCCGATGGCAAGTTAGCTCCAAAATGGGAAGGACCATATGAAGTTGAATCAGAAGCAGGGAAAGGAGCATATAGACTCAAGAATATGGAGGGGGATATGCTACCGAGGTCTTGGAATGCTATACACCTTAAGCTCTATTTCAAGTGAGTTTAGAATTTAGTTTCTAGCTCAGGATGGTATGAATTCTACCTTTTTTAACTATGTTTGGTTTAATTTGTTATCCAATACTGACTTAAGCATCGGAGGGGTGTTAGCCAAGCTAACACCCACCTTAGTTTACAATTGTTTTGCAAGATATGTTTCAGGATATAGCTCCAGGATATGTACTCAGGATAACTCGAAAGATTAGAGGATTGGCCCCCTCTCTCACGTTTAAGGGATACTGATCCCTTCACAGGTTTAAAGGTATTCACCTTTCTTCCGAATTGGGTTTAAACACCCCGCCTGGAGCGCAAGTTATTCAGGGATAGTTCAAGGTGGCGGGACCAGTCCATGTAAAAGTGGCTGACAATTTCGTTACTGTTGGCTATATCCTGAATCCTAACGGTATATGAGGATTGATCACCCTCTCTCACGAAAGGGTATTTTCATACTCTCTAAGGTTTAAAGGTTTTCACCTTTCTAAGTCTTGGAGTTTATACACTCCCGCCTGTAGCGCATGAAAATTTGGGATTTTCCCCAGGATACAAGGGATTTATCTCCAGTACATCCTTGGGTTTTACCCTCGGGACGTAAAAAATTGCCTATGCAATGGAAACTGACATTCAGTAGATTTCTAAAGTGTTTGAAGACATTGTACACAGGGGACATCCCTGCCAAGATGGTGATGTAAAACTAAAAGGATGGGGCTCAGAACTAATGCACTAAGTACCTTGCATAGGGGACATCTTCATTGGAAGAGTTGCAAAGGGATTGAAGTTTGGTAATAGGTTTATACCCTATTTCTGGTATGATCTTTCCTTTGTAAACATCGTCTAAGTTTTTAGTAACATTGTGTTTTATAAGAGGATAAGTATCCTGATATATTCTCAAAGTCTTTTTCAGGATATTTGATTAGGGTGTTTGAAACTAGTATTAGCTTGGAACTCTGATCATCTAAATGTTATCAAAACTTGGTTTTGAAAAGATAGACTATTTTTTTCACTTTCTAAAGAAATTTTTACAAAGTTGAAGGAACGTTTGGAAGTTCTATCTAATAAAGGGTTTTTACAGTATACCGCTGAGCATACTGATCAGGATATTTTATAAGATAACGATACAGAACCTTTACAAAGCTAAGACTCACACTAAGTAATGCAAGGTAACAGAAAATAAGTCAAAAGATAGTTATATTATTAACAAGTCAAAAGTTGTGCTTTTGGTTTCACCTCAAACCAAGGCCCATCCGCCAAAAGCACAATTAGTTTTTACCATACTTGTGTAACGGTTGCAGGATCTATCTCAAAACAGGACCTGTCCACCTACAACCGTTACTACGTTCAAAACAAGTTATACTAATCGATGACCAAGGGCTTCATCCTAAAACCTAGGACCCATCCACCTTTGGTCATCGTATTGTTCTAATGCAGGAAATATAAAATTGTTCGAAGACAGGAAAAGTAAATTGTTTACACAACCACAACCACGAAATTTAAAAATGGGCTCCGGCCTTGGCGCGTATATCCATCATCGCCCATTTCGCCGCCTATGAAGCGGCACCTTCTTGATCAGCAACCTCCTTGCCAGCATTCGCCCCAGCATCAGCCTCAGGATTCTTCTCGGCATCATCATCAGCATTGGCCACCTCCTATGCCGCCTTCGAAGGCTCTTCACCAGCATGCTTTGCAGGATGAGCAACGGGATGACCTCCAAGATCCTTTAGTTTCGCCTCCCAAGTCTTTACATTCCAGGAGGGGCATTCAAAACCCAAATCCATGGCCTCATAAGCCATCCTTATCCTGGCTTGGAGAAGGGAGATGACCACGAATGCTTTGAGGCTATCCCGGTATGAACTCATATTCTGCTGATATTGAAGAAGGGCGGCATCTAGCTTGGCTTGAGCGTTCTCATTAGCTTTGTTGAGGGCAGCTTGATGTTCCTGAGTCATTGCCTTGTATTTGTCTTCATAATGCTGGGATTTGGCAGCCGCAATGGTTCCTTGGTCAGCTATGGTGGCTTGAGCTTTCTCCAGCTGGATCTGCAACATCTTGTTAAGCCCGCAAGCGTCTTCGTATAAGTGCATAAGACGATCCAGACCCTATCGATAAAGACACAGGTATAAATGTAAAAAATAAGCAGGATAAGGACTAACATACTTGTGCAGGATATCGAAAAGAAAATTCTACCTGTTTGAGGAATGAGGTGGCTTCGTTGAACCCATGATTTTCGAGAGAGAATGTTTCAGAAACAGCTGGGGAGTCCGTCTCCTTTCTCTTCCGAGAGCTGGATGCCCGGGTCCTGGATGCCGGAGGGCCTTTGGGAGCAGAAACAATCTTCGAGGAGGTAGGCTTTGATGTAGCAGACGGCTTTGTCTTGGATTCTTGTTTGGTGGGTTCGAGGCTGGAGTAGCAATCCAACTCGTCAAGTTCGAAACCTTCAAGGTTGACGACTGGTACTACACAAGGGAAGATATCCTTAAACTCATCATACTTTTGAAAACAAATTAATATATGAGAATGTGCTTACCAGACATTTCTGAGCTTGATTTTTGGCTTGAATCTGTAAGAGACAGGGAAAAAGTTCTTTCACTGACAGGAAGACGGTAGATTTCCTTGATCTTGGATTCGGATTCTGCACTGGGAGGCACTAAATCTCTGAAATTCGCTGCATAAAAACATCAGGATATAAGTCCGGGGTACAGTTTGAAGATATAATTGGGGATATTCCTAAAACCCTAAATCCTACCCTTGGTTAACCATTTAACCGGTAGATCGAAACCCTTATCAATAGAGTCTCTTTTTACAAAAAAGAATTTTCGTCGCCATCGATCCTCGTTCTTGGTGGCTTTAAGAACCAGAGGGTTCTTGGTGGTAGAAAACAGAAGAAAACGGTGATTGCCGTGGGATCTCAACCGGTATGCTATAGGGAGATCTTCGATAATCAGGTTGGGAAAGTGACGAGACTTGATTTGATCCAGCACTATCAAGATTCGCCAGACCATTGGCATAACCTGGGCGTAACTAAGGCCGGTGAGATCGAAAAAGCTAGAGATAAAGGGAGGAAACGAGTACCGGAGTCCAAGAGAGAAAGGATAAGCAAAAAAACAAACCCACTCGTCGGATGATGCGTCCGATCGGGCTTCCTGGTCGAAGGGGCGAAAGACCGTTCTGGTGGGAAAGGCACCGGAATCTTTAAGAGCAGCGATGTCGGCATTGTTGAAGCAGCAGATCTCCTTTGCTGGATCGGCGATGAAATTTTGACTTACGAGGGTTGAGGTTGGTCGGTCCGATCGGGATTTCGTTCGTGGTGCCATGAAGAGTATTGAGTAAATTAAGAGAGATTCAAGAAAGAAGGATAGAAAGGAAAATAGCTGATGATTCGCTTGCAGATAAGGATAACCGTGATAAGGAGCCCCTCGGTTAATATAGGATGAATATAGGGGGTAAAGAGTAAATAGTGCTTTGGAAGTTGCACCGCTGTCATTTCAAGGGTCTAGTCGTATTAATTACCTTAAGTTATGAGGTGAAACTTTTGAAATATATCCGTTGGATTGGTATACCAACTGATATATTTGGGGACAATTGTTAGGGGTCATTTTCTTAACATACGTATCCTGACCAATATCCTGCCTTTATTTGTTTATTTGTGACCAGGATGCTGGAAGAGGATATTGCTAACATCTTGGGTGATATCCTGGAGTTTATTGAATTAACCACGTGCAGGTTAAAGGCTGAGACTTGCTAACGGTCAAGAGGACTTCTTCTCCTCAAGACTCGGACGAGTATGTTGAAGGAGAGACGTTGAGCCCGAAAGACCAGGTCTACAACGTTCGATGAAGGAATATTCGGTGGATCTCGGAAGTTTAGGATAGTTTGTTATTTTATCTTTACTATAAATAGATGAGGTCGGATCAGTTTAAGTCACACAATCTCCACTTACACTCTCGCATACTTTCACTCTCTAGCTCATTGCAAACACCACACTTGTATTCAAATTTCGTTGTAACACTTAGTCGATCCGTACCACATCCTGCACTGTATCCTGATATTTGAAGCAATAGAAGAACAAGGAAGCTGCGATTGTCAGCTCCCGAGGTTTTATGCCGGCGATCTAGATTGATCAAGGGCTTTCCTCGTACATCTCGTGTCGTTTACTTTACTTTTGCTCATTGTTTGATCATAGATACAGCTCGATATTCTGAGCCGTATCCTGAATATTGATTTCCTAATTAATTCAACAATCACATTTTCAAGTACACTTTCTAGCACACTACCTCACTTTACTAATTTGATCACTAAATTGCTTCGGTAATTTTTGACCAAAACAGTAGACTAAGGTCTTTGCTACTTATGAACATATTTATGAAATCTATGTTAATTAGGCATCTTTTATCTAAAATGGTATGAACTATTATTAAATTCAAGTAAATTAGTCGGGTGTTACACCCGTACCGATACTAAAAGTTACAAATACCAAAATCAATAAACAGGTAACCCAAACAAGTACCGAATAGGGTATCGAATACCCTACCGAATATTATGGTACGGTATGGTACTGGTACCGGTACCTCAATACGGTACCTGCCTTGGTACAAGTTTGTTTTTCTTATCTTTTGAAAACTCCTCGGTACGGTACCAATACAATACGAGTACCAGATAAGGTAAAATCTGTACGAGTAGTAGTACAATACGGGTACCAAATAGGTAAAATCGATACGAGCACCATAATTCCATAATACGAAAATACATCATAATATCAAATTCATTCGTAATCAAATTCAATACCGGTAACATTTTTTACTTGTACCTATACCGATACCAAAAGTACCCAATACCAAAATCAATAAAACTGGTAACCTATATATGTACCGAATAGTTAAAATCGGTACGAGTAAAGATACAATACGGGTATTTGAGAAAAAATCTTGTTCCTATTCAATTTGTTTCGATATTTATAATATAACTAGTGTTTAACCCCCATATTACAGGTGTGGGGATCGTAAAGTCATGCTAAGCAGTAAAGCAAACAACAACCAAAATCGGGAAAAACCGTAAAACAAAAAAAGCGAATTTAAATCGCCACTAGGTAAAGACAAACACAAACTTATACCGTGAGCTGGCAAAACAGCAGACAAGCTTGAATTTACAGAGAAATCTTTAACTTAAGACCCAAAAGAAAAAAAGACAAAACTTACTGGTCTAAAAATGAGGCATACAAACCCGAGGGACTTAATTGTGAAAAAAGGAAAATAACAGCAATGACAATTTTGTAAATATGTTTAAAGGGAAGGGCTAAGTGAAAACCCCATCTTTTTTAGAAAACTCTGAAAACCCAATATCAACCATTGATTATGTTTCATCTAAGTAGATCAATGGTTCTCCTTTTTTAGGTAAATATTAGTTTTTAAATAATTCTTATATTAGTTTCTATTACAACTAAAGGGCAATTTGGGTAGTGAAAAATGTGTTTTTTGTGCTTTTGAACATTGAAAGTGACTTTCCAGAACCATCAAATCATGATATCACTTTCACTTTCTCTTACCTCTTCCTCTTTCCCATTTCTTCACCCCGATCTTGAAGACAAAGAATGAACACTCTTCAAAATCAGGAGAAATAAACAACAACCACCACCAGCAACCACCTCCTCCGGCGAAACTCACCGGGCTTCTTCTCCGGCCCTCTCTCTCCTCAATTTTCAACTCATCTAACAACCATAGCCACGCCAATCTCTCTCCTCTCCGTCTAATTCTACAAAAAGATTCAACCTTTAGAAGCAAATGAAGGGTCTGAATGTCTCTATAATTTGTTGTTTTAGAGAGAGAACGATGGCACGATGAATGTTTTTAGAGAGAGAGAGTTGATGTTTTAGATAGAGAAACAATAATCTTTATTTTTTAGGGAGAGAGAGTTGAATGTTCAAGTGTGTGTGAGAGAAGAAGGTTTGAAGACCTTTTTCGTGTTCATCGGACGGTTCTAGATCCGGTAAGTGTTCTTGAAATATCATTTCACAATTGATTTTTTGTTGAAATGGTTGTTAATATGTTTTTGTGGGCTGAAAGTGTTCTAGTAATGGTTAATGTTCATGTATTTTAAATAAATCCAAAACTTTAGGATGAGATTTTGAACGGGTTTTTTTTTGTTGGTTTGGTTGCTTGTTTGGGGCTTTTGATCTTAACAATAATTGTTTTTTTGTTGGTTTTGTTGCTGGTTTGGGCTTTTGATCTGAACAATAAGTGTTTTTTTGTTGGGTTGCTTGATTTACAGAGACAGACCCATAACATGTGTTAAGCACCTGTTAAAATGATATATAACGTGTGTTGATTTACAGAAACAGATCCATAAAAGATATTCAGTTGACAAGCTGGATGGATGTAGGCGACGTTAATGCGGGGACATTGAATAAGTCACATCCTTTGGGAAAGAACTCTTCGTTCATTTATAACATGTGTTAAGCCCCTGTTAGAATGATATATAACGTGTGTTTACCTTTTGTTAATTAAAAAAAACAAGTAATATCTATTTTATTTTTGTTGATGTTTAAAATATCCGATAATGTGGATACTGAGCGTAAAACTTGTACAAGTAATAAATATACAAGTTAGTATGTAACGTGTAATATGAAACGAGCCATTTATGGTAACACATGTACCGGTAATTTTGGAATATATAATATGAAACGGGTCATTTGTTTTGCACATTTTGGAATGTATAACATGTGTTAAGCCTCTGTTATAATCTTTGTGTAACCTGACATGTATTCATGTATAAGCTAGTGGTTTACAAAACACCAGAATGGATGCATAAACTCCAATAGTAACTTAATAACAACATAGTATACCTGATATAACGTGTGTTAATCCTCTTTTATAACGTGTGTTAAGACTTCCAGAATGTGTTAAGTCCATACCGTTTTAACATCATGTACTAGACAAAACAATAAGAGTCTTACATTACATATTACTAGTAAACGAAAATACATAGCACTAAGAAAAATGGTGGGCCGTTTACTATACCTATAACCGTATAACTGATATAACGTGTGTCAAGCCTCTATTATAACGTGTGTTAAGACTTTCAGAATGGATGCATAAACTCCAATAGTAAGTTAATAACAGCAGAGTATACCTGCTATAACGTATGTTAAGCCTCTATTATAACGTGTGTTAAGACTTCAGAATGGATGCATAAACTCCAATAGTAACTTAGTAACAACAGAAGTATAAACACGGGCGACTCCAACACAAAATGTTTTAAGTCCATGCCGTTTTAACATCATGTACTAGACAAAACAATAAGAGTCTCACATTACATATCTACTAGTAAACGAAAATATATAGCACTAAGAAAATTGTGGAGCTTCCTTTGACAGTCTGCCTTAGCTTTTCAGCGGCTACCTTTGCTGCCTTAGCTTTTCAGCGGCAACCCTTGCTTTATTGTTTGGGTCGGCCTTGAAACAGTTTGTAAACAAGTGAGTGTGCGTATGCCAGGGAAGTTATAAAAATGTGTTTTCATGTCACACGTAACACGTGTTACGTTGTACATGGGTTTCATGTCACATGTAACACATGCATGTCCGAGAAGTTCAAACTATAACACGTGTTAGTTGTGTTGTGCTGTAGCATAAACATGGTCATGATCCTTGAGCATCTGATCCACGTTTGACGAAACCAACGGTCCCGAGAATTGGATCTTATTTCCCTTGTATCCAACACCATCCTAATAACAAAAAGATAAGATAACCGTTAAGTCGTTAACCAGACATAAATATTAACACATTCATAGCCAGAAAATCTTTTTTCTCAATTAACATCATAAAAACAGTTACTATTCAGATCAAAAGCCCCAAACAAAGCAACCAAACCAACAAAAAATAGTTACTATTCAGATCAAAAGCCCAAACAAGCAACCAAACCAAGCACAACATTTTAACACAAAAATAAAAACCTGCAAATTACATAAACATTTACCCCTTTTAAGAACCATTTTAACAAAAAAAAAAATTCATGTTTCATCTCTAAAACAGCCATTACACAAAAACTTGTTAACAACCATTTTAACAAAAACATCAAGTGTGAAATGATTTTTTTAAAATAAAATACTCAAGAGATTGTTGTTTCTCTCTCTATAACAGCAACTTTCTCTCTCTAAAACACTTACCGGATCTAGAACCATGCTATGAACACGATGAAGATCTTCAAACTTGCTTCTCTCTGTGTGTTCTTGGTGTTCTTGATAAACATGATAAAGATTGTTGTTTCTCACTCTAGAAATCAGCTTTCAACAAGCATGAACACAACCGAGATGAAGATGACGACGTGAGATGAAGCATGAACACACCCGAAAATCAGCTTCGAAATAAGCATGAATACACCCAAGATGAACAAGATGAAAATTGTTGTTTCTCTCTCCAAAACATTAGCTTTCTCTCTCTATAACACCAAGAACAAGCTTCATCATGGACATTCTCGTGGAATAAGTAGTGGGAGTGAAGCTCCATGGTTCTTTAATGGTGGACCTCGTACATGAAGATATTAAGAAGATGAAGAACAAGTGAAAATTTTCTTTATTAGTTAAAAAAAAGTAAAAGGAATGGGGGTTGTACAAGTGATGTGAAAGGCAATAAATGATATTGGTCAATTCAAAGTAGAAAAGATCTTTTAGGATAAAATTACACATATACCCTTATATGCTATAAGAGTTATCAGCTTCTTGATGCACACATGGATGAATCTTGGTCAAGTAATGAGTTTCCAAGGTTTTCTCAAAATAAAGGGTTTTCTCCCTAGCATTATCCTATATATATATATATTATTAATATTAAATGAAATATATTAAACAAATATAAGTAAAATTTATAAGGTTGAAGAAAAGAATGACATGTGGCATTATTTGGAGTCTTTTATTATAAGTTAGATATGGATTTGAGGATACCTTCAATGAATGACACGTGTCCAAAAATTGGTTTCTTTTATTATAGTAGTTAGATTAAAGTTATATATTTAATAGTATTATTGATGCATTTATTTTATAATTAATATAATAAATGGTGTGCCTAAAGTATACTGATCAAACATGCATAACTTATAACTACTAAAAAACGTGGGGTCTTACTTTTTTCATTTTCATCACTTTGAATGACTCCTCGTGACGCCACAATCTACTACGCTTCCATGGCTTCTCAGGATATTCTTGATACACAAGATCTCTTCCCATCTCTTGAATGAGTGAATGCATCATCAACTTGTTTTCCCATCCAATACTAAGAAGGCATCTGTTAATGAGATTCCTCATCCCGTGTGTTGTCTTTATACCACATGCTTCTAGTACTGTTTTAGTCAAATCTGCATCTGTTCCAACAAAAAAACAGGCAATATGCTTAAGTAATTCCTTATCATTTCTGAATGACAAAGAATCAAAGCTCATCAGCAAGACATTTTTTATGTCAGGATGTGGTTCTTTATTTAGCACTCTTATGCAGTCTTCCCAATATGTTACATCTTCCTTTTGTAGAAACCTGCCTAAAACTTGAAGAGCCAATGGAAGCCCATCACAATATTCTGCAAGCTCTTTTGAGACCTTTTCATAACCTTTTTCGGGCATACGGCTATTGAATGCATGTATGCATAAAAGCTCCAGTGATGTGTATTTACCTAGCCCCGTAAGTATGATCTTTGTGTGATTGGGTTGAACTTGGGGGTTGTTTAATGAACACTTGTCTGTGAAAGAAGCATCCATGGTTGTAACTATGATTTTGCTACCTGGATATAAACCTTTGTTTCCGAGTAAATCATCCAACTACTTGAGATTGCCGATATCATCGGGCACTATAAACACTTTTTACAGACGTCGTCAACTTGTAGTGGAGTTCTTTTTTAAATGACTTTGTGAAGCTGCTTTCGTAAATTAGGCAATTCATAAGAGTGGTCATTGCATCTCGTATTGATATCTTCGATAAAGCTACTTTTGTGGAATTTATAAGAGTGTAACTGGAAAACATATTTAGCCAAAGATGTTTTCCCAATCCCACTAATGCCTACAATTGTGAGAATGTCAGCGGTATGACAAGATCCATCTGTCAATGATGAAGTAATGACATTGATGTAATAGTCCATCCCGATAAGGAGTGATGGGGTATCACATAAAGGTACAACTAATCTACAACGAATGTCTGCAACAACTTCTTCAATAAACTCTGTTGCATTCCTACAAAGTGATCTAAATGAGAAAATGTATGACAATTAAACAATGCAAACCTGATAATAACATATTTAACTGTATAAAGGATTATATGAAGGAATGATTGAAAGTATATTTTATTCACAAAGCACATCGAGTACATATAGTGGGAGATCCACAATTACAGGAGACAATATAGCAATATATATATATATATATATAGAAAATACAACAACCTTGACTAATCAAATATTCGAGAATGTTCTGCAAGTTTGACTAAACTAAGTGGCGGGAATTGGTGGTACTTCATTGGTATTAATACGCCCCGGCAAGATGGAGGTTCCGTCAGAAACGCCAATGTTGGACCGTAATTTTAAAAACGGAGCTCTAGAGAGGGGTTTGGTGAGAGCGTCTGCCAATTGATCTATTGAATTGATGTGATGAACTCGAAGAGTACCAGCCGCAACCTTCTCACGAATAAAATGATAATCTAAAGTAACATGTTTCATACGCGAGTGATACACGGGATTAGCACATAAATAAGTTGCTCCGGTGTTGTCACAATATAGTCTAGGGGAAGCAGTTACGGAGAGACCAAGCTCTTTGAGAAGATTTTCAACCCATGCGAGCTCGGCTGCGGCGTTTACAAGTGCTTTATATTCCGCTTCAGTGGAGGATCGAGAGACCGACTTTTGGCGTGCTGATTTCCAAGAGATGATATTGCTACCAAGATAAATAATGTAGGCGGTGGTAGAGCGACCGGCTGTAAAGACACCTCCCCAATCGGATTAAGAAAAGGCAGTAAGCTCTAAGGGAGAGTTCTTTTTCAGGAACAAACCATGATAAACCGTTCCTTTGAGATAGCGAAGCAAGCGCTTGAGAGCTTGCCAATGCGTTTGAGTGTGTTGATGCATGAACTGTGACAACTTGTTGATAGCAAAAGAAATATCTGGTCGTGTAAACGCAAGATATTGAAGAGACCCCACAAGTTTGTGGTAAGGTGTCAGGTCTACTTTAGGAGTACCATCTTCGAGTGTCAGAACTTGAGAGGAACATAGTGGTGTCTGAATGGATTTTGCCCCATCCATCATGTATATGCCTGTTTTGAGATAAAAACAAACCATGTGTAGTAGGTATAAGCTCCACACCCAAACAATGACTAGGATACCCCAAGTCTTTTACTGAAAATGAGAAGCAAGACTGTTAACAAAATCATTCATGAACCTATTGTTGTTGCTTGTCAAAAGAATATCGTCAACATAAACTTCAAAATAACACACGATACCATTGCGGTTGTAGGTGAAAAGTGAGGCATCCACATGCGATTTGGTAAACCCAAAATCAACCAGGAAGGAAGTAAGAGCCATATACCATGCACGTGGCGCCTGTTTAAGGTCGTAAAGGGATCGACGAAGCTTGCAAACATAATTCGGAAATTATGGACGAATATAACCCGGAGGTTGGACCATGTATACCTCTTCTTGCAAATGACCATGCAAAAACGCATTGTTGAAGTCCAGTTGACGTGAAGACCATCCCCGAGATAAGGCAATAGCAAGCACCGTGCGTATAGTGACGGGTTTGGTAACCGGACTAAAAGTATCAAAATAATCCTTGCCGTATTCTTGTAAGAAACCCTTCGCAACGAGACGTGCCTTATACTTATCCACACTACCATCGGGATGACGTTTGATTCTGAAAACCCACTTACATCCAATCGGTTGTCTAGAGGATGGAGCAACAAGTTCCCATGTTTGGTTTCGAAGTAAGGCATTGTACTCGTCATCCATAGCTTTAGAAGCTTGAAGATAGGTATTTGGTTCAAGAGATTGAGGAATGGGGTGAATCGTGGTGGTGTTAACAAGGTTTGAATTAGTATTTGGGATTGGGTTTCCTATTTCAAGGTGGCAAGGTAGGTAGCGGTGACGGATATGTCGATGGAAGAGGGAGTTGCAGCGAAATTAGATGGAGGTGTGGTGGTAGTCGAATTTGTAGAGGATGCGTATAAAGAGGAGGTAGGCGATTGGGAATTAGGAGTGTAGGTTGAATGATCAGAATCATGGGGAGTGGAATTTGAGAGGGAATTTGAGGTGGAAGGTGATGTCATTGGTTCATGAGATGAGAAAGTGGTAGTGGTTAAGGAATCTGCATGGGAAGGTGTAGGTGCATGCAAAGGTGTTGAATGGGAAGGTGTAGGTTCATGAAAATGTACTGTATTATTGGAGGTAGTGGCATTAGTAGATGACTTTTGCAAAGGTGGTGAAGGGTTAGTAACAGTTGAGAAAAAATCATCCGTAGAGGGAAGAAAATAGAGTTTTGAAAAGTATTCTTTAGATGGAAAAATATCTTCAACAAACGCGACATGTCTAGAGTGATAAAGACGATTTCGCGTGTATCTATACATTTGTAGGCGGACTTGGCTGTGGAGTAACCTAAGAAAATGCATGGTTGAGAGTGGGGTTGTAGTTTGGATGTAGCATAGGGTTTGAGCCACGAATAACATAAGCAACCAAAGGTTTTTAGTTTTGTATAATTCGGTGACGCACGACAAAGCATTTGATATGGCGATTTGGATTGAAGAATTGATGTAGGAAGGCGATTAATGAGATAGACCGCCGTTTGGAACGGACACGACCAAAAGGAAAGTGGTAGCCCGACATAGTGTAACAAGGCAAGGCCGGTTTCCACTATGTGGCGGTGACGTCGCTCAACTATTCCATTTTGTTCGGGGGTATGCGGGGGAGTGGTATAATGTGAGATCCCCATAGATTGGAGAAAAAGTAAGAGGCCGATGTATTCTCCACCATTGTCGGTGAAGATGGATATAATTTTGGTTTGAATTTTTTTTTTCGACAAGTAGTTTGAATTGTGGAACAATGATAGAAACATCGAACTTGCGTTTAATAGGATAAAGCCACACATATTTAGAGTAGTAGTCCATAAACACAACATAGTATTTAAACCCATCAATAGACTATTGAATGGGTCCCCAAACATCCGAATAAAGAAGTTGTAAAGGTTTATTAGCAACAAACGAGTTTGGTCCAAATTGCAACTTGTGACATTTATTTATTGCACACGATTGACAATGCAAAGTAGAACAAGACAAGGATTTAAAATTGAGACCAAAGTCGCTACAAAGAAGTTTAAAAATACAAAAACATGGATGTCCAAGTCGATGATGCCATTGGAGTGGTGATGCGGATGTAGTTGCATTAACTTGAGGAAGTGGCGAGAACCGGTTGAGATAGTAAACATCATGGATGTTATCCCCCCCCACCCCCGCATGATGGGCGCCCCCGTTTTGAGATCGTTCACAAAAAAATGAAACGGAAAGAATTCAACGAAAACTTGATTAGCACAACATAGTTTAGCGACGGAAATCAAAATTTTACGCATATTAGGAACACATAAAACATCGGGTAAAGATAATGTTTTTTTTTGTTAGTAGAAAACTGAGTTGAACCAATATGAGATATAGAAAGACCCGTACCATCACCTAGAACAATTTCGTCAGGACCGCAATATTCCGAAACTGAGGATAGTGTGGTCGGACATGAAGAGAGGTGATGCGAGGCACCACTGTCCATCATCCACATTGGAGAGCCCGGAGTAGTCGTAAAGGCATTGGCAACTAGGTTTGGCGTGGGAGTGTTGAAGAAGATGTGATTCTCTTTTAGAAACTTAGCAAGTTTCCGGCAGTCACGAGTGTAGTGACCCGAGATATTGCAAAAATTGCAGAACTGATTTGTACGATTACCGGATGGAGCCGGCTGAAACCTGTTTGACCGAGATGGCCGCTGAGATGTGGAAGACGACTTAATCCGGGCATTCCGAGTTTGCGAGTCAGACGTAGACCTGTATGGAGTACGAGACTGATGTCTTTGTGTCGCATTTGCAGTAGAATTCATGGGAGCAACGGGTTCGGCTGATGTTAATGAACGTTCAAAGTCCACAAGTTTGTCAAAAAGTTCTGGATAGGAGACCGGGTTTTCGCGTACCTTAAGTGCAGCAGTGATCGATGTGTACTCGTCACCGAGTTGAGTGAGGATTTGAACCATAAGATCCTCCTCGCTAACGGGACTTTGAACAAGAGCCAATTCGTCCGCAATGGAAAGCATTTCGTTGAGAAATTCAGCAACAGTTCGTGTTCCCTTCGGGTTCTTCGCAAGTTTAAATTTCAAAGAGATTATCCTGGAGCGTGATTTGCTTGCGAAAGAAAAGGTTAACCGGTCCCAAGCATCTTTGGCCGTAGGGGCTGATGCAATGAGCGGTTGAATTTCAGCGGAGCAAGACCCGAGAAGGGCACCGAAGATAATCTGATCCTGGCGAAACCAGGATGAATAATCCGGGTTTGGTTTGCTGGTTTCTTTGTCAGCGATGGTTTTTGGTGGTGCCGGAGTTTCACCATGATGAAGTTGTCGAGGTCAAGGCCGATGAGGGTTGATTGCACATGGCGTCGCCAAACGGAAAAGTTGTGGGAGGTGAGAGTAATGTTGAAGTGAGTAGAGGCAGTGATAGTGATGATGGTGTTTGAGGCAGCCATTGATGAAGAGAGGGAAAAAAAGGATCGATGAACTCGTTGGAGTATTTTATGCTCTGAATACCATATGAAGGAATGATTGAAAGTATATTTTATTCACAAAGCACATCGAGTACATATAGTGGGAGATCCACAATTACAGGAGACAATTTAGCAATATATATATATATATATATAGCACATACAACAACCTTGACTAATCAAATATTCGAGAATGTTCTGCAAGTTTGACTAAACTAAGTGGCGGGAATTGGTGGTGCTTCATTGGTATTAATAGATTACACGTCTTTTCTTTTTAGATCAGCAACTTGTACGTGAGAGTGCCCTCTGCTTTTTACTATTTTATTTATTGTCGCGCTTACTATTTTTCATTGAATATCAGCAACTTGTACTAACATTTAGGTGTGTTTTCAACTAAAGTAACTTGTCATTTTAGTTCCTAAGGTTTGATCCAAAATGTTACTTTATTTCTAATAGTTTTTTTTTTTTTTTTTTTACCATTTTAGTCTAAATAGTTTTTTTCATGGCATTTTAGTCCTTAACTTTTGTCATTACCCACTAACTCCATTAAAAAGTCAGTTAACTTAGGGGGCATTTTGATCAAACCACATTTTTTATTTCAGATGCGATGGTATGGGAACGGTGGTGTGCCCTATGAAGCATGGGGACGGCTATGAGACTCTAGCACCCGTTCCGGGGACGGCTGGGGACGTTTCCAAAACATATCCTGAAATCGGGGTACGGCAACAAAACGTTTACTTTCATTTTTTGGGCAGCGGCTGGGTTTTTAGGCTTTAGGGTTATGCAACTTTATGTATTTTGACATTTAGCCCATCTATCTTTCACTAGTTTTTATTTATTCTCTAAAACCTGTAAAAAATTACATAAAAGTTAAAGATAGTTTGTACATTTTAACATTTAACCCCCTTTATTTTCACTAGTTTACATTTGGTCCTTAAGTTTATAAATGAGAAAAATGCCCGGATAGTCCCTGTGGTTTCGCCTTTTTTCACCTATAGTCCCCAACTTTCTAAAACTACCTGAATAGTCCACAAGTTTTCATTTTTTGTTCCCGGATAGTCCCTGGGTCTAACTTCAGTTACTTTTCTCTGTTAAAATGATGTGAAATGACAAAAATACACTTTCCTTAAAAGGCCAAACCATAGGGACTATCCGGGCATCTTCTTCATTTTTATTTATAAAACCCCACCACCACACTTCATCTTCAACCTCCACCCACCATCACTCTCCTCCACCCTCCACCATCACCGCCACAGTCACTCTTACCTTAACCCCACCTCCTTTCTTTCTTCCTCCCTTCTTCTTCTGCGCTTTGCACATCCAACTATCACCACCATTTCATTATTTTTATTAACTTGCAATCAATCCAAATCCCTTGCGCAAACCCAAAAAAAAACTTCAAAACTCACTCATATTTGTTACACGGTGGTACCGGAAAACCCAAAAAAAACATATACCCTCAAGAGAAAGATTTGCAGGTACCGAAAAACAAAAATCCAGTCGGAATCGTAGCTGTAACACCGATCACCGCCGTCTTCACAGGCCTCTCCCTTGAAATCCTAGCTGCCGTCACCATAATCCGGTCGGAATCGCAGTCGTCCTCGTCTTCTTGCAGCTCCTCATCGTCATTCTTGAAATTCATGCAGACTTGTTCTCTGAAAGTGAACATCCACTGTGATGGATGTAAGCGAAAAGTGAAGAAGATTCTTCAAAAGATTGATGGTATTGTGTTAAGTTTGTAAACTTTTTGATAAATTTGTTTGCTTTTTGTTAATTTGGTTGCGGGAATTTGATTATTTGGTGTTTTGGTTATGAAATTTTGAATCTTGAAAATAGGGGTGTACACTATCAATATAGATCCAGAACAGAGTAAGGTGACAGTTTCAGGAGTTGTTGATCCAGAAACCCTTTGGAAGAAGCTTGCAAAAAGTGGTAAACTCACTACTGTTTGGGGGGTTTTCTGTGACAACTCGAGTTTTCAAGGTCCCTACTCGACTTGACCTAGTACTTGTTTGCAAAGTGTTGTGCTTATATTTATATTTGGTGTGCATTATATTTGGTACATGATGATATATGCTTGGAATGTTCTTTGTGTGTGGTTCTTAACTAGCTCGGCCCAAAGGGGCGTAGCCTCGAAATAAAACTGTGGATCGGCCCACTTGATTTAGTGTTACCCTTATATAGGCCTTTGTACGTAATCATGTGATTAATCTCAAAAATTTCAACAACAAACCCTAGTCTTTCTCACCCAATCTGCGACGACAGGAGAACACCCCCACTTTTCGAGACTTCTTTGACTTGTGATTCGGTTAGTGACCATACTCATATTAATTCTTGATTGTTTGTTTTTGCTATGCATGAATTCAAGTAACAGTAGCATGGGTATATGTGATGTTAGTATGACTTTTCTTGTTGATGATTGTCATAATCGATGAAGTGGCTGACCCACTAAATATAATAGGCACAATAGTCCAACAATCCAAATTACATGTGATGTCACTGTTAGTTGTGGTCCAATAGCATTAGGAATTGGTCCAATAGTTGTCGGCCATGATGGGTTATAGGAATGATGATTTGAATGAATAGATCTGATTGAATACATGTTTGTTGCAGCCAATATAATTATTAGACAACCATTAGGGTTGTTGTGCTATGTAACTGCTGTTAATGATGATGACCCATATGAAAACCCTTGGGTTTTCGTCATATATGTTTTCGCCAGTTAAGGGGTTTTCGGCCCAAGTGTTTTCAGCCCAAAGGGTTTTCGCCACTTGGGCGATTTCGTCACATTGTATACTGTTAGCTATTAACGCTATTAAATATGTGATTCAATTAAGTTAATTACTTGATTAACTCTGTTAGTTTACTAAACCTGTTGGTTGTTAACTCTAGAAATTTATTAACTCTGTTAAGTAAGATTGGTTATCTCTGTTAAGCTTATCAACCTTGTTAGTTATCAATTCTGTTAAGACTAGCAACTTGGTTTAGCATGTTGGTTCTGCATAGATTATTAATTCAGTTAAAAGATGTTAACTCTGTTAATCATGTAACATTGTTAGTGTGTAAATCCGGTTAAGTGTGTTAACTTTGTGAAGTATGTGGACTGACTGTTAATCTTGTCAAGCATGAATTTCATGGCTCGGATTAACTGCTTATATGATACGTGATAATGGCTTAGACACACTTTGTGACATAGATGGCATGTGAATCTATATGAACTTAACTGATTATTTGCGAGCACATAGTTTTGCATACCGAGCAAACCAAGGTGAGTTCACACTCTTACCAAGGCATGGGATTCCCCGGTGGGTTGGGAATGGGATTGAATGATTACTTGTACTTACATCACTACTAGACTACTTACCACGGTCCTCAGATTGGGAAGGATGCCTGTGCCAAACTCTACGTAAAGCCTACGTACTGTCCTCGGTTTGGGAAGGACACTAGTGTTAAAACCTACGTAAATCCTACGTACCACCGTCCTCGGATTGGGAAGGACGCCAGCGCTAAATCTACGTACTCGCTACGTACCACTGTCCTCGGATTGGGAAGGGCACTTACGTAAAACCTACGTAAACTTATACTTACTACTATCCTCGAATTGGGAAGGATACTTATGGATACAACTAGTCTAGTAACTTACACCATGGGAAGCCCCCAGTAATTGAACTTACAACATGGGAAGCCCCCACTAGATGAACATACAAATGGCCTAGTAATACACGGCATGGTTATAAACGAACTTACGATTTGTTAAAGGAACTTATTACTGAACAACCAACTGTGAACTCGCTCAACTTTGTTGTTGACTCTCTGTTACATGCCTTGCAGGTCGTTAGGTACTCATGGAGCTTGCACAGGGAGGCGCGGTCATTGTGGGACATGGCAGTGTGTGCCATGCTGAAACCATTACTTTATTTCGTACTTAATACTTACATTGGGTTTTTACAATTATGCTTCCGCTAAACACTTAACTACGTTTTGATTTGAAACACCTTTCATATTGTGTGTGTGTTTGGGTTTTACTTAATACTTGTTATGTTCAATATGATTGGTGGCTTGATCCTGGTCAGTCACGCCTCCAAGCGGTGATACTCCGCGTGTGGATTTTGGGGATGTGACAGATTGGTATCAGAGCCATTGGTTATAGTGAACTTGGTTTAAATAAGGGAAAAGTTTTTGTTAAAACCAGACTATAACCTGTACAGTGCTCAACGATCCACAACGACGCTTCGCTCCACGTGCAAGACTCGACATTCTAGGTGATATGGTTTATGTTTACATTGCCTACTTGCTAGATTACATAGAACTTTGCTCACGGTATGCTTAGATAAACGTAACAACTGTTGATTGAAACACTTATGTGCTTACTCTCTTCTGTCATCGCACTTTCGCGAACCTCTCTCACTCATGTTCTCTTTGATATCAAGATCATGAGTGGACGCGTTAACCTAACTCAAGCCCAGTTGGCGGCTTTGATCACTGAACAAGTTACTGCAGCACTCGCAGCTGCCGAGGTAGGAGGTATAACCTGCCATCACCACTTACTCTAGGATCTTTAGATCCTACTCTCGTAAACCAACACTCGTGCTTAAGTATGTTTATTCTTACGCACATGCAGGTCAACACGCTCAGCCACCTGTGTGCACGTTCAAAACTTTCATGGACTGTCGTCCTAGTACTTTTAGTGGCACTGAAGGGGCCGTTGGACTCCTCTACTGGTTCGAGAAGCTCGTATCGGTCTTCGAAATGTGTGAATGCCTGAGGCTCGTAGGGTGAAGTACGCCACTGGTACTCTCGAAGGCACTGCGCTAACTTGGTGGAACGCGCAAGTACAGATGCTGGGGCTGGCGGCTGCTAATGCCACCCCATGGAATGATTTTAAGGAACTGATCAAACGTGAATACTGTAGTCGTGATGACATCCACAAGCTGGAAGTGGAGTTCTTTAACCTGAAGATGACGGGGTCAGAGATAGAAGCGTACACGAAACGATCCAACGAACTGGCAGTGTTATGTCCAACTATGGTGGACCCTCCTATCAAGCGTATTGAGTTGTATCTCAAAGGGGCTAGTACCGGAAATTCAAAGTCATGTGACATCAGCCAACCTTGCTACTATCCAGGATGTTACTCGTCTTGCTCATCGCCTCACAGATCAGGCAGTGGAACAGAACAAGCTGCCCAAACGTATCAGTGCTACTAATGCTACTACTTTCGCTACTCCCAGTGACAATAAGCGGAAATGGGATGGGGATTCCAGCAAGGGTTCAGCTACAGCTCAGTCTCAGGCACAGCAGCGAAAGACTGATAACTACCAGAGCCCTAGTCAGCAATTTTCTAGTGGTCAAAGACAGGGTGGATTTAGAGGAAATCTCCCAAGATGCAATACACGCAACAGGCACCACAATGGCCAATGCAACAAGGGTCGTTGTCAGCGGTGTCTCAAGATGGGTCATGAGGCTAAAGATTGCAGGAGCTCACGACCTGCGAATCAGAACCAGCAACAACAACCACTCGCTCCACGAAACCAGCAACAACAACAACAGCGAGGCAATAGGGGATGCTTTCAATGTGGGGCTGAATGCCACTTCAAGCGGGACTGCCCCCAGTTAAATCAAAATCCGAACAACAACAACAAAAATCAGGGCAACGGGAAAATAAATGGGGGTAATAACGACGGCAATGGTGCCAGGGGTCGAGTGTTCGTGATTGGTCGGGGTGATGCTAGGAATGACCCCAACGTTGTGATGGTTTCGACATCGTTATTGGTATGGATTGGCTACCTTAACATCGAGTCGAGATTCTTTGCAAAGAAAAGATCGTCCGCATTCCTCGTACTGGTGAAGAACCTTTGGTAATGCAAGGCGACAAGAGTGGTGCTGTAGTGGGCATCATCTCTTTCCTTAAGGCCCAGAAGTGTTTGCGAAAGGGCCACACTGCTATTTTAGCACTCGTTACTGATGCATCGATGAAAGACAAGAAGATAGAGGATATTCCAGTTGTACGCGACTTTCCTCAAGTGTTTCCTGAGGAATTACCTGGGATACCGCCTCATCGCCAGGTCGAATTCCAAATCGAGCTAGCTCCTGGAGCAGCGCCCATAGCTCGAGCACTTTATCGCTTAGCTCCAACTGAACTAGAAGAACTGTCTAAGCAACTACAAGAACTCTTGGAAAAGGGTTTCATTCGTCCTAGCTCTTCGCCTTGGGGAGCTCCATTATTATTTGTGAAGAAGAAAGACGGTACCTTCCGCATGTGCATAGATTACCACGAACTGAACAAGGTGACTGTGAAGAATCGCAATCCTCTTCCACGCATCGATGACTTATTTGACCAGTTACAAGGGTCGAGCTATTACTCGAAGATTGACCTGAGGTCAGGCTACCATCAACTAAGAGTCCGGGATGAGGACGTCTCCAAAACAGCATTCAGAACTCGCTACGGCCACTACGAGTTTCTAGTCATGCCATTCGGGCTAACAAATGCGCCTGCGGTCTTCATGGATCTTAGGAACAGAGTGTGCAAGCCCTACCTGGATAAGTTTGTGATTGTATTCATCGACGACATTCTGATCTACTCTAAGAGTCAGGAGGAACACGAGCATCATTTACGACTTATTTTGGAACTCCTTCGAACAGAACTACTGTACGCCAAGTTTTCGAAATGCGACTTCTGGCTTCGTGAAGTCCATTTCCTAGGCCATGTGGTAAACAAGGATGGGATCCATGTTGATCCATCCAAGGTAGATTCGATCAGGAACTGGCCTACACCTAGAACACCAACAGAAATTCGCCAATTCTTGGGCTTGGCAGGTTACTACAGAAGGTTTATCAAGGATTTCTCCAAGATTGCGCAACCTCTCACCTCACTAACTCAGAAAGGTGTCACCTATCGTTGGGGTGATGCACAGGAAACTGCGTTTCAACACTTAAAGGATAGACTTTGTAGTGCCCCTATCCTCTCATTGCCTGAAGGCACAGACGATTTTGTGGTTTATTGCGACGCATCCATTCAGGGACTTGGATGTGTGCTGATGCAACGTGACAAGGTTATTGCTTATGCGACACGCCAACTTAAGATCCATGAACGAAACTACACTACACACGATTTGGAGCTGGGAGCTGTTGTTTTTGCACTCAAGATATGGAGACATTACCTGTACGGCACCAGGTGCACCATTTACACCGATCACAGGAGTCTCGAGCATATCTTCAAACAGAAGGAGTTGAACTTGCATCAACGTCGATGGGTTAAGCTTTTGAACGATTACGAATGCGCAATCAAGTACCATCCAGGCAAAGCCAATGTTGTGGCTGACGCCCTCAGTCGAAAGGACACTGGGCCTAAGCGCGTGCGAGCATTATATCTCACTATTCAGTCTAGTCTTCCTTCTCAGATACGAGATGCTCATGTAGAAGCATTGAAACCAGAAAATGTCAGGGCTGAAGCCCTACGCGGTTCAAGGCAACGGTTAGAACAAAAGGCAGACGGCGCCTACTATGTAACGGGACGCATCTGGGTCCCACTCTACGGCAACTTACACGAGCTTGTAATGGATGAAGCTCATAAGTCTCGCTACTCAGTACATCCTGGTTCGGATAAGATGTACCACGACTTGAAAACTACATATTGGTGGCCTAGCATGAAAGCTCACATAGCAACGTACGTTAGCAAGTGTTTGACTTGTGCGAGAGTCAAAATTGAATATCAGAAACCATCAGGCCTACTCCAACAACCAGAAATACCACAGTGGAAATGGGAGCAAATTTCCATGGATTTTGTTACTGGCCTGCCTAGACCTCAACGTGGGAATGATACTATTTGGGTGATCGTGGATCGACTCACAAAGTCTGCACACTTCTTGGCTATCAAGGAAACGGATACGTTCTCCACTCTAGCAGACGTCTATCTTAGAGAAGTGGTTTCGAGGCACGGGGTGCCGACCTCTATTATCTCTGATCGTGATGCACGATTTACTTTAGAACTATGGCAGGCAATGCACAAATCTTTTGGCTCTCGTTTAGACATGAGCACAACTTATCACCCTCAGACGGATGGGCAGTCTGAGCGCACTATTCAAACTCTAGAAGACATGCTTCGTGCATGTGTAATCAATTTCGGCAACGGCTGGGAAAAACACCTCCCGTTAGTGGAGCTCTCGTATAACAACAGTTACCACACCAGCATTCAAGCTGCTCCGTTTGAGGCATTGTACGGACGTAAATGCCGATCACCTCTTTGTTGGGCAGAGGTGGGGGATAGTCAGATCACTGGCCCAGAACTTGTGGTAGACACAACATAAAGGATTGCTCAAATACGACAACGAATGGCGGCAGCTCGTGACCGTCAGAAAAGCTACGCCGATAAGGGTAGGAAACCTCTAGAATTCCAGGTCGGGGATCAGGTTCTACTCAAAGTCTCACCCTGGAAGGGTGTGGTTCGTTTTGGAAAAAGGGGAAAACTTAATCCGCGATACGTCGGACCGTTCGAAATCATTGAGAAAATAGGCAAGGTGGCCTACAAACTGAACCTACCAGCAGAACTCAGTGCAGTTCACAACGTTTTTCACGTGTCGAATCTGAAGAAGTGTCTGTCAGATGAGACCCTCATAGTTCCTTTGAAGGAGCTCACTATCGATGATCAGTTGCGATTCGTCGAGGAACCAGTTGAAATCACGGACCGAGACGTTAAGGTCCTCAAGCACACTAGAATACCTCTTGTTCGAGTTCGTTGGAACTCCCGTCGTGGCCCAGAGTTTACCTGGGAACGAGAAGATCAAATGAAACTCAAGTATCCCCAGTTGTTCGGAAACAGTGCAACCACTACTGAAGCTGAAGCTACTACAGAATTTCGGGACGAAATTCCAAATCAACGGGGGGATGATGTGACACCCCAGGAAAAACCAGTAAACTGCACAACATAACTAGCTTCCTCAGTAACCGCATGCTAAATTTCGGGACGAAATTTCTTTCAAGTTGGGGATAATGTGACAACTCGAGTTTTCAAGGTCCCTACTCGACTTGACCTAGTACTTGTTTGCAAAGTGTTGTGGTTATATTTATATTTGGTGTGCATTATCTTTGGTACATGATGATATATGCTTGGAATGTTCTTTGTGTGTGGTTCTTAACTAGCTCGGCCCAAAGGGGTGTAGCCTCGAAATAAAACTGTGGATCGGCCCACTTTATTTAGTGTTACCCTTATATAGGCCTTTGTACGTAATCATGTGATTAATCTCAAAAATTTCAACAACAAACCCTAGTCTTTCTCACCCAATCTGTGATGACAGGAGAACACCCCCTCTTTTCGAGACTTCTTTGACTTGTGATTCGGTTAGTGACCATACTCATATTAATTCTTGATTGTTTGTTTTTGCTATGCATGAATTCAAGAAACAGTAGCATGGGTATATGTGATGTTAGTATGACTTTTCTTGTTGATGATTGTCATAATCGATGAAGTGGCTGACCCACTAAATATAATAGGCACAATAGTCCAACAATCCAAATTACATGTGATGTCACTGTTAGTTGTGGTCCAATAGCATTAGGAATTGGTCCAATAGTTGTCGGCCATGATGGGTTATAGGAATGATTATTTGAATGAATAGATCTGATTGAATACATGTTTGTTGCAGCCAATATAATTATTAGACAACCATTAGGGTTGTTGTGCTATGTAACTGCTGTTAATGATGATGACCCAGACGAAAACCCTTGGGTTTTCGTCATATATGTTTTCGCCAGTTAAGGGGTTTTCGGCCCAAGTGTTTTCGGCCCAAGTGTTTTCAGCCCAAAGGGTTTTCGCCACTTGGGCGATTTCGTCACATTGTATACTGTTAGCTATTAACGCTATTAAATATGTGATTCAATTAAGTTAATTACTTGATTAACTCTGTTAGTTTACTAAACCTGTTGGTTGTTAACTCTAGAAATTTATTAACTCTGTTAAGTAAGATTGGTTAACTCTGTTAAGCTTATCAACCTTGTTAGTTATCAATTCTGTTAAGACTAGCAACTTGGTTTAGCATGTTGGTTCTGCATAGATTATTAATTCAGTTAAAAGATGTTAACTCTGTTAATCATGTAACATTGTTAGTGTGTAAATCCTGTTAAGTGTGTTAACTTTGTGAAGTATGTGGACTGACTGTTAATCTTGTCAAGCATGAATTTCATGGCTCGGATTAACTGCTTATATGATACGTGATAATGGCTTAAACACACTTTGTGACATAGATGGCATGTGAATCTATATGAACTTAACTGATTATTTGCGAGCACATAGTTTTGCATACCGAGCAAACCAAGGTGAGTTCACACTCTTACCAAGGCATGGGATTCCCCGGTGGGTTGGGAATGGGATTGAATGATTACTTGTACTTACATCACTACTAGACTACTTACCACGGTCCTCGGATTGGGAAGGATGCCTGTGCCAAACTCTACGTAAAGCCTACGTACTGTCCTCGGTTTGGGAAGGACACTAGTGTTAAAACCTACGTAAATCCTACGTACCACCGTCCTCGGATTGGGAAGGACGCCAGCGCTAAATCTACGTACACGCTACGTACCACTGTCCTCGGATTGGGAAGGGCACTTACGTAAAACCTACGTAAACTTATACTTACTACTATCCTCGGATTGGGAAGGATACTTATGGATACAACTAGTCTAGTAACTTACACCATGGGAAGCCCCCACTAATTGAACTTACAACATGGGAAGCCCCCACTAGATGAACATACAAATGGCCTAGTAATACACGGCATGGTTATAAACGAACTTACGATTTGTTAAACGAACTTATTACTGAACAACCAACTGTGAACTCGCTCAACTTTGTTGTTGACTCTCTGTTACATGCCTTGCAGGTCGTTAGGTACTCATGGAGCTTGCACAGGGAGGCGCGGTCGTTGTGGGACATGGCAGTGTGTGCCATGCTGAAACCATTACTTTATTTCGTACTTAATACTTACATTGGGTTTTTACAATTATGCTTCCGCTAAACACTTAACTACGTTTTGATTTGAAACACCTTTCATATTGTGTGTGTTTGGGTTTTACTTAATACTTGTTATGTTCAATATGATTGGTGGCTTGATCCTGGTCAGTCACGCCTCCAAGCGGTGATACTCCGCGTGTGGATTTTGGGGGTGTGACAGTTTCTAAGCCTAATCCACATATCAACAATCAATTTAAAGACATGCAGATTGATGGTGGTAATAATAATCAGAAAGGCGGTGGTGGCGATGGGAAAGGGGCACAAAAGGGGGTGAAGATGGTTGAGGATGAGGATGATAACGAAGATGATTATGTAAGGGTCCTACAAATAAATAAATAAAGAGAAAAGTAAAGGGTATTTTAAGGATAGGGTATTTTTCTCATTTCACATCATTTTAACAGAGAAAAGTAACTGAAGTTAGACCCAGGGACTATCCGGAAACAAAAAATGAAAACTTGGGAACTATTCAGGTAGTTTTAGAAAGTTGGGGACTATAGGTGAAAAAAGGCGAAACTACAGGGACTATCTGGGCATTTTTCTCTTTATAAATTATTAGATGAAAAGTATAAAACTAACATTATATGTGTATATATAAATTATAAATAGCTATTTTTTTGCCGTACCCGTATCTTGGATTTTTTAGTTTTGCCGTTTCCTGTACTCGTATCGTCCCCGTATCCTAGTCTCGTACCCGTTCCCGTGCTACATAGGGTGTGCTGATTTATCGTGTAGATGATGGCGGTGGTTGCTGTTTTACGATGATGGTTGTGGTGTTGGTTGATGACGTGGGTGGCGGAAAAGTGGCCGATGATGGTAGAAATGTTGGGTGGTGATGGTGGTGGGGGGTTGGGGGTGGTGACGGTGCACGCAGGTGGTGACGATGATAGAAGGTTATGATGGGGTGGGTGGTGGGAGGTGGTGGATAAAAATGGCAAAAAAAAATAATAAAAATCATGGACTAAAGTGGCAGGAAAAAAAACTATTTGGTTTGAAATGACAGAAAAAAACTATTTGCATCCTTACTTGTCTTTTGCATCCTTCGCTTTTAAACCAGCAACTTCTGAGAGTGCCATCCTCTTTTTATGCTTTGCTATTGCTTCCCCGAAGCTGTTTTATCGCTTTCTAACATCAGTAGGCTCCACATGATAGAAGATGGGGATGACGAATTGGTTAAACTTCTTCTAGTTCATCTAGGCACCATGTTGAAGAAGCATAATTCTTCGACAATACGATAACAGAAGCCCTGGATGATTGAATCGCACCCTCCAGTTCTGGTTTTAGTGGTTCTCCGGTTTCAATCTCTTCATCATCCAGAAACGTGTCGTATCGGCTTCCACCAGGGCTTTGTAGAGGTGAGCGGTGAAACGATTACGAGTGTCAGCACCTCTAAGACTTAAAAATACATCATATCTATGAGTATGATCATCTGTTGACGATGAAGATGAGGATTCTGGTAAAACTTCATGTTCAGTGAGAACAACCATTTTCAATACATACAATCACAAGTTTTGATGATGTCATTCAATAGTGAAATAAAATGGTTGGCCAAGATTTTCGGCAGCTTTATGTTTTTTTTTTCTCTTTTTGCATAAAATATTTATTTAGAGGTCCTGCTAAATTACGATTTTATCCCATGTTTAAATTTACGATCTTGCCCCCAATTAGAAATTAAATTTATGCTTTGGCCCAAGTTTAAATTTACGATTTTGACAGCTAAAAATTACGGTTTCTCCTTCAGTAAAAATATTACGACTTTGCCCCTGATTCAAAATAAAAAAACTGGTTTTGCACTCGGTTCAAAATATTATTTTACCTCCATTTTAAAATTACGATTTTACCCGGACTAAAAATTGCAATGATGCCATAGTTTTTTTTTTTTTTTGCAAAACTATGGTAGTGTTTTATTTTAGTTGGTTTTACTCAATTTAGTTTTTATTCGTGCCAAACACTTGCCTAGCACTCGCTAACGGATCCTGACAAATTATTGTTTTGGCCCCAACTCTAAATTACACGCTTACCATCGTTTTAGTTATTTTTTTTTAATCATAACTATGATAGTGTTTTTCTTTATTTGGTTAACTCGATACATCTTTTTTTTTGTATGGTGTTATAAGCAGTATGTATAACTAACCGAAATAAATGTGTACATGTCATTAAACTAAATTTTTTTTTGTTTAGCTCCATGCAACGCGGGCGACGCATTACTCTAGACGGCAATAGTTCTGCCACCCAATTGGTGGAAAATGGGTGGCTAACCTATTATTTTTTTAATGTTAGTATAACATAATATAATTATAATTTCCCCCTTTTAAAAATTACGATTTCGCCTACAGTGCAAAATTACATTCTTGCCCTCAGTTTAAAATAAATTGATGATTTTGTCCCTAGCTAAAAAATACGATTTTGCCCTTAGTTCAAGACTACGATTTTGCCCCATTTCAAAACACAATTCCGGTTTTGCCCCAGCTAAAAATTACGAATTTGCCCTCAGTTTAAAATTATGAGTTTGCCCTCTTTTAAAAACTTATGATTTTGCCCCCAGTTAAAATTTGTATTCTTGCCATCGTTTTAGTTTTTTCTTTTCAAAACTACAGTAGTTTTTATTTTACTTCATTGACTCAATTTAACTTTTTTGTCAAGCAGGTGTCTGACACTCGCTCATTGTTTTTGACAATTTACTATTTTGCCCTCAACTCAGGCTTGCCATCTTTTTTTAGCAAAACTATGGCAGTCTTTTGGTTTAATTGGTTGAGTCGATGTAATTTTTTTGAGATCGTCTTATGAGTAGTATGCACAGGTAACTAAAATATATACGTACATGTTATTAAACTAAGAAATATTCGGCTTAGCGCCCCGCAACGCGGGCGGGGCATCCAACTAGTTGTATATATGATTTATTGGAAAGAGAAGAGGTGAATAGATGAGATGTGAAAGAAGGCCAAGTTAAAGGCTTTAAAGGGGCGGGCTGTTGGATTGGATCAGTTGGCTAGATTTTGATATTTCTTCATCTGTGTTACTTGTTTGGTTCCGTTTGTTTTTTTGGCTTCTTGCTAATGGTTTATATTAGTAATAGGTTGCCCTTAAAAAAATAGAATTAGTCAACACTTACCTTGGTATAATTGTTGTGGAAATTTCCTGGAAGTTACAAAGAGAACATTTTAATTAGAATTTGTTATAGTAGTTTAAAGATTTTACGCGTCTTTAAAGTTGGTACTTATTGTTTAACTAGAAGATTGACATGCTATTATCAGATTCACATTTACAATGTGTTAAAGATGTTTTTGTCGGTTAAGTCTGTATTACTATCTTATACAAATAAGTAATTCACCAAATAAACTCAACACAATTAATGGTCTCATAATTACTACGTTACATGACTTGTATCCATATAAATAACCTATCGTATTAAGTTCCCCGCGTTGTGGCGGGGGCGTAAAACCGTGACAAATAGTACCAATGCCACACTATAGCCAACCACCACCAACATTGACGTTGCGGCGTCTTCACGTGGAAAAATTAGACAGACATATAAAAGATAGAAAATAATAACTAACTTGATTTAGGACTCGCGCGTTATGACGAACTTATTAAACGGGAAAAGATAGACGACGTAAACACACTGAACCACACACGTACGTTGCCCCACATTAACTCACAAAATTTAAAACGAAGCGTATAAAAAACGTAAAATTGTTGAACCACACACACATTGTGCCGTGTTAAGTCGCAAAATTTAGATCTAAACGTAAACATGAAAATTTTTGAAAAATATGAAAAACATAGGGGATTAAAGTTGAAAGTAAAAATGTTGTGAGGTTAAATTCGAAAAACTAAAAACTTTTGGGTTAAAACTACAAGATCAAGTAGTATTGGGTTTAAAGTTAAACATTGTAAGACCCTTGGTTGATTTATACGATTTTTATATAAACTTCAATAATTATACTGTAATTACGATTAACATACACTTAAATATACAAATTTGTTAAAAACATTTTAACAATCTAAAACATTTCAACATTTGGTATGAAATTTTGCTGTTTAAAATGTCCGACGAATCATTGCATGTTTATAAGCTGTGTGAATTGGGTTTGGGTTATAGATATTGTGCTAAGTCTGTTGAGTTGTGCATGAATCGCACAAGTTGTGCGATCGGGAAGGGGCCGCACAAGCTATTGCTGGGCCAGTCCGGTTGGGCCGAACCATACCTGAATCGCACAAGGGGAAATGAATCGCACAAGTGATTCTGATCGCAAAAGTGCGGCTGGTCGCACAAGATAGGGCCAATCGCACAAGCCCTTTTGGGCCTTATGTTACGCGGGCCTGTTATACCAAATGGGCCGCATGGTGTTGGGTTGGATTATATGCTATCTGTTGTTTATATACGTATGGAACGTGAATCATGTGTACTTGGTGTAAATGCCAGACTATGTGCATGGATAAGTAGTTTGCATACAAACTGATTGAGTATGTGTAAACGTTATAGGCCTTGACTGAGTATCTTGAACATGTAATGTGTCTTACCGAGCAAATCTAAGGTGAGTTCATTGCTCCTTTTTCAAGCATGCGTCCCATGGAGGGACATCTGTTAAATATTCCGGGGAGGAATATTGGGTAAATGGGTTTAACTGGAATGTTAAACTTGGGATGTTGGTTAATACACTCATATCTATCACTTAAGTCCCATCATATACCGAATTAGTTGCCGGGGAGGCAGCGGGGTTATTAGTTGATAGCGCTATTAGGTTTGGCACCCTCACACCGTACCGGGGAGGATAGACATGAACTAATTACCTTAACCACTTGACCAATGTTTGATAGAGCATTGGGGAAGGGCAAATAATCTGGAGCCATCTTGCGGTACTCGAGTTATTAACCGCATTGTATTTTTGAAATGCTTTAAACTTGTACTGGGTAACTAAACGTTTTTACAAACTTTGAACTCGCCAGCGTTATGCTGATACACTTCTCTGCATGCTTGCAGGTCGTTAAATTCATGGATTTGAAACTTGCTATTTGGGAGTGCCGGAGTGGTCATGGGTCGAGTCTTTTGGTTACACAGGACATCTTTATTGGCTTCGTACATTGGTTTTGAAACAATTGAATAACAATTTTCTTTATGCTTCCGCTGAACGTATTGGTTTTATGTTATGTTTTGGAAATACTTTAAGTGATAAATGGAAACTTTTATTTACTATCTTGTTATGGTTCAATGTGATTGGTGGTTGTACCTTGTTATGTCACACTTCCCGCGGGTTTCCGCATGTGGTATTTTGGGGGTGTGACATACCTGGAACAAGAGCTTGACCATCAAACATTTGTTGACCTAAACCTTGTGGGAACATAGGCATGCAAGGAGCTTCAGCAGGTGGCATTGCAGTTGGACGCTTTTAAGACTTCTATGTGGAAAAAGCTTTAAACATCACTTCCTTTTCTGAAAGAAAAAAAAAAGATCAAATTTTTAAAATAATTTATTTTAGCTATGATCTTACAAAACATAGTAATGCACAAGACTTGGCTAAATTAATTTTATACAGAGAGACGACATTTACCCTTAAAGAAGCTGTCATTGTCATCGGAATCCCGTACAAATATCCAGCTAGCTAGGTAGTATTCTCCTGCTGTAGTTTGAAAAGCAGAGAGGTCTCCACCAATGATGTGATTCCATGACTTGTAATAACTCAACACATCTTCTTCTTCTTCCATACTACCATCATCATACACAACACCAACCCCACACTCCATTTTATAGCTATCTTCTCCTTGTTCTCCTTCATACAAATAACACTCTATTATAATGTTATCACCAGCTTTCATCTCATTTGGCCCAAACATCCAATGGCTTAACCAACTATCGCAGTCCTTTTCACCTACCCTGGCTTCTAAATTATGATGCCTATAAACCCAGGTTTGCTTTTTTGTAATATTACTAATTTTGATCGTTGACCTGGGACAAGGATCACTTGTAAATGGAGGCCAACTCACATAATAGAAATTCAATCCTCGGAGCTTTTTAAGAGATGATGGGATGATAAATGATATTGTTCGGCCCTCACTTCTACAGCTAATGGACTCCGGCATCCCTTTCCACGTATAAAAGGTGCTGAATATTCCAAATTCATAATACATCTGCCAAATAAATACAACATTAATCACCTTTCAAAATGTACACGTGCACACACAACAAGAGACAATTAATTAGAGGATACCTGGATGTCATGAGTTAACAAGTGTCCTTCTTTAATAAAGTCCCAGCCCAAACTATGTAATAACTTTTCCTCAACATCTGCCATTGGTTGCATTTTGACAATGCCTTCAAATTCAAACGAACGTGATGCCGACCAAGGAATTCCTCTTAATTTGAGTGGAGAAAGTTCTGGATCAAATATAATTTTCCTAATTTTAGCAGATTTCCTTAATGTGAGCATGGAGAATTCTCTTAGGGTACGTGGAAGATGCTCAACTGATATCACATCATAGCAGAAGTCAATGCTAAGTTTCTGAATCCTAGGAAGGGTTCCCACACAAATGGGCAGTGAAACAATTGGATTTCTATCTAAACATAATTCCTCTAACATGGCTAGACAACTCAAGTCCATGGGAAATGATTCGTTTGACAAATTATTATCTGCAAGTGACAAAATTCTCAACGAGCTTGATAAAAAAGTCATAAAGAACTTGAAATCACTTGGTATAGCCTCCCTTATAATGGCCGATGAAGAGGTTTGTGAGCTTATGCTAAGATCTGATGAATCGATAATGGCAGATTCAGATAAATTACAAGAATTTAGCAATAGTGTTTGAACCTTTTGTAACTTGCCTAGGGATATTGGAAGCTTTTTAAGCTTGTAGCAGTAACTCAGATCAATGTGGACAAGTTCAACACATTGCTCGACTGATTCACACACCTCCGTCAAACTTATGCACCTTCTAACTATTAACTTCTCAAGTGCAGGTAGTTCAAAAAAACCACCAACACTATGAAGCTGTTTACAGAAACTCAGATTTAGAATCTTCAATGATCCAAGCAATGGTTCGTCTTTTGAGCATGATCCAACCAACTGGTGAAACAGAGATAAGTTAAAATAAGTAAAACATGCATTTACTCAATATGAAAGAAGAATAAGAGTTATCTTGTGTGGCGATTCTAGTGTCATCAGTCATGTTAAATGATTGAAATTTACGCGAGACCATTGGATCCTACTGTCAGTGTTTGGTTTTATACCTAAGACCTGAGTGTGAATCTGAATCATCTGATAGTGATTACGTGTAAGCCTAGGCAATTCTTGGGTTAAAATACTAAATTCAGAATCTCATATACAAATATCTAAAATCTTACCTTTTGCTTCTTCGCAGGTGGTTGTGAGTCACTGTATGACATGTCAAAAGATTCAATATTGCTGAAAGACATGTCAAGAATAACCAAATTCTCCATTGGTAGGTCTAAATGAATAGACTTTGAAAGGAACCTGTGCATACACAACCATCTTAACTCCGGAAAATTGTGGAAACACTCATTTAATTGCACATTATTTAGTTGTAGTAGCATTAGACTGTCCATCTGACTAAATGACTCTGTTTTCAGCTCAAATGATCCACGCAATTTCTTTTTGTCAAGCATTCTCATGTCAAGGGCAAGGCCTAGAATATTTTGGGTTCCCTACAAAGAAAAGGAATACAAACATTAATATTTAAAGGTTATAAACATGTATATCGACAATAATAATACTTAGAACATGCATTACTACTATAATATAAATGGCCTCTTACTTTTTTTCGTTTCAACACATCGAATGACTCCTCGTGACACCATAATCGACTCCTCTCCCATGGCTTGTTAAGTGATTCTTGACGTACTAAATCTCTTCCCATCTCTTGAATCAATGAATGCATCGACAATTCATTTTTCCATCTGATACGAAGAAAGCATTTTTCCATGAGATTTGTAATCCCAGATGTTGTGTATATATCACATGCTTTTAATATTGTTTCAGTCAGATCTCTATCTTCTCCCACAAAGAAACAAGCAATATGCTTAAACAGCTCCTTATCATTTTCGGATGACAAAGAGTCAAAACTCAATTGTAATGCCTTTTTTGCCTTATCTATACCAGAAAGTGGTTCTTTCTTTAGCTCTTTTATGCGCTCTTCCCAATATGCTACATCTCTCTTATGTAGAGACTTGCCCAGAACTTCAAGAGCCAATGGGTGTCCTTCACAATACCTTGCAAGCTTTTCTGCTACATCTTCATAACCTTCCCTAGGATAGTTGCATATAAATGCATGATGACATAAAAGCTTCAGAGAGTCAAACACAGATAAGCCCTCAAGTATACACTCAGTATGCTTGGGTTTGCCTTTTGTTTTGAATAATGCACACCTCTCTATCAAAGATGCGTCTTTTGTTGTAATTATTATTTTGCTTCCGGGATGAAAACCTTTGTCACCAAGTAACTGATCCAACTGGTCATAGCTGTCAATATCATCAAGAATTACAAGCACCTCTTCATGTGCTAGTGCTTTACAAATAATCGAGGTGTATTCGGAAACATTATGAACTCGAGTCAACTTTCTTTTTGAAATGTCACCATAAAGTTGTTTTTGTAATTTAAGCAAGCCATGAGTTCCGGTACATCTCCTGCTAATATCTTCAATAAAGCTGTAGCTTGTGTATGCATGGCGATGTAATTCATATACGTACTTGGCTAAAGAAGTCTTCCCTATCCCGCCCATACCCCAAATAGTGAGAACGTCAGCGGTATGTTTGGATCCGTCGTTTAGCCATGAACTGATGCGTTTAATGTAACATTCCATCCCGATAAGTTGTGGGAGAGTAGTAGTCCCTAATGGTAAACCTAATCTTTTGTAGAGTTCGTCAACAATTTCCTCAATAAGCGTTGTCTCCGACCTGACAATGGATATTAATGAGAACTAAAAAATACAATTCATGAAACTAAACAACCAAAAGATTCAAAAACAAAAATTAAAATAATACTACAAATATTGCATTATTTAAAGTTTCAAATCACAATTATATGATTATATATTTTAATGTATAGACAAGTTTTGAAAGTAAATACATTAACCATTGATATTGTTATATCAAGTTTTAAACTTATAGGGTAATATTTTGATCAGTTTTCCATGTGACTTAACTAGGTTAAGTCTATATAATAGATAGACAATATGTAGTCGGTTAGCGCCCCACTCCACCTCAGATTTTGGCGTTGACAACCGTGAAACCATTTTTCGCATGCATGTGAAGGGCCTGAGCTGGGCAATGCCCCTTGCGCCTTTTCACATACCCATCTAATTTTCTAAACCAATAAAAATTTACACCTCACAACTTTTTGTTTTCATTTATTTTTTTAACTTAATTAATTAATTTATTTGATAAAGTGTTTTATTAGTCAAACCATTATACGCTTTTTAGTGTTTAGTTAGTGAGAGCCCTTTCCTTTGTTGTAGTTGTTGATGCAGATTTTGTGTCCGATGCTTGTCGAATAGATTAGATTTATTTTATGCTGAATTTGTAATACTTAGTGAAACGGTCTAACGAACGTGTATAGACCCGCTCGTTTGAAGTGGTCAAACGAGAGGGTTATTTGTTTGACCGTGTGTGTTTGAAAGACAGAGGGGGTGTAGCTATAAATAGCAACCCTTTGTCATTTCAAAAACTTGGTTAGAGGTTTGAGTCCTCACAGGGAGAGATCACCACTTGGTCTCTCCCCGGATGTGTACTCCTTTGGTATGGTTCGGTTAGCTTGTTAATCGGGCCGGCTTGCTTTGTTATGTTACAAATCTATACAAGTACTTTTATCCGTCTCTAATCTTCCCGTCTATGAACATAATCATGATAATCACGGTTTCGGTCCCGAAAACGGTCCTACAATTTGTATCAGAGCCATAGTACCCGATTTAGTAATTCTAACCGTTTGCTAAATCACATGTGCTCTAGATCTGTGATTTTCGTGATTTTTGTTCAAGATCTAAAAATGGTGAAAAACCCAGATCTGGACCTAAATATTCGGGTCTAGATGAAACAGAACATATACAAGAATTGGGTTTTATGTTTTACACCTAAATAAACAAGTTTTCATCATCAAATATCATCTATACAATGATTTTCGTCAGATCTGGAAACGAACAGTTAACTGTGTTCTTGAAATGAGTATGGCGGCTGGTAAGAAACACTAGGGTTCCTGTTGATACCCTACGACGAAATCCCAGCTGACGAAATCACCCATGGACGAAATCAATCTCCATTTTCAAGTCAGCGACGAAAACACAAAGTCTAGCTCGACGAAAACCCTAATTTCGTCAACTTAGTCAAGCGACGAAATCACATCAGCGACGAAAATCCTTCCATCAGTTACAGTAACAGTTTCAGCTTCAGTTACAGTTTCGCCACCGTTACCTAGGGTTTCAGTTACGGTTTCCGTTACACCTCCGTTACCGGAACTAACGTCAGTTGTGTTGTTTCCGGGTTGAAACCGCTTGACGGCGAGAGTGATCTCTTCATCGACGGCGATGGACAACGGTTGCCGGAGCTTCTCGAGCTCGTGAACGGCGGAAATGATAGAACACGCTCATTTCCAGAAGTTTGAGTTGAGCATCACATACCGGCTGCTGTTGATTGTATATTGAAGACAGGGATTGCTTGATGTTGGGTATCGCTGATGAGAGAGACAGAGGTGGAGATGTTGGCGGTTGAACTTCCGATCTCCATGTTTGTTGATCTGGATCCGAGTTGAAGCAGAAATTTTTGGGGGTTTTGATTGTTTGGAGGTGTTCATCGCAGAAAGAGAGAGAGACTTGGTTTGTTTAAAAAAAAAGTAGATGTAAATGTCAGCTGGTGTATGACTTTTGGAGGTGTGTATCGAACGGAGAGAAAGTAAAAAGGGGGAAGATGATATGTTTCAGCTGGGTTCTCTAAAAAAAAAAAAAAAAAAAAAGAGAAGATGGTTGTCGGCTGGACTTTTGTCAAGGGTTTTGACTTAAAATTGAAAAGAGAAAGTGGGTACTGATATTGTTCATCGTAGAGAGATAAAGATGAAAGTGGGTTTGCAAAATAAAAAAAAATAAAAAAAAAAAAAAACAATTAAAGGTAGAGGATGAGGGAAGATGTACCAGCTAGATGTTGACGGTGGTTTGCAAGTCTTAAAATGGCAGCTAGGTTTGTTGACTATTGGGTCATATTGGATGTTTCTTGAAAGTTGATTACATGATGAATATCTATATTTGGGCCAAAATTTAAAAGGTTATCACAAGTAAGTGGGCTGTTAAAATGATATTTGGGTTTAAGTATGGATTTAAGTTTGATTGGGCTGTGAATGTTTGATGGTAACTTTTATTTGAGCCAAGATTCAAAGTAGTTACATTACATACACATGGGGTCGGGTTTTCGCAAAGCATATTTGAATCGAGCTTCAATGTCGAAATTCGGGAGCGCGCGGGATGATGCGGCATGATGAAAACAAAAGATGATGATATTTTGAAAAATGTGGGGTAGTCACGGTTACCGATGCAAACGTCAAATTTGGTGACTTGACTACTATGGGCCAAAAACAAAACGGTATGTTCACTTCCGCACGTCAATGTTTATGATTGTTATCGGTTATTCGTAAATGTTCGAAAGCATTTTGTTTATTGTCATATTCTCGCATTTGAAAACGAACGTATGAACCTGGAATGTCAATACCGGTCCTAACGAGTTCACAAAGTCTTTGGAGGGATACAAGTCGGATCCTACGGGGTACTAGGCGAAATTTCTTTATCAACTAGAATATGCAAAGAAGAAAGCTTTTTGTTTATTGTCATATTCTCGCATTTGGTAACGAATGAATGAACCTAGAATGTCAATACCGGTCCTAACGAGTTCACAAAGTCTTTGGAGGGATACAAGTCGGATCCTACGGGGTAGGGGACATTCTTATTCAACTAGAATATGCAAAGAAGAAAGTCGTTTTCGTGATTTTTCGAACAACCGAGAACATTCAGGGAAGATTGACGGCAGTTCCGCTCAGTGGAGGGAATTGGTGAACATTTGAAGATAAATTCTACTCGGTGGAGAGAATTTGTTATGTGAAATTGACGACAGTTTCTTTGAAGTGGAGAGAATCTGTTAAGGTTTAGAGATCTTACCAAAGAAATGGGGGGATAAAAAAATTTCAAATGTTGAGTTTGTGATTTTCTGGTGATACTAATGGTTCGGCGTGGAATGTTTTGCACAGACACATATTTGAGGATTTTAATTAATTCTCCAGCCAGCGTGAAGAGTTTTGCACGGAAACATACATGCATCTTAAGTCTACAGTAGTTACAAAAGCGTTGTTCACTGAAGACCTGGGGAATCTTTATGAAAGCTGATAGTTCAAGATTGAAGACCTGCAGGATTCGGTTTTGGGTTTGATGTTTCTTTGGGATTTTACAAGATTGAAGACCTGCAGATTTTGTGTCCGATGCTTGTCGAATAGATTAGATTTATTTTATGCTGAATTTGTAATACTTAGTGAAACGGTCTAACGAACGTGTATAGACCCGCTCGTTTGAAGTGGTCAAACGAGAGGGTTATTTGTTTGACCGTGTGTGTTTGAAAGACAAAGGGGTGTAGCTATAAATAGCAACCCTTTGTCATTTCAAAAACTTGGAAGTTTTAGAGGTTTGAGTCCTCACAGGAAGAGATCACCACTTGGTCTCTCCCCGGATGTGTACTCCTTTGGTATGGTTCGGTTAGCTTGTTAATCGGGCCGGCTTGCTTTGTTATGTTACAAATCTATACAAGTAAGTACTTTTATCCGTCTCTAATCTTCCCGTCTATGAACATAATCATGATAATCACGGTTTCGGTCCCGAAAACGGTCCTACAGTAGTTAAATCACTTAACATAGTCTTAATAAATTATAAAAAAAACGATTTACTTGATTTAACTAAACATAAATTTGGGTTGCCAAACTATTTTTCTTTGAGAGTTAATTACATAATTAGTCCATGTGGTTTACACAAACTAACAATCTAAGGTATTAATAGTTTAAAATCACTTCTTAGGGTACTAACTTTCCATTTTTTAACATCAGGGGGTATTTACGTTAATTTGTGTAAACCACAGGGACTCACTATTAGTACCTTAGATTCTTAGTTTGTGTATACCACATGGACTAACTCTGTAATTAACTATGTAATTAATACCCCCATAATTTCGACCTGTAACGTTTCGACCTATACCGTTTCGGCGCGAACCGTTTCGGCCTGAACCGTTTCGAGCCGTACCATTTCGAATCGAACCCTTTCGTCGCGAACCGTTTGGAATCGAACCGATTCGACGCGAACGGTTTCGATACTTTTGTTGAATTATTATTATATTATTATTTTTTGGGGATGTGATTGATACTTTTTGTTGAATTATTATTATTGTTGTTGTTTTACGATTTAAAATTTAAGATAGTCGAATAATTATAATATTATATTTTATATTTATTGTATTGACAATTACTTACATAGTGCTAAAAGGCATAAAAGCACGTTTTATCATTTTGCTCCCATAATGTATACTTAACTAGGTGTTGCCACGCCCGCGTTGCGGGGCGATAGCCGAATAATTCTTAACCAATTAAAAAAACAGTACCATAGTTTTGCTAGAAAGAAAAACTAAAAAGAGTGTTAGGCAGCTTCTTGACACGATTTTTAGTTGGGGGCAAAGTCATATTTTTAATTTTACTTGGGGGAAAATCAAATTTTTTTCCCAAGGGTAAAATCCTAATTTTTAGCTAGGGGAAAACCATATTTTTATTTAGCACTGGGGACAAAAAAACGTAATTTTGAATTGAGGGTGATATCGTAATTATGAACCGAGGGGAAAATCGTAAATTTTAGCTGGAGGCAAAAACATAATTTTATTTTAAACTGGGGCAAAGACGTAATTTTAAACTAAGGGAAAAACCATAATATTAAAGTGGGTATAAAATAATAAACTGGTGTAAAATCGTAATTTTGAGACGGAGGAAAAACAAAATTTTATTTTGAACTGGGGCGAAAACGTAATTTTGGCTGAGGGTAAAAGCGTAATTTTTTTACCAAGGGCAAAATCGTATTTTCGGTTTAGCTAAGTGTAAAGTCATTTTTTTATTTTGACAAGGGGAAAATCATAATTTTGAACCGAGGGTAAAATCGTAATTTTGAGGTAGGGGAAACCATAATTTTATTTTTAGCTGGGGGCAAAAAAGTAATTTTAAACTGAGGGTGAAATCGTAATTTTGAACCGAGGGAAAAATCGTAATTTTGAGTTGGGGGCAAAAGCATAATTTTGTTTTGAACTGGGGGCGAAGACGTAATTTTAAACTGGGGCAAAACCATAATTTTAAAGCGGGAATAAAATAAAAAGCTAAGGGTAAAATCGTAATTTTTGAACCGATGGTAAAATCGTAATTTTGAGCTGCTGGCAAAAGGGTTATTATATTTTTTAGTTGGGAGAAAAGCGTAATTTTAAATTGGGGGCAAAACCGTAATTTTACAGTGAATATAAAATAATAAAATGGTTGGTCCAATAGAGGAGGGGCGGCCGCCAATTTCGACCAATGGCAAGGAAACACTATTCCCTACCATGCTTGATGTCCCGCCCGCGTTGCGGGGCGATGGCCGAATAGTTCTTAATAAATTAAAAAAACACTACTATAATTTTGCTAGGAAAAAAACTAAACGATGATAAGACCGTAATTTTGGGCTAAGGTCAAAACTATAATTTTTTAGGACTAATAACCGAGTGTTAGGCAGCTCCTTTAGACGAAAAAAATTAAATGGAGTCAACCAATTAAAACTAAAAACTTTTATAGTTTTGCTTCAAAAATTAAGACAATGGGGAAAACGTAACTTTGAACTGAGGAGGAAATTATAATGTTGTTTCAAGGATAAAATCGTAAATTAAATGGACCAATGGGGTTGAGGGCAAAATCGTAACTTGGCTGTGTGAGAAAAAAACTAATGGCAAAACTGTAAATTTAAACGGGGCAAAATCGTAATTTTGAACCGAGGGCAAAACTGAAATTTTTAGCTGTGAGCAAAAGCGTAAATTTATTTTTAAATGGGGTAAAAACATATTTTTCAACAAATGGCAAAATCGTTATTATAAGGAAAAAACCTAATGGCAAAATTGTAAATTTAAACGGGACAAAATCGTAATATTTAACCGAGGGCAAAATTGAAATTTTTTTACTGGGAGCAAAAGCGTAAATTTATTTTTAAGTGAGGGTAAAAGCATAATTTTGAACTGATGGTAAAATCGTAGTTTTAAAACGTGATAAAATCGTAAATTTGTTGGGCCAATAGGGGAGTGCCATGCATTACTATAAATATAAACGGGGAAATCGTAATTTGGCAAAAAAAAAAAAAAAAATTGGGTGGCATGTGCCCGCCCAAGTCAACCAATCCCAAAAGAAGACTATTGCCGGCCATGAGTTTTGTATACGTTGAATTGTGAATTTGGTTTTCCGTTCAACAAATATTTTTTTTTAATAAAATCGAACCAAATTCAATCAAATAAACGTAAATAATAACTAGTTCAATCAGATAATTGAACTGAATAAATCAGTTTAATCAATCGGTTGAATTCGATTCAATTAAACACATTTCTATTCCAGATTTATAAATAATAAACTTCAAATCCATTTAATTTTATAAAAAATATAAAGAAAACAGAAAAATTTAAAATTTAAATATAAATAAAACTTTAAATTATTTTAGTCAAATATAAGTAATTAAAAAATAGACTCTCTAGATATTAAAGGGCATTTTAGTAAGACTTAACAAAAAAAGTTAACAAGATTTGTCCTTAGTACTCAACATTGTGACAACATTTGACCTTAGTACTCAACATTTTATTAAATTAAAACACTAATACCTAATTTTGCAACAAAAAACTATTAGTACCTGATATTGAAATTTGGCAGAAACCACAAGGACCAACGGTGTAATTTTTTTTTTTTTTTTGGAAAATTAGTCGGATAAAATATAAAGCATTAATCATTAAAAATAAAAGTAAAACTTTAGGACATGAACTATTACAAAAACAACATTTTATTATGTTAAAAAGAGATATATAAAACTAATTAACAGACTAACTATTAAGATATGTATAATTTGTTAACAAAAGTTACATTAACTATGAAAATCATTATATGAAAAAAAAGATATATAATGAAAATCATTATATTAGAAAAAAGATAAATAATGAAAATCATTATATTAAAAAAAGATAAATAAAACAAAAAAAAATTATAACGAATAATATTAAAAAAGTTATTTGACGTAAACACAAACTTTACCCGTGAAATATAAAAAGTGGTTTAGGTGCTCATTATTTACTCATTCTCTCAAGGCCACATTAATATTCGTTAACTATCACTTTCAGGGAGGAGCATTTCGCAAGACCACCTGTAATGGTGAAGTTTCTGGGCGTTTTTTTGGTTCGAGAATGCCCCTCCACGCCCTCATCTCCGCCCTCCACGCCCTCATCTCCGCCCCCGTGGGCGTTTTTTTACCAAAATTGGGTTGGAGCGTGAAATATTCCACGGCGGAGACAATTTGAACTGACCAATAACATGCAGGTTTAAACATAATGCCCAATAAAATATTTTTGATGTTTTTTTTAATTTTATTTTATTTCCATCCCTTTTTAACATAATACCCCACAATTTCCACATCCCCACTACACCCATTTTAGAAAACGCATCATAATGACCCATTGCTGACTGGTCTGCCACATGGCGCAAAACGCCCAAGGGTAGGGGCATTATCAAAAAAGCTCGGTGACATTTTTGTAATTATCAGTAACTATCAAAATTACTCTACAAATGATCATGTAGAATAATTTGATCTTTTGTAGAGTAATTTTGTAAAATGTTTTTGTAGGGTAATTATCAAAATTACTCTAAAAATGAATCAAAATTACTCTACATCAAAATTACTTTTATAAGTGAATCAAATTACACTGCAAGTTTATCAAACAACATACAATTCAAAATTACTCTACAAATGATCCTATAGAGTAATTTTGATCTTTGTAAAGTAATTTTGTAAAATGATCATGTAGAGTAATTTTGATAATTACCCTACAAGCAGATAATTACAAAAATGCCACCGCGTGCTTTTGTCCTTTTCATGCAATTCGTACGTTTAGTATGTTAATTTTATTTGTACAATAACTTTCCCCTATAAATATAAGTCATGTTATTACAAGATTAATATTAGAGTTAACTTTCATTTTGCTCCCTGTGATTTGATCATTTTAACGGTTTTCCCCTAATAGTTTAAAAATAGCCATTTTCCTCCCAGATTTTTCTAACTTATCGTCATTTTGCTCCCTGCCTCTAACTCCATCAGGGAGGAAACTGGCGACAAACTCGAAAGATTAGGGAGCAAACTGGCGACAAACTCGAAAGATCAGGGAGGAAAATGACTATTTTTAAACTATTGGAGCAAAACCGTTAAAATGACCAAACCACATAGAGCAAACGAAAATTGACTCTTAATATTATTTAAAAAACAGATTAATGTTGGTAAAAAAACACCACTTCAACCTGATATTAATAAAAAATTGACTCTTAATATTATTTACCGGTTTTTACCCTCAAATACCGGTACGTGAGAGATAGTATGGGAAGGAATGTAGTTACCGGCCCTTTGCATCCTTCCCTTTCAGATTAGAAACTTGAGTAAGTGCATCCTTCCATTTGTTCATCTTCTCAGCCAATCGACCCTTTTCCTCCACATTTGTCTCCGCCTCTATCCTGAGTTTATGTTTCTCCATTGCTTTTTCAAAGCTGCGTTGTTGCTTCCTCACATGGGTGGGCTCCACATGATAGAAAACAGGGATAACGATTTGGTTGGAGTTATTCTTTTGCTCAAGGATTAGTACCAGTTCCTCAAGACACCATGTTGAAGAAGCGTAATTCTCAGACAACACGATAACGGAAGCCCTCGATGCTTTAATTGCACTCTCTAATTCCGGTTTCAAAAATTCTCCGGTTGGAATCTCTTCGTCGTCCAAAAAGGTTGTGAGGTTAGCTTTCAGGAGGGCGGTATGGAGGTGACTGGTGAAGCTAAGACGGGTGTCAAAGCCTCTAAAACTTATAAACACGTCGTACTTATAATGATGATTGTAAGTTGTTGATGGCGGATCAGAAGACGAAGATGCTTCAGCAATTTCCGTGAGAGAAACCATTATGAATACAGGAAGGAATGATTGTTACTTTTGATTGAGAGATGAGGCCGATTTAGTATTTTTCCTACAGAGAGTATCAGAACAAGAAACTGGTTAGTATTTTCCAAAATGATTTCTGTCTTTTTCCATACATATGAATAAGGTCGTCTCGCATTTTGTTAGAGTAGTGACATTTTGAGGTGAGATAAAGCTTAGGGATCATTTGGTTCTGGGTTAGATTCTCATATTGTGAGTTTTCTCCTGGATGTATTGGGTTTTCTTGAATATAGGCTTCATAGTAAAGATGGATATGATCGGGCAGAGCCATCCTCTAAAACTCTTGAAAAAATTTAGGCCTTGGCCGACAAAAAGAATTAGGCCCAAAATTATGGTCAAGGGTAATTGAGTTACAAAAATAAAAACTTAGTGATGGAGAAAAGACTCGAACTTGAGACCTATATATTATTTTGAGATAATTTTTGCCACTCCACCACTAATACTTTTTTTGCATAATAAACGGATAAATATACTAAATATATAATTTAATAAATATATACAAGCTTATAAATACTTTTCGGGTCCTTTGAAATTTTGGGCCTCGGGCGTTTCGTTGGTGGGCACCATGATAACCTTGATAGGTCGTCACCAAATTTGTCGTTAAAAAAAGAATTTAGGAAAAAAGCACTATTTTGAGTAGATGTATATCTAAACACCAGCAATATTCGATCTAAAACCAAGAAAATCTATATCCAAAAGAAAAAAAAACACTATTTTGAGTAGATGTATATCTGAACACAATCAATATTCGATCTAAAACCAAGAAATTCTATATCCAAAACAAAATCTTACTTGGTAAGCCTAGATCTTAAAGCATCTGGGAACAAAAAAAGTTTTTTTATCTTTCTAAAGTACCTCTTTGTTGGGTAAAGGAGGTGTTAGAAGTGGTGCGCCTGACAGGGAGAATGATGGATGTGAGCCGCGTTGATGACGGAAATTTGGGTTGTACGGTGTGAGTGTGACGGGGCGGAAGGGGTTGGACGACCACCTTAAAGGGATAAAGCGGTGGTGTGCCGGTTAGCAGTGTGCGACAGAGGGCGGATGGACATCAGAATAGTTGAGGTCTTGAGAAGGAACGGCGAACATATGATTTGAGAGATGGGGACGATTATTAATAATTATACAAAGAGTAAAGGTTATACCTAGAAACTGCTTGGTATTTTCCAAAAGAATTATTAATACAGTCGTCTTAAAGTCTTTCTTTTGACTTTTGAGAAATAACAAAACCAGACAAGAAATCTTGAGCAAATTTCTATGGGGTCTACTTAATTATCATCTGTTCATCTCTATATTATTTTTCTATGTATCAGTTACTTGTATATACTTACTTGTTGGGACAATACCAAAGTGCCAAATGTACCTAAGACTCTGGCGAGAAATACAAAAACGCAAGAGGTTGTCAGAAAGGAAGAAACCTAAGCTAAAAGTATGAGGGCGAAACCATCAATTATTTACCTTTTCCAGACTCTTGTAAAAGGTGTGACTCGACTCGCTCTGGCTAAACCAGTGGTATTTTCCAAAAAGATTAATAATGATACAAAGAGTAAAGGTTATACCAAGAAACTGGTTGGTATTTTCCAAAAGATTTATGAATACAGTCGTCTTAAAGTCTTTCTTTTGACTTTTGAGAAATAAGAAAACCAGACAAGAAATCTTGAGTAAATTTCTATGCGGTCTCTGTAACTTTATAAATAACTAGTTGGATCCTCCGCGCTTCGCGGCGGACTTGGGATCGGTATGGGTTTGGTTTGTTATATTAGTGTTGCGATGCAGACACTCGGTATGTCAACATGTATTGTGTGCAAAACTGAAAATAAAATACATTAAATACGACTTTTCAAAATGTTATATAACACCATTGTAAAACCGTGACGTAGACAAATTTAGTAGTTATTTTCAAAATATAGTTTGTTATTAAAATTAGTTACATCAGATGTGATTATATTAAATTAATGGGTGATGGTTAATAAAATTTAAGAAGTAAAAACTTTTTTTAAATTAATCATGGACGAATACAAATCTTTATCTTTTATGTCGTAAATTGTGATATCTGGTTTTAACATCAAGATACATAAGGATTGAACATACATAATGCTGTATGGTTAAAAGTCCTAAGAAGGGTTAAAGTTTTAATGTGTGTAAAAATATATTAAAATTCATTTCTCATTATCAAAACCATGTGCTCGCTCAACAGTGCAACACCACTGGTCCTCACAAATATCTTTTACCAACTTTAACTCTCTCTCTATCTCTACAACCTCCAGCAAAACAACGCCACCACAGTACCACCATCTAAACACCACCACATAACAATCGCCGTCTTCATCTCTCTATCGCCGGCGACATGACAATCTAAAGGTTTCCGGCCATCACAAGGCCGCCAACACACGCATGTTCTTTGGTGGTAGCCTCGTAGACATTTTCCGGTTCATATTAATCCAGCACCGAACAAACTTGGTTGACGAACATAGTTTATGCGCCGCTAATGTAGCGGCTTGTCTAGCATTTGACAAACTCACATCATCCATTTCACAGGTTTGTCGAAGACGGTAGATGAAGTTCCTTTGTAGTCGAAGATAGGTCTTAGATTTTACTTGTGAATTCGCTCTGATGATTTCGAGTTTTTATTAAAGTTTTACACATTTTTTTGACAATTGCATTCTCAGGGCTAGATGGCAGGAGAGGAGAGAATTGTACGACAGAAAAACAACGTGGAGCTGTGGGAAGAGACAAAAGTCACTGGCAGATGTAGGTTAATTAAACCGGGAAACCGGAACTGTTCTTAAGATCGATGCAAATTGTATATATAGAATAAATTATAAAAAATCTTTTCTAAATTTGAAATATAATCTACCAACTTTAAATTATTTTAAGAAAAACAAATTATTCTTTTTAATAAAGTAGACTTTTTCTGTCCATCGTCTGTTGATAAGGTGGATTATACTATATTTGATGTAGTTAACGTTAATTACGTTTTTCGTTTTTGTGAGTTGTCAAAAATCACTATTTTAATCAATTAGTTTAAAAATTGTTAAAACAGTCCTTGTGGTATTACTTTCGTAATTATTACAGTCCACTCACACTAACGCTATCCAGTTATTCTGTTAGTTTATTTGAAATGACCATAATATCACTGTTATTAAAACTAAAATAAAATTAAATAAAAAGTTAGTTATGTTTTTCGTCTTTGTGGTTTGTTAAAAATAACCATTATAGTACGTTAGTTCTAAAAATTCCCAAAACAGTACCAGTATTTTTCACTCTCCCCGTTTCTTTAGATCCGGCCAAATAATTTCCCCCATCACAATCGACATGATTAGGAAAACTTGGGGCCTAGCTGATGGGTGGAGATGAAGTATGGGCAGTACCCTGTGTAGTGGTTGGAATTGGTAGAATTCATCGGTAGTAAAGGACTTGGCCAGTGATTTATTTGAAGAGAATGGTCATGGGGTGTGGGGGTAGGGGTAGGGGTAGGGGTAGGTGGTAGTTTGATGACGGTGATGGATGTCACACCCCGCCGAAGGTGGAAATGTAAGGTGCGACCATGAAAGGTTTTCAAGCTACGATAAGCAAACAACTAATATGATTAAGCATCAACGATACCGAAGTTTTAAAGTTTACAAACCATGACAATATATTTAGTTTACACAACCCAAATATAATACTTTAAGTTTCAAAACACATATGACCAAAAGTTATATCGTTTAATAAGTTGCTAGGACTTGTCAAGTATATTTCTGATACGATGAAATATACAGGCAAAACCCCCCAAAAGGTATCGTCCATGATGCATGCGACTTCCAAAAGCTGCGAATCGAAGTTCACTTACCTGAAAAACATTCTTAAAATGTCAACATAACGCTGATGAGTTCACAGGTTTAAATGACACAATTGAAACTTAAAATCATTTGATAAAAATTTAGTATGCGTAGTTAATGAAAATCACAAAAGTCAAATCATGGTCTTGCAAAAACTGTGATACATGTGCTAACATAAGCCCATAACGATGATGCCTCACCACATCGTGCACCACGACGATGTCTAAGAATAAATGGACACAATTGCACTCCCACAGGGTCACAACCGACCAGGAGCGGGGCTCGTTAAACCCAATAGATCTATTCGACTTTTCCGCGGTCATTACCACAACTAATGGTTACTAAACGAAACAATAACACGAGGACTTCCGAGCTCTAAAACCAACCAACTTATGCGCACAAAATAGACATAAATGGATTTCATTCTCCATTACCATACCCTGTAACCAATCATGAATTTCCTCCGATTTAAATAAACATTTAAATAAGTAAAAGGGGCCATGAAGATCACAAATTGCATTCCATGCGTATGCTAGCAAAACCAAATGTCCAAAATAATTCCCGACATACACGTGTCCTAATTCAATAAGACACTAGGTCTATGTACGTGTCTACCTGACAAGTCGTTCACCAAACTTGTTTAGACAACGAGATGTTAACCTTTTTAAATAAAAGCGTTTAATTCTTATGACGCGTTGGTGGGTGGTTATCCGAGAATTCCTAAGTATTTATATATATTCCAACAAATATATATATTTCACACAATGTCGAGACCTAGTCCCGAACTACAAATTCAAACCAATAAATATATACTTTACGACTAAATATCATATTTATTCACGTGGTTTGACGACCACAAGATACGTAAGTCGAACTCGGCCAAAAATGTGTATATATATTTATTATTAAAATAAATATATGCTTGAATTACGATAAATAGTCGGAAAATAATATCTTAATAATTATTTATGTATTTATTGAAACCCCTTTGTTGACACGAATATTTAGCCCACATATAGTATTCATTTCTACACTCAAACATGTACGATCGTATGCTGCATTTAGCCACTTAAACACGTTTCAACATAAGCATGGAATCACATAACCACCAAATAAATAGTTGATCGTTAAGTACTCTACTTATACCATTTATCGACCAATTCCGGAAAATATATTCCCAACCTTTTTAAGGATTCGGATATATATATTTTGTATTCTATGACATTTTAAGCGAAAATATATATTTTACAATATAGTCAAGACTTGATCGTTTGCATTAAAACCCGACGTTTGGCAAAATGATATATTTTATACATAAATACTTATATATATTTTAGCAAAACTTGAATTTATTCCACACAAAAAAATTTACTAGAATCTTTCCAATTCTCGTTTGGAAATCCTTATTTTTATCTTAATTCTTAATAATTGTAACTTGATCATCAAGTCACAAAATCATAAGTTTCGGTGATTTTTATGTTAACCCACTAGTTAAACATACAAAATCACCATTTAACTCATGTTAAATCCCATACTTCAACTTATTTACTTAACATGTTAAAACCTAGTTTAAAATATATTTAAACTTATTTTAAGATAACCACATGTCATTTTTGTTAATCATGATTCCGAGCACAATTTACAACCACATGTCACATGTTTAAGCTAATCACCCCATAATCACACTTAACCATGCTTACCCAAATATTAACATATAATCATAACTTGTTTAAGCACATCTTATCAATAATTCTCATAAGACATTTCATACACTTTATTTCACCAAAATTATTAGTTTAACTTTGTCAAGTTATATTATTACTAATATACCCTTAACATAATAAATCATGCTCAAACCTAACAAATCATCTTTCAATCCTAATCTTTCACGATTACTACTAAAATATGTCCAACTTATATTTTTTTAGTACTTCAACAAGATCCACATTATTCATAATCATCATCCTACTACATGATTTCATACATTTTCAAGCATATATATATATATATATATATATATGGTCAGGATTTAGAGAAAAACGTAGAAAGTGTGAGAACGATGAGAACGCTTATTGATCGTCCGATCAAAACAATCTATGGACTAGATTGGCGCGGTGACATTTTTGTAAATAACAACAATTTTATTACGTTGACGTGCTTCATTAAAGGTAAAAAAGTAAAAAACCATTTCTCACATAAAACGCCATTAAAAAATAAAACGCCAAATAGATACAAAACGCCAATTTTATCACTGGGTGTTTTTTTCTGGGTTTTTATTTAAGCTCTCTGACTACAAAAACGCCAAAAAATATGAAACGCCATTATATATAACGCCAAAGCTTATATCAGGATAAATGTTAATAGCATTTTTGTTATAAAAATAACATCCCGCCTAAACTACAAACTACGGGTAAAAAAAAATTCTATAAATAGAAACGTCTCACCACCTTCCGTTTATCACACAAAAAAAAACACATAGTGATTGCTAAAAAATTACAACTCAATGTAAAACGCCAAAAAATACGACGGCAAACATCTTTTCTTTGATCCTCAGTAATGTTCTGCATGAAGCTTCATTGAATGACACCCATATGTCATACTGTCATCTTTGTTCCTGAAGAAGGTTTGGATGATAAGAAGAGACCTATACCAGTGTAAATGCTATTTTGGCCTTGATGATTATAATGAAGACGACAGGCAGATAGCAGCCACCCACACGGGGTCGATCTATGTCTCCAACATCCACAAAGACACATCAACACATGAACAAAGAAAATAAACAACGCCTGTTGCAACTCCCGTCCCTTATCTGTCCCGGAAACGGGCGGCCGCGAGACCAGTTTTAGTGGTATCGGTGTTTATCATGGTTGGGGTGTTATAAGTTGCTCTAAATTAGGGTCTGCAGCTGTAGTTGCTAGAATATGAAAGTTTGCTAGACTCCTATTGAGCATATCTTGGGTGTGAGCATCTGTTTCTCTCTTAGCGGCTGCTAAAACTCGCTGTTGGTGTAACTTTTTTATCCTCTTCCTGTTCATGCGCACCTCTGCTGAACCATCCTCTCTTTTTAGGAGGGAATGGCTCTTCAGATTGAGCCTTGAACACGAATATCCCGTCTTCATTGTCAGCTGAATACCCTGAGAGGGCAGGCTGTGAAGAGGTACCTTCGTTTTAGGTGAGCTGGACAACTGACGGTAGGCGTCGGAAGGTCCTTGGTCGATCATACTGTAAACTAACAAATAGTCAAATAACACACAACAATAAAATACAAATATGCATGTATTTCCGTAATTAATTTCCTAACATATTCTATAATATAACAAAAGTTGAAGGTTCTTATGAACAGTAAAATTATTGGACAATAATTGGATGATAATTACAATTCTACCCTCTTTTCTATTGTTTGTGCTCATCTCCTCATATTTACCAAACTGAAGTACTAGATTTTATCTAAATTTCAAAGTTACTAATATTTTCTCATTTCAAATCTAGATAAAGCTAATGATTTCTAGATCAAGTGTTGGAAGTCTTGCATTTCTTTTATTAGATACAGGTTCAACTTTCACTTGGTATAGAATTTGGGCGTGATCCTTGAGTCAATCAGGTTTTACCAGTAATTTCACCATCATGCCTACGGGGGTTGGGTTACCGGGTTTTCCCCGGAATTGGTGGTGGACTTAGGTTACTCTCAGAGTACTCCGTTTGGTCCAGTGGATGCCTCGAGAGTGCTCGAAATTAATTTTGTTGGCCGTTTAAAAAAATCTAGATAAATTTTATTAGGAAAGGTTATAGTTAGTTATAAGAATGTGTTTTTGATTTATTTGTTTTTTTTTTTTAGTTTTTTGATTTAAAAATACCCTAGCTTTGGGTTTTTTTCGATTGTTATAGTGAGTGCCATTACCTTAAAGAAGCGAAACGATACTAATCAACTTTCTGCCGCAAAGCGCGGAGTACCTCAACTAGTTGAATAATATCTTGGTGTCAGCAGATGTAACACCTCGAAAATTTACGTCCTATAATGTGTTGACACGTGTCATAATCTTTGAACGTGTGAAAGAATACTTTCGAGGGACTAAAGTTGACAAACAATGAAACTATGTAAATATAAGGGTTCAAAATGTCAACAATGAATAAATATACTTTACAATAGTCCTACATGATGTTTATAACCTTAAACGAATAAATCATGGATCATACGCAGCCAATTGTGAGAAATTACAAACTACAGGGGTTAAATGTGTCAACATGTTTAAGATATACCTCTGAGTGACCTTTTAGCAAACCCGAAGCTTTGTAACGGTTAATTATGCTCATAAGAATATGTGATAGAAATTTCACAAAGTTTCGTTAACGTATGAGAAAGTTATGATAAAATTCGTGTGTGAGGGTTAGAATCGTCAACATTGAAAATTAGGGTTTTTCGGGTGATCACAAAGTTACCCGAGGACTTGACAAAGATGGTATAAGCCTTAAAGCCCCAAAATGTCAATTTAAAAGCCTCATAATGCAAGAAATAGTGTGAAAACGATGTTTAGAAGGACCAGGGACCAAAAGTGCAAAAATGAGAAACCTGATGACTAGCTTACGGACCTCAACACTCAGAATGTTGAGGTGCGCAAGCATGCTTACGGACCTCAACACCCAGAACGTTGAGGTGCGCAAGCGATGCCCAGCAACAGAAAAACCCACAGGTGGCTGTTATATCATCTTAACCGACTTACCTTGCCATTTATCAATACCATGGGCTTCCTATACTGGTTTTTAGACACTAGAGGGCACTTGCAAACATCCATGAACATTTATAGACTTACATGTCAACAATCAAATGAGTTTGGATCACTATATAAGACCCACATTTTGTCAAACATTGATCATTCATCTCATCTGCATTTCTTGAAGACTTCTGGAACTTAAGAGCCTTTTCTAAGCCTTCCTAATCGTTCATTAGTCACTTGTAAGTTTGCTTAACCTTCTTTAATTGAGTTTAGCTTAGTATTTAGCTTAAAAGTCAAACCATCGTAATTACGGTTTGACTTAACGATAAAACACAAACGGTCCAGTGTTTTGTCGAATTGAAAGTTGTTATAAGTTGCTAATTATGTTGGCAATTAACCCTTAAAAGGGCACCCTCTGATTCCCGACCTAACTAGGTCAAATGACGGGTCAAACTTCTTACGAAAAAGTCAACAAAACCATTAAACGCGTAATTAGCGATATAGAAGGCGTGTAACCTGTTTTATCATTCATATAACATGATAATAAGTATAATAACTTGTCTAAGCTTGTTTGATTCGACAACTTTCTGTTTTGAACCGATTCGGAGCCGTAAGGCGCATAGTTTGACTTTCTGCTTTGACTTCGGTTCTGACCCGGTTTTGATAGGTTTAGACATGCCTTAAAGTTCCATTAGGACCTAGTTACATGATTGTATAACCCTCTGCATTTATACCACTTAAATCCTTATTTGTCCGACGTTTCCGTTAAGTGCTTAAATATGGACCATAATGCCCTTATGACCATACAACGAGAATTTTGGAAATGTAAAAGTACAATAATCTTTGTTACTAATTATAAAACATGTCCCTAAATTTTCACATCAGTTGGAGGTCTAGATTAGGAGTTATGCTTAATGACGTAATTAGAACGCTTCTTAGTAATTAAACGGCGTCATTAGCGTAAAGCCTATCTAAACCCAATTTTTGGCACCAAACCTTTTATCCACTGATGTAATATAATATTTTGGAATTTTTGAAGATTTTTAATTATTTTTTTACTGATCATAAGATAGGATTAGTGCCTTGATTCGGTAAATACCGAATATACCTTTTCGGCCATAAAATGAGTTTTACAAGTCATTTTGCTACCAATCCAATTGCTACTGATTTTAAATAATAAATGTAGTGTTTTGAACCTGTTTAACTGATCAGAAAACTCAGAATCCTATTTTTAACCCGTACGTCGCTTAAAATGGCTTTATACGCGTATTATACGCATAGTTTGAGTTTACAAACATTTTGTCACATAAGACTTATTACCCACAGAGGTAACCTGTTAAAATAAAGTATTTTTCTGACTTATTCAGACCCGGATCACAGAAGCTTAATTAATTCATTTTATAATCTTTAAAATGACCAAAATACCCCTACGGGGCTTAATATGAGATTAAACTTGTTTTGGGCCTAATGGAAGGTATCCTACTGATATCACAACATATTTAAGGCATGTTAACTTAGGAAACCTGTTTAGGACTCTTATGGTTACCCGTTACGCTTCGTGCGCGTTCGGTTCGGTTCGGTTTATGTAACTAGTTTACATAAATTAGCCGAAACGGGTCAAACCTTATCGGTTTTATCTCAAAATCCAGAATGTGTTTAGTTTACCCATATTAAACAAGTCTTCAAACTTGTCGGGTCTAAATCACATTCTATCCGGTCTTCACTTAATCGTGCGTGCGACCCGTATCTTTAAAACTAACCGGTCTAAGCTTAAGCTTAACTAAAGACCCGTTAGGTTTATAATAGGTTATTATAAACCTTCGTTCCAGAATAGGAGACCCGGTAAAAGATACTTGCACTCACTGATTTTGATTTATACTTGCTCAGGTAAATACTCTTAACTTATTTTCCCTATACGGGCTTGGGGTACGGTATATAAAATACCGCTTGGTCGGGCATTGAATTTTTAATTGTATGATGGTTAAAGTATTGAGATGTCTCGTTTAATTTGTTTTGTTTGCTTAAAGCCTTTGGGGGGTTAATGACCATGTACCGGATATCCCTGGCATCATTTTACGAAATGGCCACGACCTAAGCACGGGGCGTAGGCGTACGCCCATCGGTGTCTCATTTAAATAATGTGGTGTGTCTATTGATCTTTAACCCGGCTTGACCCGGGCAACTGAACGCATAAGAAACATGTAAATCCTTTACAAGTATTATATTCAAATAATTATCCCAAGTTATAAAATATAATTTGTGCTTTGTGCCTTGTGCCTTAAATTCTTTTTCTTAAACTCTTTTCAAAATGAGTCGGTTGATTGTATTTACCAGTGTAAACTGACGTATTTTCTCAAAAGGTTAAGTGCAGGTACTACGCGTAATAGGCTGGCCTTTCTCCTAGCATCCACAATAAGTCTCGCAAGCTTGGATGTCATAGACTGTTGAACATTGTTTCCTTTTATTTTGATCTACCTGTGGATTTATATTCGACTACTTGTGATACTTAATATTACAATATTGTTTGGTTGAAATGAATCTATACTTTGCTTCCGCTGTGCATTTAAATATTGTGTTGTTTGACTATTATGTTACCAACCACGTCACGATACTCCCCTACCGGGCCCACTGGTAATACGTGGAAATTCGGGGTGTGACAGGTTGGTATCAGAGCCAACATTGAGTGAATTAAACACTAGCCTTTTGTGTTTAATCTCAATGACACAATTGCACATTCCTAAATCTTCGAGTCTAGACAAAGAACTTAGGAATAATCCAAAATGTTTTTATTTTATTTTAACTTTGTCCTTTATTTTTCTTGTTGTTACCTTTGTTTATATTGACAGGTTTAACAATGCCGCCAAGATTCAGGCGAGGAGGACGAGGAAAGGAGCCGATCAGTGTCCCTAACGACCACGAGGCCGGGCCTTCCCACCGGCGAACTCCTTCTTCTACAAGGAGTGCCGATCCACGAGAACCTTGGAGGATTTATGAGGAGCCTGCCAGACGATCTACGTCGTATAGCTCAACGCCTCCATATCATCACTCCTATGGGCCTCAGTCCGAGAATGAGCCCAACAACCCGCAACCTTCATACATACCTCTACAGCGATCCTTATCGCACAATTCCTTCGGCGACCCTACTCCTGTCTTTCGGGGCCAGTTTAACCCGGCGGAATACCTACCAGAACAAGTGGGCTTTAACCCACTAGGACCGGAGGATCACTTTTCCGGTGATCAAGCGATGGACATGGACGAGGACACAGATCCCGTCGAGCCTGCAACTGGAACCACGAACCATCCTGTTGAGATCTCTGATGGTTCGTCTTTTCACGGATCACCATACCAAGGTTCGGATAGTCATCAGGCACGGTTCAACCGGTGTGAGTGGTACTTTACACCATCTCACCATTCATCACCTCACCAGCAGCAGCAAGATCCCTCTGGGGATCCACGCTTCGTGGCAGTCACGCCACCACCTCCACCGCCGCCAGTTAATCTAGCGCCTCCAGAACCACCAAGACGTAGGAGGACTGGCGCACGGATGTCAGCACGAGGAGGGGATTTTCATTTCAGCACCCCTCAACACTCTAGTGGCAGCCACTACCCGCCACTATATGAAGACCCACAAATGGGTGGACCTTCAGTTCCAGTATCGGAGGTGAATTCGGCACCTATTGCGCCGTCACCATCGGCTTTTGGCAACCTTATCCCTGCTTATACTGCTCCAGCAGCATACAATCCATACGGACTGCCAGCATACACTAACTATAACTATGCCGAGGACGATCCATACCAAGTGGCAGCAGACTACAATGCCCTTCACCCAGAAGGACCTTATGGAACACCCTGGGGAGTGGGATGCCCAGCTCGTGGGTATCAAGTACCTGTTCAGCCACCACTACAACACCAGCCGCCACGGTTTTCCCCACCGGAGCAGGAGGATCTCCGTGAAAGACTGGGAAGAGTTGAGCGAGATTTACAGAGAGAACGTAGGAAGAATCAAGGATTCATGAGTGGCTTAGCAAGTTTGCTGAAAGGAAAGAAGAAACGGGATCATTAAATCCCAATTTGTATTATTGTATTTCCTTGTTTAAATCAAGTCCCTACGTGGACATTTATTTATGTGTGTTTGTAGTCCCCGCGTGGACATCTATCTTTGTACTTAGTCCCTACGAGGACTTGTCTTTATTAGTCCCTGCGTGGACATTTATTTTTGCAAACAGTCCCTGCAAGGACTTGTATTGCCAGTATAGCTCCTGCCTGGGCAAGTGTTTCTGTGAAAAGTCCCGTTTAGGGCGAAGTGTACTACTTTTAAATTTTATTGGAATGTAAGTTTATATTTCTTCTTTGCTATGTTATGCATAATTAAATTATATATGAAATAAAAAAATCGGAATCATTCCTTTTAAAAAAATCTATCTGCCTATTTTAATTATTAATTAAGGATCTTAAAGGTATAACCTAGCCTGCATGTCATTTTAAGACCTGGCCAAGATGGTAAAACCCGTTAAAAAGATTCAAATCCCTGTTAACATCTGAAAACATGTTAACACTCCTGGCAGACATGATTCGTTAAAATCACACGTGTTATTATTATATAAGGATCTTTTTCAAGGATTCCAAACCCAGCTAAATGATCTCTGAATCATGGGTTAAATCATCAATTAAGATGATCATATTTTGTAACACCCTTGTATTTATTTTAAGGATTTTCGTATAGTTAACGAAAATAAACATGTAATTACGATTAAGTATTCTTAGAAAATACGAGTAATCTAAAAACTTTTACAATTTAAAAGTTTAGAACAAAATGTAATTAAGTTCGTCATTTAAAAGTAACAACGAAACGTCATGCGGAAGCTTGTTTCTTATTCGGGTTCGGTTCTTCATTGAGCTTGATCTTCATCCGGGAATCCCTTGACATATACCTATGACCAAAACCAACTTAAAAGTTAGCTTTGGTAGTTAAATAACATGATTAAACAAGTCATATAAGTCAAACAATTAAAATAACAACCAAAAAGTCCCTCCAGACTGTGGCCTATGGTCTGAACCGTGGGTCACGCTGCAGCCCACAACAACCAATCAGCCCCTCCAGACCGTGGCCTACGGTCTGAACCGTGGGTCACGCTGCAGCCTAAAACAACCAAACAGCCCCTCCAGACTGTGGCCTACAGTCTGAACCGTGGGTCACACTGCGCCCAGCTATTCCTATTTTTCAGTTTTTGTACTTTTTACGAAAACGGCCGTAATTTTCGAACCGTTTATCCGTTTAACCTCACGTTTCCTCCTACGTGATCGTAATTTAATTCTCCATCATATGAAGTTAAAATTCCAACATCCAACATAATAAATTTTGAGACTTCTAAGCCTTCGACTCGTTACCTTTTACCGAATTTTAACCCGTTTATGCATTTTATCAAACAAACGTATTTGTTTGATCCTTATATCACTTACACTTCTTCAAATTAATGTTATCTACCATTTTAGGCTCTAATTACAGGTTTATTACACAATTTAAACCTCTTTACGCTCGTATGCTTATTTTGACCCGTTAAGGGTATTTAAGCACTTTAAAGCTTGAAACCGCTTTCATTCATTTCTAGCATCTTATTCCTACATTTCTTATCAAGTAATCTTCCACCACAACTATATGTGCGTTGGATTTAATGTGGATATCTATATGTTCCAGGTTTTACCCCTCGGATTATTATTTTACGGCAAAACTCAAATAAAGCCATTTGACTAACATATTACATCTTTCAACTTCTATACTTATTCTAAGTATTTATCTAATCATGAAATTTGTTTCCAAACAACCTTTAAGGGTTGTTTGTTCAATTTAGCCTACAAGGGCGTTTTGGTCGATTTTGGTCCTTCTTATACGATGAAGGACTCTCACCAATTATTCGACCAAAATAGCATTTTTAACTATAACATAATTATGCGTACCTGGCTCGGATCAACATATTAACCCGTTTTGATACCTTTCGCTATTAATATCTAGATAATAGCAATGCTAACCATGTGTTATTTCCTGTGATAACAAACTCAACAAGCGATGGTCAAATGTTATTGTCAAATGGTGTTAACAACACCATTTGACCTATTTAATCAAATTAACCATTTGTCCTTATGAGATGGTATTTAATTACTAATTCATCCCTTTAAACCTATCCCGGTTTTTCCTTGAACTTGTTTTACTAAAAACCGTTCTTTTTTTTATTTGTTCGTCATTACATGACTAATTTACCATTTTACCCCTTTTTCCATAACTCATGATTTCTTATCAATTTCCCTCGTTCCGACTCTCATTGAGTCGTGTTGGAACATTCTATACCAACCACTTAGTAGCATTTAAATACAATACTTGCAATTATATAATTTGCACATAATGTAAAGGGGCGTAAGCTTTACTTACCTCGCATCCGAAGTACGCTTTTCCTTCTTATTTGCTTCGTTTGACCCAAGCCTCCACCTAGCTTGTCAAGCGTCAAACTAACATCATAATTCGTAAGACGGTTAGTTTAGTCATTATCACATACGACTATTCCATCTTACAAACTCTATGTCGGAACTACTATCCGACTTCAATATTGGTTTATTTGACTTTCAATAGTCAACTAACTTCAATCATATTACACGCACGATAAGTTCAATCAACATCACGTTTAGAACCCATATTATTTCGTATTACACGTAGTTAGTCGAGTTAGCCAATTACGCGTTTCTTTCATAATTTCATTATGTCAACATTCATTCGGGCAATTTTAACAAACACCTTATGTGCATAATATTACTTATTTACTAACTAGTTCATAACTAGTTATCTTTACCAAGATTTACACCACAATTCAAACCTCTATGTCTAGTGTTCATGAACTACACATCATATTTTCATAAATCAGTTTCTAAGCATCAATTTACACTAGATTAGCATTCTACATCCTAGTGTTTATCATTTTCTCATAAAACCCATGAATCACCTTCAATGTGTTCATGAAATTTTTCAGAATTTAGCCATGATTTCACATGTTATTGTCTAGGTTTTACTCCTAGACACCATATCAACCCTATTCTACCCAAATAGCAAACATGCAACATCAATATTCAGATTTCCCAATTTCATGAGAAATTCAAACAGAGAATTAACACCAAATTTTACATACCTTGTAACCCCCTTGTGATGAGGATCACTAATCTATGCTCAATTTTCGATTTGGACTTGGTTTGATCCTTCAATTTGATGATTCTTGACATGCTCTAGGGTTTGGTGGGGAGCATATGTCGCCCCCTGTGTTTTCTGTTCGACCAGACCTCACAAATGAGGTATTTGGTTTTGTTTTAATTAAATTAGCAACATAAGTTTCGATTTTAACATCTTTGGCCCTTCAATTTTCCTTAGTTCATAATTTAAGTGTTTTAACCAACTCATAAGTCACTATCTAACTAGGTTAGAATTTTTCCTAGTTAGCTTAGTAGGTTCGGGAAGTCGTAACCCGTTTTACTTTAAGTCCCGTTAAATCGGGCCTTTTATCTTCCTATTTCCCAAACACGTTCTTTTTCTCTTTTTATTAAATATTAGATTTAGTTATATAAAATCTAATATTTTCTGGCTTAACTTTTACCACTAACGGTTCTTTAGCCGTCTTTTAGTGTTAACGTGGTTTGATTACCAAACCCGTTTTTGGGGTGTTACAAGTCTACCCCCCTTAAAGAGGTTTCGTCCTCGAAACCTTGCTTACATAGTTCATTGTGTTCTAAACTCAATGCGTTTGACCTGAGTAATCTCTTAAGCATTATTCATACTTTAACCAATTGTTAGTATTACCAGAAAAATTATGGTAATATCTTTTTGGTTACAGAACCTCTACGTACCTCATACGACATAATGTAACTTGTAATAACGTAATTCTGTTATTTCTACTAGTTTAGTTAGCTTAGCGATTTCCATCGCTTTTATATATTATCAAACTCTTGGTGAATCTGTTACCTTGACCCGTTTAAAGGTCCTTAGTGAAATATTTCACTTTTTGCAATAATTTCTTTTGTTTTCAGATTTATTTATTCGGTTCAGTTATGCCGAATCCACCGCTTACAAGCAAACCAATTTTTTTTATTGATTTGAATTACCGGCCTTATCCGGTCTTACTAACTAGACTTATTAGTCCCGTTACTTTTGTAAGACCCTATCTCGTAACTGACTAAAGTCGCAGCGGAAAATCGTACCATAAAAATTTCTTTCGTTACAAACACCTTAACGCACATAAATTCATTTTTCTTTTTTTAAGATTAATTCTTGAACAATAAATACATTTTATTATACTTATTTTCAATAAGAAGCCATAACCTAGCTTCACCCCAATACGTACTCAACACTCCCGTACAATCTATCTTGTGACTCGATCCTTGATCTCCAATCCTCGGTTATCCTCAAAACTGGTACTACCTGCGTTCACCACATAAAATTTACAACATTAGTACGCATTATAAACCCACAAGGTTTTCACGTTTACTTCTCGTTTCGTTAACTCTTTACATCCCAGCTTTTCCATTCTGTCATACCATCTGTGATGAGACTTCTTTGTTATTCCTGCATTTCACTTATAACTCCTGGTACACGAATAAACAGAGTAAACACTTAATCATACCGAAAGACTTGCATACATACCTAAACTTCATACATATTATCTCCATATATATATACATTCGTACACACATGCATACATAACTACTTGCATACATACTCACACACATACAAACCAATTTACATGCATACTTACATATACACACATCTACATCATTAAATACGTATCTACATGTACACAACAACATCATTACGTACACTCATGACATTCTACATATTTAAATACCTACCACCCTACGTGCATCATACCAAACTCATACATGCCTACTCTCATACATACCATCGTATATCCGCTTATTCTTGCTCGCATACTTATAAACATACCCACATAGATACATACATGCTTTCATACACTTAAATTCATGAAATCGTAAGTTAAACTAGTCGTACGTAACTTAAAACGCGTTTAAGCGAGTTCCCAAGGCAAAACGAGGCACGAAAACAGTTTTCGGAGAAACATGACCCGTCGCGCGACGCGACCCCCCTAAATCCACAGAAACATCGCAGCTGGTTGCTGCATATTTTCAGCACGATCCGGTTTTACGGAAACAAGCATAACTCTCTCATTTTTTGATCCTTTTTACCCGATTCTTTTTCCTACACGTCCGTAATTTAATTCTCCATCTAATGGAACTAAAATTCAACATCCGACTTAACAAAATTTCAGACTTTTTAACTCTTCGGCTTATTACCCTTTTACCATTTCGACCCGTTCATGCATACATCAACATAACTTGTTCATTTTACCATAACCTCTTATAAACATAATAATATCAGTGTCGTCTATCATAAATTACTAAATTCTTGGATGTCTTGCATCCTCTTAACACCTTATCGTTCATATGCTTATTTTTGACCCGTTAAGGGTATTCGCGCATTAATTGGTCTACGACTAACCAAACCAAAATCTCCACTTCCATACTTGTCCAAAACATTACACTAATCGAATAACTGGTTTCTAAGCTACTTTTAAGATCGTTTGCCGCAAAATACCCTTCAAGGGCATTTTGGTCAACTTTAATCCCATTATTTACGACGGAAGACTTCAACACATATTTGACCTCAAACATCATGTTTAATTAATTAAAACACTTTATTACTTAATCGAACTAAGAAGTGATTACAGAAATCACTTACCTTATGCGTCCGTGCTCGTATCCGATTCCTCGCCTTTTCTTGACCCGTTAGCCTTTCATGCTTGAGTCCGTCTTGACATGATTCCTATACTCTCTTTTCATCAAAATCACGCTCTTATTAGCATATGCATTCGTACATAATAACAATCATATCAATCGCATATTTCACACTTAACTTTCATTAATCATTTCTAACGAACATAATTCATATAATCATATCCGTATACGTTTAAACTCATGTAACTCATCATGTCATTACATTTAACGCGGATTGCTATAACATATACCATACGACTTCCCATCAACCTACATTTACGTGAACGAGTCAAATCATGTTTCTTATACTTAGTTGACTTTCAAAAGTCAACTATTAACCATACTTAACTATCGACTTATCATCATATACTCGCAACATCACAATCGACTATACGGACGACACTATATACATTTAATCACATATTTGGTGTGTGTACCATCTTCTAAACATAACGTACAACAATTTCATGCATAATCTTCTAAACTCATACATAACTCATCAAATCCTTCTCCTAATCAACACCTATCACTCACACATAAGCATCAAACATATCAACACCACATTTCATTCAATTCCTCTAACAACAACTCATCATACTCACAAAATACATCGATCCTTCTACAAGAATTGGACATAGGTGATGAGTCAAGTCATCTTTATCACCATAACTAATGGGTTTATCATCTAGACATCAAATTAGCACAAACCATTCATAATCCATGTTCTATATGATGATTATAACACATACTCATGCTCAATTCCACTTAAACCCATGGATTAGTTCATAACCCACTTTACACATGATCACCAATCTTAGATTTAAGACATACCTTATGATCCCCTCGTAAAGGTGATCATTAATCCGTGTTCCTTCTTGAATTTGAGCCTCGATTCACCCTTCAATTTGGTGATTTAGTTGAGTTAGGGTTTTGGAGCTCTTGGAGCTCCTGAACATTCGTGAACACACACGAAGTGTGTGTTTGTGTGTGTTGATCTTTCATTTTAATAACTCAACTTCCATCTTGTTCCACTTTAACCCCTCGGGTTTGCCTTTAAAACATAACCGACACTACTTTCATCATTTAATACTTTTGACCATACCCTTGACTTGGTTAAATAGCCTAGTTATTAATTTCATGACGTGTCATATAGGAACACACTACAGTTATTAACATTCAGATTTTGGGGCGTTACAACTTTTCACCGCTAGCTTGGTTACAATGTGATTTTACATCACATTATATTTCCTAACCGTGATCGTGTCACATCGTGTTTAGTTTGTATTAACCTTTCATTTTCGAAAATATCACTTTTCGAATATATCGTCTTGCGCCTATCAGTGTCAAGACTTGAACCTTTCATGCTTACTATTCAAAATCCTATCAGAATTTATGTTTGTAAAAACATTATTTCTTACTAAAACCGAAGTTGTAGTTTTAGGATCTTCTCTTTAACTTTTGTCAATTATCCATACCAGGATATTGACAGTCCATAATTTATTCTTTTACAGTCTTAGTTTTATGCGGGGATTCTCAACCGATTCCCTCGCTTTATCTAATTAACCCGTAGGTTTTTATCACTTAGCCTTAAGGGCTATTTTTGATTAGACTTTCACCTATTTAGGGCGAAGTACTTATAACTTCTTTCTACTCATGACCCGTGGGTCGTTTTAGTCCCGTAGATCTTTCATTTGTTTATAACCCTAAAGGTTATGTTGATTCCGTAGATCACTCCTTACTCATGTCATTTATGCGTCAGTTCTTCTTATGCTTACTGTTATTTGATTTGCATATATTCTTATTTGGTTATATCCCATTACCAAACTCATTATTCTCTTGCATTTAACGCTACCTTTATCTGGCTAGCGCTCATTTGTGCCATTCGGCGTTATATTGTATTCAACCTGTTTGACCTATTAATGTGAAATCCATCACTTATAAACAATCAACTTTATTCTTTATTCCACCCATTCGACTTCGAATAGTTGAACATATTTACTCACAATTTCTATATACGAGATTTTATAGTCATAACTCGTAATCCAAGTCCTTTGATTTTTTTTTCTTTCTACCCGCGTTCACGTCTCTTGGTTTACGCATGTGTTTAATTCTTACCCATCAACCGGGTATTTTACCGAAGTCGTTATTATTGCAACCCTCCCGGTATGCATTAAGACCTCGCTTCATTTTTATATTCCGACTTTGCCCTTAAGTTTGACGTTTTACAAAAACGACCCGTTAATGGACATATTTGCATTTTCCGGGTTCGAGTGTAAGTACACTCCCTCCCAATACTTGTCTAAATCATTTTACATGTTTGCGTTTTCCGGGTTCGAGTGTAAGTACACTCCCTCCCAATACTTGTCTAAATCATTCTACATGTTTGCGTTTTCTGGGTTCGAGTGTAAGTACACTCCCTCCCAATACTTGTCTAAATCATTCTACATGTTTGCGTTTTCTGGGTTCGAGTGTAAGTACACTCCCTCCCAATACTTGTCTAAATCATTTTACATGTTTGCGTTTTCTGGGTTCGAGTGTAAGTACACTCCCTCCCAATACTTGTCTAAATCATTTTACATGCTTCTTTGTCCCTTTACTCGGGATCATTATCCTAATGTAATACGCTTCCGTCACTCGGTTGTGCGTTTACATTATTATCAAATATTTTGCTCATTTGATTCATTTGGGTACTTTTAAGTTAGTCCCATTCACCCCGCCCTTACTACATCGGATGTAAACGTGTCCGCCATAAGAAGTTCATGGTCTCATATGCCACTACTTACTTGGCCAGAGTAAGCGATTAACACATGACACACATGACCTTTTTATAGTTTTCACATCACGCCCTATGTAGGTAACGCCTCTTTTTGTTTTCTCTTGGAAACAATATCCCGAATACATTTTTCTATTCGGGTTTTTCCAAGTTTTTAATCTACATATGCAACTTTCAATTTCTACTTATTTGTTGCATATTACTATTTGTGCGATTATTTAGAATGTGCACCTGGTAATGTTTGCCCCGACGGGCGTTCCTTGCCATTAACCTTGTTCGTGGTCGTTACGCGATTTAGTCCTCGGTGAGCATGCTCCTCTCGTCATGCTTCGGATCGTTCCATCATCATATCCACAATTCCTTTGACTCTCTTCGTCTTCAAACGCGAGTGTCCTTCAATTAAAACATTCACAAAAGTTAGTAACGTCAACTTCAATAATCGCCCGCATTATAATACAAGGCTTTTTCTACTATACGCGTCAACGCGCGTATTTTCGTCAACTATATCAATCGTTTTAATTGGGGTAACGTGTATCACACGATAGCCCTATGTGTTGTTTACAACACTTTAGCATGCTAAGCTATTAACATACTTGTACTTACCGGATTTGCGATCAAGCCTCGAACCGAACACCAATCTTTATTAAGAGCATAAGGTTTAAGTCCAAGCATGGTTTTTCCCCACCATATCTGAATCTCTTAAACCAAGGCTCTGATACCAACTTGTAACACCCTTGTATTTATTTTAAGGATTTTCGTATAGTTAACGAAAATAAACATGTAATTACGATTAAGTATTCTTAGAAAATACGAGTAATCTAAAAACTTTTACAATTTAAAAGTTTAGAACAAAATGTAATTAAGTTCATCATTTAAAAGTAACAACGAAACGTCATGCGGAAGCTTGTTTCTTGTTCGGGTTCGGTTCTTCATTGAGCTTGATCTTCATCCGGGAATCCCTTGACATATACCTATGACCAAAACCAACTTAAAAGTTAGCTTTGGTAGTTAAATAACACGATTAAACAAGTCATATAAGTCAAACAATTAAAATAACAACCAAAAAGTCCCTCCAGACTGTGGCCTATGGTCTGAACCGTGGGTCACGCTGCAGCCCACAACAACCAATCAGCCCCTCCAGACCGTGGCCTACGGTCTGAACCGTGGCCTACGGTCTGAACCGTGGGTCACGCTGCAGCCCAAAACAACCAAACAGCCCCTCCAGACTGTGGCCTACGATCTGAACCGTGGGTCACACTGCGCCCAGCTATTCCTATTTTTCAGTTTTGGTACTTTTTACGAAAACGGCCGTAATTTTCGAACCGTTTATCCGTTTAACCTCACGTTTCCTCCTACGTGATCGTAATTTAATTCTCCATCATATGAAGTTAAAATTCTAACATCCAACATAATAAATTTTGAGACTTCTAAGCCTTCGACTCGTTACCTTTTACCGAATTTTAACCCGTTTATGCATTTTATCAAACAAACGTATTTGTTTGATCCTTATATCACTTACACTTCTTCAAATTAATGTTATCTACCATTTTAGGCTCTAATTACAGGTTTATTACACAATTTAAACCTGTTTATGCTCGTATGCTTATTTTGACCCGTTAAGGGTATTTAAGCACTTTAAAGCTTGAAACCGCTTTCATTCATTTCTAGCATCTTATTCCTACATTTCTTATCAAGTAATCTTCCACCACAACTATATGTGCGTTGGATTTAATGTGGATATCTATATGTTCCAGGTTTTACCCCTCGGATTATTATTTTACGGCAAAACTCAAATAAAGCCATTTGACTAACATATTACATCTTTCAACTTCTATCCTTATTCTAAGTATTTATCTAATCATGAAATTCGTTTCCAAACAACCTTTAAGGGTTGTTTGTTCAATTTAGCCTACAAGGGCGTTTTGGTCGATTTTGGTCCTTCTTATACGATGAAGGACTCTCACCAATTATTCGACCAAAATAGCATTTTTAACTATAACATAATTATGCGTACCTGGCTCGGATCAACATATTAACCCGTTTTGATACCTTTCGCTATTAATATCTAGATAATAGCAATGCTAACCATGTGTTATTTCCTGTGATAACAAACTCAACAAGCGATGGTCAAATGTTATTGTCAAATGGTGTTAACAACACCATTTGACCTATTTAATCAAATTAACCATTTGTCCTTATGAGATGGTATTTAATTACTAATTCATCCCTTTAAACCTATCCCGGTTTTTCCTTGAACTTGTTTTACTAAAAACCGTTCTTTTTTTTTATTTGTTCGTCATTACATGACTAATTTACCATTTTATCGCTTTTTCATAACTCATGATTTCTTATCAATTTCCCTCGTTCCGACTCTCATTGAGTCGTGTTGGAACATTCTATACCAACCACTTAGTAGCATTTAAATACAATACTTGCAATTATATAATTTGCACATAATGTAAAGGGGCGTAAGCTTTACTTACCTCGCATCCGAAGTACGCTTTTCCTTCTTATTTGCTTCGTTTGACCCGCTTCCTTTCCAAGCCTCCACCTAGCTTGTCAAGCGTCAAACTAACATCATAATTCGTAAGACGGTTAGTTTAGTCATTATCACATACGACTATTCCATCTTACAAACTCTATGTCGGAACTACTATCCGACTTCAATATTGGTTTATTTGACTTTCGATAGTCAACTTACTTCAATCATATTACACGCACGATAAGTTCAATCAACATCACGTTTAGAACCCATATTATTTCGTATTACACGTAGTTAGTCGAGTTAGCCAATTACGCGTTTCTTTCATAATTTCATTATGTCAACATTCATTCGGGCAATTTTAACAAACACCTTATGTGCATAATATTACTTATTTACTAACTAGTTCATAACTAGTTATCTTTACCAAGATTTACACCACAATTCAAACCTCTATGTCTAGTGTTCATGAACTACACATCATATTTTCAGAAATCAGTTTCTAAGCATCAATTTACACTAGATTAGCATTCTACATCCTAGTGTTTATCATTTTCTCATAAAACCCATGAATCACCTTCAATGTGTTCATGAAATTTTTCAGAATTTAGCCATGATTTCACATGTTATTGTCTAGGTTTTACTCCTAGACACCATATCAACCCTATTCTACCCAAATAGCAAACATGCAACATCAATATTCAGATTTCCCAATTTCATGAGAAATTCAAACAGAGAATTAACACCAAATTTTACATACCTTGTAACCCCCTTGTGATGAGGATCACTAATCTATGCTCAATTTTCGATTTGGACTTGGTTTGATCCTTCAATTTGATGATTCTTGACATGCTCTAGGGTTTGGTGGGGAGCATATGTCGCCCCCTGTGTTTTCTGTTCGACCAGACCTCACAAATGAGGTATTTGGTTTTGTTTTAATTAAATTAGCAACATAAGTTTCGATTTTAACATCTTTGGCCCTTCAATTTTCCTTAGTTCATAATTTAAGTGTTTTAACCAACTCATAAGTCACTATCTAACTAGGTTAGAATTTTTCCTAGTTAGCTTTGTAGGTTCGGGAAGTCGTAACCCGTTTTACTTTAAGTCCCGTTAAATCGGGCCTTTTATCTTCCTATTTCCCAAACACGTTCTTTTTCTCTTTTTAATAAATATTAGATTTAGTTATATAAAATCTAATATTTTCTGGCTTAACTTTTACCACTAACGGTTCTTTAGCCGTCTTTTAGTGTTAACGTGGTTTGATTACCAAACCCGTTTTTGGGGTGTTACATATTTTGATCATACATTGGTAATATAATGCCTACGGGCCCTTCTCATTTTCATATGAGACAAAAGACAGTAATAGTCTGTGACCCTGTCTGATAAAGGTAATGAACTTTGTTCAAACCATCATGCTTTGATTCTCTGAAATCATGGCTTGTAATTTAAAATTTGTCCCTGTGACTAGGCCTTATGTGCTAATAAAACTGTTATTGTTTTATAATTAGGATAAATTATATTAGAAATCCTAAATAAATGTGAGTAATAAATTAACCATATATGGTCTATGTTTACCACGGTTAATAAAATTCACCAATAAATTATTGTCAATATGTAACAGTTCAAGCTACATGGCCGACTCAAACGAGATCAATAGTCACCCAGGGAGAGAGCATGACAATGCCCGAGTAAATGTAGCGGGTGCAGAATTACAGGCAATGATAGATAATGCCGTTAATCGAGCTATGGATAGACAGCTCCATGAATCCAGTGGTACCCGTGCAAGGACCCAATCTGCACCACACTCTAGAACACCCTCCAGGACCCACACTGCCCACAACAGTAATTCTCACCACTCATCAAACCAGAGGAGTGCTCCATCCCAAAGAGTCGTACAGAATCAAGAACCCCGTAATAAGGGTTGCTCCTATAAGTACTTCGTTTCATGCAAACCCAGGGATTTCACTGGGGAAAAAGGAGCAGTAGATTGCATGACTTGGTTGGACGAGATGGATACGGTTGTGGATATCAGTGGTTGCAATAATAGGGATATTGTGAAATTCGTGTCACAGTCTTTTAAGGGTGAAGCACTAGCTTGGTGGAGATCTTTGATCCAAGCTACGGGAAAAATCCCGTTGTACAATATGACCTGGGAACAGTTCATGTCACTAATCAAGGAAAACTACTGCCCTCAGCATGAGGTTGAGAAAATTGAAGCTGACTTCTTGTCGCTGGTCATGAGAAACCTAGACTTTTCGGTCTGCAGCAGACATATCATTGTCTCTTACCTTGGATGCGGTCAGGCAGAAATCACAGAGGAACACTGATACCGAAAAGAGGAAACGTGAGGATGACAACTCACGATGTTCAGACAAGAAGCATAAGGGAAACAATGACCACAAGAAGGGGTCAGGATTTAGGAAGGATGGTCAGCAGATGGGTGAAAAACCCAGATGTAAAATCTGCAAGAGACAGCACTTTGGGAAGTGCAGGTATGAATCGAATTCGAATTCACAATTAAAAACTTTTGCATGTGGGTTGTGCAAGTCCAAGGAACACAAGACCTTGGATTGCAAAAAGATGAAGGATGCAACCTGCTACGGTTGCAATGAAAAGGGGCACATCAAGACCAATTGCCCAAAATACGCCAAGAAGCCTGAAGAGGCTAAGAAGACCAATGCTAGGGTGTTCAGGATGGATGCTAAGGAAACCGTCAAGGACGACAATGTGATAACAGGTACCTTTCTCGTAAATGATGTTTATGCGAGAGTGTTATTTGATTCAGGCGTTGATAAGTCATTCGGAGATAATAAGTTTTGTGAATTGTTGAAATTACCTGTTAAGACCTTAAGTCTGAAGTATGAGGTGGAACTAGCAGATGGCACTTTAGAAACCGCCTCAACCTTATTAGATGGATGTTTCATATCCATTAAGAACCACTCTTTTCCTTTGTCCCTACTTCCTTTGAAACTAGCCGGTTTCGACATAGTTTTGGGTATGGACTGGTTATCTCATAACCAGGCCCAGATTATTTGCAATAAGAAGCAAGTAGTGATCAAGACTCAGTCGGGTGAATCACTTACTATCCAGGGAGATACCCAGTATGGGCTACCTGAGAAAATGTCTATGCTCAAGGACTCTAAGTGTTTGAAGAAGGGTTGTGTCATCTACATGGCACAAGTGATAATTGATGGGCCGAAGCCCAAGATTGGGGATATCCCCGTCATTTCTGAATACCCCGAAGTTTTTCCTGAAGAACTACCTGGTCTGTCACCAGATAGGCAAGTAGAATTCAGAATTGACATTATTCCTGGATCAGCACCAGTTGCAAGGGCACCTTATAGGTTGGCACCAACAGAGATGAAGGAATTGAGAACGCAGTTAGATGATTTGCTAGCCAAAGGTTTCATCAAACCTAGTTCGTCTCCTTGGGGAGCACCAGTTTTATTTGTCAAGAAGAAGGATGGATCGATGCGTCTGTGCATCGACTACCGAGAGCTTAATAAGGTCACTATCAAGAATAGGTATCCTTTACCCAGAATCGACGATCTGTTCGATCAACTTCAAGGGGCAAGTTTCTTCTCTAAGATTGACTTAAGGTCAGGCTATCACCAACTGAAGGTTAGAGATGAAGACGTACACAAGATTGCATTTAGGACTCGTTATGGTTATTACGAGTTCCTAGTGATGCCTTTTGGGCTCACTAATGCACCTGCCGCGTTCATGGATCTCATGAATCGCGTTTGCAAGCCATACTTAGATAAATTCGTCATCGTTTTCATCGATGATATCCTCATCTACTCAAAGAACCAAGCTGACCATGAGAAACACCTTCGTTGCATTCTGGAACTACTTCATAAAGAAAAGCTCTATGCCAAGTTCTCGAAGTGTGAATTCTGGCTTCGAGAAGTCCAATTTCTTGGACATGTTGTTAGTGAGTGTGGTATCCAAGTAGATCCCGCTAAAGTTGACGCTATCATGAATTGGCATGAGCCAAAGACGCCTACAGAAATTCGTAGCTTCCTAGGTTTGGCAGGATACTACAGGCGATTTATTGAAAACTTCTCAAGGATTGCTGCACCCCTGACTTCGCTGACGCGTAAGAAGATTAAGTTTGACTGGGGTCCTAAGCAGCAGGAATCCTTCGATATTCTGAAACAGAAGTTGAGCAATGCTCCAGTACTGACATTGCCTGATGGAATAGAAGAGTTTGTAGTTTATTGTGATGCATCACACACCGGGATGGGATGTGTGCTTATGCAGAAAGGCAAAGTAATTGCCTATGCTTCACGCCAGTTAAAGGTGCACGAAAAGAATTACACCACCCACGACTTGGAGTTGGGTGCCGTTGTATTCGCACTAAAACTGTGGAGGCATTATCTATATGGAATCAAATGTGTGATCTATTCTGATCACAAGAGCCTTCAACATCTGTTCAATCAGAAGGACTTGAACATGAGGCAACGCCGTTGGATGGAAACCCTGAACGATTACGAATGTGAAATCAGATATCATCCCGGCAAGGCGAATGTAGTCGCCGATGCCTTGAGTCGTAAGGAAAGGGTGAAACCCATTCGAATCAATGCCAAGAGCATTGAAATAAAGAACAGTTTGAATGAAAGGTTGTTAGCTGCACAGAAGGAAGCTGTGTTGGAAGCTAACTATCCTAACGAAAAGCTAGGAGTAACTGAGGAGCAGTTATCTCTTAGCAAGGACATAATTCTGAGATTGAATGGACGAATATGGGTTCCAATTTATGGAGGACTCAGAGATGTTATCCTCCAGGAAGCCCATAGCTCTAAATATTCCGTTCATCCTGGAGTTGATAAGATGTACCAGGATCTAAGGGCAAATTATTGGTGGATAGGCTTGAAAAAGTCTGTAGCCGCCTATGTAGCTAAATGCTTGACGTGTGCGCAAGTCAAAGCAGAACATCAGAAACCGTCAGGGTTGCTACAACAGCCTGAACTTCCCACTTGGAAGTGGGAGATGGTAACTATGGATTTTATCACCAAGTTACCCAAGACAAGGAAAAGAAATGACACAATTTGGGTGATCGTAGACAGACTGACTAAGTCAGCACATTTCCTACCCATTAAGGAGACTTATAGCTCCGATATGTTAGCCCAATTGTACGTGGATAAGATTGTAGCCTTACATGGCATACCTGTGTCTATTATCTCTGACAGAGATACTAGATATACGTGACATTTTTGGAAAAGCTTCCAACAATCTTTGGGCACGCGTTAGAATTTTAGTACGGCTTACCATCCTCAGACAGACGGTCAGAGTGAGCGTACTATTCAAACGTTGGAAGACATGCTTCGTGCATGTGTGATTGACTTGGGTGGTAGTTGGGATAACCATCTACCATTGATAGAATTCTCCTACAACAATAGCTACCATACCAGCATTAAAGCTGCGCCTTTCGAGGCCTTATACGGTAGAAAGTGTAGAACGCCCGTTTGTTGGGCGGAAGTTGGAGATGTCCAATTATCAGGACCAGAGATAGTCTTTGAAACGACGGACAAGATTGTCCAGATTCGAGACCGTCTCAAAGCTGCCCGAGATAGGCAGAAGAGTTACGCTGATCCAAAGCGTAGACCTCGAAAATTCGAGGTTGGTGATAAAGTCTTGCTTAAAGTATCACCCTGGAAAGGGGTGATGCGATTCGGTAAGAAAGGTAAGTTAAGTCCAAGGTATATCGGACCATTTGAGATCATCGAATGTGTAGGTTCAGTGGCTTATAAGCTAAACTTACCCGAAGAGCTCAGCAGCATTCATAATGTGTTCCATATCTACAACTTAAAGAAATGTCTAGCTGATGAATCGCTAGTCATACCGCATACGGATGTTCACATTGACGAGAGCTTAAAGTTTGTTGAAAAACCTTTGTCGATTGAGGATCGACGGGTTAAGAAGCTTCGGAGGAAGCATGTACCTATCGTAAAGGTTAAATGGGATGCCCGTAGAGGTCCCGAATACACGTGGGAGGTAGAGTCCACTATGAAAGAGAAATACCCTCATTTGTTTCAATAAATCTCGAGGTCAAGATTTCTTTTAAGGGGGTGAGGATGTAACACCTCGAAAATTTACGTCCTATAATGTGTTGACACGTGTCATAATCTTTGAACGTGTGAAAGAATACTTTCGAGGGACTAAAGTTTACAAACAATGAAACTATGTAAATATAAGGGTTCAAAATGTCAACAATGAATAAATATACTTTACAATAGTCCTACATGATGTTTATAACCTTAAACGAATAAATCATGGATCATACGCAGCCAATTGTGAGAAATTACAAACTACAGGGGTTAAATGTGTCAACATGTTTAAGATATACCTCTGAGTGACCTTTTAGCAAACCCGAAGCTTTGTAACGGTTAATTATGCTCATAAGAATATGTGATAGAAATTTCACAAAGTTTCGTTAACGTATGAGAAAGTTATGATAAAATTCGTGTGTGAGGGTTAGAATCGTCAACATTGAAAATTAGGGTTTTTCGGGTGATCACAAAGTTACCCGAGGACTTGACAAAGATGGTATAAGCCTTAAAGCCCCAAAATGTCAATTTAAAAGCCTCATAATGCAAGAAATAGTGTGAAAACGATGTTTAGAAGGACCAGGGACCAAAAGTGCAAAAATGAGAAACCTGATGACTAGCTTACGGACCTCAACACTCAGAATGTTGAGGTGCGCAAGCATGCTTACGGACCTCAACACCCAGAACGTTGAGGTGCGCAAGCGATGCCCAGCAACAGAAAAACCCACAGGTGGCTGTTATATCATCTTAACCGACTTACCTTGCCATTTATCAATACCATGGGCTTCCTATACTGGTTTTTAGACACTAGAGGGCACTTGCAAACATCCATGAACATTTATAGACTTACATGTCAACAATCAAATGAGTTTGGATCACTATATAAGACCCACATTTTGTCAAACATTGATCATTCATCTCATCTGCATTTCTTGAAGACTTCTGGAACTCAAGAGCCTTTTCTAAGCCTTCCTAATCGTTCATTAGTCACTTGTAAGTTTGCTTAACCTTCTTTAATTGAGTTTAGCTTAGTATTTAGCTTAAAAGTCAAACTGTCGTAATTACGGTTTGACTTAACGATAAAACACAAACGGTCCAGTGTTTTGTTGAATTGAAAGTTGTTATAAGTTGGTAATTATGTGGGTAATTAACCCTTAAAAGGGCACCCTCTGATTCCCGACCTAACTAGGTCAAATGACGGGTCAAACTTCTTACGAAAAAGTCAACAGAACCATTAAACGCGTAATTAGCGATATAGAAGGCGTGTAACCTATTTTATCATTCTTATAACCTGATAATAAGTATAATAACTTGTCTAAGCTTGTTTGATTCGACAACTTTCTGTTTTGAACCGATTCGGAGCCGTAAGGCGCATAGTTTGACTTTCTGCTTTGACTTCGGTTCTGACCCGGTTTTGATAGGTTTAGACATGCCTTAAAGTTCCATTAGGACCTAGTTACATGATTGTATAACCCTCTGCGTTTATACCACTTAAATCCTTAATTGTCCGACGTTTCCTTTAAGTGCTTAAATATGGACCATAATGCCCTTATGACCATACAACGAGAATTTTGGAAATGTAAAAGTACAATAATCTTTGTTACTAATTATAAAACATGTCCCTAAATTTTCACATCAGTTGGAGGTCTAGATTAGTTGTTATGCTTAATGACGTAATTAGAACGCTTCTTAGTAATTAAACGGCGTCATTAGCGTAAAGCCTATCTAAACCCAATTTTTGGCACCAAAACTTTTACCCACTGATGTAATATAATATTTTGGAATTTTTGAAGATTTTTAATTATTTTTTTACTGATCATAAGATAGGATTAGTGCCCTGATTCGGTAAATACCGAATATACCCTTTTCGGCCATAAAATGAGTTTTACAAGTCATTTTGCTACCAATCCAATTGCTACTGATTTTAAATAATAAATGTAGTGTTTTGAACCTGTTTAACTGATCAGAAAACTCAGAATCCTATTTTAACCCGTACGTCGCTTAAAACGGCTTTATACGCGTATTATACGCATAGTTTGAGTTTACAAACATTTTGTCACATAAGACTTATTACCCACAGAGGTAACCTGTTAAAATAAAGTATTTTTCTGACTTATTCAGACCCGGATCACAGAAGCTTAATTAATCCCTTTTATAATCTTTAAAATGACCAAAATACCCCTACGGGGCTTAATATGAGATTAAATTCGTTTTGGGCCTAATGGAAGGTATCCTACTGATATCACAACATATTTAAGGCATGTTAACTTAGGAAACCTGTTTAGGACTCTTATGGTTACCCGTTACGCTTCGTGCGCGTTCGGTTCGGTTTATGTAACTAGTTTACATAAATTAGCCGAAACGTGTCAAACCTTATCGGTTTTATCTCAAAATCCAGAATGTGTTTAGTTTACCCATATTAAACAAGTCTTCAAACTTGTCGGGTCTAAATCACATTCTATCCAGTCTTCGCTTAATCGTGCGTGCGACCCGTATCTTTAAAACTAACCGGTCTAAGCTTAAGCTTAACTAAAGACCCGTTAGGATTCTAATAGGTTATTATAAACCTTCGTTCCAGAATAGGAGACCCGGTAAAAGATACTTGCACTCGCTGATTTTGATTTATACTTGCTCAGGTAAATACTCTTAACTTATTTTCCCTATACGGGCTTGGGGTACGGTATATAAAATACCGCTTGGTCGGGCATTGAATCTTTAATTGTATGATGGTTAAAGTATTGAGATGTCTCATTTAATTTGTTTTGTTTGCTTAAAGCCTTTGGGGGGTTAATGACCATGTCCCGGATATCCCTGGCATCATTTTACGAAATGGCCACGACCTAAGCACGGGGCGTAGGCGTACGCCCGTCGGTGTCTCATTTAAATAATGTGGTGTGTCTATTGATCTTTAACCCGGCTTGACCCGGGCTACTAAACGCATAAGAAACATGTAAATCCTTTACAAGTATTATATTCAAATAATTATCCCAAATTATAAAATATAATTTGTGCTTTGTGCCTTGTGCCTTAAATTCTTTTTCTTAAACTCTTTTCAAAATGAGTCGGTTGATTGTATTTACCAGTGTAAACTGACGTATTTTCTCAAAAGGTTAAGTGCAGGTACTACGCGTAATAGGCTGGCCTTTCTCCTAGCATCCACAATAAGTCTCGCAAGCTTGGATGTCATAGACTGTTGAACATTGTTTCCTTTTATTTTGATCTACCTGTGGATTTATATTCGACTACTTATGATACTTAATATTACAATATTGTTTGGTTGAAATGAATCTATACTTTGTTTCCGCTGTGCATTTAAATATTGTGTTGTTTGACTATTATGTTACCAACCACGTCACGATACTCCCCTACCGGGCCCACCGGTAATATGTGGAAATTCGGGGTGTGACAGCAGAACACTTCTGTGGCTGAATCAGTGGCTTAGCTCTGATACCACCTTCTGTCGCAACCCCGTCCCCTATCTGTCTCGGGAACGGGTGGCCGCGAGACCAGTTTTGGTGGTATCGGTGTTTATCATTTTGGCAGCGGAAATTTCATCAGGACCGTAGTTAGGAAATATTTTATCAGAGTAAAATACCACACTTTATATAAATAAACACATTGGGATAAAACCCAAGTTTTTATTACAAACAGATTTGTAGGGGTAAACCCTAATTTATTGAAATAAAACATCTTTTTTATTTAGGTAACTTTTATAGCCACTTTTCCAAGCCTTCAGTGCTGTCCAGCTGGCTTCTATTTGGCTTTCACATTTTGTTACCTGAAACGCGTTTAGAAAACATTTTGTCAGTGGGAAATATTGGTGAGTGAATCCCAGTTTAATCAAGAAGAGTTTTATCTTTTAACAGTATTGAGAGCGATTACAATGTTTATTTCTACAAAATTACTCATTCAGTACTGTCAATCCTGATTGGTGGGTCATATTACTCTTTGGCTAACTCTTTGTCCAATGGTAACGTGTTCCACATTTTGTATACAAAACCCCAACATACCGGCAGTAATTGAAGAACTACAAAGACTCAATCACTGCTAATCACATTTGTAAATTATTTAAGGTTTTGTAAAAACAGTTTACAAAAAGGAGATTACTCACATTGCTGTCTTAGGGGTTTCCTTAAGGATTTCCTGGTGATTATCTATTAATTACACAAACGCATACACGTTAGTATAATAACTCAATATTTACATTAGTAATACCCTCCCCGAGACGGCATTCCAACGACTACGTCAGGCAGAACCTCGACAGCCGTTACGGAACCCTGGATGAATCGGGCAACGTATCTAATACGTAACCGGGGGTTATAATACATACAAGGAGGCAGAACTTCGTTATTTAGGGGGTATAATACCCGACTATAATGCCTACTATTCAGAATTCAAAGCGAGATTTCGAAATTGAACGACGGAAAATGACTGCCAAAGCTCCCAATTTATAGGAGCTGATTTCAAATTCTTTGCGGCCCGCGTAAGCCGAAGGCTTAGCCTTCGCGGCCCGCGACGTAGGGGTGTAGGGTCATAGGGTTGCTTGGTCATGAATATAGGCTCGACAAGTGGCGACACGTGGCACCTAAGGGTGTCGTCTGATCTCCTAGCTGTCGCACCCCGCGTAGCCTGAAGGCAAGGCCTTCGGGGCCCGCAAGAGCTCCACAGAATTTGTTTTTATTTTATTTTTAAATATATATGGCATTTTGGGCTCGGTTTTCACATACGAGGTATATTTTAAGACATATATGGATACTTTAAATATATTAGCGGCGTTGGAAATATTTTGGAGGGTTGTTATAACGCCAAACCCAAAACGCCATTTATTTGTCACATTTCTTGTAGTTTCAAAAGAAAAAAGAGACTGATGACACTGAAGATTTAAAATCATAAATTGCTTCTACTTTGTCTTTTTTTTTTTTTTAATTTTCTTTATCTATTGTTTGTTTTGTAATTTCAGTTAATAAACAACAAAAAGAATATTAATGCTATAATGAAAAAATATAATAAAACGCCAAAATTAGTAAATGCGTGTAAAACGCCATAATGCCATAAAAAACGCCCTCAAAACACTACCAAACTATAATAAAATTAATTTGAACAACTAATATTATAAAAAAAGCGTGAAACAATGTGCAAAGAATATAAAATAAAAAGAAGACCAATAGTTATCTAACCGCTATTGGAAAACAAAACGCCATAATTACAGCCATCAAAGATTTGACATGTTACACCATAAAAACTGTTGAGTCTGAAAACAAAACACGGTAAACTGCAAAAAACAGTAAAATGAAACGACGGAAAACATAATTACTAACATTATTATATTTATTTATCCTTTTCAAAATGCCATAATTACCTGTCATACGTGGGAAAAAAAAAGTCAATATAAAAGAAGACCATGAGAACCCAAGCTCAAACACGCCAAAAAATTTGACTAAAACGCCACATATTGTACAAAACGCCAAAACATTAAAAAATGGCTTAGGTTGTTGCATGGAGGTTTGAAAGGAAAGAGAAACGATTCATCATAAAGTTCTCTGATAGGAGAAGGGTAAAGGTAAGGACAATCAAAGCAATGCTTGGAATGAATGAAAATGTTCAGAAGGATATCCTGGCCCTTGGGGTTCCAATAGACAACGATTGTGAAAGAACGAGAACTGTACTAAAAAGACTGAAGAGAAAATTTCCGGTAGAAGATGATGATGATATTGAAGATACTCATATACCAAAACTTAGCAGTTGGGTATTGCATGAGGAAGAAGGAACACTTGAAGTGACTTATAAAAACGGGGTTCAATATTCAAGGCCAATGCAAGAAATGTTGAAGACAGGGTTGCTATCTATCATTGAACAACTCTGTGATTGAACACCTTCAAACGATCCAAAATCCAAGGATGCAGTCATATTCAAGAATAGGATGCAGCAAAGAAGAGATGAGCTAATGGCGTTATACGCAAAAATGAAATTTGATGATGAAGAATGTGAAGAAAGTGAAGAACAAAACGATGGGTACATCTCTGATGTAATCTCACCCAAGGAAGACAATTAGTTTATTTTGATTTTCGTGTTATTGTAGTTTTATAAAATATTAATCTATGGTAATCAATTATTAACAAAAAGATAGAAAACGCCAAAAATAACATGGAAAAAGCCATAACGCCAAAAAATTAACTATGTGACACAAAAATAATTAATTCAACGAAAAGAAATCTGAGAAAAACAGTAAAACGCCAAATAATTAATAATTCTACATAACGCCAAAATTATCTTGCACGCAAAAAAAAAGCAGCATGTCAAGAGAAAATAGTGAAATGAGAAGAATACTAAAAAGACAAAAAACCCCCTCTCATTCCCCGCGCCACGTGTTCGGCCAGGATGCGTTCTCACCATTCTCACACTTTTTGCGTTTTCTCCTGACCCCGTTTCTATATATATATGATTAGGTTCAAGAGTGAACCCTAGTGTATTTGTGAACTGAGCGAAGTAATCCTGGCCATATACGTGTGTAAATCAATTGCCATGATTTGATTATGAAATACACTAGTGTATTTTATGATTTGATGATGAAATCCTAGCCATACATGTGTGTAAATCATTGGCCAGGAGTTGTTCACTAAGTTCGCAAATACACTAGTGTTTACTCTATAACCCCACTATATATATATATAGGGAGAAGATCATGCGAGAACCACCTCTTATTGCGAGAACCGCAAGAACCAATGTGAACACAACCAAAAATGCCTCAAAATAGCTAAAAATCACACAATTTTTTTTAATATTTTTTATATAAAAATCGCTACTTTTTGAAGCAAAAAAAAAAATTAAATTATTTTTTTTTGCCACTAAAAGTAGCGATTTAAGCATAAAAAATATTAAAAAAAAAATTTTAGATTTTTTTTTTGATTTTTTTAGGTTTTTTGAGGGTTTAGTTTTTAGCATTTTAGCTTGGGTGGGGGAGGGGGTTTAGGTTTTGGGGGGGGGGGGTTAGGTTTTTTTTAGGTTTTTTGGGGGTTTAATTTTTAGCATTTAGCTTGAAGGGGGGGGGGGGGGGTGGGGTTAGGTTTTTTTAGGTTTTTTTTAGCTATTTTAGGTTGTGTTCACATTTGTTCTCGCGGTTCTCGCAATAAGGGTGGTTCTCGCATGATCTCCTCCCTATATATATAATATATATATATATATTATATATAGGGAGGAGATCATGCGAGAACCACCCTTATTGCGAGAACCAATGTGAACACAACCAAAAATACCTAAAAATAGCTAAAAATCACACAAATTTTTTTTTTAATATTTTTTATAAAAAAATCGCTACTTTTCGAAGCCAAAAAAAAAATTTTTTTTGGCTTCTAAAAGTAGCGATTTTAACATAAAAAATATTAAAAAAAAAATAGATTTTTTTTTTTGATTTTTTTAGATTTTTTGGGGGTTTAGTTTTTAGCATTTTAGCTTGGGGGGTGGGGGAGGGGGGTTTAGTTTTTTTTTTGGGGGGGGGGGGGGGTGGGGGTTAGGTTTTTTTTAGGTTTTTTGGGGGTTTTAGTTTTTAGCATTTAGCTTGGGGGGGGGGGGGGTTAGGTTTTTTTTTTGGGGGTGGGGGGGTTTAGGTTTTTTTTTGGGGGGGGGGGGGGGTGGGGGTTAGGTTTTTTTAGGTTTTTTTTAGCTATTTTAGGTTGTGTTCACATTGGTTCTCGCGGTTCTCACAATAAGGGTGGTTCTCGCATGAGCTCCTCCCTATATATATATATATATATATAAGGGAAGGCTAGACAGAAAAACCCTTAAATTTTTAGAAAACTCTGGAAACTCAAATCTCCCCCCATTTTTACCCAACCTCCCGACATTTTTTTTTTGAAAAAAATAACACATGTAATATACATGTTTTAAAGTGTTTTGGGCCAAAAAAAACAAAAAAGCGCCGATGGGATTTTTTTTAAAAAAATAAACAAATTTCAGCAATGTCCAGTTGCCTAACATGTGTTAGGCACAAAAGACAGAAATTGCTGAATTTTTTTTTTAAAATCATTCATTCGGCGCTTTTTTGATTTTTTTGGCCCAAAACTCTTAAAAACATGTATATTACATGTGTTATTTAAAAAAAAAAAAAAATGTCGGGAGGTTGGGTTTTCTAGGGTTTTCCATATATATAGGGTTTTCTATATAGCCATCCCCTATATATATATATGGGTAATGCTACACAAGAAACCCCTTATTTTTAGAAAACTTTGAAAACTCATTGCATGGTCCATATTACGCCACGTGTCAGCCATTAACATACTCCTACTTTTTGCTTTAAGGGTATATGTGTAATTTTGCATATATTCCCAGAGATATTTTCCTCCATTTGTCCTTTCATGTCCCATCATGTTTTCAACCCATCATATACCTTTACTTTTTACATTTAAATAAAGATTTTATTTTTTCATAAAGCCATTCTTCTTCATTGAGATCTAGTTCCACCATTGTTGAACCATGGAGCATCCTCCAACATCTGATCTGAAATAACATCAGTGACATTGAGATTGAGATCGAAGATGAAGGAAATGTTCCAGGTTTGTACAAGCATGTGTTCTTTTTGTACCAGAAAGAGTCTTGTTGTGTTGTTTCTCTTCGTTTTGTACAAGCATGGAGATACATTTAGAGTCAGTAATGGTCATGTAGGCGCTTTATTAAAGTGATTCAAGTAAATGTTCCAGATTGTATCACCAGATAAATGTTCTAGATTGTATTATTAATGTATTCTTTCAACGAAGTAATGTTCCTGAGGTTGCTTTATTAATGTTCATGAGGTATCTTCGACCCAGATTTTGTCATGATATTGTGCGCGTTCATGTCTTTCTCTTCACTTTATCGCTAGTTCATGTTGTTTTCGATGTAGTTCAGCGCATACATATGTTGCTTCCCTAAACGCCGGGTATTCTAAAATGCCTCGTCATGGTTCTGGATTTAATCAACTGCCCTTTGATTCTTCTGGGTTTAGGGAAATTCCTGATGGTTGTCTTTTTGTCTTTTTTCTATTTTCTTTTTAAAGCTTGTCCCAAAATACATGTTACACTTTATACTGCTAGACATAACAATTCCGAAGAAAATATTTTCACTTATCATGTGTCTTAACACATGATCGTTTTTTTTTTGAAGTCTAATCATTGGCACATCGTTTTTTAGAAAAAAAAAAATTTAAGGTTGTCATTTAGCACAACCCAACGTAACATGTGTTATAGTGTGAACTCCTGTTACCAACAAATTACGGGAGTAACATGCATGTGATTAAATGTGACATGTTAGTACATATACAACCTAACACATGTTGTACACCCTCTACGTTTTAAACGATACCATCCACTCGATATAAAAGCGCACAACTTGATGGTTTCAATTTATTTATTCCCAATATGGTTCGCAATATTGACACTTGCTGACATGTTAAAAAACGTTATATATCATTTGTTCCGGATGTTAATGACAACAAATGTGAAAACAAACGCTGACATAAACGTAACACATGTTAATGAAAACAAATGTGACTGACCTTACATGTACACTAACACATGTTAGTATCTGACCAAGGGCAGTTATTTTTCGGTCTTAGAGAAACAAACCTGATATTTTTTGGATTCAACAACACACTTGTAAAACATGTAACAAAAAACAAGTGATTAGGAAACCCCAACAATAATAACGAATCCAAAAAACCGTCTAAGAATTATACACACCCGTTTACAAAATAGTGTCACCATCGAATTATACACACAAGGGTTTTAAAAATTTATTCCCAACCTACATATAAATGTGTTACCATGCGTGATCCGCTAATCATAATGCACGTTTACATGCCATCATCTTGCTGGATGCACATGTTAACACACGTTATATTTCGTGTATATCGGGAACCTAACACATGTTAATGTAAACACATGTTAATGAAAACAGCATATTTGTGTTACTATTCGGCTCTATGCATCCATTTTTTGTTGTAAACTCACCAACAAAAAAAAAAGGATACTATGTGTGTATAGTACAAATACATTTTTGTTTCGTTGTAAACTCACCAACAAAAAAAAGGATACTATGTGTGTATAGTACAAATACATTTTTGTTTGTGTGTACCATGTGCTATTCTCGAAATGTGTCTGGTTTTGCACTCGTACTCAATCATCCCCTACGTAATTTCGTCATTCTTGTAAACTCAGCCAAATAGAAAGACAAATACAGGAATATCTGTTTGGAAAACTACAAATAAAGGTTTTATGTGTTTGTACCTTGTTGGCGCCGTGGTTCGGGATGTTTTGGTTTTGAACTACTAGTTTATTTAAATGTTATAAATCTACCAATTAAATGACAACAATAGAGCCAATGCTTAACACACGTTATATATTTCAGTCACTTAAAACATGTTACAGTATGTATATACACATCATGGTGTTTTGGAAACCAATAGCTTATACATGACACCATGTTAGGTTAAACCAAGATTATTACAGAGGGTTAACACATTTTATCCCAGGTATACGGTGTTACGATATTAACTTGTATGTTCCATATTAACTTGTACACGTGTTACGATCAGTATATGCACATCATAGTGTTTTGCAAACCACTGTCATATACATGAATACATGTCGGGTTACAACAAGATTATAATGGTGGAGGCGCCCGTAGTACCTCTACTGTTACAGTTACTATTGAAGTTTATGCATCCATTCTGGAAGTCTTAACACATGTTATAATAGAGGCTTAACACACGTTATATCAGGTTTACTCTGTTGTTATACTATTGGAGTTTATTCATCCATTATGGAAGTCTTAACACACGTTATAATAGATCAGTATATGCACATTATGGTGTTTTGCAAACCACTTTCATATACATGAATACAAGTCGGGTTATAATGGATGCTTACATGTTATCGTATGTATACAAGTGGGGTTACAACAAGATTACGATATTAACTAAGCTCCCCATTAAACTCATCGCCCCCGTCGACTGTTTTCACCCTTGTCACATGTTAAGCAATTACATGTTCCGAACAGACAAATTGTAAAACATGATAGATCAGTATATACACATCATGGTGTTTTGTAAACCACTAGCTTATACATGAATACATGTCAGGTTACAAAAAAGATTATAATAGAGGCTTAACACATGTTATACATTCCAAAATGTGGAAAACAAATGACCCGTTTCATATTATATATTCCAAAATTACCGGTACATGTGTTACCATAAATGGCTCGTTTCATATTACACGTTATATACATTTATTACTTGTACAAGTTTTACGCTCAGTATCCACATTATCGGATATTTTAAACATCAACAAAAATAAAATAGATATTACTTGTTTTTTTTAATTAACAAAAGGTTAACACACGTTATATATCATTCTAACAGGGGCTTTAGACATGTTATACATGAACACATGTCAGGTTACATCAAGGTGTTCTGTTACAGCATGAACCAGCAACACGTGTTATAAATGAACGAAGACTTCTTTCCCAAAGGATGTGACTTATTCAATGTCCCCGCATTAACGTCGCCTTCATCCATCCAGCTTGTCAATTCAATATCTTTTATGGATCTGTTTCTGTAAATCAACACACGTTATATATCATTCTAACAGGTGCTTAACACATGTTATGGGTCTGTCTCTGTAAATCAAGCAACCCAACAAAAAAAACAATTATTATTAAGATCAAAAGCCCCAAACAAGCAACTAAACCAACAAAAAAACTCGTTCATCTTGTCATCGCTCTTCTCTCACACACACTCGTGCGTGTGTCTTTGTGATTTTTTCAGACCACATGATGCTGAAATTATCTTCAAATGAAGATCACCATTGAAGACCATGAAGCTTTCTTCTTTTCACATGATGAAGAAAGAGGAGAGAGATAATAGTTTATTGAAAGATTTGACTAGAAGAAAGAGGAGAGAGATTATGACACAAGTGGGTTTTGTCATTTTCAATGCCAAAAAGTGGGTTTTGTTCTACCGAAAATGCCCTCCCAGACTTTCAAATGTGTATTATACTATTTCTTTTTATTATAATTATTTCCAAAATGATGAGAGCCATTGATCAAGTTGGATGGTTGTTAATCAATGGATGACAATGGGTTTGCATAGTTTTCTAAAAAAGATGGGGTTTCCTATAGAGCCCAACCCTTTAGGATGTGATTTTGAACGGGTTTTTTTTGTTGTTTGGTTGCTTGTTTGGGGCTTTTGATCTTAACAATAATTGTTTTTTTGTTGGTTTGGTTGCTGGTTTGGGCTTTTGATCTGAACAATAAGTGTTTTTTTTTTGTTGGGTTGCTTGATTTACAGAGACAGGCCCATAACATGTGTTAAACACCTGTTAGAATGATATATAACGTGTGTTGATTTACAGAAACAGATCCATAAAAGATATTCAATTGACAAGCTGGATGGATGTAGGCGACGTTAATGCGGGGACATTGAATAAGTCACATCCTTTGGGAAAGAACTCTTCGTTCATTTATAACATGTGTTAGTGGTTCATGCTGTAACAGAACACCATGATGTAACCTGACATGTGTTCATGTATAACATGTGTTAAGCCCCTGTTAGAATGATATATAACGTGTGTTAACCTTTTGTTAATTAAAAAAAACAAGTAATATCTATTTTATTTTGGTTGATGTTTAAAATATCCGATAATGTGGATACTGAGCATAAAACTTGTATAAGTAATAAATGTACAAGCTAGTATGTAAAGTGTAATATGAAACGAGCCATTTATGGTAACACATGTACCGGTAATTTTGGAATATATAATATGAAACGGGTCATTTGTTTTGCACATTTTGGAATGTATAACATGTGTTAAGCCTCTGTTATAATCTTTTTGTAACCTGACATGTATTCATGTATAAGCTAGTGGTTTACAAAACACCATGATGTGTATATACTGATCTAACATGTGTTACAATTTGTCTGTTCGGAACATGTAATTGCTTAACATGTGAAAAGGTTGAAAACAGTCGACGGGGGCGATGAGTTTAATGGTGAGCTTAGTTAATATCGTAATCTTGTTGTAACCCCACTTGTATACATATGATAACATGTAAGCATCCATTATAACCCGACTTGTATTCATGTATATGAAAGTGGTTTGCAAAACACCATGATTTGCATATACTGATCGTAACACGTGTACAAGTTAATATGGAACATACAAGTTAATATTGTAACACCGTATACCTGGGATAACATGTGTTAACCCTCTGTTATAATCTTGGTTTAACCCAACATGGTGTCATGTATAAGCTAGTGGTTTCCAAAACATCATGATTTGTATATACATCCTGTAACATGTGTTACGCGCCTGACATGTATAACGTGTGTTAAGCCTCTATTATAACGTGTGTTAAGACTTCCAGAATGGATGCATAAACTCCAATAGTAACTTAATAACAACATAGTATACCTGATATAATGTGTGTTAAGCCTCTTTTATAATGTGTGTTAAGACTTCCAGAATGTGTTAAGTCCATACCGTTTTAACATCATGTACTAGACAAAACAATAAGAGTCTCACATTACTTATTACTAGTAAACGAAAATACATTGCACTAAGAAAATGGTGGAGCTTCCTTTGACAGCCTGCCTTAGCTTTTCAGCGGCTACCCTTGCTTTATTGTTTGGGTCGGTCTTGAAACGGTTTGTAAACTTGTGGCTGTGCGTATGCCAGGGAAGTTATAAAAATGTGTTTTCATGTCCCATGTAACACGTGTTACGTTGTACATGGGTTTCATGTCACATGTACCACATGCATGTCCGAGAAGTTCAAACTATAACACGTGTTAGTTGTGTTGTGTTGTAACATAAACATGGTCATGATCCTTGAGCATCTGATCCACGTTTGATGAAACCAACGGTCCCGAGAATTGGATCTTATTTCCCTTGTATCCATCACCGTCCTAATAAGAAAAAGATAAGATAACCGTTAAGTCGTTAACCAGACATAAATATTAACACATTCATAGCCAGAAAATCTTTTTTTCTCAAATAACATCACAAAAACAGTTACTATTCAGATCAAAAGCCCAAACAAGCAACCAAACCAATCATAACTTTTTAACACAAAAATAGAAACCTGCAAATTACATAAACATTTACCCCTTTTAAGAACCATTTTAACAAAAAAAAAAAAAAAAATCATGTTTCATCTCTAAAATAGCCATTACACAAAAACCTATTAACAACCAGGTTTTATGAATAATTTTTTATATTTTAAGTGTAAAAAATGGAGCCAGACGTTGAATATCATCTTATAAAGTCCATACCTATATCATTTTTAAATTCAATATTTTATTGGTTCAATATTTAAGTGTAAATAATAGAACCGTAAATTATAATCATCTTTCAAAAGTTCATACCTACATGCTCAAGTTATCAACTAACATAAACTCTACAAAATCAGAAAAATCCATACGAAATACCCAGAATCGAACATATATGAAACCATATGTTGCATAAAACTAAAAGAGTGTAAAAAACTCACAAATATCAAGATCTGAAACAACATATACAAATCATATTTTATATAAACTAAAAAAGTGTAAAAAACTCACAAATATCCAGATCTGTAACAACATTATGAAACATGTGGACAAACAAGATCTAAACGGGAATGGAACTAGATCTGGAAGGGGTTTTCACTTGGATCTGACTTCATATATTAACATCTTCATCACAAAACCGCGTTCTTCATTAGGGATTAATCGATCTGATTTTCGTTCTTCATTTTGGTCTAAATTTGATTGGTAAAATGTTGGATTTCTTCATCAGGAAAAATGATACAAAAAACATGGATAAGAAAGTGAAATAAGAAATAGAGAGTTTGATCTTTTTGATGCTCTACAAATGACAAATAGAGAGTTGGTGATCTGACAAGAGGAGACAAGTGAAAATATAAAAAGACCAATGTGCCCTCAAAAGCAAAAAAAAAAAAAAAGATGAAGATGGCTGGGACTCATGGCCAATTGTAGGCCTTGTGATGGGTTTCCAAGGTTTTTTCAAAATAGAGGGTTTTCTCCCTAGCATTATCCTATGTTTAAATACTATACATGTTTAATCTTTATGGTTTGATTTGAAGTTTATTCCCATCTCTTGATACTATACATATTTAACAATTTATTTCCATCATAGTATTCATTAATTATATGAATCTTGATTTTTAAATTTTGTTTACCATAATTTACTTAAATATTATTAATTAAATATTTATTCACAATTAATATCGTTTTATTAGTGGGGTAAATTACACTTTTTGTCATTTATGTTTATACCAAATTTCAGAGGAAGACCTTTACTTTTAAAATTAATGAGGATCATCTTTTATGTTTTAAAAATTTTGAACCGTCTGTCCTTTGACGCTAGCCCGGTTATAATTTTCAGTTAAGTCCCTTGGACAATTTAGTTATTTTATTAATTTATCTAAAAAACATATGATAAATAATAATAAAACAAAAAAAATAAACAAAAATAAGAGATAAAAACACCCATTTTCTCTATATATAACCATATTTTCTCTCTTTTTTTCTCTCTCTCTACCGAAAACAACAATAACTCTCTCTACCTCTTTCTCCCCCCCCTAAAAACCAATGCCCCCACTCTCTTCGTATTTCCTCCCCCTAAACACCACTGCAAAAGACCACCCCGGCCGACTGGTCCATTTCCGATAATTACCGTCGCCGGCACTACAAACCACCACCCCCATCATTGCCTGACCGACCACCATCGCAAAACCTAAACACCTATAAAAACCTCAGGTCTGAACAGTGGCGTAACTTAGTGTAAAGTGGGGGTGCCCCCCCCCCCCCCCCGAATGTTTCGGTTAGAAGTGTAAAATTTCCTATTTTTCGTTCGAAATTTTTAAAATTATATAGGAGTGTCCTCTTAATTATTTGCCTAAATATTTATACAATATATAAATTGGGTCCCATGACTTTCCGCCTCTCGAAACTTTTGGTCAAACTCCGCCACTGGGTCTGAAACTCTCTAAACACCCTTGAAATTACATTGTACATTTTTGGTACTTTTTAATTTTGTAGTTTTATTTTTTGCAGTTTAAAAGATTAGGATTGAGACTAAATTTTACCTGGGTTTCATTGTGTCTATGTTTTAATATATTTTTTGTTGAAAATCCGCCTACTCCCTTTGTGGAGTGCGGATGCAGCCTACCAGTTCTTGTAATAAACAAGGTTAACCTTAAAAATGTATTTGAAGTTCACAAAAATTATAAAGGAGTTCATTTATCTATATATCTATATATATATAAAGCATCTCCTATGTCTACAAATGTAATTTCCTATCATATTTTTAAGATGGCATACCAAAAGCTAGAACAAATTCCTATATTTTTACACTTTTCTTCCTTTTCAACCCTTATACAAAGCAGTAACTAATGCAAATTGATTGTACAAACCAGGAATTAAATCAACCCCTTCGTTTCCCGTCCCCATCCTTGAGTTGGAATTAGGTTATTCACTCTCCGTGGATGCTCTCCTCTTCGTGATGCGTTACAATCAATCGATCTCAAATTCAGATTCACAATCTCCAGTAGAAATCAAATCCAATGGAGAATATGGTTCAAGAGGTTTGTAATTCAATCATTTCACTTCATACAAAGGTTACTAACAATCAAAGACCTAATTTTTGGTTTCCATGATGAAATTAGGGGACAAAGATGTGACAGAAAGATAACAGGGAGTAGCCGCCGCACCAACGAGCCACCTGCGGCAATGACGGTGGTACCAGAGTTTCCGGTCACCCCGACGGTGGTCAATAGCTGCAACCCAATAGTGACCGGCAAATAGGAAACCTCCGGTTATATTCTGGTGAGAAGATTTAGGGGACTGCACCTGGTTTGGTAAGGTTTTCTGTTGCTGCCTTTATGTAACACCCCGAAAATGGGTTTGGTAATCAAACCCGTTAATAATAAAAGACGGGTAAAGCACCGTTAGTGGTAAAATTTACCCGGTAAATATTAGGATTTAAATAATTAATCCTAATATTGAATAAAAAGTGAATAAAAGCTTTTAAGGAAAACAAGGTATATAGAAGGCCCAAGGTAACGGGACTTAAAATAAAACGGGTTATGACTACCCCGAACTCACTAAGTTAAACTAGCAAAGTTTAACCTAGTTAACAAAACAAAGTATTGTTGAAAATAAATAGGTTGTAGCCTACTTATTAGTTAACAAAACTTGAGGGGCCAAAGGTGTAATAATCTAAAAGATTATTTACTAAAATCAAAAAAACAAAACACACACACATTTAGTGTGTTCGTGAATGACCAGGAGAAAGCTCCAAGGAGAGCCAAAACCTTAACTCCAACAAATCAACAAATTGAAGCTCAAATCAAGACCCAAATCGATGCATGAATGCATATAAATGATCACCTAGTCGTGGGGATCACAAGGTATGTCGAATTTTCAGTTTTGGTGATACTTTGAGATTATGATGAACAATCATAATCGAAATTTTGGAATGAATGTTGAATCTATGAGTGACATTGTGATTATATCTTGGTTTAGGAACAAACCCTAGTAGAAATCTTGATGAATTGTTGTCAAACTAGGGATTTGATAATTACCCTATTATGAGCTAAGTGGGTTTTGGTTGAATTGATGAAATTGATGTTCTAATGGTGTTTATAAACATCACACTAATTCATATGAATGAACTACTTGAACAACAAATTAGAGATTTTGTTAAGAGTTCATAAGTAACTATAAGTGGGTTTTGTTAGATATGATGAAATCATGAAGAACTTGAAGTAATATCACTTGTATGTGATTAACAAGTAAACTAGGAAGTGGGTTTTTATGTAATAGTAAAGATGATGATAAGTTTATGTTTAAAATCATCATATTGGATAATAGAAACAAGGCACTCAAACAAATTAAGTGATTTGGGAACTTGTTCATACATGATTGAAATGGGTTTGAATGTTATGATGAAATTGGTAGCCATGTTCATGTAACTAAGTGTATAAGATCATGTTAGCTACTAATTGATAGATAGAACTTGAATGTGCATTTATATGCTAAGGGGCGTTTGACTTTTAGTAGTCAAACCGACCATTAATAAGATCGAATGGTAATTGTGATAGAAAATGTGTAAGATGGAATAGTCATAATTAATGATGACTAATATAACCGTCTTACGAATTATGATGATAGTTTGACGCTTGACAAGCTAGGTGGAGGCTTGGAAAGGAAGCGGGTCAAACGAAGCAAGAATGGTGGAAAAGCATAATTCGGATGCAAGGTAAGTATAGCTTACACTAGTCTTATATGTTAGAATATTCTCTTATCGTATTAGTTACGAATAAGATAAATACAGAATTGAGGTTTGATGTTCCGACGTGTAAACATACGGAACAAGGTAGTCGAGCGTGACAAGAAACCATGTTGATGGTTTAAAAGGAATTAAACGGTAAGTTGGTCATGCGTTGACCATAACTATTTGTTTTGAAAGACACTGTAAGGCGTAAGCCATGATAGGCTAAAAAGCGTTAAGAAAACGATTAATAAGTGAAATGACCACACGGTGTAAACCAAAGCGAGTCATATAGATGAGATGGTAATAAATATCATCTCGCCAACATAATCGTTCACTTAGACCAAATGGGTCAAAAGGTGAAAATATCACCCTTTGACAATAACGACTAATGATTATTGTCGAGCTATATTATTTCAGGTATAAATGTCAAATGGGTATTAGCAATACTATGAACTAGCGGTTATAAAAGCAAGGTATTAAAAACGGGTCAATATATTGATCTGCGCCAGGTATGTGAAATAGGGTAACACTCATTTAGAACATGTGGTTCAAGGGTGTTAAAAAGAGGTCAAAATGGACGTTTGGTTACTTGATAAGTAAACCAAATGTTTTAAGTAATGGACATTACGTTTGGAAAGCTTAATGACTTTTCAAACAAAATCATAGGTTAAAAGAGGGATTTTTGGGTCAAATATGCTTTCAAAAGTCCTTTATTGTTAATAAGAGACTAAATGGACCAAAACGCCCTTGGAGGCTAAATTGAGCAAACAACCTTTAAAAGTTGTTTGGAAATGATTTTTACGATTTAATAAATACTTAGGACAAGTATAGAAGTTGAAAGATGTATTACGTTAGTCAAACGGCTCTATTTGGGTCTTTGCCGTAAAACAAAGAGTTAAGGGGTAAAACTTGGTTTGCATAGATTACCTTAGTAAAATCACCATAAATATAGTTGTGGTGGAAGTTCATTTGACAAATATTGCGAAAATAGGATGCTAGAAACAAATAATTATGAATTATGCGGAAAAGGGTTTAAATACCCTTAACGGGTCAAAATAAGCATTTTAGTACAAACGGGTTTAAGAATATACATAAACCCGTGAATTGAACCTAATATGATAGATAACATTGAAATTATAAGATTCATGTGATATAGGAATCAAACAAATACGTTTGTTTGATAAAACCGCGAATGGGTCAAAATTTGGTAAAAAGGGGAAATAAGCCGAAGACTTAAAAGTCTTAAATCTTGTTAAGCCGGACGTCGGATTTTAACTCCATATGATGGAGAATCAAATTACAAACATGTAGGAAGAAACGGTAGGTCAAACGGATAAGCGGTTTGAAAGATACGAAAGATTTCGTGACAAATTACGGCAAAATGGAGAAGCTGAGTGCAGGGTCCACCGTAATTTACGGTACCACCGTAATTTACGGTGGAGCCAATAAAGCTACGGTGGGTTTCTTCTGATTTACGGCAGAAGAGTATTAACCCAGAAGCCACCGTAAATTACGGTCCCACCGTAATTTACGGTGGAGGCCAGATTGATAATCTTGTTTTGGTGATCAATTGTTTCTTAGACACGTTTTAAACCCCCAGTAAGACTAATGTATTTCATGTTTATGAAATGTAGGTATATTTTGGATGCCGAAAGACGATCAAGCTCAACGAAGAACCGAACACGATAAATATACACGCTTCCGCACTTTGCCACGTTGTAAATTTTAAACAACGAATTTCGATCACGTTATGTAGAATAAATTATAAATTGTAAAAGCTTTAAGAAACCCGTATTTCCGATGTATATCTAATCATTAATTACATGATTATTTTCCCAAGATATACGTTAAACCTTGATTTATAAGAACGGGTGTTACACTTTACTTGCTTCTTATGATTTTAAGATGTGCGTAGGGTTAGGGTGGTGAATTTAAGCATGGGTGTTGTTCTGATACACTTTTCGTCTTCTGAAACTTCTGTCTTATGTTCCATTAGTTTATTGTGGTTCTATATGTATTGATAGTACCCTCTTTTATCATCTTATACTGGTAGGTAATGAACCCCTTTATTAGCAAATGGGTCGAAATATCAACTTTTTCATATGTTTTATTTAGGGCTTCTGTTGAATTATTCTGCTTTGCAGTTTGCTCGCTGGTTAACTCAGGACCAGGCCTTCTAAAATTGGTAAGTTCAGGTCTATGGCTTCAAGTGGGTGTTCATTTTAGGGCTTTTATTGAATTGATTCTGCTTTGCTGTGTTCGCCAGTGATTTAGTGTGTTTTGCTTTAAGCGGTCGCTACAACTTCTTAACAAAACCTAATAGATTGATTTTGTTTTTATAAAACGTTATTGCTAGAAAGGTTCAGCACAAGAGCGGTGACGGCTTTAGGGGCGGCTGTGGAGATTGCAGTGACAGAGTCGAAAGGTTCGGCGGTGGCTGAAAAGGTAGAGGTCGCGATGGAGGTAGCGGAGGGCAAGTTTTGCCGGCGAAGCGAATATGGTTCCTAGTGAAGGATGTATAACGAGAAGAGGATCTTGGTGCAAGTACATGTTAGTTGAAATCCAGTATAAGTTTTAATTTGAGTATGCATTCTCTTCGTGCATTTTGTGTATGCATTCTGTTTTGACTGCAAAATGGTTATTGGACTGACATGTTTTTTCTTTAATTTGGCCATTGATATGTGTGTTTTCAAGTCCATAACTGAATTGCAAAATATCCGCTAAAATGATCTATTGAACAGGTATATATTACATATTCGTATACCTAGTTTTGCTGTTGAAGACGATTTGAGCACCTGTGTTATGAATATGTGAGATTTATTTAAGTTGTTCTCACTTTATTCAATGTTTATGCATGTTTTATTTTTTAGTTGCGTTCAATATACGACCCATGAACCCAGGTTCCAGTCTTTACGCTCTATGGTATCGGTTTGGAATTTGGTAATTTTGCCATATAATCGCCCTTTGGGTAACTGTAAAATGGTTTGCATCTTGCGTCTAATATAAAGTTGGTTTGGCCATTTAGAAAACATGCCATGTTTTACTGTCTGATAACGTTTTTAGTACTTTATTCCCTAACCAAAGGAAGAATAATAATACTAAGATGTGTCACGACATGGGAAGGGCATTTGAAAACATTTATGGTGAAAAATACCAACACGTGCTAACTGGTTTTGTAGGGAGAGTGTGGATCGTCCTTTTCGTTGCCTAGACCATCATTATAGGAGAGAACTTGTAAGGGTATATTTGTCAAATGTGGAACAAATATGTAGCCGCTATGTGGAACAAATAAAATGAAGGTTTGGGAAGTTGATAGAAGATGAACTTAGGTGGTCAAGGTATGTAATTCTTACCAGAGGTGGAAAATGGTTACGTTTTAACTAAGCGGTAGATTGGATTTGTTTAGGATTTACCGGTTTGCTACATTTTTTAGTTACTATCAGTTTGATTACAAAAGAATTCAGTAGTAATTTTTTTTAATAAAATTGTTTTAGGAGGTTTTATGCATTAACGCTTTGGGCGACTTGCGATCTATACTGCTCATTTGTTTCCTTTTACGTTGTTTTTTTTTTATTTTACCTGTCTAAAGATAGTGTAACATTATTTCTGCACACGTTTCAGCTTCTGTAATTTTATGGTTGGAAATTGGTGTAATTTCAAGACGTGGAATGTCAAGGGAGAAATCTGATTCAATAATGAAAATATTTGTAACGGATTTTTTTATAATAACGGAAGTCACATCAACGCTAGACAATGGTATTGATTGGAGAAACTGGTTCATGGTGCAGGTAATGGTATTGATTGGAGAAACTGGTTCGGGAAAAAGCACCCAGCTGGTTCAATGGAGAAGTGGCTGTGATATGGGAAAACGGCAGGGAGTTTTGGGTGTATAGTTTGGGGTTTGGGGTTTGCGGATCATTAGAAAGATGGCCAAACAAACAACGGTTTTCTGAGAAAGTGAGAATAGGATGTAAGTTATTGTTATGTTTTTGTTTTTTATGTGTGAAGTATTGATAGTTTTAATCATCTCAACTTGTATAGCTGTAATGAGTTGGTGAGAAGGGAGCAAGATAAAATTATATATGATGAATCACAACAGTGTGAATCTACACCTATGAATCACTGCTGTAAGTGTGATAATAAGGTAAAAATTCGAAGCGCTACATCTGACAGTAAAGGGTATAAAATGCGGCTATAAATGTTATAAAAAGAGGCATATAATGCAGCTGAAGATGTGGTAAAAAGAGACGTAAGACAACTGCAAATGTGATAAAAAAGTGAAAAAAACACAGCTGCGAACGTGGTAAAAATATGCATAAAACTCGGCTGTAGATGTGTTAAAAAGGTATAAAATGCAGCTGCACATATGGGTTAGACAATAACAAACGTGTAATGTGATCGAATGGGTCAAAGAATCACAAAGGTGAAAATGTGTTCAAATGATATTAGAACCACTGAAGAGTCTTTTTGAATGGTACTCCTATGTTTTTTGATACATGCAGGTCAGTCATAGTTACTGGTAGTCTTTTATATCAGCAAATGTAGTTCTAAACATGTAAAGGAAGTCAATGAGTAAATTCTATTCTAATTGCTTAATGGCTAAATTAAGTTGTGTTGTGCCAATCATCTTTCATAATGGGCTCTTTTATTTTATTCACAAATACAAGTTGCATCAGCTGCTCAAAGCTTTTGATTGGTCACTTTTGCATTGTGGTTAGTTCAATTGGCTTTTGATTTCATGCAATAAAATGTTATAAATAGCTTACATCAATTTTTTGTTCTTATGTGATTGCTTTTATAAAAAAATGTTGATATCAGTTTTCTTTCACTTTTTTCATTTATCATTATGTTTACATGCATTCCAAAATGAGGCACTTAATGTCTATATTGAGCATTCTTGGTGTGACAACCACGTACACATCATTGTCGCCGTAAGCTATAGTTCCGCCGCAACGCGCGTGTCTCCTACTAGTTATATATGTATACAAAAACCAACTTAAGACACAACCATAAAATTAATAGACGCACGTTTTGAAAATTCACCACAACTATTAATACATAACCACCAAAGTCATATTGATAGATCAGCACTTAACCAATAACCGTCATAAAACCGCAACACAACCCCTCCGTCGTGCTATTTAGATTAGTACCCCTCCGCATCACACGCAAATTCTAAATTCTAAAAGTTGCATGTCGGTAAGACGGTTATATACTTATGTAAGACGGTTATATACTTATATCAAATAACCGTTCCTTACCTTCTTTGTATAAATACCCATAATCTGACGTTTAATACTTTAATTATTAGTGCTCTTGCATCGCACCGGTATACGACATCAATCAAAAAAGAAATAAGAAAGATCAAAGAACAAACGAAGTTCGAATAAATCAAGAATCTAAATTCAACAGCAAATATTGTCAAATATTTTTCAGTCAAGAAAAATCAAGATCACATATCAATGGCACCGTCTTCAAACAACAAAATATCGCAGTCGTAACTCCCAAAATTCCATGGCCGTAATTACCATCACTGGAGTATAGAACATCATGGAAGATGGCTTTCGAGAACCCTGCGAAGCGACCCTGCCCAGGCGGCCAGGCCATGAAGTTGCTTGGATTGAAATACAACTCCTCCCGATCCGCTCACCTATTCAGTCCATTGCCCAATCGCAACTCCCGCCACCGCAAGCCGCCATGCTTCCTCCAAATGCAATCGCCGTTTCAACATTGGCACCGACAATCTATACTCAAATCATAAGTGGTGTTCTGAATCGTTGAAATAAGGAAGTGTGGTAGCTGATTTGATCAACCTAAAATTGCTTGGTTGTCAGGATCGGTGCCGAAGACACGAAATGGGAGATGAAAAATGGGTTGAAAATTAGGTGAGATTAACAAAGAATACAAAAATCATCTCATTACCTTTACAGAAATACCTCTAATTTCCCTTTATTTTAAATTCATGTTAATAAGGTAAAGAAAAAGAATAGTTCCAGATGTTATAAATATTACTAAAGCTTTATAAAATTCTAAATATATGTGACGAACCCAATGGACCCGAGCCGCACAAGTAGAAGGCCAATGCATGCATTGCATGAGGGTTGTGGGTGTCTGGTAATTTAATTTTAATAGTTCCTTTGTAATTGGGTCTTTGTTTATTATTTTTCAAGTCTATTAGTGGTGTGGGAATAAAGGGGATCGTGGGCCACTGCCTGGTTTCCCATGTCTGCATGTTTTCCATTTTAGTAGGATATTATGTTAGTGGTGAGTCCTTGTTTGTACCTGAAGAACCAAAGAATCGCCTTAAGGCCGGAGCCTGCGAACGAGGGTTTGGATCTTATGAAAGAGCTTGGGAAACAGTCCTGCAAAACAGAAAACCGTTAGGCTCGTCACAGAGATGGGAGGGCCCCTCTGCGACCACCTTCCGGCGTGAGGATAAGTATTGGTAGAGAGAGAAAGTAGAGAGAGAAAGTAAGGACGAAGGTTCAGAAAATCGTACTTGGCTTTGTACTTGATGGGGTATTTATAGTAGTCAACTTAGATGACATCATCCGTCCAGACGCACTTGAATGGAGGTTCGTCTTCGGGTGTTCTGATGTTGGACGGACATTATTCGGATGTACGTCCAAGTGGAGTCTTGTTCGTCCTGGGAATCATGTCCGGCCTCGGACATGTATCTTCAAGTCCCCCAGTTTGGTAAGTCTTTGTAAAAACTTAGCAAACTATTACTTCAAGTTTTTTGTTTTGTTTGGATGACGTGTCGCTACGGGAGTGGTTTGAGTCGATGACGTGGTATGTTTTGAATGGTGATGACGTGGCGTGGGTGACCTTTGCGATTTGTCGGTCGGTCACCTACCTGTGACGGTAGTAATTCCTCGTGTTGGAATTCGTGGGAGGTGACGGTTGATGTGACTACCCCGTGACCGACTTAAACCCTTATAAAATCACTTTTTACCATTTCATTTTTACCCTTCTTTTCTCTCATCTTTTTTCCTTCTCTGCTGTTACCCTCTTCTTCTTGAGTCTCTTCTTCTTCCTCAAGGTGCGTCCATTTCTTTTACTTAAACTTCTTATTTTATGAAATGGTTCCTGGTAAGGAGAATCTCGCGGAGAGTGTGAGTGTGCTTACCCAACGTCAGTTGGATAAGTTCATTAGGGATTATCGGATTCCTTTAGATCTTCACCCGATCCTTCCCTCCGAAAGGGAAGCAATATATCCGTTCCGTCAAGGGAAGTTTCCCTTTTATACTCGCGTCTGCAATTTCGCGAATTATAGGGTTCCTTTCTCTCGTTTCTTGATTAGGGTTTTACAATATTTTAGGGTCCATATTTGTCAGGTTAACCCCTTCGGCCTTAGCCGTATTAACCATTTTAAAATTTCTTGCCGAGCCTTAGATCGGAAACCGGACCTGAACGTTTTTCGTTATTTTTACGAGTTTATAACGGCCGGAGATTGGTACACATTTGCACACCGAAAGAATGTCCCTTCCCCATCCTCAGGCGAGCGGTCTAGCCTGAAGAACTGGAAAGATATTTTTTTCTGGTTGGATGACCGCTGCCTACCGGAGGATATGAGGTGGCGATTCAAGGATCAGACGATGTCCTTTGATGAAGACTTTGTTTATGATGAAAATCTTGTCCATGCCCTGATTGATCATAAATCTCTCATCCGTCCCCTTCCTGAGCATTTCCTTTGGTTAGGTCGCGTCAGTTTTTCCTGGGCCCAAGGGGATAATGATTGGCCGATTATTCGCCGAAAGAGTGATCGTAAGTTTCGGCCCTTTACATCCCCTTCGGCACCATTACTTTGTTTATTTTGCTGACTTTCTTTTGCTTTGGGAACGCAGGTGTCACGATGTCTCTTCTTGATGCTTTAAAGGTTCCGAGCATGGATGTTTTTGATTTCGATTTTGGAGAACAAGGCGAGGAGGAGGTTCCTTTTATGAAACAAGTGGCATCTTCGGCCCAACCAATCCGTCCGGAGGTGACTCAAAACGTGACCGAGCCTTCTGTTGCGGAAGCAACTTCTTCTATTCCTCAGGATGTGCCTGAACAAGTTGCTGCTGAGGCTACTTCTTCCCTTCCATTATCTTTAAAGGATGCTGAGGGTTCGTCTGGATCACGAACTGGTAAGAAGTCTTTACTTGACGATGTGGATAGTGATCCGGAGTTCCGCAATCTGGACGAGGCTTTACAATACCGACCTTCTTCTTTAAAAAACAAGGGTGCCACGTCAGGTATAGATCTGTCAGGCATTGTTCTAAAGGCCAGCTCTCATAAGAGAAAAAAGGGATCGGTTCAAATTCGAGCTACCGACCCTCTTCCAATGCCAAAGCCGAAGAAAGCAAAGAAGGATTCTCACTCCGAAGGTAACATAATAGAAGAGCTGAGTGAACACATTACCGGAGGTAAGTTTTCTAGGGAAGAGGCTGCTTTGGCTCGTTCTAAACCAACTCCTGCACATTCAGGTTTTGTTCCAGACAGTGAGGTGGAGAGCATGGAGATGGAGAATCCGGTGGTTACGGATAAGGAAAAAACTCATGGTGAGCCGAAAGTGGTTACTTTTTCAGGTACGCATTTGGGCTCATCTTTGGGTCCGGACTGTTTTATAGATGGTGAGGAAGATCAAGTGTCTTCGCTTCCCTCATCTTGGTTCGGACCTGAGTTGATGTCCTTTTTTCGATATGCAGATTTGTTTTCGGATGACATGGATATTGACCCAGCAACTGCCGAAGAAAAGTTCGTTCCTGACTGGGATATCCGGAACAAAGATTCGGTGATGGATACTTTGGTTGCCAGAACCATGCTTTTCAATATCAACACTCCGATAGATCATGCAAGGAGTCGGAAGATGAAGAACCCAGATTTGGGGGCTGCGGTTTTGACCAATCAAGCTCAATCAAACATTTTTGTAACGGAACTATATCGTCGGTGGGTGGAAGCGGAGTCGGTAAGGGAGAATTTGGAGAGGGAAGCTCGCTCTCTGAAGCGTAAAGTTCCGAAGAGTACAGAGGCGGCGAAGAAAATAGCTCAGTTAACCCAAGATCTTCAATCTCAACAGGAGAAGGTTAACTCTTTAATTGCTCAAAATCAATCGTCCCAAGCAGCTGCTGCTGCTGCTGCGGAGGACAGAGATAAAATTTCCTCGGAGTTCACGGCTTTCTCTGAATCAATGAGGCGGAAGGACGAAGAGCACAAGATTGTTTTGACGAAGATGGAGGACTCTCTTAATAAGGCTCGTCTTTCTTATGAGAGCATGTTGGCCGGTACGTCCTTCTCCTGGTTTACTTGATTTTTGTTTCTCCTGTTTTTTCTAACACTTTTTCCAGAACGGGACGCGCTGAAATCAGGGGAAGCTGACTTAAAAGACCGGATTGAGGAACTCGAGGCAGAGAAAGCTTCCCTAAAAGCTAAAGAAAAGGATCTTCAGGAAACAAAGGTTTGGATGCTTTCGGAAGGAGCAAAGCTTCTGGCGAAGAATATTCATAAAGGGAAGGAGATGACTGCTGCCGTTGCAGCGGTTAACAATGCAATGAGTGCTGTAGGTATTAATTCGGGTTTGCACGCGGGTTATGTGCATGCTTTGCAGAAGAAAACCGCCTACAAAGAGGTGCCATTGTTAAACCGTAATGCTACGGAAGAATTAAAGACAGCAGTTGCTTGTTTTGATACTCTCACATTTCCTGTGATAGAAGATCTGCCGAAGCTTGCCGACGCGCCTCTTTCTGAAATCAAGAAAGCCCTTCGTTTTGCAAGTGAATGACTTTTTTGGAGAAGTAAGGTGGACATGCCCGGCTCTTTGGGGTATGCACCTTGGAGGTTAAAAATTGATTTAGTTATTTTGTAAGGTGGACATGTCCGGTAGCTTGGGGCATGCACCTTGTTTCAGATGAATGTAATGATATTTTTACTGATGTTTGAACAATTATCCTTCGTACAGTTTTTATAACTTCCGGCTTATATAAGTCCGGTTAGTTTTTGATGTAATAACAAGTTTATACATGCGTCCATGTTTTGTTGTTTTACATTTCTTTTGCTTCCTGAACGTTCATTTTAAAGGCACGGATCCGATTTATTTTACTTAGGATAGTTTTTAAGTGAAGGAAAGCACGAACAAGACCAGTTTGTCCTCACCTTTTAGGGTTAGCATCCCTAATTCGGCCGAATATTATACTTGTATTGCAATGTTTTAAGATAGAAAAATTTATTCTATTTTCTTATTCGGAGTTTATACTTCTCCGATTGACATGGTAAAAACATTTTGTGAAACCCGTGGGTAAAACCCTCCACGGTTTTTGGAATTTATCATTCATTCAGTGCGGGCATAACCATCCGCATTTACAGGAAAGTAGGAAAAACAACGGAAGCCGTAGCTTTCGTGTTACAATCTTATTTCAAAATAAGAAACTTTTTAAAGGAAACACTTCTTTAAGTGAACTCCATTCCATGTGCGTGGTATGATGGTCCCGTCCACTTTTTTAAGTGTATATGCACCATCGCTTCCTGCGGTGTTAATCAGGTACGGACCTTCCCATTTTGGTGCCTTTTTTCCGGTTCCTTCTACCAAACTCACTTCATTACTCCGCATGACGTAGTCACCAACTTTGAACCGGACCTCCTTCACTTTTGAGTTGTAATGTTTTTCCAACTCTTTTTTATATTTCGCCTCTCGGATCGCCGCGAGCTCTCTCCTTTCTTCGGCTAAATCCAGGTTCAGAAGGAGTTCCTGTTCGTTTTCTTCTTGACTCAGCTGCATGCGGGGAGTGGGAATCCCTACTTCAGCGGGGATAACAGCTTCGGTACCGTATGTTAGGCTGAAGGGAGTTTCCCTATTGCTCGTTTTCGGCATCGTTCGATGTGCCCATAGAACGTGCGGGAGTTCATCCGCCCATGAGACTCTTTCCCTCCCCAAGCGTTTCTTAATGCCCTCCACAATGCTGCGGTTGGCTCTTTCTACTTGCCCGTTGGCTTGGGGATGGGAAACCGAAGCGAAGCTTTGTTCGATACACATTCTCTCGCACCATGTCTTGAACGGTTTCTCGGCGAACTATTTTCCGTTATCACTGACTATGCACATCGGCATTCCATATCTGCACACTATATTCTCCCAGGCAAACCTCAGCACTTGCTCCCCTGTGATGGTCCGGAGGGGTTTGGCCTCGACCCATTTTGTGAAATAATCAATGGCTACCAACAAGAATCTTACTCCTCCAGTGGAGGTAGGGAAAGGACCAACAATATCAATCCCCCATTTCTGGAAAGGCCATGCTGATGTTACCGGAACGAGGTTGTTCTTGGCTCGGTGGCTAATGGGAGCGTGCCGCTGGCAATCTTCACATGATTGAAGTTCGCTTACTGCGCTTTGATGCATACCCGGCCAGAAATATCCGGCATTCATTACTTTAGCTATAACCATTCTTGGTCCGGCATGGATGCCGCATATCCCCCAGTGGATTTCTCTTATGACGTAGCTGGCTTCTTCTGGCGTTAGGCATTTTAAGAGCGGACCTAAAAAGGTTTTTCTGTAAAGTTGCCCGTTATGGATCTGATATTGCAACGCTTTGACTTTTAACTTCCGAGCCTGAGCTTTGTCTTCCGGGAGCTTTCCTTCTTTCAAGTAATCCACAATCGGAGTCATCCAAGATTTTTCGACAACAGAGACTGACATGACCGGCTCCATCTACTGGATGGCCGGGGCTTGCAAAGTTTCAACTAAGACTTCTTTTGATAAATGACAAAATGCTACGGATGCAAGTTTACTCAAGGCATCGGCCTTTTTGTTTTTGCTCCGCGGTATATGTACTATCTTGCAGGAGTCAAAGGAGGAAATCATGCTATTAACTTGCTGGAGGTACCGGACCATGTTATCCTCTCGGGCTTCGTACTCTCCACTGACTTGGTTTGCTACCAACAATGAATCGACATGTGCTAACACGGAGGTTGCTCCGGCTTTGGCTGCGGTTTGGAGACCTGCAAGGAGAGCCTCGTATTCCGCTTCATTGTTTGAAGTTTTAAATTCGAATCGTAAGGCATAAGTGTACTCTATTCCTTCTGGATCTATAAGGATTAGCCCTGCCCCTGATCCTTCTTTACTGGAGGCTCCATCCGTATATAAGTTCCATACCCTTGGTAGGGCAAATTTTTCTTGGGTGCTTTCCCCGGTCGGAACCTCCGTAAGGAAATCTGCCACCGCCTGGCCTTTCACCGGTCCTCTGGTACGATAGGTGATGTCGAAAGCGCTGAGTTCAATTGCCCATTTCGTGAGACGTCCGGAGACCTCTGGCTTTCTAAGAATTTGTTGGATCTGGAGGTCAGTCTGTACCTCTATATTGAAAGCTTGGAAGTATCTTCGGAGGCGTCTAGAGGCGTGTACCAAAGCGAGTGCCAACTTTTCGATCATTGGGTACCAGGTTTCATAATCTTTCAGGATACGGCTTACGTAGTACACCGGGATTTGTGCTTGATTCCGATGTACTACAAGCACTACACTTATGGCAAAATGAGAAGCGGAGAGATATACTGTGACAGTTTCTCCGGTGATTGGAGCGGTCAAGGTGGGCAGGGATCCAAGACAAACTTTCAGCTCCTGAAATGCCGAATCGGCTTCCGGTGTCCATTCTATTTGGCCTTTTCCTGTTCGTTTTTTCAACACATTCATGAAAGGAATAGAGCGATCAGCCGCTTTAGAAACAAAACGATGAAGAGCAACGAGCTTTCCGTTTAACGACTGAATTTCTTTGACAGTTCTGGGAGGTTGCATGGAGACTACCGCTTTGATTTTATCCGGATGTGCCTTGATTCCGGACTGGGTTATCCATACACCGAGAAACTTCCCTTCTTCTAAGCCGAAGGAGCATTTTTTGGGATTAAGTTTAAGATTAACACTCTGAAGCCTGGTGAAGGTTTCGAGTATGTCGTCAATCATGCTATCTTCGGCTTGACTTTTTATAACCAAGTCGTCCACATAAATTTCCAAATTCCTTCCAATCTGGTCTTTGAATGCCTTGTCCATCAGCCTCTGATACGTGGCTCCGGCATTTTTCAATCCAAACGGCATTTTGGTATAACAAAAGAGCCCTTCATTGGTTACAAACGCGGTCTTATCCTCGTCCTCTACAGCCATCTGTATCTGATGATAGCCTTTGTATGCATCCAAGAAGCATTTGAGGCGGAAGCTAGAAAGAGAGTCAATCTTGAGATCGATGTCTGGCAAGGGGTAACAATCCTTCGGACATGCGTTGTTTAAATCGGAGAAGTCTACACACATTCTCCAGGTTTTATCTTTCTTGGTGACCATTACTGGGTTGGAAACCCAGGTCTGGTAACGTACTTCCCGGATGATTCCGGCGTTTAACAACTTTCGTACGTCCTCGGATATCGCTTTGTTTCGAGCTGGAGCCATGTTCCTTTTTCTTTGAGCTATAGGTTTCGCAGAATGCGACACCTTCAGCTTATGTTCGGCCAAACATCGAGGAACTCCAACCATATCGGAAGTTTGCCAAGCAAACACATCGAGAGAATTAGATAAAAGCTTCCACAACTTCTTTTTAGTGCGCTCTGGGAGTTGGGCTCCGACTTCAATTTTTTGCTCTGGGAAGTGCGGATGAATAGCCCACTCTTCTATGAGGAGGTTCGGAGGTTTGTCAGTACCCTTGCTTTGTCGTACTTCAGCTACGCAAATTGTGGATTCGGAGTGCAAAGTTGCCACCCCTGCCTCGGTGGGGAATTTTAACGATCCGTGAATGGTAGAGCTGATGATGCCGAAGGCGCACATGCCGGGCCTTCCTAATATGACATTATGCACGGACCTTGCTTCTACCACTAGATACGTCAGGTTTACGGTTCGGACGAAACTCCCTTCTCCCAATGTTGTTGGTAAAGTGATTTGCCCCATAGGCTGTACCACTTCTTCGGAAAAACTTACCAACGGCATTGATACTCGGATCAATTTTGCCTTGGTCTGTGGAGCTAGCTGTTGAAAACACTGCTTATACATGATCTTGGTGGCACTTCCGCTGTCAACATAAATCCTCCGGACCTTGTGACCTGCTATGATCGCAGACACGATGATTGGTCCGTCTTTGACTTCTTCAGGATTGATAGGGGGAAAAGCAATGGGTTGCTGCATCCAAGCAGCCATATGGTGGCTGGATCGCTTGATGCCTTGGCTACCCGCTTTTCTGATCATGCCTATTACTGGTTGGTTGTTCAGATTATCCACCGAATTACCTGAAGACTTTCCTTCCTTCACTTCTTTTACTAGATGCGACAGTTTTCCGGATCGTACTGCTTTTTCTACTTCTTGTTTCAGGGACCAGCAATCATCAGTGTTGTGACCTCGAGCATGATGATAGTCACAATATTTCTTGGAGTTCTTATCACCCGGGTTTCGGAGCTTCGGTGGAGCAGGGAAGTTTGACCCTTCCGCACTGAGAATTTCACTGGGAGTTTTGGAAAGGTCTGACAAGTTGTAAAATCTTGACCCGGAGCTTCTTCCACGTGGAGGTCTGTCATTCCTGTTGTATGGGTGTGGCCGCCCTCTATTACTGGACAGAGCTTTATCGAATACGGACCCACCGTTTTTCTTCCAGGAAGACATCTTGTGATCTGACTCCGGAGCTGGATTGCATGCATTTTTTCCTCGAGCAAAGGCTCTGGCTCGCTCCATGAGTACCTCCATTGTCTTTGGGAGATTTTCATGTAATTTTTCGACCAACTGATTGTTCCGGACTCCGTGACAGAATCCGGAGATTCTCAGCTGATCGACTACTCCACTGATCTGCATACTCTCCCGGTTAAACCGGTCAATGAAGCTATCCAAAGATTCTCCATCCCTTCTCCGAATGTTGTGAACTTCGGTGATTTCTTTGGAGTAGTGTCTTTGCTGGCTAAAATTTTGGAGAAATAACCTTCGGAACTCTTCAAAATCGTTGATCTCACCTTCATTCAGCGCATCGAACCACACTCGAGCAGCTCCAGTTAGTGTTTGCGCGAACATAAAACACCACGCTGGCATCGGCCACTGTTCAACTCGTGCGGCTCCGTCGAAATCGAACATATGATCATCTGGATCAGTTGTACGATCATATTTTTTTACTGTAGTTGGCATTTTGAGCTTCGGAGGAAGCTTGGCATGTGTGATGCGGGCGCTGAACTTTGACTTGGCAGTCATGGAAACTGGGTGATACGGCTTGGTGAGTTCCGGATCGTTACCTACATCCATCTGTGCTTCATTTCGTATTGCCATAGCTGGCGAGGGTCCGGACGAACCCTGAACATACCCAGAGTAAATTTCCGAGGTAACAACTGTGGAAAAAGTAGGAGGGGTAAACATTGTAGGACCCATGGTCCTTATCGGAGCTTCTTCTTGAAACAACCTGGTTCGTAAACCGAGGATTTGTTCATCTCTAGCCTGCTGTGCTTTCAATCGTCGCAGAAGACTTGCGTTTTTGGAGAGAAACTCCGCATCAAACTCAGATGTTTGCGAAGTAGGAATTAGAACAAAAGGCAAGGTTGTTCCCGGCCCTGAGCTTAAAGCAGCTGAGGTTATGGAAACAGTACTTGCAGGTGCTGTAGTTTGTGTACTAACAGTTGTAGATCCCAGATTCACAGAACCTGAGGCCGCCATTTGTCAGTTCTTTGCTCAAGAAATTCACCAGAGTGAAGGACTAAGAGCTTTGAGATCGGATGGCGCCAATTGAAGAACCAAAGAATCGCCTTAAGGCCGGAGCCTGCGAACGAGGGTTTGGATCTTATGAAAGAGCTCGGGAAACAGTCCTGCAAAACAGAAAACCGTTAGGCTCGTCACAGAGATGGGAGGGCCCCTCTACGACCACCCTCCGGCGTGAGGATAAGTATTGGTAGAGAGAGAAAGTAGAGAGAGAAAGTAAGGACGAAGGTTCAGAAAATCGTACTTGGCTTTGTACTTGATGGGGTATTTATAGTAGTCAACTTAGATGACATCATCCGTCCAGACGCACTTGAATGGAGGTTCGTCTTCGGGGGTTCTGATGTTGGACGGACATTATTCGGATGTACGTCCAAGTGGAGTCTTGTTCGTCCTGGGAATCATGTCCGGCCTCGGACATGTATCTTCAGTACCCTTTATAAGGGAAGTCTTTGTTTTGGAATGATTATTCAGAAAATTGCCCCAATACTCCTCTCTTAATTTCTATCTAGCTTCCCTCCTTTTTGCTTAATCCGGTCGATCCACATCAATATATTTTTGCTTGATCTACGTATATATTTAGTTCTAAAACAAATTAATTCACAATAAGTATCTTTTTTCTATTTTAAATAGAAGAGGTTTACCCCTTGCGTTGTTCTCATAATATAATAATATAACGTAAAGCTTTATAAAATTCTAAATATATTTTGCTTGATCTATGTATATATTTAGTTCTAAAACAAACTAATTCACAATAAAGTATATTTTTTCTATAGCGAATGTCGCTATGATACCAGTATGTGACGAAACAAACGGATACTATCTCAACAACATCGTTACTGGTATTGTTCTATCGGATTTGATACCGATTTCGTTTTTATGGTTTCAAACGATATAAAACATGTATCACAGTCCTTTTGGGTATAATGACTTTAATTTTTATGGGATTTATCTTTCGGTTGTTACACCGAATGCTGGCACCGTATCGATATCATAATGAACCAAACTCTAGCCGTCTAAATGGCTCATGAACAAAATTATATTTGTTGTTAAATTTAGAGTTAAATGTCATTTTAGTCTCTGTGGTTTGGGCCATTTTGTCAGTTTAGTCCAAAGGTTTCATTTTTCACCGTGGGTCAAAAAAGTTTTCTCCGTTGCCATTTTAGTCCACTGGGTTAACTTCATCCATTTTTTGTGTTAACGAGAAGGGTAATTCGTTCATTTTATAAACAAATTCGAACCCAAAATATTTTGATATGGGCTTGGGTATGGGAATAGTATTAAAACATATCACGGGTTTAGGGTGGGTTTGTTATTAGGTGAAACCCACACCGTTACTCGCACTCGTTTACACGCATTGGAACCGAATATAATAATATATTATTATTTTGTATAAACTTAATAAATAGTATGTTAAAGTTGGAAAAAACCGTAAACTGTATTTTGGGCATTAGACATGCCTTTGGGTAATGTTACTCACATAAGGCCACAAACTGGTATACCTCTGAACCCGATGGTATTACTAGAGGAAGGATGTCTGATACGCATTGGATTGAAAAACAACATTTAAAGATAAGGGTGGTTAATCCTGAGGTGACTTTAAGGAGATCAAGGATAATAATAAATTAGTAATTTTAGTTTTAATATTTGATTCATGTTTACCATTTAAGTTATTTACTCTTCAAAATTAGAAGTCATATGTATACATGTTCAAATATGATTTGTTTCAAGGATGTTATTATTATCAATGTTTTGTAGGTTAGGGATAAAACAACAAGAAAAGAATGTTTTTGAATAAACTTAAGAATTTTCGCATATAATATAGTAATATTACAACTTTTATAATCAACACCCCGCCGCAACGCGCGGGCTGACGTCAACTTGTTATCTATAACTAACAAATAACAGATTATATGTATCATATTTCTAGGCTCCATATAGATCTGGTTTCATATCTTATTGCTAGTTATTTTACAAATTTTAAATTAACTTATATAGTTTCTCTTTGAACAAAGTTAAACTAATTGAGAAATTTTAGTCCTAACTGAAAGCGGTGCAAAACTCGAGCCACCGAACCATAAATGGTCGGCTCCTCCTCCTCGAGGTTCCACTATGTTGTGAATTCGGTTTCGTTAAAGGTTAGTCAAAGCCCTCTTTTAAATTTAGTTTCATTGCGCTCTTGGTTTTGTTTATCATAAAGATGCGGTTCAGATGGGGTTGAACTGTTTTGTTCCATGATGATTTTTACCACCTGTTTTTCTGTATTTTCTTTGCCATTTTGTTAATTTCATTTGGCATTAGATATTTTATTAGTTAGTGATGTTTGACCTGAATTTGTGATAATGTTTTTACACGTGTTTGGATTAGATAACTAGCGATGGAAGTCCACTGCATCAAGTGATATTGAATAATGACCCTCTTAGTAGTCCCGAAATTTATAAAATCCTTGCGAAGGCTATTGAAAAAGAGTTCTAAGATTTCCTTGAGGTGATAGAAGAAGATGAAAATCATACTTTATAAGACATTTTACTGGGTTAATGTACTTGCACAGGTTGTTGACTAAACAACATTTTCTTTTGATTGAAGAAGTTAGCAAGAAGTGTATGTCACGCATAAAAAAAAACTCGCATCAAGATTATTCTGATTCAATAACAAAACAAAAGGTTGGGCTAAGTGGTTCCCAAATCTATAAGAATCCTTGTAGAGGCTATTGAAAGTGAGTTCAAAGAGATTCTTTAGAAGATAAAAAAAATATCAAAATTCCTCTGAAAGGATAGTCGAAAGATGATGAGAACAATTCTTATTTATAATACGTTTAACTCGGTTATCGCACTTGCATAGGTTGTTGGATAAGCAACATGTTCGTTTGTTTGAAGAAGTCAAAGATGGTGCATTAAAGGTAAAAGAAACTAGGCCCCTATGCGTTTAGTTGAAAAGAACTCCAATCGGGCAGATAAGCCAGTTGGTGACAAAAAGCTTCACAAGTTTCAAGAAATTGATAAGTCCTATCTTAAGCTACTAAAGCAAGTGGATGACCTTAAACTATTGGTTTATGAATCTGAGCATAAAATGAAAACAATGGAAAAGGAATTAGAGACATCTAGGAAGAGCATATCAATAACAAAATATACAATTTCATGTTTGAAATATTTGAACAGGAACTTCAGTTAACTCAGATTTTATTGGGCACAACACATAAGCAACTTTTGACTCAGACGGAATGTTCCCTTAAACTTAAAAATGATACGGAGTCATGTGTAGCCGGACAATAGTGCGTGATGATAAAATCCAAAAGCTAAATATAAAGAATGATAGATACGAGTCTGAAATTTCAATACTATAAGAAACACTTAAGTCGAAGGAGCATATCTAGAGCAATGACGTTATAAAAGAGAAATTAAATGATCAATCAGAGTTATTTAATGATTTGAAAGAGCGTTTCAACGGTGTGAGTTTAGATAGAAATTAAATGATCAATTAAAGTATAAATCAGATTCGCATTTTGACGATTACAGTTGGTCGTGAAATAATAACGACCCCTTAGAAGACTATCGTGCAGTATAACAGAGTTCCTCCTCCATGATAAAAAGAAATCGAAGAGGGATAGAAGAATTCTACATGGTGCGAGTAGAAGAAAGATCTATACAAGAATTGTTGCCTAATTTGTTTACAATTAAAGTTGATGTTGGGGTTAAAAGAAAGATGACAAGAACTTCAAAACTAATTATTTTTCATCGTGTCTGAAAACTTTCATTGATTTAGTGGGACCCAAGAAGAATGGTGTGGCATAATCTTGTTTCAAAAGTATTTCATATTTTATTTGTTTCATAAATTTGAATTTGATATGCCATGTAAAAATGAATATTATGTGTTATTGCAATTCTATCTATCTATCTATACTATATTATAATGCATGAGAGGGGTATTTTAAAATATCAAAAAAAAAAAAAAAAAAAAAACTTTTACCTCTTTATTTATAAACACCCCTAAAATGAGGATAACTTGGTCATTTAAACACTAATTAGATTTTAGTCCATCATATCATTACACTTAAATCACTTTGTTTCACTACAAGAATTATATACTTTTACCGGCGACACCTTTAGCGGCGACAGGCCAGCTGTCGCCGCTATTGGTCGATCCGCGTCAAACCGAACCCCAGCCGTTGATCATTAATCTGATCTAATGGTTGGGGACTAAGGAAGTAATACCGACGACAATTTATAAGCAATACCGGCGACACGCTGTCGCCGCTAACGATTGGTGTCCCACTTTAATCCCCAGCCACACAAATCTTATCCTGATTAACCCTAGTTAGAACAGTAGCGGCGACAGAGGAAGTAATAGCGGCGACAAGCCGTCGCCGGTATTGATCTTTACGTAAAAGTCCTTACAGCGCCATTTTCTTCCCTTCTCCTTCATTTTCCCCCCTTTTCTCTGCGAACCACCGCCGTAGAACCGGTTTTTTTGCCCAAATCAGTTAGTTTAACTTTGTTTTTGTTAAATCTCTTCTCTATTTTGTTATTTACATGTTATAGGCTTTAATTTTTGCTCGTTTTTGTGTATATTTGTGTTTATGGAAGAAAATTCGGATCACCACCATCTCGAATCCGGTCACCACCATCTCGAATCCGGCACCACTTCGTCTCCTCGGTCTTCATCTCTTTGAAACTTGAAAAATAAAGTTAGTTTTTTTTTTTTTAAGTTTAGAAATTGTATAATGTTTGGTTTAGGTATGTAAATGTATAATTTTTGGTTTAGGTGTATGTAACCATCTCGAATACGGTTAGTTTTTTTTTTTTTTTTTTTTTTTTTTAATTTAGAAATTGTATAATTTTTTGTTTAGGTGTATGTAAGCATGTATGTGTGTATGTAAGTCTATCTTTAACTTTTCATAATCTGTTAATTGGTATTTTTCATTCCTTTCTTATATTTGTCATCAATGTAGTGAATTCAAACATACACATCCCCAAGATGATCTTAAAACCAAATTTCCGGGATGGTTTCTCCATAAGGTATAATACATATATAACACTCATTACTCTACACTTGCTAGGTAATACATATATAACAAACATTATTACTCTATATTTGTTAGGTCCATTCGATGAAAACACAAAATTCTCCAGAATTCCACCTGGAGTTGTATGCTCTTTCAATTTGTGCGAAAATGACTGCATACACTTACACTGCTTGCATAGTCAACGGTGTTAGGTTTAAGACACTTGAACGTGATGCAAAATACGCAACGCAAAACTCTGGGGTGGAAGTGGTTTGAGAGAACAGTGTGAAATTTTATGGCCAATTAGAAGAAATTATTGAGTTGCATTATACAAATAATTATTCCACTGTCCTATTTCGGTGCAAGTGGTTTGATACTCGAAGGGGTGTAAACCATGACAATAATATCACCAGTATAAGCACTGAACGTGAATGGGACAAAGACGATCAACTCATATTTGCTTCGCAAGCCAAACAAGTGTTCTTCATCTAAGAAACGTCTCGAAACCAAAAAAATAAACATAGGTGGGTAGTCGAAAATGTTAATCATCGAAAAATTTGGGATCGGCCATTAAGTGATGATGACCGCGTCAATAAGGTTCAAAATGTTGATAAAGGCTTAGAAGATAATGACGTTGTCGACAACAACTATTCATCTGACTGTCCACTTGTCATTGACTTGACCCAATACTTTCAAATTGGATCTTCTCATGTTACTGCGGGTGAGCCTTCAATTGAAGTTGATCCCCCAACGGCTACCGTCGATGAAGTGTTTGAGGTCGAGACTGATTGTGATGAGGTCGAGGCTGATTGTGATGAGGATGATCCCGATTATGTGGAGTCTGACTAAAAGAAAAGTTATTGTAATTTATATTGATTTGTAATTGATAAACACTTGTTTGAAATATTTATTTGAATTTGAGTTACACTTGTTGTACTTTCCCTTAATTTCTATTAGATACACATGCTGTAACATTTGTAACTTTATAGGGATTATGTTTTCGGTATTGCTGATATTCGCTTATTTGATGGCGGATGTGGCCCCCTGGGGACATGGGGGTGATGGCGCTGGTGATCCACCGGTTCCTCCTGGTGGATTTCGTGGCACACACGAGACAGACGGTAAGTCTTTTACTAAATTATTTTGTAGTCCTTATATTTTATATATTATAAATGTTGTTACTAATTATTTTTGTTTTAATTGCAGCGGTTCCCCCAAAGAAGGTTAGGGGGAAAGCTAAAAACAAGAAACTACGGCGTCTAGTAAAAGCGGGGGGGGGGGCTATATCGCTTACGTTTGACAGACAGGTCACGTTTACCCCTGTTGGTAAATCAAGAGACATGTTTTCAAGGGAGGCCGGCATGTATATGTGGCGGAGCATCCCGTTTGATAAAATTGGATGGGATAATGTTGAACAACATTACAAGGATGCCGTCATGAACCACTTACGGGTAAATAAGTTATATGCATAAAATTTTATCAAATATTTAAGCACATGCAAATCTCATTTATATATGATATTTTAACTTTTTTATTTAATTTGTAGGAAAATTTCAATTTTGATGAAGTGGAACGTGATTATGAGGCGAAAAACTTGAAGGGTGGTATTAGGAGTGTGCTTATGAAGCGGTACAATGACCGCAAGTATGAAGCTAGACAATTATTTGATAGCAAGGGAGGTTACGATGATCTTGAGAGTGCAAGGGCACACCATCCCGCGGATATGCCCTATGAAAACTGGTTGAGAACCATCGAAGGTTTCCGGCAAGAAAAATATATTAAAAAAAGCAAGGCCAACACACTAGTATGCGAGAAACAACAATTCCCATACCGTGGAGGGACATCGTCGTACGGTAGCACCGCCTATAAAAATGTAATGTTTTATGTATGTGTGCGTGTGTGTAAGCTTTTGTTTATTTAATGTCTAATCTAAGTTTAATGTTAAACAGCATATGGATTGGGTACCTACGTATGCTAAAACCCACACGGACAATCAAGGGAATTGGGTTGATCCGGTTGCTGAACAAAATTACGTAAGTATTTCTTTTAAGTATTATTTTCTATAACAAATATATATATATATATACACATATATATTTAATCATCTTCGTAAAATACAGCGGAACATACAACAGGCCACAAGTGAATGGAGCGGTGAGGGTCCGCCAATTGCCCCGTATCAGGAAGCATTGGGTGAGCGGCGAGGATGGTATCGCGGGATGGGGCCTAAACCTTCTTCCAACACGTCATCGCACTCGTCATCTAACATGTCGTCTTCGCAAGCTCGAACGCAAGAACCCTTTTCCGAGGTAAACTACGCAATTTATAAAATGACAAACGAACGCATGTTTCCTTGTTAAATATATGTTGGTAGCGTTAATTAATATGATAATATACGTTTTGCTATCTATTATTGTAGGATTTTGTTAACAGCTTGTTCCAAACCCCGTCATTTTTGAACCAACTTAACAACTATCTTGCTTCACAAGGAAAAGGAAAAGGAAAGTCAAAAGACTACGATTCTGACAACTTATTCGATAATGAATCCGACGATGAAACCAACGATAACGATGAGTGACTTGTTTTTAATGTATGATTTAGATTTAAACGTTGTAGGATTATAATGTACGACTTAAACGTAGTTTTTAATTATATTACCTTTAGTATATGTTCGTGGCGTATGTTTGTGTTGTTTGAAATAGGCAGGTTTTGTTTGTTCGGTCGAAAAAAATGGCTGGGTACTGTAAATACAGCAGCTGTATTAAAAAAAAAAAAGACTTTTAGCGGCGACATGTGTCCCCGCTATTGACATACAACCTTTAGCGACCAAGGGCAATACCGGCGACCCTTTAGCAAAGGTTCAAGATCAATACCGGCGACACTTACTTTTACCGACGACAGAGGGCCAATACCGGCCGATCAATACCGGCGACACTTTACCGGCGACGTGTCGCCGCTAAAAGTCAATAGCGGCGACAAAATGGACCAATACCGGCGACGCCTGTCGTCGCTAAAGGCGGCCTGTTCTTGTAGTGTTTTAACAAAATTATGGTTAATTAATTACACCTATCCCATTCCGCAACAAACTTATATATTCTTATCATATCTTATAAACTATAATGTTTTAAAAAAAATCCAAAGGTACCGTGATGACCTACTCATTTTTGTCGAGGTTTCGATAGTTGTGTTGGTCAGTATTGTTGTGCGGATTAAAATGTACAAGTAGATGATGCATTTGTCACATCCTCAATTTCCACATGCGGAGTACTACTGCAAGGCGTGTGACTGACCAGGATCATGCCACCAATCATATTGAACAATATGATAATATAGTAAACACATCACTACCAATACGGTTAGTGACTAAAGTCCAAAGTTCGCAGTTTAAAAACAATGTTTAAAGTTAACATCGGAAGCATGAGTTTAACAATTCAAACAATAGTTTCAAAAGTCCAAGATTATTATTAAGAAACCATACAAGGGTTAATCCGACCACTACACTCCCCGCTGCAAGCTCCCGAGCTATTACTGGGTACCTAGAAAACATGCAGTAGGGTGTCAACATAAAGCTGGCGAGTTCACGGTTTGTCCAGTTTTTACTTCCAAAAAATCTTATGTAGTTAAATTACTCATTTATATCATGCCATAGGGAGCTACCCCATATGTAAGCTACTAAACTTCATAATAATACCGAAACTTTCGCACATATTGTATCGTTGTTGCCCCGTTTGCCAATGTCTATCATCATTGATGGGTTGCCGATGCCTATTAGTTCACGTCCGTCCTCATAAGGCATGGTGTGAGGTTTGTGAAACCTAAATAGCGCTATTAACTAATATCCCGTTCACCAGGCCAGGCGATTAATCGGTACAGTTTAGTGGGGACTTCATGATAGAGTTTCGTTTAGTACGCTAGCTCATGAAATATGAACATCATTTAACAGTATTCCCTCCTCGGAATACTAGCGAATCCCAAACTCGGGAAAGTGTTGTCCGTTCATTTCTCAATCACCGGGAATACAAGCTTTTAGTAAACTGTGTGAAGTCACATTTGTTTTGCTCGGCAGACAGTTTACTTGTTTTAAAAGTTGGTCAACCACGTCCTATTATGGTTACCAATATTGGTTAGGTTTCTATGCAAGTATCCCACGTATTTATACACGTATTCTAGCAAATAGCACACAAGTTGTGACATCACGTACTAAGTATATAAACGTATGGGCTATTTATAATTTATAACACAAGCCTACTAACAAACAGTAACGTAAAACAGTCTTCTTTAAGTGTGCGGCCCAAACAAAATGACAGCCCAGTAGGAGTGTGCGGCCCACCAGCATGTGTGCGGCGCACCAGAGAGTGTGCGGTCACTTACCGATGTGCGGTCGTGCATATGATGGTTGTACTTTGTGCTTTACATGTTTGTACGAGAGTGTGTGGTCCACACTAATCTGCGACCTCGCATACATCAGTGGTACGTTGTGCAACGACTTCGTACGTTAGAGATGTGCGTCACACGTGGCACACAAAAGTGTGCTGTGTTCTGCATTAACTTGTACGACATGCAGGTTAAGTTGTACATAAGTGAGTTTGCAGCCTTAATTAATTCAACAGTGAAACATTTATGTTTTCACGATAAAAGAAACCAAAACACAGATTTTTCAATCATTAAACAAAATTCTTCTTTGATTCTTACCAATCCTATCATATGAGATCATCAAACAGTACATCGTACAACATACATCTTTTTCATCATCTTTCATAAACAACAATCCAAATGTCTATATCATATAAATGCTTAACACTCATCAAATCAAATCATTAGAATAGATCTAGGGTTTCATTATATCAAAAATCATCAAAGATCCCTTTTTTGCACACAACAAAATCTGTCTAAAATAATATTGAACCTTTGTCTAATCACCGAGCACATAATCATGAAACATAGAACCAGATTTGTGAATAATATATCAAACTTCTAGCGTACTAATCATCGAACAAATCCTAGTTTAAATCATTCATCTTTCATAAATTCACAATGATGTCGAACATGTTCTTTTATCATTACTTGAATCATCATTATAAATTATAGCATATTGGTAAGCCATCAAACAAGCATAGACATTATAATATACAAAAGCATATCGAAGAGTGTTGTCATACTAACCGGAGGTTTAAGATGCAAGAGATCGGGAAATAGAAGAAAAATGGAAATGAAGCTCCAAGAGTATGATTGTGAGCTGTTGTTGAGGTGATGGAGAAGATGATGTCGGCGCCAAACTTCCAAAAAGAGATAAGAATTTTCTAGGTTTTCTAAAAGAGGGAATGTTGGTGAAAAGAAAGAATATTTAGAAGAAGCCACCGTCAACAATGATTAGGAGAATGTTCAAGGGTTTTTTGGAAGCTATGTATTTATACCTACAAAAGAGGCCACGCAAACTAGTGTGCGGTCCATTAATTGTTGTTTTTGGGTTGCACCGGTCCCATATAAAAGGGGTGTGCAGCTGGGGAAGATGAGCACACAGTGGTGTGCAGGCTCTAAGTGTGCAGCTAAATGAGATGTGTAGGGACCAGGGAGTGTGCGACCATTTATTTCTGATTTCTGAATTACTAGTTCTTTGTTAATATTGTAAAGTGTGCGGATGAAATGTTATATAACTCATATGATCTCATTTATATACCACCCATTTAAATTAATAACCACCATTATTACTTTAACACACACACACACACATATATATATATATACGTACAACTAATATAATTTAATAATTACATTTATTGACATCACATAGTAACAATAACGTTGATACCATTGTTGGGATTTTCACATGTTTATCAAAGTGATTTCATCTGTATAAAATCAAAACGCAGCGAAAATATTATTTAAAACATATTACTTTTAAGATATAAATTTCATTTATACGCAAAATCCCAAAACCCGGATCCATATATGAACATGCATACTATCAAACACAACCATAGGGTGTTTAGAATACTACCTTCTTGGAGTAAAAGGAAATGGAAAGGATGATGCTTCTTGAATGGTAGTCTTCTAAGTGTATAATACCTCAAGCTTGTATAACCCAAGCCTTCCAACAAAACACTTTGAGCTTGCTAAAATCAAACTTGAAAAACTCTTGAACCACACTTAAGTTGGCCGAAAATTTTGAGAGCAAAATTCAAGTCTCTTGCACATTAATTTTTGTCATACAAAACATTATATGAACATGAGATATGTTGTCACCCATTCGCCCAATGAAAAATCCTCTAGCCATGCAAAATGCATGTGATTCTATTGGACCAAAAATATGTCTTGGAAAGACACATGGGGTGGGGGGGGGGCACATGGGTGTTTTAAAAAAATTCAATTTTTCTTTTTTTGCATTTTTAGTCTTGGTTTATATTTATAACTTTTATAAATATAACATTACATATTTACAAGACTTTATACAACCTTTTAAAATGTTATTTAACCCATTAAATAACAAAATAAAATATTCTCTCAAAATAAATTATCTATATAATTTATTAGTTTCTCAAGTGCAATTATTTAGAAAACTAATTTCTAAATATTATAAGTGTTAATATTTATTTGTTTAATCATATTATAAATAAATATTATAAGTGTTTGTCTAGCTTGTTATTAGGTATGACTCGACTTGGATCATAACATACTAGCCACATCAATTTAATATGTGTCTTAGGCATATAGAATCCATGTGACAACTGACACTTATCCATGCATTCCGTACAATAATTAAACAGTAATCTATGCTTTAATAACTGTGCATGATTTAGTTTACAAGACGAATGAATTTCTGATTTCTGTTATATACATAAAATGGCATTTCATGTTGCAAGACTTTTATCATTACTACATGCAATACAATATAGTTCTATTAATGCACAGAGCAGAGTTAGCACAGTTATCAGACAAACTAGAAGTACTGACGGGAGTTCAGTACTTAGACAGACATGATGTTAAGACACAAAATAAGCCCCAGGACCAAGTGTTACACTAGTATAGTATGTAGGAAAGTAGGGATTACAAAACTGCCTTCCTAGTGATGACATAGGTACCGGAAAGTGCCAGAAACACACTAAAACAGCAAAATTCTGCAGAAAATAAATAAATTCAGCAAAAATTCAGCTTTTAACATCTAAATATAATGCATAAATGTGATTTAATGGTCCAGAATGCTTTCCTAAGTGTCGGGAATCAAAACTGTCACAAAACACAACATAAAGCACACTAAACTGCGCAATTTAGCACTTTAACGAACAGTAATGAAACGAACAACCGGACACCACCCGAAACATCAAATTTTTACTAGAAGCATTGTTTTTATGTTACGAAGCTAGTTATGGTCACCGAACATCATGAAACACCTTATAAACATATAACACATCAAACCCTAACTTAAACACATGAAATCTAACTAAACTTGTAACTTACCATTGAAAAGTAATTAGCTACCCCCCCCCCCCCCGATTAGTGGACGGTTAGATGTGGGTCCCACTTGGGGATTTTCTTGCATTATTTTATTTGATATGTAGAGAAGATATGAGACAAGAATCTTTATTTAAAGATTTTGTTGGAAAGTTTTCTTATTAAACCATAAGATAAAGAATCCTAAACATTTCATCACCTTCATCACAACATACTCCTTCCCTTCCTCTTCCTTGCTCACGGCCACAAACCACACCCACATAACCTCCATTTTTCAATCCATTACACATATTCTAAGGTGACCTAAAGGTGTAAGGAGCTTATCTAAGGAGGCTTGAAGCGTGGGAACTTGAAGGACCTCTCTCTAGTGCTTTTATCCACCTCATTTGTCATCTTCATCTTCTTGAACATCATCCCTAGCCTTGTACTAGTAGTAAGACCTTCCTAATCTCATATTACTTCATATTATGTTGGTTAAAAGATGATATAAGTTGTTAAACATAAAGATCATGAAGAAGCATAAACATGAACATAAAGCTCTAAATCATGAAAATCAAAGATGTTTAAGTGTATGTAATATACTTGATTGTTGATTTCTTGTGTTTATGATGTTGATCATCATAAGAAGCTTGCTAGATTGTGATTAAACACATGATCTAGCAAGTATGAGGATGATTCTTGAGAAAATCATAATGACCATCCTTTATGTTAAAGATGAACTTGAAAATAAACTTGTTTTAGTGTATGATGATTTGTGATACATGTTATAAGTCATGGAAATAAAGGATTTCAAAGATAATATTTTCAAGAGAACAAAATTATTTACAAGATTTACAAGATCATGATTTTTAAAGAAACTAATCATATTTTTAGTGATAAATCAAGTATAGAAACATGTTATTAACAAGAGAAATACAAAAGAATTGTTTTTGGAAAAATCATCTTGTAAGTTGTAAAGGACTAGATTTTGCAAGAATGTGATTATAAAACAAATAACCATGTTTTAGAGGGTAACTTAACCTACTAAATAAAATACTAAGTTACTACAACTTTTTACAAAATTTCAAGTTCATGTCAAAGTGTAAATTGCATATTTAAGGCATATGGTAAGTCTTGAATGATTTGTTGATGATTGAGGATGATTTATAAAACAAAATAATATGCTTTGAAAGCATAGAAACCTCCATTTTAAGGGGAAACTATGGCAAAAATTTTCTAAAAATATAACACTTAGAAAAATTATTTTTAAACAAATAATTACAAGTATATTTTAAACAAGAAATTTTATATAAAGTTTGCCATAATTTTTGTCACTAGATTATAAGTATTGGATGTTGGTTTTTGTAAATAAAAGTGACTAAATATGTATTTAGCAAATATATATTTAGATGTCACCATGTGTGTGATTATTTGTATATTATGTGTATTAGTTATATTATTTTAGGGCTTGAAATAATATAACTCACCAAAATACCACGAAATTACAATCCAAAATACTACCAAAATTCCAAGAAATAAATACATAATTTATACCCAAAATATTGGTGAATCCGAACAAGGAATATAACTTACATAAATATTCCGGAATTAAAGTCATAAGTATATTTTGGTAACGGTATTTTGGAAACCAAGAGAACAAAAACATGATTTTCGTGAGTATTATAAAATAAATCATATTTTTGACAAGGAGAAATCATATTATTTTTGGTGAAGAAAACATATATATTTTCTTGGAATTATTAGAAGATATATTATTTTTGGGAGAAAATATATATTTTCTTAAATAAACATGAAATACATTATTTTTGGGGTGAAAAATGGATCTATAAATACTTTCTAAGTTAGACTTGAAAATATATTATTTTTGAGACTTATATGAAAAGTATAAATATTTTTGCCAAGGAAAAATTATAAATAATTTTTCTATGTAATATTTCTTAAAATATATATTTTGGGAAAATATATTGATGTATTTTTATTAAAAATATTATTCCGGAAAAGTTAATACAAAAATTAAGTATGAGATACTTAATAAACACAATAAAAATACGTACTCTCGTACGTATAATTACACACCGGAATACTCCACCGATACTTGGCAAGAATATATAAGGATAAGAATGCGAATACAAATACACCCATCCTTGGGGAGTTATACAAGTTCAAATACATAAACTTGACAAGTTAAAAGGTATTATTTTAACTAATATTCCAAATTCATAAATGTAATTTAAGTTAAAATATTTATTATTTTAACAAATAATTATATAACTTGGAATAATATTAACGACACAAAGAAACGTAACTCAAAGACACTAATTAATACTAAGTCAAGGCACGACCCGCTTGTCTAATAGACAGTAGTACGTTGTAGGTAGTCGTGCACACTAGTAGCAGCTTGAGTTACATCGGATTGAAGAACGCAAAACCGTGAGTTCATGTCCCCCTTTTCTCTTAACTGTTTTCGGATTTATAACTCTCGGGGGTGGAATACATGTCGCATATGTTTAAATGGTATGATTTGGCTATGAAATGAATTATAGATCATGTGAGCATAGATTGAAATAGAAATGCCATTAACTATCATAATAAATATGGACGAAGGTTAGATCTAACGGGTACGGCCGAGCCCCACTCATGGTCCTTATGTGACCACTTGAGTGCTTTGGTGTCCCAGTCGAGGTAATTCGACAACGGTCAAGGGTAATTTGACACAGTCAAGGTAAATTGACACAGTCAGGGTAAATTTGACATAGTCGAGGGGAAATTCGACACAGTCGAGGGAAATCGACGAGGGTATAAGCCTACTCATATTGAGTGCTCCCTATGCCTTCACATACATTAATGTCCTTGCAATACATTAATTTGATCTGTTCATAGATGCTTTTCATACCTGTTTTCAAAGGAGTCTCTCAAATGTTTACAAACTTATCAGTACTCATACAAAACGCATGAACTCGCTCAACTTTTGTTGATGCTTTCCAAAATTACATGTATTTCAGGTAACAAGTTGGATCTTGGGCGCTGGTGTTGTTTCTAGAAGTAAATTCCAAGTTTAGATGTCATCCACTTTTGTTGATTTGTAACTTAGTCGAAGGTTGTGTTGTTTGAAACTTAAATAACTGGTGTTTGTAATACTTTAAACTTAATGAATGGATGAACATCGTTTTGATCATATAGTTGTTTATTATGATTGAATGCAATGGTATTGAACAAGTCACACATCATACGCTTCCACAAAAGTCAGGGTGTGACAGTTTGGTATCAGAGCTTCGATTGTAGTGAACTAGGATTCCTTCTCGAGTCTAGACTATAATCACTAGGACTCTCTTACGAAAACATTTTCACAAAAAGGTTTTTAATTGCATTCACGAAAGCGCCAAGATCCATGAGTCAAACATTTTTCAAAGAAAAGACAAGGCAAGGACATTAGTAGGGAGGAGAATACCCCAAATTAAAATGCCAATTAAGGCATAGTCTATGTGAGGTAGACTTGCCAAGGACAAAATGACCCCCCCCCCCCAAAAGAACAAACGAGAATTATATGCGACATGATGCGTTTATTTGCTTGTTTATACTAAGTAACGTATTTATTCATTAATGTATATATATAAGCGTATAAGTGTACGGAATAATTATTGACGCGAACGAGATACCTTCGACTCCGAATCCTATTATTGTTTTTTACTTGCACGATGAGACTATCGACCTCGCGCTTATTGGAAGCTCATGGCTGGAGTGATTACCAAATGAGATCCTAAGCTTGTTTCCGAAGAAGATGGCTGTTCTTCCCTCTCGAATGCGAAGGTGCCTGACTACGGTGCCGACAGCGAGGCGGATGAGGCAACCTTGGACAGCACCCTCATCAGTTGGACGAGGTCCCTATGGCTCGACCTATCGATACCAAATCCCATGAATATTAAGTAATGAAAGTTAAATTACCCCCAAAACCCTCTATTCGTGAAGCAAACCCAACCTTGAAAATCGAAATCCCAAGAAACCCTAAACGCGATGAAATAAACGAGCCCGAGCTATCGGTCACCCAATCTACCCAACAACGATTAGCTAATAACCTAGCAAACCTAAATCATCTTTCGAGTCAAAAAATGAGGATGCAAGTTTTACTTAATGATTTTAATAGTTGATTAACTTGGTTTATTTCTAATCTCAATATTCAAACCGAAAAACCCTAAGATTAACCGATTCAAATTAAATCCTAAGTCTAGGGTGAATTTCTTCATGCCTAAACTGCTGAATTTATCATTCAACAATCAATCACAACACTCAAACAAGCAATATCAAGATCAATTTCAAGGTAAAGTTATGTAAATGGCATAAAATAACCAAAACCAAGTCAAAACAACGTAACCATCACTAGTTCATCACAAACTAGGTAGTTTATAACATTTAGCTACTCATAATAATCGATAAAACAATTGAACAAAGTCTGGAAACGAAAAAAATCATGGTTCAAGGCGAAAGAAATCATGGTTCAAGGCGAAAGAAATACGAAAAACTAGTGTTTAACGAACCCAAAACGCTCCAAGGATGATCCGAAAGCTTCCAAGACTTCAACACAGCCTCATAATGCTCCAAAATTCTCCCAAAGTGCTCCCTTGCCGTCTGAGTTACCAGATATCTCAAACCCTAATCGGCTGCCTTGATTCATAACAATTTTCGCGAAAACCGACCCTCTCACGGACCGTATGGTAAACTGCTTACGATCCGTAAGGCTAATGCAATTCCAGCGTGTGCTCCTTGCTTACGGACCGTAAAGACCAAGTCTTACGGTCCGTAAGGCTTCCTGTGTAGCAACTTTAATTCTTTTTTTTTCTTGTTTTCCGACACGTCTTTCCGTGCTCCTTTCGCTGCAATTATTTTCCTTCATTTTCACCGCGAAATCAACAAGTCCTTCACGAATTCCTGTAAGTATAACATATAATCAAATCAGTACCAAAATCGCAGGAAAACCACATATAAACCCATCAAAATGTAGAGAAATCGACATGCAAATTGTGTATAATTCTAGACAAATCATGGAACCTTCAGGTTCAGACCCTTGGTGAAGCTACTGCTTATGCACTGAGCTGAGACGAGCTCAAGGAATTGATGTGGAAGAAATAATGTTCTAAGGCCGAAATCCAGAAGCTTGAGACTGAGTTCTGGAATTTGAAAATGGACGGGCCGAAGATTTCTGAGTACGTCTAACGCTTTCACGACTTGTCTAGGGTTGTTCCCTACTTAGTCGAGCCGAAATTCAAGAGGATTGAGCGATTCATTTGGGGACTTACACCTCAAATCCTAAGCATGGTTACTGCCTCAAAGCCTCCAACCATCACAGAGGCTATCGATTTGAGTGTTGCACGTACTGAAGAAGCTCTTCGTATGGGAAAGTTTTCGGGATCTGAGACAAACAAGAAAGAGACTCATGTGGAGTCTTCGGGCAATAAGAAAAGAAAGTCTTTCAAACCTAAAGATAGGCACCGAAGTCAGTTATGAAAGCCCTAAAGCAAACAAAAGAAGAGAAGTGAACCCGCCTCGTGGCATGCACGCTTATGGAGCCACCAATAAGGCCGGTGGTAAGGTTTACTTGGGAACCAAGCCGAGATGTGATGAGTGCAAGTTTCAGCATGAAGGTCGATGCCTGAGGCCTAAGTGTGATAGGTGTGGAAAAGAAGGACACAGCAAGGATGCCTGTTGGGCGAAGTATCCCAAACAAGGAGGAAATGATGACGGGAACCAAGACGGAAGAGATAATGGTAGAGTTCCAGGTTGCTACAAATGTGGTGAAGTGGGGTACTTTAAGAAAGATTTCCCTAGGAAGAACCAAGCAAGGAAGGGTCTTCACGATCGGAGCTCGTGAAGCACGCCAGGATCCAGATGCAGTTACGGGTACGTTCCCTATTAACCAACTCTATGCATCTATTTTTGATTAATACTGGCACCGACTTTAACCTTGTATGCTTAGAACTTAAGAAACTATAGTTGCATAGGGAATAACCTCTGAGGTTATACCTTATGATCACATAGGATTGGTTAGTTGTTTGTTAATTAGCTTATATACCCATAGGAAATGACCAAAATGCCCTTTTGAAGCATAAATCCATATTTGGCCTATGTGATCAACTTTTTGACATATAATCTAATTTAGTAACATGTTTAGTCATAATTGGGCATGTAAGACTTGACATAGCACATAGTTAACCATCCGACCTTAGTTTTACGCAACCGACGCGTTATAGTAACTTAAACTACCATAACAGGTCGAAACGGGTCAAAAGCACTTAGGTAGACTTCCAAATCAGAATGTTAGCTCTATTAAATCATACCATATGAGTTCAAATACTCATTTGATTTATAGAACATCATTCTATCCTATCTCCCGATTGAGGATCCGATTATTAACATAGTTACCAATATTAGGTGCCGTTTGAATTCGTGATCCTTGGAGCTTTAGTTGGTCTTATTCTCAAGACTAATAAGCAATCCCAAGTGAGTACATAGTTCCCATATTTTACCGCTTTTAAATACTTTGGGGTGATACACATGTACATACGTGTTACTTTCGTGCTTTTCATTGCTTTTATGACATAAACATGCTAGTTTCACCTAGTACTCATACAGTACATGATTTCAACTATGTTTTGCTATGTATGTTAAGCATACTAGCACATTGATTTATTACACATTTGTTGCATATGTTTACTTAGCATATGGACACATTGTTTTACATGACATTTCTGCTATGTATGTTTACTGAGCATGCTAGCACATTGATTTCATGAACATTTCTACTATGTATGTTTACTTAGCATACCTAGTACATGGTTTTCACATGCTACATTGGTTATGACATTTGGTATGTTTAATCGGGACAATAATACATTCATTAATATTGATCACGCCGCTCGGTAGTATGTAATGGTACCGTAGGACTTGACAAATCTCGTTTCCGACTTCCTAGGTTTGTTTGGAAGTTGGGAATGACAGAATCCGATATACATAATTTAGATAAACCTTTAATTTGTTTAAGGGTTTCTCGCCACGGTCCCAAGGCTTGAATGTATGCGATTAACATTACTGCATAAATGTTTGTAATCATAAAGCATTGTTTTCTGCAAAACATAACATTTGATTTAAACTTAGGTTTATTCAAAAACTTTGTTTTGTACATTTTTCCTATGGGGTTGAGTAATTACTAGTTATTCACCATACATGACATTTGTTTTCACATTAACATTATCACATAGTTTGAGTAGATACTTTCTACTTGCTATGCATTACATTTGGTTATACATGATACATTTCACACATGACATTGGATATGGTTTACACATAAACATTTTGACATTGAACACGACATTTTGGTTGGTTATTGATAAGTGACTTATGTAACGGGGCTATGTGTTATATGATAAAAGTATGGTGGATACGCCGTTGGTACTTCCTATATATAAGTGCTTTTATTATATTATACATTGTTGCGTTATCTAAACCACTTTGACAAGACATGAAACATTTTATACAAGAACACAACATTGATTTACAAATTTCATATTTTATACAAATTCATTTTTACTTGGTTATTCATTTAACCATGCATTATCCTTTTACTATCATTTGATTTTCACATCGATTTTTATATGATTTTATAAAGGAAAACATTTTATAAGGTTCATGACTACATTTTTGTAAAACTCTTCTTTTAATTACAAGTCATGAATCCTGCATAAACAAAACCGATGTATCTCACATGCATTTTTATGCTGACTTACCTATTTTTACATGTGTTTCAGGTGCTAATGCGTGATGATGTTTATGCTTCACTTAGGCGGACTTAGGCCTTAGTAACTTAGAAGACAGTTATTTAAGTTATGTTTTGTTGAATTCCAAGACAATGTAAACTTTAATCTTAATAATACAAAACTTTAATTACCATGGTTGTTGAAACAATAATTTTGTCGCTCCACTCCCTGACGTTTCCGTCGCGGTTTTGTTGTTTTACGCGGTCGGGGTGTGACATAAGAGTTGGTATCAGAGCCAATGGTTATAGGGAATTAGGTTATTAGTAATGCTTTAACATAGACTATAACTTTCTAGGACCCTAACACAAGTTATCTTGTGTTTAGATCCTAAAACAATACACGTCACCTATCCTTAGGTGATTACCAAAACATGAACACAATCTTCCAAAACTATTTTTGAAACCAATCATCTATCCTTAGATGATTTCTTTTGGCTTAATGCCTTCCAAATTTTCAAAATCTAGTCAAAGTTTGAGTCTAAATAATGTGAACGCATGCAAACTGGAAGGGTGGATGCCTGTACCCTGAGTTTTCTGTCTAAGGCTAGAGTGTTCGTACAAATCCGCAGTATCGGACCAGTCACTCTTACCTGGGAACTATTGGGGTTAGTGTCCACTTATAGGCGAGCATGTCTTCGGTGATACATTATTATGACCCATTTACTTTGATTTGTCACTGTGTGTCGACTGTTTGTTACGCGGTAATGAACAAATGACCACTATCCTTTCATTTTGTTTTGTTGATATTTATGATATCTCATTTTCATCACAACATCTCACTCATTTTCTCTTATGTTTCCTCTTTTAGAATGCCTCCTCGACGTAACGTTCAGCAACCTAATGCCGAACTGGCGGCTATTATAGCACAGCAGATGACTGTTATGCTACCAAATCTCATCACTCAAATAAACCAAGCCAACAATAACAATGTTAATGCACCTGCTCCGTGCAACTTCAAAAGTTTTAACTCGGCTAAACTACTCAAGTTTAGTGGTTCTGAAGGAGCAATTGGGCTCCTACAGTGGTTTGAGAGTCTTAAGAGCACCTTTCGCCATGTTCAGTGTCCTAACAACCGTAAGGTTGAGTTCTTCGAGTGTATTCCGAAAGAGGGCTCTTACCTAGTGGAATGGGGTGATGAGAGATCGAGGTGCTGATGTTGCTTTGGGTCAAACATGGGAGGAACTTAGAGCTCTTATGATGAGAGAGTTCTACCCTCGTCACGAGCAGAGGGCACTCGAAAATGAGTTCCATGACTTGAAGCAAGACAGTGGTGAACACCGGGCTTACACAGAAAAATATGAGGAGTTAAGCTTGCTCTGTCCTACAATGGTCACGCCTTTGGATAAGGCTATTGAGAAATACATAGACGGTTTGCCAGATCCTGTTCAGGATATTGTCACTGGAAGCAACCCTACTACCGTCCGTACAGGCCATTGAGCTAGCTGCAACCCTTACTAAATCGCAAGTCAAGTAGGGTAAACTCCACAGAAAAGGGGATAAGAAGCAGAAACAGTATGATAGCACCAAAGAGCAGAAGGGTAAGAAGGCTGCTGAGTCCTCTAAGAAGTCTAGGAAGCGTAAGGCTTCCAAGAATTTCGCTATTACTTCTCAGACAAATCAGCCTGCACAACCTGCAGCCAAGATGCAGTATGTTGGGAATGCACCTCTGTGCAACAAGTGTAATAGCCACCATCAACTACAAGTGTAATGTCGCATCTGCACAAATTATGGCAAGTCTGGTCATCTTGGAAATACCTACCGTTTTGCTCCGAATCAAAATCAGGCAGCTCAAAACCAAGCAGCACAAAACCTTGCCCAGAATCCTGCACGACCTCACTATCCGCCTGGTTCATGTTTCAACTGCGGGGATCTGACCCACTACAGGAACAACTGCCCGAGGTTGGCAATTGCGATTCAAGCATAGGCCCGTGGAGGAGCTTTTAATCTGAATGCGAACAAGGCGCGCGCAGATAACGAAGTGGTGAATGGTACGTTCTTTGTTAACAACCATCCTACTTCTGTTCTATTTGATTCGGGTGCCGATAAGAGTTTTGTGTCCTTAGCTTTTGAGCCTATGCTTTCGATGACTAGAACAAAACTAGGAAAGCCCTTGACAGTAGAAGTAGCTAGTGGTGAACCTGTTGTACTTGACTCCGTTCTTCAAAATTGCCAGTTGAACCTTAACAACCATCTTTTCCCTATTGACCTCACACCGATGCAACTCGGGAACTTCGATGTAATAGTAGGAATGGATTGGTTATCCAAGTACCATGCTGAAGTGGTTTGTTTTGAGAAGTTGGTCCGTATACCGCTTTCGACTGGTGAGATCTTAGAAGTTCGAGGGGAGAAACCCGTTAAACGCATGTCTTGTACCCGAGCCCAAAAATACCTACGAAAGAACTATGTCGCCTTTTTGGCACATGTCGTAGAGAAGAAAGGCAAAGGTAAGACTGTCCAAGATATCCCTGTTGTTCGGGATTATCCTAAGGTATTCCCTGAAGAATTACCTGGTTTACCCCCTGTACGCCAAGTTGAGTTCCGTATTGATCTTGTGCATGGCGCAAATCCCATTGCTAAATCACCTTATCGTCTTGCACCGTCTGAGACGCAAGAGCTGTCTAAGCAGCTTCAAGAGCTTTCTGACAAAGGATTCATTCGTCTGAGCTTTTCACCTTGGGGCGCTCATGTCCTATTCGTGAAAAAGAAAGATGAATCATTCAGGATGTGTATCGATTATCGTGAGCTTAACAGGCGTACCATCAAGAATCGATATCCCCTACCTCGCATTGATGATCTCTTTGATTAGCTACAGGGTGCTACTTGATTTTCAAAGATTGACCTACGTTCTGGATATCATCAGCTTCGTGTACTCGAAGAGGATATTCCCAAGACAGCTTTCCGTACAAGATATGGTCATTATGAGTTTACTGTTATGCCTTTCGGTTTAACAAATACTCCTGCTGTTTTCATGGACTTGATGAATAGGGTTTGTAAGCCTTATTTGGACAAGTTCATCATCGTTTTCATTGATGACATCTTGATCTATTCTGAGACTCGAGCTGATCATGAACAACATCTTCGTCTTACAATGGAGCTCCTAAAGAAAGAACAGCTTTTCACCAAATTCTCCAAGTGTGAATTCTAGCTTAAGGAAGTTCAATTTTTGGGGCACATCGTCAATGAACAAGGTATTCATGTAGATCCCGCCAAAATCAGTGCGACTAAGGATTGGGATACACCTACTACTCCTATCGAGGTTTGTTCATTTCTTGGTCTCGCGGGTTACTACCACCGTTTCATTGAAAACTTCTCCAAGATTGTGGTTCCTCTCACTGCTTTAACTCAAAAGAATAAACCTTTTGAGTGGAGATCCAAACAAGAAGAAGTTTTCCAGACCTTGAAACAGAAACTCTGTACTGCACCTATTTTGGCCTTACCTGAGGGCAACGATGATTTTGTTGTGTACTGTGATGCATCCAAACTAGGCCTTGGCTGCATTCTTATGCAAAGAAACAAAGTAATAGCTTATGCATCAAGACAGTTGAAAGTACACAAGAAAAACTACACTACTCATGATCTTGAGTTAGGTGCAGTAGTTTTTGCTCTCAAAATCTGGAGACACTACCTTTATGGTACAAAGTGTGTAGTGTTTACTGACAACAAAAGTCTCCAGCATATCTTCAATCAGAAAGATCTAAACATGAGGCAACGACCTTGGGTTGAACTCCTAAACGACTACGATTGCGAAATTCGCTACCATCCTGGTAAGGCGAATGTCGTGGCCGACGCATTGAGTCGTAAGGAACGTGTTAAGCTTCACTGTGTTCAGGTTTGATCTGATATTCAAACCCGCATTTCTCAGGCTTAACATACTTGTAACACCTCGTAAAATCATACCCAATAAAATAAAGACACGTGTCATGTAAGGCAGACGTGTCATAAACCCGGATCAAATTAAAAGATGTGTGGTAGGATTTAAAAATGTCGACATGTTAATTGATACCTCTGAACGACTTAATTATAAATCCCAAACCATGATGTATTTTGTAAACATCTGATTTGTATAAATTTAAATCCGGTTGCCCTTAATATTAATTAACTAAAACCTCAAAGAAATGAATGTTATGAGAGTCTACGACAAATCTTGCATTCATGACCTTCCCACAAGAGTCCAAGATGGAAATGGTGCATGGCGACACATGCAAAGGCATGCAAAGTCTGTCTCTATGGTCCCCTCCTGCTAATAATGACTAAAGATTCGGAAATTCCAAAGTTGCATGGTCAAGACCTAAAAGTTTGCAAAATTTTGTCCTCTGAAGAAGGCTTACGGACCATAAAGGTCTAACCCTTACGGTCCGTAAGGGAGTGGAGCTGGGTGACAGTTTTGAAAGACGGTTACGGACCGTAAAGCTCTAAGGCTTACGGTCCGTAAGACCTGTATCTGGGCGAATTTTAGGACAGATGCCTGTTCAGCAGGTTGCACCGCCATAAGAAGGTGGTTTTCAAAAACAGGGACTTTGTAACTAGTATTGGGTAACATAGGGACACCTGGGAGCATCCCATAACATTAGTAGAGTTACATGGCATCATCCAACTCAATTGGGTTTACTATATAAGAAGAACAAGTTGCAACATTCTCACTTCCTCACTTGGAAAAATTTTTCAAGACTTCTCTGGAGCTCCTCTGATCAGCAACAAGTCTTCTTAAAGTCCCTAATCATACTTAGGACTCTTGTAAGCGTCCTTAATCCTTTTTAATTCAGTTTAGCGTAGTTAATTAGCTAAAAGTCAAACCGTCGTAATTAAGGTTTGACTTCGAGATTAATTAAAATTTGCTCAGTCAAATCTCGAATTAAAAATACCTATAAGTAGGTAATTATGTGGGTATTAAACCCTTAAAAAGGTACTCTCTGATTCCCACTCTAACTAGGTCAATTGTCGGGTCAAACTTGATATTAAAAAGTCAACAGAATGCTTATTTTCAAATTTTTGCATAATTAGCAATGTAGAAGCTATGTAACCTGTTTTATCAATAATATAACTTGGTAATTAATGTAAGAACATGTCTAAACATGTTCAACCTGACAATTTTCGATAGAGACCCGGTCCGGAACCGAAAGTCGCATAATTTGACTTTTGCTTTGACTTTTGATTCTGACCCATTATAGCATGTTTTAGAAATGCCTTAGAGCTTTATTTGGACCAGCATATATGTTAGTATAACCCTCTGTGATTATACACCTTGCTTCAATAGTTATCCGATTCATATGCATAAATGTTTGTAATCATAAAGCATTGTTTTCTGCAAAACATAACATTTGATTTAAATTTAGGTTTATTCAAAAACTTTGTTTTGTACATTTTTCCTATGGGGTTGAGTAATTACTAGTTATTCACCATACATGACATTTGTTTTCACATTGACATTATCACATAGTTTGAGTAGATACTTTCTACTTGCTATGCATTACATTTGGTTATACATGATGCATTTCACACATGACATTGAATATGGTTTACACATAAACATTTTGACATTGAACAAGACATTTTGGTTGGTTATTGATAAATGACTTATGTAACGGGGCTATGTGTTATATGATAAAAGCATGGTGGATACACCGCTGGTACTCCTATATATAAGTGCTTTTATTATATTATACATTGTTGCGTTATCTAAACCACTTTGACAAGACATGAAACATTTTATACAAAAACACAACATTGATTTACAAATTTCATATTTTATACAAATTCATTTTTACTTGGTTATTCATTTAACCATGCATTATCCTTTTATTATCATTTGATTTTCACATCGATTTTCATATGATTTTATAAAGGAAAACATTTTATAAGGTTCATGACTACATTTTTGTAAAACTCTTCTTTTAATTACAAGTCATGAATCCTGCATAAACAAAACCTATGTATCTCACAGGCATTTTTATGCTGACTTACCTATTTTTACATGTGTTTCAGGTGCTAATGCATGATGATGTTTGTGCTTCACTTAGGCGGACTTGGGCCTTAGTGACTTAAAAGACAGTTATTTAAGTTATGTTTTGTTGAATTCCAAGACAATGTAAACTTTAATCTTAATAATACAAAACTTTAATTACCATGGTTGTTGAAACAATAATTCTGTCGCCCACTCCCCGACGTTTCCGCCGCGGTTTTGTTGTTTTACGCGATCGGGGTGTGACATGCTAGGCAGAGGAAATCTACCAGGCCGAGCCTCTCACCGTGGGAGGCCCCCAGTGTTATTCGTTAGGAAGTAGGACGACAGTTTTTACACGCGTACATGGCCTATTCTGAGAGGAACTCAGAAGAACTAATGAGGAAAAAGTATTACGCATATGTTACAGGGAGATAGACAACTAACCATCAAGAATCGGTACCCCTTACCGAGAATCGATGACTTGTCGACCAACTGCAAGGTCCCAGCTACTATTCCAAAGTGGGCTTAAGGACAGGGTATCACTAGTTGAGGACACGAGAAGAAAGATGGCAGTTTCCTTTTTGCATCAACTTCAGAGAATTGGATATCAAGGACTGACATCCTTTGCCCAGGGAATTGATGACTTGTTCCACCAATTACAAGGTTCTACTCGAAGATTGACTTGAAGTCAGGATGTCCTCAACTGCGAATACAAGAAGAAAGTATCCCTAAAACGACCTTTAGGACTCGCTTTGAGCATTACGAGTTCCTTGTCATGTCGTTTAGCTTAACAAATGCATCGGCAATATTCATGGACCTCATGAATCGGGTGCGTAAGCCGTACCTGGATAAGATCATGATTATATTTATTGACTACATTCTTATGTGCTCAAGGACCAAGGAAGGTCATGAGTAACATCTACGAGATATCTTTGAAGCTTTTGAAGAAAGAATAGTTATGTGCCAGGATGTCGAAGTGCGAACTTTGGATTCGCAAGGTAAGATTCTTAGGATACGTGGTGGATAAGAATGAGATTCATGTCGACCCTGCAATCAAGAACTAAGGAGTCCCTAAGACACAACTAAGAATTTTTGGGGATTGTAGGCTGTATCAGACGACCCCTAGAAAACCTTTCAAGGACTGCTCAACCGCTAACAACCCTAACCTAGTCGATACCTATCTTGTCTTCACCTGACAGTAGCAATAAAATTGCGGTTCTTGTGACGCTTCTCAATAAGGTCTCGATTGCGCGTGATGCAACGAGACCAAGTCATCGCATACACGTCATGTTGATTAAAGGATCATGAGAAGAGACCTTGAACTAGGTGCAGTGATTGCGCGTTGAAGATTTGACGTCATTACTTGTATTGGAAAACGCTGCACGATCTTTACTGATCATGAGGGTTGCAGCACACAATTAATCAGAAGGACTTAGACATGAGATAACTAGATGGAATGAGCTACTGAATGATTACGACTGTGAGATTAAGTGTCACCTGGACAAGGCGAGCATTGTAGCAAACGCCTTGAGCCGCAAGGGTCGCGCAAAGTCTCCAAGGGCACGAGCCTTAGAGATGACCATACAGACAAACCCCGCTACTTGGTTTCACGAAGCTGAGCAAGAGATGCTCAAACCAGAGAACCTTCGAGCTGAAGCATTACGTGGAATGGAAGTGCAATTATTGCCTAAGGTAAACGGAACATTATACTTCCTAGAATGACTTTCGGTTCCGTTTTGCGACAATTTACGAACGCTTATTTTGGGGCAAGGCTCATAGGTCAAGGTGCTCGATCCATCCTAGGATCCGACAAGATGTACCAAGACTTGAAGGATTAAAATGAGTGGCCCAAGATGGAAGCTGATATAACTGTCTTACCTGTGCCGAGGTTAAGAAAGAATATAAGAAACCATCAGGGCTACTGCAACAGCCTGAGATTCCCATATGGAAGTGGAAGCGAATCTCAACGGATTTCATTACAAGCTACCAAGAACCCAAAGAGGTCACGATATGATTTGGGTGAGTATTGATCAACTCACCAAGCCTGCACATTTCCTACCAAACAGTGAGGAGGACAGCACAAGGAAATTAGCAGAGATTTACCTTAGAGAAATTGTGGCACGTTATGGGGTGCCTGTTTCTATTTTGTCCAACTGAGATGGTCGTTTTATGCCAAGGATATGGCAGATGATTCAAAAGGCGTATGAGTCACGGTTGAACCTTAGTACTGCATTTCACCCTCAGACGAACGGCCAGAGTAAACGAACAATACAGACTGTGGTGGGCATGTTACGTGCTTGTGTGATGAACCTTGATAAAAAGATGGATTACTCACTTGCCTTTAGTGGAGTTTTCCTACAATATTAGATATCACACTGCCGTTTAGGCCGCCTCGTGTGAAGCTTTATATGAACGTGAGTATCGGTCCCCCTTCATGTTGGGCGGAGACCGGAGATAAACGATTTAATGGCCCGAGTTGGTTCAGGAAATTCTCGGCAAGATTGTTCAGATACATGGGCGTATCAAGTCAACACATGGTATACAGAAAGGCTGCACCGATAAGCGGCGGAAAATGTTGGAATTTGAGATAGGAGGTATGGTTTTAATGAGAGTCTCGCCTTAGGAAGGCGTGGTACGTTTTGGAAAGAGTGGGAGGTTGGACCCACGGTATATTAGACCTTTCGAGATCCTGGAAGGGTTCAGGACCATTGCTCACAATCTAAAACTTCCAGAAGAACTTAGCAGCGTTCACGACACGTTTCACGTATCTAGCCATTAGAAGAACCTGACTCTAGGAACAATCGTTATTCCCGCAAACAAGATTCAGGATAAACTCCAATTTATTAAAGAACCTGTTAAGGTTGTGGACTGGAAGCCCACGACACGGAGAAGTCGTAATTGATTTGTTAGAGTTCGTTGGAATTCTTATCATGGCCCAGAGTTTACTTGGGAACATGAAGACCAAATTAAGCCTAAGTGACCACATTTGATTCACAACTCCCCTGTGACCGATGGCATAGCATGAATTTCGGGACGAAATTCTTTTAACGGGGGGAGAATGTGACAACTGGCACTTATCCATGCATTCCGTACAATAATTAAACAGTAATCTGTGCTTTAATAACTGTGCATGATTTAGTTTACAAGACGAATGAATTTCTGATTTTTGTTATATACATACAATGGCATTTCATGTTGCGAGACTTTTATCATTACTACATGCAACACAATATAGTTCTATTAATGCACAGAGCAGAGTTAGCACAGTTATCAGACAAACTAGAATATTGATGGGAGTTCAGTACTTAGACATACATGATGTTAAGACACAAAATAAGCCCCAGGACCAAGTGTTACACTAGTATAGTGTGTAGGAAAGTAGGGATTACAAAACTGCCTTCCTAGTGATGACATAGGTACCGGAAAGTGCCAGAAACACACTAAAACTGCAAAATTCTGCAGAAAATAAATAAATTCAGCAAAAATTCAGCTTTTAACATCTAAATATAATGCAGAAATGTGATTTAATGGTCCAGAATACTTTCCTAAGTGTCGGGAATCAAAAATGTCACAAAACACAACATTAAGCACACTAAACTGCGCAATTTAGCACTTTAACGAACAGTAACGAAATGAACAACCGGACACTACCCGAAACATCAAATTTTTACTAGAAGCACTGTGTTTATGTTATGAAGCTAGTTATGGTCACCGAACATCATGAAACACCTTATAAGCATATAACACATCAAACCCTAACTTAAACACACGAAATCTAACTAAACTTGTAACTTACCATTGAAAAGTAACTAGCTATCCCCCCCCCCCCATTAGTGGACGGTTAGATGTGGGTCCCACTTGGGGATTTTCTTGCATTATTTTATTTGATATGTAGAGAAGATATGAGACCAGAATCTTTATTTAAAGATTATGTTGGAAAGTTTTCTTATTAAACCATAAGATAAAGAATCCTGAACATTTCATCACCTTCATCACAACATACTCCTTCCCTTCCTCTTCCTTGCTCACGGCCACAAACCACACCCATATAACCTCCATTTTTCAATCCATTACACATATTCTAAGGTGACCTAAAGGTGTAAGGAGCTTGTCTAAGGTGGTTTGAAGCGTGGGAACTTGAAGGACCTCTCTCTAGTGCTTTTATCCACCTCATATGTCATCTTCATCTTCTTGAACATCAACCCTAGCCTTGTGCTAGTATTAAGACCTTCCTAATCTCATTGTACATCATATTATGTTGGTTAAAAGATGATATAAGTTGTTAAACATAAAGGGAATGAAGAAGCATAAGCATAAACATGAACATAAAGCTCTAAATCATGAAAATCAAAGATGTTTAAGTGTATGTAATATACTTGATTGTTGATTTCTTGAGTTTATGATGTTGATCATCATAAGAAGCTTGCTAGATTGTGATTAAACACATGATTTAGCAAGTATGAGGATAATTCTTGAGAAAATCATAATGATCATCCTTTATGTTAAAGATGAACTTAAAAATAAACTTGTTTTAGTGTATGATGATTTGTGATACATGTTATAAGTCTTGGAAATAAAGGATTTCAAAGATAATATTTTCAAGAGAACAAAGTTATTTACAAGATTTACAAAGATCATGATTTTTAAAGAAACTAAACATATTTTTAGTGATAAATCAAGTATTGAAACATGTTATTAACAAGAGAAATACAAAAGAATTGTTTTTGGAAAAATCATCTTATAAGTTGTAAAGGACTAGATTTTGCAAAAATGTGACTATTAAACAAATAACCATGGTTTAGAGGGTAACTTAACCGACTAAATAACATACTAAGTTACTACAACTTTTTACAAAATTTCAAGTTCATGTCAAAGTGTAAATTGCATATTTAAGGCATATGGTAAGTCTTGAATGATTTGTTGATGATTGAGGATGATTTATAAAAGAAAATGATATGCTTTGAAAGAATGGAAACCTCAATTTTAAGGGGAAACCTCCATTTTAAGGGGAAACTAGGGCAAAAATTTTCTAAAAATATAACACTTAGAAAATTTATTTTTAAACAAATAATTACAAGTATATTTTAAACCATGAAATTTTATAGAAAGTTTGCTATAATTTTTGTCACAAGATTATAAGTATTGGAGGTTGGTTTTTGTAAATAAAGGTGACTAAATATGTATTTAGCAAATATATATTTAGATGTTACCCTGTGTGTGATTATTTGTATATTATGTGTATTGGTTATATTAGTTTAGGGCTTGAAATAATGTAACTCACCAAAATACCACGAAATTACAATTCAAAATACTACCAAAATTCCAAGAAATAAATACATAATTTATACCCAAAATATTGGTGAAACCGAACAAGGAATATAACTTACATAAATATTCCGGAATTAAAGTCATAAATATATTTTGGTAACGGTATTTTGGAAACCAAGAGAACAAAAACATGATTTTCGTGAGTATTATAAAATAAATCATATTTTTGACAAGGAGAAATCATATTATTTTTGGTGAAGAAAACATATATATTTTCTTGGAATTATTAGAAGATATATTATTTTTGGGAGAAAATATATATTTTCTTAAATAGACATGAAATACATTATTTTTGGGGTGAAAAATGGATCTATAAATACTTTCTAAGTTAGACTTGAAAATATATTATTTTTGAGACTTATATGAAAAGTATAAATATTTTTGCCAAGGAAAAATTACAAATAATTTTTCTATGTAACATTTCTTAAAATATATATTTTGGGAAAATATATTGATGTATTTTTATTAGAAATATTATTCCGGAAAAGTTAATACAAAAATTAAGTATGAGATACTTAATAAACACAATAAAAATACGTACTCTCGTACGTATAATTATTCACCGGAATACGCCACCGATACTTGGCAAGAATATATAAGGATAAGAATACGAATACAAATACACCCATCCTAGGGGAGTTATACAAGTACAAATACATAAACTTGACAAGTTAAAAGGTATTATTTTAACTAATATTCCAAATTCATAAATGTAATTTAAGTTAAAATATTTATTATTTTAACAAATAATTATATAACTTGGAATAATATTAAGGACACAAAGAAATATAACTCAAAGACACTAATTAATACTAAGTCAAGGCACGACCCGCTCGTCTAATAGACCGTAGTACGTTGTAGGTAGTCGTGCACACTAGTAGCAGCTTGAGTTACGTCGGATTGAAGAACGCAAAATCGTGAGTTCATGTCCCCCTTTTCTCTTAACTGTTTTCGGATTTATAACCCTTGGGGGTGGAATACATGTTGCATATGTTTAAATGGTATGATTTGGCTATGAAATGAATTATAGATCATGTGAGCATAGATTGAAATTGAAATGCCATTAACTCTCATAATAAATATGGACGAAGGTTAGATCTAACGGGTACGGCCGAGCCCCACTCATGGTCCTTATGTGACCACTTGAGTGCTTTGGTGTCCCAATCGAGGTAATTCGGCAACGGTCAAGGGCATGGTTGTAAAACAAGGTTTCCAAGTCCGAGTACTCTCCAAGTAATCGCTCCAAGGTAGGCTGCCGATGCGATTTTCTTCAACTCCGACTAATTACTCGGAATCGATCAAACGCGGTCAACCTTAGCCAAAATCGGATCTAGTAGGTAAACTCAGACCGAGTTTGACTTTAAAATAAATAAAATATACTTTATATGCCTATCGTATTAAAGAATGAATATTATTTCACGTATTTTGTTATAATTATTAGTAAACTTATATTATTTAACATACATTTAATTTCTGAAAACTAATTTCTTTATAATTTACCATGTCCGAGTACTCCCCGAGTACTCTCCGCCAAGACCGAGTACTCTCAACTCCCCACTCGACCGACTAGAGAGCGCCTAGCGACTTTTGCAACCATGGTCAAGGGTAATTTGACACAGTCGAGGGAAATCGGCGAGGGTATAAGCCTACTCATATTGAGTGCTCCCTATGCCTTCACCTACATTAATGTCCTTGCAAAACATTAATTTGATCTGTTCATAGATGCTTTTCATACCTGTTTTCAAAGGAGTCTCTCAAATGTTTACAAACTTATCAGTACTCATACAAAACGCATGAACTCGCTCAACTTTTGTTGATGTTTTCCAAAATTACATGTATTTCAGGTAACAAGTTGGATCTTGGGCGCTGTTGTTGTTGTTTGTAGAAGTAAATTCCAAGTTTAGATGTCATCCACTTTTGTTGATTTGTAACTTAGTCGAAGGTTGTGTTGTTTGAAACTTAAATAACTGGTGTTTGTATTACTTTAAACTTAATGAATGGATTAACATTGTTTTGATCATATAGTTGTTTATTATGATTGAATGCAATGGTATTGAACAAGTCACACATCATACGCTTCCGCAAAAGTCAGGGTGTGACAGTTTGGTATCAGAGCTTCGATTGTAATGAACTAGGATTCCTTCTCGAGTCTAGACTACAATCACTAGGACTCTCTCACGAAAACATTTTCACAAAAAGGGTTTTCATTGCATTCACGAAAGCGCCAAGATCCATGAGTCAAACATTTTTCAAAGAAAAGAAAAGACAAGGTAAGGGCATTAGTAGGGAGGAGAATACCCCAAATTAAAGTGCCAATTAAGGCATAGTCTACGTGAGGTAGACTTGCCAAGGACAAAATGACCCCCCCCCCCCGAAAGAAAAAACGAGAGTTATATGCGACATGATGCGTTTATTTGCCTGTTTATACTAAGTAACGTATTTCTATACTATATTATAAAACATTTCTTAAGGGCTTCTTAAAAATTAAGAGGTATAAGTTTAAATGCTTCTTATACAACACCTAATGAATACATTAATTATTTTTTAAGGGTAAATTTGTCTTTAAACTTCCTTTGTTCCAACGATCCATCTTATGAAATGTTTTATAATATAGTATAGATGTAGGGAATTAAATCATGCAGTTCATTCATGTTACGTTAAAAAATTTGACCTTCCCATCAATTAATTCACACTACGTCAAAAAAGGCTTATGGTCACACAAAAAAAGTGTGACCATACACCTTTCGTCACACTTTTTTTTTCCAGCTCAAGTGTGACCAAAGGTCGAGTCATCGTAAGTATCATACAGTCACATTCACGTTTAGTGGCTATAGCAACTTAAAAGTGTGACTAAAGGGTACCACTATTTCTTGCTAGAATCAAGCATTATGTGCAATAAGTGTGGCTAAAGGGTTGCAACAGCCACATGAATTTATTGTAAGCGTGGTGGTTTCTATTATATAGTCACATAAAAGTTTGTTTTAGCCACATCAATTTAAAAAAAATGTGGCAAAAAGTGTTGTTGTAATAAGCATTCCATCCATTAAGTGTGACTAAATGGTAGCAACAACCACATGAACTCACTGTAAGTGTGGTTGCTTTATTATTTAGTCACATAAGTTTACTATAAATGTGGCTAAAAACTATTTCTAGACACACAAAACAACATTGTACTTTTAAATGTGACTATTGTTTAACCTTTGGTCACACATTCATTTTTTTAACGTGACGTTTGCTATCATTCCGTCTCACAAAAAAAGTGACCATAGTGTGGTGTGGCTGATGTTTATGTATAGCCACATGAAGTTTTGTGTTTTTAAGTGTGGCTAATGGCTAACATTTGGTCACATATATTTTTCTTTTCTCATGACGTTTGCTATCATCCCGTCACATAAAAAAAACAAAGTAATGATAATGTGGCTAATGATTATGTAAAGCCACATGAAACTTTATAATTTTAAGTGTGACTATTATCTAATCTTTGGTCACACATATTCATTTTGCCCATTACGTATGCTATTATTCTGTCACATAGAAAAGACAATAAGGATGGTGTGGCTAAAAGATATGTAAAGCCACATGAATTTATTTTTTATTTTTAAGTGTGGCTATTATATAACATTTAGTCACACATAACTTTTTTTCCCATGACGTTTGGGATCATTTAGTCACACAAACAAGAAAGAAAGTGATTATGGTGTGGCTAATGGTTATATAGAACCACACAAAATTTTGTAATATTAAGTGTGGCTGTCGTCTCATCTTCAGTCACTCGTAACTTTTTTCCCATGACGTTTACTATCGTTTCGTCACACAAAAAAAAAAAACAAAGTGATAATAGCATGGCTAATAGTTATGTAAAGCCACATGATTTTGTAATTTTAAGTGTGACTATTATTTAATCTTTGGTCACACATATTTATTATGGTTCTATGTAGCCATTTTCATGTAATTATTTATTTTATTTTCAATTTTTTGTAAAACAAAAGCTGAAGTAAACATGAGATAATCTAGAAACATATGATATTAACAATAATAACCTAAAATCCATACATAAGTTTTCAATTTAAATACTAACTAAAGACAAACTTCTAATCAAAACCTATCTATAAAAGTTTCAAAGGGAAACAAATGTACACAAAAAACTAAGAGTTATTTCTAGATTGTTTTCTTCGAGCCCATATACTCACTGCTTGAATACGAGAAGCAGTCCATATACTCACTGCTTAGCATTACTGCCTTTGCTTCTTCACACTTCTTTTTCTCTTCTTCCTTATGTGCAGCAGCCATTTCCCTTTGCCTCTTCAGCTCACTAATTATAAAATATGATCCATTTGAGCAAGCAAATATAAGTTCAGCTCAGTAGTAATTAAACATGATCCATTTGAGGATGCTAATATAAGAACAAGTGTATGAAGTTGGATAAATAACTTACTCTAGTCTAGCCCTTGCCTTAATCACAGGGCCCTTGCCAAGTTGAAAGGTGAAAATTGTATTGTCCTCATGTGTAGTGTCAAAAACTTCACCTGTTTCAGCCAAACTCCCTTCATAATGCACTGTCCAACAGTCCACACACCACATGAAATCCCATGTTCACAATCAGCGTCTATTAATATTGTTATATATGTATGTGTGTGTGATACAAATAAACACATGACAGTGTTGTATCTCCAGTCAAATTAATTGCTTCAGCCATATCACCTAAATGTTCATTGGCCTGAACATAAAACATCAACATGATCATCAAATCAGAACCAAATTCTTAATGATGCATTACCCAACCCACTTGCCCATTCCAACTAGTACCAAATTATATCACGAGTTTTGGGACTTCCTTCACAACTGGAAGAAGGAATATATCACTAGAAATTCATAATCATAAACAACTGATATAAATTTAATCTCGAAGATTAAAAGTCAACTAATCAACCTTCCTCATTCACATGAACTTATCAGTTACGAGGAAACTATTCGACTTTGTTAAATTAGGTCATCATAATAGATATTAGCAAGATTATTAAACAACCTTCTAAAATTATCAAACAATTTTTTGACAGCTTACTGTTAAATATTAAACATGTTTGAACAGGTTACGGTGAAGAATCATAACACAATGAATATTTAGACCAGAAATAATATTTTAATTGTCAGACTCTACGTAGCATTTCATCAAATAGGTTGCGCGCAAAACACCAAAAAAACTACGAATTTGAGAGTGCAAAGAACAATAACTATCAAAATCCCTAATGAAGCTCAAGCAATAAATACATTAAATCATATTCAACATGCAATGTGAAGACTGAATTGGAACTTACCTGCGCAGGTGTGATGGTAGTCACTCGAAGTGGTGGTGACTGGCAGCTTTAGCGATAGCGAGTGTAATCGAATCACCTTGGAGAAACATCCACAACTCACCTACCGAAACTGAATTCATTAAAAGTTTATTACAATTAGAAGGTTTTTCCGCGTTTCACGGCGGACTTTCAGTTATTATTGGTTATACAGACATTTGGTATAGTAATTAAGAGGTTTTACATTGATGGAACACTATGAAACTGTATACCGATATCACTACTGATGTTCAAATGGTATAAGTTTGATTCGTCACAGTATAGGATTTTGTACTAATTACATGTACCGATACTAATGTTCGATTCGACACAGTACCATAGCGATACAATGCCAATTTATCGGAAATGGAAGCCATAAAAGTGAATATAGGTACTGATTCTGATGTTTTCCGGTCCGATACGTTATCCGTTTTTTCAATTTATAGCGCAATGTTGGATGTGGGTAGTAAGCTATAAATAGATTGGTGCAGCACTAAGTTTATTAATCCAAAGTTAGAAATAAACTACCTTAATCAAATGAATTTATCATTTTAATTTCACAAAAGAAATTACAGTTCTTCATTGCTAACGAAATGTTTTAGCTTTGGATTTTTCTATACTAGGGCAAACACATGGCCGCAAAAATAATGTCATAAATTAACCTAATCATAATATTAATATAGTAATTTGGTGATGTTAAAAAAAAATTATCTTCAAAAGTTGCTGCTACTCCCTACAGATCATGTCCTTTTTGTCTTCTGATTCAAAACCCCAAAATCAACTAAGTTTATCACAAAACCCAAGCTACTATTTCTCTCTACATCTAAATCTAACTCGGAAACAATAAATTCTTTATCATCCCCATCGGACCTTCAACACCATGTCACGACTCCTGGCCGGACATCTGTGCAACGGCTTGTCAGAATATTACCAGAAAATGCCACCGGTTGTTCGAAATCACCCCAGCAGCCGAGTATCATTGTCTAACGTATCAACCACCACCGCCATGTTATAAGGAAACACCGTCGGTCACCACTGCCAACAAATACAAAAGCAACCAGATCTCACCTCCTTCACCAGAATAGCTCCAGTTCGCCGAAAATCTGCACCTGCAGTTGGCAATCGAATTCATGGACATTCTCCCTCGTCGCCTACCTTCAGTTCCATCTCAACCCAACGTTACCAGTGGCGGTGCTGGCGGTGACTGTGGTGGTGGTTGGGTTGAAGCATCGGCAGAACATTGTCGTCAAGGATGATGGGAACGATGTGGTGGTGATGATATGAGCAGGTCCTATGACGAACAGCATAGATCGAACCAAAGGCAAAAAAAAGGAAAAGGAAAATAAAAAAACTCGCTAACGCCGTTACCATTAAAAGACTATTGCTCGGTTATGTTATGAACTAACAATAATAATAATAATAATTTCATCACCCAAATATGATACAAACTAACCTGTTCGGTAATTCGAACCCAAAATAGATGCATACCCAAGCATGAGTCTATGAAATGAATTGCCCCGGCCTCCCCTTTTATATAGTCACCCACCAGTAAAATGGATGTCCAAGATCTGTTCAGTTTAATAACAACAAACTTTTCTTTAAAACATCATATTCTAAATTATGCAAACTTAAGAGCTAAGACTAGTATCAGGAAGAAACTTCAACATCCTTCCATCGTATTATTATGACATGAAAAAACAATAATTTTAATAATTAAAAAACCCATTTGCACAAAACAGGACCTCAAAAATCATATTCACTGCCCTATTATTGTTATCTAATAGTAAAAGCTACCAAATCAATATATTTATACCATCAAAAACAAATACTCCTCAGAAACAAATCTTCTAAAACATGAAACCCTAAACATAATGAAACAGTTGCGGATAAACCAGAACTAACCTGGATCTTCATGGCTTTCTTGTTGGCTTCTTGTTGACTACCTGTACACAAATCAATCAATTAGAAGGGTGAAATCAGAACGAATTAGAAAGAGAAAGAAGAATTAGGGTTCTACGCATTTCCTTTGGAAGAAGCTTAAGCTTGTCCAAATTCCTCTCATGGGCCGTCTTCAACTTCTGCGCATTTTAATCCACCATCGCTTCTACTGAATATCTATGGCCGGGAACCCTAAATAGATTTAAAAAAAAAAAAAAAAAAACTCATTTTGGCAAAAACTAACTGGTCACGGGTCGAGTTTCGGATGGTGGTTCATGTCGGAGCTCTAAGACATATACTTGCTTTGTTATTCTGGACCTGGAGCTAGGGTTTTGAGTTAGATGGGTGTGTGAAAAGATTGAGTGAATCTAATTGAGAGGAAATCGATGTAGGGAAGAAAATGGAAGGCGATGAATACAAGCAAAAAAATTTAGGGGGAGTTTGAAATTGGAAGAGGAATTGGGTTGGGAGGGAATTTTTTAGGTGTGAAAATGTTTAAAAAGGGAATCCACTTTTTAAATTTTTAAATAAACAAGTGGGTTTTTTAAATCTTGTCACCCAAGGGTATTTTAGTGTTTTTACCCATTTATTTCAAGAGTCAACCCTAAAATATTTTGTTTTATTCTTTTAAATAGTATTAAATAAATAGGTAAAAAGACTAAAATACCCTTGGGTGACAAGATTTAACAAGAAAATCTAACAGGGTTAAGCCTAAAGGACAAAGCATACAACAAAATTCCTTGTAAAGGGCAAAACTTGTCAAAATTCATTAAAGGACATCGCCTGATAAGTGGTATTAAGATAAAGGACAAAACTTGTAATTTTTCCTAACAAAAAAATATAATTAGAGACTCAAACTTCCCAAAAAAAAAGTTAACTGTAAATAACAAAAAGAAAATACAAGGCAAAATAAAGTTAAACGGATTAAATACATATATCATGAAAACTATTGACGGATTGTTAAGACCTAATTGGGTCCATTGAAAAATACATGGTCTACTATTGGCTATCGTGATCCATTAACGCCCAATATGGTCAATTAAGACATGTATGATCTACTATTGTTCATCATGATCCATTAAGACCCAATATAGTTCGTGAAGACAACAATAATCTACTATTGGCTATTATGATCCATTAAAGCCCAATATAGTCCATTAAGACAACAGTGATCAACTATTGTCCATTGTGAACCATTAAGGCCTAATATGGTCATTTAAGACATGTATGATCTACTATTGTTCATTGTAATCTATTAAGGCCCAATATAGTCCGTTAAGACAACAATGATCTACTATTGTCCATTGTGATCCATTAAGGCTAGATAAGGTCCATTAAAACATTTATGATCTACTATAATCCACTTTGATCCATTAAGGCCCAATATAGTTCGTTAAGACAACAATGATCTACTATTGTTCATTGTGATATATTAAGGCCCAATATAGTCCGTTAAGACAACATTGATCCACTATTGTCCATTATGATCCATTAAGACCCAATATAGTCAATTAAAACATGTATGATCTACTTTTGTCCATTATGATTCATTAAAGCCCGATATAGTCCGTTAAGACACCAATGATCTACTATTGTACATTGCGATCCATTGAGGCCGAGCTAAGCTTATATAAGTTTATTTACGAGCCGAGTTCGAACAGAAAAATAAGCTTGTTTGGTAAAAGAGCCCGAGCCCAAGCTTCACTTATCGAGCTCGCAGGCGTAATTTTTTTTATTTATATTATTTTTATTTAGTATATTAATTATTAATTAATAGATAATAAATAGGGGCCTAAAGAAGCCCATAGGCTCGAGAGTTACTCATGATCGGCTCGGTTAAAAGCTCGAACGAGCCAAGCTCGAGCTTTGGGTTTTACTCGTGAGCTGAGCTCGAGCTCAAAGAAGTAGGCTCGAACCAAGCCAAGCTCGAGCTTCATAAAAACATAACGAGCCGAGCTCGAGCTCGGGCTCGGCTTGTTTACACCCCTAATAATAAAAGAGCCGAGCTCGAGCTCATGCTCGGCTCGTTTGCACCCCTAATATTATTTATGGCCTAATATGGTTCATTGAGACTTGTAAGATCTATTATCGTCCATTGTGATCCATTAAGGCCCAATATGGTGAATTAAGACCTCTATGACCTACTACTATTGTTCCTTGTGATCTATTAAGACCCAATATGGTTCATTAAGATATATATGATCTACTATCATCCGATGTGATCCGTTAAGGCCCAATTTGGTCTATTAACCAAACCGTTAGTAACGGTTTTGATTGTTGAAAACTGAAAATGAACCGTTAAAAGATGAAACCGAACCAAACCGAACAGTTGCGGTTTGATTTCAGGATTTATTTCTCATGGTGTAGTTAATTTGTTGACACTTGTTCATATTAAATAAACAAATCTTAGTGTACAAACAAATATGCATATACCAAAAATTATTGTTTGTCGATACATTCATTCGTTGACACTTAGGTGGTGTTTGTTTTTTGGCCAGAAGCACTTCTGGCCACTTATGTCTGCGTCGCGCAGACGCGCGCAGACGTTTCATGTCTGCAGCTTGTTTGTTTTCTCGCAGACCTTTCATTAAAAAAGGTCTGCGAGACCTCTTCTTGGCACAGACATGGACCCAAGTCTTCTTGGCACAGAGGTTTACCTCTTCTGGCACAGACCATCCCCGCCACCACCTCATCCCCGCCACCACCTCATCTCCGCCACCACCTCATCTCCGCCACCACCCCCACCATCAAAATCGCCGTCATCAAACATCATCGTCATCATCTTCATCGACCAGAAACCCCCAAATCGTCATCATCTTCATCGACCAGAAACCCCCAATCTCTCCTCGTACTCTCTCTCTCTGGATCTCTCTCTCTCCCTCTCTGAAGATGGTGAAATTAGGGTTTCGGAACCCCCAAATCGTCATCATCTGCATCGATCAGAAACCCCCAAACCCCCAAATCGAAACCCTAATTTCTTGGTGACGGCGGCTGAAGTGGTGCGGTGGTGGTGGTTGAACGACGAACTGACGAAGGCGGTGGTGGTGGTTGAACGACGAAGATGATGGCGGTGGTGTCACGGCGGAGGTGGTGCGGTGGTGGTGGTGGTGCTATGGGCGGTGGTAGTCGGCAGATTGTAGAGAGAGAGTAGAGAGAGAGAGTTGAGGTCAGATGTGTGTGTGTTGTGTGTGTGTGAAAAGTGGTTTTGTAGAAGGAAAAAAAAAAACAAACCCTCTTCTCCTTGCAGACTGCAGACATTTGGTCCACCTCTTCTTCTGCAGATGCCTGCAGATGTGGTCCGCAGACTGCAGACCTTTTCCCGCAGAAAAAACAAACAGCACCTTAAAATGCGGTTTGTCACATAGAAATAAAAGTTGGCGCATTCGACCATTCTCCGCGAAAGCCATTCATGTCCGCAACCGAGTATTCCTCTACTCTTCCCCTAATCTGAAAGAATTACACAAGAACAAAAATTATACACATTTTAGAAACACCAAAAGATACTTGGGGAACTTATATACAGTTTATTAACGAGTGGAAGATTTGTACGAATTATTAGAAAATGTTATAATACGAGAATGAAAATGTATTTTTTTTCTTATGTTCAAGTGCAGTGGTGAATTCAATTATTTGAGTAACTCAATGACTAGGGGTGTATTGAACTTGAATATGGCATTATAACTAATAAATTGAATGTAGTCACATGATAACTCCAATGCAATCTTTTAACATACCATCTATATCTATAAACAAAATCAGATGTATATGGTAAAGAATCCATATAGTTGGAATAACATTGCTATATCAATTTATAAGATCAGATATTAGATGTTAACCCTAGAATGATGTGTGCTTACTGCTTAGAATGCATAAAGGAGACAAAGAGCAAGGGAAAAGAACACTTACTCCTAAGTGCAAACGAGCCGAGCCCGAGCTCGACCACGCTCGAGCTCGTTTAACATATGAAAGCTCGAGCTCGGCTCGAAGGTAATTTTTCAAGCTCGAGCTTGTCTCGGGCTCGACTCGTTTAGTATTTATTAATTAAGTTATATTAATTATAATTATTATTAAACATATAATTTAGTTATTTTTTATATTTATATAAATGGTAATTAATATTATATAAATATATGTTTAATATATTAATAAAAATATATAAACAGAAAGCTCGTTTAGGCTCGCGGGCCGGCTCGAGCTCGATAAGCGAAGCTCGGGCTTGTTTACTAAATGAGCTTGTTTTTAGACTCGGGCTCGAGCTCAAGCTCGGCTCGTTCAAGCTTTTTTTTTCAAGCCAAGCTCGAGTAGCTATGCTCGTTTGCACCCATACTCCTAAACATTATAGCGAGGTAAATGGTTTTTCTTTTACCAGTTGGTAGCAATATTCTTGCCTGTTCAATAAAACATATAATATAATTAGAAAGTAAACCCTGGAGAGCCAGAGATGTTAGAAAAAACGACATACAAGATGAAAAAGAAATACTTATACAGATACAAATGATGTCTAAGAGCTGAACGCCCATGATGCATTCAAGAATTTCAAGTAATCAGTTTTTAACCAAGAAAAAATGTCAACAGAAACTATCAGTCATAGAATGTAAATGTGGTGATATGAGGGTAGGCAACGGGTCAATATGGGCTCGGATCAAAATGTCAACAGAAAACTATCAGTCATAGAATGTAAATGTTGGGTTGGGCCGCCAACACTTTTTTGCCATTTTATCCATTTGGCCAGTTTGATTGTTAACTATATTTTATATCTTATAGTCTAAACCATTTGACCTGACATAACTTAAATGCAACCCATTTGACCTGTTATAACTCAACAAGGGAGTGATGAAGCTACATGGATAACAACCAATAAAGCAGGATAATGGTTATACCAAGATGTTTCTTCACCATCTTTTGTCGATAAAAAAAATTCTTGTATCCAATCCCAACCGAGCTCCAAATTAAGGCCATTGCTTCAGCTGTAGATGCTATATGAACTCCAGCTCCACAACACCCCTTTATCACATATACCTTCTCACCTAATGCTATCGAAAAGAGAAAGCGCAAAAATAATCAATATTGGTCATGAAAGTTATCGTAAATTGTTATAAGATTTAGAAATGAAGGTAAAAAAAGTGCTTATTACCTGAAAGAACTGAACCAGCATGCTCAAGAGCTGCATCTGCACATGATCCCATAATCTGATATGTATGTACAAATCAGTGATTATTGCCCAAAAGGCTTAGATGTTACAAAGCAGTTATTGTTAATGATATAAATTTAAATGTGAGATAGATTCAGTAAAAAACCAACTTACGCACCGTCAGAGAACCTTCAGAGGCCCTTTTGACACCACAAAACAAAGGAGAATCAATCAACTTCAAGCCTTTGTTCTCATCTACAATTTATAGCGAAATACCAAAATGTGTAAAAATAAAAAGAGGCTTGAAAGCATGACATAATCTTAAAATTTTACCTCAATACAAGGAGCGAAATAACAAGTGTGAAAGTCATATATAATTATTTCATATGTATTGATGACGGACCGAAACTTACAATAGGACTTAGGAGAAACGATCAAATGATGAATTCTGTAACTGTGACTCAGATTCATCTTGTGATTAGCTTATGTCATTTACTGTTCGATTTTCCACATACCATCCATATAATATAATCTGTCGCAAAAAAATAACTTTATAAACGTGAAGTCAGATTTGCCACATACCATCCGTATAATCTGTTGCTACTTCTAGAAGCGACAAATGGCTGATTGACCAGAAAAACTTTGGTCCAAACACATCCAACTTTATCATTGACTACTAGAAACCTCTCATGTAACCTCAAATACAATTCTCTATTTATACATATAAAATGCTAAAATCTATATATTATGTGTGGTTATGCAAACATAACCTTAACAAAGTTTCTAGCAGAATGCTAGTTCTGAACTCCTGATTCGTAATCCCCAATAAACATAATATAATTAACCATACCAACATACCTCCAGTAACAGAGTCCCATCATACGTATCAAAATCTGAATCAGCCTCCCTTGGTACTGCCAGTAGCAATTATATGAACATCATGTGCCAGCGTAAAACACGTAATCCTCGAATCATGAGCCAAAATAAACTTGTTTTTTTCAAACCGTAATGCTCAACCCGAACATGTCTTGATCTAAACAAAATTGCAGTCCTGAATGTATAAACAAACATATATATCCAAAATATCTGAACAATTAACGATAATTTCTGAACACAATTCCAAATAAGTACATTTTCCGAACACAATTCCAAAACAAAAAACTTACAAGACATCAGATATAATAGTCCAACACTGCACATGAACAGGAAAACATTCCGGTTATTCGCCTCATCGACAAGGTCCCGGAGCGTCACCTGTTGCCTGCCGGTTCTCATTTTCACACTTCCGATCAATCAATTTTCACGGCTATACATCCATTTAACAAAATTCGTAAAAATCGTTAGTTAGTTCTGGAACCTTTCTGCAACCGTATCAGCAACGGAAACAATCAATTATCGCAAATTGAGGTGCACAACAGAGTATTAAGGGTTTCTTTTTGCTGAACGAAAACAGTTGAAATCAAAATCAAGTTGAATGAAATTGAGGTTTTATGCCATTTGATTAATTAGGGTTTTGGAGTATGCCGTCGTTGAGCTTGATTTGAAAAAAAAGGGTGCACAAATAGCAAAGTGAGTGTTTAGGTTTTTGTTGAGAAGATGAGTCCATTCGATCGGAGTTTGGGTTTTCTACGGGAATGAGGTTTATCAGAGTGTGGCTTTTGATCGTCTATGGAGTGGGAGAGGAGTTAGGGTTTTTTGACTTCTGAATCTTGGAGCGGGAGTGGGAGGGAATGAGGTTGGTGATGGAATAAATGTGGAGGGGATAAAGAGTGAAAAGCTATCGATGGTCACATAAATTTATTAAAGAGTTAAATGCCATTTTAGTCCATGTGGTTTGGGTCATTTTGCCAGTTTAGTCCAAATGTTTCATTTTTAACCTGTGGGTCCAAAAATGTTTCACAGTTGCCATTTTAGTCCACTGGGTTAAATTCATCCATTTTTTCTGTTAACCAGAAGGCCATTTCGGTCATTTTATATGGTTGAATTGCCCTTTTAGTTAACAGAATTACATACAAAATGACTAAATTGGCCTTCTCGTTAACAGAAAAAATGGATGAAGTTAACCAAGTGGACTAAAATGGCAACTGTGAAACCTTTTTGGACCCACAGGTTAAAAATGAAACCTTTGGACTAAACTGGTAAAATGGCCCAAACCACAGGGACTAAAATGGCATTTAACTCTTTATTAAAAGGGAAAATTACGGCAGTAGCCGTTTGACCAGGCCATTTACCAAAATAGCCATTTGACCAGGCTTTATGCCCCTACACAGCCGAGTGAACTCTCATTTTTATGCACCTTCAATCCAGCCACAACCAAGCGGACACGTGTCAGCCCATCCAAGTGAACTCTCATTTTTAACGAAGTACAAGCCGAGCCGCTACAAGTACAAGCCGAGCCGCTTCGCGCCCCTGCCCCACAAGCTAGTCGAGCCGCTACAAGTACAAGCCATGACCTTTCAAGGCCAAGCCGAGCCGTTTCAAAACTCTTTTTAAATTTCAGTAGTATTTTTTAAAAAAATATCAAAAAAATATGTCAAATTGGTTTTTGAAGTATAGGTGGGACAAATTTTTTCAATGTTGTATTTTTTAAGAAAATGACGTTTTTCTTAGCTTTAAAAAACCGAATCCCATACAGAAGGAGTTCTCTACTCTGTGTTCTCTCCTTTTCTATGGAACCTCTCGGTTTTATGCCAATTTTTTCATCGGGTGGGTTACCTCTCGGTTTTATGACGTTTTACTTAGCTTTAAAATCTCAAACTCATTATATTTGTAGTGGGTTAGGATCAAAGAAAAGCTTTTGTATTTAACAACTTTTATATATGATAAATTTTATATTTTATGTACATTGCAATAGACACTAAATAAGACAAGACTTTATTTATTAAGATACAATAGCAAACAAACGGACAAGCATTTATATAAACGTACGATTAAACTAAAAATCTAAGAAATAAAAAAACACATGTAAAGGCTTGGGCATGTGATGATTGATAACTTTTGGCCACATATAAAACTTATAAATGACTTAATAAACAATATCTTTGGTCACTGAAATTCATAAGTGACTATATATATTATTTTTTAGCCACATTATTAAAAATCTGTTGTGACGGTTAGTAATATTTTGACACAATTTTTTACTGTGGCTAGTGATTGTCACATTTTTTTTTTTTTGAAGTGTGACTAAAGGTTTTAAAAGATGTGTTTTCGTCACATGAATTAAAAAATCAAACAAATACCGTGACAGTAGATCACATTTGGCCACATTTTTCAAGTTGTGGCTAAACTGGCTAGTAAATGTCACATTTTTTTCAAAAAGTGTGGCTAAAGGATTCGAGTTGCTATACAATGGTCACATTAATAATAAAATGTGTGGCTGAAAATGTCTTAAAATATTATAAATGACCTTTAGCCATACATTTATTCAAATGTGTGGCAGAACGGTTTTGAGAAAAGTGTGGCCGTAGGCCATTTTTGACGTAGTGTCAGCCTCTTCATTTACGTTAAAAATTTTCAGCTTCCCATCATTTAATGATTAATTGATTCAGCCTCTTCGTTTGTTCATTAAATCATGCAATGGGATAGTATAGATTACTATCCTCCCCCAATCATAAACAACCTTCCACGATTCATCTACATCCTCGTCGGAGCTCGAAGCCGTCACCGAAGCCAACCGGAGACATTGACGGCAGCATTCGAAGCTCATCGTACGACCCTTTTCCTCCCGTCTCGAACACACCTACTGAACGAAACAAGGACCGGAGACTTCAAAAGCGTCGCCGGAGATCGGAGAAACTCCCCGGAGCAAGTCGAGGGCCTTACACCATTCGGTATACGTCTTATTTACTTATTGCCAAACGCTTATGAAATTTAAAAGACAAGGGAAAGGCCATCAAGTTAATTTGATACAAAATAATCTAAGTATCCAACACAGACTGATCATCGTATGTGTTTCATTTTTCAAACTCTATGGCTATATCTAAGACTTTTAGTTGTACGATTCAGGGTTGTTGCTTCAGCTCGTCAGTTAGCGAAAGCATTGGAAGTTCCACTGGTAAACGATTCAGGTAATAAATACTCTTCTTTATTTATGGTCAAATTATTAAGAGAAGATTGTCGCAATTCATGAAGCGGAAACGACATAATTGTCTAAGATATTAACCATTCACTAGAATATGACTCAAGGGGACAAAAAGCAGTTAGTTTGGTTCTGGTTCTTATTTGAACCTAATATATAGTAATAACAGTTGTTTCTTTAAACTTTTAAAGAAACATAACAGCCAAAAAAAACTAATTACCTGAGAGCGAAAGGCACATTGATCATGACCGAAGGAGGGTAGCGAAGCCAAGGTAGCTAGCGAAACCTCAATGGTAAATACAAAAACGGAAAAAGAGCGATTTTGAGTTTTTATGGTTTTACCTTTTTGACCCTTACTGTTACATGTACATGGTAACGGGCGAAAACTGTTCTACTACTGCTACTACTACCCAATTCATCTTTTTGAACATGTTGCTTAGATTGAACCATTACATTACAGACGGGTTGTCCTTTTCTTCTTTGACCCCCTAGCAAATTAATAACAAAGTCATGGGTTGTCCTTTTCTTCTTTGACCCCCTAGCAAATTAATAACAAAGTCATGACTGCACTTGATGTCAATCCATATCCTAATCGACTATGATACTGTGTCATATTTTTGGGGTGGATATAATGATGTAATCATGCCATATGCCCATTGTGGGATTTAAACTTAAAATATGCTTCTTAGCAATTCCAGTGTGTCAAGTAGTTTATGGTTATGATTATTATCTTTATTATTTGATCACATATCTGTAAGGTTGAAATTACCAAAGAAGAGAATAACATTATGTAATAATAAAAAGGTGCAAGCATGCAACTACAACAGTTTTTTAGTGGGTTTAACATCCAGTTTTTTTTAATTTCATATTCACTTTCGCATATCGTCATCAGAGCTCCAAAGATTGAAGTTCATCAGTAAAATTTGGTTCAAGTCAATACAAATCTTGTAAGCCTTTTAAGGTACGGATTTCGCGGTCTCTTAATTTTGGCATTGTTGTATTTTTATTTGTTCCCGTATACCGAAACTACGCTCTTTTTATTATTGTTTCATTATTTTATTTTTTCCGTATACCGAAACTAATTATTTCCATGTTGAGTTTAATTATTGTGATTATACAACTGTCATAAAAAAAGTTTTAAAGTGAATCGAAGAAACGAAATGACGAATTTCAATTAATTTACTTTAATCGAACTTTCTTCTCTATTTTACATCTACTCAACCTTGACTTTTAAAACATCTAAAGCAATTTAATAATGATATAAAATAACTTTTTTTATTTCAATATATCATAAATACTTCTATTAATAAAAATATTTTAAAACTGTTTATCAAATTTAAAAGGAAAACAACCGGGACACCCAACTCAAACCATCCATTTTACATTTTACATCTACTAAACTTAACTTTTGCTGTAGATTATTTCCATACAATTCATTAAAAGGTAATGTTGACCATTTTTTTAATCCATATTATCGTATTTATAATCGAAAGATTTTAGTCACTTTGATATGTTAATTTAAAATGTTAGCCAAACATGATAATGCCTAATGATATCTTGAATGTTATTATTCAGTATACAAGGTATTAATCAATTTACGATGACTACCGGACACCCAAAATATCCTAAAGATGTATCTACCTCAACCGCATCCACATCGGCTGAAAAACGAAAAGAGTATAATAGACGATATTACGCTTCACGCAAAGCTACTAAGAAAGTTTCAAACGTTTTTGTTGATGATGTCTCTCAAACTTCTTCATTTATACCTTCCCGAGTTCGAGCTCCCACACATCTCCCTGTGATGGACGAAGTCACTAAAAAATCACAAGGTTCTTTTTTATTAAAGTTGTTTTCTTTATTAAACCTTACTTCTTTTATGTTGTTACTAAATACAACGAGTTTCTTAGGTATTCAATTTACAATGACTACAGGACAACTAAAAGATCGTAATGATGTATCTACCTCAACTACATGTACATCTTCTGAAAAACGAAAAGAGTATAATAGACGATATTATCTTAAACGCAAAGACAGTAACAAAGTATCAAAACTTTGTTCGGCTGATGTCTCTCAAATCGATTCATTAACACCTTCCCGAATTCAACGGTCTACACTACTACCTCAATTTTGTGGCGTAGCTAATCAACCATCCATCCCAGTTCAAAACATAGAAGAGGATCCGTATAGTTTTGTTTATGGTGGGATGCCTAGAGAGCATCGTGTCTTAGAGGAACAAAGTTCATGTCCTCATTGTGGAGCAAAACGATTTGCATTTGAATTTCCCACCTTTTGTTGTATGAGTGGGAAAACGGTGTTAGCAAATTCTACAATTCCAAATGAATTGTATCAACTTTTCACGTCGCAAGATGAAATTGGAAAAATGTTTAGGCAAAACATACGTGCTTATAACACCAATTTTTCTTTCACCTCAATGGGTGTCACATTGGACGATACGATGGCCAATATGAGAGATGGTGTATATACGTTTCATGCACACAAAGGAATATATCACAGAATCGACCAATTGGTCCCTAGGGATGGAACACCTAGGTACTTACAGTTATATTTTTATGACCCTGATACTGAATTAGATCATAGACTCTGATGGCCAAATCTTGATCGAAATATTACTGAGGTGTTGGCACGTGTTCTTTCTACAAATCCTTATGTCAAGACATTTCGAAGTCTTGCAGAGCTAGGTCCTCTAGACAACTACAGAGTCACTCTTAACGCTTCCGTTGAACTTGACCAAAGGGTGTACAACCGACCAACCACATCTGAGGTTTAATTAACATTATCTTTTTTTCCAAATAACATTAATATAGTATAGATGATACTTATTTATTCTACATATTTATATAGGTTGCTGGTATTTGGGTCGAAGGGAATGACAATATAACTGCCTACAAAAGAAGCATCGTAGTGTATGGTAGGTCTGAATATAGTTAAACTATTCAGCCATACTTTGGATGTTATGATCCATTATCTTATCCTTTATTTTTTCCTAACGGTGAGTCGGGTTGGCATCCTAATATACCACGTGAAGGAGTATCAATCAATGAAATTCATAATGATCCCGACAACATCGACGGAGATAATGAAGGTACAAAGATTTTACCTATGTTTTCGAGAGGCTAAGCACATCTATAGTATAATGTAATTATTTATTTTTATTTTATTCAGAGGCTAACCCACGAGGACGTAGGACAACCGTTGCTATGCGAGAGTACTATTGTTATAAATTTCAAATTCGCTCTACCGAGAACGTGCTTTTGCTTTGTGGTAGATTGCTACAACAATTTGTTGTAGATGTTTATATAAAGCTTGAGACATCACGTTTGCAATTTTGTGAACGAAACCAAAGTAAGATAAGAGCGGAATTATACCAAGGTATTGTGGATTGCGTCCATTCTGGGGAGGTTCGTCCAAACAGATTCGGACAACGGATTGTGTTGCCTGCGTCTTTCATTGGAGGGCCTCGCGACATGCGACGCCGGTTTCTAGATGCTATGACTTTAGTTCAAGATGATGGCAAACCTGATGTATTCCTAACTATGACGTGTAATCCTCAATGGCCTGAGATATGCGGTAATTTAAAACCTGGTCAAACCGCACAAGATCGTCCAGAGCTTGTTTCGCGAATATTTCGTGCAAAATTAGAGGACTTAAGGAACAACTCTTCAAGAAACATTTACTCAGAAAGGTTAAGGCATATGTATATGTCATCGAGTTTCAGAAGCGCGGTTTACCGCATGCACATTTCCTCCTTATCATGGACTCGGAGCACAAGATAAATAATCCAGACCATTATGATAAGGTCGTGTGTGCTGAAATCCCTAACATGGTTACCCATCCGCAACTGCATGAGGTTGTTGTAAAACACATGATTCATGGTCCGTGCGGAAATCTACGAAAAGATAGTCCTTGCATGCAGGGTGATCCAAAAGTTTGTCGTTTTCATTATCCTAGACAATTCAATGAGCAGACAACACAAGGAGACGATGCATATCCATTATATCGAAGAAGAAACAATGGAGTAACGATGGACATAAGAGGAAATACTCTTGATAACAGGTGGGTTGTCCCTTATAACCCAAGGCTTTTAATGATGTTCAACTGCCACATGAATGTTGAGGTTTGCTCAAGTATAAAATCTGTGAAATACCTTTTCAAGTATGTCTACAAAGGACATGACAAACAGGTTATTCATATCGATCCAGACGAACCCAATGTTGTTATCAATGAGATAAAGAGATTCCAGGATGCACGCTACGTATCGCCCCCAGAGGCAATGTGGCGTATTTTTTCTTTCCCTCTTTCTCAAATCCACCCTGCTGTTTTAGCCTTACAACTTCATCTCCCGAATAAGCATATGGTTAGATTTAGAGAGGATGATATCATGTCTAACATTGTTGATAGGGAAAGAGATAAGAGAACCATGCTAACAGCATTTTTCCTTAAAAATAGAGCGGATGAAACAAAACCAAAATATTTGTATAAAGATTTCCCGAAACACTTCACATGGAATGGAGCCATACGCACTTGGACGCCTCGTATACTTAAGCCACAAAGAGGTCGTATTGTTTCTGCTAATCCAGCTGAAGGAGAACGGTACTACTTACGCCTACTTTTGTTAAATGTCAAAGGACCTACTTCTTTTGAAGATCTTTGCACGGTTAATGGGGTTACATACGTGACATTTCGAAAAGCAGCGCTTGAGATAGGCCTAATAGAGAACGATGATAGTTTGTCACAATGTCTCACAGAAGCTTCTCTATTTCAGTTTCCCAATGCTCTTAGAAGGTTATTCGCAACCATAATGATTTTCTGCGAGCCTGGGGATATTCGTAAATTGTGGAATGAGCACTTTAATGCAATGTCTGAAGATCATTAATTACATTGTCAAAGTGTGGAATGCGTTCAGAATATGGTTCTTACTGACATTAGGGCCATCCTACAGTCCATGGGTAAAAATCTCACTGATTTTGATCTTCCGAACCTCACAGAAGACGACTTAAAATATGGTATTCACCGTGAGGTACAAGAGGAGTACGGGATTGTTGTGGAAGCCGAAGACTTGTGTGCCAAAGATGAGCTTAATTCAGACCAAAAATTAATTTTTGATGAGATCATGACACATGTGGATAATGACCGTCCAGGTGTTTTCTTTATAGACGGTCCAGGTGGAACGGGAAAGACATTTTTGTACAAAGCTTTGCTAGCTCAAGTTCGTTCGCGTGGTCTTATTGCTCTAGCGACCGCTTCATCAGGGGCTTCAGCTAATAATATGCCAGGAGGAAGAACGGCTCACTCGAGATTCAAGATTCCCATTTGTGTTAATAATAATTCAGTGTGCAACATAAAAAAACAAAGTGGTACAGCTGAACTAATAAGGTCATCCAAATTAATCATATGGGATGAGGCATCAATGGCAAAATGACAAGCAATAGAAGCAGTCGATCGAACATTACAAGACATTATAGGCGTTGCTCTGCCATTTGGTGGCAAGAGAATGGTAATGGGAGGTGATTTTAGACAGGTGTTGCCGGTTATTAAACGGGGAACTAGAGCACAGATTGTAGACTCTAGCCTACGAATGTCACCTCTTTGGTCTATTACGAAAAAGATGCAGTTGACAATAAACATGAGAGCGCTAAATGATCCTTGGTATTGTGGTTTTCTCTTAAGAGTAGGTGATGGAACTGAACAATCGATAGAAGGAAGCTATATCCGTATACCCGACAATATGACAATTCCATGCACTCACAGACAAAACTCTATCACAGAATTGATCAATGCTGTTTTTCCGTCACTTCAAAACAATGTACATTCTTCTGATTATATAATCTCAAGAGCGATATTGACCACTAAAAATGACAGTGTTGACGAGATTAATGATAAAATGATTGACATGTTTCAAGGGGAGGAAAAGGTTTACTACAGTTTTGATGAAGCTGAAGACGACCACCACAACTACTATCCAACTGAGATCTTAAACTCACTAACTGTTAGTGGTTTGCCGCCTCATAAACTTCGTTTAAAAATCGGTTGCCCCATAATATTGTTAAGGAATATCGATCCGTCCCATGGTCTATGTAATGGCACAAGATTGATATGTAGAGGTTTCCAACGCAATGTTATTGATGCAGAGATAGCTGTCGGACAACATACGGGGAAGAGAGTGTTTTTGCCAAGAATACCTCTATGTCTTTCTGAGGACGACATGTTCCCGTTCAAGCTGAAAAGAAAACAGTTTCCAATTCGCCTCAGCTTTGCCATGACAATAAACAAAGCTCAGGGCCAAACAATTCCCAATGTTGGTGTTTTTCTCCCAGATTCTGTATTTTTGCATGGTCAACTTTATGTGGCGTTATCAAGAGGAATATCACGGAAAAATACAAAAGTGTTAGTACACCCTGCCAAAGATTTCAAACAACCCGGGGTATACACCTCAAATGTTGTCTATCGGGAGGTGTTACTTGATGGATGAACTCCTTCACAATCAAAACGTAAGGATTTTTAATGCATTTTGTGGTTCAAGAAATTACATTTCAAATAAATTTATATAACACATTTAATAGTTCACACACTTTCGTCACTTTCACTCACTTGTTCATTATTCCCTTGTACAGAAATTAGGAAGTTCTTATGGATGGCACAAGGAACAAAATGGAAGATGTCGTAGGTATCTATACCATACATTTAAAATACCATGCAACTGCTTAACGCCTAGATTTTTATTTTTAAACTGTTATGTTTATAACTGTTACTTTTGTATTATTGTGTATGTTTATTGAGATGAAATAATGGTTTTCGTACATACCTCATACTTTTTATCCAAATTATTATTTATTTGACATATGTAAGAAGACGATTTAAGTAAACCTTCGAAACCGGTTAAATCTCCCCTCCGGTAATGAAAATATTGCCTAACTTTTTTGTTCCCGCTGCAACGCGCGGGCTCCCCACTAGTATTCATTAATGTGTATATATATAAGTGTATAAGTGTACAGAATAATTATTGATGTGAACGATATACATTCGACTCCGAATCCTATTATTGTTTTTGACTTGCACGATGAGACTATCGACCTCGCGCTTATTGGAAGCTCATGGCTGGAGTGACTACCAAACGAGATCCTGAGCTTGTTTCCGTAGAAGATGGTTGTTCTTCCCTCTCGAATGCGAAGGTACCTGACTACGGTGGTGACAGCGAGGCGGAGGAGGCAACCTTGGACAGCACCCTCATCAGTTGGAAGAGGTCCCTGTGGCTCGACCCATCGATACCAAATCCCACGAATATTAAGTAATAAAAGTTAAATTACCCCCAAATCCCAAGAAACCCTAAACGCGATGAAATAAACGAGCCCGAGCTATCGGTCACCCAATCTACCCACAAATATCTATGAACCTTGGCAGCAACACTTTGCTCTATATTCATATCTAATGAATATCTACCAATCTAGGTGCATAATAGTCTTACATTCATATTTGTTCCCACAAGTATGATCGACTACGGACCTTTAGAATAATTAATTTATTTATGGATTTAAACATGCTAAAATGGAACGCAACTCAAAATACCATAAAAGGAGTTAAAATTATAATTGTTCCAATACCCAAATATAAAATATATCAAATCCAATCACTAGAATATCGAAGTCCTAAGGCACATGTATGACCCTCATGTTTTGCCCGGTCAAGGAGCTTCGTGAGTGGCTCTGCAATGTTTTGATCGGTGTGAACTTGGCGGATACATATCTTTCCCTTTTCAACTTCATACCTTATGTAGTTGAATCTCCGCTCGATATGTCTAGTCTTTTGGTGTGCACGAGGTTCCTTGATTTGAGAAATCACACCCTCGTTATCACAAAAGATCTCTAGGGGGTCTTGAATGGTAGGGACCACCCCTAGGTCGGCAATGAATTTCTTCAACCATGCAGCTTCTTGGGCTGCCAATGAAGCGGCGATGTATTCTGATACTGTAGTGGATAATGCTATCACATCTTGTTTCGAGCTCTTCCAAGAGACCGCTCCTCCATTTAAAATGAAGACATACCCCGATTGCGATCGAGAATCGCTTCGATCGGTTTGGAAACTCGCGTCCGTGTAACCATTTACAATGAGTTCCTCCTCATTAGATCCATATATTAGAAACATATCCTTAGTCCTTCTAAGGTATTTCAATATGCTTTTAACAGCCATCCAATGACTGTTACCTGGATTTTGCTGGTATCTACTTGTCATGCTCAAGGCGCATGACATGTCCGGTCTAGTGCAAATCATTGCATACATGATGGATCCTATAGCAGACGCATATGGGATTCCTTTCATTTTCTCTTGCTCATCCTTTGAGCTTAGACATTGAGATGTATTCAATATTGTCCCCTTTTGAATAGGTACAAAACCTCTTTTAGAGTTTTCCATTTGGAACCTATTCAAGACTTTGTCAAAGTATGCACTTTGGTTTAAACCTATCAAGCGCCTTGATCTATCCCTATAGATCTTTATTCCCAGAATGTAGGCGACTTCACCAAGATCCTTAATGGAAAAACAACTTCCAAGCCAGGTTTTTACAACTTCCATGGTTGGAATGTCATTTCCAAATAGTAGAATGTCATCGACATACAGTACTAAGAAACTGATGGTGCTCCCACTAGCCTTCTTATACACACAAGCTTCATCGCCGTTCTTGATGAATCCAAAATTCTTAACTTCTTCATCAAAACGGTGATTCCAACTTCTAGATGCTTGTTTCAATCCATAGATTGATTTCTTTAACTTGGATACTTATAAAGCAAGACTTGTAGCAAAAGGTTTCACTCAAACTCAATGGATTGATTATGATGAGACCATCTCCCCCGTCGCGATGCTAAAGTCAATCAGGATATTATTTGCCATAGCTGCATATTATGACTATGAGATCTGGAAATTGGATGTCAAAACGGCTTTTCTAAATGGATATCTTGATGAAGATGTCTGTATGGTTCAGCCTGAAGGTTTTGTCGATCCAAAATATCCTGACGGAACATGGAGGGAAAGTCCGGGTTGTCACATTATCCCCATGTTGAAAAAATTCCATCCCAAAATTTAGTGTATAGTCACTGAATAAGCTAGTGTAGTTAAGGGTTTTCGCGGGGTGTCACATCATTCCCCTGTTGGTTTGGAGTTTCGTCCCTAAATTCAGTAGTAGCTTTAGTGCTGGAAGTGTTGTTTTCAAAACAACTGGGGATACTTGCGCATCATTTGGTCTTCTCGTTCCTAGTTAAACTCTGGGCCACGAAGTGAGTTCCAACGAACTTGAACTATAGGTATCTTGCTACGTTTGAGGGTTTTGATTTCTCGGTCGATGATCTCAACCGGTTCCTCAACAAAGCGAAGCTGATCATCGATAGTGAGTTCCTTAAAAAGAACAATGAGCGTCTCGTCTGACAGACACTTTTTCAGATTTGACACATGAAAAACGTTGTGTACCGCACTGAGTTCTTCAGGCAAGTTCAGTCTATACACCAATGTACCGATCTCCTCGGTGATTTCAAAAGGTTCGACATAATGCAGATTAAGGTTGCCCCTTTTTCCAAAATGTACCACACCTTTCCAAGGTGAGACTTTTAGCAAAACTCGGTCCCCGACTTGGAACTCCAATGGTTTCCTACGCTTATCAGCGTAGCTTTTCTGACGATCGTGAGCTGCCACCATTCATTGTCTAATCTGGGCAATCCTTTCTGTGGTGTCAAGTACAAGTTCCGGGCTAGTGATTTGGCTATCGCCAACTTCCGCCCAACAAAGAGGTGATTGGCATTCTCGTACATACAACGCCTCAAATGGTGATGCCTGAATGCTGGTGTGGTAACTGTTGTTATAACAAAATTCTACCAGAGGCAAGTGACGTTCCCAGTCGTTACCATAGTCGATGACACATGCTCGCAGCATGTCCTCAAGAGTTAGGATGGTACGTTCCGTTTGACCATCTGTTTGTGGGTGATAAGTAGTGCTCATGTCTAAACGTGATCCAAAGGATTTGTGCATAGCCTACCACAAATCGGATGCAAAACGTGGGTCACGATCAGAGATAATAGAAGTTGGCACCCCGTTCCTGGCAACTACTTCTTTGAAGTAGTTGCTTGCAAATTTCAAAAACTTGTCAGTTTCTTTGATAGCGAGGAAGTGTGCAGACTTGGTTAAGCGATCTATGATCACCCAAATGGTATCGTTCCCGCTTTGAGACTTAGGCAAGCTAGTAAGGAAATCCATGGAAATCTGTTCCCATTTCCATGTTGGTAACTCTGGCTGTTGTAATAGCCCGGACGGCTTTTGGTATACGATCTTGACTCTAGCACATGTCAAGTATTTGATAACGTATTTAACGATGATTGCCTTCATGTTAGGCCACCAGTACAGGGCCTTGAGGTCGTGATACATCTTATCGGAACCTAGATGTATCGAATAGCGAGATTTGTGTGCTTCATCCATCACAAGTTTTCGGAGGTTTCCGTAGGATGGAACCCAGATACGCTCCATGAAATAGTAGGTGTCATCATCTTTGAGTTCAAGTTGCTTTTCCGTGCCTCGTGTGGACTCAGCTAGAAGGTTTTCTTCCTTTAGTGCTTCAACCTGAGTGTTTCGGATTTGGTTAGGGAGATTCGAATGAATAGTAAGCTATAATGCATGAACACGCCTAGGTTTGGTTCCCTTTCGGTTGAGGGCATCGGCTATAAAGTTTGCCTTGCCCGGATAGTATTTGATTGCGCACTTGTAATCGTTTAGGAGTTCGATCCATCGGCGTTGCCACATGTTCAACTCCTTTTGATCCAATATGTGCTAGAGAGTCTTGTGATCGATATAAATCATGCATTTGGTGTTGTACAAGTAAAGTCCCTATATCTTGAGTACGAAGACTACAACTCCCAGCTCCAAATCATGTGTAGTGTAGTTCTTCTCGTGAATCTTGAGTTTTCGAGAGGCGTAAGTAATTACTTTCTCGTGTTGCATCAACACGCAACCGAGTCCTTGAATAGACGCATCACAGTAAACAACGAAATCGTTGATACCTTCAGGTAACTAAAGAATAGATGCACTACAAAGCTTTTCCTTCAGCTGTTGAAATGCGGATTCCTGTGCATCATTCCATTTGTAGGTGACACCCTTTGAGTTAGAGTCGTAAGGGGTTGAGCAATCTTCAAGAAACCCTCGATGAATCTTCGATAGTAACCTGGCAAACCAAAGAACTGGCGGATTTCAGTGGGGGTTTTAGGCGTAGGCCAGTTCTGGATAGAGTCAATCTTAGCTGGATCAACGTGAATCCTAGCTTTATTGACCACGTGTCTGATGCGTGCGAAGTGTCGTATATATTAGGTGTATATTTTAAGCCCTTTTTAACACTTATTTTTAGCCAAGTTTTAAATTTATAAAACACGATATTTTACTAACACTAAACACACATATGGGCAAGTGCACCCATCGTGAGCGTAGTATAGCGTTGGTAAGATACCGAGGTCGTCCAAGGACACAAGAGCTTTTAGTACCGGTTTATCCTCAACGTCTACTCAAAATAAAAAGTTTAGAAAAAGGTTTTAAACTAAGAAAAATAAAACTAACTAAAATGCTGAAAATAAAAATAAAAATAAAAACAGATAGACAAGATGAATCACTTGGTTCCGACTCGTATCTAGTATAACCTTTGATTATTTCCGCACTTTTGCACATAATTAAGAGATTATCTTAGTTATTGTAGTAGGCCCCTCTTTTGAAGGCGACGTTACCCTCACCCCAGTAGTTTGAGTCAGCAGGGATACAATCCTAAAAGGGTGGATTATTGGAAGATAATGAATTAAGTTATTAATGCAGTATTGTGGTAGGCCCCGCTTTTGGCGGTGACGTTACCCTCGGCTAAGTAGTCTGAGTCAGCAGGGATACAGTCCTAAATAGCCGGGTTATAGTATTAATAGTAGTTAACTTATGAGGGGATCAAAGAGTTTGGACCCCCGCCATCCAATACCGTGAAGTATTGAAGGAGGTCCTACTAAATTTGACCCAGGTCCATTGCAGGACCTCTAAACGCTGAACAATGGCAAGACCTTTACCAAACCGTTCCCTTAACCCCCTACCAGGTAGCCAACATATCTCCATATAGACCGTGGAGATATGAATGGTGAAAATCCTTTATTTTATATAGACAGTAAAATAATGCCAAGACACCACGGACAAACGATAAGGAAAGATCACATTCAACATAAGTAACTAGTTATTAAAGTCATTAATACAAAACCAAATAAAAAGTGCAAAAGATTAGAAATAAAAAGTATTATACTAGACACTTTGTCTTCACCAAGTGATGTAAGAGACTTAGGCAAACATGGCCTTGATTGTCAAGAACTCTTACGATCAATCTTGGATCCCGAGACGACTCACACACTCTACGATGGACAATGGATGATGGTGGTGGATGATGGTGTTGTGATGGTGGTGGGTGGTGGATGAAGTGTGAGAGAGGTGGTGTGCCAAGGGATGAGATGAAATGAATCCAAGCACTCCTATTTATAGGCTGAACAGAGAGCTGGACACGGCCCCGTGTCCGCTGGGCACGGCCCCGTGTCCGTCTGACACACTCTCTCCTCATTAATTGTAATTCGCAATTACAATAAATGCGCCTGCTGTACTTTCGACACGCCCCCGTGTCCGCTGAGCACGGCCCCGTGATGGGCAATAGAAGCTTCTATAGGTTTGTCTTTTCTGCTGCTTCTTGGGCACGGCCCCGTGCTGGCTGAGCACGGGGCGTGTTCAGTCTTCTGTTTTCTCTATTTTGCTTTGGAAGGTGCCGTTGAGGGTTCGGGCAGTCCACTAATGTTCTTTTTCTTGTATTTATGTTGGATTTAGCTGTCTTTTTGCTTCTTTTGCGTTTTTGAGCTCATTTAATCCTGAAAATACAAAAGGAAGACAAAAACACTCTTTTTCCAATATTAGTACTAAAAAAGGGTTAGTTTTATGCCTCATTTGATGTAATTTATATGTTGCATTTTACACACATCAAATACCCCCACACTTGAACTTTTGCTTGTCCTCAAGCAAAACTCTTTAATATGTGGCTTACACTCCCAAATGGAATAGGTAGAAGAGAAGGTTTTGGCTTGTCGTAGAGTGTCGGGATTTCCAAGATTTTTTTGGGTTTTATTTTTATTTATTTACATTCCTATTCGTAATGATTTATTTAGAACTGTTCATAAAAGAAATTACTTATTTGGGCATAACATGCCTTTTTAAAATTCTATTTATATACAAGTTCACATACCTCGCGGGGAAATCACTTACACTCGGCCGAAGGTGTATTTTTAGTGAATCACTCGAGAGCGGCACGGAACTTATTCCTACCATAGGCTTGCCAAGAAATCAATCCTCCTCCTTTTTAACTTTTATACCTTTGTAGATATCAAGAGGACTTTGTGGGTTAAGGGTTGGCTAGGGTTAAAGGTAGGTGGTTGGGTTAGTGGTTAGTAGAAAAAGGGCTAAAAGCGTAACAAGTGTCGGTTTTCGTATTTTTGCAACTTTTTATTTTGATGAAGCTTTTATTCAAACTAAGTTATTTTTGATTAACTTGTTTGTTTATTTTCTTTTTGCTTCATCATTATCACAAATATATATATATATATATATATATATATATATATATATATATATATATATATATATTTCACGAAGAACCGAACTTGTTACTAAAATAAAGGGTAAAAAAATGAAAAAGGTTTTGGTGGATGAAAGGGTTTTTGTTTGGGTGATGAAACGAAAAGGTTTAGGCTCAAAGGGGCTAACTAGGGGGATTTTTGGGTAGGTGGTAAAGGAAAAAGAAAAATAATGGTGTAGAAATGAAAAGGGTTAGTCCTAATGCCTCCATCATTTACTTACTCGGGTTTAAGTTGATAAGGACCGGGAATGTATTGTCATGGCAAGTTCTAGAGTCGTAAGAACCAAGCAGCTATTCACACAAGAACCGAAAAATGAGCATTTAGTCAAATGATATGTAATTGTGTGCTCAATAAAGGCTCAAAACTCACTTTTGTGGGAATGGGTTTTTATGTGATCAAGTATATAATCAAATTTTAAATAAGTTTGTCATGCCTTTTCATAATTTTCTTATGTTGGTTCTTTTTATCACTACGCTATCGGTTGTAAATTTGTAAAAATATAACCTTTTTGAGAACTTGAATTTCCCGAGTTAAACCTAGACAAGTAAAAAAATTAAAATTTTTGAAAAAATTTGGGGTGATTAGCGGTTCCAATAGAGTTTTGTGTAAGGCTTGTATTTAGGACTTGCAAAATTCAAGGTTTTAGCATCCCCCCCACACTTAAATTACACATTGTCCTCAATGTGTCCCAAAAATAAATTTTTAGGTTGATTAGATGTGTAAAATAGTGTTTAAAAAGCAAAAAATTTGTGTTACTGGGCGCTGAACACGGCCTCGTGTTATCCGGGCACGGCCCCGTGTTCAAGTGCCAGTAACAAAATTAAAATAAGAGAAACAGAAGTCTGGACACGGGGGCGTGTTGGGTGAACACGGCCCGTGTCCAGGTACCTGTACTGGGCGTTTTTCTGCAGGTGGTTCGGCACGGGGCCGTGTTGGTTGGGCACGGCCCGTGTTGAACCTTCTGAAATGGAGAAAATTGTCGGGTTGCCTCGTTCTTGTGCATGGGATCATTTTTCTCGTTCCCCTTTTCATCCTTTACCACCATGAGTGTGTTGTACTCATTACAAACCATCCAAACCTTAAAACCATCATTTCATTTCATCATAGAGAGAACTTACATAATCCTAAATTAAACTAGATAAAACAAAGAAATAACAAACCATGGAGTCCTAGCCTTTACTTTATTTTAATTTAGCAAAATTTCCAAGAAGTAATTAATCTTGGTTAAACAAGGCCTTTTTGAACTCCTTCTTCCGAGTGCGGTTCTCCTCAAATGTCGGCGAGCCATTCTTCTACCTCCCTTGGAAGGAGAAAAGAAGGCTCATTGGCATTAGTTTGAGGAGTTTCAACTTCCACCGGGATCTCTTGTTGGTGTTCCATGGGAGGTTCCGCCGGAAAGTCTTCCCACCCGGTAGGGTTGTTGATTCCGAGTGCCAGGTTCCAATCCTGTTGAGGAAGGACTGGTTCCATTGGAGGTGCTACAAGAATATTTAACCTCTGGTGCAAGAGGTTAATTTCTTGGAAGCTGCTTTCAAGTCCCATCGTAAGATCGTTAATACGGTCGATTAGGACCTCCTCTACTGAAGTCATTTCGTCGAGAGCCTCCCTTAATGCTATCACATAGTGTACAAGTGTAGCTTCAATGGAGGGTCTTCTTCCTCTTCGGCTGTTTGGCGAATGCACAGGAGATGTTTCGCTGTTTTCACTCGTCATCCTACGAAAAATAAACTAAAAATAGCTTATTTAATGAAACAGTGACCGGACACGGCCCCGTGCTCACTGAGCACGGCCCCGTGTTCATCTTTCTGCAGAGTTTTGGAACAAGGAAACTTGGATTTTTAAGTTATTTTCTGAACGTTGTGGGGCCTTTTTGGCTACTAATAACTTAAAACAATGTTTCATAACATGTTTTTACCAAGATTCTTTGAACAAAACTCATTTATCCCTACCATAGAGTTGGAGGAATTCCAAACTTTCAATGGTAGCTCTTGGAGAAAGATGAAGAAGAAGGAAATGGCTAAAAGAGGAAAGGACAAGATGGGTTGTTGGAACCTTCTTTTAGACTTACCTAGGATAGTTTGAGAGAAGATTCTTGCAAATCTCTGCCCCAAGTTGGTCCAAATGTGCAGAATTCTTGGCTGCATTTATAGAAAACGACAGCATCCTGGACACGGCCCCGTGTTCAGTGGACACGGCCCCGTGTGCAGGTGGAGTTCTGACACAGTTTGTCCGTATTCTGACGTACTGATCAGAAGGGAATCTTTCGATGAACACGGGGACGTGTTGGCTGGACACGGCCCCGTGTCTAGGGACTGTTTTATGAAGTTGTCTAGTTTTTTTAAGGAACTTGTTAGTATCGGGTGGCTCCTGACTGGTTGGAACAACCCCAAAGTGCCTAATATACCTTAATTGTCCTAGACTAAGGCGAGAACGCAAGAGGTTGTCGGTGAGGGTAATTCCTATTTTCATTCTAGGTGGACAAGTCCAACCCTTTCCCGGGCTCTTGTTAAAGAAGGTATATGCCGAATCGCTCAGGTCTATGTATGCACCGAACGAAGTCGATGGAGAGTCCTTCACGGCACAATCGACACAGCGTGTCTGATGCGTGCGAAGTGTCGTATATATTAGGTGTATATTTTAAGCCCTTTTTAACACTTATTTTTAGCCAAGTTTTAAATTTATAAAACACGATATTTTACTAACACTAAACACACATATGGGCAAGTGCACCCATCGTGAGCGTAGTATAGCGTTGGTAAGATACCGAGGTCGTCCAAGGACACAAGAGCTTTTAGTACCGGTTTATCCTCAACGTCTAATCAAAATAAAAAGTTTAGAAAAAGGTTTTAAACTAAGAAAAATAAAACTAACTAAAATGCTGAAAATAAAAATAAAAATAAAAACAGATAGACAAGATGAATCACTTGGTTCCGACTCGTATCTAGTATAACCTTTGATTATTTCCGCACTTTTGCACATAATTAAGAGATTATCTTAGTTATTGTAGTAGGCCCCTCTTTTGAAGGCGACGTTACCCTCACCCCAGTAGTTTGAGTCAGCAGGGATACAATCCTAAAAGGGTGGATTATTGGAAGATAATGAATTAAGTTATTAATGCAGTATTGTGGTAGGCCCCGCTTTTGGCGGTGACGTTACCCTCGGCTAAGTAGTCTGAGTCAGCAGGGATACAGTCCTAAATAGCCGGGTTATAGTATTAATAGTAGTTAACTTATGAGGGGATCAAAGAGTTTGGACCCCCGCCATCCAATACCGTGAAGTATTGAAGGAGGTCCTACTAAATTTGACCCAGGTCCATTGCAGGACCTCTAAACGCTGAACAATGGCAAGACCTTTACCAAACCGTTCCCTTAACCCCCTACCAGGTAGCCAACATATCTCCATATAGACCGTGGAGATATGAATGGTGAAAATCCTTTATTTTATATAGACAGTAAAATAATGCCAAGACACCACGGACAAACGATAAGGAAAGATCACCTTCAACATAAGTAACTAGTTATTAAAGTCATTAATACAAAACCAAATAAAAAGTGCAAAAGATTAGAAATAAAAAGTATTATACTAGACACTTTGTCTTCACCAAGTGATGTAAGAGACTTAGGCAAACATGGCCTTGATTGTCAAGAACTCTTACGATCAATCTTGGATCCCGAGACGACTCACACACTCTACGATGGACAATGGATGATGGTGGTGGATGATGGTGTTGTGATGGTGGTGGGTGGTGGATGAAGTGTGAGAGAGGTGGTGTGCCAAGGGATGAGATGAAATGAATCCAAGCACTCCTATTTATAGGCTGAACAGAGAGCTGGACACGGCCCCGTGTCCGCTGGGCACGGCCCCGTGTCCGTCTGACACTCTCTCTCCTCATTAATTGTAATTCGCAATTACAATAAATGCGCCTGCTGTACTTTCGACACGCCCCCGTGTCCGCTGAGCACGGCCCCGTGATGGGCAATAGAAGCTTCTATAGGTTTGTCTTTTCTGCTGCTTCTTGGGCACGGCCCCGTGCTGGCTGAGCACGGGGCGTGTTCAGTCTTCTGTTTTCTCTATTTTGCTTTGGAAGGTGCCGTTGAGGGTTCGGGCAGTCCACTAATGTTCCTTTTCTTGTATTTTTGTTGGATTTAGCTGTCTTTTTGCTTCTTTTGCGTTTTTGAGCTCATTTAATCCTGAAAATACAAAAGGAAGACAAAAACACTCTTTTTCCAATATTAGTACTAAAAAAGGGTTAGTTTTATGCCTCATTTGATGTAATTTATATGTTGCATTTTACACACATCAGTGTCCAAGGAAATGGACTTCGCAAAGCCAAAGTCGCATTTTGAGAACTTGGCATAGAGCTGTTCGTTTCATAGGAGTTCCAAAATAAGACGTAGGTGTTTTCATGTTCCTCTCGATTCTTGGAGTAGATAAGGATGTCGTCGATGAATACGATCACAAATTTATCAAGGTATAGCTTCCACATTCGGTTCATGAGATCCATGAAAATTGCAGGTGCATTCGTCATTCCAAATGGCATAACACAGAATTCGTAATGGCCGTAACGAGTTCAGGATGCGGTTTTAGAGATTTCTTCATCTCGGACTCTTAACTGGGGATAACCCGATCTCAGATTAATCTTAGAATAGAAACTCGACCCTTGAAGCTGATCGAATAAATCGTCGATACGTGGAAGTGGGTAATGGTTTGATAGTTACTTTGTTGAGCTCACGATACGGAATGTTCCATCGTTCTTCTTGACAAAGAGTATGGGGGCTCCCCAGGGTGACAAGGTAGGATGAATAAAACCCTTGTCCAGTAGATCCTGTAATTGCGTGGATAACTCATCCAATTTGGTTGGGGCAAGTCTGTAGGGCGCACGAGCTATTGGTGCCACTCCAGGAGTTAGCTCGATTTGAAATTCAACTTGACGGTGAGGTGGAAGACCGGGTAATTCTTCAAGAAATACCTCGGGAAAATCGCGTACGATGGGAATATCTTCATTCTTCTTTTCCTTATCTTGGATGTCACTCGGAATGACCTTTTTGCAAACATTTCTGGGCCTTTAAGAATGAAATGATGCCTATAACAGCACCATTCTTTTCACCTTGAATTATAAGAGGTTCGCCGACGGAACGAGGGAGGCGGATAATTTTCTCTTGGCAGAGTATCTTCACTCGATGTTGGATAGCCAATTCATTATGATGACAACGTCGAAGCTTCCAAGAACGATAGGAAAGAGATTGATGACGAAGGTTTGATCAGATAGCACGAGTTTACAACCGTTAATGACAAGAGTGGCCTCGATGTTTCTCCCATTGGTAACCACGTATGGATACATAACTAGCATCGACTCTAGAATCAAAAAGTACGGAAACAAAATGATCATCGAGTAGGAACTTACCCGTCATAATGTTAGGGTCGTTCCTTGCTTCACCAGTGCCGATCACAAATGTTCCTCCTCTCGCACCATTGTTTCCGTTGTTGTTGTTCCCAGCGCCTTGGTTGTTGTTGTTTTGATCTAGTTGAGGTCAATTTCTCTTGATATGCCCTTTTGCTCCATACTGATAACATCCCCGATTGTTTCCTTGTTGCTGCTGCTGTTGCTGTCATGGTTGGTTTTGCTTTGCTGGTTACGGGCTCCTACAGTACTTAGCCTCATGCCCTAGCTAGTTGCACCACTGACAGTTGTTCTTCTCACACTGCCCGTGGTGATGTCGATTGCACTTGTTGCATTTGGATCGGTTTCCTTGGTAACCACCCTGGTTCTGGTTAGCTTGAGTGTCACACCCCGATTTCCACGTGTCACCGGTGGGCCCGGTGGGGGAGTATCGTGACGTGGTTGGCAACATAATAGTCAAACAACACAATCATTATTATGCACAGCAGAAGCAAATTTAAAAGATATAATACAACCGAATTTAATTATTGTAATATCAAGTATCACAACGTTCGATTGTTTATCCACAGAACGGATCGAAATAATATAGAAACAATGGTTCAACAGACTTCAGGCATCCTAAGCTTGCGAGACTTTTTATTGATGCTAAGGAGACAATCCAACCAATTTCGTTTAGTACCTGCATTCAGTCTTTTTGGGAAAATACGTCAGTTTACACTGGTAAATACAATCAACTGACTCATTTTAAAAATGATTTAAAATTTGTTTGGATGCACATGGCATAAACATTTTTATAACTTGGGAGAATTATTTAATATTAAAATATTGTGAACGTATTACATATTACTTGTGCGTTCAGTAGCCCGAATCTTATCCGGGTTAAAGATCAATAGACACACCACAATAATGAGTTATACACTGACAGGTGTACGCCTACACCCCGTGCTCAGGTCGTGGCCATCTCGTAAGATGATGCCAAGGATATCCGGGACATGGTCATTAACCCCCCAAAGGCTTTAAGTAACAAGACTGTTTAAACGAGCCGATCAAATTATTCAACTACCCACTTAATGGTGGAGATTTGATGCCCGATCAAGCGGTATGCTATATACCGTAACCCAAGCCCGTATAGGGAAAATAAGTTAAAAGTATTTACCTGAGCAAGTATTAATCACAACAGGCAAAATGCACGTAGCTTTTACTGGTTCTCCTAATCTGGAACGAAGGTTTAATATAACCTATTAGAATCCTAACAGGTTATTTAATTAAGCTTAAGCTTAGACCGGCTAGTTTCAAAGATACGGTTCGTACGCACGATTAAGCGCAGACCGGATAGAATGTGATTTAGACCCGACAAGTTTGAAGACTTGTTTAATATGGGTTTATTATTCACATTCTGGATTTTGAGATAAAACCGTGAAGGTTTGACCCGTTTCGGCTAATTTATGTAAACTTGTTACATAAACCGAACCGAACGCGTAATAAGCGTAACGGGTATCCGTAAGAACCATATACAGGTTTCCTACGTTAATTATGTCTCAAATATGTTGTGACATCAGTAAGATGTCTTTCATTATGCCCGAAACGTGTTTAAACACAAACTAGGCCCCGTAGGGATAGTTTGGTCATTTAAAAGTCTATAAAAGAGTTTAAGTGTTTAACTGAGTTACAGGTCTGATGTAAACAGCAAACATGCTCAATTTAATAAGTTATAACAGTAGGTTAAAGCATATATGTGAAACTTACCATTTTTAACCAAACTATGCCCCGTAGGGGTATTTTGGTAATTTCACATAAGCCGAAAAGCTCAAAAATAAAGTATGAGTTTATCAACCTTTGCTTACTGTTAAAATATTATGATTTGCCTCATATATCAGTAGGTATCAACCCGGGTATGTTCGATATGATTTTAAAACATTCTATGCGTTAAAAACGCTAAATAAGGCGATTAAAGGCCATTTCCGGGTTCGATACTTAAATCTGATATTTTATATTTCCAGAAGGCTTAAAATAATTTATTTATCATATGTGATCAGTAGCAAAAGGTTTGGAGTCGTTTAGATATGTAAAACTCATTTTATGGCCCGTAAGGGCAAAACCGACAATTACCGGATTAAGCCTACGACTACTAGTTATGCTCAGCCTAAATTTAATTAAAAATCTTTAAAAATCCCAAAGTAATATATTACATCAGTGGGTATTAAGTTTGATACCAAAAAGTAGGCTTAACTAGGCTATACACTAATTACGTCGTTTTATTAACATAAAGCTTTAATTTTGCGATAATGAGCATAACTCTTAATCTACAAGTCAAACTGATGTCAAATTTTGCATACAAGTTTATATATCAGTAACTAAGGCTTCTACACTTTTACATTTTCATAGATCGCGTTTTAAGGTAATAAGGGCATAACGGTCAACATATGAGCAATTAACGGAAACATGCATATTAATTGGATAACTAATGAACCTAGGTGTATAATCACAGAGGGTTGTTCTAACATGTAACCTAATCCAATTTAAGCTCTGAGGAATTTCTAAAACATGCCTAAACGGGTCAGAACTGAAAGTCAAAGTGAAAGTCAAACTATGTGACTTTCGGTTCCGAACCGGGTCTAAAAAGGAAATCGTCGGGTTGAACATGTTTAGACATGTTCTTATACTTATTAAAAAGTTATAACAATGTTTAAACAGGTTGTATATGATCTATAATGTTAAATATGCATAAATGTCATTTTAAGTATCCTGTTGACTTTTTCTAAACTAGTTTGACCCGACTTTTGACCTGGTTAGAGTGGTGATCAGGGGAAACCCTCTTGAGGTTTTATTACCCACATAAATACCAATCTATAACTACTTTTAATTCGAGATATTATTGAGCCATGGTTGACTAATCTCGAAGTCAAACCGTAATTACGACGGTTTGACTTTTAGCTAATTAACTAAGCTAAACTTAACTAGAGAAGGTTAGGCAACTTACAAAGGTCCTAAGCACGAATTTTTGATCACTTGAGGCTGCTTGATAGTTCCAGAAATGATCCAAGAATGCAGGAGAAGTGAATGAGAATGTTTGTGCATTTGGAGTACTTATATACTAGTTGAAATCACCATAACATGTTGACAACAAAGTCTAGCACCCATCCACAACTGATTAACACTTGTCCTAGTGCTTAGGGGGTGCCTAGGGGTCGTCCACATGTGAGAAAAACCGGCTAGAATGGTCACATTTGCGCATAACAGGCTGCTGCCTGTTTTCTGGTGCTGGGCAGGTGCTTGCGCACCGTAAGGCTTATGTTGTTGCGGTGCGCAAGCAGTCATCAGGGACCAAAACTTGCTTATTCTTTGGTGTTTCGAAGGGGCAACCTCTTTATCCGATTTTGGGGCCTCAATTATCATTTAGGGACCTCCACAAAGTGTCTAGAACAGTTACATACCCTACCAATTTGAATTGTTTGCTTGAATCCATTTTGAAAGTGCCTTAAATGACGGTTCACCGTAGGAAATCTATCGAAACCCATCTAGCACTATGAATTTAATTATTGACAACTACATTTCTGGATTTTCAAATATACTAGATGTTTAATGTACGTATACTTGGGTCTTGGGATTTGTAAATGAGGTGTTCAGAGGTAAAAATTAACATAACGCCACTTTTAAATCCTGCCAAAACATCTTTATTTAATCCGGGTTTACAACGCGTTTTGTCTTTCATGACACGTGTCGTTATTCCATTGCACACGAATTTTCGAGGTGTTACATCCTCACCCCCTTAAAATAAATCTCGACCCGAGATTTACTGAAACAAATGAGGGTACTTTTCTTTCATGGTGGATTCAACCTCCCACGTATACTCGGGACCTCTACGGGCATCCCATTTGACCTTTACAATAGGTACGTGCTTCCTTCGAAGCTTCTTTACCTGTCGATCTTCAATCGACAAAGGTTTTTCCACAAACTTCAAGCTCTCGTCTATATGCACATCTGTGTGTGGTATAACCAGTGATTCATCAGCGAAGCACTTTTTCAGATTGCAGATGTGGAACACATTGTGAATTCCACTGAGCTCTTCTGGTAAGTTTAACTTATAGGCAACTGACCCGACACGTTCGATAACCTCGAAAGGTCCTATGTATCTCGGGCTTAGCTTGCCTTTCTTACCAAACCGCATCACTCCCTTCCAGGGTGATACTTTAAGTAGGACTTTGTCACCTACTTCGAAGTGAGAATCCTTACGCTTAGGATCAGCGTAACTCTTCTGCCTATCCCGGGCAGCTTTGAGACGGTCACGAATCTGGACAATCTTGTCCGTCGTTTCGAACACGATCTCTGGTCCTGATAACTGGACATCTCCAACTTCCGCCCAACAAATAGGTGATCTACACTTTCTACCGTATAATGCCTCAAAAGGCGCAGCCTTAATGCTGGTATGGTAGCTATTGTTGTAGGAGAATTCGATTAATGGTAGGTTCTTATCCCAACTACCCCCCAAATCGATCGCACATGCTCGTAGCATGTCTTCCAACGTTTGAATAGTACGCTCACTCTGACCGTCTGTCTGAGGATGGTAAGCCGTACTAAAGTTCAAACGTGTGCCCAAAGATTGTTGGAAACTCTTCCAAAAATGTGACGTGTATCTAGTATCTCGGTCAGAGATAATAGCTACAGGTATGCCATGTAGGGCTACAATCTTATCAACGTATAACTGGGCTAACATATCGGAGCTATAAGTCTCCTTGATGGGTAAGAAATGAGCTGACTTAGTCAGTCTGTCAACTATAACCCATATTGTATCATTGCCTTTTCTTGTCTTGGGTAACTTGGTAATAAAATCCATGGTTACCATTTCCCACTTCCACGTAGGAAGTTCAGGCTGTTGTAGCAAGCCTGACGGCTTTTGATGCTCGGCTTTGACTTGCGCACATGTCAAGCATTTAGCTACATGGGTGGCTACAGACTTTTTCAAGCCTATCCACCAATAATTTGCCTTTAGATCCTGGTACATCTTATCAGCTCCAGGATGAACGAAGTATTTGGAACTATGGGCTTCCTGGAGGATGACATCTCGTAGACCTCCATAGATTGGAACCCATATTCGTCCATTTAATCGTAAAATTCCGTCCAACACAACTTCCTTCTGTGCAGCTAACAACCTTTCAATCAAATTATTCTTTATTTCCATGCGCTTGGCATTGATTCGGATGGGTTTAACCCTTTCCTTCCGACTCAAGGCATCGGCGACTACATTCGCCTTGCCGGGATGGTACTTGATTTCACAATCATAATCATTCTAGGTTTCCATCCAACGGCGTTGCCTCATATTTAATTCTTTCTGATTAAACAGATGCTGGAGGCTCTTGTGATCAGAATAGATCACACACTTGACACCATAAAGATAGTGCCTCCAAAGCTTCAGTGCGAATACAACGGCACCCAACTCCAAGTCATGGGTGGTGTAATTCTTTTCATGCACTTTCAATTGTCGTGAAGCGTAGGCAATAACCTTGCCTTTCTGCATAAGCACACACCCCATGCCAGTGTGCGAAGCATCACAATAAACCACAAAGTCTTCAATTCCATCCGGCAGTGTCAGTACTTGGGCGTTGCTCAACTTTTGTTTCAGTATGTCAAAGGATTCTTGCTGCTTAGGGCCCCAAACAAACTTAACCTTCTTCTTGGTTAAGGAGGTTAGGGGTGCAGCAATCCTTGAAAAATTTTCTATGAAACGCCTGTAATATCCTGCCAATCCCAGGAAGATACGAATCTTTGTAGGCGTCTTTGGCTCTTGCCAGTTCATTACTGCTTCAACCTTAGCGGGATCCACCTGGATACCACGCTCACTAACCACGTGTCCAAGAAATTGGACTTCTCGTAGCCAAAATTCACACTTAGAGAATTTGGCATAGAGCTTCTCCTGATGTAGGAGTTTGAGAATACAACGAAGGTGTTTCTCATGGTCAGCTTGATTCTTAGAATAAATGAGAATGTCGTCGATGAAAACGATGACGAATTTATCTAAGTAAGGCTTGCAGACGCGATTCATGAGATCCATGAACGCAGCTGGCGCATTAGTGAGCCCAAAAGGCATCACTAGGAACTCGTAGTGACCGTAACGAGTCCTAAATGCAGTCTTGTGAACGTCTTCATCTTTGACCTTCAACTGGTGGTAGCCTGACCTCAAATCAATCTTCGAGAAATAACTTGCCCCTTGAAGCTGATCGAACAAATCGTCAATCCTGGGCAAAGGATACCTATTCTTGATCGTGACTTTATTAAGCTCGCGATAGTCGATGCACAGACGCATCGACCCATCCTTCTTCTTGACAAACAGGATTGGCGCTCCCCAAGGAGATGAACTAGGTCTTATGAAACCTTTAGCCAGCAATTCATCTAGCTGCGTCCGCAACTCCTTCATTTCTGTGGGTGCCAATCTGTATGGAGCTCTAGCAACAGGTGCTGCTCCGGGGATGATATCGATCCTGAATTCCACTTGTCTATCTGGTGGTAAACCAGGTAGATCTTCAGGAAAGACTTCTGGGTATTCAGAAATGACGGGGATGTTTTCTATCTTCGGTTTAGGCTCATCAATAATCACTTGTGCCATGTAAATGACACACCCCTTCTTCAAACACTTGGAAGCCTTGAGCATAGTCACCTGCTCAGGCAGCCCATACTGGGTATCTCCCCGAATGGTAAGTGATTCGCCAGACGGAGTCTTTATTACCACTCGTTTCTTGTTACAGACAATTTGGGCCTGGTTATGAGATAACCAGTCCATACCCATAACTATGTCAAAACCAGCCAACTTAAAGGGAAGTAGAGACAGAGGAAAAGAATGGTTCTTAATGGATATAACACATCCATCTAACACAGTAGAGACGGTTTCTATGGTACCATCTGCTAACTCTACCTCATAGTTTACGCTTAAGGTTTTGACAGGTAAATTCAACAATTTACAAAACTTATGATCTACGAAAGACTTATCTGCGCCTGAATAAAAAAGTACTCTTGCAAAGACATCATTTACAAGGAAAGTACCTGTTATGATATTATCATCTTGCACAGCCTCTTTCGCGTCCATCTTGAAGACTCTGGCATTAGTCTTCTTAGCCTCCTCAGGCTTCTTGTTGTACTTAGGGTAGTTGGTCTTGATGTGCCCCTTTTCATTGCAACGGTAGCACGTTGCGTTTTTTATCTTCTTGCAATCCAGGGTTTTGTGATCCGTGGACTTGAAAATACCACAAGCAAAGGGTTTTGACTGAGCCTGAGAGTTAGACTCGAGTCTGCACTTTCCATAGTGCTGCTTCTTGCAAATTTTGCATTTGGGCTTCTCACCAGAGTGATGCCCTTCCTTCCTCGACTCTGATCCTTTCTTGCTATCACCATTCCCACGGTGTTTCTTGTTCGATCTACGTGAACCATCATCATCACGCTTCCTCTTCTCAGCCTCCTTATTCCTCAGCGATCTCTGCCTGACCGCATCCAGAGTGAGGGATAAGGAAATGTCAGCTACGGACCTGAAGGTAGCTGGCCGAGAAGCTTTTACGCTTGCCTTGATCTCGGGGGCTAGACCACCGATAAAATGAGCTATTCGCTTTGGTTCCGGGGTTACTAAATATGGAACCAACCGAGACATAGTGTTGAAGCTCGTTAGGTAAGCTTGACAGTCGAGGTTTGTCATCACCAATGATAGAAAGTCAGATTCTATCTTCTCCACCTCATGCTGAGGGCAGTAATTTTCCTTGATCAGGGCGACAAATTGATCCCATGACATATTGTACAATGGGATTTTCTCGGTGGCCTCAATCAGAGATCTCCACCATGCTAACGCTTCCCCCTTAAAAGACTGTGATACAAACTTGACCACGTCTCTCTCAGCACATCCGCTGATGTCTACAACCGTGTCCATCTCATCCAGCCATGTCATACAGTCAATGGCTCCCTTCTCCCCAGTGAAATCCCGGGGCTTGCAAGAAACAAAATACTTATACGTGCAACCCTTGTCACGGGGCCCTTGATTACGTATAACCTGCTGAGACGGAGCACTGTGGTTCGAGGAGCGTCGATCATTGTCTTTCTTCGGGTCGTCCTTCTTGGGCGATGGCTTTGAAGGCTGTGTAGATTGGGTCCTACTACGAGTCCCACTGTACTCTTCATACTGCCTATCCAAAGCCTGTGTAACAGCGCCGTCTATGATCGCTTTCAATTCTGCACCCGTTAGATTAATTCGGGCGTCATTACTAACCTCCACTGGATGACTATTACCCTCGTCCGAGTTAGCCATTTTAATTGAACTGTTGCAGAAAACAAGGACAATAATTTATGTGGGAGTTTATTATGGAATTGCCCCTTAGGGAAATTCATTAACCATGGTAAACAGAGACCCTATTTGGTTAATTTATTAATCATATTTATTTAGGATTTCTATAATAATTTATCCTAATTATAAAACAACAATAGTTTTATTTGTGGCACGAAAGGCCTAGTCACATGGACATTTTTAATTTAATCTATGATTTCAGAGAATCAAAACATTAAGGTATACTGGCACAATAGGCCTGGTCACAAGGACATTTATAAATCATAAGCTATGATTTCAGAGAATCAAAGCATGAAGGCTTGAACCTAGTTCATTACCTTTATCTGACAGGGAGTCATCGCTACCACTGTCTTTTGGCTCATATGGAAATGAGCAGGGCCCATAGGCACTATATTACCACGTATGGTAAAAATATGATCATCTTAATTGATGATGTAAACCCAGGATTCGGAGATCATTATACTGGGTTAGGAAATCTTCTAAAGAATTCCTTTATAAAAATGACGTGTGATTTTAACGAATCACTTTTTCCAGGAGTGTTAACATGTTTTCAGATGTTAACTTGAATTTGAATCTTTTGAACAGGTCTTACCATCTTGGCCCGGTCTTATAATGACCAAAAGGCTAGGTTTCACTCTTTAAGATTCTTAATTAATAATTGAATAGGCAGATTAATTCAAAAGAAATGATTTTTAATTTATTTATTTCATTTGTAATTTATATATGCACATAATGGCAAACATGAAATTTATAAAACAAACATTCCATTAATTTATTATAATATTACATGCGGCCCTATACGGGTCTTTTTCAACAAACAAGTACCCACGCAGGGGTCAATCAATCATGCTCGTCCACGCAGGGACTTTAAACAAACAAACTAGTCCACGCAGGGACTTTAAGCAAACATCATACCCACGCAGGGGTTAACAGAAAATAGACCCACGCAGGGGTCAAACAACACGCATACATACCCACGCAGGGGCTTAAACAGATACAGCAAATACAGGCCCACGCAGGGGCTCAACAGATACAAGTGGAAGGATTTAATGATCCCTCTTATTCTTCCCTTTGATCAAACTTGCTAATCCTTGGAAGAACGTCTGACTCTCCCTACGGTCACGGTGGAAGCCTCGCTCCACTTCATCCAGCCTCTGCAGGATTATTTCACGTTCGGGTGGGGAGAACCTAGGCGGTTGCGATTGAGCCCGTATAATAGGCCTAGGTGGTATCTGGTATCCCTGAGTCGGGTAACCTACCACCCACGGATCCCCATAGGGTCCTTGGGTGTTGTAGTTCGCCGCTACCATGTATGGGTCGGCCTCCGCGTAACCATAGTTGTGATGAGTCGGTGGTTCAAACGGGTTATACGCCATGGTACCCGTATATGCTGGAATTGGGTTGTCAAAACCCATTGGCGGTGGCTGTGGTACAGCAGGGTTGGAGGGTGCACCCATTTGTGGGTCCTCCTGCTGTGGCGGGTAGTGGCTGCCGCTTGATTGTTGTGGGGAACTGAAATGGAAGTCCCTTGGTCGTGCCGACATGCGGGCACCGGTTCTCCTATGCCTTGGCGGTGGAGGAGGTGCCGGCTGAACTGGTGGCGGTGGAGGTGGTGGCGTAACTGCCACAAATCGGTGATCCTCAGAGGAATCTTGATGATGCTGCTGCTGCTGCGGCTGTTGCTGCTCATGAGGCGACGAGTGGTGAGGAGGTGTGTAGTACCACTCGTGCCGAGTGAACATGGCTTGGAAGCTATCCGGACCAACATAGGGTGATCCGTGGAACGAAGATCCGTCGGAGATCTCGATCGGATGATTTCGAGTGCCACTTGCCGGTTCGACGGGATCAGTATCCTCGTCCATGTCGTCCGCGTTGTCACCAGAGAAATGGTCATCTGGCCCTAGTGGGTTAAAACCCACGGGTTCTTGGATATAGCCTACCGGATTAAACCGCCCCTAAAAACTGGGGTGGGGTCCCCGAAAGAATGATGAGACAGGGATCGTTGTAATGGTACGAAGGAAGGCTGAGGGTTGTTCGGCTCGTAGTCTGGTTGGGGCCCATACGGGTTTTGGACCGGCGGTGTAGAGCTGTGTGATATCGATCTTCTTGCTGGTTCAAATAGGTTTCTTCTGTTTTGGCGTGGATCGTCACTCTCCGTGGTAGACGGAGCTCGAACATTTGAAGGCCCCGCCTCGTTGTCATTGGGGGCGGTGACCGGCCCCCTTCCTCGTCCCCTTCTACGGAAAAATCTTGGAGGCATTTTCAAATCCTGTCATAACAATGTGAGATAACAAAACAAGAATATATGCAAAAATAAAGGACAACACAAGCAGAGTGGAATTTGTCCCATGTTATATGTCTAGACTCGAAAGTTTAGAATTGTGCAATTGTGTAACTAAGATTAAACACAAAAGGCTAGTGTTTAATTCACTCAGAGTTGGCTCTGATACCAACCTGTCACACCCCGATTTCCACGTGTCACCGGTGGGGGAGTATCGTGACGTGGTTGGCAACATAATAGTCAAACAACACAATCATTATTATGCACAGCGGAAGCAAATTTAAAAGATATAATACAACCGAATTTAATTATTGTAATATCAAGTATCAAAACGTTCGATTGTTTATCCACGGAACGGATCGAAATAATATAGAAACAATGGTTCAACAGACTTCAGGCATCCTAAGCTTGCGAGACTTTTTATTGATGCTAAGGAGACAATCCAGCCAATTTCGTTTAGTACCTGCATTCAGTATTTTTGGGAAAATACGTCAGTTTACACTGGTAAATACAATCAACTGACTCATTTTAAAAATGATTTAAAATTTGTTTGGATGCACATGGCATAAACATTTTTATAACTTGGGAGAATTATTTAATATTAAAATCTTGTGAACGTATTACATATTACTTGTGCGTTCAGTAGCCCGAATCTTTTCCGGGTTAAAGATCAATAGACACACCACAATAATGAGTTATACACTGACAGGTGTACGCCTACACCCCGTGCTCAGGTCGTGGCCATCTCGTAAGATGATGCCAAGGATATCCGGGACATGGTCATTAACCCCCCAAAGGCTTTAAGTAACAAGACTGTTTAAACGAGCCGATCAAATTATTCAACTACCCACTTAATGGTGGATATTTGATGTCCGATCAAGCAGTATGCTATATACCGTAACCCAAGCCCGTATAGGGAAAATAAGTTAAAAGTATTTACCTGAGCAAGTATTAATCACAACAGGCAAAATGCACGTAGCTTTTACTGGTTCTCCTAATCTGGAACGAAGGTTTAATATAACCTATTAGAATCCTAACGGGTCTTTAATTAAGCTTAAGCTTAGACCGGCTAGTTTCAAAGATACGGTTCGTACGCACGATTAAGCGCAGACCGGATAGAATGTGATTTAGACCCGACAAGTTTGAAGACTTGTTTAATATGGGTTTATTATTCACATTCTGGATTTTGAGATAAAACCGTGAAGGTTTGACCCGTTTCGGCTAATTTATGTAAACTTGTTACATAAACCGAACCGAACGCGTAATAAGCGTAACGGGTATCCGTAAGAGCCATATACAGGTTTCCTACGTTAATTATGTCTCAAATATGTTGAGACATCAGTAAGATGTCTTTCATTATGCCCGAAACGTGTTTAAACACAAACTAGGCCCCGTAGGGGTAGTTTGGTCATTTAAAAGTCTATAAAAGAGTTTAAGTGTTTAACTGAGTTACAAGTCTGATGTAAACAGCAAACATGCTCAATTTAATAAGTTATAACAGTAGGTTAAAGCATATATGTGAAGCTTACCATTTTTAACCAAACTATGCCCCGTAGGGGTATTTTGGTAATTTCACATAAGCCGAAAAGATCAAAACTGAAGTCTGAGTTTATCAACCTTTGCTTACTGTTAAAATATTATGATTTGCCTCATATATCAGTAGGTATCAACCCGGGTATGTTCGATATGATTTTAAAACATACTATGCGTTAAAAACGCTAAATAAGGCGATTAAAGGCCATTTCCGGGTTCGATACTTAAATCTGATATTTTTATATTTCTAGAAGGCTTAAAATAATTTATTTATCATATGTGATTAGTAGCAAAAGGTTTGGAGTCGTTTAGATATGTAAAACTCATTTTATGGCCCGTAAGGGCAAAACCGACAATTACCGGATTAAGCCTACGACTAGTAGTTATGCTCAGCCTAAAATTAATTAAAAATCTTTAAAAATCCCAAAGTAATATATTACATCAGTGGGTATTAATTTTGATACCAAAAAGTAGGCTTAACTAGGCTATACACTAATTACGCCGTTTTATTAACATAAAGCTTTAATTTTGCGATAATGAGCATAACTCTTAATCTACAAGTCAAACTGATATCAAATTTTGCATACAAGTTTGTATATCAGTAACTAAGGCTTCTACACTTTTACATTTTCATAGATCGCGTTTTAAGGTAATAAGGGCATAACGGTCAACATATGAGCAATTAACGGAAACATGCATATTAATTGGATAACTAATGAACCTAGGTGTATAATCACAGAGGGTTGTTCTAACATGTAACCTAATCCAATTTAAGCTCTGAGGCATTTCTAAAACATGCCTAAACAGGTCAGAACTGAAAGTCAAAGTGAAAGTCAAACTATGTGACTTTCGGTTCCGAACCGGGTCTAAACAGGAAATCGTCGGGTTGAACATGTTTAGACATGTTCTTATACTTATTACAAAGTTATAACAATGTTTAAACAGGTTGTATATGATCTATAATGTTAAATATGCATAAATGTCATTTTAAGTATCCTGTTGACTTTTTCTAAACTAGTTTGACCCGACTTTTGACCTGGTTAGAGTAGTGATCAGGGGAAACCCTCTTGAGGTTTTATTACCCACATAAATACCAATCTATAACTACTTTTAATTCGAGATATTATTGAGCCATGGTTGACTAATCTCGAAGTCAAACCGTAATTACGACGGTTTGACTTTTAGCTAATTAACTAAGCTAAACTTAACTAGAGAAGGTTAGGCAACTTACAAAGGTCCTAAGCACGAATTTTTGATCACTTGAGGCTGCTTGATAGTTCCAGAAATGATCCAAGAATGCAGGAGAAGTGAATGAGAATGTTTGTGCATTTGAAGTACTTATATACTAGTTGAAATCACCATAACATGTTGACAACAAAGTCTAGCACCCATCCACAACTGATTAACACTTTTCCTAGTGCTTAGGGGATGCCTAGGGGTCGTCCACATGTGAGAAAAACCGGCTAGAATGGTCACATTCGCGCATAACAGGCTGCTGCCTGTTTTCTGGTGTTGGGCAGGTGCTTGCGCACCGTAAGGCTTATGTTGTTGCGGTGCGCAAGCAGTCATCAGGGACCAAAACTTGCTTATTTTTTGGTGTTTCGAAGGGGCAACCTCTTTATCCGATTTTGGGGCCTCAATTATCATTTAGGGACCTCCACAAAGTGTCTAGAACAGTTACATACCCTACCAATTTGAATTGTTTGCTTGAATCCATTTTGAAAGTGCCTTAAATGACGGTTCACCGTAGGAAATCTATCGAAACCCATCTAGCACTATGAATTTAATTATTGACAACTACATTTCTGGATTTTCAAATATACTAGATGTTTAATGTACGTATACTTGGGTCTTGGGATTTGTAAATGAGGTGTTCAGAGGTAAAAATTAACATAACGCCACTTTTAAATCCTGCCAAAACATCTTTATTTAATCCGGGTTTACAACGCGTTTTGTCTTTCATGACACGTGTCGTTATTCCATTGCACACGAATTTTCGAGGTGTTACATTGAGCTTGTTGGTTAGGACTCTTGTTGCCTTCAAACTCCTCTGCTGAGCTGGAGTTTGAGTAGGGCTAGACCATCCCATTTGCACTTGTTATCATCAAGGGTATCAGTAGTATCATTGATTTGTTTAGGTAACTTGCCCTGTTCCACAGCTTGGCCGGTAAGACGGTGTGCCAGACGGACAACTTGCTGGATTGTAGTGAGACTAGCCGATGTTACCAAACTCTGGATTTCGGGAACTAAGCCCTTGATATAGAGCTCAATTCTTTTGTAAGCATGCTATGATAAGTTGGGACACAGAGCATACAAGTTGTTGGACATTTTAGTGTACGTCTCGATTTCGGATCCTACCATCTTCAACTTGTAGTACTCTGTCTCAAGTTTATTAATTTCATCCCTGTGACAGTACTCCTCTTTGATCAGATCCTTAAAGTCGTTCCAAGAAGTGGCATTGGCATCTGCCAATCCAAGCATTTGAACTTACGCGTTCCACCAAGAAAGCGCGTTTCCCTCGAGAGTACTAGTAGCATACTTCTCCCAATTGTTAGCAGGGCATTCACACATCGTGAACACAGACTCAACCTTCTCGATCCAGTGCAAAAGGCTTAACGCTCCTTCGGTGCCGTTGAAGGAGTAAGGTTTGCAATCCATAAAAGTTTTGAAAGTGCAAACGCGAGGTTGAGTAGGTGCAAGTTGACCTGTCGCGTAAGACGAAGCGAACAAGATTAAGAGTGATCAGATGACACGATAACAGGATCAAAACATCCTAGAATGGTAAGTTTACCTCAGGGATGGGCTGCTAAAGCCTCAACCACCCGGGCGTTTATCAGGTCCGTCAGTTGGTCCTGAGTCATGTTAACATTGCCTCTTCCATGTCCGCTCATTGTCTTCACATCCAGAAAACACAGAATGAGAATGACTTTGTAGTGTTGCGAGAAAAATAGGAGTTTTGACCATGACACACAAGTACATATCAGATAGCTAATGTTCTATACACTAAGCATACCGGTACATATATCATCAAATATGTACCAAATAAGTAACAAGCAAACACATGCCCGAGCTATGTAGTCTAAAGTGTTGAGCCTTTCACTTGGAGTGTGTGACACCCGGCTTTTCAGGCCGTACCGTACAATTGTAGCACGTGTTATGAATAGATAAAAGGCTGTATTTGACTGATTATGATGTTTATATGTGAAATTTAATGAGTTGGTAAATTTAAACTTTGGTAAAAAATATGTTGGCAACGATAAGATAAACGCTTATCGCGTAACGGTTAAAATGCGAAATGAACGTCGGTGACCACCCGATCAGTGTTAAAATCCTAAAAATAGTCTGTTATGATCAGAATAATAATTTTAGTCTTATTCGTGAGGAAAAATAAATTAAAACGCTAAGAAACTCTATTTTTCGAGTTTAAGCACGTACCGCTCGATGTAGCGCGTATACCGATAAAATACTGTCAACACAGCCTGTCAAGTCAACTGATAATCATTTTAGTAATAATTTGATGATTTTATTACTATAGAAGGATAAAAATAAATAAAAACGCTTAAATCCCTATTTTTGCGATTTTAAGCGCGTACCGCGCAGCACAGCGCGCATACTGCCAAACACAGGCAATCTCGCCAGTCCAGGCAAACAAAATATTGTTCAGTAATATTTTGGTGAGTTTATTTTTATAGAATGTTAAAAATAATTTAAAACGCACTAAAACGGGATTAAAACGCTAGATAAAATACCTGGTATCCAGTAAAATACCAGTTTTTGAATATATATACATATATATGTGTGTATGCGATTATATATGTGAGAAAAGAGGTATTTTGGCTGCCATGCGTAGCCTTTTCTCTCTCTCTCTCCTCCCTTTATTGGACAAAAAGGAGGTGGATGATGATGATGCCACCCAAACTCTTTACAAGTTCCATACACTTTCAATTTTTCCAAGATAAGCAAATTTTAAACTTCAACTCTCTCTCTCTCTCTCTTCACAAACCAGCTGAAAATCCTCTATACACATACATATTTTCATATTTCAAAATTGTTCTTGAGAATTCAAGTCCATTCCAAGGTGATTTTAAGTTCATTTGATGATTTAGAAGTGATTTCAAGGTGTTTCAAGCAACAATTAAGTCTCATATCATCAAATCTGTAGGATCGTTTACACGACCAAACTAGTCGTTCAGAAGAGATCTCGTCCAATACGAGAGGCGGAATCAAACGTATCGGTGTTATTTCAGCTGTAAACACACTAGAATCACTTAATCTATCTCTTTTATTGATTTGATGACAATTACAGATCTGGAAATACTTCGGCAGAGCTTCGCTACCGGAATCTGAAAGTTACAAATGAAAACAACAAGTCCACTATTTATACTAAATCCAATTCGTTTGAACAAGCATCTCCAGTTCGTACGAACTGGTCCAGTTCGTTTGAACTGGCCACTTCGTTTGAACTGGCTTGTTCACCTCTGTATCCTGTTAATCTCGAACTGTGTGACTTGTTTCATCTATTCTATTACACAACTCGATACAAGACGAAGTCGACAGACGTATGCACCAACAGACTCCCCCTCAGATGTTGACGAGTCTTCGGTATGCCTTCAGAACATCTTCAGTCTTGATCAGTCTTCAAGCTCTCTCCAAAGTATCTGACAATGTAAGCATCCTCAAATCTCTCTCTTCTCTTTCTATCCAGAATCACAACCTCATGATTAGAACCTGGCTCTTTGACATTCAGACTCCCCCCTCTCAGTAAGCTAGGATTGTAGTCTGGAATTCTTGTTTCCAAGATCATAACCTGGCTCTTTGCTCTTTCCATAGGTTCAAGGTCGATTCCTGACTCTATCATTACCTGCACAAATCTCTACCTCAAAATAAATTTTCTGATGATCACTAGTAAAAACAATCTCACCATCTAATAAAACACTTACAGGAATAAAACAATCAAAGAATAATTTTTCAATGTAGATCTCTGATGAAATATTTGAAGAAATATCGTTTTTCTTATCAAAACAACACACTCTCCCAAACCATCTGTTCATCATGTATAGCCCTCAGAATTTTGAAAATTAGCTCTCCAACACTAATTGTCGAAAATATTTTTGTATTTTTCAAAATTTATGCTAAAACACACTAAAATCTTTTTGGATTTTTAAAAGAAATGTAATACAGAGAAGAAATATTTACAAACAATATTTTTGTGAGTTTGTGTAAGAGGATCATATCAGTTTATGAGACAAATCACCAACATCGTTAAGCTTTAAACATTTCAAGTTCTAAACGATTCACTTAGATTGTCAGTATACTGATTCACTTAAATTTTCACACAAAGTTCAAATGTTTCGAGATACGAAATTAATGTCTTAGATACTTAAACTTAATCGCGTGTCCCACCTCAGAATATACTCCTGTATCCAGATCCCAATATTCAGTCTTACAGGTGAATATACCACAGATGATATCTGTAAGGGGTTAAATTGCGAAACCGTGAGAGCTCAGGTCAGAACTTCCGTTCAGCAGAGAGATGACGGCTCGACTTTCGGTGTGTCCCCTTTAAAGGATCTTTTTTACAACAGCATTGATTAGCAATTTTATTGTCTCGTCATTTATGCTGAGGGCGGCGCTATATTTCAAGCAAGCGGAAAGTGTTCTCCGGGGACTAGGCCATTGCTTCCGCAAAATCAGAAGTCCCGGGATAATACCCCAGATATCACTGAGTATAAAGACCTAATATCTCAGAAAGTGGGACCTTTCAAACAAGATTTCGGGGGTTACCCATATATCCGAGAGATGTTTGCCCACGATATAAGCAAGTTTGAAATTTAGATTTATATCTCGTTACAATCTACTAAATGTACAAAAATCTACTGGCATATCATCAATGAGACCGTTTATCACATTTTGACTTTCCAATTCTTTAGCATGCTGTGATAGTCCACTGATTTACTATCATTTCCACTTCTTTGACACAAAAAATCATTTTTCATTTTATCATGTTTTTGACTTTTTCAAATTTTCAAATGTTTTTGTATTTTCTGAAAAGTTTTTACTCCCCCTAAAATTCAAACACATTTTAGGAAATTTGAAAACAAACTATACAAACAACGTGACAACTGATATCAAATTGCTTCAATTCTCCATCCACTTGGCATAAACAATCAGAACTCCCCCTCACAACAAACTATTTTCCCATTGTGATTTCAAAACACTTAAGTTTGTTTTAATCAAATGGATTTTCCGGAAAATAAGTTTTGTTGATTGATTTTAACCATTTGTAGGTTAGGGGATAAACTCATCATTTTGTTTCTCAACCACTTGTAGGAAATCAGATACAACTTAATGTCCCTGATTTACCACTTGTAAGAATAATTCAATCAAGTTCAACCTAATGACCTTGATTTTACCACTTGTAGGTAAAAACCTTTTTCAATCAATTTTTCAACCACATGACTTACCAACCAATACCACTTGTAAGTTACCATATGTAGGTTGAATTCTCAAGATGCCGATTCCTACTCCTCACTTACCAACCTGGGAGTTCCGGCTAGTCATATTTGTGACCTATTTTCAATTTTCAAAACGGTATAAGAGTGATGCCGATTCATGCTCCGCGATTACCAACTTGGGAGCTCCAGCAAGTCCACAGACTTACTGTTCGTAATATGTACCATCCCAGTCACAAACCAGGGATGGTTCAACTTTATCTTTCTTCGTCTTCTTCTCATAAAACTCCTTCACTCCTTTGACCTTTTTGTCAACCATTTTTCCAAAAATATGATGAACTTTGGAGTTGAAGGCTTTTTCAATATCAAACTCTTTCTTTTCTGAGAAAATTTTGTTTGATATCTCAACTTTACCAACTTTTTTCTTAAACTTTTCAGCCCGAAGTGATGGAAAATTCACATCATCCACAGTCGGTACTAATTTTTCACTTTTAACTCCAACCTGTGGCTCATCTGACTTTGTGAAATCAGATTCATCGCCAGAAGATAGCTCCTTTGATTTTGAAGAATCAGAATCATTGCTAGAACTACCATCAGACTTCTTAACAACCCATTTCTGGTTGTCAAGGTTTCCCTTCTTCTTGTAAAATCTATTTGAACATTCACCAATTTCAAAAATTGAATTTTTGAATAGTTTTGTTCTATCAATTGGTGGTTCAAACTCAACCTGTTTGTTTTTCAAGTTACGAGAAACTCCCTGTTTTAATTTTATTGCCTTTGAACAATCTTTGGCAATATGTCCAACATTGTTGCATTTGAAACAGGTTCTGGTTTCTTTCATCTGATCAGCAAACTTTAACTCTTCTTGCTTCTTTGCAAGGAATTCTTTGTTCGACTGGTTTCTGAACATATTTTCTTTCTCTTCTTCAGTAGATGTACCTGAAACAAATATCATTTTTGATTTAAAATCACGAACATATTTTTCATTTTTCTGTTTTTCTGAAGGAATAAATCCTAGACCTTTCTTTTTGAAATTACCGTTATGGTTTGGTTTCTTTTGAAAACCAGAACCAGAACTGTAACCTTTTTTCTTGTTTAATCTTTGTTGAACTCTTGAGGTGTATTTTTTAGGTTTATCATTAAGATTGACATCTTTTATTTCAGAAATATTAATTTCTGTTAGTTTGAAAACCTTTTTGATCATATTAGGTTTAACACCTCTTATTGGAAATTCCTCATCAAGATATAATTTGTCAGAATCATTCAAAGTATATGCAACTTTAAACGTTTCGTCATTCAAATTAGACTTTGTTAACAGGAATTCTTTGTTGTAAACTCTTTTAACCGAAGTCTTTGTACTGTTGACAGTTGAACTCGAACTTTCAGTCCCAGACTTTGACTCTGACCCTGATTTCGACTCCTCAGTTTCATCTTTATCCAACACCTGATCGACCACTTTCTTTATTAACTCGGACTCATGATCAGTGTCAGATGACGTAAACGTGACATTAATATTATCTAGCAAGTTAACTGTAGCCTCCGACTCCCACTGTAAATTTGTTGCCTTTTCGACTCTTTCTGAATTTGGATTTCTCGGAGAATATCCATTTTCAAGCGGAGGTGGACACTTGTTGTAACTGAAACCTTGTTTCTTACCAGAAGTATTTTCTTTGTTATCCTTCTTCTTTTCTTTCTTCTTTTCAGGAGTCTTTTCTTCAGAAATCTTCTGTTCTTTAGAATTCTTCATCTCAGAAATTTCTCCTTCTTCAAATACCTTCATGCCTTCTACTGTTGGATAAATCCTGTCAATGACATAAGAAGTACATGAGTAACTTTTCAACAAACGATTTACTCTTTCAGTTTCAATTCTTTGAGTTTCAAGTTTCTGTTCTAGCACAGCACACTTCTCGATGTAATTGTTCACAACTTTCTACTTTATCATGAAAGCTCCTTGAAGTGTCTTCATTGTCGTTGCCTGTTCTTTACTTGTTTGATTGTATTGATTCATAGCTTTGTTCAGGACATCATAAGATTCCTTCAAACTGTTCAAGTTATAAATCAATGTGTTGTTCTGCTTCTTTATAGCTTCACAAGTGTCACACTTCACAGGAATCTTTTTAGCATCAACTTTGAACTTTGGTAAATCTTTCACCTTTTTCTTTATCAGTGGAACAGTCTCGTCATCACTGCTCACTGGTGTTTTGATCTTTTTCTTTTTCTTTTTAACTTTATCATCATCACTATCACTTTCTGCCATCATTTTTAAATGATCTGCCATTTTTCTTGCCCAATACTCACGATCATCATCACTATCCTCTTCAACTCGAGCAACATACGCTTTGTGATTTGAATCTTTGTTTGGATCATAATAATCCCAATTGAAATTTGCCCAGCTAAAACCTTCAGGCAATTTTTCATCATCTTGGTTTATCAGGCATGCTTTGTTATCAGCTGAGATATATTTGTCCCAACTGAAACCTTCCGTTTGCTTTTGATCATCCTGATTAACCATACAAGCTCTCTTTGAAGATTCTTCAATCACTTTTCTTCCATGAGCCACTTGTGGTTCTTGTTGTTGTTGGGCAACTTGATGATAGATCGCCTTCCGATAGTAATCATTGTTATTGTTGAACGGATTTTGAGCTCCACTTGCTTCGCGGTTTTTGCACTCCCTCTTGAAGTGTCCTTTTTCCCTGCAACGAAAACAAGTGACTTTAGATTTATCAAATCCTAAAGTAGAAATATTAGCTTCACGTAAATCATCTCTTCCTGTGATCTGCTTAAATTTCTCAGCTCGTCTCAACACACTTGCCAAACACCATTTTATGTCCATCAGTTCCATCTCTTCAGCATCAATCTGATCGTAATCCTCTTTTGTAAGCATTGGATTCCCGATCCGACCTGCAACAAAACTACCATAAGATTCTAATACAGTTCCCAACAAAGACATGTGACTCTTAGCAATTTCTGCTGAATAATCATCATCATTCTCCAGATTCAGTACAATATTGCATTGTAACTTCTTTCCATTCTTTGTTGATGAAATGTTCGGATCAAATGATGGATATGAAGAGAAACTTGTGTTGCTGTTTGATCCTTTGGATGAACTCCCTGATGAACTTTTTGCATTGTATGCAGTCTCTACCTTTGGTGACATGTTGGTGGATTTATCACTGACACCACCTTTGTAATAAAGTCCGATGTCTTGTTCACCGTCAAAATCTTTCATTCTCGACACTTTTCTCTGTTCCATCTCCTGAGCCTCAATCTTTTCAATAAATTTGCTCAGTGTCAGATTGCTAAACCCTTTCTTGTTCCTCAACATCATGAGATATGTACCCCAAGTCTCATATGGTAATGCATCAGCTAATTTGTCAATCAACACTTCATTATCTTTCTCGATGCTCAATCTCCTCATGTTGGCTAGCAAATTGCAATATCTTTCAATGATTTGCTTTGTGCTTTCATTTTTCAACCCACGAAATAGATCGAATTCTTTTTTTAAAAGCGACTTTTTGTTCTTGACCATCTCTTGGCTTCCCTGAAACTTTGATTTTAACGCTTTCCAAATCGAATAAGAAGTTCCATTATGTTGCAAGAGAACCAATATATCTTCCTTCACAGCTTGTTGTAAATGACTTAGCATCATTTTCTCATCTTTGTATTTATTTCTAGCATCGGCACTTAGATCTTTAATTGCTATAACCTCTTCATCATCATTCGTCGGTCTAATATATTTCGTCTCAATGTATTCCCAAGCATCTAAGTAGTTTGCTTGTACCCAATTCTCAAACCGTCCTTCCCAACCCTTATACTCCTCGATATTCATGAGTTTAGGCGGTTTTTGCATCGTTCCCATTTCATTTTCCAACATCGTGTTCTGTTTCAAAGTGATCAGGGTAACCGGAGTAGCGAATGCGTTATAAAATTCCTCATCCATGTTTCGAATTTCAAAAATTCACAAACAGCCTCTTTTAAACGAACTGGTATGATTTCAAACTGACTTTGGTGCAAACTGGTGAAACGAATTGAGTTATAAACGAACTGAAATCTCCAAACGAACTGAGATCAAACTTCGGACGAACTGGAAGTTCACTTCGTGTGAACTATGGGTTTTCAAATAACTTTACAAGCGAACTGGGGTCCAACTTTAAACAAACTGGTAAGCTGGTCCCTTCGTATGACCTTTCAAACGAACAGGCCTTCAAACGAAACTGAACTCCTCAAACGACCAGGAAACTGATGCAAACAGAAATTCAAAACTCAGTTCGTCTGAACTGATACGAACTGGGATTAAACTGGGATTAACTTTCAAACGATCTGCGCCATTTGTTCAAACGATCTGATGTTTTTATCCAATTTTATCAAGTTTTCGGTTGGATTAGAGTCTGATATGTTCAAGGATTGTGCTACACTGAATTCCGATCATAATGATGTGTATATCAATCAAAAACATCCACTAAATCATCGTAGATCTGATATCAAACTTCCTGTTCGTGTGATATGAAACAAACTACAAACGAACTAGCCAAATTTTGATCAAATTGAATGATTTTAAAACTGTTTAAGATCTGATACTTTCACAGATTATTCAAAACATCATTTCGCAGGTTAGCACTCCCTCTTGAAGTGTCCTTTTTCCCTGCAACGAAAACAAGTGACTTTAGATTTATCAAATCCTAAAGTAGAAATATTAGCTTCACATAAATCATCTCTTCCTGTGATCTGCTTAAATTTCTCAGCTCGTCTCAACACACTTGCCAAACACCATTTTATGTCCATCAGTTCCATCTCTTCAGCATCAATCTGATCGTAATCCTCTTTTGTAAGCATTGGATTCCCGATCCGACCTGCAACAAAACTACCATAAGATTCTAATACAGTTCCCAACAAAGACATGTGACTCTTAGCAATTTAGTATAAATAGTGGATTTGTTCAAACGATCTGATGTTTTTATCCAATTTTATCAAGTTTTCGGTTGGATTAGAGTCTGATATGTTCAAGGATTGTGCTACACTGAATTCCGATCACAATGATGTGTATATCAATAAAAAAAGTCCACTAAATCATCATAGATCTGATATCAAACTTCCTGTTCGTGTGATATGAAACAAACTACAAACGAACTAGCCAAATTTTGATCAAATTGAATGATTTTAAAATTGTTTTAAGATCTGATACTTTCACAGATTATTCAAAACATCATTTCGCACAATATACTTAAAAATCAAGTCATTTTATCTTGAAAATCTAGGTTAATTTTGAAAAACGTAACAGAATGGAGTAGCAACAGAAATTATCCATGAAAAACAAGTTGAATCGGTAGAACTCTTCCTCCTGAGCTCTGATACCACTTGTAGGATCGTTTGAAAGTTAATCCCAGTTTAATCCCAGTTCGTATTAGTTCAGACGAACTGAGTTTTGAATCTCTGTTCGCATCAGTTTCATAGTCCGTTTGAAAGACCCAGTTCGTTTGAAAAATTCAGTCCGTTTGAAAAGGATAAAGGTCATCAGTTCGTTTGAACCCCAACTCGTGTGAATCTCAGTTCGTTTGGACCCCAGTTCGCTTGTAAAGTTATTTGAAAACTCTCAGTTCATACGAAGTTGATCAGTTCGTTTTGAGTCCACTTCGCATCAAAGTTCCTTTCGCATAAGAGTCCAGTTCGTCTGAACCTTAGTTCGTGTGAAGATCTCAGTTCGTTTGACGGGTTCTAGTTTGTTTGAGAGGTCAGATCGTTTGACAAGAGGTCGTTTAGGTTTTGAACTCAGTTTGTTTGAAAGAGGCTGTTTGTGAATTCTTCGATACCGAATCATGGAAGAGGAATTTTACAACGCATTCGCTACTCCGGTTACCCCAATTACTCTTGCACAGAATACAATGCTGGAAAATGAAACGGGAACTATGCAAAAACCACCTAAACTCATGAACATCGAGGAGTATAAGGGTTGGGAAGGACGTTTTGAGAATTGGGTACAAGCGAACTACTTAGATGCTTGGGAATGTGTCGAGACAAAATATATTAGACCGACGAATGATGATGAAGAGGTTATAGCAATTAAAGATCTAAGTGCCGATGCTAGAAAGAAATACAAAGATGAGAAAATGATGCTAAGTCTTTTACAACAAGCTGTGAAGGAAGATATCTTGGTTCTATTGCAACATAATGGAACTTCTTATTCAATATGGAAGGCATTAAGATCGAAGTTTCATGGATGTCAAGAGATGGTTAAGAACAAGAAATCACTTTTGAAGAAAGAGTTTGATCTGTTTCGTGGGTTGAAGAATGAGAACACAAAGCAAATAATAGAAAGATATTGCAATCTGCTAGCAAACATGAAGAGATTGAGCATTGAAAAAGATAATGAGGAGTTGATTGAGAAGCTAGCTGATGCTTTGCCATATGAGACTTTGGGGTACTTATCTCATGATGTTAAGGAACAAGAAAGGTTTTAGTAGTCTGACATTGAGCAAATTCATTGAAAAGATTGAGGCTCAGGAGATGGAACAGAGAAAGGTTATAAGAATGAAAAATTTTGACGGTGAACAAGACATCGGGCTTTATTACAAAGGTGGTGTTAGTGATAAATCCACAAACCTGTCACCGAAGATTCAGACAGCATTCGATGCAAAGAATTCATCTGAAAGTTCTTCTAAAGGATCAAACAGTAACACAAGTTTTTCATCATATCCATCATTTGATCCGAACATTTCATCAACAAAGAATGGAAAGAAGTTACAATGCAATATTGTACTGAATCTGGAGAATGATGATGATTATTCAGCAGAAATTGCTAAGAGTCACATGTCTTTGTTGGGAACTGTATTAGAATCTTATGGTAGTTTTGTTGCAGGTCGGATCGGGAATCCAATGCTTACAAAAGAGGATTATGATCAGATTGATGCTGAAGAGATGGAACTGATGGACATAAAATGGTGTTTGTCAAGTGTGTTGAGACGAGCTGAAAAATTTAAGCAGATCACAGGAAGAGATGATTTACGTGAAGTTAATATTTCTACTTTAGGATTTGATAAATCTAAAGTCACTTCTTTTCGTTGCAGAGAAAAAGGACACTTCAAGAGGGAGTGCAAAAACCGCGAAGCAAATGGAGCTCAAAATCCGTTCAACAACAACAATGATTACTATCGGAAGGCGATCTATCATCAAGTTGCCCAACAACAACAAGTGGCTCATGGAAGAAAAGTGATTGAAGAATCTTCAAAGAGAGCTTGTATGGTTAATCAGGATGATCAAAAGCAAACGAAAGGTTTCAGTTGGGACAAATATATCTCAGCTGATAACAAAGCATGCCTGATAAACCAAGATGATGAAAAATTGCCTGAAGGTTTTAGCTGGGCAAATTTCAATTGGGATGATTATGATCCAAACAAAGATTCAAATCACAAAGCGTATGTTGCTCGAGTTGAAGAGGATAGTGATGATGATCGTGAGTATTGGGCAAGAAAAATGGCAGATCATTTAAAAATGATGGCAGAAAGTGATAGTGATGATGATAAAGTTAAAAAGAAAAAGATCATAACACCAGTGAGCAGTGATGACGAGACTGTTCCAGTGATAAAGAAAAAGGTGAAAGATATACCAAAGTTCAAAGTTGATGAAGAAGTTGATGCTAAAAAGATTCCTGTGAAGTGTGACACTTGTGAAGCTATAAAGAAGCAGAACAACACATTGATTTATAACTTGAACAATTTGAAGGAATCTTATGATGTCCTGAATAAAGCTATGAATCAATACAATCAAATATGTGAAGAACATGCAACGACAATGAAGACACTTCAAGGAGCTTTCATGATAAAGCAGAAAGTTGTGAACAATTACATCGAGAAGTGTGATGTGCTAGAACAGAAACTTGAAACTCAAAGAATTGAAACTGAAAGAGTAAATCGTTTGTTGAAAAGTTACTCATGTACTTCTTATGTCATTGACAGGATTTATCCAACTGTTGAGGGCATGAAGGCATTTGAAGATGATGAAGTAACTGAAGAACAAAAAGTTTTCGAAGAAAAGACTCCTGAAAAGAAGAAAGAAAAGAAGAAGGATAACAAAGAAAACACTTCTGGTAAGAAACAAGGTTTCAGTTACAACAAGTGTCCACCTCCGCTTGAAAATGGATATTCTCCGAGAAATCCAAATTCAGAAAGAGTCGAAAAGGCAACAAATTTACAGTGGGAGTCGGAGTCTACAGTTAACTTGCTAGATAATATTGATGTCACGTTTACGTCATCTGACACTGATCATGAGTCCGAGTTAATAAAGAAAGTGGTCGATCAGGTGTTGGATAAAGATGAAACTGAGGAGTCGAAATCAGAGTCAGAGTCAAAGTCTGGGTCTGAAAGTTCGAGTTCAACAGTCAACATTACAAAGACTTCGGTTAAAAGAGTTTACAATAAAGAATTCCTGTTATCAAAGTCTAATTTGAATGATGAAACGTTTAAAGTTGCATATACTTTGAATGATTCTGACAAATTATATTTTGATGAGGAATTTCCAATAAGAGGTGTTAAACCTAATATGATCAAAAAGGTTTTCAAACTAATAGAAATTAATATTTCTGAAATAAAAGATGTAAATCTTAATGATAAACCTAAAAAAATACACCTCAAGAGTTCAACATGGATTAAACAAGAAAAAAGGTTACAGTTCTGGTTCTGGTTTTCAAAAGAAACCAAACCATAACGGTAATTTCAAAAAGAAAGGTCTAGGATTTATTCCTTCAGAAAAACAGAAAAATGAAAAATATGTTCGTGATTTTAAATCAAAAATGATATTTGTTTCAGGTACATCTACCGAAGAAGAGAAAGAAAATCTGTTCAAAAACCAGTCGAACAGAGAATTCCTTGCAAAGAAGCAAGAAGAGTTAAAGTTTGATGATCAGATGAAAGAAACAAGAACCTGTTTCAAATGCAACAATGTTGGACATATTGCCAAAGATTGTTCAAAGGCAATAAAATTAAAACAGGGAGTTTCTCGTAACTTGAAAAACGAACAGGTTGACTTTGAACCACCAATTGATAGAACAAAATTATTCAAAAATTCAACTTTTGAAACTGGTGAATGTTCAAATAGATTTTACAAGAAGAAGGGAAACCTTGACAACCAGAAATGGGTTGTTAAGAAGTCTGATGGTAGTTCTAGCAATGATTCTGATTCTTCAAAATCAGAGGAGCTATCTTCTGGCGATGAATCTGATTCCACAAAGTCAGATGAGCCACAGGTTGAGATTAAAAGTGAAAAATTAGTACCGACTGTGGATGATGTGAATTTTCCATCACTTCGGGCTGAAAAGTTTAAGAAAAAAGTTGGTAAAGTTGAGATATCAAACAAAATTTTCTCAGAAAAGAAAGAGTTTGATATTGAAAAAGCCTTCAACTCCAAAGTTCATCATATTTTTGGAAAAATGGTTGACAAAAAGGTCAAAGGAGTGAAGGAGTTTTATGAGAAGAAGACGAAGAAAGATAAAGTTGAACCATCCCTAGTTTGTGACTGGGATGGTACATATTACGAACAGTAAGTCTGTGGACTTGCCGGAGCTCCCAAGTTGGTAATCGCGGAGCATGAATCGGCATCATTCTTATACTGTTTTGAAAATTGAAAATAGGTCACAAATATGACTAGCCGGAACTCCCAGGTTGGTAAGTGAGGAGTAGGAATCGGCATCTTGAGAATTCAACCTACATATGGTAACTTACAAGTGGTATTGGTTGGTAAGTCATGTGGTTGAAAAATTGATTGAAAAAGGTTTTTACCTACAAGTGGTAAAATCAAGGTCATTAGGTTGAACTTGATTGAATTATTCTTACAAGTGGTAAATCAGGGACATTAAGTTGTATCTGATTTCCTACAAGTGGTTGAGAAACAAAATGATGAGTTTATCCCCTAACCTACAAATGGTTAAAATCAATCAACAAAACTGATTTTCCGGAAAATCCATTTGATTAAAACAAACTTAAGTGTTTTGAGATCACAATGGGAAAATAGTTTGTTGTGAGGGGGAGTTCTGATTGTTTATGCCAAGTGGATGGAGAATTGAAGCAATTTGATATCAGTTGTCACGTTGTTTGTATAGTTTGTTTTCAAATTTCCTAAAATGTGTTTGAATTTTAGGGGGAGTAATAACTTTTCAGAAAATAAAAAAACATTTGAAAATTTGAAAAAGTCAAAAACATGATAAAATGAAAAATGAGTTTTTGTGTCAAAGAAGTGGAAATGATAGTACATCAGTGGACTATCACAGCATGCTAAAGAATTGGAAAGTCAAAATGTGATAAACGGTCTCGTTGATGATATGCCAGTAGGTTTTTGTACATTTAGTAGATTGTGACGAGATATAAATCTAAATTTCAAACTTGCTTATATCGTGGGAAAACATCTCTCGGATATATGGGTAACCCCCGAAATCTTGTATGAAAGGTCCCTCTTTCTGAGATATTAGGTCTTTATACTCAGTGATATCTGGGGTATTATCCCGGGACTTCTGATAATGCGGAAGCAATGGCCTAGTCCCCGTAGAATACTTTCCGCTTGCTTGAAATATAGCGCCGCCCTCAGCATAAATGATGAGACAATAAAATTGCTAATCAATGCTGTTGTAAAAAAGATCCTTTAAAGGGGACACACCGAAAGTCGAGCCGTCATCTCTATGCTGAACGGAAGTTCTGACCTGAGCTCGAAACATTTAAACTTTGTGTGAAAATTTAAGTGGATCAGTATACTGACAATCTAAGTGAATCGTTTAGAACTTGAAATGTTTAAAGCTTAACGATGTTGGTGATTTGTCTCATAAACTGATATGATCCTCTTACACAAACTCACAAAAATATTGTTTGTAAATATTTCTTCTCTGTATTACATTTCTTTTGAAAATCCAAAAAGATTTTAGTGTGTTTTAGCATAAATTTTGAAAAATATAAAAAGATTTTCGACAACTAGTGTTGAAGAGCTAATTTTCAAAATTCCGAGGGCTAGACATGATGAACAGATGGTTTGGGAGAGTGTGTTGTTTTGATAAGAAAAACGATATTTCTTCAAATATTTCATCAGAGATCTACATTGAAAAATTATTCTTTGATTGTTTGATTCCTGTAAGTGTTTTATTAGATGGTGAGATTGTTTTTACAAGTTGTTTTGGTCAAAAATTACCGAAGTAATTAAGTGATCAAATTAGTTAAGTGAGGTAGTGTGCTAGAAGTAAATGTCAAAAATGTGTTAATTAAATTACTTGCAAAAACAGTTTAAGGATACGGCTCGGGATATTGAGCTGTATCGATGATCAAACAATGAGCAATTAATGAGCAAAAAGTAAAGAAAGTGACACGAGATGTACGAGGAAAGCCCTTGATCAATCTAGATCGCCGGCATAAAACCTCGGGAGCTGACAATCGCAGCTGCCTTGTTCTTCAATTGCTTCAAAAATCAGGATACAGTGCAGGATGTGGTACGGATCGACTAAGTGTTACAACGGAAATGCAATACAAGTGTAGTGTTTGCTATCAGCTAGAGAGTGATTGTATTCGAGAGTGTAAGTGTGAAATGATGTGTGTTCTAAGTTGATCCGACCTCATCTATTTATAGTAAAGATAAAACAACTAACTACCCTAAACTCGCGGGATTCACCGAATATTCCCTCTTGGAACGTTGCAGACCTGGTCTTTCGGGCTCAACGGCTCTTTCTCAACAAATTCGTCCGAGTCTTGAGGAGAAGAAGTCCTTGTGACCGTTAGCAAGCCTCTGCCCTTAATCTGCACGTGATTAATTCAATAAGCTTCAGGATATCGCCCAAGATGTCAGCAATATCCTCTTCCAGCATCCTGATTACAAATAACCAAACAAAGGCAGGATATTGGTCAGGATATATATGTTAAGAAAATGACCCCTAACAATTGTCCCCAAATATATCAGTTGGGATACCAATCCAACGGATATATTTCAAAAACCTTATCCCACAACTCAAGGCATTTAAAATGAAGCGACAGTCAAGATCACATCATAACTTCCAACGCGTTTTTTACTCCATGGAGATCCACGATGCCCCTATATCTTCTCTTTTCTTGTTTGAAAAGCAGATATCTTCAACAGACCCTTCAGGTAATTCTCCATTTTTTGACTTTCTTCCTGTCGATTTACTTCATTTTTTTCTAGCAATGGCCGCCGAAACCTTCAACCAGCAAAATCTTCTCAAAAATCCCGAGAAGGAGGTCTGCGCCTTTGACAACGCAGATATTGCAGCTTTAAGAGCCTCCGGCGCTTTCCCTGACGGCACAGTCTTTAGGCCATTTGATCGGTCAATCCGATCAGATGTTTCTTCCACCAAATGGATCTGTTTCCCAGCATATCCTTTTTCACTAGGCCTTCGATATCCCTTTCCAGAATTCATGATGCAATTCTTTCGTATTACTGGCATCTCTTTTGCTCAAACCATGCCCATGGTCTGGAGAGTACTAATTGTACTCAACCAAATCAAAAACCTCCATTGTTCTGACCTCTGCATCGAGGATCTACCTATTGCTTATCGCCTCCGGTCCCACGGCTCTAGCCGGTTCTTGCTTTTTTCAACCTCCAGCAAACCCTTGATTCTCAAAGCCACCAAAAACGAAGACGGATGGCAACGCAAATTCTTCTTTGTCAGACGAGATTCCATTGCTGAGGGTGCCAACCTTCCGGTGGAGTGGTTAACCACCGGTAGGATCATAAATATCCTTACAGACGATTTAATTGTTATCCCCTACTAATATTCTTCTTTATGCAGTGAACTTTAAGGAAGTTGCTCCTCCTGCCGCTGAGTCAGAAGAGAGAATCAACACCGTTTACCGGTTACCTGCAATAGACAGGACTTTTACCACACACGTTCCGAGTTCAAGTCAGTACTCGTCATCCGAGATGTCTGGTAAGAATCCCTTTCAGAATAATTAGTCAAAATAATATAACGATAAAGAATAAAACTGTTTCCTTTACATAGCTCCAGCTAAGATCCCTGAAGTCTTTGATCTTGACGAACTGGATAGCTACTCCGACCAGATGCAAGTCAAGAAAGAACCCGGCTCCAAGACCACTGCTACATCCAAACCCAGTAGTTCCAAAGCTATCATCATTCCTAAACCTTCACCGGCTACCAAACCTCGGAGTTCGAGTTCCCGCAAGAGGAAAGAACCCGATTCTCCTGTCGTTTCTGACACATTTCCTTATGAAAAACATGGATTCATCGAAGCCAGCGGTTTTATGACTTCTTTTCTTAACCAAGTTAGTATCTTTATATCATATCCTGCAATTTAGACTGTTTCCATAGACTTAATAATAATATTGATCCCTGTCCTTTTACCTTTGCAGGGTCTTGAGCGTTTGGTTCACCTATATCAAGAATCCTGCAAGCTTAACAAAACACTTGAATCCAAGCTAAAAGAAGCAGAAATCACGATTTCAGACCAAGGTATGATCGCGGCCGCCAAGTCTCGTCATTATGAGGAGAAATACAAAGCTATGACCCGGGAACACCAAGTTGCTCTCAACAAGGCTACTCTTCAAGCCCAAGCTGATCTGGAAGCTGCCCATGTGCAGTACGAACAGGATATGGTCAGTTACCGAGAAAGCCTCAAGAGTTCCGTCGTCATTTCTCTCCTCCAGGCTAGGTTGAAGATGGCTCACGAAGCCAAAGCATTGGGCTTCGAGTGCCCTTCCTGGGACGTTGGAGCCTGGGAGACCAAGCTGAAGAACCTTGGCGGTACCTCTTCCAAATCAACTGTCGATGATCCTTCTAAAGCAGTTGAAAAGGCAACCGATGCTGACAAGGATGCTGAGGCGGATCCCAAAATGAATGTCGCTGAAACCGCTATGGAGCAAGAAGGCACTACCCCCTAGTGCTTATTTTTATTCGAACAATTTCATGTCTTTATGAACAATTTTCATTTCCATTTCTAAACAATTTGATAACCGAAGGCGGATGGGTCCTGGGTTTCAGGATGAAACCTTCGGTTATCAACCAGTATTGATCGTTTTTAAGAATAATTTCATCTTTTGATTTCTCTTTCTATTAATTTGCATTGTTTAGTATGAGTCTTATTTTTGTAAAAATTTCATACTGCTATTTTACAAAATATCCTGATTGGTATGCTCAGAAACATACTGCAAAAGCCTTTTATTAAATAGATCTTCCAGACATTCTTTTATCTTTATAAATAGCTTATCTCTTCAAAACCAAGTTTTGATGATGATCAAAATTCCCAACCAATACTAGTGTCAAACATCTCAGCCAAATATCCTTAAAAGGACTTTGAGGATATGTGTCAAGATATTCAACATGATGTTACCAAAAATTTAAATGAGACTTGCAAAGGAAAGACCATACCAGACATAGGATATAAACCTATTACCGAACTTCAATCCCTTTGCAACTCTTCCAATGAAGATGTCCCCAGTGCAAGGTACTTAATGCATTAGTCGCAAACTTCATTCTTTTAGCCTTGCACCACCATCTTGGCAGGGATGTCCCCTGTGTACAATGTCTTCAAGTATCTTAGAAATCTATTTGATGTCAGTTTGCATTGCATAAGCAATTTTTCTCGTTCCGAGGGTATAACCCAAGGATGTACTGGAGATAAATCCTTTGTATCCTGGGGAAAATCCCAATTTTTCATGCGCTACAGGCGGGAGTGTATAAACTCCAAGACTTAGAAAGGTGAAAACCTTTAAACCTTAGAGAGTATGAAAATACCCTTTCGTGAGAGAGGGTGATCAATCCTCATATACCGTTAGGATTCAGGATATAGCCAATGGTAACGAAATTGTCAGCCACTTTTACATGGACTGGTCCCGCCACCTTGAACTATCCCTGAATAACTTGCGCTCCAGGCGGGGTGTTTAAACCCAATTCGGAAGAAAGGTGAATACCTTTAAACCTGTGAAGGGATCAGTATCCCTTAAACGTGAGAGAGGGGGCCAATCCTCTAATCTTCTGAGTTATCCCGAGTGCATATCCTGGAGCTATATCCTGGAACATATCTTGCAAAACAAATGTAAACTAAGGTGGGTGTTAGCTTGGCTAACACCCCTCCGATGCTTAAGTCAGTATTGGGTTCAAAAGAATTAATAATATAAAAATACATTAAAAAGAAGTAAGGATTCATACCATCTTGAGTTAGAAACTAAATTCTAGACTCACTTGAAATAAAGCTTAAGGTGTATAGCATTCCAAGATCTTGGTAGAATATCTCCCTCCATATTCTTGAGTCTATACGCTCCTTTCCCTGCTTCTGATTCAACTTCATATGGTCCTTCCCATTTTGGAGCTAACTTGCCATCGGCAGGATTAGTAGTATTTTGGAAGGCCTTTCTTAATACCCAATCTCCAACCTTAAATCTTCTGGTTCTAATATTCTTGTTGTATGCCCTGGATATTCTCTGTTGATATGCTGCCATCCTTAGCCTTGCTGCATCTCTCTTTTCATCTATAGTGTCTAAATCTTGACTCAAGGCCTCAGGATTCTTCTCAGGATCACTTAAGATAGATCTTGCAGTAGGTATTGTCATCTCCGTTGGAATCACTGCTTCTGCTCCAAACACCAACGAAAATGGGGTTTGACCTGTTGCATTCTTTATCGTTGTCCTTTCAGCCCATAAAACAAAGGGTAATTCTTCTGCCCATCTTCCTTTTTTGGCTCCAAGCCTTTTCTTTAAGTTGTTGACAATTATCTTGTTAGAGGATTCTGCTTGTCCATTTGCTTGAGGATGTACCGGAGTTGATGTGATCATTTTGATTCCCCAACTCTTGCAAAAGTCAGTAGTCCTCTTACTTATGAACTGAGAGCCATTGTCACAGATTATCTCAGCCGGTACTCCGAATCTGGTCAGGATATTTCTCTTGATGAAGGATACTACTTCTTGGTCTCTTACTTGAACAAATGCTTCAGCTTCAACCCACTTAGAGAAGTAATCCGTCATTGCTAGCATAAAGACTTTTCTTCCCGGAGCTTTCGGTAACTTTCCTACTATATCCATCCCCCACTTCATGAATGGCCAAGGGGAAATTACAGGATATAGTGGTTCGGCTGGTTGGTGTAGTATGTTACTGTGCCTTTGACATGCATCACATCTTCGAGCATATTCTGCAGCATCTTTCCTCATTGTTGGCCAAAAGTATCCAGTCCTCAATACTTTCGAGAATAATGATCTGCCCCCAGTATGATTACCACAGTCCCCTTCATGTATATCTTGAAGTACTTCTTTAGCTTCATGATCCTCCAAGCACCTTAAATATGGTCCTGCAAGAGATTTCTTGTATAAAATATTATCTATAATAGTGAACCGTGATACCTTCATCCTAAATGCCTTAGGATTTTCATTTCCAGGAATGTGTCCTTCTTTGAGATATTTCATGATTGGGGCCGTCCAGGTTCTAGGATCCTCTTCAGGATATTCCGCCCCAGGATCCTGAATACCAGCTACTTCTTTATCCCGAGGATTCGTTGCAGGATATAAGACATGTACTATTGGTATTTGTGTCCCTTCAGGTATCCTGACCGACGATCCCAGATTTGCTAAGGCGTCTGCTTCAGCATTATCTTCCCTTGGTACCTGTTTAAGTATAAAAACATCGAAATATCCTGCTAATTTTTTGAGAATATCGAGATATTCGATTAATTTCTCTCCCTTAACTGCATATGATCCATTAAAATGGTTAGTAATTAACAGAGAGTCAACATATACTTGCAAATTTTTGATACTCATGCTCTTAGCCAATTCTAATCCTGCAATTAAAGCCTCATACTCTGCCTCATTATTGGTAGCAGGAAATTCACACCTAATAGCCTGGGGTAATATGTCCCCCTGTGGCGATTTTAGTAGTATTCCAAATCCTACTCCTCTTACATTAGATGCACCATCAGTATATAATGTCCAGGATCCTGAGGATTCTCCTAGTTGTTGAACTTCTAGGTCTACCTCATCCTGAATGTCACTACTAAAGTCAGCCACAAAGTCAGCTAAAGCCTGAGACTTTATGGCATTCCTAGGTTCATATACTAAATCATAAGCACTCAACTTTACTGACCACTTGGCCATCCTGCCTGACATCTCTGGTTTCCTAAGCACATTTTTAATAGGATAGTTTGTTTTAACATGAATCCTATGTGTCTCGAAATAATGCCTAAGTTTCGTTGATGCCATAATTAATGCTAGTATCAATTTTTCTAAATGAGAATACCTAGTTTCAGCATCTAACAAACTTTTACTAACATAATAAACAGGATACTGCTGACCTTCATGGTCTTTTATAAGAACGGCACTTACAGCATTCCCTGATACAGCAAGGTATAGGGATAGTGGTTCACCATTTTCCGGCTTCATCAACAGAGGTGCGGTTGAGAGATACCGTTTTAAATCTTGTAGGGCTGCTTCATGCTTTTCCCCCCATTCGAATCTTTTGTTCTTCTTTAGGATATCATAGAAGTCTTTGCATTTCTCCGAGGATCTTGAGATAAATCTGTTTAGAGCTGCTACCCGGCCTGTTAATCGTTGAACATCTTTCATATTCGAGGGTGATTTTATATCCAGGATAGCTTTAATCTGCTCCGGGCTTGCCTCTATCCCCCTTTTCGTCACCATATACCCAAGAAACTTTCCTGCCCCCACTCCGAAATGGCACTTAGCAGGATTCAGCTTCATATTATACTGATCCAGGATATCAAATGCTCCTTTAATATCCTGGAGGTGATCCTGAGCTTTCTTCGATTTTACTACCATATCGTCAATGTATACTTCCATGGTGTCCCCCAGTTTGTCTTTGAACATCATGTTTACCAATCTTTGGTATGTTGCACCTGCGTTTTTCAAACCAAAAGGCATAGCTGTATAACAATAAATACCTGTTGGCGTCATGAAGGCGGTATCCTCCTGATCAGAAGGCTCCATTTGTATCTGTTGAAATCCTGAGGATGCGTCCATGAAAGTCAACATTTCATGCCCAGCAGTAGCATCTACAATTGCATCAATATGGGGGAGAGGAAATGGGTCTTTAGGACAAGCTTTATTCAAGTCTGTGTAATCCACACAGACTCTCCATTTTCCGTTCTTCTTCTGTACCACTACCACGTTTGCTAGCCACCTTGGGAATTTGACTTCTCTAATCATTTTGGACTTCAACAATCTTTCAACTTCTTCTTGAATAATTGTATTGCGTTCAGGAGCAAACTTCCTTCTCTTTTGTTGCACTGGCTTGAATGATTTATCAATTCCAAGCTTGTGAGTGATAATATCTTTGGATATGCCTGTCATATCCTCATGCTTCCATGCAAACGTAGACATCCTGTATTTCAAAAAGTTAATTAATTGTTCCTCGATATCCTGAGGGATATTGGTCCCTACGAGCACCGAAATATCGGGGTTATCCTGATCCAGGATAACTTTCTTCACATCCTGCTCAGGATCCTCCACGATATCCTGGGCTCGCGTCTTTAATTGCTATGCTGCACTAGTTTTGGCTGAGGATTTCATCGAGGAGGAGTAGCATTCTTTCGCCTCCTGCTGATCGCTATCAACTTTAACAACTCCCCAAGGGGTAGGTATCTTGATGCATTGGTGATATGTTGACGGCACGGCCTTCATATCGTGAATCCATGGTCTTCCCAGTATAATGTTATAGCAGGATAGAGAGTCCATCACACAGAAACGTTGTATCGAGTTGACCCCTTCAACGTACACCGGCAACTTTATCTCTCCCACTGTGTTTCTGGCCTCTCCACTGAACCCAACAAGCACGGTGGACTTCGAAGTGATATCCATTGGAGATACATTCATCCTTTTAAGTGTCTCTAGTTGGATTATGTTGACGGAGCTGCCATTATCAACCAATATCCTGCGTACAAAATGGTTAGCCACATATAACGTTATTACCAGAGCATCATGGTGAGGATCCTGGACAGTATCCTTGTCATCAGCATCAAATGTGATCACTTTGTCAGTTGTGAGTGTAGTCATCCTGACAGGTTTGTCTCCCCTTTCGGCTTTAGCTTCTTTTGCATGTCTCTTTGCTGCCGAATACGAAGTTCCACAAATGTCGGATCCCCCCGAGATGAAGTTGATTATCTTGGCATCCGCGGGAGGTGATGCAGCTCGCTCAGGATCCTTCTCCGTATCCTGACCTTTATTCTTCTTTTTTCCTAAGAGATCTTTCAGATATCCCTTGCTTAGAAGATAGCTTATCTCTTTCCTCAAAGCAATGCAGTCCTCGGTCATATGTCCGAAATCTTCGTGGAAAGCACACCATTTTGATTTGTCTTTCCAGTCCGCTTTTTGTTGATTCTTTCGAGGCCATCTTGCCTTGTCCCCTAGACCCTGCATGGCATACATCAATTCAGGAATGTTAACAGAAAAGCAATATTCTGATAATTCAGGATACTCTTCAGGATCCTCATCTTCGACAGCATTCACTCTCTTATTCTCATTTCTGCCATATGGCTTAGGCCGATACGACTTGAATGAGGATTCTGACTTCCTATTAGTTGACTCATAAGTGTTGGATGAGTTCATCCTTTCTTGCATCTTTCTGTCATCTTCCAACCGAATGTATCTTAGGGCTCTGTTCCTAGCTTCATCCAGGTTCCTGCATGGGTTCATTACAAGGTCTTGGTAAAATTGAGAATCTTTTTGCAATCCCATCTTGAAAGCTTGCACAGCTGTTGCAACATCAAGATGAGGAATGTCTAGTGATTCTCGGCTAAACTTGTTCACATAATCCCTAAGGGATTCCTGAGGCCCTTGTGTTATCCTGTAGAGATCACTTGTTAATTTTTCAAAGCTCCTACTACAAGAAAACTGACTATTAAATAAATTTACTAAATGAGCAAAAGATGTAATTGAATGTGGAGGAACATTCAAGAGCCACTTCAAAGCTGATCCTGTCAAGGTTGAACCAAAACCCTTGCACAAGCATGCTTCTTTGAGATCCGGAGGGATAGGGTTGATCTCCATTCTTTCCCTATACTGAGCAATATGCTCCTCAGGATCCGTCGTTCCGTCGTAAAGCTTCATGTTGGGGGTTTGGAACCTCTTTGGAATTTCAGCATCACAGATAGGATATGCAAAACGAGATATCTTGTGGCTATCCTGGGACACTTCTGGGATCGGCTGGACCACCCCAGGTACACTAGATATCATGTCCTTCAACTTTTGAAGTTCCCTAGTAAGTGCTGATGTTACACCTGTATCCTGCAAAGATCCATTATTGTTAGTAGCATGAGTATTATTATTATTTGACACGTTACCCGTTGGAGGGTTTTGCCCATATCCTGAAGCATATCCTGAGCTCCTCATGGTTGACATCCTGATCGAGGAGGGTATTTCAGGAGTATGATTCTGAGGAAGACTGGGCACGATATTCCCCCTGTTATCCTCGGTATACACAGCTGAACTAAAGTTCAACGCTCTGGGGTGTAATGGAGTGACATTGTCCTCAGTAGATCTGCTCGAGCCAGACTTCAGGAGTTGTATTTCCCTTAAAAGCATTTGGTTTGTTTCCTGTTGCTGCCTCATTTGTTCCTGCACACTTCCAAATAAAGTTAAAATTTCATCATTAGAAGCTAAAACGGGAGCAGATCCTTGGACACTCCGAGTAGGGATAACATCTTGAGATTGTGTAGAGGCTGGCATCCTTGGAGGAGGTGGTGGAAGCACCGAACCGGTAGTAGCAGAAGTCATAGCAGACATAGTAGAGGAACTCATGTTTGATCGTGAGGCCATTGTGGACAGTGTAGCAAAAAGTTTTGAAAATAAAAAACCGATTAGTGATTTAACAAAAATTTTTAGTAAAGAGAGCACCACTTGCCCCACGGTGGGCGCCAAATTGTTTTGGTCAAAAATTACCGAAGTAATTAAGTGATCAAATTAGTTAAGTGAGGTAGTGTGCTAGAAGTAAATGTCAAAAATGTGTTAATTAAATTACTTGCAAAAACAGTTTAAGGATACGGCTCGGGATATTGAGCTGTATCGATGATCAAACAATGAGCAATTAATGAGCAAAAAGTAAAGAAAGTGACACGAGATGTACGAGGAAAGCCCTTGATCAATCTAGATCGCCGGCATAAAACCTCGGGAGCTGACAATCGCAGCTGCCTTGTTCTTCAATTGCTTCAAAAATCAGGATACAGTGCAGGATGTGGTACGGATCGACTAAGTGTTACAACGGAAATGCAATACAAGTGTAGTGTTTGCTATCAGCTAGAGAGTGATTGTATTCGAGAGTGTAAGTGTGAAATGATGTGTGTTCTAAGTTGATCCGACCTCATCTATTTATAGTAAAGATAAAACAACTAACTACCCTAAACTCGCGGGATTCACCGAATATTCCCTCTTGGAACGTTGCAGACCTGGTCTTTCGGGCTCAACGGCTCTTTCTCAACAAATTCGTCCGAGTCTTGAGGAGAAGAAGTCCTTGTGACCGTTAGCAAGCCTCTGCCCTTAATCTGCACGTGATTAATTCAATAAGCTTCAGGATATCGCCCAAGATGTCAGCAATATCCTCTTCCAGCATCCTGATTACAAATAACCAAACAAAGGCAGGATATTGGTCAGGATATATATGTTAAGAAAATGACCCCTAACACAAGTGATCATCAGAAAATTTATTTTGAGGTAGAGATTTGTGCAGGTAATGATAGAGTCAGGAATCGACCTTGAACCTATGGAAAGAGCAAAGAGCCAGGTTATGATCTCGGAAACAAGAATTCCAGACTACAATCCCAGCTTACTGAGAGGGGGAGTCTGAATGTCAAAGAGCCAGGTTCTAATCATGAGGTTGTGATTCTGGATAGAAAGAGAAGAGAGAGATTTGAGGATGCTTACATTGTCAGATACTTTGGAGAGAGCTTGAAGACTGAAGATGTTCTGAAGGCATACCGAAGACTCGTCAACATCCGAGGGGGAGTCTGTTGGTGCATACGTCTGTCGACTTCGTCCTGTATAGAGTCGTGCAATATAATAGATGGAACAAGTCACACAGTTCGAGATTAACAGGATACAGAGGTGAACAAGCCAGTTCAAACGAAGTGGCCAGTTCAAACGAACTGGACCAGTTCGTACGAACTGGAGATGCTTGTTCAAACGAACTGGATTTAGTATAAATAGTGGACTTGTTGTTTTCATTTGTAACTTTCAGATTCCGGTAGCGAAGCTCTGCCGAAGTATCTCCAGATCTATAATTGTCATCAAATCAATAAAAGAGATAGATTAAGTGATTCTATTGTGTATTCAGCTAAAATAACACCGATACGTTTGATTCCGCCTCTCGTATTGGACGAGATCTCTTCTGAACGACTCGTTTGGTCGTGCAAACGATCCTACAAAATCTTTGCTAAAAACCATTCAAGAACTTGAAGGTATAAAACTTATCTTAAAAACCTTGTTTTTGAATCTTGATGATGTTGATGATGATAGAAGTTTCTCAAAGTTCTTGGATAATTCACTAACTTGAAATTAATAAGAAATAGGTTTTTATGTAAAATAAAAATGGGCATATATATGTATACATAACCGAATATGTGTATGTGTGTATATATATGAGATTGAGTTTGATTTATGATGGATACTTGTTTGGTCAATTCTTCTAAAATGACATGCATGTAGGTTTTGTCATATGTTCATTTATAAAAGATTGTTGTATGAAATTATGTCTAGATGATTAGATGATGAACATGTCTTGGATTTTCATGAATTAACTTCAGGTTTGATGCATATAATTTCATATGAAATGATGATAATACGATATATGTGCTTTAGATACTTGTACACGAGCATGCATGATGATATGTGATCTTAAAAGGTGATTTGAGTATGATTTAGTAAAAATATGTTATGAGCAGATTATAAACACTAAAATAAAGTTATTTTAAAGTTTTTAGTGACATATAACTTTGTCATAATGTTTGCTAGCTTTGCATGTTGTACATGGTGCATTAAAGGTTGTAAAATATGTGAAATCGCATGATTTATGTGACTTATACAAAAACTGCACTAATCTGATTATAACCACTATTTTAATCAGTAAATAACATGTATTTTGTTAAAATATCAAGTCGTTTCGAGTTGGGATGGTTATAGTAACGTTTAACGCAAAACTATGCGTTAAAACGGTCAAAAATCGGCTTTTCGAGTGATTTTTATATAACTGATTTAGATCTGTAAGAAAACTGATTTTTTAGTATAAAAATAAGTGTTTTAACTAATTTTAAGTTTACTTGGTGTTTGGTTGGTCATACGTGACTTCCGACGCCTGAAAACGTTACCGAATCGCTAAAATACGCATTTTTCAATGTACACCATTATGGGTAAAATTTTGGGTAAACCATATGTATTAAAATGTGTTATGTGATTTAAGCATGAGAATGTGAAAGTGTGTTAAGTTATAAACATGATTTTGGAAGTTTCGATTATACATGTATATTGTGCGTTTTGTGCGGTAGAAACGGTAAAAACCGCGTTAAATGTGTAACTTGTTTGTCAAGCATGAAATTTGATACATATGAGGAATTTTATGTATATTTGCTTTAAAATGAAAAAATAGATAAGTTAACCAAACTTTGTGTGTTTCGAAGATAAATTATGTGAACGTTTATGCATATATATTACGACGCGCAAATCGTAGATATATTGCGTATAAACGGGAGTGTTAACAGATTTACACAATAATGGTCACCAATAAAATCGTTCAAGTCGCAAAATCATATATATATATATATATATATATATATATATATATGGACTCATATATATTAACGTGCCAACATAATCAAAAATGATAACTTTTCGAGAAAATCTCAAAGTTATGTGATAATTCTAAGAAATGGAGAAACTTAGGATTTTTGTGTTATGTATATTGATTTAGAATCGTTCCTATATTAGGACGTGTAGAAAATCAATCTCTGGGATTGCGTATTTAAAATACGCACCCAAAGGTGAGTGTCACTAAACCCCTCTTTTTACTGTTTTGTATATATTTTGGGGGTAGAACACGCCTAAAAGGGTTTAATAATGTTTTTGAAATAAAAGATACCTTTTGATATAAATTATATATTTTCGTTGAAAATATATGGATTTTTGGATAAATTATATATGTTTCGGGATGAAATGGTTTTGGAGAATAAATATGTTTCGGGTGGAAACAGGGTTATGCACGGTGTTTGGGGGAAAACGACCGTGTAGTTGGAACGAATTTGCTTGATCTTAAGAGAGTAAGTATCGGCATAGGCTTACATTTCGGTGGGGATTTCAGGGGATTCGTACAACATCGTGTATTAAATTGTCATATTAGTAGGATATATATATTGTACGTGAGGCCGACATCATATTTTTCTCGAAGAGGACCCTGCGCCCATGATGTCGTTTAATCATTTAAGTATTGCACGCGAGGAATTGTTGGTAGATCTATCGGGTTGACAACCCCGTCGTGACCGGTCGCCCCGTGTCAAGTCAAATGACGAATTAATATTCTGTTTATTGTCTAGCTTTGATTATCCCTGCATGGTTAATATATAGTTCGTATCGTCTAGCTAACATATGAGTCTGAAAATTGACGCAATAATTTAATATACAAAACCTGGGTCAGAATATTATTGTCAGATGAGTGAACCGCAACGGAAGGACCCATGGATTTTATTAAGGAAGTAAAATGGACTTTCTAAAAATTATATGGATGTTTTAAAATAAACACATAATCAGAAAATTTTCCTTTGAAATAATTTATTTGTATGTGAATATGTGAACTCATCTTCCTTTGTGTTGACACTTGATTTTAACGTGTTCTACAGGTACTTGAGTTCGGCTTCGGGAATTATGGCGTACCTTGTGGTTGTTGATGCATGTTTTGTTACTTAAAATGTTGGACTGAATTTTAAAACTTTCTGGGACGAATGTAATAAGATCCGTGGGGATCAAAGACAACTTTAACTTGTCATGGTTATGTCATGTTTTGGGACGTTAAACTTAAAATCTATGTTTTAAATAAGTAATATTGTCCAACACTATAATGCATCAAACATCAAGATAGAAATGGGCACCAGCTTCCGTCACCACTACATTTAATATTCCGCTGCGACGTTTTTGGGGTGTGACAGAAGTTGGTAACAGAGCCAATGGTTGTTAGCGAACTAGATGTTTTCGGAGGAAAACACTAGACTTCAACCGAAGAATTTTGAGATTTAAAGTCAAGTCCAAAATTCTCGAAGCCAAGATTTTAAATAAACATGGAAAATTTTATCATGTATGAAAACCCTTATGTGTTTATGTTCATACGTGATATTCTGTTTATTTGGGCCTTATTTTTACTATTCATTTGACCACACACTTACTTTGTACGGTTACGATATGTCACGTCTCGGCCTATAGAGCCATCAGTAGTCCTGTTCACTGATACTGTCGAGCCTAAAGTTGAGATTCTTTCATTCGTCGTCACAGAATCGTTTATTCTGCTATTCGAGTCACGTGTTTTGCTACACCTCTTTTAAGTCTACACTCGCCGTAGGAAGAGGACTCAACCCGTTAGAGAAATCGCATCGACCTCGAGAGCTGAGACAGTATCCGCTTTGAAGAAGCAGAAGGGATTTGGGTCAATCGCTCTCACTACGATCGTCAGTTCGCCACGTTATGCGGAGACTTAGAGACGACTAAGGGCAAGATGAAAGACTTAGAGGGACATATGGACTAGTATGATGAGCTAGGAGAGCTTGTTAGAAAGATGTTGGACTTCCTGGGTTTGAAGCGTTAGTTGTTGGTTGTTTCTGTTGTTTGTTTTGTATGTCTCATTTGATGAACCCTATTTACAGCTTGCATGCCAAATTTTCAGATATTTAGGAGGAAATTTCATCTAGACTTGTTGCGGGTGTTGATGTAGACACGCCGAATTTTGATTAGTCTTAGTACTAAAAACAAGCTCTGAAAATTTCTGATATAAATATCGAATGGGTTCCTTTTGGTTTAAAAATTGTTCTCATTAATACATGGATATTATACATGCGTAATGTTTGGTCCTGTCACACCCCGATATTTCCACGTATTACCGGTGGGCCCGGTGGGGAGTATCGTGACGTAGTTGATATCATCATAGTCAAACAACACAATATATATAAATGCACAGCGGAAGTAAAAGATAGATTCATTTCAACTGAATAAAATTGTAATATTAAGTATCACAAAATAGTTGAAACAGATCCACATGTGGATCGAATAAAAAGGAAAACTGTTCAACAGACTTTGACACCTAGAGCTTGCGAAACTTGATTATTGATGCCTGGAGTAGCCAGCCTATTTCGTGTAGTACCTGCACTTAGCCTTTTTGGAAAAATACATCAGTTTACACTGGTAAATACAACTTAACCGACTCATTTTGAAAAGAGTTTGAAAATTGATTTGAATGCACTTCGGCAAAAATATCTTTTATAACTTGGGACAATTATTTGAAAATAATCTTGTATACAGTTTTACTTATTTGTCGTCCATTAGGGCCGGTTTGTAGGGCCGGTCTAGATTAACTGACACGCCACAGGTATAATGCCCACAAGGATTATTTCCTCTAAGTGGATTACCAGTTTTTACATAATGCATCTGTCAGGTGTACGCCTACACCCCGTGCTTAGGTCGTGGCCATTTCTTTAAATGATGCCAAGGATATCCGGGACATGGTCATTAAACCCCCAAAGGCCATACACCAAATAATACATATTAAACGGGTCATGCAAATACATTAATCACAATCCGATTTAAATGACTACACACACCCGACCAAGCGGTACTTTTATAGTAGCGTATCCCAAGCCCGTATAGGGGAAATAAGTTAAGAGTATTTACCTGAGCAAAGTATCAATCAAATATAGCAAATGCAGGTAGCTTTTACCAGGTCTCCTATTCTGGAACAAAGGTTTATAATAACCTATTAGATTTCTAACGGGTCTTTAAGTAAGCCTAGACTTAGACCGGTTAGTTTTAAAAAGGAAGACACGGTTCAAACGCATGATAAAGCGAAGACCGGTTTAGAATGTGGTTTTGACCCGACAAGTTTGTATGCTTGTTTAATATGGGTAACTTCAACACATTCTGGATTTTGAGACAAAATGATATGGTTTGACCCGTTTCGGCTAATATATGCAAACTAGTCACATAAGCCGATCCGAACGCGACAAGTGCGTAACGAGTAACCAAAAGAATCAAATACAAGTTCCCTGAGTTAATATGCCTTAAATATGTTGTGACTTCAGTAAGATATCTTCTATCATGCCCGAAACAAAATTAAATTCAAACTATGCCCCATAGGGGCATTTTGGTCATTTTAAAGATTATAAAAGAGTTTAAATATTAATCTGAGTTATAGGTCTGATGTAATCAGTAAAAATACTTATTTTAATAAATCATAACAGTAGGGTACTAAATATATGTGAAATTTATCCATTATAACCAAACTATGCACTTTAGGGGCATTTTGGTAATTTCACTAAGGCTAAAAAGGTCAAAACTGGAAATCTGAGTTTAAAACTTTAGCTTACTGTTAATGTATAAAAATATACTTAAAATATCAGTAGGTATCAACCTTATATGTGTAAAATAGTTTTGATGCATACTATGCGTTAAAAATGCGATTTGGAGCCATTTCCAGGTTTTCAAAGGAAAGCTGATATTTTTATTATTCCAGAAGGCTCAAAATATTTTATTTATCATTTTAGATCAGTAGCAAAAGGTTTGAGGTCAAAAGGATTTGTAAAACTTATTTTATAGCCCAAAAGGGCAAAACCGGTAATTACCAAATTAAGCTTAGAACTCTAAGTTAAAATAAATAAAAATCTCCAAAAATCCCAAAATATTATTTTATATCAGTAGGTAAAAATTTTTATATCAAAATTTGGTTTTAGGTAGGCTATATGCTATTTACGACATTTAATTATTAAAAAGCTTCTTATTTACGCTAATGAGCATAACTCTTAATCTAGACCTCAAACTGATGTGAAATTTTAGGTACAAATTTATAAATCAGTAACTAAGGTTTCTACTCTTTTACATTTTCAAAAATCACGTTTTAAGGTCATATGGGCATATTAGTCAACATATAAGCAATTAACGGGAACATGCATATGAATCGGATAACTATTGAACCAAGGTGTATAATCACAGAGGGTTATACTAATATGAAACCTAGTCCTAATAGGGCTCTAAGGTATTTCTAAAACATGCTATAATGGGTCAGAATCAAAAGTCAAGCAAAAGTCAAATTATGCGACTTTCGGTTCCGAACCGGGTCTCTATTGAAAATTGTCGGGGTGAACATGTTTAGTCATGTTCTTACATTAATTACCAAGTTATATTAATGATAAAACACGTTACATGGATCCTACATTGCTAATTATGCATAAATTTGAAAATAAGCATTATGTTGACTTTTTAATATCAAGTTTGACCCGACAATTGACTTAGTTAGAGTGGGAATCAGAGAGTACCCTTTTAAGGGTTTATTACCCACATAATTACCTACTTATAGGTACTTTTAATTCGAGATTTGACTGAACAAATTTTAAATAATCTAGAAGTCAAACCTTAATTACGACGGTTTAACTTTTAGCTAATTAACTAAGCTAAACTGAATTAGAAAGGATTAAGGACGCTTACAAGAGTCCTAAGTATGCTTATGGATCCTAAGGGAAGTTGGTTGCTGTCCAGAGAGCTCCAGAGATCAGTTGAAGTGAGTTTGAATGAAGTGAACAAAATGGTTGCAACTTCATTCTCTTATATATTGAACCCAAATGCACAAGATCATGCCAAAGTAGTCTACATGTGTTGCAAGATCATCCCAGGTGTCCCTATGATGCCAAAACCAGTTGTAAGACCCTTGATTTTCGAAAACCACTTATCTAAGGCGGTGCAACCTGCTGAACAGGCACCTGTCCAATTCTGCTGCCAGCGATGTCCTTACGGACCGTAAGCCTTAGCTCTTACGGTCCGTAACCGATGCCCAGAGACAAAATATTTTGCAACTTCTAGGCCTTGCTCATACATTTCTTACAAGTCTGAATCTTGTGCTTCTTTTCAGTAGAGGGGACCAAGTTTTCAGCTCTTGCATGCCTTGCATGTACTTACACAATTTTGGATCTTTGTGGAAGGTTTTTAAATGTCGGAAATACCAAGAATTCATATTGGATTCATGACTTAGGTTATAGTCAATTTGTTATTTAGGATAACGAGATTTATTTGTATAATTTGAGATGTTGATTAAATATAACATGGTTAGGGATTTATTAATAGGTTGCTCAGAGGTATAATTTAACATGTCGACGCTTTTAAATCCTACCGTACATCTTTATCTGGATCCGTTTTCATAACACGTTTGCATTACTTGACACGTGTCTTTATTTTATTGGGTATGATTTTACGAGGTGTTACATCCTCACCCCCTTAAAGGAAATCTCGACCTCTAAATTTACTGAAACAATTGAGGGTACTTTTCTTTCATGGTGGACTCCACCTCCCACGTGTACTCGGGACCTCGTTGGGCATCCCATTTGACCTTTACAATAGGTACATGCTTCCTCCGAAGCTTTTTAACCCGTCGATCTTCGATCGACAAAGGTTTTTCCACAAATTTCAAGCTCTCATCTATTTGTACATCTGTATGTGGTATAACTAGCGACTCGTCAGCTAGACATTTCTTCAGATTGCAGATGTGGAATACATTGTGAATACCATTGAGCTCTTCAGGCAAGTTCAACTTATAAGCCACTGACCCATCACATTCGATAATCTCGAATGGTCCTATATACCTTGGGCTTAACTTACCTTTCTTACCAAATCGCATCACTCCCTTCCAGGGTGATACCTTAAGCAAAACTTTATCACCAACCTCAAACTTTAGAGGTTTTCGCCTTTTATTAGCATAACTTTTCTGCCTATCCCTGGCAGCTTTCAGGCGGTCACGAATCTGAACAATCTTGTCCGTCATTTCAAAGACTAAGTCAGGTCCTGATAATTGAACTTCTCCTACTTCCGCCCAACAAATAGGCGTTCTGCACTTTCTACCATATAATGCCTCAAAAGGCGCAGCCTTAATGCTCGTATGATAGCTATTGTTATAGGAGAATTCGATCAATGGCAGGTGGTTATCCCAACTACCACCTAAATCGATCACACATGCACGAAGCATGTCTTCCAAAGTTTGGATGGTACGCTCACTCTGACCATCTGTCTGAGGATGGTAAGCGGTACTAAAATTTAAGCGCGTGCCCAAAGACTGTTGGAAACTTTTCCAAAAATGTGATGTGTATCTTGTATCTCTGTCAGAGATAATTGACACTGGTACGCCATGTAGAGTTACAATCTTATCTATGTACAATTGGGCTAACATGTCGGAGTTATAAGTCTCCTTAATGGGTAGGAAATGTGCTGACTTAGTCAGTCTATCTACTATCACCCATATAGTATCATTTCCTTTCTTCGTCTTTGGCAACTTGGTGATGAAATCCATTGTCACCATCTCCCACTTCCATGTGGGAAGTTCAGGTTGTTGTAGCAAACCTGACGGCTTCTGATGTTCAGCTTTGACTTGCGCGCACGTCAAACATTTAGCTACATAGGCAGCTATAGACTTCTTCAAGCCTATCCACCAATAGTTTGCCTTCAGATCCTGGTACATCTTATCAGCTCCAAGATGAACAGAATATTTGGAACTGTGGGCTTCCTGGAGGATAACATCCCGAAGTCCTCCATAAACTGGAACCCAAATTCGTCCATCTAATCTCAGGATTCCGTCCTTGCCATAGGATAACTGCTCTTCAGTTATTCCTAGCTTTTCATCGGGATAGTTAGCTTCCAACACAGCTTCCTTCTGTGCAGCTAACAACCTTTCGTTCAAACTATTCTTTATCTCAATGCTCTTGGCATTGATTCTTATCGTTTTCATTCTTTCCTTCCTGCTTAAGGCATCGGCAACCACATTTGCCTTGCCTGGATGGTATTTTATCTCACAGTCATAATCATTCAAAGTTTCCATCCAACGTCGTTGCCTCATATTCAAGTCCTTCTGATTAAACAAGTGTTGAAGGCTCTTGTGATCTGAATAGATCACACACTTGGTTCCACATAAGTAGTGCCTCCAAATTTTTAATGCAAATACAACGGCACCCAACTCCAAGTCATGGGTGGTGTAATTCTTATCGTGCACCTTTAACTGTCGTGAAGCATAGGCAATGACCTTGCCTTTTTGCATAAGCACACATCCCATACCTGTGTGTGATGCATCACAATATACTACAAATTCATCAATTCCATCAGGTAACGTCAACACAGGAGCGTTGCTCAACTTCTGCTTCAAAATATCGAAAGATTCTTGCTGCTTAGGCCCCCAGTCAAACTTGCTATTCTTGCGGGTGAGTAGAGTCAGGGGTGCTGCAATTCTTGAGAAGTTTTCAATAAATCGCCTATAGTATCCTGCCAGTCCTAGAAAGCTTCGAATATCCGTAGGCGTCTTCGGCTCTTGCCAGATCATGACAGCTTCAACCTTAGCGGGATCTACTTGGATACCATGCTCACTAACAACATGTCCAAGAAATTGGACTTCACGAAGCCAAAATTCACACTTCGAAAACTTGGCATAGAGCTTTTCTTGTTGAAGCAGTTTCAGAATGCAACAGAGGTGCTTCTCATGGTCAGCTTGACTTTTTGAGTAGATGAGAATGTCATCGATGAAAACGATGACAAATTTGTCCAAGTAAGGCTTGCAAACGCGATTCATGAGATCCATGAATGCGGCAGGCGCATTAGTGAGCCCAAAAGGCATCACCAAGAACTCATAATGACCATAGCGTGTCCTAAACGCAGTCTTGTGTACATCCTCATCTTTAACTTTCAATTGATGATAGCCTGACCTTAAGTCAATCTTAGAGAAGTAACTTGCCCTTGAAGTTGATCGAACAGATCGTCGATCCTGGGCAAAGGATACCTATTCTTGATAGTGACCTTATTAAGCTCACGGTAATCGATGCACAGACGCATCGATCCATCCTTCTTTTTGACAAATAAGATTGGCTCTCCCCATGGAGACGAACAAGGTCTAATGAAACCTTTGGCTAGCAATTCATCTAGTTGTGTTCTCAATTCCTTCATCTCTGTTGGTGCCAACCTATAAGGCGTTCTTGCGACAGGTGCTGCTCCAGGGATGATGTCAATTTTGAATTCTACTTGCCAATCTGGTGGTAGACCAGGTAGTTCTTCTGGGAAAACTTCAGGGTATTCAGAAATGACGGGAATATCTTCAATCTTGGGTTTCTGCTCATCAATAGTCACTTGTGCCATGTAAATGACACAACCTTTCTTCAAGCATCTAGATGCCTTGAGCATAGACACTTGCTCAGGCAATCCATACTGGGTGTCTCCCTGAATGGTAATTGGCTCACCAGACGGAGTCTTGATCACCACTTGCTTCTTATTGCACACAATCTGGGCTTGGTTACGAGATAACCAATCCATGCCTATAACTATGTCAAAACCGGCTAACTTCAAAGGAAGTAGGGACAACGGAAGAGAGTGGTTCCTAATGGATATGACGCATCCATCTAACACGGTTGACACGGTTTCTAAGGTACCATCGGCTAATTCCACCTCATATTTCACACTTAGGGTTTTAACAGGTAAATTCAGCAATTCACAAAACTTATTATCTACGAATGACTTATCAGCACCTGAATCAAATAATACCCTTGCATAGACATCATTTATGAGGAAGGTACCTGTGATCACATTGTCGTCCTGGACGGCTTCTCGTGCATCCATTCTGAAGACCCTTGCATTGGTCTTCTTGACCTCTTCAGGCTTCTTGGCGTATTTAGGGCAGTTGGTTTTAATGTGCCCTTTCTGATTGCAGTTGTAGCATGTGGCATCTTTAATCTTCTTGCAATCCACAGTCTTGTGCTCCTTAGACTTGCATAACCCACATGCAGGTGATCCTGACTTAGACTTGGACTCAATTCTGCACTTTCCAAAGTGGCGTTTTTGGCAAGTCTTGCACTTCGGCTTTTCCTCAGCTTGTTGGTTACCCTTGTTGGATCCAGACTTCTTCCTGAAGTCAGTGCTACCCTTGTGCTTCTTTTCAGACCTTCGTGAGTTATCATCCTCACGCTTTCTCTTGCCTTCTTCCGAATTCCTGAGCGATCTTAGTCTGACCGCGTCCAAGGTAAGGGACAGAGATAGATCAGCTGTTGATCTAAAAGTAGCAGGTCTGGACGCCTTAACACTGGCTTTGATTTCTGGGGCTAAACCCCCAATGAAACGAGCAATCCTTTTGGGTTCCGGGGTTACGAGATATGGAACCAGCCTAGATAGGGTATTGAAACTGGTGAGGTAAGCTTGACAATCTAAATTCTTCATCACCAACGATAAGAAATCTGATTCAATTCTTTCAACCTCATGCTGCGGGCAATAATTCTCCTTAATGAGAGCAACGAACTGATCCCATGACAAATTGTAGAGCGGGATCTTCCCAGCAGCTTGAATGAGAGACTTCCACCATGCCAGTGCCTCTCCCTTGAATGATTGGGATACATACTTCACTACATCCTTTTCAGCACAACCGCTGATATCGACAACTGTGTCCATTTCATCCAACCAGGTCATACAATCAATTGCCCCCTTCTCCCCAGTGAAATCTCGGGGTTTGCAGGAAACAAAGTACTTATAGGTACAGGACTTGGTACGTGGTTCATTATCGAACACTATCCTCTTGGATGGAACACTGCGTTGATTAGATGAATGTCGATCGTCATCTTTCTTTTGTTCCTCCTTCTTAGAGGGTGGCTTGTTGTGCGCCTCCGAATGAGTCCTAGGCTTGGAATGCGGTGCGGATTGGGTCCTACTTCGAGTCCCGCTCGATCCACTATACTGCCTATCGATGGCTTTGGTAACAGCATTGTCTACTAATGCTTGCAGCTCCGCACCAGTCACAAGTATCTTAGTATTTTCATGGTTTTCTACTGGGTGACTGTTTCCTTCTTCTGACCTAGCCATGTAGCTTTAATTGCTACATAAAGAAATAAGGACAAGGTTTAATTTAGAAGCCTAAACAGTACTATCGCTCTTGATGATTTATTAACCTTGGTTTTAATAGCCATTTTAGTTAATTTGTTAAATATATAATTATTCAGGATCTTTATCATAATCCTATATTATAAGTTAATAATAGCACAAAAGGCCTAGTCACGTAGACAAGTTTAGTTTATAAGCCCAGATTTTATGGAATCGAGGCATTAAGGTTTGAATCAACGTTCATCACCTTTTCTTGACAGGGAGTTGTAGGCTACCACTGTCTTTAGTCCCAGAGGACGTTAATTATAGCCCGTGGGCACTTCATCTTTAAGGGATGATTATATAAATAAGGGAAATTATAACAACCCAATTTAAGAATGACTTATGTGATTTTATCGAATCACATTTTGCCAAGAGTGTTAACATGTCTTCAGATGTTAACAAGGATTGGAATCTTTTGAATAGGTTTTACCATCTTGGCCATGTTTGTAATGACATTTAGGCTAGGTCTTACCTTTAAGATTCTTTTTAATATTTAACGCAAAACAATCCTAAATTGAGAGGTTAATAAGGATCTGAATCTAAGTGAGGAACTACCATCTTGGCCCTGTCTTAAGGTGACATATGGCTAGGTCTTGTCCTTTTTAGATTTTGTCATTTTATTATAATGGTAGATCTTTTAGTGGGAATGTTATCTTATTTATTTCACATTTTATGTTTATGCATATAATTAATAAAATGAAAATTTAAACTAACCATTCCATCACATAATTTAAAAATACGAGTCTGCCCTAACGGGACTTCTACCGAAATAACATGCCCGCGCAGGGGCTTAAACAAACAAACATACCCACGCAGGGGTCAAACAAAAGACTTGCCCACGCAGGGGCTTAACAAACAAAACATACCCACGCAGGGGTTAAAACAGAAAGACAGGCCCACGCAGGGGCTCAACTAAAAACAAGGAAATACAAGCAACAATTTGAAGGATTCAATGGTCCTTCTTGCTCTTTCCTTTTATTAAACTTGCTAATCCCTTAAAGAAGCCTTGTCATTCCCTGCGATCTATGTGAACTTCCTGCTCAACCTGATCCAATCTTTGGAGAATCTCCTCCCGCTCAGGTGGGGAAAACCGTGGTACCTGCGGGTGCGGCTGATATGGAGGTCGAAGAGACGGCTGTTGTTGGTACCCATAAGCTGGGTAACCAACTCCCCAAGGAGTTCCGTAGGGCCCTTCAGGGTTAAGAGAATTGTAGTTCCACGCCGCCAGGTATGGGTCGATCTCAGCATAATTAAAGCTGGTGTGAGCAGGTTGCTCAAAGGGGTTACACGTTGATGGGCCCGCGTACGTAGGAATTGGGTTACCAAAACCCAACGGTGGTGACACGACAGGTGCAGAGTTCACTTCCGGGTTGGGGTTTGAAGGTCCCCCCATCTGCTGGTTTTCCTGGAGTGGCGGATAGTGGCTGCCACTCGATGGTTGAGGGGTGCTGATATGCACTCCTCTTCCTTGCACGGACGTCCGTGCGTTTGTTCTCCTTCGCCTCGGTGGCTCAGGAGGCTGCTGCTGTACTGGTGGTGGTGGCGGGGTAACTGCCACAAAGCGTGAATCCCCGGAAGGATCCTGTTGTTGCTGCTGCTGCTGGTACGACGATGAATGGTGAGAGGGCGTGAAATACCACTCAAACTGGCAGAATCTAGCTTGGTAACTATCAGGACCACGGTAAGGTGATCCATGAAATGATGATCCATCAGAGATTTCAATAGGATGTGTGGGGGTACCGGTCAGTGGTTCGGTAGGGTCAGTATCCTCATCCATATCCATGGCGTGATCTCCAGAAAAATGATCTTCAGGTCCCAGTGGGTTATCACCCACTGGTTCTTCGAGGTAGTTTGCCGGGTTGAACCGGCTTCGGAAGATATGAGACGGGTTATCGAAGGAATGACGGGAGTTTGACCTCTGAAGGGGGATAAATGAAGGTTGTGGGTTTTCGGGCTCATTTTCGGAATGGGGTCCAAAACAATGTAGGTAAGAAGGTGAGGAAGCTAACGAGACAGACCGCCTCGTTGGCTGCAGATGTGCCCTCCAGTCTCCCAGTGGACTTGTACGCATGTTGATGGGTGAGGTTCGTCTTTGAGAAGGCCCGGCCTCCAGGTCGTGGCCAGCTACAGGTGACTTTCCCTTTCTCCTAAAGAATCTTGGCGGCATATTTAGACCTGTCAACATAAACAAAGTATACAACAAAAATATAAAAGACGAGGTTAGAAATAAAACAAAATCAGGATTTGTCCTATGTTCTTTGTCTAGACTCGAAAATCCGAGGAATGTGCAATTGTGTAACTGAGATTAAACACAAAAGGCTAGTGTTTAATTCACTCAGTGTTGGCTCTGATACCAACCTGTCACACCCCGATATTTCAACGTATTACCAGTGGGCCCGGTGGGGAGTATCGTGACGTAGTTGATATCATCATAGTCAAACAACACAATATATATAAATGCACAGCAGAAGCAAAAGATAGATTCATTTCAACTGAATAAAATTGTAATATTAAGTATCACAAAATAGTTGAAACAGATCCACATGTGGATCGAATAAAAAGGAAAACGGTTCAACAGACTTTGACACCTAGAGCTTGCGAAACTTGATTATTGATGCCTGGAGTAGCCAGCCTATTTCGTGTAGTACCTGCACTTAGCCTTTTTGGAAAAATACATCAGTTTACACTGGTAAATACAACTTAACCGACTCATTTTGAAAAGAGTTTAAAAATTGATTTGAATGCACTTCGGCAAAAATATCTTTTATAACTTGGGACAATTATTTGAAAATAATCTTGTATACAGTTTTACTTATTTGTCGTCCATTGGGGCCGGTTTGTAGGGCCGGTCTAGATTAACTGACACGCCACAGGTATAATGCCCACAAGGATTATTTCCTCTAAGTGGATTACCAGTTTTTACATAATGCATCTGTCAGGTGTACGCCTACACCCCGTGCTTAGGTCGTGGCCATTTCTTTGAATGATGCCAAGGATATCCGGGACATGGTCATTTAACCCCCAAAGGCCATACACCAAATAATACATATTAAACGGGTCATGCAAATACATTAATCACAATCCGATTTAAATGACTACACACACCCGACCAAGCGGTACTTTTATAGTACCGTATCCCAAGCCCGTATAGGGGAAATAAGTTAAGAGTATTTACCTGAGCAAAGTATCAATCAAATATAGCAAATGCATGTAGCTTTTACCGGGTCTCCTATTCTGGAACAAAGGTTTATAATAACCTATTAGATTTCTAACGGGTCTTTAAGTAAGCCTAGACTTAGACCGGTTAGTTTTAAAAAGGAAGACACGGTTCAAACGCATGATAAAGCGAAGACCGGTTTAGAATGTGGTTTTGACCCGACAAGTTTGTATGCTTGTTTAATAAGGGTAACTTCAACACATTCTGGATTTTGAGACAAAATGATATGGTTTGACCCGTTTCGGCTAATATATGCAAACTAGTCACATAAGCCGATCCGAACGCGACAAGTGCGTAACGAGTAACCAAAAGAATCAAATACAAGTTCCCTGAGTTAATATTCCTTAAATATGTTGTGACTTCAGTAAGATATCTTCTATCATGCCTGAAACGAATTTAAATTCAAACTATGCCCCGTAGGGGCATTTTGGTCATTTTAAAGATTATAAAAGAGTTTAAATATTAATCTGAGTTATAGGTCTGATGTAATCAGTAAAAATACTCATTTTTATAAATCATAACAGTAGGGTACTAAATATATGTGAAATTTATCCATTATAACCAAACTATGCACTTTAGGGGCATTTTGGTAATTTCACTAAGGCTAAAAAGGTCAAAACTAGAAATCTGAGTTTAAAACTTTAGCTTACTGTTAATGTATAAAAATATACTTAAAATATCAGTAGGTATCAACCTTATATGTGTAAAATAGTTTTGATGCATACTATGCGTTAAAAATGCTTAAAAATGCGATTTGGAGCCATTTCCGGGTTTTCAAAGGAAAGCTGATATTTTTATTATTCCAGAAGGCTCAAAATATTTTATTTATCATTTTAGATCAGTAGCAAAAGGTTTGAGGTCAAAAGGATTTGTAAAACTCATTTTATATCCCAAAAGGGCAAAACCGGTAATTACCGAATTAAGCTTAGAACTCTAAGTTATGCTCAGCCTAAAAATAAATAAAAATCTCCAAAAATCCCAAAATATTAATTTATATCAGTAGGTAAAAAGCTTTATATCAAAATTTGGTTTTAGGTAGGCTATATGCTATTTACGGCATTTAATTATTAAAAAGCTTCTTATTTACGCTAATGAGCATAACTCTTAATCTAGACCTCAAACTGATGTGAAATTTTAGGTACAAATTTATAAATCAGTAACTAAGGTTTCTACTCTTTTGCATTTTCAAAAATCACGTTTTAAGGTCATATGGGCATATTAGTCAACATATAAGCAATTAACGGGAACATTCATATGAATCGGATAACTATTGAACCAGGGTGTATAATCACAGAGGGTTATACTAATATGAAACCTAGTCCTAATAGGGCTCTAAGTCATTTCTAAAACATGCTATAATGGTTCAGAATCAAAAGTCAAGCAAAAGTCAAATTATGCGACTTTCGGTTCCGAACCGGGTCTCTATTGAAAATTGTCGGGGTGAACATGTTTAGTCATGTTCTTACATTAATTACCAAGTTATATTAATGATAAAACACGTTACATGGATCCTACATTGCTAATTATGCATAAATTTGAAAATAAGCATTATGTTGACTTTTTAATATCAAGTTTGACCCGACAATTGACCTAGTTAGAGTGGGAATCAGAGAGTACCATTTTAAGGGTTTATTACCCACATAATTACCTACTTATAGGTACTTTTAATTCGAGATTTAACTGAACATATTTTAATTAATCTCGAAGTCAAACCTTAATTACGACGGTTTGACTTTTAGCTAATTAACTAAGCTAAACTGAATTAGAAAAGATTAAGGACGCTTACAAGAGTCCTAAGTATGCTTATGGATCCTAAGGGAAGTTGGTTGCTGTCCAGAGAGCTCCAGAGATCAGTTGAAGTGAGTTTGAATGAAGTGAACAAAATGGTTGCAACTTCATTCTCTTATATATTGAACCCAAATGCACAAGATCATGCCAAAGTAGTCTACATGTGTTGCAAGATCATCCCAGGTGTCCCTATGATGCCAAAACCAGTTGCAAGACCCTTGATTTTCGAAAACCAATTATCTAAGGCGGTGCAACCTGCTGAACATGCACCTGTCCAATTCTGCTGCCAGCGACGTCCTTACGGACCGTAAGGGTTCAAGCTTACGGTCCGTAAGCAACCCTTTACAAACTGTAAGCCTTAGCTCTTACGGTCCGTAACCGATGCCCAGAGACAAAATATTTTGCAACTTCTAGGCCTTGCTCATACATTTCTTACAAGTCCGAATCTTGTGCTTCTTTTCAGTAGAGGGGACCAAGTTTTCAGCTCTTGCATGCCTTGCATGTACTTACACAATTTTGGATCTTTGTGGAAGGTTTTTAAATGTTGGAAATACCAAGAATTCATATTGGATTCATGACTTAGGTTATAGTCAATTTTTTATTTAGGATAACCAGATTTATTTGTATAATTCGAGATGTTGATTAAATATAACATGGTTAGGGATTTATTAATAGGTCGCTCAGAGGTATAATTTAACATGTCGACGCTTTTAAATCCTACCGTACATCTTTATCTGGATCCGTTTTCATAACACGTTTGCATTACTTGACACGTGTCTTTATTTTATTGGGTATGATTTTACGAGGTGTTACAGGTCCACTAGTATTTAATGAATGAATTATTTTTGGGATATCGTCTTATTTTGATATTATGTTGTAATAATAGAAACGACGAAATGCCACCAAAAGCGAGACAGGGTTCTTGACTACCTATTACCCCGAAAGAGTTGGCACAACTCATAGCCCAGCACGTTAATACTGCCATGGAACAGCGTGATGCTCATGGGCATGGTTTTGGTGGGACACCGATCGAAAACCCTTCAGGTGATATAATGATCAGAAAAGTTTTAGTAGTTCCTGTGTTATGACATAATCGGAGCGTAATTCTGATTTTTCATTAACTTTGCGAACAGTACATAGATGTATACATAAAACAATCCAGGGTTGTAACCCAAGATCATTTACTGGTACCCTATGCAATGACATGGCAACGCGTGATGTCGGGCCGTCACAGCGGATCGACCATTCAAATAATTCCGCATTCCGAGCCTAGATCTGGGGATTCGCAAAAGCGAAAATATGAGAATTTGAGAAGAGAAACCGATGAGAAGCATGACAGGAAACGCAGTTCGAGGAAGGCGTATGTAGCCAGTTCTAGCCGTTTTAGAAATGATAATGCCAGGGATGGCAGGAGTAGTTTTGAGAAGAAGACTCACGAGGATGAGCGGAGAAAGTTCGCCAGATGTGGTCGGACTGGACATATGACTCGCGAGTGCTATGCCAAGAGTACATCGGAGGGAGATACACTCAAGGGATGTTACGAGTGTGGTGAGCAAGGACATTTCAGGAGAGATTGTCCGGAAATGAAGGGTCAGAATACCGAGGGCAAAGTTTTCGAGATGAGTGTTGGGAAGGCACATGACGATCCTGCTACTGTTACTGGTATGTTTCAAATCAAAAACCAATCTATGTTCATACTTTTAATACCAAAGCTGACTTGAGTTTTGTTTCAAACAACTCTGAACCATTTTTGTGTTCACCAACAAGTAAGCTAAGTATAAAGTGCCTGATAGAACTAGCAATTGGTAAGTTAATGGAAACTAGTGAGGTCATTTGCAGTTGTAGTATTTAGTTAGGTAATCGTAGTTCTAGTGTCGATTTATTTCCAGTGGAGCTGGGGAGCCTTGACGCAGATGTGAGAATGGGTTGATTATCCAAGAGCGAAGTGGGGACTATCGCTTGAAGAAGTTAGCTAGAATATCTTGTCCTGATGACGGTAGAGATGTGATAGTTGTTCTCGGAGACCGACCGAGTCGAGTGACGAGTGTTGATGGTTGAGAGTCGTAAGTGTTGTGAGGATGTTCGAGTTGTTGCGAAAAGGCTATCCTGCATTCTTTGTTAACGTTGTGGATATGAAGGACAAATGTAGGAATATCGGAGAGATTCCTATTGTTCGCAAGTATCCAGAAGTTTTCCTAAAAAGACTTACCTGGATTGCCCCCTGCGAGACAGATCGAATTCCGAATCGATCTGGTACCCGGTGCTGCACCAATTGCAAAATCTCCTTATAGATTAAGCACCGTTAGGAATGAAGGAAATGTCAAATCAGCTTCAAGAGCTACTAGACAAGGGTTTCATTCGATCAAGCTTTTCGCTTTGAGGTGCATCTATTTTGTTGTGAGAAGGAAGGATGGATCCTTCAAGATGTGTGTTAATTTCAGAGAGCTGAACAAGTTGACTATCAAGAATCGGTACCCCTTACTGAGAATTGACGATATGTTCGGTCAAACTACAAGGATCCAGCTACTACGCGAAGATCGGTCTACGATCAGGATATCATCAGTTGAAGGTTGCTGACGAAGATATTCTGGGGACTGCTTTTCAAACGTGATATGGCCATTACAAGATTATTAGTCATGCTTTTTTGACTAAATTAATGCGCCATTTATATTCATAAATCTCATGAACAGGGTATGGAAACCCTAATCGAATGAATTCGTGATAATATTCATCGACGACATACTTGCCTATGTGCGAACCAAGGAGAATCATGAGTAACGTTTGAAGTTAACTATGGAGTTGGTGAATGATGAGGAAGGTATGCATGTAGATTAGTCTAAGATTGGAGCAATCAAATGATGAGGAGCGCCAAAGACCCCGTTGGGAATATGATGATCCATATGACTAGCTAGATGCTACCGGAGATTTATTAAGAATTTATTTAAATTAGTGCAGCCTTCGACACTAATAACCCTGAAAGGAAAGGGGGAATTGATTAGACAGAAAAGCAGGAGGAAGCTTTTCAAACCGTTGGAGGGAAATATTGAAAGCAGGTACGATGGATTTCGAAGAAAGTTAGGATACTCACATGCCCTTGGCAGAGTTATCCTACAATAATTAACACGCTAGTATTTAGGTTGCTCGGTTTGAAGCCTTGTATCGATGGAAGTGTCGATTATCACTTTGTTTAGCTGATGTGACAAAGGACAATTAACCAGACCCGAGTTATCTAGGAAACCAGCGACAGGATTTGCCTAGATCGAGGGCAGGTTAAAAGTCGCCAATTAATCAACAGAAGGATTACATGGACAATTGAAGGAAACTATTGCGATTTCAGATCGAAGATTTGGTTCTATTGGAGGAGTTACTTTAAAGGATATTATTAAGTTAGCAGAGAAAGGGAAAAGCTGTGACAACCCGAACTGTTAAGGTCAGCAACGTTCTATTTTTGCGATATTTACTTTCCGTCTTTTCGTTTTAGTAAACTTAATAAACTGTTTTGTGTAACTCCGCTTAGTTATCATAGAATATTGCATCGATTAATGGCTCGGTTAAGTGAATTAAGACGGTCCCCTAGTCTTAGGCCATAGTCAGGATGGATCAAGTCCACTCGAACCAAGGAGCCTTTTTGGCCAATTAGTTAGAAGCCCAACTTTGGGTACATAAGTGATACTTGCGGCCCAAGGGTTGTCCAAGTTGTTAGGGGCATAACCGATCCCCAATTCATGCCCAATGATTTAGGAAATAAATTATATATACGTAACTCCTCTATTAATCCTTAATCATCTCATCACGTATCAAACCCTAAATACCTACTTATTATTTTGAGTGACGACGGCATAGCAGACCCCCCCCCCCTGTCGTGATCATCATCATCATATTCTCATCAGTCGTTCGGTTAGTGTTTCATACGATTATTGAAATTAGTTGGTTATTTGACGATTGTGCATCTAAGTGAAACCTTTGTGTGATATTCCCTGCATGTTGTTCGATCAGGAACTAGTGACATCAATATTATTGTATTAATAAATGTATACCTGAATCGAGTTGTATACTGTGGTAGCCATGTGATTTGAATAGCATATTAATTGGATAGTAAATTATATTTTTGTGGGTTGCATGTAAATGTGGGGTGGTGTAGGGTGTCATGTGCAGTCATGATGTGTTATTTGAATATGATCATTACTATCCTCAAAGTTTGACTAAATGGATAAGTGACATAGGCTGCACATGTTACCCTCTTGATTGACAAAATATATATATATTGGTGGTAGCCTAGTAGGATGTGCAATTTATAAATCATTTAATAGTTAGATGAAGATGTTGGCTGCTTGTTGTGTGATTCAGCCGAACCAAACAGAAAATATGTGATTATAAGAGGTAATCGAGGTTTAGTTATGATTGTTGGATTAATCGCCATTTTGGGCCACACATCTCTGTTAATGGGCCGAAGGGGGGGTAGAGTCCATAACTGGGCCGATTACACATCTGGGACTATATAAACATGGTATGGTCGTGATATATGGTATTTGTGATATGCTTGGGTCTAGAGATTTCATATATTACTTGATTAGATTTGTAAATGTAAATGGTTACATATACTTTGACGCATATTGGTGGCTGATATGAAACATGTTGTTAAGTTGACTTGCAAGCTTACATTAATAAACTGATAGTAACGTGGGTATAGTGAACTAGGTTATACATGATATGAGAATGATTATAGGACCAGGATCTGAGTAGTTACCATGCGTCGAGTAATACTCGTGATTGAATGCGTGTACCAGTTTAGATGACATGAATTGATAATTGTTTTCGTGAGACGTGTACGCTGATCAATACCTGATACAACTTGCATGACTTGGTTAATATTAGTACACTGTTCGCGTTACATGTGAAAACATTGTATGTCTTAAGTGAAAATGGAATACTAAACTGAGTGTTCTGCTAAACCGTGATAGGACACATCTAATCAACTGTTAAACGAGTAAATAATCTTACCGAGCAAAACCAAGGTGAGTTCACTACATTCGAGCATGCGTCCCAATGGTTGGGGACAGTCAATGGTTTGGGTAAAAACGGGTATATTGGTTAATATTCTCACCTATCATTTTTGTAAGTCCCTTATTCGGGTATTAGTTGGTAGCGCTACTTAGGTTTGGCACCCTCACACCGCTCCTGGATAGGACGGATGTGAACTAATGACCCAGTCGGGCCCAGTACTAGATAGGAGTACGTGGGATAGGGCAGTCATGTACATCAGGAGCCGTCTTGTTCGGAATTGAGATATTAACAATATTACTTGCATTGGTTATTGAACTGTTTTACATTCAACTGGTAATAAACGTTTTCTAAAACTGTGAACTCGCCAGCTTTGTCTGATACACTTGTTACATGCTCGCAGGTCGTTAGGTGATTGAAACAGGAGCTTGTTGGCTGGAGAGCAAGAGTGGTCATGGTCATGCTGATGAACTTGTTTATCACACTTATTTATTACGTTCGTTTAGTATTTACTTTATGGCATCTTTACGCTTCCGCTGAACTTATGGTTTTGGATAACTTATGATTGGGATTTCAGTATTATTAAACAATGGAACTTCATTCTAAACTTGTGATTCAATGTAATTGGTGGCTCATTGCTAGTCGTCACACGCTTATCAGGGACACTCCCTAGGTGGTAATTTGAGGGTGTGACAAAGCTGAGCCACGTTGACTTGGTCCTTTCAAGAGCCCATCTTGAGTTGGATCAGTCACTTATAGGCTCAAGCTACCATACAGATTAAGTAGTGTACATGAAGTATTGTTTGGTCCAGTTTGAAAAAGTGTATAATGGATAATACACTGATTTTGTTCTTTGTAGAGATTTATTTGGAAGATAAATGGAAGTTTATCGAAGTACCGAAGAAACAGTACGTATAGCTAGAAGAGTTATGCTAATAACCGGACATGCGAGTACAGCATTCTAGTCGTGTATGTGATTTATTTATTTGGCGATTTGTGGATATCTGAAATGAATGCAAGAAGGAAGGAAGACGAGTTTATGAGATTTGATTCTTTCGAGAGCCCATCTCGAGTTGGATCAATCGGGTGTAAACTCAGACTATCTTAGATACGAGGTAATGTATATGTAAATGTACGTATATAGAACCCGAATTGGTGGAACTTTTGACTTAATCTTCTTGATTAAGTGCTTGTAAATGTTAAACCTTGGAAAGGGTGGAGAGCGTTGAGATGTGAGATTAGGAATTAAGAGTGTTTGTAATATAGGTCTACGAAGATTCTTTGTAAGAATCAAAGTTTCTCGCAGAAACTATAAGACTATATTCATTAAACCTGTTTTTGTTGTTTCCACCCAGTGCAAAAACAAAACATGTAGAGAAAAATTTCGGGGACGAAATTTCCTAAACAGGGGGATACTGTGACACCCGGCTTTTCAGGCCGTACCGTACAATTGTAGCACGTGTTGTGAATAGAAAAAAAGGTTGTATTTGACTGATTATGATGTTTATATGTGAAATTTAATGAGTTGGTAAATTTAAACTTTGGTAAAAATTATGTTGGCAACGATAAGATAAACGCTTATCGCGTAACGGTTAAAATGCGAAACGAACGTCGGTTACCACCCGATCAGTGTTAAAATCCTAAAAATAGTCTGTTTAGAATAATAATTTTAATCTTATTCGTGAGGAAAAATAAATTAAAACGCTAAGAAACTCTATTTTTCGAGTTTAAGCGCGTATCGCGCGATGTAGCGCGTATACCGACGAAATACTGTCAACACAGCCTGTTAAGGAAACTGATAATCATTTTAGTAATAATTTGATGAGTTTATTACTATAGAAGGATAAAAATAAATAAAAACGCTTAAATCCCTATTTTTGCGATTTTAAGCGCGTAACACGCAGCACAGCGTGCATACTGCCAAATACAGGCAATGTCGCTAGTCCAGGCAAACAAAATATTGTTCAGTAATATTTTGGTGAGTAAATTTTTATAGAATGTTAAAAATAATTTAAAACGCACTAAAACGGGATTAAAACACTAGATAAAATACCCGGTATCCAGTAAAATACCAGTTTTTGAATATATATACATATATATATGTGTGTATGCGATTATATATGTGAGAAAAGAGGTGTGTTGGCTACCATGCATAGCCTTTTCTCTCTCTCTCTCTCTCTCTCTCTCTCTCTCTCTCTCCTCCCTTTATTGGGCAAAAAGGAGATGGATGATGATGATGCCACCCAAACTCTTTACAAGTTCCATACACTTTCAATTTTTCCAAGATAAGCAAATTTTAAACTTCAACTCTCTTTCTCTTCACAAACCAACCGAAAATCCTCTATACACATACATATTTTCATATTTCAAAATTGTTCTTGAGAATTCAAGTCCATTCCAATGTGATTTCAAGTTCATTTGATGATTTAGAAGTGATTTCAAGGTGTTTCAAGCAACAATTAAGTCTCATATCATCAAATCTTTGCTAAAAACCATTCAAGACTTGAAGGTATAAAACTTATCTTAAAAACCTTGTTTTTGAATCTTGATGATGTTGATGATGATAGAAGTTTCTCAAAGTTCTTGGATAATTCACTAACTTGAAATTAATAAGAAATAGGTTTTTATGTAAAATAAAAATGGACATATATATGTATGTATACATAACCGAATATGTGTATGTGTGTATATATATGAGAATGAGTTTGATTTATGATGGATATTTGTTTGGTTAATTCTTCTAAAATGACATGCATGTAGGTTTTGTCATATGTTCATTTATAAAAGATTGTTGTATGAAATTATGTCTAGATGATTAGATGATGAACATGTCTTGGATTTTCATGAATTAACTTCAGGTTTGATGCATATAATTTCATATGAAATGATGATAATACGATATATGTGCTTTAGATACTTGTACACGAGCATGTATGATGATATGCGATCTTAAAAGGTGATTTGAGTATGATTTAGTAAAAATCAGTTATGAGCAGATTATAAACACTAAAATAAAGTTATTTTAAAGTGTTTAGTAACATATAACTTTGTCATAATGTTTTCTAGCTTTGCATGTTGTACATGGCGCATTAAAGGTTGTAAAATACGTGAAATCGCATGATTTATGTGACTTATACAAAAACTGCACTAATATGATTATAACCACTATTTTAATCAGTAAATAACATGTATTGTGTTAAAATATCAAGTCATTTCGAGTTGGGATGGTTATAGTAACGTTTAACGCAAAACTATGCGTTAAAACAGTAAAAAATCGGCTTTTCGAGTGATTTTTATAAAACTGATTTAGATCTGTAAGAAAACTGATTTTTTTTAGTATAAAAATAAGTGTTTTAACTAATTTTAAGTTTACTTGGTGTTTGGTTGGTCATACGTGACTTCCGACGCCTGAAAACGTTACCGAATCGCTAAAATACGCATTTTTCAATGTACACCATTATGGGTAAAATTTTGGGTAAACCATATGTATTAAAATGTGTTATGTGATTTAAGCATGAGAATGTGAAAGTGTGTTAAGTTATTAATATGATTTTGGAAGTTTAGATTATACATGTATATTGTGCGTTTTATGCTGTAGAAACGGTAAAAACCGCGTTAAATGTGTAACTTGTTTGTCAAGCATGAAATTTGATACATATGAGGAATTTTATGTATATTTGCTTTAAAATGACAAAATAGATAAGTTAACCAAACTTTGTGTGTTTCGAAGATAAATTATGTGAACGTTTATGCATATATATTACGACGCGCAAATCGTAGATATATTGCGTATAAACGGGAGTGTTAACGGATTTACACAATAATGGTCACCAATAAAATCGTTCAAGTCGCAAAATCAAAACTATATATATATATATATAGGGAGGGGCTCATGCGAGAACTCCATTTATTGTGAGAACCATGAGAACCAATGTGAACACAACCTAAAATAGCTAAAAAAAACCTAACCCCCACCCCCCCCCCCCCCAAGCTAAATGCTAAAAACTAAAACCCCCAAAAAACATAAAAAAAACCTAACCCCCCCCCCCCCCCAAGCTAAAATGCTAAAAACTAAACCCCCAAAAAATCTAAAAAAATCAAAAAAAATATATATATAATTTTTTTTTTATTTTTTTAATATTTTTACGTTAAAATCGCTACTTTTCGAATCAAAAAAAAAAATTTTAATTTAAAAAATCGAAAAGTAGCGATTTTAACATAAAAAATATTTAAAAAATCAAAAAAAAATTGTGCGATTTTTAGCTATTTTTAGGCATTTTTGGTTGTGTTCACATTGGTTCTCGCGGTTCTCGCAATAAGAGGAGGTTCAAATGAAAACCACTAGTTACTGTGAAACTCGAAAACCAATTAAAAAAGCCAAAAAAACATACCAGATTTTTTTTTTTTTTTTTTTTTTGCAAACCAATTTTCGCAGGTTTTTTTATATATAAAAAAAATTAAAAAAAAAATTGAGTAGTGCACATGTGTAATACTACACATGTGTACTACAAAAAAAAATTTGAAAAAAAGTTTTTTTTTATATAGAAAAACCAGCGATTTTTATAAAAAAAAATTGAAAAACAAAATTTGTGTGTTTTTTAGGCTTTTTTTAGTTAGTTTTCGAGTTTTCACAATAAAAGTGGTTTTCATTTGAACCATCCTCTCTCTCTCTCTCTCTCTCTATATATATATATATAGAGAGAGAGAGAGAAAGTATAATGTACTTCACGCCTTAACGTACTTCATGAAATATATAACATGCGTAATTATTTTTTTGACCAAAATAACGTGCGTGATTTTGGATCCCATGCGTGATTATGTGGTCTCATGCGTGATTATGTGGTCCCCATGCGTGATTATATGTTCCATGCGTGATTATACCCCTGATCCAACGGTTACCATTGTCTCCTACGTTAAGTATGATAAGCCGTGAAGTATGTTAACCTTTCTCTCTCTCTATATATATATATATATAAAACGGAGAAACTTAGGATTTTTGTGTTAAATATATTGATTTAGAATCTTTCCTATATTAGGACGTGTAGAAAATCATTCTCCGGGATTGCGCTATTTAAAATACGCACCCAAAGGTGAGTGTCACTAAATCCCTCTTTTTACTGTTTTGTATATATTTTGAGGGTAGAACACGCCTAAAAGGGTTTAATAATGTTTTTGGAATAAAACATACGTTTTGATATAAATTATATATTTTCGATGGATTTTTGGATAAATTATATACATTTTGGGATGAAATGGTTTTGGAGAATAAATATGTTTCGGGTGGAAACAGGGTTATGCACGGTGTTTGGGGGAAAACGACCGTGTAGTTGGAACGAATTTGCTTGATCTCAAGAGAGTAAGTATCAGCATAGGCTTACATTTCGGTGGGGATTTCAGGGGATTCGTACAACATCGTGTATTAAATTGTCATATTAGTAGGATATATATATATTGTACGTGAGGCAGACAGCATATTGTTCTCGAAGAGGACCCTGCGCCCATGATGTCGTTTAATCATTTAAGTATTGCACGCGAGGAATTGTTGGTAGATCTATCGGGTTGACAACCCCGTCGTGACCGGTCGCCCCGTGTCAAGTCAAACGACGAATTAATATTATGTTTATTGTCTAGCTTTGATTATCCCTGCATGGTTAATATATAGTTCGTATCGTCTAGCTAACATACGAGTCTGAAAATGTAGGGATCGGGTTCGTGACCTAAACGAGTCGGTTCAGAGGAATTCCATCAAATACAGGTGCGGAAAACAAGTATTTGACTTAAATACAGCTGAATCTTCACTTTAACACTGATTATATTGATATTTGAACACAAATACAATCAGTTCTCACACCGGCAGCACTTCGGTATGGAATCACTCAAATATTACTTATGATTTCGCTTGACCTAGTCCTCCTATATATAGAGATTGGGATTTCGCTTCAGCATGACTCAAGCGAAATCTTAACATGTTGATTTCGCTTGAGCTGCTTCAAGCGAAATCCTTTACATACACAAACCTTCAAGCGAAATCTTGCTAACTCTCTCTCATTCTCTCGTTCTACGTGCCCTGATCTAAATCTATCTAAAATAAGACTCGATACAAGACGAAGTCGACAGATGTAGTGCACCAACAGACTCCCCCTCAGATGTTGACGAGTCGACTATCGAGTCACACCAATGCTGTGTCTTCACATCTTCATTCTTGATCAGTCTCTGGGCTTTTCTCTCTCTATCTTCTTTTCCAGAATCTCCTGGCTCTATCAGACTCCCCCTCACGATTTGCTGGTATTCATTTGTTCTTCAGCAACATCTGCTTTAGAATCGATGTCTGACTCAAATGTTGTTTACAAGATCATTGCCTGGCTTTTATCTAATTCTCTTGATCAGATCTCTTGATTCCTTAAGTTCATCAGCATCAGCAGCTAGCAAACTTTAGATTCATGATCAGATTCTGACTTTTGTAAGCTTTGAATGAATTAACCTGGCTCACCTGTAACAATCTTAACCCAGAAATAAATTTTCTAAATTTAACAATTTAAATGCACCAACAATCTGATATAATCAGATAATTTTCTTTCATATCACAAACCAATAATGAACCAAATGTAGGTTTTAAAAATACCAATTGTAGGATTTTAACAAACCTTTTTGACATTTTAAGATTCACTCCCCCTCACAACCAAGTCATCATGTTTAGCACTTGAAATTTTGACAATCAGCTATCCAATATCAGTTGTCGAAAATCTTTTTGAATTTTTCAAGAATTTATGCTAAAACACACTAAAATCTTTTTGTAATTTTTGATTGTAAAGGAATGCAATAAAGAAATATTTACAAACAATATTTTTGTGAGTTTGTGCAAGAGGATCATATCAGTTTCTGAGACCAATCACCAACACCGTTAAGCTTCATTTCATATTAAGTTCTAAACAATTTACCTAGATTGTCAGTATGTTTGTCCTCTTAAATTTTCACACAAAGTTCAATTGATCCGAGATACGATGTTAATGTTTTAAGAGACTTAAACTTATCCGTGTGTCCCACTACTTGAATATACTCCCGTATCCAGATCCCAATATTCAGTCTTACAGATGAGTATACCACAGATGATATCTGTCAGGGGAATAAATTATAGTACGAGGGCCGTGAGAGCTCAGGTCGATCTTTCGATACGCAGAGAGATGACGGCTTCGACTTTTGGTGTGTCCCCTTTAGAGGATCTTTTTGCATTACAACAGCAGCGACTATCAATTTTATTGTTTCATCAGCTTGCTGAGGGCGATGCTATGTTTCAAGCATTTGCAGAAAGTATTATCCGGGGACTAGGTCAGAAATTTCTTTCAGCAGAAGTCCCGGGATAATACCCCAGATATCACTGAGCATAAAGACCTAGTATCTCAGAATAAGGGACCTTTCAAACAAGATTTCAGGGGTTACCTATATATCCAAGTTTGTGTTAACCCACAGAACAAGCAAGTTTGAAATTTAGATTTATATCTCGTCACAATCTACTAAATGTGCAAAAACCTACTGACATATCCACAGTAAGATTGTTTATCACATTTTTACATTACATTTCTTTAGCATGTTGTGATAGTCCACTGATGTACTATCATTTCCTCTATATGCAACAAAAACTCATTTTTGAATTTTATCATGTTTTTGTATTTTTCAAATTTTCAAATGTTTTTGGATTTTCTGAAAAAATTTTACTCCCCCTAAAATGCAAACACATTTTAGGAAATTTGAAAATAAACTGTACAATAAAGTGACAACTGATATCGAATCGCATCAAATCGCCATTCACTCGGCATAAACAATCAGAACTTCCCCTATCACAAAACTATTTTCTCATTTAGATTTCAAAACACTTAAGTTTGTTTTAATCAAAATGATTTTTCCGGAAAATAAGTTTTTATGATATAATCATTTGAAGATTCGGAGTGTGGTTCATCACATTGTCTATTCGAAATACCAATTGTAAGTATGGTCCAATCAAGTTCAACTTAATGACCTTGATTAATCTTTTTCATGTAAGCATTTTCTATACCAATTGTAAAAATTACCACATGTAGGAATGTTACGTCTACATCACCATTTTACCAATTAAAATGCCGATTCCTGCTTCGCACTTACTAACCTGGAAGCTCCGGCGTAGTCATACAACCTGTAAAACATTCAAACACTATCAAAAACTTTCAATCAAAATCTTCAAACATTAGAAAGATGCCGATTCCTGATCCACGATATAAACTTGGGATCTCCGGCAAGTCCTAAGACTTTTAAGGAAAGCAAACTTCCACCCAAGTCTTATTTGACTTGGTGGCTTCCAATTCTTGTGCAGTAGGGTTGTAAGTTGCCTTCTTAGTAGCATAAAAATCTTTAACCCCCTTTACTTTCCCATCAAGCATTTTCTTGAAAATTTTCTTAACATTTTCATTGAATGTTTTTTCAACATTAAAATCTGAGCTTTCAACTTTATCAACCATTTGTTTAATCTCTTCCACACTCAGTGATTTAATGTCAACATCATTCATCAAATCTTTGATTTCATCTTGTGACTCCTCTGATTTTGTGGAATCAGAATCATTGTCAGAGTTTTCACCTGATTTTTTAACAATCCATTTTTGATTGTCTTTTGCACTCTTTTTGTACAATCTTTTAGAATTTTTACCAACTTCATTCTTTGAATTTTCAACAATTTTGAAGTTTGTAGTTGGTGAATCATTCTTTTCAACTACTTTTTCTTTAAGTTTTTCCGATACTCCCTGTTTTTTGTTGACTTTGTTTGGACAATTGTGAGCGATGTGTCCAACAACTTGACATTGAAAACAAGTTCTTGTGTCTCTGGTTTGAAAAACTCCAGTTGAATGAAAAACTCCAGTTCCTGTTCTTTTCCTTTCAGCAAGGAACTCTTGATTTGATTTTTTCAAAGATAAGCTATTTGACTCCTCTTCATAGCTTTTTCCTGCAACATATGTCATTTTTGATTTAAAATCTCAAACATATTTTTCATTTTTACGATTTTCAGGTGGAATAAAACCAAGACCTTTCTTCTTGTAACTACAATTTTGATTTGTTTTCTTTTGAAAACTAGAATCAGAATTGTAATTCTTTTTTCCTTTTTTCTTGTTTAACCTTTGTTGAACTCTAGAAGTGTATTTTTTAGGTTTTCTAATAGATTTTAGATCCTTAATTTCAGAAAAATTAATTTCAGTCATTTTGAAAACCTTTTTAATCATGTCAAAACGAACACTTCTAATCGGAAACTCTTTGTCAGAGTATAATTTGTCCGAATCATTTAAAGTATATGCAACTTCAAATGTTTCATCATCCAAATTTGCCTTTGATAGCAAAAATTCTTTACTGTAAGACCGTTTTTCCGATGATTTTGAACTTTGAACTGACGAACTTGAACTCCCAGACTCAAACTTTGACTCAGACACCTCCTCAGTATCCAACACCTGATCGATCACCTTTTTGATTAACTCAGACTCATGATCAGTATCAGACGAGGTAAACATGATATCAATATTATCTGGTAAAACGTCAGTTGTCTCGGATTTTAACTTTATATTGACTGCTTTTTCGACTTGCTCCTCATTTGGTTTTCTAGGAGAATACCCTTCCCAGATAGGAGGCGGACACTTGTTATATTTAACAGTCGATTTCTTACCAGTCTCATTCTTTTGCTTCTCATCCTGAAATGCTTCAAAACCTGCAACAGTAGGATAAACTCGATCAATAACATAATCAGAACAAGAATAACTCAGTAATAACCTTCTGATTCTTTCATTCTCAATCTTTTCTTTCTCCAACTCTTGCTTTAGATTAGCATTTTCTTCGATGTAATGATTAATTGCCTTTTGCTTTGCCATCAATGTAGAATTCGTCATCGTTAAAGCTTTTTCTCTTTCAGAATTTGTTGTTTGAAGACCTGTCACAGTTCTGTTCAACACACTATATGATTCTTTCACATAGCTGATGTCAGATAGTAGCTTTTCTATCAGTTTTTCTCTATCAAACAGAATCACATCTTTTTCTTCACAACTTTTACAGACTTCCAAACACTTCTTACAAGGCTTTTCAACTTCAACAATCTTCTCAATCTCGATTGTTTTTATCACTTCAATCACTTTTTCTTCATCGTTTACCTTCTCAGCTTCAGTCACCTTTTCTTCAACAACTATTTTAACTTCCTCATTCTGTTGTTGTTCTTTTGCAGCTTGTTTCTCCTTCAGTTTGTCCATGCGATCTGCAAAATAGAAATGAAAACTTTCAGGAGAAAGATGTTTTTTAGCAATATTAATATGTTTTTCTTCTTCATCATCACCACTACTCTCCATTGGTGTTTGATCAAACTCTACTGATTTTTCAGAATCAGCATCTGAAATACCAGAATCAGATGGTGTTTGATCAAATGCAACTTCCTTTTCTGAAGTATCATCATTTTGTACACTCTCGTCTGTAGTTAATGACTCAGAATCAGCACTTTTTAAACTTTCTTCAGATGTAATCGATTGATCTTTCACTTTTTCACCAATTGAACTCATCCAGTTTGCAAACAAGTCTGGTTCTCTAACAATCTATGCAATGAAAGCTTTGAAATCCCCTTTTTTCATCAACAAACATATCCCAGCTGAATCCTTCAGGTAATTGTTCATCATTTTGGTCCACTAAACATACTGTGCTGTTAGAAGAAATGTAGTTGCTCCAATTGAAATCTACCAAACATCCTTTCTTTGAATCTTCAATCTTTCTACCATGAGCCGTCTGTAATTCTTGTGTCTGACCAACTTGCTGATAAATGGCTTTCCGGTAGTAGTCATCTTTTCCAAATGGATTTTGAGCACCACTAACTTCTCTGTTCTTGCACTCCCGCTTAAAATGACCTTTTTCCCTGCACCTGAAACAAGTAACTTTAGATTTATCAAAACCTAAAGTAGATACACAAGCATCAAGAAAATCATTTCGCCCGGTAATTGTCTTGAACTTTTCAGCACGTCTAAGAACACTTGCAAGACACCATTTGATATCCATTAGTTCCATCTCTTCTGCATCTATTTGGTCGTAATCCTCTTTGGTAAGCATAGGATTTCCAATTCGGCCAGCTACTAAACCTTCATATGAGATAAGCACGGAACCAAGTAAAGCCATATGATCTTTTGCAATGTCTTCAGAAAAACTTTGACCTTCTGGAAGATTTAAAGCTATGTTGCATTGAATCACACAACCATTTCCCATCTTTGTGCTTTGAGACTGAAAACTTTCTGATGAGCTTTTCGGATTAACACTCGGATACAATGAGAAACCACTGTTGCTTTTGTTTGAGTTTTGATCAGTCTTTTCTGTAGAATCTCCAACACTATAAGCAGTTTGAATTTTCGGACTTCTCTCAGCTTCTGAAGTCGGAACACTACCCTTGTAATACATCTTTACATCTTGTTGACCACTTGGATTATTCATCCTTGCAATCTTTTGCTGTTCCAAATCCTGACTTTCAATCTTTTCAATGAACTGAGAGATCGACAATCTATCATAAACTCCAGTATTCTTCAGTATCATCAAATAAGTTCCCCACTCTTTCTGAGGTAATGCATCAGCAAGTTTATCCACCCATTCATCATTTTCCTTTCTAATGCTCATCATTGACATTGTTCTCACTAAGTGACAATATCGTTCAATGAGTTTCTTCGTATCTTCTCCGGGCAAACTTGTGAATAAATCAAATTCCTTTTTAAGCAATGCCTTCTTGCTTTTAATCATACTCGTACTGCCTTCAACCTTGATTTTTAGAGCATCCCATATTGATTGTGATGTTTTGTCATGTTGAAGTAGTATGAAGATGTCTTCTTTTATGGCCTGTTGAAGTAAACTGATCATCATCTTTTCAGCTCGGTATATTTCCCGTTCTTCTTTACTAAAATCTGAAAGCTGTTTTTCAGTCTGCATTTCGGTTTGTGGTGAAGTATACTTTGTTAAAATACATTCCCATGATCTCAAATGATTTGCCTGCACCCAGTTTTCGAATCTATCTTTCCATCCATAGTAATCTTCAATTCCCATTAACTTCGGGGGTTTCTGAGTAGTCCCCATTTCATTTTCAGAATTCATGTTCTGAGCAATGGAAGATGAACTAGGTGATGTTGCAAAAGCGTTGTGGAAATCGTTATCCATTTTTCAATTACTTTCAAGCGAAATAGTATCTTTCAAGCGGTACCCTTCAAGCGAAACAATTAAACTGAACAACTCTCAAGCGAAGTTCTTGAAGCGAAATACTTTGAAGCGAAATAGTTCAAGCGGAACTTTCAAGTGACAACTTTCTGAAGCGAAATCCTTGAAGCGATAACCTTGAAGCGAAAACGAACTCTGTTTGAAGCGAAATGTTAAGTGTCGCTTGAAGGTTCAAGCGAAATCGTCCAACACAAACTTTGTTCTTCAAGCGAAATCCATTCGGATATCAATTTTGATCAGTTTTAGGTTGAATTTAGCTGTGAAACTTTCAAGGGTTTGTTATCTTGTACTTTTAAACAATCTGTGAGAAATTGAAACGATTTTAACTATAAAAATTTCTGAACTGTTAAAAGAAGATGTAGAAGTAAGAGAATGATGTCAATTTCAGCTGAAATCCTTCAGAACTCCTCAACTGGCTCTGATACCAATTGTAGGGATCGGGTTCGCGACCTAAACGAGTCGGTTCAGAGGAATTCCATCAAATACAGGTGCGGAAAACAAGTATTTGACTTAAATACAGCTGAATCTTCACTTTAACACTGATTATATTGATATTTGAACACAAATACAATCAGTTCTCACACCGGCAGCACTTCGGTATGGAATCACTCAAATATTACTTATGATTTCGCTTGACCTAGTCCTCCTATATATAGAGATTGGGATTTCGCTTCAGCATGACTCAAGCGAAATCTTAACATGTTGATTTCGCTTGAGCTGCTTCAAGCGAAATCCTTTACATACACAAACCTTCAAGCGAAATCTTGCTAACTCTCTCTCATTCTCTCGTTCTACGTGCCCTGATCTAAATCTATCTAAAATAAGACTCGATACAAGACGAAGTCGACAGATGTAGTGCACCAACAGAAAATTGACGCAATAATTTAATATAGAAAACCTGGGTCAGAATATTATTGTCGGATGGGTGAACCGCAACGGAAGGACCCATGGATTTTATTAAGGAAGTAAAATGGACTTTCTAAAAATTATATGGATGTTTTAAAATAAACACATAATCAGAAAAATTTTCCTTTGAAATAATTTATTTGTATGTGAATTCACCTTCCTTTGTGTTGACACTTGATTTTAACGTGTTCTACAGGTACTTGAGTTCGGCTTCTGGAATTATGGTGTATCTTGTGGTTGTTGATGCATGTTTTGTTACTTAAAATGTTGGACTGACTTTTAAAACTTTCTGGGACGAATGTAATAAGATCCGTGGGGATCAAAGACAACTTTATATTGTCATGGTTATGTCATGTTTTGGGACGTTAAACTTAAAATCTATGTTTTAAATAAGTAATATTGTCTAACACTATAATGCATCAAACATCAAGATAGAAACGGGCACCAGCTTCCGTCACCACTAAGTTTAATATTCCGCTGCGACGTTTTTGGGGTGTGACAGAAGTTGGTATCAGAGCCAATGGTTGTTAGCGAACTAGATGTTTTCGAAGGAAAACACTAGACTTCAACTGAAGAATTTTGAGATTTAAAGTCCAAAATTCTCGAAGCCAAGATTTTAAATAAACATGGAAAATTTTATCATGTATGAAAACCCTTATGTGTTTATGTGCATACGTGATATTCTGTTTATTTGGGCCTTATGTTTTACTATTCATTTGACCACACACTTACTTTGTACGGTTACGATATGTCACGTCTCGGCCTATAGAGCCATCAGTAGTCCTGCTCACTGATACTGTCGAGACTACACTTGAGATTCTTTCGTCCGTCGTCACAGAATCGTTTATTCTGCTATTCGAGTCACGTGTTTTGCAACACCTCTTTTAAGTCTACACTCGCCGTAGGAAGAGGACTCGACCCGTTAGAGAAATCGCATCGACCTCGAGAGCTGAGACAGCGTCCGCTTTGAAGAAGCAGAGGGTCAATCGCTCTCACTGCGATCGTCAATTCGCCACGTTATGCGGAGACTTGGAGACGACGAAGGGCAAGATGAAAGACTTAGAGGGACAGATGGACTAGTACGATGAGCTAGGAGAGCTTGTTAGAAAGATGTTGGACTTCCTGGGTTTGAAGCGTTAGTTGTTGGTTGTTTCTGTTGTTTGTTTTGTATGTCTCATTTAATGAACCCTATTTACGGCTTGCATGCCAAATTTTCAAATATTTAGGAGGAAATTTCATCTAGACTTGTTGCGGGTGTTGATGTAGACACGCCGAATTTTGATTAGTCTTAGTACTAAAAACAAGCTCTGAAAATTTCTGATATAAATATCGAATGGGTTCCTTTTGGTTTAAAAATTGTTCTCATTAATACATGGATATTATACCTGCGCAATGTTTGGTCCACTAGTATTTAATGATTGAATTATTTTTGGGATATCGTCTTATGTTGATATTATGTTGTAATAATAGAAAGGACGAAATGCCGCCAAAAGCGAGACAGGGTTCTTGACTACCTATTACCCCGAAAGAGTTGGCACAACTCATAGCCCAGTATGTTAATACTGCCATGGAACAGCGTGATGCTCATGGGCATGGTTTTGGTGGGACACAGATCGGAAACCCTTCAGGTGATATAATGATCGGAAAAGTTTTAGTAGTTCCTGTGTTATGATATAAAAGTTTTGAGGCATATGCGCCTTTCACGTGTAAGGCCTCATAGGCCATTACCTTCAACTTGTATTTCTTATTATGGTCACTTATTTCACCCAGTTATCATTTGATTACTCGGTCATATTTATTATTCAACATTTTTTTTACTTCTAGCTAATTTTATATTGACAAACGCTTTGCGTAAGTCGTAACACTATTTTGACTTTGAATGGTCTTTACCGGCTAGACTGATTTGTCACCATCATTTTATACTCCGCCACTCGGGTATATCATATTGCCATCCCGGCCTTTTGCGTGTTTCTGATTTCATATCTCGTAACTCACGTTACAACGTGGTTACATTCTATGTCACTTTTAGTGACCGTAATCACATCACATCTTGTTTAAGTTTAAGTTTATGTCGACTTTTCATGGTCGAAAATCTTTCTTTCGAATGTATCGTTTTACACCTATTGGTGTTAAAACCTATATCCTTTAATATTAACTATTTTCAAGTTCGCCTCATAATATTCATATTTGTTATAACGTTGTCTCTTACTAAAACTGAATTTTAGTTTAACGTTTTTCTCTTTAGCTCATGTCAATTTACTCACATCAGGGAAATTGGCAACTAATAATTTATTCCTTTCCGTTCTCGTTTTACACGGGGAATCGTAACAAGTTCCCTCGCTTCACGCTATTGACCATAGGTTCTTTCACATAGCCTCACAGGCTTTTTCCTTAGATTTCCACCTTCTAAGGTAAAACCCCTTTGAGTTCGTTTCTTTCTATTCGTGACCTGAGGGTCTTTTGGTCCCGTAGACTTAATCCTTAATTATAATCCCATAGGTTATGATGATCACGTAGATCATCTTCTATTCAAGTTTTTATTCAACTGTATATATATATATATATATATATATATATATATATATATATATATATACATATATATATGGCATCAAGGCACCCCTTTTTATGTTTAGAATTAATTACTTTTGCTTTTTGGATTTCATTCGACCTTGACCGTAGTCTAAGGTTACATTTGTTTTCTTTCAAATTATCTTTCCGACCTTATGAATTCTAACGTCATTTATACGTCGGTTTGTCCTACACTTACCGTTATCCGGTCTTTACCTATACTTCTTTATGACCTGTTACCCGGGTTCCTTATCTTAATATTTTTTTAACATTCTTATTTTGCTAGTTTGCGCTTTTCCTATATACATTCCTTTACGACCCATCACATAGGTTCATTAATATTTCGTGCTTCCATTATTCGGTTCGCGCTTACTTGTACTACCAAGCTTTTATACTTTATTTATCTCGTTTGATTTATTCGTGTGAGGTTTCATTACTTATGAACGGCAAACTTCATTCTTTATTTGACCCGTTCAACTTTGAAACAGTTGAACATAATTATAAAAAATTATGTTTGCAAAATTTCATCGTCTTTTAGTTATAATTCACAATCCAAGTCCTTTGACTTTCTTTTTCGCGTTCCCGTCTCTCGGTTTACGCATACTTTCAAAATCCTACCCACCCATCGGGTATCTTTACTGAAATCATTATCAAGTAACCATTCTCATATGGTTTTAGACGTCATTTTAATTCATTTGGTCGTCCTAGCGAAATCCATCGCTTTTGTTCAGTCAAGTCCTTTATTCTTCATTTAATTCGTTTGACTTGTCCATGTGACTTTCATCACTTGTGACAGTCAAACTTTTATTCCTATGCCTTAACATTCCTATTGGTCGGTCTGTATTTTCTTTTACTTTGATCCTAGTCCCTTCTCTCGGGCTCTTTATTCTAACGTAATACGCTTCCGTCATCCGACTTGCGTCTACGTTTGTTATCAAACATCTTGCTTATTTAATTCATTTGGGTACCTTTTTAGTTTGCCCCATTCACCCCGTCCTTACTACATCGGATGTAAGTATGTCCATCATAAAAGTTCATGCTACCACGTGTTCACTACTTACTTGGCCAGAGTAAGCGATCAACACCTGATATACATGACCTTTTATAATTTTCACATTACACCCCATGTAAGTAACGCCTCTATTTAGTTTTCTTGGAAATGATATCCTGGATAGGTATTCTATTCAGGTTTTCCAAGCTTTTAATTTACATATGCAACAATCATTCTCTACATGTTTGTTGCATATTGCTATTTGTACGATTAAATTTAAAATGTGCACCTGGTAATGCTTTCCCTAACGGGCTTCTCTTGCCGTTAACCTTGTTCGCGATCACTACGCGATTTAGGTCCTTGATGAGTATGTTCTGTTTGTCATACCTCGGACCGTTCCTCCGTCATATCCACAATCTATTCAATTCCCGTCATCTTCAGATGCGAGTGTCCTTCAATTAAAACATTCACAAAAGTTAGTAATGTCTACATCAATAATCGTCCGTATTATAATACGAGGCTTTCCGGTATACGTGTCAACGCACGTAATTCCGTTAACCATATCGATTCTTGATCGATTTAGTTGGGGTAACGTGTATTACACGATAATCCTATGTGTTATTTACAACACTTTAATCATACTAAAACATTAATATACATGTACTTACCGGATCTGCGATCAAGCCTCGAACCGAACACACTTTATTCTTTAACCTGGAGCTCTGATTACCAACTTGTAACACCCTTGCTATTATTTAACGGATTTCGTAGAAAAATTACGAAAATAAACATGTAATTATTATTGTATAATACGGGTAATTTAAAACTTTTACAATTGAAAGTAATATAATTTAACATATATGGAATCGTCGTTTTAAAATAATAACAAAACGAAGTGCGGAAGCTTGTTTCTTGATCGTGTTCGGTTCTTCGTTGAGCTTGATCGTCCTCTGGTACTGTAAATTATACCTACAATTCATAAAACATGAATTGAATTAGTCATACGTAGTTTAAAACGTGTCTAAACGAGTCCGGGAAGCGAAACTGATTAAAATACAAAATTTTTGCCGAAACAGGGTGCTGTCGCGCCACGCGCCGGCACCACCTTGCTCCCTCGCGTGGCGCGGGGGAGACCGTTTTCAGCAGGTCTGGATCTGGGACTTGCATTTTCCAGCAATACCAGTTTTTACGGAAACGACCATAACTTATTCGTTATTGATCCGATTTACGCGATTCTTTTCCCTACGCGTTCGTAATTTAATTCTCCATCTTATGGTGTTAAAAATTCAACATTTCAAACTAATAAAATTCCAAGTTTTTAAGCGATCGACTTATTATTCAAATCAACATTTTGACCCGTTCGTATTTAAAACCACCAACTTGATTATTAGACAACCAAATACATACACCAATGTATCTAACTCAAAATCCTTTGCTCGGGTTCGAGATTTTCTAATGAATTATGTGTCTAGTACACAAGCAATACACTTAATCCCATTTTGACCCGTTTGGGGGGGGGGGGGGGTTATGCATTTAAACATCAACTCGCATTTCCCTCTTTACACTTCGCATTCTCATATCTAAATAACTACTTATAATCCACCACAACTATTTTTGTGGTGGATTTAGCATAACGAACCCCTTTACCCAAATTTTACCCTTCAACTAGTCATTTTACGCAATGACCATTTTTAGACATTTGGCCCGAAAGCCCTCATCCCTATAACTCTTATGCTTATCTAAGGTTTACATTACCATAAAACTTGTTACTAAACAGCCCATATGGGTTGTTTGCCCGATTTACCATCAAGGGCTTTTTGGTCAATTTTATGTCCTTCGTTTTATGGCGAAGTACCATCGCTATCTATTTGACCAAAATTGCATTTTTAACTACCACATAATTATACATATCTGGACCTGATCAACATATTGACCCGTTTTAATACCTTGACTTCACTTATTTGCTATTTCACAGAATCACTGATTCACGAGCCGTTCATCCTGCGAGCATGAGACTCGACATATACTTATTAGCCGCTAATTGTCAAATGGTATCAATATTACCATTTGATCCGTTTTACCCCTTTTGTTAATTTAGGCTTACTTAATGAATAGGCGTTCGAAAAACTCATTTTATCTTAGTCTTTTCGTGACTAATTTACCGTTCCACCCCGTTTTACCATTACTATGGTTTTTAACACTTGTTTTTAGTTCCGACCCGTATCATTTCGCGTCGGTAACCATATTTCAAATATTAACTCTATTGTATTTATAACTTACACGATAGATACCTATTCTATAAAAAGGTGTAAGTTTCACTTACCTTGCATCCGGTTATGTTTTTTTTTTTCGCGTACTCGCTCCGTTTGACTCGCTCCTTTCCCAAGCTTCCACCTTGCTTGTCGAGCATCGACTATTATTTAATATTCTCAAGGTGGTTAGATTAATCATAATTAAATACGATCATTCCACCTTACGGATTTTATACCAAATTATCATTTATCGTATTGCGGGTCAGTTTGACTTTAAAAAGTAAAACGCCCATTAGTATATGAAATGCATAATTAAGTCTATCAACTAGTTTAAGCATTCCTTATTTATCTGGTAGGTGTTATCTCTTGGCCACCGTTTTAACCAATGTTCTAATCAAATTCATTATACTTCTAATTTCTTTAACTAGTTCAAGCGATTATCGTGACTAGTTTCTTTATTCATTTTCGCAAGAACCAAGGGTTCCCTTTTATAAGCAAGACTCGTTTCATCATACTATTTAGCATTTATCCGAATACCTATTATAACCAAGTTTTATACACAACCGAGTAGACCGCGATTTCATTCAGGCATTTTAACGAACACCTAGTGGGGATAATTTTTTTGCATATTCACATCAATTTTAACATCATCAAACCTGAAATTGCTTTATAGAATTCAAATTACACTAGAACAACAATCATAATCCTAGTGTTTTCATACTTCTACATAACCCACTTAATAACACCTTCATTGGTGATTATGAGTTTCACAAGAATTAAGCAATATTTCAACAATCTAATGACCAGGGTTTATTCCTAGACACTATTTCACTTCAATTTCATCCATACCACAATCATGCAACATGAAATTTCGAATTTCTTATTTTCATCCAGAAATTTAGATGGAAATTTTCTATGAAATTTACATACCTTATGATCCCTTCACTGAGGAGATCACTATTCTATGATTAGATTTCGATTTGGAACAGATTTGATCCTTCAATTTGGCAGATTTTGCAAGAGTTAGGGTTTGTTGAGGAGCTCCTGGATCGCCCCCTGTGTTTAGTCGACCAAACACACACCTAAGTGTGTGTTTGGTGTAAATATTTTGTTTTAATATTACATGTTTCAATTTTAACAACTTTGGTCCCTCAACTATTGTTCGGTTTATAAAAGGATTATGATTGTGGAAAGTGTCGTAATGAAAAGTTTCAATTAACTACTACAGAATTGGAAAATCAGTTTTTTTGATTGTGAGAAATAGCTAAATTAACGAGTAAAAACTTGAGATTTAAATCAATAGGAGAGAAGATGGTTCCTCCAGATTTCAAGTTTTACAGTTAGTTTCAACTATGTGTTTAATCGCGACACCTACATAGACATAAGTGTTAATTTTGATTAACTAATTGTGATAACCAACGACTAAGTACTCCGGTCAATACATAACGGGAGGTTATCGAATGATTATCAACTACAATTACAAACCCTAACCCCATGTCAAATATATCTCAATTACTAGAACTCTCGGGAACTGAATGCTTAGAAATTAAGGTTTAAATAAATGCAATTGTTTACAATCAATAAATCAAATCAAGGTGAAAAGCATCGAATGCTTAGATCACCAAGTTAAAACAATTGTGGCAAACACATAGTATCAATTAACTTATAAAATCCCTCCATCCGAAGGAAACCACTAAGAAACTAGCCGCTCATGTCTTCAAAGGCCGGATACGCGGTTCCAAGCATCTCCCCTCTCTGCCGTCAATATCTGATGATCAATATGTTCTGTTCATAAAACAATTAATTCCCCTATGCCCAGTCTGCCGCCAATATGAAAGCCCACGTGATGCTTGACTTCAAGTTAACGGCCCAAATAAAAGAACCCAACAGTCCAATTAATTATGGTCTCTCCAATTATCGGCCCACTATGTCTGTGCATATATATTTTCTTTTGTGAGAATGATAATGTAAATAATTATTCCTCCACGTGACTTGGTCTTCTCCTTGTGAGTTGTGAATATTGCAGCTGGCATGTGATGATGATGAGAATATGTTGATGACTTTGTGTCCCAAGTTCACGTAATGCCTCCTTTCCTTTCATATATATTAGTCCTTAGAGAGATGCAAGTTTAACAAACCCAGCCTAGTCCGTTTCTCCCAAATTAGTTTAGGTATTGATAACCGCAATAATATGCGTTTGTAACAATAGATTTAGAAATATTTACTAAAATAATATTCTTCAAAATGTACACACTTAAAAATTTTGAAAGAGTAAATTGCCATTTAAGTACCTAAGGTTTGTCCCAAATTGTCACTTTAATCCAAATTTTTTTTTTCTCCTCTGTCCCTGAGTTCTCTATTTTTTTGTCATTTTAATCACATTGCCTATCAGTCTAAAAACTTTTTTTGTTAATACCAAAAATACCCCTGGTTATAACCAAGTTTTTAGACTGTCAAGCAATGTAATCAAAATGGCAAAAAGAAAAAATGAAAAACTCGGGGACCCAAAAGAGAAAAACAAGCTATTTAAACTAAAATGGCAATTTGGGACAAACCTCAGGAACTAAAATGACAATTTACTCATTTTGAAATCACTCAGTCCTAATCAAATTAAATAACTTGAAATCATTAGGCGGGTTCAAACCCATAACCTCAAGGGGAACAACACTTTAACTCCAATGGTTATGTCATTTGGACTCAGAGCCCTTTGGTAAACCAAACAAAATAACCGTATTTTGGTGGTTACGACAGTTACAAAAGCTTTGCATTCTATTAAACTTAGATGGTAAACAGATGCCTTTCTAGTAAACCAAACAAAATAACCGTATTTTGGTGGTTATAGCATTGACAAAAACTATGCATTCTATTAAACTTTGATAATAAACAGGTGCCCTTCTAGTAAACCAAACAAAATACCTGATCCTCAACGGTTACGATGCTCCCTGTGGACCACTCCAGACTTTTGATGACGGAAGTATGCAACTACACCCAAAATCACCGCTCCTGCAGACGCTGCAATCACCGGCCAAACCTCCAAACTCTTCCTCTTCTTATCAGCCACTTTCTTCTCAGCATTTGATTCATGTGTATCCAAAGTCGTCATGATTACATCGTGCAAAAACCCTTTATCAGACTCGGTCACAATGTTGTTTTCATCTTCTTTAGATTGGGCTTCCACTTCCCTTCTTAGATTGGTTCACTAAATCAACAATCCGGACAATCCTTATGCAAAATAATAACAGAAAATAAAAACGATTCATAAAACAAGATTATAGAGCTCAATTGGTTGTGTGGTATGGAACTGCTTTATGCAAAAACCAGCTTTCAGAGGTTGAAGAAAGTGAGTTTTACTAGAAATATCTGAAAACTATAAGTTAAATCATCAGTTTTCAAATAAAAATAAAAAGAACCTACTGTTGAAGGAAAAACTAAGACTATTTATTCACTCCTCTCATTTGACCTGTTTTAAATGCTTTCTATCTTCTTACATTTCACATTCTTAATAGTGAAAAATAACATTTTTTTATATAAGATAGCTTAAATGCAGAGACCATTATAACAGTTGGTTGATAATATACTATCATATTTTGTATTTATAGTTGAACAAAATAAAGAAGGTATGTTCTCTCTTTAGACATGCCAGCTATTATTTAATATCGGATAACCAGTTCCACAATGCACACATCCAAACACCCCAAAAAATATACATCATTGAAGAAAAATTATCAGCAAACCTGGATTTGCTTGTATCATTGCTAGAACCGTTCGTCAATTCCTTATCAGCCACTTCTTCTCAGCATTTGATTCACATTTATCAAGAACCGACATGATTACACCGAGCACAGACCTCAGTTTTTCGAACTTGAGTTCTGCCAACAATAATTTAACTATTTGAATTTGAATTTGGAATAAAATCAATTCAGGAGGCGTTACCGATAAAAATTCAATACCTTTATCAAACTCCATCACAATGTCATTCTCTTCTTCAACGACTGCAAATGAATAATAAGCAGCGGCATTTTTTTCACTTATATTTAAAGCCCTCGTGAGTACATTACAATGTTCTGCCAACAATAATTTAACCATCTGAATTTTGAATAAAATCAAATTAGGAGGCTTTATCGATTAAAAATGCAATACCTTTATCAGACTCCGTCACAATGTTGTTTTCAACTACAACGATTGAGTTTCCATCCCATTCACGTGTATTCCTCTTCTTATCAACCACTTTCTTCTCCACATTCCATTCACATGTATACCTCTTCTTATCAACCACTTTCTTCTCAGCATTCCATTCACGTGTATCCAAAACAGTCTCGACTACACTCCAATGTTCTGTCCACAATAATTTAACTATTTGAATTTGTATAAAATCAAATTAGTAGGCTTTATCAATTATTAATGCAATACCTTTATCAGACTTTGTCATAATGTTTTTTTCATTTTCAGAGATTGCGCTTCGACTTTTCCTCTTTAAATAAACAACTCGGGTACCCCTTATGCAAAAAATAAAAAAACATGGATAAAAAAAGATAATAGAGCTCAACAAAGACTGTTTGGGTGTGTGGTATGAAACTGTCTTATGCAAAAACCAGCTTTCAGAGGTTGATTAAAGTGAGTTTTACTATAAATATATCTGAAAACTATAAGTTAAATCATCATTGTAGAAATAATATCAACGAAAACTAAAACTACTGATCCACTCCTCTCCTTTGACCTGTTTTAAAGGCGTTCTATCTTCTTACAAATCACGTTGTTAATATAGTGAAAAATACCAAAAACACATTTATATAAGATAAACTTAGATGCAGAGAACATTGATTGTAACAGTTGGTTGAAAATATACTAGTTTAACAAAGCATATCCACACGGTATTTCCTACAGCTCTCTCTATTATCAGCTATTATTCAATATCGCATAGCCAGTTCCACAACCAAACACCCCTAAAAATATACATCATTGTAGAAAAATTATCAGCAAACCTGGGTTTGAGTGTATCATCTGAACGATCATGTGGATAGCTAGAACTGTTCGTCAATCCCACAGCGGCTGGCTTCATTTCCGATTTCTCAGCGTTCGATTCATGTGATTCCGACATCTCGTCTGGATTGCTAGAAGGCTTTTCAGATGTGGCTTCCCTATCAATGACCTTATAAGAAAGGAAGTTGTTCAAAAATGCAGCAGCCACTTCTTCCTGTTTTTGTCTCCAGACTACAATTGATTATAATTGGATTAATAAAAAGTGGCCCGTTCGCTACTGGCAATGAGATTAATTAAAAAAGGTGGGGCACCTGCAAAACGTGAGGGTTTATAAGAATCAGACTCTGGCACATAATCTCCAGAAACTTCACCACAGTCTACAATTTCTACAGACGTGCCTCTTCCCATCATCTCAAGCTCTAGAACCGTATCCATTCCCTTTATTACTCTTCCAAAAACAGTATTGTCCCTGCCATGGTCAAAGTTAAACATCTGATGTGTCCATAATTCTAATCTGTGAGACTTATGAATTACCCTTCAAAATCGGTCGACTGTCTGTAGCATAGAACGAACTGAGATCCAGTGGCATCTGGGCCTCCTTGACTTTGTGTCATAAGTATACCGGGCCCACTACGACGCCGTGGACACCTCTCAGCTACAAAAACAACAGAAAATATCATTAGTACTAACATGAAAAGTTCATGGCGTCGTAAAAGTATCATGATTGTACCTTGAAAAGTTCCTCCGTAGATGCTTTCCCCACCGGTGCCTGCAATGCAAACCATTGAATGCTTAAAAGAAGCCTTGTTCACTCTATCAAAAACAAAATTTATATGAAAAAACATACCATTATTATTCTCGAAATCACCTCCCTGCAACAAGAAAAAAAAGTTATGTTACATTTATCATTCATATGTTCAAATGAACAACTCTTATATCGAAAGCAGGCAAGTAAGTATCTGATTGAGAACATAAACATACTAGAGCAGCACAGTCTGATAAATGAAAGAATTTAGTTCCTTTGTAGTGCAATGGTTTTCGGGTAGTTTCTCCAATCCCCTTTTCCCCTGCACATGATGATAATATTGTAAATACAATGCAAAGGTAGGTGTTTCAAAATTCTAAAAAAAAGCCCGGACCTGTGCAGAGGGCTCGAAAATTCTCGGCTGTTTTAGGGACGTCATCATAAAAAAGCTGCAAAGGCGATTATTAATGAATGAATGAATGAATATCTCCAAGCATGCAGCATATTGAAGAAACAAACAAAGATATATACCTCGATTACTAATCTATCAGGAGGACATTTAAACAGTGGCGAAGCTTCACCCCCCCCCCCACATCATTCCGAAACCGGGGGTGGAAACGTATATACCTAAAAAATTTCTATAGGAAAGTACTATTCATAACACTACGCATCGAAAAGTTCGAGGGGTCGGGCGCCCCCTCGGACGTAGCCTAAGCTGCGCCCATTTAAAGATGGATAAATCCATAAACACAAGAGGCTTCTTCATATTTCTTCTTCACCTAAAACATAAAATTAACAACACTGTTAGCATGCATATAGCAGATGCTTAAAAAGTAATCAATACAATCAACATTTTTTTTTTAACTAAAAATCTAAACTTTCATTCCACACGAGAAAAAGGCAATTACAAAGCAATGGCAGGTAGTCGGGCAACATGTATTATTATTATGATAAAACCTTAGCAGATAAATGCAATTTTCAAGGATAAAACCCTACGAACGATTAAGGATGTGAATTTCAGACAGAAAACGATGATCGTTCGCTTGTTTATAACGTCTGTGCCGCCTTTTGTAGAGATGATAATGTGAATGAACCAAAATCCTTTTTTCTTTGTAAATAACCGCCTTTTAATTAATGGGCCCAGGAATATTTTAAGCTCGAAGCTCGTTCGGAGTTCGCTCGATAAAACTTTGAAAAAAACGTGGCTCGAAGTAATTATTTGACTTATTATCTTTGTTTTTCCTTGCTCACATATAGTATTAGTCAAGACTGCCACTGGAAAGATCATATCCCTTAAAGTCAAAGACTCGGACACCATTGGCAGCATCAAACTCAAGATCCAGACTAAGGAACGTATTCCATTTCACCAGCAGGAACGCATCTTTAAGGGAAGGGTTGTTGAGGACATCAATACTCTTGCCGATATGCGCATCAAGAATGAACCCACCCGTACACTTGCGCGTAAATCAAGCGCTCTCTTGAATATATCAATCAAGAATGCTGAAGGAACGGTTAACCTGTTCTCTTGAAGTCAAGCCCACAGATACCATTGCCTCTGTGAAAAAAAAAAGATCAGAAGGTATTTCTAGTGATGAGCAGGTGCTGATCTTCAACAAAATGGTTCTCGGGGACAGCAGCACCCTTTTCGAGTTCCACATCAACAGTAAATCGACCATCACACCGAGACGAAAGTCAAGGGGATTCATGAAGATATATTCATCAAGACCCAGCCTGGAGAGACTCTTACTCCGGAACTCAAACCCTCATACACCATCGCCAATATAAAAGCCAAGATCCAGGATAAGGTCCTTATTCCGTGTGACAAGCAGGAGTTGATCTTCAACGTAATAGTCCTCCATGACATCAATACCCTTGCTGACTATAACATCAAAGGGGATCTTGGCTTTTTTGTTGTGTATGGTGTCAGAGGGTTTGATAAACGCGTTAGTGTAATCTTCAATTGGTACCAGTTCTTCCTCCGTTACAACACACATCTGCGATTGCGATTAGTGAACGGATCTTCTCGATTGAGATGTGGATTTGCATAATCTCAGGCATTTGAAGGTGGGTGGAACATCGTCGTCAGTGACGTATTCTTCACCGATATCCAGATTTTTTACACCCACCACCATCATTTTTCATTTCTTGTAAACCTTAAAGCTTAGAAAAACGTTGTAGAGATCTGTAAAAATATGAAATTAAGTCGGATGATTAGATTTTTAAATAATGGATGTCTATAGGTGTTTTATGCATTAACCATTTATTTTAGATGTTACATTACTACTCGAAAGCAAATTATAAAACACAAATAAAATAAAATATAAACTGACCAGTAAAGAATAGTGATACCGGAGAGGAGCAAAGATGTAAGGATGCATGAAGTCACGATTATACTCAAAGTTCAGCTCCTTGTATAATGAATGTGTAGTTTTTCATAGAACATTTATTTATAGAGTTTGATGTAACGGTAACATTAATTTAAATTCTAACGGCTACTTAGTAACGGATATGATATGATTTTTTAAATTTTGAATTTCGAATTTGAATTGTAAATATTTACGTGAAATTGATTGTGTGTCCAACCTTTACATATCAAGGGTCGGGATTTAGAGAAAATTGTAGAAAGTGTGAGAACGGTGAGAACGCTTATGGATCGTCCGATCAAAACAATCTATGGACTAGATTGGCGCGGTGGCGTTTTCTTAAATAACATCAATTTTATTACGTGGAGGCGCTTCATTAAGGGTAAAAAGGTCTTTACACTTCTATACCAAAACGCCATACTAATGAATAAAACGCCATTACGGACCAAAACACATCTATATCTATATATCTAATAAAGCAAACCATTAGGGGACACATGTCACCCTATGGTTGATGCCAAATAAGCAGTCATCATACACTTGGCGCATCTCATAGTTGAGGATTGAATATTGCTTCTCATTTACGCTATACTCTCTCTCTCCTCTCAAAACCCTAATTCGAACTCTCTCTCTTCTCTTCTCTGGCGAACACGGCGACTAAACAAGAGCCAATAATTTTGATCAAGAATCAACGGATTTGAAGACAAATCATATAGGGTACTCTCTAATTTGAGTATTTCATGATCGATTATAGATTTTAATTAGGGCTAATTTTGGAGGAGATCAAATCGGCGATTTAGTGAAGAGGTATAATCAATCTTCATTAGATAATAGTCTTCATCGACGGTATTGATTCGTGATTCCGATATCCTCATCTTTTACATACGATTTCGTTTTCTTTGATCCGATGTTTCAGATTCAATGGTTTTGTTAGATTCTTTGTTTTAGATTATCGTACGCGATTGATGTTATTGTGGTGTACAGTTTCTTTTTTAGGGTCTGTAATAGCCGATTTTGATGTTGGACGGATATATGTTTTGTCTATTAGGGTGTATGTATACTGGTTTTTTACATGAATTCAGTATGTAATAACTTAACCCTTTTTTTGTTAGAGTTTGAAATCTGATTTGTTGTTGTTTTGTTAGATGTTTTTGATTTTCACCTACAGATATTTGAATCTGTTGAACAGGAATGAGCAAATATTACCGACTACATTAGGAGATGTTATTGTTGTTCATTGCAATGAGTTGGTGATGTAGTGTATGTATTGTTGAGTTTTGTTAGTGCTATATTAGGAGTACTTGATTCTGAGGCGGTTATTTGTAAGGGTGATGTTTTGTTTACTTTGTTGAGTTTTAAGTGTGATTCACTTTCCGAAAGTCCGGTGAAGTTGATTATCATCAGGCGATTTGATTTTATTGGTGATCTATGTTTGTTTTTTACTTGATTTCAATATGTAATAAGTCATCACTTTTTTTATATGGTTTGATATCCGATTTGATGTAGTTTTGTTAAATGGTTTAGATTGTTACATATATTTGGTTTTAATGGTTTAGCTTTTTTATTTAATTTTGATATACAATTTGGGGTTGTAAAAGACGACAACTTTAAAGGCGAGATGGTGTACGGATTCGTTGCCCGTGTGTGGAAGAACGACAAAAAATCGTTGGTGAGTATTGATATTATAATCAATTAAAAAAATAAATGTTTTTAATATAAGAATTTTTTATTACTGATATTACAATTGCATTTAACGATACATACGTTTTCCGTTACAGAAACTTCCTGCTGGTTATAGTGACTGGATTAAGACGTTTTTTTTAATTTGTAATATGCTAAGGACAATCCTTATGCCAAAAATTTAGAAAACCTGCGTCATGCAGGTTAACAGCTTCTTGTGACACTGATATTGAGTTTTCTTTAATAAAATGAAGTTTTCATTTGCAGGTACGTATATATGATCCTCTTTTGGTGAAACTATTGTTTGCAGAAGAGTAAGGACTGGCCCTCATTAGACTTCAGATTTCACCAAGAAAAAACTTTTTCTCCTCCCTCTCAAGCATCATCATCATCATCATCTGTGTTTGGTGTTTTTCTGTGAGTTGCAATCGTTAACATAATTTAAGGCATCATCATCTTCATCTGTGTGTTTGACGAATCAGGTATAATTTTGTAATAAGTTGTATTCATATATCAGAAACGTAGTCATTAAAACTTGTTGTCTATAAGAACTCAAATAATAGAGAACACCTGATGCTTTTTTAAATAAGAACTATGTATTGTATGCATTATTTTAATGGACCAAGGGATTATTTACTGATACTATTTATGATAAAAAAAATTTAAAAGGTATAGAACCCATTTGAAATTGCCATTCAAATTTGTAGTGTTTTTCTTCAAATGGCTAATAATTATAAATAGACCCTAGGTTAGACACTAAAATCTATTTTTTTAGTAGTTAATGTGCTGAACAAAATGTTGTTAATTGCTACAAATTGAATAGTAAAAAAATTATTTGATTTAGATTAACACATAACTTAATAACCTGGTGACTTTATAAAAATTGGACCTGGTGAATTTTTTTTTTTAAATTGGATGTTAACATGTGGTTAAAAGTTTTTTTCTTTATTTTTGTTTTATGACTAGAAAAGACTAAGTTTGGTTATTATCATTCTACATTACTATGTGTTATGACTAGAAAGGATTAACTTTGATTTATAAATTGATATCACACTCTAGAGACTCAACTAATCAATTTTAATTCCTCCACATATAGCAAGGGTGTTTTCAATACAATCTAATTTAAGTTCTTACAATTATAGGAAGCTTATTAGAGCAAAGGGACGGTAAAGTATCTTCAAGTGAAAGGATTCAAGGTGGGTCTTCATGATTTAAATCCCCTTTTTAAATGTCTTAGGGACTGGACTGAATACCTGCTAACACCGATGATTTCGGGTTCAAATAATTTTTTAAGTGGATCGTTGTTAAAATTGTATGGTTAGTCATTAGTGCATGTTTTATAAATTATTCACAAATTAAATGAATGAAATTTAAGTTGTATACTTATTTTTGGGTGGTTGATCAGGTTCATTTTCGGCGTGTAATAGTCGCCACATGAAGGTATGTAATAATAACTTGGTATGTTTTTCATATTGAATGATCTTGCAGTTAACGTATATGTTCATTATGAACTTGATTCTACACCAAATGTGCCTCATATGACGATGGGTGTACCTCCTTTCAGGCCATTAAAGTCTCAGCGTGCTGAATATAGTTTAGAAGTGGTGCTTGGTGAATCACAGTGGGTCAATTATGACATTGGCAACTTCAGATTAGAATCGTTTTTTTGATGGTCTTTCTTATGTCATCTTTATCATCAATTAAATGCTAAACTTAGAGGTGGTGAAATGGGTTGGTTTACGTCAGTTGGGTATACGGGTCAAGCTCTTTCGTCTTGGAGGTCTGAACTTAGAGGTGATGCTGACTGCTGATGAAAGTGGTGGTGGCGATCGATGGTTGTGACAGTACCAATGTTGATTGCTCCCAAGGTTCGCCTATTAACTAATTTCGGTACCGGTATTTTCGGTAGCGGTACCGGTTCGGTACCGGTACCGTGCTCATCCCTATATAGAACTGTATAAGTAGCGATGCAACTTGAGGACTTGGAGTGTGTTAAAATCAGGATTTTTTATTTTGAGATCATGACCAAGTAATGATTAGAGTTAAAAATTCTTTTTTTTACCTTTGGACTATTCTTTTTAGCGACTATATATATACAAGTATGCATGTATGTAGTATTAACTTTACTAAAATGTATATGATGTTAATTATCCTTGCAGATATGTAGGATGAACTTCATGAGCATGCAAAATCTATTGATATGGCTAATGGTTAGCTTTTCTCTTCACGTTTTTTTTGTATTTTTAATCTTTGTTCAGTCTTCTATATTGCCTTAGTTAACACCAATTGCTAATGCAAATGAGTAGGTTCATCCGGTCTTCTATCAAGATAAGGAAAAAGTATTTCTCTTCTTTTAAGCCTGCTGATTAGCCTTCTATAACTTGATCCTGTTATTCCTTAAACAATAAGTTCTCAACTTTGTTATTCAACGGTTCAGTGATTGATTGTAAAATATTCTTACAGGCTGAGGACGTCTTTTTATAACATATTGCGCACTACAACTCTTAATTGTCCTTTTAACAAATTCTCCAATTAGGTTGGTATCTTATAATATAGCTAATACTGGTTGGTAATATATATTTAGACCTTCTTCAGGTTACAAGAAGTCATTCTTACCATCGCCTGTGAAAGTTTGATACATACATTATTTTTTTTTTCGTTTTAAGATGAAAACTTATTTTTGTTATATTTATAAAAGTAGAAGCTTTACTCAGTTATTACCAATAACATACTTTTATATTTTATTTTTATTGATACTATTTGATCTATTTTATTAAACTAGATTGTTAAATAAGGTTTGTTGGTTTATTCACCCATGTTTCATTTATAGATCTCTATAATCCATATTTATGGTTTCAAATCTGTTTCTTGAATTATTTACAGTTCTAGCCACCAAATATTTGTTATTTGTATTGAGTTGGTATATTGGGATTAAATACTGAACTGGTGGAATTACAGCAAGTCCAGGTTATGCTTCAAGCTGTCTCGATTTCTTTGGAGGCGAATAGGTGGCTTTGGGAGGTCTGAAAAACAGAATTGATAAATTTAGGGTAAATGGGGTTGAAAGATGATAACCCAACAGTTGAGTATCTTATTCTATAGCTTCGATAAATTGAGGGGTATTCTTAAATAATGTTTCCTAGATGTTTGAAGACCGAAAAATGACCAAAGAAGCAGCACTGTGGACATTTGTCTGTCTTTGTCGGTCTTCAAACATCCAGGAAACATTATTTAAGAATAACCCTGAATTTATCGGAGCTGTAGAATGAGATCCTCCAATGTTGGGTTATCATCTTTCAAACCCATTTTCCCTAAATTTATCGATCTTGTTTTTCAACAGGGATGTAATGCAATGATTCCTCTCAATTGAATAGACGGGCACTTGCTTCCTCTCATTGGGTTATGGAGTGGTTATAACAGCTGATCATGCTAAGGACTGTTATAACTAACCACTGCTCCTTATAAAGACTGATGGACTTAAAGACTAATGAGACCTATCCACTGTTGAAGACAAAGCCCTTTTAAAGACAAGCACTTATGTACCTAAGGCCTAATCAACGAAAGGAAAACTACTGGTCAGCTTTATGTTGCGTTATCAAGAGTTAAAAGCAGAGCTGGTGTGAAGTTGCTTATACAAGACAAAGACGGGAAGGTAACAAGTAAAACAACAAATGTAGTCTACAAGGAAGTTTTTTCCGGCATTTGAATAGTTTTCTGTATTTTTTTCCAATGTATGTATTTGTAGAGAATATTTCATTTCAAAGTAAATAATATGGTTTTGGATGAAGTCGCGCATCGCGCGGGCATTAACCTAGTTCCTATATAAACAAAAACATCCCAGGCATAAAAACACACCCCCCAGAACCTGAAACGCCATATTTTCTACTATATACCATTCATCTTACAAACGCCAAAATCCCCAAAACATCAAACACACCTACTCAAAAACGCCATATTTTACTATATACCAATCATCTTAGAAAACGCCAAAACACTCAAACATAAAAGATTCCAAAAAAATCGACGTTTCTATGAGATACACTATTTCCTCAGTAAAACGCCAAAAATGGCAAATATCGTTTCTTGTATACTCAATATTGTTCTACGCCAAAGGTTTCGGAGAATGCATTCTTCCCTGAGGTGCTGTGACTCAAATAACATTTTGCTGCATGAGATGGACAAATCATAAACAAAAAGATGCTGGTGTCAGACTTATGTCATTTTTTGTGTTTTGTTATTGATGAATATTAAAATGGCATGAAAAGACGAATGACACTGATGAGTTGTTTGAAGATACATATTTAAACAAAAAACTAATGACATTTTGTCTTTCCAAACGGCCACAAAAACACAAGCATGACAAAGCCAAACCGCCAGTGAACATGATTCAAAGAAGAAAGAGACTGATGACAGTGAAGATTTGGAAGATGAATTGTTTTTATTTTTATTTTTTTAATTTTCTTTTTTCTGTTGTTTGTTATGTAATTTTCAACTTAGAATAAAAAAATACATTATATTAATAAAACGCCAAACAGTCATAATGCATGTGAAACGCCATAATGCAGTAAAAAAGCCAAAAACTCCCAAACTATTATGAAAGTAATTTACAGAAGTATTAATAAAAAGCTAAAAATGAAAAAAAAAAAAGGCCAAAAACTACTTAAAGCCATGAAAAAACGCCAAGCTTGGGAGATGGAAAGTCTATGACCCTAAAAACTCATAAAAAGCTGAACAAAAAATAGTAAAAATGCACATTAACTGAAAAGACGGCTACTTTATTAATATCATTTAATATAAATAAAATCCCGCCTAAACTACGCGCCAAAAACATCCTATAAGAGAAAGGTCTCTGCACAATCAACTAATCACAAACCAAAAACAACGTCATATTACCTAGAAACCATTCACTTTAAAAACGCCAAAATAATAGTTAAAAAAGCCACAGATGCGGAACCTCGTTTCTTCTATATTGAGTATTGTTCTGAATGAAGTTTCACTGAATGGATTCTTCTCTGAGTTGGGTATCTCTATAATCTTTTGCTGAATGAGATGGACAAATATTCAAGAAAAAGAGACTGATGACACTGATATGTCATCATGTCACTTTGTTCTTGATGGATATATTGATGGCATGAAGGGATCAATACATTAGAGCAGTCGTTGGTCTTCAACATGTCATCAAACAAGTATATATCAACCCACAATAAAGGATGCCACAAAAACTAAGCATCTTCCAAAGACGGGCGTTATGTAGGAAAATAAGGATCTACATAAGGTATTCAAAAACAGGTTCAAAACGCCAAAAAGGTTAAAGTATTAGAGGCTGATGACAGTGAAGATTTGGATGAGAAATTAGATTATAATTTTTAATTTTTTTTCATTTTCTATTGTTTGTTATCTAATTCTCTGTTGTTTATTATCTAATTCTCTACTAATTTAAAAAAATTGAGTATAAAACGCCAAAAACTACAAACACCAAAACGCCTGATAGTGTGAAAAACTGTGAGAACGGACGCTAGCAAAGAACTATGTTGCTATATAAAACGCCAAACAAAGTATTACTGGAAAAATCAACACTAATTGACAGATGAAATTGAACGAAACAGTAATTGCTAAATAGTAAAATGAAGAGACGGTAACATTATTGCCAAACATTTATTATATTTAAAGCCACTACATGGAAAATTGAATTTATTTATCTTTTCAAAACGTAATTGCATGTTACATTATAGGCCTGTATCCTACATGGCACCACACTTGAAATAATAAACATCAATTAGTGTTTATTATTTTCTACTATATACCATTCATCTTACAAATGCTAAAATCCCCAAAACATCAAACACACCAACTCAAAAACGCCATATTTTACTATATACCAATCATCTTAGAAAACGCCAAAACACTCAAACATCAAAGATTCCAAAAAATCGACGTTTCTATGAGATACACTATTTCCTCAGTAAAACGCCAAAATGGCAAATATCTTTTCTTGTATACTCAATATTGTTCTACGCCAAAGTTTTCGGAGAATGCATTCTTCCCTGAGTTGTTGTGACTCAAATAACATTTTGCTGCATGAGATGGACAAATCATAAACAAAAAGATGCTGGTGTCAGACTTATGTCATTTTTTGTGTTTTGTTATTGATGAATATTAAAATGGCATGAAAAGACGAATGACACTGATGAGTTGTTTGAAGATACATATTCAAACAAAAAACTCATGTCATTGTCTTTCCAAACGACCACAAAAACACAAGCATGACAAAGGCAAACCGCCAGTGAAGATGATTCAAAGAAGAAAGAGACTGATGACAGTGGAGATTTGGAAGATGAATTGTTTCTATTTTTATTTGTTTATCTGTTGTTTGTTATGTATTTTTTAACTTAGAATAAAAAATACATTATATTAATAAAACGCCAAACAGTCATAATGCATGTGAAACACCATAATGCAGTAAAAACGCGAAAAACTCCCAAACTATAATGAAAGTAATTTGCAGAAGTATTAATAAAAAGCTAAAAATGGAAAAAAAAACGCCAAAAACTACTTAAAGCCATGAAAAAACGCCAAGCTTGGGAGATGGAAAGTCTATGACCCTAAAAACTCATAAAAAGCTGAACAAAAACAGTAAAAATACACAGTAACTGAAAAGACGGCTACTTTATTAATATCATTTATTATAAATAAAATCCCGCCTAAACTACGCGCCAAAAACATCCTATAAGAGAAACGTCTCTGCACAATCAACTAATCACAAACCAAAAACAACGTCATATTACCTAGAAACCATTCACTTTAAAAACGCCAAAATAATAGTTAAAAAAGCCACAGATGCGGAACCTCGTTTCTTCTATATTGAGTATTGTTCTGAATGAAGTTTCACTGAATGGATTCTTCTCTGAGTTGGGTATCTCTATAATCTTTTGGGGTGATTAGCGGTTCCAATAGAGTTTTGTGTAAGGCTTGTTTTTAGGACTTGCAAGATTCAAGGTTTTAGCATCCCCCCCCCCCACACACACACACTTAAATTACATATTGTCCTTAATGTGTCCCAAAAATAAGTTTTTAGGTTGATTGAATGTGTAAAAAGGTGTGAAAAAGCAAAAATTTGTGTTATTGGGCGCTGGACACGGCCCCGTGTTCAAGTGCCAGTAACAAAAATTAAACAAATGAAACAGAAGCCTGGACACGGGGGCGTGTTGGGTGAACACGGCCCGTGTCCAGTTTACCTGAACTGGGTCATTTCTGCAGACTGTGGAGCACGGGGCCATGTTGGGCGGACACGGCCCGTGCTGAACTTACTGTTAATGAAGAAAATTGTCGGATGGCCCTGTTTTCCTACATGGGGTGCTGGTTCAAGTTTCCCTTGTTATCCGTTGCCATCCCGAGTGTGTTTTATTCATTTCAACACCATCCAAACACCAAATTAACTAAAACCATCATTTATTAAGTCATAGAGAGAATTACATAATAGTCCTAACAATGAAAAATAAAGCAGAAAATAAAAGTTAAAAGTCCTAATATTAGATAGGTCAAGTGATACGTAAAATCATCCTAAGGAGCTCTACTTCTACAATAAGAACCAAAATTCCGGAAATAGTTTTCCGGTCTAAAAGTCTTGTAGAACTCCAAGCCGAGCGGTGTCCCTTAGATGTTGTTAAAGCCATTCTTCTATTTCTCCTGGGAGAAGGGAGGCGGCTTCATGTTCCTCAACATCTTGTGGAGGGGGAGTGACACCAATCGGAACCCCTTGTAGTATGTCTCGAGGGGGCTCCGGATGTAAGGCGTACCATTCGGCCGGAATGATGACTTCCGGTACCACATTCCATGCCCTTTGGGTGATAATCGGCACCAAAGGAGGAGATGCGAGAATGTTCAACCTTTGGTGCAAAAGGTTGACTTCCCGGAGACATCCTTCTAGTCCCACCGTTAGATGATTAATACGGTCGACCAATGCTTCTTCCACCCCTGTTATCTCATCAATGGCCTCTCTTAGAGCGTAAACATAGTTTACAAGAGAGTCCTCAACCGTTGATGATCCTCTCCCCTGCCGGTTGTTTCTGGAATGCGACGAAGAGTTTCCGCTTGTTCTGCTTGCCATTCTGAGAAAACATACTGAAAAGAGTTCAATTTTATGGGACCAGTACCTCGGACACGGCCCCGTGCTCAACGAACATGGCCTCGTGTTCAGATATCTGCAGGATTTAGGAACAAGGAATCTTGGTGTTTTAAATTGTTTTCGTGATTTTTAAAGCATTTTTGAACAGAAACAACTTAAAACATTGTTGTAGAACTTATTATTAACAAGATTCCATGTACAAAAATCTAACAAACATCTCAACAAAGCTTGAAATTATGGAAGTTTCAAGCTTTAATGGAAGTTCAAGGAAAGAAAAATTGAAGAAGATGATAGTGGATAAAAGAGGAAAGGACAAGAAGGTAATTGAGAAACTTCTTTTAGAAAATACCTAGGATGGTATGTGAGAATATTCCCCAAATCTCTGTCCCTGGAATGGTTCAAATGTGCAGGATTCTTGGCTGTATTTATAGAAAACGACAGTACGTTGCACACGGCCCCGTGTCAGCTGGACACGGCCCCGTGTGCAGACAGAATCCTGACACAATTTTGTCCGTATTCTGATGAAATCAGAAGGGAATCTTTGGGTGGACACGGGGGCGTGCTGACATGGACATGGCCTCGTGTCTAGAAGCTGTCTTATGGAATTCGTCTATTTTCAAGGAACTTTTCCAGATCGGGCGGTTCCTTACTGGATGGAACAACCCCAAAGTGCCTAAGATACCTTAATTGCTCTAGATTAAGACGAGAACGCAAGAGGTTGTCGGTGAGGGTGATTCCTATGTTATATGTAGGTGGACAAGTCCAACCCTTTCCCGGGCTATCGTTAAAGAAGGTGTATGCCGAATCGCTCAGGTCTATGTATGCATCGAACGAAGTCAATGGGGAGTCCTTCACGGCACAATCGGCACAGGGACGACTATCGCTCAAGTCCTCACTAGAGTTAGAAGTATCGTCGGGGACAACGAAGTTGTTTGAATGCGATTCCAACACTTCTTCTTGGTTATCGCCTTGAGATAAATTATTGAAATATATCCTGAGTTCTTTTAACCAATTAAGAATTAGATCTTCTAATTGAAATAGTTCATCAAGAAGCATTTCTCCTAGAAAATCTGGTTGGGAGCATTCGATGGAGAGATAGGGATTATTTTTACTTTCGCCCCTCTTCAGGATACAAGGAAACGATGGGTCTATATAGTGGGGCTTATAATTTAGAAAAAAAACATTCTAATTCCTTATGGGTACCCCCACATATTTGACACCACGTACCATAAGAGTGCCGAAAGTAAAAAGTATCAGTATCACTCATGTTCGTGTTAGAAATTACCAACCGTCGGGATCTTACGGTTCTGTTTTCAGTAACTGAATCTTGGGCACGGGGCGTGTTGAGTGGGCACGGCCTCGTGTTCAGCTTACTGTCTGACTTAAAACAGGATTGCCGTTTCCAATGATTGGGCACGGGGCGTGTTCAGCGGGCACGACCCGTGCTGAGTTCTGCAGAAGCTGAAAAACTAAGAAAAATCCTAGAAAAAATAGAAAAATAAGAAAAACGATTAGGCCGTTGATTCCTAACTTTCTTAAAATCCTTGTGTCCCCGGCAACGGCGCCAAAAACTTGATGTGCGTGAAGTGTGTTATGGTTTTAATGTTTATTTTAAGCCCTTTTACATTTTCTTTAGCCAAGTTTTTAATTTATAAAACACGATATTTACTAACACTAAACACACATATGGGCAAGTGCACCCATCGTGAGCGTAGTATAGTGTTGGTAAGATACCGAGGTCGTCCAAGGACACGAGAGCTTTTAATACCGGTTTATCCTCAACGTCTAATCAAATCAAAAGTTTAGAAAAATGTTTTAAACTAAGAAAATAAAAACTAACTAAAATGCTGAAAAATAAAAATAAAAGAAAAATAGATAGACAAGATGAATCACTTGGCTCCGACTCGTGTTTAGTGTAACCTTTGATTATTTCCGCACTTTTGCACTATTTAAGAGATTATCTTAGTTATTATAGTAGGCCTCTCTTTTGGAGGTGACGTTACCCTCAACCCAGTAGTTTGAGTCAGCAAGGATACAATCCTAAAGGGTCGGATTATTGAAAGATAATTAATTAAGTTATTAATGCATAATGTGGTAGGCCCCTCTTTTGAAGGCGACGTTACCCTCGGCTAAGTAGTCTGAGTCAGCAGGGATACAGTCCTAAGTAGCCGGGTTAAAGTTTTAATAGTAGTTTAACTTATGAGGGGATCAAAGAGTTTGGACCCCCGCCATCCAATACCGTTAAGTATTGAAGGAGGTCCTACTAAATTTGACTCAGGTCCTTTGCAGGATCTATACACTGAACAATGGCAAGACTCTTACCAAACCGTTCCCTTAACCCCCGACCAGGTAGCCAACATACCTCGAGGGGGCTCCGGATGTAAGACGTACCATTCGGCCGGAATGATGACTTCCAGTACCACATTCCATGCCCTTTGGGTGATAATCGGCACCAAAGGAGGAGATGCGAGAATGTTCAACCTTTGGTGCAAAAGGTTGACTTCCCGGAGACATCCTTCTAGTCCCACCGTTAGATGATTAATACGGTCGACCAATGCTTCTTCCACCCCTGTTATCTCATCAATGGCCTCTCTTAGAGCGTAAACATAGTTTACAAGAGAGTCCTCAACCGTTGATGATCCTCTCCCCTGCCGGTTGTTTCTGGAATGTGACGAAGAGTTTCCGCTTGTTCTGCTTGCCATTCTGAGAAAACATACCGAAAAGAGTTCAATTTTATGGGACCAGTACCTCGGACACGGCCCCGTGCTCAACGAACACGGCCTCGTGTTCAGATATCTGCAGGATTTAGGAACAAGGAATCTTGGTGTTTTAAATTGTTTTCGTGATTTTTAAAGCATTTTTGAACAGAAACAACTTAAAACATTGTTGTAGAACTTATTATTAACAAGATTCCATGTACAAAAATCTAACAAACATCTCAACAAAGCTTGAAATTATGGAAGTTTCAAGCTTTAATGGAAGTACAAGGAAAGAAAAATTGAAGAAGATGATGGTGGATAAAAGAGGAAAGGACAAGAAGGTAATTGAGAAACTTCTTTTAGAAAATACCTAGGATGGTATGTGAGAATATTCCCCAAATCTCTGTCCCTGGAATGGTTCAAATGTGCAGGATTCTTGGCTGTATTTATAGAAAACGACAGTACGTTGCACACGGCCCCGTGTCGGCTGGACACGGCCCCATGTGCAGACAGAATCCTGACACAATTTTGTCCGTATTCTGATGAAATCAGAAGGGAATCATTTGGTGGACACGGGGTAGTGCTGACCTGGACACGGCCCCGTGTATTGAAGCTGTCTTATGGAATTCGTCTATTTTCAAGGAACTTTTCCAGATCGGGCGGTTCCTTACTGGATGGAACAACCCCAAAGTGCCTAAGATACCTTAATTGCTCTAGATTAAGACAAGAATGCAAGAGGTTGTCGGTGAGGGTGGTTCCTATGTTATATGTAGGTGGACAAGTCCAACCCTTTCCCGGGCTCTCGTTAAAGAAGGTGTATGCCGAATCGCTCAGGTCTATGTATGCATCGAACGAAGTCGATGGGGAGTCCTTCACTGCCCAATCGGCCAAAGGTTTCGGAGAATGCATTCTTCCCTGAGGTGCTGTGACTGAAATAACATTTTGCTGCATGAGATGGACAAATCATAAACAAAAAGATGTTGGTGTCAGACTTATGTCATTTTTTGTGTTTTGTTATTGATGAATATTAAAATGGCATGAAAAGACGAATGACACTGATGAGTTGTTTGAAGATACATATTTAAACAAAAAACTAATGTCATTTTGTTTTTCCAAACGGCCACAAAAACACAAGCATGACAAAGCCAAACCGCCAGTGAACATGATTCAAAGAAGAAAGAGACTGATGACAGTGAAGATTTGGAAGATGAATTGTTTCTATTTTTATTTTTTTAATTTTCTTTTTCTGTTGTTTGTTATGTATTTTTCAACTTACAATAAAAAAATACATTATATTAATAAAACGCCAAACAGTCATAATGTATATGAAACGCCATAATGCAGTAAAAAAGCCAAAAACTCCCAAACTATTATGAAAGTAATTTGCAGAAGTATTAATAAAAAACTAAAAATGGAAAAAAAAAATGCCAAAAACTACTTAAAGCCATGAAAAAAACGCCAAGCTTGGGAGATCGAAAGTCTATGACCCTAAAAACTCATAAAAAGCTGAACAAAAACAGTAAAAATACACAGTAACTGAAAAGACGGCTACTTTATTAATATCATTTATTATAAATAAAATCCCGCCTAAACTACGCGCCAAAAACATCCTATAAGAGAAACGTCTCTGCACAATCAACTAATCACAAACCAAAAACAACGTCATATTACCTAGAAACCATTCACTTTAAAAACGCCAAAATAATAGTTAAAAAACGCCACAGATGCGGAACCTCGTTTCTTCTATATTGAGTATTGTTCTGAATGAAGTTTCACTAAATGGATTCTTCTCTGAGTTGGGTATCTCTATAATCTTTTGCTGAATGAGATGGACAAATATTCAAGAAAAAGAGACTGATGACACTGATATGTCATCATGTCACTTTGTTCTTGATGGATATATTGATGGCATGAAGGGATCAATACATTAGAGCAGTCGTTGGTCTTCAACATGTCATCAAACAAGTATATATCAACCCATAATAAAGGATGCCACAAAAAATAAGCATCTTCCAAAGACGAGCGTTATGTAGGAAAATAAGGATCTACATAAGGTATTCAAAAACAGGTTCAAAACGCCAAAAAGGTTAAAGTATTAGAGGCTGATGACAGTGAAGATTTGGATGAGAAATTAGATTATAATTTTTTATTTTTTTTTTCATTTTCTATTGTTTGTTATTTAATTCTCTGTTGTTTATTATCTAATTCTCTACTAATTTAAAAAAATTGAGTATAAAACGCCAAAAACTACAAACACCAAAACGCCTGATAGTGTGAAAAACTGTGAGAACGGACGCTAGCAAAGCACTATGTTGCTATATAAAACGCCAAACAAAGTATTACTGGAAAAATCAACACTAATTGACAGATGAAATTGAACGAAACAGTAATTGCTAAATAGTAAAATGAAGAGACGGTAACATTATTGCCAAACATTTATTATATTAAAAGCCACTACATGGAAAATTGAATTTATTTATCTTTTCAAAACGCCATAATTGCATGTCACATTATAGGCCTGTATCCTACATGGCACCACACTTGAAATAATAAACATCAATTAGTGTTTATTATTTTCTACTATATACCATTCATCTTACAAATGCCAAAATCCCCAAAACATCAAACACGCCAACTCAAAAACGCCATATTTTACTATATACCAATCATCTTAGAAAACGCCAAAACACTCAAACATCAAAGATTCCAAAAAATCGACGTTTCTATGAGATACACTATTTCCTCAGTAAAACGCCAAAATGGCAAATATCGTTTCTTGTATACTCAATATTGTTCTACGCCAAAGTTTTCGGAGAATGCATTCTTCCCTGAGTTGCTGTGACTCAAATAACATTTTGCTGCATGAGATGGACAAATCATAAACAAAAAGATGCTGGTGTCAGACTTATGTCATTTTTTGTGTTTTGTTATTGATGAATATTAAAATGGCATGAAAAGACGAATGACACTGATGAGGTGTTTGAAGATACATATTCAAACAAAAAACTCATGTCATTTTGTCTTTCCAAACGGCCACAAAAACACAAGCATGACAAAGGCAAACCGCCAGTGAAGATGATTCAAAGAAGAAAGAGACTGATGACAGTGAAGATTTGGAAGATGAATTGTTTCTATTTTTATTTTTTTTAATTTTCTTTTTCTGTTGTTAGTTATGTATTTTTCAACTTAGAATAAAAAAATACATTATATTAATAAAACGCCAAACAGTCATAATGCATGTGAAACGCCATAATGCAGTAAAAACGCCAAAAACTCCCAAACTATTATGAAAGTAATTTGCAGAAGTATTAATAAAAAGCTAAAAATGAAAAAAAAACGCCAAAAAATACTTAAAGCCATGAACAAATGCCAAGTTTGGGAGATGGAAAGTGTATGACCCTAAAAACTCATAAAAAGCTGAACAAAAACAGTAAAAATACACAGTAACTAAAAAGACGTCTACTTTATTAATATCATTTATTATAAATAAAATCTCGCCTAAACTACGCGCCAAAAACATCCTATAAGAGAGACGTCTATGCACAATCAACTAATCACAAACCAAAAACAACGTCATATTACCTAGAAGCCATTCACTTTAAAAACGCTAAAATAATAGTTAAAAAAGCCACAGATGCGGAACCTCGTTTCTTCTATATTGAGTATTGTTCTGAATGAAGTTTCACTGAATGGATTCTTCTCTTAGTTGGGTATCTCTATAATCTTTTACTGAATGAGGTGGACAAATATTCAAGAAAAAGAGACTGATCACACTGATATGTCATCATGTGTCACGGCCCCCGTCTCGATTTGACCCGGTTCAGGAGCCGGGGGACAGAAATCCAGTGGTATGTATTTAATTTGGGAGCGGAATTATTAATATGATCGATTAATACTTGAAAATACTCGTTTATTTTATTTCATAATTCGGGATAAAACCCCGATAGTTTACAATAAGGTGATTTCACTGGGAAATCTTTATTTTACAAACATGCTTCTTTATTTATATTGAGCCACTTCCTTAAGCTTGTAGTGCTTCGCGGCACTTTTCCTGGATTATAAATGATCACCTGAAACATGTTTGAAAAAGGTTTTGTCAGCGGGGAAATACTGGTGAATCATTCTTTTTACTAAAAACGACGCGTTGTTATAATTTACAGTATTAAGAGCGATTACAATGTTTATACATATCAACCATCTACCCACGGTATTTATCACTCGCCCACCTATTGGCTATCTCGTTGTCCAATGGTGTTTGTGATTATGGTTATATCACCCCTTGGCTAACCCGTTTTCCAATGGTGACGGTTATCAAGTATTGTATACAAAACCCCATATACCGGCTGTAATTTGGAGACTACAAAGACTTAATCCCTGTAATTATAACTTTGAAAGCAAACATGATTTTGAAATCAAATTTGATAAAAGAGAATGACTCACATTGCAGATTTATTCGGGCAGAGTTTAGCCAACAGATAAGCATGTTAACCTAATTTAACAATTATGCACATGAAACTAGGTCAGTAACTAATACAACATTTACGATAACTCACGAGATAAAAACCTTCACAACGAATGACAAAGCGTGATACTTAAATATCCATCGAATTCACGACGAATGACAAAGTATAAACCCTAATTTGGGCAGCACTTAAGCATCCATTGGAAAGTTTCAATCGATCCAATGTCTACTATATATACTGGAAAAAGGGCGCCCTCATGTGGCGCGAGGGGCCTTCGCGTGGCGCGAGGGGTATCACCCTAGCATAGGGTAGCCCCGTATCCCAGTAGCTCAGGTGAGTTGGTTGTTCGTTCAAATTCTTTTTACACGTAAAACTGTTTAGATAATACTAACGGGAATTTACCCCCCCTGAGTTTTAGGGTCCCTGATCCTGATTCCGATTGTTCTGAAAATTTTAGGGTTATGCAGAATTACTTGGGGTCTTAATTAGGGTTTCCTATTTGGACAAAATAAAATAATAAATAGAACTTTTGATGAGAGTTGTTACATCCTCCCCACCTTAATAAAAATCTCGTCCTCGAGATTTACTGGAATAATTGAGGATATTTCCGTTTCATTTCTGATTCTAGCTCCCAAGTATATTCAGGTCCTCTCCTTGAATCCCATTTGACTTTGAGCAGCACTAGTCGTTTGTGCTTGAGAAACTTGATCTTTCGGTCTTCTATTTGAAGTGGTTTTTCTACGAATTTTAACTTATCATTTACCTCTATGTCTTGAAGAGGTACCACCAGAGATTCGTCTGATAGACATTTCTTGAGATTGGATACATGAAATACATCATGTACTCCAGCTAGTTCTTCTGGTAGTTGTAAGCGATAGGCAACTGGTCCTATACGTTGGATTACTGGAAATGGTCCTACGTATCGTGGACTTAGCTTTCCTTTCTTACCGAACCGAACTACTCCTTTCCAAGGAGAAACTTTCAAAAGTACCTTATCTCCGACTTGAAATTCCAGTGGCTTGCGTCGATTATCGGCATAACTCTTTTGACGATCTCGAGCAGTCTTTAGTCTTTCCTTGATTTGAGTAATCTTGTCGGTGGTCTCTTGCACGATTTCAGGACCTGATAATTGACTTTCTCCTATTTCTGCCCAGCAAACCAGAGTTCTGCATTTGTGTCCATACAGTGCTTCGAATGGGGCAGCTTCGATACTTGCATGATAACTATTATTATAGGAGAATTCGATCAAAGGTAGGTGGTTGTCCCAGTTTCCACCAAAATCTATTACACATGCCCGGAGCATGTCTTCCAGGGTTTGTATTGTCCTTTCACTTTGTCCGTCGGTTTGCAGATGATATGCCGTACTTAAATTTAGTCGGGTTCCCATTGCTTCCTGGAAACTTTTCCAGAAGTGGGAAGTGAAACGACTATCCCTATCCGATACAATGGAGAGTGGAACTCCATGTAAGGATACTACTTCGTCTACATACAACTTGGCTAACCTTTCCATGCTAAAGGTTTCCTTCATGGGTAAAAAATGAGCTGACTTGGTTAATCGATCCACAATTACCCAAATCGCATCATTACCTTTTCTGGTTTTGGGTAACTTAGTAACAAAGTCCATTGTTATGAGTTCCCATTTCCATACAGGCATTTCTAGTTGTTGAAGTAGACCAGAAGGTTTCTGGTGTTCTGCTTTAACTTGTAAACAAGTAAGACACTTAGAAACATATCTAGCTATGTCCTTTTTCATTCCTATCCACCAGAAATTATTTCTTAAATCTTGGTACATTTTATTGTTTCCTGGATGCATAGTATACCTAGATTTATTAGCTTCTTCTAAAATTTTATCTCTTAATTCTCCTTGTTTAGGTACCCAAATCCTTTTCTTATGGAATCTCCAAATTCCATCATTACCTTGCTCTAATTCTTTTATTCGTCCTTTCATTCCTTCAGCATCGTCCTTCATTGCTGTTTCTTGAACATTCTTTAGTTGTTTCATTAAATCTAACTATAGATTTAATCTAAGAGCACGGACCCATCGTTGTTTCTCATGATACTTACGACTTAAGGCATCTGCAACTACATTTTCCTTTCCTTCGTGATACTGAATATCACAGTCGTAGTCGCTTAGTATTTCCATCCATCTCCTTTGTCTCATGTTTAATTCTTTTTGCCCAAATATGTACCTTAAACTTTTATGATCCGTATAGATAGTAAACTTACTTCCATACAGATAATGTCTCCAAATTTTAAGGGCAAAAATTATGGCTCCTAATTCTAAGTCGTGAGTCGTATAGTTTTCCTCGTACTTTTTCAATTGTCTTGAAGCATACGCAATTACCTTCTTGCGTTGCATTAGCACACATCCTAATCCTAGCTTAGAGGCATCACAATATACTTCAAAATCTTCATTTCCTTCTGGTAAGGCTAGAATTCGGGCATTAGTTAACTTTTGCTTCAAAATCCTAAAAGCCCCTTCTTGCCTAGGTTACTTAACCGCTTTACAGGTTAGCTTAGTTAATGGCACCGCTATTTTAGAAAAATCCTTAATAAAGCGCCTATAGTATCCAGCTAATCCTAAAAAGCTTCTAATTTCCATGGCTGACTGTGGGACCTTCCATTTAGTAATTGCTTCTATTTTAGAGGGATCCACGTGAATACCTTCGTGGTTCACCATGTGTCCTAAAAATTGCACTTCCTGTAACCAAAATTCACACTTCGAGAATTTGGCGTAAAGCTTTTCTTTTCTTAACAAAGTTAAGAGTGCATGCAAATGCTGACAATGCTCGTCCTGACTTTTGGAATAAATAAGTATATCGTCGATGAAGACAACTACAAATTTATCCAAGTACGGTTTACATATTCTATTCATCATGTCCATAAATACTGCAGGTGCATTCGTTAATCCGAAGGGCATGACTGTAAACTCGTAATGACCATACCTAGTTCTGAAGGCAGTTTTAGGTATGTCTTCTTCTTGTACCTTTAATTGATGATATCCGGAGCGTAAGTCGATCTTAGAAAAGTATCTAGCTCCTTGAAGTTGATCGAAAAGATCATCAATCCTAGGTAATGGGTATCGATTCTTAATTGTAACCTTATTCAGTTCCCTATAATCGATACACATTCACATCGAACCATCCTTTTTCTTTACAAACAACACTGGTTCTCCCCAAGGGGATGAACTAGGTTGTATGAATCCTTTACTTAACAATTCATCTAATTGTTTCTTTAGTTCTAGCATTTCTGTGGGTGCTAACCGATAAGGTGCCTTGGCTATCGGTGTAGTTCCAGGAATTAAATGAATTCTAAATTCTACTTCTCTATCTGGTGGTAATCCTGGTAAATCTTCTGGGAATACATATGGGTATTCTGAGACTACAGGAATCTCCTTAAGTTCTTTATCCTTAGTACTAATGATTACTGAAATCATATATACTATTCCTTGCTTTCGTTCATAACTAGAAACTTTCATTACTGAAATGAACTTCATGGGTTTACGTGGCTTATCTCCTGTAATCACGATCACTTCTCCGGTGGGTGCCCGAATCTCTATAGAGTTCTTGTCACAAAGGATTCGAGCATGGTTGGCTACTAACCAATCCATTCCTAACACAACATCGAAACCAGCTAAATTCATTGGTAATAGGTTTGCATGAAATTTATGACCTGAAAGTTCTATATTCTCTTTTTGCAAAACCTTATCTATGTTAATAGAATTCCCATCTGCCGTTTCGACTGTAAAAATATGCCTAAGGTTGGTTAAGGGTAAGTTAAAAGCTTGGCAGAATGAAGCATTTATAAAACTTTGGTTTGCACCAGAGTCAAATAATACTTTTGTGTAAACGTTGTGAACTAGGAACGTACCAGCTATCACATCTGGAATGAGTTCTGCCTCCTGAGTAGTTAATTGGAATGCTCGAATATTCTTCTTGGTAGCTCCGTCGGTCGGTTTGGCTTTATTGTCTGCTGGTTTGACCAACTTAGGGCATTCTGGTTTGAAATGCCCAGCTTCTCCACAATTATAGCAGACCCTTGTTTTCTTTCTGCAGTCTTCTTCACGATGTCCTACAACTTTGCAAAAGTTGCAGGTTACATTGCATTTTCCAAAATGTTTCTTTATGCAATTCCTGCAGAACGGCGGAGTTGAGGATTGTCCGGTTCCTTTCTTCTTGAAGTTGCTATTATTACCCACACGAAATCCTTGGGAAATTTTCTGAGCTAATTCCTTCTTCCGGTTTTCATCTCTTGTGCGTACCAGCTCGTCAGTTAGGGTGTTAGCTAATTCTACCATATCGTCAATAGTGCGAGGTCTCACAACTTTAACAATATTACGGATTTCACCAATCAATCCCCAAATATAGCGAGAAATAAGTACCGGTTCTGGCGAAGCCAGTGTTGGTACCACTCTAGCATATTCGAAGAATGTCGAAGTATATCCTCGACAATCTACACCAATCATTCGATGGTTTAGGAACTTATTCGCCATTTGTTCCTTTTCATATTCGGAGCAGAATTTTCTTTCTATTAGTTGCTTAAATTCTTCCCAACTCATGGCATAGGCCGTATTTCTTCCTTTGGCTTGAAGTACCGTATTCCACCATTCTAGCGCCCCTTCTTTAAAAAGATGCGACGCATACATAACCTTGTCTTCCTCAGCACATTTACTTATCATGATTACTGCTTTAGTTTTCTCCAACCAACGCAGTGCCGCAGTCGCCCCTTCATTGCCTGCGAACTCAGCAGGTTTACAGGCAAGGAATTCTTTGTAAGTGCAACCAGACGTTGCAGCTTTCATTTTCTTAGGGAGTGGGGCCTGCCGTGGATCATTATCGTGATTAGTATGATTACTGTCTTCATTTACACTATTACTGAAGTTATCTTCATGAGTACGTTTGCTAAGAATAATTTGTTGAGCTTCAACAGGTTTCTGGGCAGCAGCAAGGATTGCTGGAATAACATTGGCTATTCCTTGAGCAACGATATTTTCTATATCTTGCCTATTCAGAAATTGATCTTCGTGATGTTGCTCAGATTGGTTAATCTCGTTAACTGGTTCATTATTAGCATTATCCATCTGATAATTAATATATATAATTTATTAGTATAAAGTAAATAGCAATTATACACAAAACAATCATACAAATTTCACAACACACATATATATATCCAAAATTATCGATTCCTCGATTTTCCTTTTTATATATCATATTATGCATCCGTACACACTGTTATTTTACAAAGTTTTATTTTTATTTTACAAGATTATATTTTTTATTACAATTATTATTATTATTATACAATCACAGCTACGTTCTCACACCATCCCTTCTGCTGATATTTCAGAAAGGACGCTCCCTCTCGTCGTACTTCCAGGAGATTTGCTCTCCCACCTCCCGAATCCTATTCCCTGCACCTATCAGCTCCTCGCCAAAATGGCGGATTTCGGCTAAATTTTCATTGCTCAATGGTGGGTTTGGTATAGGTTCTGGGTCGAACTGAGGGAAAAAGGTATAAGGGTTATTTAGGAGGTTTTGAAACTGCCAGTCGTTGGTCCACCATTCATCCATTTCTCCTAAAGGTTGAGTATGGATTAAAGGTTCTGGGATGGCTGGTTCCAAATTTATTGGAAGTTGAGTTTCGGCAGGATAAGGGTAAAGGTTGGTATTGATAGGTCTAATGATATCACAACTTGCTAATATGCGATCCAACTCCTCTTGTAATGGCAACTCCTCGACTTGTTTAGAACTTTCCCCAATTTCCATTTCTACTTGCCTGGAATCTTCTCCGATCGCAATTCCTTTTCCTTTATCTATGGGATTCTCTATTTTGGGAACCTTTCTAGTTGCTGGTTTTCTCCTGCGTACACGCCTCCAGCCTACGAATCTTCTCCTTTTCTTAGGCTTTGGTTTCTACAAAGGTGGAGCGTGGAATTCCATAGGTTCTTCCACATCGGGTATGTAACCAGTAAAGTCTTTGGAAACTTCCACTTTCACCGGATAGAGATTGAGATTCTGAAGGGCTTCAGATAACTCATTCATGCTGTTAGCATATATGCAAAAATGCACAAAAATGCTAAGTTAAAATTTTATAACAAAATTGCACAGATAAACATTCAAGTATTATTGCATACCGTGTGACTAATTTAATACAAATGACAATTGACAATTAAAACATACTAGGGTTTACTATAAACTTATTTATTTACTAGGTAAAGTTTCTGGCTTGTAGGTGATATGGGTGCTAGGACTGGGTCAGGGTATTTAAATGTTAGCATTTACTGCTACCGTAGCTAACATATAGAGATATGCCCATTTTTCATCTAATTCGTCTTCCCATGGTGGATTACTGCCTAGTTTCTGGATTTCCTGATTACTCCTCAATTCTTTTAGTTGTGATTTCTTTATTTTCTCTTGACTTTTCCTAATAATCAAACTTCTTTTATTAGGAGAAAGTGGTTCCTCAAATTGTGCCTTACGGACAAATATTCCTTCCTCAGTATTTGTTGGGCATTTTGAGGATGAAGTTCCTTTTTCTTTCGGTGAAGTATCTAATTTATGGTAGATATCCGAAAGTCTTTGCTTACCCATACTGTAAACAAATATTCAAATAATAAAACACGTAATCACAAAAATGGCAATCAGTAAAATTAAGTATTTTCTAAATACTTAATTGGCTTAAATCAGTGGCTCTGATACACCTTTTTCTATCACGGCCCCCGTCTCGGTTTGACCCGGTCACCCGGTTCAGGAGCCGCGGGACAGAAATCCGTGGTATTTATTTAATTTGGCAGCGGAATTATTAACAGGATCGATTAATACTTGAAAATACCCGTTAATTTTATTTCATAATTCGGGATAAAACCCCGATAGTTTACAATAAGGTGATTTCACTGGGAAATCTTGATTTTACAAAACATGTTTCTTTATTTATATTGAGCCACTTCCTTAAGCTTGTAGTGCTTCGCGGCACTTTTCCTGGATTATAACAGATCACCTGAAACATGTTTGAAAAAGGTTTTGTCAGCGGAAAAATACTGGTGAATCATTCTTTTTACTAAAAACGACGCGTTATTATAATTTACAGTATTAAGAGCGATTACAATGTTTATATATATCAACCATCTACCCACGGTATTTATCACTCGACCACGTATTGGCTATCTCGTTGTCCAATGGTGTCTGTGATTATGGTCATATCACCCCTTGGCTAACCCGTTGTCCAATGGTGACGGTTATCAAGTATTGTATACAAAACCCCATATACCGGCTGTAATTTGGAGACTACAAAGACTTAATCCCTGTAATTATAACTTTGAAAGCAAACATGATTTTGAAATCAAATTTGATAAAAGAGAATGACTCTCATTACAGATTCATTCGGGCAGAGTTTAGCCTACTGATAAGCCTGTTAACCTAATTTAACAATAATGCACAGGAAACTAGGTCAGTAACTAATACAGCATTTACGATAACTCACGAGATAAAAACCTTCACAACGAATGACAAAGCGCGATACTTAAACATCCATCGAATTCACGACGAATGACAAAGTATAAACCCTAATTTGGGCAGCACTTAAACATCCATTGGATAGTTTCAATCGATCGGACATTAAATCGTAGCAGCGATCGAGTTATTACCCTGTTATCGCGGCAGAAATTCGAGATTGTGTGTGTTTCTGTAGTATTTGGACGATATCTCAGTGCATGAATCGAATTTTAACGTCGAACCAACGCGTAATTGCAAGTGCCAATATCTACTATATATACTGGAAAAAGGGCGCCCTAGCGTGGCGCGAGGGGCCTTCGCATGGCGCGAGGGGTATCACCCTAGCATAGGGTATCCCCGTGTCCCAGTAGCTCAGGTGAGTTGGTTGTTCGTTTGAATTCTTTTTACACGTAAAACTGTTTAGATAATACTAACGGAAATTTACCCCCCCTGAGTTTTAGGGGCCCTGATCCTGATTCCGATTGTTCTAAAAATTTTAGGGGTTATGCAGAATTACTTGGGGTCTTAATTAGGGTTTCCTATTTGGACAAAATAAAATAATAAATAGAACTTTTGATGAGAGTTGTTACATCATGTCACTTTGTTCTTGATGGATATATTGATGGCGTGAAGGGATCAATACATTAGAGCAGGCGTTGGTCTTCAATATGTCATCAAACAAGTATATATCAACCCACAATAAAGGATGCCACAAAAAATAAGCATCTTCTAAATACGGGCGTTATGTAGGAAAATAAGGATATACATAAGGTATTCAAAAACAGGTTCAAAACGCCAAAAAGGTTAAAGTAGAAGAGTCTGATGACAGTGAAGATTTGGATAAGGAATTAGATTATATTTTTTATTTTATTTTTCATTTTCTATTGTTTGTTATCTAATTCTCTGTTGTTTATTATCTAATTCTCTACTAATTTAAAAAAATTGAGTATCAAACGCCAAACACTATAAACACCAAAACGCCTGATAGTGTGAAAAACTGTGAGAACGGATGCTAGCAAAGCACGATGTTGCTATATAAAACGCCAAAAAATGTCAAACAAAGTATTACTGAAAAAATCAACACTAATTGATAGATGAAATTGAACGAAACAGTAATTGCTAAACAGTAAAACGAAGAGACGGTAACATTATTGCCAAACATTTATTATATTAAAAGCCACTACATGGAAAATTGAATTTATTTATCTTTTCAAAACGCCATAATTGCCTGTCACATTATAGGCCTGTATCCTACATGGCACCACACTTGAAAATAATAAACATCAAGAAAATTACTGATGTTTTTTACATTATAGGCCTGCATCCTGATCTTAAAATAATAAAAACGCCAAAACATACTTAAAACGCCAAAATATTTACTATGATCCTGATCTAAAAACAATAAAAATACCGTGTATTTATTAAACGCCAAAAAATGGAAAGGTGATGTGACACGGGTTTAAAAAAAGAAATATGAAAGGACAAAAAAACCCATCCGCCCTTCTCTATGTCGCGTGACACGTGTTTGACCAGGATGCGTTTTCACCGTTCTTACACCTTTGGGCTTTTCTCCTGATCCCGTTTCTATATATCAATGCTTGTATATTAACATTAGTTTGCAAAAAAAAAATCATATATACTATATAACAAAAGAAAACCTTGGGGATACATGTCATTCATTGGAGTCATCTATTTTTTGGTTTTTTTGTCGCTCTTTCCTACTAAATTATGAATACTTATTTTTTTATTAGAGATAGTTAATCTGAAATTAATTTTATTTTTTTAATAAACTTGTTTCTTTTTACTTAAAAGCTTCACCAAGTTCAAAACTACGATGGTTAAAATTTTAAAATCGAACAAAAATGATGATAACTATTTTTATGAGTAGTTTCTAAAGACTTTCAAATATTTAATGTGGTTTGATGGTATGAATGATAAAAATACAATATGTTAAACAATAATAAAAAGTAGACGGTAATGAAAAATCAAAATTAATACCCAATTGAAAGAAATGTTATTTTACAAGCTAAATTAATAAAATATATAACTATCACGACAATATTCATACACTACAAGAAAACTGGGTAATAGCGGCGACATATGTCGCCGCTAAAGAATATGATCTGCGCCGCTATTGTTAATAGCGGCGACATGTCGCCGGTAAAGGTTGGACGGTAAATGTCCTAGTGTCGCCGCTATTGCTTCATGTCGCCGCTATTGATATAACCCAATAGCGGCGACATATGTCGCTGGAATTAAGTCGTCAATAATGGTATGGATTAACAGCGGTGACATGTGTCGCCGCTAGAACTCTTTTTTTTCAATTTTTTTGCTGCATTTTCTATATTTCCGTTATATACAAACCTGCCAATTTTCCAGTTTTACGCAACACAAACAAACTAAATAAACATAATAATTTACATACTAAGATTGCATAAAACGACGCGGTGGCCGCAAAAGTGATGGTGGTGGTCCGATTTATCTAGCATACACACATACAAACACAAAAATTAAAGGGGATAACATATATGACAACAATTATAGAAGAAATCTAACAAAAACAAACCTTAACAATCGATATTGGAGAGATCCGGTCGTGCAGCAGAAAGGAGGTGAAGAGATTTGGGGGAAAAGTGAGAAAGGAGGGAAGAAACCCGCCTTTTAGTGTCTGCAACATTTTAGGGTTTAGGGGCGACGGGTGTCGCCGCTATTGATGTATACATGTCACCGCTATTAACTAGGTTAAACCCCAGCCATTGGATCGAGATAAAGAATGAGTGGCTGGGGTTTAATCTCAGACACCGTGTTCTTGTAGCCATCATTTATTTACCTCTTTACATTCTCATACCATCTCAATCTCATCTCTCTTATCTTATCTGATATACTAGCCACCTCACATCGTTCCCTACAGTCTTCATTTCTTATCTTATTCAGCCTAGTGTGCCCACAAATTGTAAGGACCTGCAAAAATGCCCCAAAACGACCCGTAAGTGCAAACCTGGACCCCTGAATCCCTAATGTGCATGAAAAACCAAGAAAACAAGAATTTTGAGTTTCAGGCGGGCCGCGTAAAAGATAAGCATTGTCTTACGCGGGCCGCGTCAACTTAAAGTTGACCGGATAAGATTCCCTGGCCACGTGTCACACACGTGGAGCACCTAGGTGTGACACGCTAGCCCTAGTTATAGACTAGGAGGCCCTCGCGGGCCGCGTAAATGTTAAGAGTGGGTTTACCCGGGCCGAGTAAAACCCAAAAAGTTGCTATAAATTGCTAGGGCATGAGCAGTTCATCTTAGTCGAAAATTTTGATCAAAAACGAAGTTCTACTGCTCAAAATCACACTTTACGTAGAGAAACGCTGCTACAATACAGGGTATTAACTCGATCGCTGCTACGATTTAATGTCCGATCGATTGAAACCAATCCGATGGATGTTTAAGTGCTGCCCAAATTAGGGCTATACTTTGTCATTCGTCGTGGGGTTTTGATCTCGTGAGTTATCGTAAATGTTGTATTAAGTTACTGACCTAGTTTTTACGCATTGTCATTTAATTTAGGTTACAAGGCTTATCAGTAGGCTAAACTCCACCTGGTTAAACTTGCAATGTGAGTCATTCTCTTTTTATCAAAGTTATTTTACAATACCTCAAATTATTTTTAAAGTTATAATTACAGGGATTAAGTCATGGTTATCTTGAATCACTGGCAAGTGGGGTATTGTGCACATTACTAATTTCTCACGGTTAGGTTCATCAACCTAACAATGATAATCATTACTACTTGGGTGAAAGGACCCAATAGTGGTATGACCATCGTCACCAGGAGGTGACATGGCGCCAGATAAAAATAAGATAGTAGCCATTGTAATCGCTCTTATGCTGTAATTTATAACTAATGTGTCATTTTGTTTAACTTGAATGGCTCGCCAGTATTTCCCCGCTGATATAATATTTTTAAACATGTTTCAGGCGACCTGCTGTGAATCAAGGAAAAGTGTTACGGAGCACTAATAAAGCTTGAAGTGGTGGCTCAATTAAATAAATAAACATGTTTTGTTAAACAGGGAATTTCCTCGTGAAATTCCTCTATTGTAAATTATGGGGTTTGTCCCAAGTTATGAAATAAAATAATTGGGCATTTTCAAGTTTCAAACGATCCTGTTAAACTTCCGATGTCAACTCAAATAATAAATACCACGGGTTTCTGTCCCGCGACTCCTGGACCGGGTAACACCGCGACGGGGGCCGTGACAGAAAAGGTGGTATCAGAACCACTGATTTAAGCCAATTAAGTATTTAGAAATACTTAATTTTCTAATTGCTATTCTGTGATTCTATTAAAATTTAATTTTCAAAATCTTAACTTAGAATTCTGTGTGTGTCTTCATGTATGCTAACAACATGAATGAACTATCAGAAGCACTTCAAAATTTTACTATCCATACTACATATATGGATACCACCAGTACCTTCACTGGTTACTAGGCTGATACTGAAGAACCAATGGTATTCTAAGCCCAACCTCAGGAGAAACCCAAGCCGAAAAAGAGAAGAAGACTTGTAGGCTGGAGGCGTATGCGTAGGAAGAAACCAGTGACACAGAAATTTATAAAGACTGAGGACCCGAAGGGTAAAGGCAAAGGAATAGAGATTGGAGAAAGTTCAGGGCAAGCCCAGGAAATGCCACCCTGGGAGGAGCTGGACCGCCAACTGGCAAATAGCGACCTCATCGGACCTGCCGATGAAAATCTCTTCAATTACCCAGCGGAAGCACAACTTCCAGTCAATCTGGAACCTGCTATCCCAGATCCTATTATCCACCCCGACCTCTAGGAGAGCTGGAAGAATGGTGGACCACTGACTGGCAATTTCAAAATCTCCTGAATAACCCTAATACCTTTTTCCCTCAGTTTGACCCTGAGCCTGCACCATACGCACCTATGAGCTCTAAAAATTTGGCTGAACTCCGTCATTACGGCGAAGAGCTGATTGATGCAGGAAACCGAATTAGGGATGTGGGAGAAAGAATCTCATGGAAATACGACGAGAGGGAACGTCGTTTCTGAGATGCCAGCTGACTGTGGTTGTATGGTTGTGGGAGAATGTGTTTAATAAAAATATAATAATAAAAGTATAATCATATAAAAATAAAACTTTTGTAATATATTTAATGTGTACGGATGCATACTACAATATATAAAAATGGACGTCGCAAAGTCGACAATTTTGGCTATATGTGTTGACGTGATTATGTGCGATTATTTTATTGTGTTTGGTCGTTGTTTATTTTATGCTAATCACTTATATATATTAATTATCAGATGGAACACGCTGATAATGAACCAGTTAATGAAGTTAACCAATCTGAACAAAACCATGAAGATCAATTTCTGAATAGGCAAGATATAGAAAATATCGTTGCTCAAAGGATAGCCAATGCTATTCCAGCAATTATTGCTGCTGCCCGAAATCCAGTTGAACCTCAACCAATTATTCCCAGCAAACGTACTCACGGAGATAATTTCAGTAATAGTGTAAATGGAGGCGGCAACAATAATAATAACGATAATGATGGGATGCAAGCCCCATTTCTTAAAAGAATGAAAGCTGCAACGCCTGGTTGCACTTACAAGGAATTTCTTGCCTGTAAACCAATCGAATTTGCAGGCAATGAAGGGGCAACTGCTGCACTGCATTGGTTAGAGAAAACCGAAGCAGTAATTAAAATAAGTAAATGTGCCGAGGAAGACAAAGTCATGTACGCTTCGCATCTTTTTAAAGAAGGGGCACTCGAATGGTGGAACACGGTACTACAAGCCAAGGGAAGCGATGTGGCTTATGCCATGACTTGGGAAGAATTTAAGGGAATAATAGAAAGAAAATTCTGTCCCGAGTATGAAAAAGAACAAATGACAAATAAGTTCCTGAACCACCGGATGGGAGATGTAGACTGTCGAGGGTATACTTTGACATTCTTCGAGTATGCTAGAATTGTACCTACCCTGGCTTCGCCAGAACCGGTACTTATATCTCGCTATATTTGGGGGTTGATTAGCGAAATCCGTGATATCGTTAAAGCTGCGAGACCTCGCACAATTGACGATGCTGTGGAACTAGCCAATACCCTAACCGACGGACTGGTACGCAAAAGAGAAGAAAACCAAAAGAAGGAAGTAGCCCAAAAGATTACCCAAGGATTCCGTGTGAGTAATAATAGTAATTTCAAGAAAAAGGGAACTGGGCAATCTTCCACTGCTCCATTTTGCAGTACTTATAAAAGAAAGCATTTTGGAAGATGCAAAGGATATTGCAATTTCTACAAAATTCCAGGGCATCAAGAAGAAGATTGCAGAAGGAAGAAATCAACAATCTGCTTCAACTGTGGAGAAGCTGGACATTTTAGACCAGACTGCCCCAAACTGGTCAAACCAGCTGATAACAAAGCCAAACCTGCAGAAGGAACTACCAAAAAGAATGCAAGAGCATTCCAGTTGACTACCCAGGAAGCAGAACTCATCCCAGATGTAATAACTGGTACGTTCCTAGTTCATGACGTTTATGCAAAAGTATTATTTGACTCTGGTGCAAACCAAAGTTTTATAAATACTTCATTCTGCCAAGCTCTTAATCTACCTTTAACCAACCTTAGGCAGATTTTTACGGTAGAAACTGCAGATGGTAATTATGTTCACATAGATAAGGTTTTGCAAAAAGGAAAGATAGAACTCTTAGGCCATAAATTTTCTGCAAACCTATTACCTATGGATTTAGCTGGATTTGATGTTGTGTTAGGAATGGATTGGTTAGTAGCCAACCATGCTCGAATCCTCTGTGATAAAATTCCATAGAAATTCATACGCCCACAGGAGAAATAGTGGTGATTACAGGAGATAAGCCACGTAAGCCAATGAAATTCATTTCAGTAATAAAGGTGGCCAGTTATTCAAGAAAACAAGGAATAGTGTATATGATTTCAGTAATCATTAACACTAAAGGTAAGGAACTTAAGGAAATTCCTGTAGTATCTGAATACGTGGATGTATTCCCAGAAGAACTACCTGGATTACCACCCGATAGGGAAGTAGAATTTAGAATTCATCTGATTCCTGGAACTACCCCCATAGCTAAAGCACCCTACCGGTTAGCACCTACTGAAATGTTAGAACTGAAGAAGCAGTTAGATGAATTACTAAGCAAAGGATTTATACAACCTAGTTCATCCCCGTGGGGAGCTCTAGTGTTGTTTGTGGAAAAGAAAGATGGTTTGATGCGAATGTGTATCGATTACAGGGAATTGAATAAGGTTACAATTAAGAATCGATACCCATTACCTAGGATTGATGATCTTTTTGATCAATTGCAAGGAGCTAGATACTTTTCTAAGATAGACTTACGCTCCAGATACCATCAGTTGAAGGTACAAGAGGAAGACATACCTAAAACTGCTTTCAGAACTAGGTATGGTCATTACGAGTTTACAGTCATGCCCTTTGGACTAACCAATGCTCCTGCAGCATTTATGGACATGATGAATATGATCTGTAAACCGTACTTGGACAAATTTGTAATTGTCTTTATCGACGATATACTCATTTATTCCAAAAGTCAGGACGAGCATTGTGAACACTTGCATGTACTCTTAACTTTGTTAAGAAAAGAGAAGTTGTACGCCAAATTCTCGAAGTGTGAATTTTGGCTACAAGAGGTACAATTTTTAGGACACATGGTGAATCACGAAGGTATTCACGTAGATCCCTCCAAAATAGAAGTGATCACCAAATGGAAGGTCCCTCAATCAGCCATGGAAGTTAGAAGTTTTCTAGGGTTAGCCGGATACTATAGACGGTTTATTAAGGATTTTTCTAAGATAGCTGTTCCATTAACTAAGCTAACCTGTAAAGCAGTGAAGTTTGAATGGGGATCTAGACAAGAAGAGGCTTTTAAGATTTTAAAGCAAAGATTAACAAACGCCCCAATTCTTGCCTTACTCGAAGGGACATAAGATTTTGAAGTTTACTGTGATGCTTCTAAGCTAGGATTAGGATGTGTGTTAATGCAACGCAAGAAGGTAATTGTGTACGCCTCAAGGCAATTGAAGAAACACGAGGAAAACTATACGACTCATGATTTAGAGTTAGGAGCCATAATTTTTTCCCTTAAGATTTGGAGACATTATCTGTACGGAAGTAAGTTTACTGTCTATACAGATCATAAGAGTTTAAGATATATATTTGGGCAAAAAGAATTAAATATGAGGCAAAGAAGATGGATGGAAATTTTAAGTGACTACGACTGTGATATTCAATATCACGAAGGAAAGGCAAATGTAGTTGCAGATGCCTTAAGTCGTAAGTATCATGAGAAACAACGACGAGTTCGTGCTCTTAGATTAAGTTTACAATTAGATCTAATGGAACAACTGAAAAACATTCAAGAAACAGCAATCAAGGATGATACTGAAAGAATGAAAGGAAGAATAAAAGAATTAGAACAAGGAAGTGATGGAATTTGGAGATTCCACAAGAAAAGGATTTGGGTACCTAAACAAGGAGACCTAAGAAATAAGATTTTAGAAGAAGCCCATAAATCTAGATATACCATACATCCTGGTAATAATAAAATGTATCAAGATTTAAGAAATAACTTCTGGTGGATAGGAATGAAGAAAGACATAGCCAGATATGTTTCTAAGTGCCTAACTTGTTCACAAGTTAAGGCGGAACACCAGAAACCCTCAGGTTTACTCCAACAATTAGAAATGCATGTTTGGAAATGGGAACTAATAACCATGGATTTCGTTACTAAGTTACCCAAAACCAGAAAGGGTAATGATGCGATTTGGGTAATTGTGGATCGATTAACCAAATCAGCTCATTTCTTACCTATGAAAGAAACCTTTAGCATGGAAAGGTTAGCAAAGTTGTACGTAGACGAAGTAGTATCCTTAAATGGAGTCCCACTCTCCATTGTATCGGATAGGGATAGTCGTTTCACTTCTCATTTCTGGACTAGTTTCCAGGAAGCAATGGGAACCCGACTAAATTTAAGTACTGCATACCATCCTTAGACAGACGGACAAAGTGAAAGGACGATTCAAACCTTGGAAGACATGCTCAGGACATGTGTGATTGATTTGGGAGGAAACTGGGACAACCACCTACCTTTAATTGAATTCTTCTATAACAATAGTTATCATTCAAGCATTGAAGTTGCCCCGTTCGAAGCATTGTATTGACGAAAGTGTAGAACTCCAGTTTGCTGGGCAGAAATAGGAGAAAGCCAGTTATCAGGTCCTGAGATTGTGCAAGAAACCACCGAGAAGATTACTCAAATCAAGGTAAGACTGAAAACGGCTCGAGATCGCCGGAAAAGTTATGCAGATAATCGACGTAAGCCACTAGAATTTCAAGTTGGAGACAAAGTACTCTTGAAAGTTTCTCCTTGGAAAGGAGTAGTCCGGTTCGGTGAGAAAGGAAAGCTAAGTCCAAGGTACATAGGACCATTCCCAGTAATCCAGAAAATAGGACCAGTCACCTATCGTTTACAACTACCAGCAGAGCTAGCAGGGGTACATGATGTATTTCATGTATCTAACCTCAAGAAATGTCTATCTGACGAATCGCTAGTAGTCCCTCTTCAAGACAAAAAGGTGAATGAAAAATTAAAGTTCGTAGAGAAACCGCTTCAGATAGAAGACAGAAAGGTCAAGTTTCTCAAGCACAAACGACTAGTGCTGGTCAAAGTCAAGTGGGATTCAAAGAGAGGACCTGGGTACACTTGGGAGCTGGAATCAGAAATGAAGCGAAAATACCCTCACTTATTTCAGTAAATCTCGAGGACGAGATTTTAAATATGTCACACCCCGATATTTCCACGTATTACCGGTGGGCCCGGTGGGGAGTATCGTGACATATTTGATATCATCATAGTCAAACAACACAATATATAAATGCACAGCGGAAGCAAAAGATAAATATATTACAATCCGAATATAAGGTAATATCAAAGTATTACAACGGAAAGTAAAGGATCCACAGGCGGATCAAATAAAAGAAAAACTGTTCAACAGACTTCAGGCATCTAGAACTTGCAAGATTCCTTATTAACGCTCTGAGCTTCCAGCTAATAACATTCAGTACCTGTCACTTAACCTTTTTGGAAAATACGCCAGTTTACACTGGTAAATACAATTAACTGGCTCATTTTGGAAAAGAGTTTGAAAATTGATTTGAATGCACGAGGCACAAAATATCTTTTATAACTTGGGACAATCTTATTAATAAAAATCTTGTATCCGATTTACATGTTTGTCCAACATTTAGGGCCGGTGATTATACAATATAAGCCGGTCAAGATTAATCGACACACCATAAATATAACTCACAAGAAGACATCCTTACGAGTGAGTATATCTTTTACATACGCAACAGGAGGTGTTATGCCTACACCTTGTGCTTAAGTTATGGCCATTCACTTTTTTTAAATGAGCCAAGGATATCCAGGACACGGTCATTAACCCCCAATGTTATTTGTTATCAATCAATACAGATTAAAACGGGATTATGCAATTTAATCATCTCCGATTAAAAGGTTTCTACACCCGACCAAGCGGTATTTTTATACTACCGTATCCCAAGCCCGTATAAGGGAAAATAAGTTAAAAGTATTTACCTGAGCTAGCAAATGCAATTTATACTCAGCCGTATATTCTAATCAGCAAGCACAAGTACTTCTACTGGGGCTCTCAATCTGGAACGAAGGTTCTATTAACCTATTAGATTCCTAACGGGTCTTATTTAAGTCGTAACTTAGACCGGTTAGTTTTAAGAAAAGGTTTACGGTTCAAAACGCATGATTAAGCGAAGACCGGAATAGAATGTGATTTAGACCCGAAAAGTTTGGAGACTTGTATAATATGGGTAAACTAAACACATTCTGGATTTTGAGATAAAAACGATATGGTTTGACCCGCTTCGGCTAATATATGCAAACTAGTTACACAAGCCGACCCGAACGCGAAAAGTGCGTAACGAGTAACCAAATGAATCATATACAGGTTTCCTAAGTTAATATGCCTTAAATATGTTGTGATATCAGTAGGATACCTTCCATTATGCCCAAAACGAGTTTAATCTCAATTTAAGCCCCGCAGGGGTATTTTGGTCAATTAAAAGATTATAAAAGAGGTTAATTAAAATTCTGAGATTCGGGTCCGAATACATCAGTAGAATAACTTATTTTATTAGGTCATATCAGTTGGTAATAGGTCTTATATGCCAAAATGGTTTCAAACCCAAACTATGCGTTTAATATGCTTAAAAGACATTTTAAGCGATTTCCGGGTTATACAGGAAATCTGAGTCTTCTAATCAGGTTATAAAGTTCAAAATACTTTATTTATTATATAAAATCAGTAGCAATTGGATTGGTGTCAAAATACTATGTAAAACTCATTTTATACACAAAAAGGGTATAATCGGTATTTACCGAATTAAGGCGATAGCCTTAGGTTATGATCAGTTTAAAAAAAATTAAAAATCTTTAAAAATCTCAAAATATTATATTACATCAGTGGGTAAAAGGTTTGGTGTCAAAAATTGGGTTTAGATACGCTTTATGCAAATTGCGCCGTTTAATTACTAAAAGGCGTTATAATTACGCTAATGAGCATAATTCCTAATCTAGACCTCCAACTGATGTGAAAATTTAGGGACAACTTTATAAATCAGTAATAATGATTATTGTCCTTTCACATTTCCAAAATTCTCGTTTTATGGTCAAAAGGGCATATTGGTCAACATTAGGCAATTAACGGAAACGCGTAAACGAATGGGGCAATCAACGATCCAACCACAGAGGGTTATACTATCATGTAACCTGGTCCTAAGGAAGCTCTAAGGCATTTCCAAACCATACTAACTCGGGTCAGAACTGAAGTCAAAGCAAAAGTCAAAGTTTTGCGACTTTCGTTTCCGAACCGGGTCTAAACAGAAAATTGTCGGGTCGAACATGCTTAGACATGTTCTTACATTAATTACTAAGTTATAAGAGTAATAAAACAGGTTGCAAAGCTTCTACATTATTAATTATATTTTAAATCGCAAATTAGGATCCTGTTGACTTTTTATAAACAACTTTGACCCGACATTTGGTCTAGTTAGAACGGGAATCAGTGGGTGCCCTTTTAAGGGTTTATTGCCCACATAGTTACCAACTTATAACTACTTTCAACTCGACTAATCACCGGACCATTAATGATTAATCGCGAAGTCAACCGTTAATTACGACGGTTTGACTTTTAAGCTAAAACTAAGTAAAAACTTAACTAAGGAAGGTTAAGCATACTTACCAAAGTCTAATGCACTATTAGAGATGGCTTGGGTCTGCCCTTATGCTCCAGGAAGCTCCAAGAAAGCAGATGGAATGAATGCAAGAAATGTTGCAAACATGAGGGCCTTTTATAGTGTTCTTGAATGCTTATGATCATGACAAATCATGCTATACATGATCTCTGATGATTAACAAGTGTCCCTAAGGCCTAAGAATTAGTTTAGGCAACTCTTGGAAGTGTTAAAGGGCAATACATGACGTTTACATGGGCTGAACAGGCAACAGAAACGAGTTTCCGCATCTGGGCATGTTCACACGGGCCGCGTAGACTCTTAAGGAGTCTTACGCGGGCCGCCTAGCCTTGGCTGAGCTGAAACCAACTTTTAAAAATTGTCATTTTTGGTCCCTGTTGATGTTTAAGGCCATTACCGACATGTTTAAGGCCCGTAAAGCCATCATTAAGGCCCTAAAGTGATGCCTAAACATTGTAGGCATGAAACATGCTCAAAACTATGCCGGATGTTGGTTCGTTTGGTCGTATGATCGCGATGTTCGCTTAATTACGACGGAATGCGCATAAGCGCGAAAAAACGAACCGATTGACGCGACGAATGGAATTTTATCAAGCCAAACACTAAAATAACATATTTTAGTGTTTACATAAATTTTTGGGTGTCCGGGGATATTCAGAATGTGAGATATGCGCGTAAACTCAAACTTGTGCGCTTTTTGACACTTTTAGTCCCTGCATGACTTAAAAGCTTATTTTTGCGCACCAAACACCTCTAAGCCTATATCTAAGCTATATTAGGGATAATTATGGTATGTTTATCTCATGGTCATATTCCGGAAGGTCCGATAACATACGAATCGGTATACTTTAGCAGTTTGACGCTTTAGGTCCCTCAAATGCGTAAACTTGCGTAAATCATCATTTAATAGCATTGAAGCCTCATCTAATCCATACTAGGCATTCTTGAAGGTATTATTAAACATCATAATGCTTCGAGCTCGATAAAAGGTCATTCAGAGGTATAATTAAACATATTGACACTTTTAGTCCCTTATACTTGCAAAGCTGCGCGTAACTTCACTTTTGGGCGTAAAAGCCTTGGGTGGCCAATGATTGGAAATCCCGAGAGTATAATCAAATATCATGAGGCTATCGGTTTGTTAAAAGGTCACTCAGAGGTACGAATTAACATGTTGACGCTTTTAACCCTTTTTCTGCGCAAACTTTCAATTAATTACATAAACGGCTACACTTGATTAACAAGTGGCTCATTTGTGAATATAAAACCGTAAAAGGTTATTTAGAAACTTATTTTAGGTATGATAATACTTCCAGTTCTTTCATAATCAAAGTTTTTGATTTTTCGAAAAATTAGTCCCTTAAATTCAACGTTTGACTTCATTATGGTTTATTACACGTGTCAATACTTCATTGGACGTGATTTTTTTTTTGAGGTGTTACAAAATAAGGTGGGGAGCATGTAAGGACCTGCAAAAATGCCCCAAAACGACCCGTTAGTGCAAACCCGGACCCCTGAAACCCTAATGTGCATGAAAAACCAAGAAAACAAGAATTTTGAGTTTCAGGCGGGCCGCGTAAAAGATAAGCATAGTCTTACTCGGGCCGCATCAACTTAAAGTTGACCGGATAAGCTTCCCTGGCCACGTGTCGCACACGTGGCGCACCTAGGTGTGACACGCTAGCCCTAGTTATAGACTAGGTGGCCCTCACGGGCTGCGTAAATGTTAAGAGTGGGTTTACGCGGGCCGCGTAAAACCCAAAAAGTTGCTATAAATTGCTAGGGCATGAGCAGTTCATCTGTGTCGAAAATTTTGTTCAAAAACGAAGTTCTACAGCTCAAAATCACACTTTACGTATAGAAACGCTGCTACAATACAGGGTATTAACTCGATCGCTGCTACGATTTAATGTCCGATCGATTGAAACCAATCCGATGGATGTTTAAGTGCTGCCCAAATTAGGGCTATACTTTGTCATTCTTCGTGAGGGTTTTGATCTCGTGAGTTATCGTAAATGTTGTATTAAGTTACTGACCTAGTTTGTACGCATTATCATTTAATTTAGGTTACAAGGCTTATCAGTAGGCTAAACTCCACCTGGTTAAACTTGCAATGTGAGTCATTCTCTTTTTATCAAAGTTATTTTACAATACCTCAAATTATTTTTAAAGTTATAATTACAGGGATTAAGTCATGGTTATCATGAATCACTGGCAAGTGGGGTATTGTGCACATTACTAATTTCTCACGGTTAGGTCCATCAACCTAACAGTGATAATCATCACTACTTGGGTGAAATGACCCAATAGTGGTATGACCATCGTCACCAGGAGGTGACACGGCGCCAGATAAAAATAAGATAGTAGCCATTGTAATCGTTCTTATGCTGTAATTTATAACTATTGTGTCATTTTGTTTAACTTGAATGACTCGCCAGTATTTCCCTGCTGATAAAATATTTTTAAACATGTTTCAGGCGACCTGCTGTGAATCAAGGAAAAGTGTTACGGAGCACTAATAAAGCTTGAAGTGGTGGCTCAATTAAATAAATAAACATGTTTTGTTAAACAGGGAATTTCCTCGTGAAATTCCTCTATTGTAAATTACGGGGTTTGTCCCAAGTTATGAAATAAAATAATTGGGCATTTTCAAGTTTCAAACGATCCTGTTAAACTTCCGCTGTCAACTCAAATAATAAATACCACAGGTTTCTGTCCTGCGACTCCTGGACCGGGTAACACCGGGACGGGGGCCGTGACACAAATCGACTTTAGCATCCTCACTGAGTATGAAACCGAAAGAGAAGAGAATATAAAAAGGAAAGAGATGGGGTAATGGTGGGCCCCAACCCTTTTCAACAAATCACTTTTTTTTTAATTATTTACCACTCTCTATGTGTTTGATCATTACCAGAGTGCAAAATGGGGAGTAGAGTGGAGACTTGACATGATATAATATTATTAGACCATGCGCAGTGGGCATGATCCACCCTTGGGCGTTTTGCGCCATGTGGCAGCCCAGCCAGCAATGGGGCATTATGGGGCGTTTTCTAAAATGGGTGTAGTGAGGATGTGGGGATTGTGGGGCATTATGTTTGTAAAAAAATAAAATAAAAAAAACAATTTAAAAAATGTTATTGGACAAAACAATACAAGCTCAAATCTGATTGGTAAATTCTTCCCCCATTTGGCGTGATTTAAACCACGTTGCACCAGTTTTTTTCGAAACAAACGCCATATAACGCCGAGGGGGTGGGAATCGGGCAAGATTGGGCGTGTTTGGTGGAAGATTTTGAAAAAAACCACACCCACTACGGGTGGTCTTAGCTAAAAAATAACGATTTTTTTCCCAAACTAGTCTTGGTGGACAAAATATTTACCAAAATGGTGTTTGTTGAAAATTATTTACCAAAATAGTGTTCCTTATTTATTTTGTATTTGTCTTTTCTTTTTTAACCAACATATTAAACTTTATTAATATTTCTTTTAAATTACTCAAGTAATTATAGCTTATTCTTTAATGATTTATATTTTTTCAATCAAAACAATACTTTTTTTATTTCATTGGTTTCATCTATCAACTCTTTATAAAATAAATCAAATCTTATTATTATTATGTTCAGACCGTTGGGTTTAACTTTATTTGTTTTTTTTATAAGACTAGAAGGTATGGGGGCCGGCTAGGCCCGGCAAGGACCGGTGCCGGTCCCCCACACCGCCCCCCTCCATCCCGTCCCGGCGTCCCCAGCACCTCCGAGCCGATGTTGCCGCCCCACTTTCAAATTTATATCCGTTATTTAACGGATAGATTAATAAAAAAAAAAAATTTCCTTTTCCCCTTTAAATATTTATCAACCTCTTCCATTTTTTTATACCATTTCACATCCATTTCTCCTAATCTTCTCCTACTCTCATCCATTTTTATAAAAAAAACACTCTCATTTTTTTTACCATCATGAATCCATTCAACCCAAACGACCCCAACCCGAACAATCCCAACCCGAACAATCCTAACTTTTTTTCTAGTCCCGCTTACACTCCGACTATAGATTCTTCGTGGGGGGGGGGGGGGGTCTCCACCATTTACGTTTTCGGGTTTCCAACAATCACCTAACGCCTTCAATCAAATGTCGCAAGATAAACGTGTCGGCCGATTACGCTCGAGCCGAGGATTTTAAGATAATGAGGTTGGATCTCGACTCGGTTCCGGAGGATGAACGAGAGGTGTATCGGAAGATGAAGGAATGGGTGAAGAAAAAATGGACTTAGGAAATGTAATTTTTATTTTTCGGAAATGTTTTTTTTTAGGAAATGTAATTTTTTTTATGTTATGAAATGAATTTATTTATGTTGTTTTATGTTGTATTTTATAATTTTTATAAAGTTTTAATTAAGTTAATAAAAATAAAATTAGAAAATTATAAAATATTAACGTGGGGTAGCCCCATCCTCCATCCCCCTGAAAAGTGAAGGAGGCCCATCCTCCACGAGTCGGTGATGTGGCGCCTACGTGGCGGCTCATCCTCGTGGGGATGGGCCTCACCATACCCCTTAGTCTAATGAACTTAATAAAATATTCCGAACAACTACTAAGAAAAGAATTGATGTGCTTGTTTAAAAAAAGGTTTAAAGTTGAGTCGAAATGACATTTTTCTTATCTATACTATATTATAAAACATTTCATTAGGGACTTCTTAAAACTTAAGAGGTACAAGTAGAAATGCTTAGAATACAACACAAAATGCATATATTAATTAACTTTTAGGGGTAAATTTGTCTTCTTCCCACAAGGACTTCTTAAAAATAAAAAGGTACAAGTAGAAATGGTTAATATACAATACACAATGCATAGATTAATTAATTTTTAGGGGTAAACTTGTCTTTTTTGCACCATAACTGCGGACACCATCGGCAACGTAACCGTCTTGCCCATTCAAACACCCCGTTCAACTAATAGGCTGTAATATAAACCACCATCAGCTATTGGACCGTCGCACCGATTAAAAACGATCACGCTGAATTCACATCGGTTTAACCAATTATGTTTCGGCTTACATGTGTAACCGCCTCTTTATTAAATTTATAAGATAAACCGGTGTGAATGTGTGATACATATAACACATGTTGCTACGTCTTTCTCTTCTCCCTCTCTTCTCTTATATATAGATTTCATCAAAAGAACTCATCTTCTTCATCATCAGGGTTTCGAATTTTTATTCAATTAATCCGCACCAAGCGAACGATCGGTACAACGTCGTTAGAGGTTGTGGTTTAAGGGAGTCACGGAGAGGCTAGACTAATGGCAGTGGTTTGGGATTTGACGACAACGACTGACGGCTATTCCGATGAATGAAGCGGTTACAATTCCGGTGGAGAAGAAGAGGTCAGAAAGGAATTGATTCGACTCCGATTCTCCGTTGTTTATATATCAACGCAGGTCTCCATTAAATAATCTACACTCCCTTTTTTCTACATCAAACAACCCAAATAACGACATCACAATCATCAAAACAGTTCCCAGTTTTCTTATTTGAAAACTCATCATGTTAATGTTGTTCATTTGACTACTAATTCAACGGGTTTTTAGGGTTTTGGAGAAAGTATTGTGAAATACTTGAAGTTCAAATCTTTAGTTAGAATTCAAAGATCAACTACATCTATATGTATCTTATAAGAAACCAGGGATTTGAGGTTGTACGCATAACATTGTATATATTTTAATTGTATAATTGTATGTTACGTATGTTAAAATATAACATTATTCATATGCTTTACATACATGTGCACATAACATTGTATATATTTTAATTGTATAATCGTATGTTACGTATGTTAAAATATAACATTATTCATATTTTAATGGTTTATTAAATGAACCTATGAGTGTGTATATATATATACATATAAACAATTGTTAAATTGTATGTTATGTAAAGCTATATAATATTGTATAACCTATTTTATCTTAGCCTTTTTAACCTCCGTCGCAACGCGCGAGTAGCGTCAACTCTTTATATATTAAAGGGCAACCGAGTGACCTACCGTATTTCACACTTCTTCCGTAACCGAAAACTTAATGCCATCAAAGGGGTGAATTGAAACCGATCGAATGTAATAATTATTATAGTAATGGCCATCATTGGGCAATTATCTTTGGCTGATTAACTAGCATATCATATAAATCGATCGTTTCGTCTAAACTCTCCAATATATATATGATCTACAAACTAAACCTGTCATTTTTTAGAAATCGATCAGAAAGTTTGGATTTTCAGTGTTTGTTCAAATCGGCAAAGAATTGGAGGTGCAAACGAACGCCGCCGGACCTCACTTTTCATTCGCGAGTTCCTGGGTCGTTAGTGTTGGTTTAAGGTAACGAACTGGATTTAATCTTTATTACTACAACATATCTATCAATATCTTTATCTTTGGACTTCGCTTTTTTATTTGTTAGGGATGGAAGATGGTAATAATGGGGAAGAAGATGGCGTTGTAGTAAGATGGTTAATTAAGGAATGCTCATACTACCGGTGGATGACACATGGAGGGAGGTGTGGAGTAAGTTAGGTTTGAGGAGGCCTATTTTGTTAATGTAAAATGTTTGTTTCTTGTTTTCCTTTATGTACGTGTGTTCCTTTCTTTGGGTTTTTTAATAAAGAAAGTTCTATTTGGTTGCTCACAAAAAATGATGGTTCGTGATATTTTTTTGTTTTTAATTTTTTGTTTTTAATCATTCTTACTTAAACATCTATATCAATATGGAAGATTTGATCAAATGTAGGACTATATATTTAAAATTATGTTGCTGCTAAAAAAATTGATATACTTAGGAAATTGATTATTTTGTTAGACTAATTATGTGTATCTTATAATTTAAATAATACATCATATTATAAAAGTAGGAACTCTTTCGATTAGCCCCTTGACTTTCGATCAGCCCCTTGTTCAATTTTATCCATATTTTAGTCATGTAAGGCAAACACAAACTCAAACCAAACGTAAATGAGTTGAATCGTTTTCTTTTTTACCACTATAGTTTTATACGAAGAAGATGGACAGGCTACAAATATGGGGAACCCTTCATTGCATTTTTTTCTTATATTGAATATACAAAAGAGAAATAAGGCTGCAAGCTTTCGATTTTCATCAATGCGTTGTAGGAATGCGATATTTTCACCACACTATTAAATGGATAAACCTTTTGTATGATTAAATTTTATATTTGTATTAGGTTGTACAACATCCCATGACATTGTCACTTGACTGACCACCTGATAGCCGGATGCATATCATGTTCTCATCGTGTATTGTCGGGTCCGCCGCAACGCGCGGGTTCCCCACTAGTAACTAATAAAATATTCCGAACAACTACTAAGAAAAGAATTGATGTGCTTGTTTAAAAAAAGGTTTAAAGTTGAGTCGAAATGACATTTTTCTTATAACTAGTGTTATTAAATCCGCGCGTTGCGCGATGGGTGGGTATCAGTTCGTTTAATTACGGTACTGACACTCGTTATAGCAACCAATAGAGAAAAAAAATCATGATATGACAAAAAATATACCAACACAGCGGGAATTTGATCGGTATCGGTTTGTTTTGTTACGTCACCTACACTCATTACAGCAACCCATAGAGAAAAAAAATCTTAATATGATCAAAAAATACTGACACGTGAATTACATCGATAAAAAACAAACGCAAGTTACATAAGACTATGGGGTATGGGGCGGGGGTTGGGGCGTGGGTTGGGTACAAACGTCCACGTCACCACCCTGGGTAAGATATATAAAAGAACCACATAACCCACGACCCACCATACCCCATGGGGTAAGATATATAAAAGAACCACATAACACATGTAAAAAACCACTAAATAACACATATAAAAAAACCTTAAAAACAAATATATTGTTCATTTAGTTTATCTATTATTAGGATACAACAATGTAATTTTGGTAGTTATGAACGATTTAGATAAATAACACTTGAGAAAATTGAAGAAAATATACTACAGAGTTCGGTCATACCATTAGTTTTTTTTTTTTTTCAATCAAAGAGCGGAGTTTAAATCATTTATAATTACGTTAGAAATAAAACAGATAAAAAAATTGAATTGATTGTAAAAAACAAATCATTAAAGAATAAGCTATAGTTACTTGAGTAATTTAAAAGAAATATTAATAAAGTTTAATATGTTTGTTAAAAAAGAAAAGAAAAGACAAATACAAAACAAACAAGGAACACCATTTTTTTTTGAACGGTAACTTTCTTAAGATATTTACATCACCAAGACGGGGACCATAACCAAGTCTGTCCCAGACTTACGTTGTCTTAACCGGGTCCGCGCTGGGAGTGGTCAGACTTGGCTACGGCGTTTGTCCGGAAACCGTACCGCCTTCACACGAGACACCTCGCTGGAGTAACGGCCGGATTAAAACCGGGGCGGCTCAGGCTCGAACTTGCGCAACATTGGCTAACAAGCACTTACCAGCATTGCCTGGTCCCCACACCTTTGCTGCACCCGGGAGTCGAACCGGAGTCTCCAAGGAAACAAACCGGCCCAACTCCCAACTGAGCTAGGGTGAGGGATTAAGGAACATCATTTTGATAAATAGTTTCAACAAACACCATTTTAATAAATATTTTGTCTACCAAGACTAATTTAGGAAAAAAACTCAAAAATACCTTAAACACTCATCAATCATCACTCATCAGTGATTCAAACTTCGATTTCCAATAAAAAAAAAAAAATCTTTCCCCTTTCCAAACGGAACTTGAAAGAAAGCAAAACCCTCATAATCTTAGCTCACTCTCTCTGAAACCAGAGGCAAAAAATGACGGATGCTTTAAGGCAACGGAACGGCGACGGTGACGGTGACGGAGACCATAGGTCTGGTAACCGGAAGAGAAAAAGCAGCAGTTTCCTCGATTTATTCAACGGTGAATGTGAAGTTGAGGAGAACGGGCCTTCTAGCGACGTTCAGTTCCGGATAAAGAGTAAGCATTCTTCCGATCATCGTCATTGCTTATATATCCGTTAAATTTTGTTGATTTAGGGCTAATTGCCTGTTAGATTTTTTATATGTTTTAAACAACTGGCGAGATAAACCGTATCGATCATCGTCATTGTTTTTAAATTTTGTTGTTTTAGGGCTATTTATATGTGAGATTTATCAGATTTCTGACGTCATGGCGAGATAAATGCTAACGATTCTTCCACTAATAAGTTGTTGTTTTAGGGCTATTTTCGAGCTCTTGGCATTGATTTTGCTCCTGTCTGATTTGGTGGTTGGTTTTTTCGCTGTTTATTTTTGACATACATTGATCCCTTTTAAGTTGTTTTTGTGTGTCAAGTAGAGGAATTGACAGGAAACTGGGCAAGTTGTGTGTTGTAGAGAAATACACAATGGCAAGATATAACTCAAGGATCTTTCTTTTATCGTCATTGTTTGCTTATGTCATTTTACGGCTAATTATATGTGTGAATTGGTAGATTCTTGACGTGATTCACAGTAAAACGTTAACCATTTTTCCGATCATTGTCATTTTTGCTAAATCATGTTGCTTTAGGGCTAATTATATGTGATTTGTTAGATTTTTGACGTTTTTAAGGATGACAAAGATAAATGCTAACGATTCTTTTGAGTTTCATCATGGTTTGTGTATCTGCTATATTTTGTTGTTGTAGGGCTAACTGAACTCATAACTAGAATCCATACACTAATTTTTATATTTATCCTGCATGATGATTGACTAAACATATAGATACTAATTAATAAATAAGAGTAAACTATGCTGTCTTTCATTACATATCTATTTACCAGCTGTCCATCTTTGTTGGTTCTTGTGTGAAGTAGAGCATTTTGCATATGATATATGTAATGTTTTGTAATGCAATCCATGTTAATTTTAAATTCAACAAGTAATGTTGAGATTATTTTAATTTTCTGTTGGTGAGGTAACATGCATGTTGTTCCTGCATTTTGGGTGTATACATATATGCTAGATAAACAGTAACGATTCTTCTGATTCTCGTCATTGTTTGCATATCTGGTCGTGATTTTAATTAATCGTCCCGCATCTCTATTAACTAAACATATATTAGCTGGAGTGATGTGGCTAAAATAACCAAACAGCAAGACATAATAGTAACTATTTGGTTCTTTGCTGTTGGTTTTCTCCTGGTTCAATCTTCTTCTTTTTTTTTTTATTTCTTGACAAATAGTGATATTTTAAGCTGTTTTAGTTTGTGAAATTATGTCTGTTATAGAGGAATGCCATTTGATGATTGACTATGCATATAAATACGATCGCGATATATTAAATAAGAGTAAACTGTGTTATCTTTGATTACATCTCTATATACTGGCTGTCTATCTTTGTTGTGCCTTTAAGTTGTATTTGATATATGTAATGTTTTATGATGCAATCCATGTTAATTTTAAATTCAACAACTAATGATCTGACTTCAAACAAGTAATAATCTTTGTTTTTCCTTGTTCACATATATTGTTAGTCAAGACTGCCACTGGAAAGATCATATCCCTTAAAGTCAAAGACTCGGACACCATTGGCAGCATCAAACTCGAGATCAAGACTAAGGAACGTATTCCATTTCACCAGCAGGAACTGATCTTTAAGGGAATGGTTGTTGAGGACATCAATACTCTTGCCGACGTGCACATCAAGAAGGATTCCACCCTCACACTTGCACGTAAATCAAGCGCTTTCATGAATATATCCATCAAGAACGTTGAAGGAACGCTAACCTATTCTCTTGAAGTCAAGCCCACAGATACCATTGCCTCTGTGAAAAAAAAATCAATATGAAGGAAGGTATTTCTGTCGATGAGCAGGTGTTGATCTTCAACAAAATGGTTCTCGGGAACAGCAGCGCCCTTTTCGACTTCCACATCAACAGTAAATCAACCCTCACACTGATGCGAAAGTCAAGGGGATTCATGAAGATATTCATCAAGACCCACCCCGGAGAGGCTCTTATTCTGGAAGTCAAACCCTCATACACCATCGGCAGCATAAAAGCCAAGATCCAGGATAGGTTACTTATTCCGTGTGACAAGCAAGAGTTGATCTTCAACGAAATGGTTCTCCATGACGTGAATACCCTTGCTGACTATAACATCAAAGGGGAATCTACACTCACACTAACACGTTTGTCAAGTGGACTCATGCAGATATTGATCAAGCCTCTCAGTGAAATTGCTTTTACTCTGGATGTCAAACCCTCTGACACCATAGACAACATAAAAGCCAAGATCCACGATAAGGTAAACATTCCATGTGATGAGCAAGAGTTGATCTTCAACGAAATAGTTCTCCACAACAACGATACCCTTGCTGACTATAACATCAAGAGGGAATCCACACTCACACTTGTGGCTATATCTAGGGGAGTCATGCAAATATTCGTTATGCAGCTCTCCACAGGAAAGACCATTGCTCTAGAAGTCAAACCCTCAGACACCATCCACAATGTGAAAGCCAAGATCTTTGATAAGGAAACTCGTCTTCCACGCCATCTGAGACTGAGCTATAACGGAAAGTTTCTCGAGGATGGCCCTACCCTTGCTGACTATAATATCAAGAGGGAATCCACACTCACAGTTGTGAATGGAGTCATGCAAATATTCATTAAGATCCGCACCGGAAACACCATCACTCTAGAAGTCAGACCCTCGGAAACCATCCACAATTTGAAAGCGAAGATCCATGACAAGGAAGCTCATCTCCCACTCGATCTGAGACTGCGCTATAATGGAAAGTTTCTCGAGGATGGCCGTACCCTTGCTGACTACCACATCCACAAGGAATCAACAGTCCATGTTATTACACCTGTGCTGACTACCACATCCATGCATTTATTCGTCAAGACCCCCACTGAAAAAATCATTACCCTAGATGTCAAATCCTCAGAAACCATCAGCAATGTAAAATCCAAGATTGAGGAGAAGGAAAGTATTCCCCGATGTCAGCAGGTACTGGTTTGGAACGGCAAGACACTTACGGATTTCATTACCCTTGCTTGGTATCACATCCCCGAGGAATCAACCCTCTTTCTAAATATAAAAGGGGATGAATGATGAATGTATTAGATTAGAACTGCATATCTTAAGATCCATTATTATAGTAAAAGACGATATGTATCTTTTGATGTAGTTTTCTTATGTACACTTGTTGTCTTCTATGTGTTTTGAGTTAGGTTGAAGCCTGAAATGTTGGATGATATGTATGTGTATTAATTACTACTCGCACTCTAGCAGTATTACTTGATATTTGAGTCACAAGTATGATTTGAATATAAGAATTATGAAATGTTTCGTTAAGGCCTCCTCTTCCTATTTTGCATCACTCATATGATTTGAATATAAGCATTATGAAATGTTTCTTTAGCGCCTCCTCTTCCTATTTTGCATAGTTACGTTAGGACATTATACTTATGATACTATATTATATATAATAACTTTTTGGGTAAATTACACTTTTCCTCATTTATGTTTGTAGCGGGTTGCAATGGCTGACCTTTAACTTCAATAATTACAGTCACAATCCTTTATTTAAAAAACTCATTACACCTTTCGTCCTTTAATACTAACCAGGTTAAAAATTTAAGTTAAATCTTTTCAATTAAGGGTATCATGGTCATTTCATGTATTTTATTTAAAATGTCTCCTAATAAAACAACCTCCACCACCGCCTTGGCTTCACAACAGCAAATTCAACAGCAATAGAAAAGTGACTACAGTCACAACAGCAACAAACACAAGTGAGTTCAAGAGTGCTCCTTTGAACTTGTCCCATTCTGAATCAGATGTGTTTTCAGTGTAAGCTATGGTGGCTATGGTTGAGACTGAAGAAGAGAGTGATGAATCTTTGTCCAATATGGAGACTAAAATGACCACTGAAAGCATGCAAATTGAAACAGGGCTATGGTGGCTGTGGGTTTGGTCCATGAATCTTTGCCCTTCCCACCAACACACTGTAGAAAATAGTCCCCCAAACCGAGCTTTATTACACTCGTTGAAGCCAACCCAATCCCCTCAAGACCCAAGCTTTCAGGCTCAACGCCACGCTCCCTAAGCCGCTCAATTAGTGGAACCGATAGCTCATGATCGCGACCCTCTTCATTTCGAGATTAAACGGTTTGTGTGCCAGTTTGGGTCCCGGGTTGTGCTTCGACATTAACCGGTCTATCTCTTCATACCCTTCTTTGAACTGTGGCATTATTTCTAGTATCAATTACGGGTCGAGCTTCATAAACAAGGGCAGGGATATAGTTGTGAGATATAGTTGAAAGGTGCGATGCTATGGTGGTGACTGAATTTATTAGTGGTGGTGGAAGTTGGTGATTAGGGATAGGAATTGGGGGAGAAAGAAGCAAAGAGACGGTGAGTGGGTTAGGAATTGAGGACATATGTTATATATAGAGCAAGCTGTAATTTTACCCCTGAGGTTAGGGTGATTGGCACCCTTACCCCCACTAAGGAAATAATTGCAATTTTACCCCCCATTGTTCACTGTTATGTCGCAATTCTACCCTCCGGCTTCAATTTTGTTGATTAGTCTGTTGATTTGGGGGTGAAATGACTATTTTACCCTTTTATTTTACCCTCCAACGTTTGCTGTTATGTCGCATGTTTACCCCGTGGAATCAAATATGTTGGCTGATCTGTTGACTTGGGGTAAATTACTAAAATACCCTTTCTTATAACCTCCTATAATTTATGTTTAGAAGCAAAATTACCCCCTGCAACTACCAAAACCTTTCCCACCACCATCCATATTCGATTCCACCACCATATAAACAGGCTTGTAACAGAATTCAAGCCACTCAGCCACCGTTGACCACCCTTCGCTACTGTCCCATCTCCATGAACCTGGCTGAAGCCCATACACATCCAGAACCAGGTTCACATGTCCAACTAGGTTCACTGTCAGCAAAAATCATAACCATTGTGTGTTTGGCATCAAGTGTTTTAACAGAATTCAAAAACCATGAAGAAGTGTTGTAACAGAATTCAAAAACCATGAAGAAGTCAAACAGGTTCACTATCAATTCAAAAACCATATGCATTGTACAAGCCTGTTGCATTTGTAGAAGCCTGCATATCCATATTATTGCCTAAAAACAACACATATACATTGACCTATATTATTGACCCATAAGTCAAATTGCAGCACTGTCAATTCAAAAACCATGAAGAACCTTCAGCATTTGACAGGTTCACTGTCAAGTCAAACATAATTCAAACAAGTTTGTAATGTCGAAATTTAGAAATGACAAATCTTGGCCTATATTATTGACCCATAATAAGTCATAAGCATTTGTACAAGCATGTTTGACTTTCATAAGTCAAATTGCACATACACCTATTGCATTTGTAGAAGCCTGCATATCCATATTATTGCCTAAAAACAACACATATACATTGACCTATATTATTGACCCATAAGTCAAATTGCACATACACCCTCTTTCACTTATGCAAGGGACTGAAAGTGATGGTGATTGCACCAAGTGCCATGACAAATTGAATGGCTTTTTCATCTTAAATAAAGTGTCTAGAGTGTAAATGCAAATGCATCAGAACCATTTCCAAATGCATCAGAACCATTGCCAAATGCATCAGAAGTATTGCAAATGCAAATGCATCAGCACCTCTGCATCAGTCAATGTGTTCTGTTCTGTTCTGTTCTATGATCAAACCAAACAACAACAACTTAACAGTCAAATATAACCAACATTAACCTACATTATGTCGTGATCAAACATTAACCCACTTAACAGTCAAATATAACCAACATTAACCCACATTATGTCGTGATCAAACATTAACCCACTTATCAGTCAAATATAACCAACTTAACAGTCAATGTGTTCTAGGATCAAACATAACCTGTTCTATGATCAAGCAAAAGAACCTACACATTAACCCAAAAGATCCTAAAAGATTAGAGTTTAAGTATCCTACACTACATATTAACCCAAAAGATCCTACACAACCATTTCCTGCTGAGGGGGAAACTGGAAATGCAGGAATGGGCGGCCTCGCATCTTGACAACCAATGAGACCACAATCGATCGAAGTGAAACATGAATCCTCATGTCCACTGCAAATACACAAACATCCATTACTAGTTGTTTGATTTTACCCCACAATCAAAATAGTTGTTTGATTATACCTGAAAACTGCAAGAAAAGGGAGGATCTCTGGACCACAGCTGGATCGACGGTGGCCGGTGGTGTGGTCGCCGGCCCTGGCTCAGCCGGTGGAGCTGGATGCATCATGGCATTCTGTTCAGTCATCCTCTGCTCGTGCGGTGAAGAAGAAGGAGTGGTGAAGAAGATGGAGTGGTGAATAAGATGGAGTGGAGGTCGCCGGAGGGAATGGAGGTCGCCGGTGAAGAGACGTCGCCGGGGAAGAAGCCGGAGGGAAGGTGATCGTCGGTAGTGAGGAAGAGGAAACTTAGGGGGTAAGGTTGTGATATAAGGTTGAGTTAAGGGGTTATTTTAATATATAAGGTACAATTAAGTTGAAATTACTATTATACCCTTTGACCCTCCAATGTTTATGTTGACCAGTCAACAAAATTGAAGCCGGGGGGTAGAATTGCGACATAACAGTGAACAGTGGGGGGTAAAATTGCAATTATTTCCTTAGGGGGGTAAGGGTGCCAATCACCCCTAACCTCAGGGGGTAAAATTGCAGTTTACTCTTATATATATAACTAGGTTAGAATCCCGTGTATTACACGGGTTGAATAAATATAATTTTATATACTAAGTAATAAAATAGTTACATCTTTTAAAAACTCGTATATTGCACGATTTGAATAAACACATGTCTTACACGAATAATGTAATCCGTTAACACATTTAGTCATCAAGATGTGTTTTCTAACAAAATGAACTTTTAGGTACTATTTACTTATTGTAACATATCAGTTAATTTTTTATTAGGTTAGAGAGTTGTGTATTAGATGGTTTATAATATTTAACGTTGTTTTTTTATTTATTCTTATGTTAGAAACTTACGTATTACCTGATGTTGGACAATCAGCAAGAAAAAAACAAAGAAAAGAAATATTTGAGTAAAAAATATTAAATATACAAGAGATAAGTTGGATATTATAATTTAATATTATTATTTCATTGGAGTGTAAAACGGGATAATGAGATCCTTTATTAAAAGTAGGATTCTAAATATACCACATGTATAAAAAAAATATATGTTCTACATGTATTAAATATATCCTTTTAACGAAACAGTTGATTAAAATAAATATTTTTATTTTAATATGTGATTATCAGTTATCCTTGTCCTTATCATCAAAATATAAAAACAATTAAAACTACAATTTAAATAAAATCTTTATCTTTATAAATATTTAAAACGCTGATATACTTTTTTAGATTTTAATAATCAATATATGATTATAATAGTTAATATATTATTATCAGTTATCTTTGTCTTTATCATTAAAATCTCTTCTACATAATTTTAAATTTAGTATTATCAATAATTGACTTTCCATAATAAATATTTAGAAAAATAATTAAGACCGCCTCATAGAGAACCATGTGTCCCAAACATGGTTTCTTTTATTATAGGGTCCTAATAACTCCACATGGTATCATCTTATTCTAACATGGTTGATACGGGCCGTATAAGGTTATACGGCCCGTATCAACCATGTTAGAATAAGATTATACTATGGTCGTATATATATTATACGACGATGTTATACGGCTCGTATATATCTATATGACCCGTATACAATGATTTTCGTTTTTTTATTGTTTTATTACTATTTGACGCGACGCATTATTACTCGATTCACGTGTGATTAGACGTAAGATTCTCCGATTCGATGTTATATTCCTCGAATCTCGTGCGAGTTATGTGATTAGACGTTAGATTCCTCGATATTCGTGCGAGTTATTTGATTCGACGTTAGATTCCTCGATTCGCGTGTTAATCATTTGAAACGATGTAATATTCCGTAAAATTCTCTATATAAACGACACTAATTTCATTCATTTTCATTCAACTTCTATTCGTTTCTTCTATTTTTCTCTGTATTCAAATTATTTACGCTATAATGTCAGGTTGGGGTGACTTTTTTAATGTGTTTGGTAACGAGGCGAATCAGGGGAGTTATGATAACAATGAAGATAACAAAGCTGGCATGTTTGATCTGAATGCTCCGTTCGATCCCATTCTTGTGTCTGATTCAGGTCAGGATACTTGGGGTTTGGATGCCATTCAGCCTAATTATGTTGGTTATTATCCATCGCAACACCCTGTTAATTTTGAAGCCCCTCCTGTTAGTGTTGGACCGCCGACTGATAGTTCTCATTCTCCTCCCATAAGTTGTGGACTGCCCGAGAGTCCAAATGCTGAACAGGAACGTAGTGAGTTTCAAAACAAGGAGGTATAACATTTAATTATACGTTTATTTGTTGTACGTTAACTATTTTAGTGTTTTTACGTTTGATGTTGTTTTTATTAAAATCTTAGATTAGGGTTGCTCAACGGGTCGTGTTCGCGGGTTGGTGGGTTCAACCCAACCTGAAAATTTTACACAAACCCGAACCCGACCCGAACCCGAAAATCGTATCATACATAAGAACCCGAACACGACCCGAAGTTTCATGGGTGGGTTGACCCGAACACGACCCATTAAACCCGAATTTTTTTATTTTTTTCCGAAATTAATATATTAAAGTTAAAATTTAGTTAAAAAACACAAATATATATATAATAATATCATATTTAAGTTATAAAATCTATGTTAATTTCTCTTTTTTAACTTATAATCATGGCATAAAAATACGCACCCCATTTAATTTATATATATTGTAAAAAAAATATAATATAGTATAAATGTGTAAAGGGTCAACCCGCCATCCCGACCATGTTGACCCGAACCCGACCCGTTAACCCAAACGGGTTCGCAGGTTCAACCAGAAACTGACCCGAACTCGTTTATACTAAAACTAAACCGATGGGTTAATCATTTGAGTTAATCATTAATTGACACATATATGTGTTTCCGTTAGAAATTCGCTAGCATGGATGAATTGGTAGAGTGGTGTAGAGACGTCGGACGCGTAAATGGCTACGCCCTCGTCACCAAACGCACCATCTACGATAAACCCCATAGCGGTCAGCCGGTAAAAATTTGGCTTACGTGCGATTGTGTCGGCAAGTACAAATTAACAGCCACGGTCGGACGCAGCGGGACTAGGAAAACCGGTTGCAAGTTCCAACTGGTCGGGACATACAGAAAGAGGTTAGGTTACTGGGATCTAAGGGTTGAGGAAGCTAAACATAACCACGAACCATTTCTGTATCCAGAGGGTCATCCGTCCCTAATGAGGCTGACTCCATCGGAAGAGAGGACGGTGGAGCAAATGACGCATCAGAACATAAAACCACGAGACATTCTTGCTGCCATTAAAGAACAGAACCCCCATAATGTCTCAACAAGAAACACCATATACAACGCTCGAGCCAAATTGGGTCGAATGGAACAAGTCGGCGAGACTCCAATGTAGATACTTTTCGACCGGTTGGAGAAGGTTGGGTTTGTTTTTTACCATAGAACATCTCAAAACGGCGAACGGGTCGAGGATGTTTTCTTCATCCACCCGGAGTCGAACATGTTGTGGCGCGCCTTCCCGCATGTGTTGCTTATAGACTCCACCTACAAGACGAATCGGTACAAAATGCCGCTAGTCCAGATTATCGGTGTTACATCCACGTTGATGTGGTTTTGCATTACTCATGCGTTCGTAAGCAACGAGAAACAGGAAAACTTCACATGGGTTCTACAGAGGTTGAAACACTCATTAGACAGTGTTATGGAACCCCGTGTAATAGTAACGGATAGAGATCGCGCCCTAATGAACGCATGTGCAACCGTGTTTCCCAGGGCTAGACGTTCATTGTGTAGGTGGCACATACAGCAAAACATCTTCAAACATTGCAGGAAAAGCTTTAAAACAGAGGATAAATGGGACAGGTTTCTTTACAAGTGGGGCGAGCTAATTAACTCAACGACCGATCTTGACTACAACTACTGGTACGAGCGAATACGATCAAAGTTGCCACGCAAAAAAACCGATGGCAAGTTTTATATAATTTTTGTTTAATAATCGTATTTATTTGACTTGTCTTAACTGCACTTGACTTTGATTACAGAGATTATGAACTATTTGGATTCAATCTGGTTACAACCATATAGAGACTGGTTTGTTTCGTTCTGGAGCGACCAACATCTGAACTTCGGTCAACGTACAACGAACAGGGCAGAGGGTCAACATGCCCTTTTGAAGCAGTACCTAGGCGACTCTAATTACACCCTGGAGAAAGTGGTACCACTTATCGATAAGCTCATAAGAAACCAGGTGACAGAAATCAAAGGCAACATTGAAACAAGCAGGAGCCGAACAGTGGGTCATCATAACAAACCAATATTTAATCTCCTACTAAAGAAGGTTTCACATGCCTGCCTAGAGTTGATATCAGACGAAGTAAATGAAATAGAAAAATTAAAGCTATATAACGGTACATGCGCGTGCCGTTTGTATACAAGATGTGGGTTGTCGTGCGCGTGTCGGTTGGAACCGTATACAACGAATGGTAATACATTATTCGACCAACCACATTTTATAATCATAGCCTTTCATCACGCAAAATCTTATTGACGTTTTATGTTGTTTGTTGATATGTTTCTTAGGTCAAGTGATCCCGTTGGAGTTGATAGGCCCTTTTTGGAGAAAGTTAAATTTGGACTCCATAGTGGAACCGAGCGAGGTGGACTCTTTCGACTTAGACGGCGAACTTGCGCTTCTCAAACAACATTTAAGTGCTCAGCCGAGAGAACTCAAGAAAAACCTGATTCAAAAGATGAAGGAGTTGGTACAACTCAATAAGACGAAGCTCAAACAACCAGTTGTGCAAAAAAACACACGGGGTCATCCAACTTTAAAAGCTCAGCAACAAAGGAAGGATGATTCGTTTACGGAGCCTTCAAGACACAGCTTTTTTACAACGCAGGACCAGTATAGTGATTCACCCGATGGGTTTGGCACACAAGAGTCAAAGATCGAACCTACCAGGCACAACTCGTTTATCGAGTCACAAAGTTATTGTGCTGAAACACCTATGTTCTTCGGCGAGATTGCGAAAGGCGCTAAGAATTCGAAAACGAAAAAGAAGGTCGCAAAATCAAAGGAAGAGCAACCAGACTTACCTTTGCTGCCTGTCGGACAAGTTAATATGTTCATGCACTTCAAAAAGTTCATTCCACCTTGCTTCTATCCACACCTCAGTCACGTACAAAATGTGCAGGGTGATGGTAATTGTGGGTTTCAATCTATAGCGGTCGGCTTATCGCTTAAAGAGTATCAGTGGCCGTTCATACGGGAGCAGCTTCATGATGAGTGCAACCGGTTCCACGAATTATGGAAAAAGATAAATGGACCTCAGTATCAACAAGTTCTCGAGTCATTAGTTTGGTCCAACCGTATAGACGGAGCACCTGAACATAAGTGGCTACAAATGCCATTCATGGGGCTTCTGATAGCAAACCGGTGGAATGTCATTTGTCTCTTATTAAGTGACCTTGGTTGTGCTTCATTTTTCCCATGTTCAGAACAGCCGAAGAAAGTATTCCGCATCGAACAGTCGCGCTTGTACATGTACACAAGAACCATTTTATTCACGTCAGATTAGAAGGGGAATATCTGTAACACCTCGAAAATTCACGTCCTATAATGTATTGACACGTGTCATAAGCTTGAACGTGTGAAATAATACTATAGAAGGATTAAAGTTGACAATCATGAAAAGTATGTGATTATACGAGTTCTAAATGTCAACAGTGAATGAATATATCGTACATTAACCCTACATAATGCTCATACCTTCAAACGAATAAATCATGGATCATACGAAGCTAAATATGAAAGAAAGTGAGAGATTACAAACTACAGGGGTTAAATGTGTCAACATGTTTAAGTTATACCTCTGAGTGACCTTTTAAGCAAACCCGAAGCTCTGTAACGATTAATTATGCTCACTAGAATACACGATAAAAATTTCATAAAGTTTCGTTAACGTATGAGAAAGTTATGATCAAATTTGTGTACGAGGAGTTAAAGCGTCAACGTTGAAAGTTTGGACCTTTCGGGTGACAATAAAGTTAACCGGGGACTAAAAAAAGTGGGTAAATGTCTTAAAGCCCTTATATGTCAATTTAGAGGGTTCAAAGTGCAAGAAAATAAGTTAATTGACCTTTCGGAGGACCAAGAGCCAAGGATGCAAACTGAAAAAGAGATTTTTGGCCCTGATGTCAAGCTTACGGACCTCAACATTGGTGAGCTTGAGGTCCGTAAGGTAGTGCCCAGTGACAGAAACCGGCTGTTGCCTGTGTTAAGCACAATTTTCGACCTTTAAACGATTTTCCACATCTTTCCTGGCCCCTAAACAACCCCTAAACATCTAGGACACCTGTGGGAATGTTGTGGTCAGTGCTAGACTTAGATGTCAACACATTGTGGTGCCTTGATCACTATATAAAGCTCCAATGTGCAAACACTTTGATCATTCCTTCCTCAAACATCTTCTGATCAATTGTGGAGCACAAGAGCACTCTCCAGGCCTTCCTAATCAACCATTAGACACTTGTAAGTTTGCTTAACCTTCTTAGACTGAGTTTAGCTTAGTTATTTAGCTAAAAGTCAAACCGTCGTAATTACGGTTTGACTTCGAGATTAATTAATAATGGCTCAGTCAAATCTCGAATTAAAAGTACCTCTAAGTAGGTAATTATGTGGGTAATAAACCCTTAAAAGGGTTCCCCCTGATTCCCAATCTAACTAGGTCAAATGTCGGGTCAAACTTGCTAATAAAAAGTCAACAGGATACTTAAGTTCTAATTTATGCATGATTAGCAATGTAGAACACATACAAACTGTTTGATCATTAATATAACTTGGTAATTAGTGTAAGAACATGTCTAAACATGTTCAACCCGACAATTTCCTGTTTAGACCCGGTTCGGAACCGAAAGTCGCATAGTTTGACTTATACTTTGACTTTCAGTTCTGACCCGTTTTGGTATGTTTTAGAAATACCTAAGAGCTTCATTTGGACCAGGTTACATGCTAGTATAACCCTCCGTTATTATACACCATGGTTCATTAGTTAACCGATTAATACGCATGATTTCCGTTAATTGCTCATGTGTTGACCATTATGCCCTTTACACCATAAAACATGATTTTTGGAAATGTAGAAGAGTAGAAACCTTAGTTTCTAAATTATAAACTTGCACCTAAAATTTGACATCAGTTTGAGGTGTAGATTGGGAGTTATGCTCATTAGCGTAATTAAGAAGCTTTATGTTAATAAAACGGCGTAATTAGCATATAGCCTAGTTAAGCCTACTTTTTTATATCAAAATCTTTACCCACAGATGTAAAATATTATTTTGGAATTTTTGAAGATTTTTAATAAATTTTAGGCTGAGCATAACTCATAGTCGTAGGCTTAATTCGGTAATTTTCGGTTTTTGCCCTTACGGGCTATAAAATGAGTTTTACACATCCAATTGACCCCAAACCTTTTGCTACTGATTTTAAATGATAAATAAATTATTTTAAGCCCTCTGGAATAATAAAATATCAGTTTTATGTATAGAACCCGGAAATGGCTTCTAATCGCCTTTTTAAGCGTTTTTAACGCATAGTATGTACTAAGACTATGTTAAACATACAAGGGTTTATACCTACTGATATTTGAGGGAAATTATAATATTTTAACAGTAAGCAAAAGTTGTTTAACTCAGACTTCGGTTTTGAGCTTTACGGCTTATGTGAAATTACCAAAATGCCCCTACGGTGCATAGTTTGGTTATAATTGATAAATTTCACATATGTACTTTACCCTACTGTTATAACTTAGTAATTTGAGTATGTTTACTGATTACATCAGACTTGAAACTCAGGATAATACTCAAACTCTTTTATAACCTTTTAAATGACCAAACTACCCCTACGGGGCCTAGTTTGTCTTTAAATACGTTACGGGCATAATGAAAGACATCTTAGTGATGTCACAACATATTTGAGGCATAATTAACTTAGAAAACCTGTATATGGCTCTCATGAATACCCGTCACGCTTATTACGCGTTCGGTTTGGTTTATGTAACAAGTTTACATAAATTAGCCGAAACGAGTCAAACCTTATCGGTTTTATCTCAAAATCCAGAATGTGTATGAAATACCCATATTATACAAGTCTTCAAACTTGTCGTGTCTAAAACACCTTCTATTCCGGTCTTCGCTTAATCATGCGTTTGAACCGTATATTCCATTAAGACTAACCGGTCTAAGCTTAGGCTTAATTAAAGACCCGTTAGCATTCTAATTGGTTATTTATACCATCTTTCCAGACTAGAGCCTTCCGGTAAATGGTACCTACGCTTACTTAAGTGAATACGGCTGAGTTATTAAATTCTTGTCTTAACTTATTTTCCCTATACGGGCTTGGGATACGGTATTATAAAAATACCGCTTGGTCGGGTATTGAATATTTAATCTTATTGTGGTTAAATTATTGAGGTAACCCGGTTTAATCTGTATTGTTTGAAATAAAAGCCTTTAGGGGTTAATGACCATGTCCCGGATATCCCTGACATCATTGTATTATAAAATGGCCACGGCTTAAGCACGGGGTGTAGGCATACACCTGACAGTTGCTTAAGGAATAACGGTATCTCACTCTCTTGTGGGCCTATACTTGTGGCATGTCTGTTAATCTGACTCAGTTTCTACATCGGGCCCTGAACGTACAACGAACATGTAAATCTGTATACAAGAATATAACTATAATTGTCCCAAGTATAAAAGATTAATTTTGCCTCTGTGCATTTTGATCAAATTATAAAAGATATTTTGTGCCACGTGCATTCAAATCAATTTTCTTAAACTCTTTTCAAATGAGTCAGTTGAGTGTATTTACCAGTGAAAACTGACGTATTTTCCAAAAAGGTTAAGTGACAGGTACTGAACGTAATTGGCTGGAAGCTCAGGGCGCTAATAAGGAATCTTGCAAGTTCTAGGCGTCTAAAGTCTGTTGAACAAATGTTTATATCTTAAGATCCGCCTGTGGATCCTTTACTTTCCGTTGTAATACTTGGATATTACTTTTATTCGGATTGTAATATAATTACCTTTTGCTTCCGCTGTGCATATACATATTGTGTTGTTTGACTATAATGATATCAACCACGTCACGATACTCCCCACCGGGCCCACCGGTGACACGTGGAAAGTCGGGGTGTGACAGGTTGGTATCAGAGCCAACATTGAGTGAATTAAACACTAGCCTTTTGTGTTTAATCTCAATGACACAGTAGCACATTCTTTGACCTTCTGAGTCTAGACTTGTCACACCCCGACTTTCCACGTGTCACCGGTGGGCCCGGTGGGGAGTATCGTGACGTAGTTGGCAACATAATAGACAAGCAACACAATATATAAATGCACAGCGGAAGCAAAAGATAAATATTATTACATTCTGAATATAAAGTAATATCCAGTATTACAACGGAAAGTAAAGGATCCATAGGCGGATCTTAAAACATATCATTTGTTCAACAGACTTTAGACGCCTAGAACTTGCAAGATTCCTTATTAGCGCCCTAAGCTTCCAGCCAATTACGTTCAGTACCTGTCACTTAACCTTTTTGGAAAATACGTCAGTTTTCACTGGTAAATACACTCAACCGACTCATTTGAAAAGAGTTTAAGAAAATTGATTTGAATGCGCGTGGCACAAAATATCTTTTATAATTTCATTAAAATGCACAGAGGCAAAATTAACCTTTTTAACTTGGAACAATTATATTTATAACCTTGTATACAGATTTACATGTTCGTTGTACGTTCAGGGCCCGATGTAGAAACCGAGTCAGATTAACAGACACACCACAAGTATAGGCCCACATGGAAGTGAGATACCGTTATTACTTAAGTAACTGTCAGGTGTATGCCTACACCCCGTACTTAAGACGTGGCCATTTTATAATACAATTATGTCAAGGATATCCGGGACATGGTCATTAACCCCTAAAGGTCTTTATTTCAAACAATACAGATTAAACCGGGTTACCTCAATAATTTAACCATAATAAGATTAAATATTCAATACCCGATCAAGCGGTATTATAATACCGTATTCCAAGCCCGTATAGGGAAAATAAGTTAAGAGTATTTACCTGAGCTAGCTCCTGTCTTAAATAGCAAGAATTTAATAACTCAGTCGTATTCACTTAAGTAAGTGTAGGTACCATTTACCGGAAGGCTCTAGTCTGGAATGATGGTATAAATAACTAATTAGAATGCTAACGGGTCTTTAATTAAGCCTAAGCTTAGACCTGTTAGTCTTACAGGAAGATACGGTTCGTACGCACGATTAAGCGAATACCGGAACAGAATGTGATTTAAACCCGACATGTTCAGAGACTTGTCTTATATGGGTATTTCATACATATTTTGGATTTTGAGATAAAACCAATAAGGTTTGACCCGTTTCGGCTAATTTATGTAAACTTGTTACATAAACCGAACCGTACGCGTAATAAGCGTGACGGGTATTCATGAGAGCTATATACAGGTTTCCTAAGTTAATTTATGCCTCAAATATGTTGTGACATCAGTAAGATGTCTTTCATTATGTCCGAAATGAATTTAAACACAAACTATGCCTCGTAGGGATAGTTTGGTCATTTGCAAGTTTATAAAAGAGTTTAAGTATTTACCTGAGTTACAGGTCTGATATAATCAGCAAAAATACTTATTTTACTAAGTTATAACAGTAGGGTAAAGTATATATGTGAAATTTATCAATTATAACCAAACTATGCACCGTAGGGGCATTTTGGTAATTTCACATAAGACGTAAAGCTCAAAACTGAAGTCTGAGTTACACAACCTTTTCTTACTGTTAGAACATTATAATTTTCCTAAAATATCAGTAGGTATCAACCCGGGTATGTTTAATATAGTTTTAATACATACTAGGCGTTAAAAACGCTTAAAAAGGCGATTAAGAGCCGTTTACGGGTTCGATAGATAAAGCTGATATTTTTATACTTCCAGAAGGTTTAAAATAATTTATTTATCATTTCTAATCAGTAGCAAAAGGTTTGGAGTCGTTTAGATATGTAAAACTCATTTTATGGCCCGTAAGGGCAAAACCGACAATTACCGGATTAAGCCTACGACTATTAGTTATGCTCAGCCTAAAATTAATTAAAAATCTTTAAAAATCCTAAAATAATATATTACATTAGTGGGTAATAAGTTTGATATCAAAAAGTAGGCTTAACTAGGCTATACGCTAATTACGCCGTTTAATTAACATAAAGCCTTTAATTTACGCTAATGAGCATAACTCTCAATCTACACCTCAAACTGATGTCAAACTTTGCATACAAGTTTATATATCGGTAACTAAGGTTTCTACACTTTTACATTTTCATAAATCACGTTTTAAGGTGTAAAGGGCATAATGGTCAACATATGAGCAATTAACGGAATCATGCATATTAATTGGTTAACTAATGAACCATGGTGTATAATCACAGAGGGTTATACTAGCATGTTACCTGGTCCAAATAAAGCTCTAAGGAATTTCTAAAACATGCTTAAACGGGTCAGAACTGAAAGTCAAAGTGAAAGTCAAACTATGCGACTTTCGGTTCCGAACCGGGTCTTTACAGAGAATTGTCGGGTTGAACATGTTTAGACATGTTCTTACACTAATTACTAAGTTATAATAATGATCCAACAGGTTGTATATGTTCTACATTGGTAATTATGCATAAATTAGAATTTAAGTATCCTGTTGACTTTTTCTTAGCAAGTTTGACTCGACATTTGACCTAGTTAGAATGGGAATCAGGGGGAACCCTTTTGAGGGTTTATTACCCACATAATTACCAACTTATAACTACTTTTGATTTGACTAATCACTGGACCATTAGTGATTAATCTTAAAGTCAACCGTTAATTACGACGGTTTGACTTTTAAGCTAAAACTAAGCTAAAACTTAACTAAGAAGGGTCAAATAAACTTACAAGAGTCCTATGCACGAATTATGATCACTTGAGCCTGCTTGGGAGCTCCAGAATTGATCAGGAATGCAAGAGGAGGTGTGTGGAACTTGGTTGCAACTTTGGTCCTATATATAGTGCTTAATCCACCACAAAATGTTGACAACTCAAGCTACAACTGACCACAACTCATCAACACATGTCCCTAAGGTTCTAGGAGGCACTTAGGGGTCGCACATGAAGTGAAACATCTGATTAAAGTCGATTCCAAGGCTGAACAGCCAACATAAACGTTTTTCTGCATCTGACGTCCTGACGCGGCCCGCGTAAGGTTATGTTAACCTTTACGCGGCCCGCCTCAGCCTGTTAATCAGAATTTTCTTTTTTCTATTTTCCGCATCTTGTTCCTTGGCTCTTCGAAAGGTCAACCAAGATTATATTTTGCAATTTGACCCCTTATTATTTACCTACAAGGGCTTTAGGACTTATACCCACTTTGCCAAGTCCCTGGTCACTTCTGGTTAACCCGAAAAGTCATAACTTTCAATGTTAACGCTTTAACCCCTCGCACACGAATTTGATCATAACTTTCTCATACAATAATGAAACTTTACGAAATTTATATTGTGCATTCTAGTGGGCATAATTAACTGTTACAAAGCTTCGGGTTTGTCAAAAGGTCACTCAGAGGTACAACTTAAACATGTTGACACATTTATCCCTTATAGTTTGTAATATCTCACTTTTTGCTTCGTATGATCCATGATTTATTCGTTTGATGATATGAACATCATGTAGGGTTATTATGAAGTAAATTCATTCACTGTTGACATTTAGAACTCGTATTTTCATATACTTTTCAAGTTTGTCAACTTTAGTCCCTTCAGAACATTCTTTCACACGTTCAAACATATGACACGTGTCAACGCATTATAGGACGTGAAGTTTCGAGGTGTTACATCCTCACCCCCTTAAAAAAAATCTCGACCTCGAGATTTGTTAAGGTAAGGGAAGTATTTTCTACCTTATATTGGGCTTAATCTTCCCCAGTACCTTTGAGCCTCTAAGGCACTACAATTGACCTTAATAATAGGCACATGTATCTTTTTGGAGCTTCTAATCCTGTCGATCCTCAATCAAAACAGGTTGCTCATACTATCATAGTCTTGCATATCATTATGTGATAGCGCTTTTTGACTTATTGGTGACACGTCGCTAAATCATTAGTGTGGGTCACATTGCGCGTTCCACCAAGCCCCTTAATTAGGTCTTAGCTCGTAAGCTATTCGATCTTGATACATTCGATTTCCTTCGAATGATTCTATATACTCGGAGCTTAACTAGCCCGATAATTTAACAAATTTAGCACACCCTTCCAGGGTGATACCTATTGTTGAACCTTATTCCTTAACAAGAATTTAGGAGGTTTGCTATTTTCATTAATTCTTGCTTTTCTGCCGAAATAATGGCAGCTTATAGATAATTAGGGGTTTGTATGATCTTATTCGTTGTTTCTAATACAACTTTCAGATCCTGATAATTGGACTTACCAATCTATTGTCCTAACAATAGACGTTTAACATGCCATTTATACAAGGTCTCCAAGGGAGCAGCCTTGATGCTTATATATCAACTTATTATATAAAAGCTTATCTTATGGTGGAATGGTTATTCCAACCACTGCTTAACTAATTTTAAGGAATAGCTAATCCTTGTCGTTAGTCGAACAATTCGACGATCCTGAGCAGCTGTTGGAAATTCTTAATCGTTGCCTAATTAGGGTTGCGGTAATGTATGCATAAGCAAAATGAACCGTCTTTCTTATTTAACAATATCATACTCTCGGAATATCGAGTTAGGCTATGTGAACCCTCTATTTTAAAACTTAGTAAATCAGGGTTTCGATTCTTCCAATGATGGTACTAGCCGTCTTGGAGATTTCATAATAATACAGCCTTAAATGGGATATAAATCAAAATTCTAACTGCCTCCCAGGGGTAAACAGGGTAATCTTAGGAGAAGATAATCAAGATGCAAGGAGGCTACAGAGATTTCCCATATCTCAGGCTCCAGTTCATCCATCATTGCTTGTGTCAAATAAGTGACACATTTATGCTATAAGTCCACGAATTTCTTAATCGGAAACATATACTTGGACAAGTCCATTCTGGATATCTCCTTTGAATACTACTAGTCGACTTTGGTACGATATGACCATTGGGATATCTCAGGGATTCCATGTATTAAACCTCTATACTGATCAGGCATGGAAGTAATCTATGGGACACACTAGGATACGCCAATCCTCATATGGCACTTTTATCAAACATAGTTTGGCATTCGCAGGCGATAGAAAAAAAAACAATGAGAAAATAATTAAAATAACATATGTTGTCGTACTCTATGCGAAGAAAGAGTACTCTTTAGATTTTTCGGAAGGATTCCTTGCCGATACTAGAAGAATCGGTTACTATGGTTTCCTTGGTAAGTTATACCTTGTGGATAATATAAAAGTTTGCTAAGCTTATGGTTTATGAAGATTTATTATTGCCTGTACTCAATCAGGACACTTAGCAGAAATTATCATTGGTAAATGAAAAGGATTGTACTTGATGACTTCGTGAACTGCCTCTTGGCATTCATCAGGTGAGTTCAGGCATTTCTTCCTTTAGCCTTTCTAGGCTTAGCTGCACCTTCCTTGGCAGCTTTATGGAATCTAGTTCTGATGCGGCCTTACTCACCACAGCCGTGATAGACTGCATTCTTATTAGATCAAGAGTTTTAAGGCTCGAACATAGTTCTTCACCCTTGGACAGGGAGTCATAGACTACAACTGTCATCGTCTTGAAAGGCGATTCTCTTGACAAAAAGGTAAACCAATTAACATCACTAATGGATGTCTATCTATAATTATCGTATCTAATGATATTAGTCATGATCACATCGGTCACATTGACTATTAGGTTTGGGTATAATCCCACCATTTTGAATAGGGGATCATAAATATTATGAATTTATGATCATCATACTGATGATACTAGTCAGGATCGCAATGATCATATAGACTATTAGGCTTGAGCGCAGCTCACTACCTTAAACAGGGGATCATAGAGATCGTAATGGTTGTGTCACAAATGGACAATATAATATGGCCCGTAGGCGAAACATCACTAATGGATGTTTACAATGGATTCATCATTTTAGATGATATAAGTCAGGATTGCATTAATCATATTGACTATTCGGCTTGAGCATAGCTCACCGCCTTAGACAAGGAATCATAAAGATCACAATGTCAATGTCTCAGATGGACAATTTATTATAGCCCGTAGGCACTTCCATTCTAAGGGATGTTTATTACGGAATTGCCCCTTAGGGAAATTCATTAACCATGGTAAGCAGAGACCATATTTGGTTAATTTATTAATCATATTTATTTAGGATTTCTATTATAATTTATCCTAATTATAAAACATTAACAGTTTTATTATGATTTCAGAGAATCAAAGCAACAATAACAGTTTTATTTAATAACACAAAAGGCCTAGTCACAAGGACAAATTTTTTTTTTTTTAAACCATAAGCCATGATTTCAGAGAATCAAGGCCCTTAAATATATTAGCACAACAGGCTTAGTCACAAGGACAATTTTAAATCATAAGCCATGATTTCAGAGAATCAAGGCCTTTAAATATATTAGCACAACAGGCTTAGTTACAAGGACATTCATAAATTATATGCTATGATTTCAGAGAATCAAAGCATTTGAGGTTTGAACCTAGTTCATTACCTTTTTCTGACAGGGAGTCATAGCTACCACTGTATTTTGGCTCATGTAGAAATGAGCAAGGCCCGTAGGCACTATATTACCACGTATGGTTAAAATATGATCATCTTAATTGATGATGTAAACCCAGGATTCAGAGATCATTAAACTGGGTTAGGAATCTTTTGAATAGGTTTTACCGTCTTGGCCATGTCTGCAATGACATTTAGGCTAGGTTTTACCATCTTGGCCACGTCTGCATTGACATTTAGGCTAGGTTTTACCATCTTGGCCTTGTCAGCATTGACATTTAGGCTAGGTTTTACCTTTAAGATTCTGTTTAATAAATAAAGCAGAACAATTTCTAAATTGAAATGTCAATAAGGATCTGAATCTGAATTGAGGAACTGCCATCTTGGCCGGTCTTAATATGACCCGAAGCTAGGTCTTGTCCTTTTAGATTTTGCCATTTTATTATAATGGTAGATCTTGCAAAAGGAATGTTAATAAGGATCTGAATCTAAATTGCGGAACTGCCATCTTGGCCGGTCTTAATATGACCCGAGGCTAGGTCTTGTCCTTTTTAGATTTTGCCATTTTATTATAATGGTAGATCTTATAAAAAGAATGTTATCTTTCATTTATTTCATATTTCATTTTTAGAATGAAAGTTTAAACTTAATCATTCCACTATATAAAAATAAAAGTATAACGTTGCCCTAAGCGGGACTTGAAAGGAATAATGTTGTCCTCGTAGGGACTGAAAGATAATTATGTCCTTATAAGGACTTATTAAGGAAACGATCTTCAGCAAGAGGAGTTTCTTCTTCATTCATTTCCTGAATGCTTTCTCCTTGGTTGCACGTTTCATCCTGGTCGCTGTACGAAGCTCAGCATTTCAGGGCTCCGAATGTGGAGAATTCTTATTACAGCTTCTTCGCTTGGCGACGCATCCAATATAAAAATTTGGAAGCAAAATTTTCAGATTAGGATTTAGAATAACCCTATGTTAAGTCTAGACTCAGAAGGTCAAGGAATGTGCTACTGTGTCATTGAGATTAAACACATAAGGCTAGTGTTTAATTCACTCAATGTTGGCTCTGATACCAACCTGTCACACCTCGACTTTCCACGTGTCACCGGTGGGCCTGGTGGGGAGTATCGTGACGTAGTTGGCAACATAATAGACAAACAACACAATATATAAATGCACAGCGGAAGCAAAAGATAAATATTATTACATTCCGAATATAAAGTAATATCCAGTATTACAACGGAAAGTAAAGGATCCACAGGCGGATCTTAAAACATATCATTTGTTCAACAGACTTTAGAGGCCTAGAACTTGCAAGATTCCTTATTAGCGCCCTGAGCTTCCAGCCAATTACGTTCAGTACCTGTCGCTTAACCTTTTTTGGAAAATACGTCAGTTTTCACCGGTAAATACACTCAACCGACTCATTTGAAAAGAGTTTAAGAAAATTGATTTGAATGCGCGTGGCACAAAATATCTTTTATAATTTGATTAAAATGCACAGAGGCAAAATTAACCTTTTTAACTTGGAACAATTATATTTATAACCTTGTATACAGATTTACATGTTCGTTGTACGTTCAGGGCCCGATGTAGAAACCGAGTCAGATTAACAGACACACCACAAGTATAGGCCCACATGGAAGTGAGATACCGTTATTACTTAAGTAACTGTCAGGTGTATGCCTACACCCCGTACTTAAGACGTGGCCATTTTATAATACAATGATGTCAAGGATATCCGGGACATAGTCATTAACCCCTAAAGGTCTTTATTTCAAACAATACAGATTAAACCGGGTTACCTCAATAATTTAACCATAATAAGATTAAATATTCAATACCCGACCAAGCGGTATTATAATACCGTATTCCAAGCCCGTATAGGGAAAATAAGTTAAGAGTATTTACCTGAGCTAGCTCCTGTCTTAAATAGCAAGAATTTAATAACTCAGCCGTATTCATTTAAGTAAGCGTAGGTACCATTTACCGGAAGGCTCTAGTCTGGAATGATGGTATAAATAACTAATTAGAATGCTAACAGGTCTTTAATTAAGCCTAAGCTTAGACCTGTTAGTCTTACAGGAAGATACGGTTCGTACGCACGATTAAGCGAAGACCGGAACAGAATGTGATTTAAACCCGACATGTTCAGAGACTTGTCTTATATGGGTATTTCATACATATTCTGGATTTTGAGATAAAACCAATAAGGTTTGACCCGTTTCGGCTAATTTATGTAAACTTGTTACATAAACCGAACCGTACGCGTAATAAGCGTGACGGGTATTCATGAGAGCTATATACAGGTTTCCTAAGTTAATTTATGCCTCAAATATGTTGTGACATCAGTAAGATGTCTTTCATTATGCCCGAAATGAATTTAAACACAAACTATGCCTCGTAGGGATAGTTTGGTCATTTGCAAGTTTATAAAAGAGTTTAAGTATTTACCTGAGTTACAGGTCTGATATAATCAGAAAAAATACTTATTTTACTAAGTTATAACAGTAGGGTAAAGTATATATGTGAAATTTATCAATTATAACCAAACTATGCACCGTAGGGGCATTTTGGTAATTTCACATAAGCCGTAAAGCTCAAAACCGAAGTCTGAGTTACACAACCTTTGCTTACTGTTAGAACATTATAATTTGCCTAAAATATCAGTAGGTATCAACCCGGGTATGTTTAATATAGTTTTAATACATACTAGGCGTTAAAAACGCTTAAAAAGGCGATTAAGAGCCGTTTACGGGTTCGACACATAAAGCTGATATTTTTATACTTCCAGAAGGTTTAAAATAATTTATTTATCATTTCTAATCAGTAGCAAAAGGTTTGGAGTCGTTTAGATATGTAAAACTCATTTTATGGCCCGTAAGGGTAAAACCTACAATTACCGGATTAAGCCTACGACTATTAGTTATGCTCAGCCTAAAATTAATTAAAAATCTTTAAAAATCCTAAAATAATATATTACATTAGTGGGTAATAAGTTTGATATCAAAAAGTAGGCTTAACTAGGCTATACGCTAATTACGCCGTTTAATTAACATAAAGCCTTTAATTTACGCTAATGAGCATAACTCTCAATCTACACCTCAAACTGATGTCAAACTTTGCATACGAGTTTATATATCAGTAACTAAGGTTTCTACACTTTTACATTTTCATTAATCACGTTTTAAGGTGTAAAGGGCATAATGGTCAACATATGAGCAATTAACGGAATCATGCATATTAATTGGTTAACTAATGAACCATGGTGTATAATCACAGAGGGTTATACTAGCATGTTACCTGGTCCAAATAAAGCTCTAAGGCATTTCTAAAACATGCTTAAACGGGTCAGAACTGAAAGTCAAAGTGAAAGTCAAACTATGCGACTTTCGGTTCCGAACCGGGTCTTTACAGAGAATTGTCGGGTTGAACATGTTTAGACATGTTCTTACACTAATTACTAAGTTATAACAATGATCCAACAGGTTGTATATGTTCTACATTGCTAATTATGCAGAAATTAGAATTTAAGTATCATGTTGACTTTTTCTTAGCAAGTTTGACTCGACATTTGACCTAGTTAGAATTGGAATCAGGGGGAACCCGTTTGAGGGTTTATTACCCACATAATTACCAACTTATAACTACTTTTGATTTGACTAATCACTGGACCATTAGTGACTAATCTTAAAGTCAACCGTTAATTACGACGGTTTGACTTTTAAGCTAAAACTAAGCTAAAACTTAACTAAGAAGGGTCAAGCAAACTTACAAGAGTCCTATGCACGAATTATGATCACTTGAGCCTGCTTGGGAGCTCCAGAATTGATCAGGAATGCAAGAGGAGGTGTGTGGAACTTGGTTGCAACTTTGGTCCTTTATATAGTGCTTAATCCACCACAAAATGTTGACAACTCAAGCTACAACTGACCACAACTCATCAACACATGTCCCTAAGGTTCTAGGAGGCACTTAGGGGTCGCACATGAAGTGAAACATCTGATTAAAGTCGATTCCAAGGCTAAACAGCCAACAGAAACGTTTTTCTGCATCTGACGTCCTGACGCGGCCCGCGTAAGGTTATGTTAACCTTTACCCGGCCCGCCTCAGCCTGTTAATCAGAATTTTCATTTTTCTATTTTCCGCATCTTGTCCCTTGGCTCTTCGAAAGGTCAACCAAGCTTATATTTTACAATTTGAACCCTTATTATTTACCTACAAGGGCTTTAGGACTTATACCCACTTTGCCAAGTCCCTGGTCACTTCTGGTTAACCCGAAAAGTCATAACTTTCAATGTTAACGCTTTAACCCCTCGCACACGAATTTGATCATAACTTTCTCATACGATAACGAAACTTTACGAAATTTATATTGTGCATTCTAGTGAGCATAATTAACTGTTACAAAGCTTCGGGTTTGTCAAAAGGTTACTCAGAGGTACAACTTAAACATGTTGACACATTTATCCCTTATAGTTTGTAATATCTCACTTTTTGCTTCGTATGATCCATGATTTATTCGTTTGATGATATGAACATCATGTAGGGTTATTATGAAGTAAATTCATTCACTGTTGACATTTAGAACTCGTATTTTCATATACTTTTCAAGTTTGTCAACTTTAGTCCCTTTAGAACATTTTTTCACACGTTCAAACATATGACACGTGTCAACGCATTATAGGACGTGAATTTTCGAGGTGTTACAAGACTTAACATAGGATTATTCTCAATCCTAATCTGGAAATTTTGCTTCCAATTTTTTTTATATAAATTGGATACGTCGCCAAGCGAAGAAGCTGTAATAAGAATTCTCCACGTCTGGAGCCTTGAAATGCTGAGCTTCGTACCGCGACCAGGATGAAACGTGCAACCAAGGAGAAAGCATTCAGGAATTGAATGAAGAAGAAAATCCTTTGCTGAAGATCGTTTCCTCAATAGTCCTTATAAGGACATATTTATCTTTTCAGTCCCTTCGAGGACAACATTATTCCTTTCAAGTCCCGCTTAGGGCAACTTTATACTTTTATTTTTATATAGTGGAATGATTAAGTTTAAACTTTCATTCTAAACATGAAATATGAAATAAATGAAAAATAACATTCTTTTTATAAGATCTACCATTATAATAAAATGGAAAAATCTAAAAAGGACAAGACCTAGCCTCGGGTCATATTAAGACCGGCCAAGATGGCAGTTCCTCAATTTAGATTCAGATCCTTATTAACATTCCTTTTGCAAGATCTACCATTATAATAAAATGGCAAAATCTAAAAGGACAAGACCTAGCCTCGGGTCATATTAAGACCGGCCAAGATGGCAGTTCCTCAATTTAGATTCAGATCCTTATTAACATTTCAATTTAGAAATTGTTCTGCGTTAATTATTAAAAAGAATCTTAAAGGTAAAACCTAGCCTAAATGTCGATGCTGACATGGCCAAGATGGTAAAACCTAGCCTAAATGTCAATACAGACGTGGCCAAGATGGTAAAACCTAGCCTAAATGTCATTGCAGACATGGCCAAGACGGTAAAACCTATTCAAAAGATTCCTAACCCAATTTAATGATCTCTGAATCATGGGTTTTGATCATCACTTGAGATGATCATATTTTGACCATACGTGGTAATATAGCGCCTACGGGCCCTGCTCATTTCCATATGAGCCAAAAGACAGTGGTAGCGATGACTCCCTGTCAAATAAAGGTAATGAACTAGGTTCAAACCTTCATGCTTTGATTCTCTGAAATCATAGCTTATAATTTATAAATGTCCTTGTGACTAGGCCTGTTGTGCCAGTATACCTTAATGCCTCGATTCTCTGAAATCATGGCTTATAAATTAAACTTGTCTACGCGACTAGGCCATTTGTGCTATTATTAAAACCTTAATGCCCCGATTCTCTGAAATCATGGCTTATAAATTAAACTTGTCTACGTGACTAAGCCATTTGTGCTATTATTAACTTATAAATTAGGATTTATGATAAAAATCCTGAATAAAGTAAATATCCTTCCTTCCCTGCCAGTATGCATTTTAAAAAGAATCTTAAAGGTGAAACCTAGCCTACGCGGCCAAGATGGTGAAACCTACTCAAGGGATTCAGATCCTTGTTAACACCTAAGAACGTGTTAGCACTCCTGACAAATGTGATTCGATAAAATCACAACAGTCATCCCTATATTGGAAATTTTTAAATTCCTAATTTGTCTTATGATCTAGAAATCATGGCTTATATCATCTTATAAGATGATCATATTATAAACATCCGTGAGTGATGAAGTGCCTACGGGCTAAATTTGTTGTCCGATAAGACAACGACAGTGGTGGTCTTTGACCCTGTCTAAAGATGTTGGAATACGTCCAAGCATAATAGTCGGTAGGGTCCATACGATCTCGACTAATATCATCTGAAAAGATGATCATACCATAAATATCCCTTAGAAGGGAAATGCCTACGGGCTATAATTAACGTCCTCCGAGACTAAAGACAGTAGTAGCCTACAACTCCCTGTCAAGAAAAGATGTTTTGCCTACGGGCTATAATAAATTGTCCATATGAGACATTGACATTGTGATCTTTATGATTCCTTGTCTAAGGTGGTGAGCTATACTCAAGCCAAGTAGTCAATATGATTAATGCAATCCTGACTTATATCATCTAAAATGATGAATCCATTATAAACATCCGTTAGTGATGTTTCGCCTACGGGCCATATTATATTGCCCATTTGTGACACAAACATTATGATCTCTATGATCCCCTGTTTAAGGTAGTGAGCTGCGCTCAAGCCTAATAGTCTATATGATCATTGCGATCCTGACTAGTATCATCAGTATGATGATCATAAATTCATAATATTGACATCCCTAGTGATGAACTGCCTACGGACTGTACTTTACTTTATTGTCGATAAGACAAAATAGTGGTGATCTTTATGATCCCCTATTCAAAATGGTGGGATTATACCCAAACCTAATAGTCAATGTGACCGATGTGATCATGACTAATATCATTAGATACGATAATTATATATAGACATCCATTAGTGATGTTAATTGGTTTACCTTTCTGTCAAGTGAATCGCCTTTCAAGACGATGACAGTTGTAGTCTATGACTCCCTGTCCAAAGGTGAAGAACTATGTTCAAACCTTAAAACTCCTGATCTAATAAGATTGCAGCCTATGAATTGATGTCCTTGTGACAAATCCACAAGTTATATTTCAAGTCACCCATAACAAGCCTCCGTGCTATAATTCGTCGTTCGTGGCAAATTAACATACTAAATGTTAACATCCCTGGTGACAGGCCTTAGTGCCATATCCTATAACGTCCTAGAGACAAGGCCATTTGTGCCGTATCTAAATGTCATTACGACAAGGCCTTCGTGCCATATGATTACTTATGTCCTTCATGACTGGGCTTTATGCCATATCTTTCTACGTCCCTCGCAACAGGCTTCTATGCCATATATGTATGTATATATAACCAAAGTCATGTAAGGCTAGCCTTTGAGCTATTTATAATCGTCCTTGTGACAAAGACAGTTGTGACATTATGATCCCCTGTCAAGCAGGTATTGGTCTCGCTCCAAACCTGGAATGCCATTAATAGACCTTTAGTAAACCATAAGCTTAGCAAACCTTTGTTTGCATACATAAGAACTTCTGATATTAAAAATGAGGTATAATTTACCAATGGAATCTTTAATGACCCTCTCTCCCATCCTCAGAGAAAATCCTTTCATAAGAATCTGGAGTACTCTTCCCCAAAAAGAGTACGATAATATATATTACTTTATTTTATTATTTTCCTCATCGTTTTCTATCGCCTGCGAATGCCAAACTATGTTTGATAAAAGTGCCATATGAGGGTTGGCGTATCCTAGTGTGTCCCATAGATTGCTTCCATGCCTGATCAGTATGGAGGTTTAATACATGGAACCCCTGAGATATCCCAATGGTCATATTGTACTAAAGTCGACTAGTAGCATTCAAAGGAGATATCCAGAATGGAATTGTCCCAGTAAATGTTTCCGAATTAAGGAATTCGTGGACTAGTAACATAAAGGTGTCACTCATTTGACACAAGCAATGATGGGTGAACTGGAGTCTGAAATATGGAAATCTTTGTAACCTCCTTGTATCTTGATTATCTTCTCCTAAGACTACCCTGTTTACCTCCTGAGAGGCAGTAGCGTTAAGATTTATATCCCATTTAGGGCTACATTATTATGAAATCTCCAAGACAGCTAGTACCATTATTGGCAGAATCGAAAACCCTGGTTAAGTAAGTTTTAAGATATAGATTCATAAAGCCTAACTCAATATCCTGAGAATTCGGTATAGTAAATTATGAAAGACGGTTCATTTTGCTAAGGCATTGTTTACCGCAACCCTAATTAGGCAACGATTAAGAATCGCCATCAGCTGCCCAGGATCATCGATTTGTTCGACTAACTGTAAAGATTAGCTATTTCTTAAGATTAATTTTGAGCAATGGTTGGAATAACCATCTCACCTTAAGATAAGCTTTTCTATAATAGCTGTTATATAAGTATCAAGGCAGCTCCCTTGAAGACCTTGTATAGATGGAATGTTAAACATCTATTGTTTGGACAATAGATTGGTAAGTCCAATTATCAGGATCTGAAGGTTGCATTAGAAACAAATAAGATCACGCAAATTCATAATCATCTGTAAGATGCCAGTATTCGGCAGAAAAATCAAGGATTAATGAAAGTAGCAAAACTCCTGAATTCTTGTTAAGGGAGGGAGTGCCAAATTGTTAAGATTATCAGGCTAGTTAAGCTCTGAATATATAGAATCATTCGAAGGAAATCGAATGTATCAAGATCAGGTAGCCTTTAAGCTAAAACCTAGTTAAAGAGCTTGGCGGAGCTCGCAATACATTGCACATCAGTGATTGAAGGATGTGTTTCGCCAATAAATCAAGAAGCAATTATCACATAATGATATGCAGATTTATAATATGATGAGCAACCTGTTGCGATTAAGGGTCGACAGGATTAGAAGCTCCAAAAAGATATATGTACCTATTATAAAGGTCAATTGGAGTGCCTTAGAGGCTCAAAAGTACTGGGGGAAGATTAAGCCCAATATAAGGCAGAAATTACTTCCTTTACTTTAACAAATCTCGAGGTTGAGATTTCTTTTAAGGGGGTGAGGATGTAACACCTCGAAAATTCACGTCCTATAATGTATTGACACGTGTCATAAGCTTGAACTTGTGAAATAATACTATAGAAGGATTAAAGTTGACAATCATAAAAAGTATGTGATTATACGAGTTCTAAATGTTAACAGTGAATGAATATATCGTACATTAACCTTACATAACGCTCATACCTTCAAACGAATAAATCATGGATCATACGAAGCTAAATATGAAAGAAAGTGAGAGATTACAAACTACAGGGGTTAAATGTGTCAACATGTTTAAGTTATACCTCTGAGTGACCTTTTAAGCAAACCCGAAGCTTTGTAACGATTAATTATGCTCACTAGAATACACGATAAAAATTTCATAAAGTTTCGTTAACGTATGAGAAAGTTATGATCAAATTCGTGTACGAGGGGTTAAAGCGTCAACGTTGAAAGTTTGGACCTTTCGGGTGACAATAAAGTTAACCGGGGACTAAACAAAGTGGGTAAATGTCTTAAAGCCCTTATATGTCAATTTAGAGGGTTCAAAGTGCAAGAAAATAAGTTAATTGACCTTTCGGAGGACCAAGAGCCAAGGATGCAAACTGAAAAAGAGATTTTTGGCCCTGATGTCAAGCTTACGGACCTCAACATTGGTGAGCTTGAGGTCCGTAAGGTAGTGCCCAGCGACAGAAATCGGCTGTTGCCTGTGTTAAGCACAATTTTCGACCTTTAAACGATTTTACACATCTTTCTTGGCCCCTAAACAACCCCTAAACATCTAGGACACCTGTGGGAATGTTGTGGTCAGTGCTAGACTTAGATGTCAACACATTGTGGTGCCTTGATCACTATATAAAGCTCCAATGTGCAAACACTTTGATCATTCCTTCCTCAAACATCTTCTGATCAATTGTGGAGCACAAGAGCACTCTTCAGGCCTTCCTAATCAACCATTAGACACTTGTAAGTTTGCTTAACCTTCTTAAACTGAGTTTAGCTTAGTTATTTAGCTAAAAGTCAAACCGTCGTAATTACGGTTTGACTTCGAGATTAATTAATAATGGCTCAGTCAAATCTCGAATTAAAAGTACCTCTAAGTAGGTAATTATGTGGGTAATAAACCCTTAAAAGGGTTCCCCCTGATTCCCACTCTAACTAGGTCAAATGTCGGGTCAAACTTGCTAATAAAAAGTCAACAGGATACTTAAGTTCTAATTTATGCATGATTAGCAATGTAGAACACATATAACCTGTTTGATCATTAATATAACTTGGTAATTAGTGTAAGAACATGTCTAAACATGTTCAACCCGACAAGTTCCTGTTTAGACCCGGTTCGGAACCGAAAGTCGCATAGTTTGACTTATACTTTGACTTTCAGTTCTGACCCGTTTTGGTGTGTTTTAGAAATACCTAAGAGCTTCATTTGGACCAGGTTACATGCTAGTATAACCCTCCGTGATTATACACCATGGTTCATTAGTTAACCGGTTAATACGCATGATTTCCGTTAATTGCTCATGTGTTGACCATTATGCCCTTTACACCATAAAACGTGATTTTTGGAAATGTAAAAGAGTAGAAACCTTAGTTTCTAAATTATAAACTTGCACCTAAAATTTGACATCAGTTTGAGGTGTAGATTGGGAGTTATGCTCATTAGCGTAATTAAGAAGCTTTATGTTAATAAAACGGCGTAATTAGCATATAGCCTAGTTAAGCCTACTTTTTGATATAAAAATCTTTACCCACTGATGTAAAATATTATTTTGGGATTTTTGAAGATTTTTAATAAATTTTAGGCTGAGCATAACTCATAGTCGTAGGCTTAATCCGGTAATTTTCGGTTTTTGCCCTTACGGGCTATAAAATGAGTTTTACACATCCAATTGACCCCAAACCTTTTGCTACTGATTTTAAATGATAAATAAATTATTTTAAGCCCTTTGGAATAATAAAATATCAGTTTTATGTATAGAACCCGGAAATGGCTTCTAATCGCCTTTTTAAGCGTTTTTAACGCATAGTATGTACTAAGACTATGTTAAACATACAAGGGTTTATACCTACTGATATTTGAGGCAAATTATAATATTTTAACAGTAAGCAAAATTTGTTTAACTCAGACTTCGGTTTTGAGCTTTACGACTTATGTGAAATTACCAAAATGCCCCTACGGTGCATAGTTTGGTTATAATTGATAAATTTCACATATGTACTTTACCCTACTGTTATAACTTAGTAATTTGAGTATGTTTACTGATTACATCAGACTTGAAACTCAGGATAATACTCAAACTCTTTTATAACCTTTTAAATGACCAAACTAACCCTACGGGGCCTAGTTTGTGTTTAAATACGTTTCGGGCATAATGAAAGACATCTTAGTGATGTCACAACATATTTGAAGCATAATTAACTTAGGAAACCTGTATATGGCTCTCATAAATACCCGTCACGCTTATTACACGTTCGGTTCGGTTTATGTAACAAGTTTACATAAATTAGCCGAAACGGGTCAAACCTTATCGGTTTTATCTCAAAATCCAGAATGTGTATGAAATACCCATATTATACAAGTCTTCAAACTTGTCGGGTCTAAAACACATTCTATTCCGGTCTTCGCTTAATCATGCGTTTGAACCGTATATTCCATTAAGACTAACCGGTCTAAGCTTAGGCTTAATTAAAGACCCGTTAGCATTCTAATTGGTTATTTATACCATCGTTCCAGACTAGAGCCTTCCGGTAAATGGTACCTACGCTTACTTAAGTAAATACGGCTGAGTTATTAAATTCTTGCTATTTAAGACATGAGCTAGCTCAGGTAAATACTCTTAACTTATTTTCCCTATACGGGCTTGGGATACGGTATTATAAAAATACCGCTTGGTCGGGTATTGAATATTTAATCTTATTGTGGTTAAATTATTTAGGTAACCCGGTTTAATTTGTATTGTTTGAAATAAAAGCCTTTAGGGGTTAATGACCATGTCCCGGATATCCCTGACATCATTGTATTATAAAATGGCCACGGCTTAAGCACGGGGTGTAGGCATACACCTGACAGTTGCTTAAGGAATAACGGTATCTCACTCTCTTGTGGGCCTATACTTGTGGCGTGTCTGTTAATCTGACTCGGTTTCTACATCGGGCCCTGAACGTACAACGAACATGTAAATCTGTATACTAGATTATAACTATAATTGTCCCAAGTATAAAAGATTAATTTTGCCTCTGTGCATTTTGATCAAATTATAAAAGATATTTTGTGCCACGTGCATTCAAATCAATTTTCTTAAACTCTTTTCAAATGTGACAACCCTCAAAATTTCGGGTACTGTACAATTAATTAATTTTAATTACGTGTTTAATGACTGTGCTTGATTACAATTGACAAGTTAAACTGCTCTATGATTTTTATATCATACATACACATGCATCATATTTTATACAGTCACTCCATTCATTACACACAAACATTAGTGACATACTTGATGCACAAAGCACAGTTAGCACATTGAGCGGATAATTGAGAAACATGCTGATAATGTCAGCACTTAGACGGACAGTGTTATTATGGCCAGTATGAGCCAGGGATATGGTACTACACTAGTATGGAGTGTAGGGGAGTGAGGACCATAAAACTGCGTCACTAGGAGATAGTTATAATGCCGGGAAGTGCCAAAAACCTACTTTAAATGCAGAATTCAGCATTTTAAATTATTAGTAAAGTTCAAAAACATGACAGAATGGTCCTGTATACTTTCCTAAGTGCCGGGAATAAATTGTGACACAAAAAGCATTATAAAGGACACTTTACGGAACAATTAAGCACTTTAACGGAACGGTACCTAACCGGACAACCGGACATTACCCGGAACACTAAATTATTATCAGAGACATGATTTTTATTTTTCTGAGTTAGTATTGGTTCCCGAACTCTTAAACTTATTACATAATGCAAGTTTCACATAACACTAGACTTTTACCACTTAACCCCTAACTAACTACCTACTTACCATCTAATTTTCATTTAACCTCCCCCCTTGCCTAATTTTCGGCCCTCATGACCCCACCCATTAAGATTTTCTAATCTTCTAATATCTCCAACAATATTTAGTGGTCTTAGTGGAATTTTGATATAATTGAGTTTGTGCTTTTGTTAAAGGCACTTGAATTATAAATAAACACCACCATCTTCAATAATTACAAACTAATCATACCCCAAACCGATTATTATGGAGAATGTGGGACTCCCCACTTAAATTTTCTATGATATTAAGTTAGGTCATGTTTACTATCATGAGGACAAAGGCAAATGGTCTTGCATGATTAAAGGAAAAGCACTATATCAATCATTCTATCACATTTTCATAATAAAACCACAAAGAAGAACCCTTCTCCTTCCCTAAATTTTCGGCAGCCATCTTATCTCTATCATACATCCACCTTCAAATTCTTTTCAAACAATTCCTACATATCCAAGGGTGCTAGAGACCGAACAAGTAAGCTTGGTGCACTCGGAAGCTCAAGGACCGCTCTCGTTTTCTTTTAATCCTCTTGATCATACCTAGCCTTGTGCTAGTAGTAAGCTACTTGTACACCTTTATTCATCTTGTTCCATGGTTAAAAAGTTAGTACGGTGATCGTATATATGCGTTTTAGTAACATTTAACCTACAAACAGTTTGCTGATTTGCACTTTCAGTCGACTTTAACTGGCTGTAAACAGGTCATAACTCAACAAAAATTTGATTTTCTTAATTCTATAACATGATATTATGAAATACGGTTCTAATGGCACTGGAATCATAATTTTTGGACTTCGTTTACTATTTTTAAAGACCCGTTTTGTAACAGCAGCTCAAGCTGTATTTTCACTGCTGAAAATAAACGTCTTGTTTCCGTCATAAATTGGATTCTGTGTAGATTTAGATCATGAAATTGGTACTGTAGATGACCACTGATGTCCAAATAATTGTCCCACTGGAATTTCATCAATCGGACTTACGATAAATTTTAAATGAATTTTTCCGTGAACTGCAGTCAGAAAATGACGAATCTGATTGCAGTCCGGTAAATTAATTTCTATAAACTATTGGTAATGAACTGGACCCCGATATTTTTACACAATAAATTTTGGATTATATATGACATCCTGTAAAAATTTGAGAATTTTTGGAGAAGGTTAACTATTTTATTAAAATGCTCGAAAACAGTCCAGTTTTGATTAATAAAGCTGAAATGACATAAGTCGTTTATTGCATGTCTAATTGTCGGGTTGACTATGTGAGAACGATCTACAGGTTATATGTAAAGAAAAAAAATGATATTCTTTTAAGCATGGACACCTCCATTTACAAAGGAGACTATGGCGAAATTTTCCAAAAATCCTAACACTCAGTAAATATTTTCTGGACAAGTGTTTATTAGTATATTTAGATTATGTTATCAAAGATAAACCTCGCCATAAATTTTATAACAAAGTACAAAGTATCGGAGGATGATTTTATACATAAAAATGATTAAGTATATAATCTCAAAAGGGGACTTAAAAATATATTTCCGATACGAACATACGTATGTAAAATGTCCCATCCTTGGGAAGGAAACATTTATATATAAAATACTTTGGAGGTATTAATACAAGAATATTGCACGAACCAAATATTCCAACACGACATATGATTAAGTTAAAATATTAATTATTTTGACAAATAATTATTACTCGGAATAATAAAAGAAACGTATCTCAAAACATTTAACTCTAAGCCAAGGCACGGCCCGTTCGTCTAATAGACATTAGTACGTTGTAGGTTGTCGTGTAGCTGACAGAGTTGAGACACGGTTCAAGACGCAATACTGTGAGTTCATGTCCCCCTTTTCTCTTAACAGTTTTCAGTTTTATACTTCGGGGGTGGAATACATGTTACAATTATTACAGACATTTTATACATGGTATGGTTAGCTTAGGGAGGGTTTACTACTTAGATCATGTGAGTGGGTAGGTGGAACTTAAGGCCATTAATCCTCGTTGTAGGACCGAGGGTCATGAGCGGTAGATCTATTTGGGTGTAGCGAGCCCAGCTCATGAGTCCACAGTACGGACCATGGGGTGACTTTGAGCCCGACGCACAAATTTGCTAGGTTTGAGTCTTCCTGCATCACTTCACACATATCATTGGCTTTGCAACCCAATGGTGATCTCTTTTTCCTTATTGCTACATACCAGGGACGTTTATTCATACTTTGAAGGTTTATACATACTCACCTTTATATGAACTCGCTCAACTTTTGTTGATTTTTCAAAATACATGTATTTCAGGAAATTAATGGATCTGGCGGAGTGTGCTATTGTGTCTAGCTGCGTTGAATAAAGATGTTATCCAGGGTTGTTGTGTTTAGCGGGTGTATACCATTCCGGGACGGGATACATAATTCTAAACTCAGGGTTTTATTTAAGTACTTTCGTTTGAGTCTTGTGAACTCGTTTAAACATGTCATGGTTTGTAACTTGTAGTAAGTGTCAATGTTTTCAAACAATGGTGTTGTAGTATTCTTTCACTTTAATTAATGGATGAACATCTCGTATTTTTATCATATAGCATTGTTGTGATTGTTGCTATGGTATTAAGAAGTCACACCTAATAAACCCACGCTTCCGCAAAAGCCAGGGTGTGACATCAAATGAGTCAGTTGAGTGTATTTACCAGTGAAAACTGACGTATTTTCCAAAAAGGTTAAGCGACAGGTACTGAACGTAATTGGCTGGAAGCTCAGGGCGCTAATAAGGAATCTTGCAAGTTCTAGGCGTCTAAAGTCTGTTGAACAAATGTTTATATCTTAAGATCCGCCTGTGGATCCTTTACTTTCCGTTGTAATACTTGGATATTACTTTATATTCGGATTGTAATATAATTACCTTTTGCTTCCGCTGTGCATATACATATTGTGTTGTTTGACTATAATGATATCAACCACGTCACGATACTCCCCACCGGGCCCACCGGTGACACGTGGAAAGTCGGGGTGTGACAATATCCAATGCCAACCCCATCAGGATACTGGCAACAACCGACACGGAATACGCCAGCAGAAAGTTGGTATCACTATTACAAGGAACGTATTGACCAATATAATACGATCGTTGATGAATACAGGACCAGGGATTACGTGGATTTAGGTGCCCTATGAATATAAAATGTTATTTGCATGTTTTGACAATTTGTAATGATCAACATACGCGTTATATAAATGTTTTGGCAACTTGTTGAAATTGAACTTGAAAAAACGTTTAAACGAATCAATTTGCATGTTTTGACAATTTGTAATGATAAACATGCACGTTATATAAATGTTTTGGCACCTTGTTGAAATTGAACTTGAAAAAACGTTTAAACGAATCAACGTTAAGGCATACCGACCGTATCTTCGTCAGTTCCGCATATAGTAATTGAAAAAAAATAAAAAAAATACTGAATTGTATACGGGCCGTATAAAAGTATACGCCTCGTATACCCTGATCGTATATTAAGTATACGGCTGATTTAAAAAAAAATTAAATTACTGTATACGGGTCGTATACTTTTATACGGCCCGTATACAAAGGAAAAAACATCGTATAAGTTTTATACGACCTCATTTCCACCATACGGCCTCAACATCCCACCAAAAATTCTCTCGGTTTTCTCTCGGATCGTTCTTGGATAGCGTTATTGGATAGCGTTTTTGGCGTTTTCTTCTCGTTCTTCCTATACGGTACATTTTCGTATAGTAAACTTTCAAATTCCGTAACTTGTTAGATTATGGTCTTGTATAGTAAAGTGTAGATAGGCGTAACGAATTACGATTGTATAATTCAATTTGAAAAAAAAAATTTGAAACAGAAAATTGTAACTGATTATTCAAGTGTATACGGTCATATACAATTTATACGATCGTATACGCTTGAATATTCTAAGGTTATACGATCGTATACACTATATACGATCGTATACACTTGAATATTCAAAGGTTATACGATCGTATACATTATATACACTCGTATAATGTTTGAATATTCAACTAGTATACGACCGTATATTATATATACGGTCGTATACTAGTTGAATATTCAAACATTATACAAGCGTATATGATACGTACAATACGTTCGTATACAAGAACAATATTCGTATAATACGTTAACGATAATCGTATAGTGATTGCTAAGTTGTAATTGTTATTTTTACAGACGATATGGCTGAGTCATCAGCAGCTGGTGCGGCCCGTAGAGGTCGAGGTCAGGGTCAGGGTCGGGGCCGTGGACGCGGACGGGGACGTGGACAGGAGGAGGCGATTGTGCCCGATTTTACTGAGACGGGGCGGTTTATTAGAGATATCCCCCGAGGTACGGCTGCCTATAGGGTTTTGGGCAAATTACAGGAGATGGTGCTGGATGCGCCTCGAACCATAGATATTCAGTTTTTGACCGATATTGGAGCGATCGGTCGGGTCTGGGAGCTCATGCCATCTAACTCCCCGTGGGACCGCTTATTTGATGCCGCCGCAGAGCGGGCCCACAGGGAGATTACTTTAGAGTTTTTATCTACTTTTTCATTTACGGACACCTGGGGTGGGGGTTTTTAGCATTTTTTGACGACACACGCCGTAGCTTTTACTATTTGCGGCAAGCCTCAGAGGATGACACTTCCTCAGTTCGCCGTTGCCTTGGGTCTGTACTCACCGGAGTACTCAAGGTCCCGCGCATTTTTTGATGCGCCAATCAGCACGTCCACTGACGTGTTGTGGCCGTATTGGCGCACTATTGGGTTCGGGGAGTTCTTGAAACCGAGACAACGATCCCCGAAGGCACGGACGACTGATCTTTACGACCCGTTACACCGATACCTACATCGGTGTATCGCCGTGACGATCGCTGGTCGTCATGATAGCAAGGAATGGGTCACCCAAAGTGACCTATTCTTCTTGCACGACTTACTTACCGGGGGGAGGGCCAACTTGGCGTACAAGTTGGCCGCATATCTCGCCGAGTACGCTTTTAAGCGTACCTCTTCCACATCAGCTGTGGGGCCTTCGTCACCCGTCTGGCGAAGGGTTTCTTTCGCCTCTTGTCCCCGCAGGTGGCAAGTGATATGACCCTGACACTCCAGCTTGACAGGGTTGGGAGGGACACAGCCCTATCGATGGGTTTGGCTCGCGAGGTCGAGGGAGGGCAGCTGGTTTGGGCTTATGGTGTGGGTGAGGGACCCCGTGGAGAGGGAGGTGATGGGGAGGGAGACGAGGGAGATGGAGAGGGAGGTGAGGGCGAGGGAGACGAGGGAGAGGGAGGCGACTGAGAGGGAAGCGGGGTAGGTGAGGGGGTCGCTCATACTGTCGATCGATCACAGGTAGCTGCGGAGGATTTACGGGGTGATCGCCCGTACGTTCGACGCAGCGTGAGACAGCGTGTGATGCCTCCACCGGGGGTGGAGGAGAGACTCGTTCAGGTCGAGTCGGATGTAGCTGTAGTCAGAGGGGATTTAGCTGCAGTCAGAGGGGATTTAGCTGCAGTGAGAGAGGATGTACAGTGGATGGTCGAGGCGATTGTGGCTATGCATTCTGGCGCGCCCCTACCTCCACGAGCTGGCGCTGCACCACCATCACCACCACCGCCGTAGCTGCTTATTGTATATATATATATATTTTTTATTTTACGTTTGAAACTTTGTAAAAGTTTATCTTTTTTTTTGTTTTAGATGTAAAACATTATAAATATTAATATTATGTTTAGATGTTAAGTTGTTTGTTTAATAATTGTTGTCGTAGTTTATCATAATCATATCACATATTTATCGTTTTACATAGTGGAAACTTACTAAACATTATAAATACGTTTAACTACAAACTCGTAACATAATCCGATATATACAATACTATTTTAAAATTTACAAAACTTATTAAACGGTTTCCCGATTGCAACAAAAAATTAACTTTTCTATACATACATATTTATCGTTTTACAAAGTGGAAACTTATTAAAAATAATAAATACGTATAACTACAAACTCGTAACATAATCCGATATATACAACACTATTTTAAAATTTACAAAACTTATTAAACGGTTTCCCGATTGCAACAAAAAATTAACTTTTCTATACATATTTATCGTTTTACAAAGAGGAAACTTATTAAACATAATAAATACGTTTAACTACAAACTCGTAACATAATCCCATATATACAACATATTTTAAAATTTACAAAACTTATTAAACGGTTTACCGATTGCAACAAAAAATTAACTTTTCTATACATATTTATCATTTTACAAAGAGGAAACTTATTAAACATAATAAATACGTTTAACTACAAACTCGTAACATAATCCGATATATACAACACTATTTTAAATTACAAAATTTATTAAACGGTTTCCTGATTGCAACAAAAAAGTTAAGTTTTCTATACGGGCTATACAGGCCGTATAACATTATACGGCCCGTATACAGTTTTCAAAACTAATAACCCTTGGCAAACCCGAAATAAAATTATGCAAATATGTATACGGCCAGTATATAACTATACGTCCCGTATACATATAAAAACAAAAAAAAACATTCCACCGCATTAAATTATGCGCATAAATATTCTATACGGCCCGTATTAGTTTATACGGCCCGTATAGATATAGGGATGTGCAAATAAGATTATAGGGGTGTGGAAATAGAACAACCCTTATTAGACTGCGGGGTATGGTGGGGCTTGGGTTGGGGCAATTGCTGACACCTGGATGTTGAATTCTCATAACCCAAACCCAAGTTTTAATGGGGTATGGTGGGGCTTGGGTTGGGCGTGGCTGGGCCGGCGTGGCCTAGCCACATCACCATTTTTTTAATACATATTTAAATTAATTAACTACATAAAAAAACATATTTTTTTTAAATACATAAACAAACATAATAATTAATAAAATAAAAAACAATCATTCTTCGTCGTCTTCGTCTTTACGTGCAGCCATCTGTACCCTGTTAAACTTTAATCTCTTTGGATCTGTCGTACCGTGTTTTGTGAATGATTTTACAAAAACCCCCCACTCTGGGTAAATCCCATCAACTAGGTAGTACCCATACACGTACTCAACCCCGTTTACAAAGAAAGTTCCTTTGGGTCCTATACCATTTACTCGATCATTGAAAAGGGGCGAGTGGTTTATGATGGTAATATCATTATGTGAACCTGGCATACCGAAGAACGCATGCCATATCCAAAGATCTTGGGACGCAACCGCTTCAAGCATGATGGCTGGACTCCCGTGAAATCCACTCGTGTGAGCGCCTTGCCATTGGGTAGGACAAAGTTCCCAAGCCCATTTCATACAATCTAAACTACCTAGCATCCCGGGTAGCCCATGATAATCTGCGTGATATTCCAATAATTGTTGCATGTCACTGAACGAGGGCTTTCTCAAATATCTTTTCCTATAGAGTTCTAGAATACACGAACAAAAGTTGTGAAGACTTTCTCTAGTTACACGTGCAGACATTTTTAAATAGTCATCCATAATGTCCGAACTATTTCCGTACGCTAACTGCCTAAGTGCGGCCGTGACCTTTTGCCACGTAGTAAATCCTAATTGCCTGGTTACATCGGGTTTTTGTTGAAAATAAACATACTTCTCCTCAAGATCTCTAGATATCCTTAAAAATAAGTTTCTACTCATACGAAAACGACGCCTAAACATTTTTTCATCATACTTAGGTTCAGCTGAGAAGTAATCGCTTACCAACAAATCGTTAGCGGTAACCCGTTCACGAGCGATGTACCTTCTTCTGCGTTTAGGTTGTTGACTCTCTTCCTCCTCCTCTTCGTTTTCAACGATAGCTTTCACCACCGTCGCGATCGTTTGTAGAAATATTTCCGCCCCATCGTCAGATGATGATGACGATTCAGTATAACTTGAAGAACTCATGGCGAGATTGTGTTTTATGTGTTTGATTTTGTGTGAGAAAAATGATAAATATTGTAAAGTATTTATAAAGGAAATTTTTTTTTTTTAAAATAGACCAACGCTAGCCCAACGGCTAGTTTGGTTTGGCCATTCACAACCCGCCATGTCAGCTTGGCCAGACCGCCCCACGCCCGGCTTGAAACCCATGCCCCAAGGGCCACGCCGAAACCCATGCCCACCCGGGGTGGTGGCTTGGGCGTTTTCCCCCTACCCACGCCCAAACTCCCGCCCCATACCCCGCAGTCTTATATAGTATAGATTTTTTGTTTTATTTATTAAGAAAAGTTTAAATAAAAGCATAAAATGACTATGATACCCTTAAGTGAATGGATTTAACTTAAATTTTTGACATGGTTAGTGTTAAAGGACGAAAGGTGTAATGAGTTTTCTAAATAAATGATTGTAACTGTAATTATTGAAGTTAAAGGTCATTCATTGCAACCCGCAACAAACATAAAGGACGAAAAGTGTAATTTTACCTAACTTTAAAAAAAAACTAAAAAAAACTTTAAAATGATATGTCGTTTACATAAATGGTATATATAATAGTGCAACCAAACAAATAAAAGGATTCTACGTTTGGTATATATATTATGTCAATGTCAATTAGGATTCTTTAGCCCAGCGTGTTGTGACGGGTTGTGTAATATGGTGCCAAGTAGCATCAATGGTAAATTAGACACTATTTTGTTTTACTATTGTAATGAAACTTACGGTAACCTAGAGCATGGGACAAAGTTCTTCTGAAAGGATATCAACAACATATTGTTGAAACAATGTGAACAACTTATCGGGGATTATATCAAGAATCAAGGGACAAATTTGATACCCGATGAATATTTATCCGCTAGAAATTGTTGAAACAGTGTGAACAACGTCAGTGGGAACCACTGATCCCGCTACCTAACAGAAAAAAGTTACCTCACTAAGTTTTATAGCAAAATGTTAAATTTAAATTTGATTTATGAAGTGAAAACATTCCCCTTTCCGAACGGAACTTCAATCAAAGCAAAACTCGTAGGTATACCTGATACCCAATGAATATTTACCCGCTAGAAATCCGACGAGTTTTCAAACAGATTTAGGACAAGTTTATCTAATCGGGTTTGGGTTTAAGATTACCTAAACCTGTCCCAAACCCGACCCATTGCCATTCATGTTCCCTAACTTTACTTCACTATAGGGTGCAAGTTTTATAGCAAAATGTACAACCATGTTCGATTCAAACTTTGATAGTCTTTCCCCTTTCCAAACGGAGCAAAACCCTCATAATTTTAGCTCACTCTCTCTGAAACCAGAGAGAAATGGCGGATGCTTCAAGGCAACGGAACGGCGACGGAGACCATAGATCTGGTAATCTGAAGAGAAAAGGCTGCAATTTCATGGATTTATTCAACGGTGAATGTGACGTTGAGGAGAACGGGTCTTCTAGCGACGTTGAGTTCCAGATAAAGAGTAAGCATTCTTCCGATCATCGTCATTCCTTGTATATCTGCTGAATTTTGTTCATATAGGGCTAATTGTATGTAAGATTTGATATGTTCTCTGCGTTTTTAACAACTGGCTATATAAATAGTATCCATCTTCCGATCATCGTCATTGTTGCTAATTTTTGTTGTTTTAGGGCTACTTATATGAGCTCGTGGCATTGTTTTTGCTCCTGTCTGATTTGGTGGTTGGTTTTTTCGTTGTTTATTTTTGACATACATTGATCCCTTTTAAGTTGTTTTTGGGTGTCAAGTAGAGGAATTATAAGGCAACTGGGCAAGTTGTGTGTTGTAGAGGAATAAACAGTGGCAAGATATACCTCAAGGATCTTTCTATCATCGTCATTGTTTGCTTATGTTATTTTATATGTGTGAATTGGTAGATTCTTGATGTGTTTCACGATGATGAGTAAAACGTTAACGATTTTTCCGATCATCGTCATTTTTGCTAAATCATGTTGTTTTAGAGCTAATTATATGTGATTTGTTAGATTTTTGACGTTTTTAACGATGACAAGATAAACGGTAACGATTCTTTTGAGTTTAGTCGTTGTTTGCATATCTGCTATATTTTTTGTTTTAGGCCTAATCCATTTTGCATGCCGATTAACTGAACTCATAACTAGAATCCATAAACTATATTTTAAATCCATCCTGCATGATGATTGACTATGCATATAAATACGATCCAGATACTAATAAATAAGAGTAAACTCTGTTGTCTTTGATTACATCTCTATTTACTGGCTGTCTATCTTTGTTGTGCCTTTAAGTTGCATTTGATATATGTAATGTTTTGTGATGCAATCCATGTTAATTTTGGATTCAACAAGTAATGATCTGACTTCAAACAAGTAATAATCTTTGTTTTTCCTTGTTCTCATATATAATATTAGTCAAGTTACCCACTAGAAAGATCATATACCTTACAGTCAAAGACTCGGACACCATTGGCCGAATCAAACTCGGGATCCAGACTCTGGAACGTATTCCATTTGACCAGCAGGAACTGATCTTTAAGGGAATGGTTGTTGAGGACATCAATACTCTTGTCGATATGCGTATCAAGAAGGATTCCACCCTCACACTTGCGCGCAAATCAGGTGCTTTCATGAATATATCCATCAAGAACTTCGAAGGAAGAATAATTTGTTTTCTTGAAACCAAGCCCACCGACACCATTGCATTCGTGAAAGAAAAGATCAAAATGAAGGAAGGTATATCTGTTGATGAGCAGGTGCTGATCTTCAACAAAATGGTTCTCGGCGACAGCGGCACCCTTTTCGACTTCCACATCAACTGTAAATCGACCCTCACACTGATACGAAAGTCAAGGGGATTCATGAAGATTTTCATCAAGACCCTCACCGGAAAGATCGTTACTCTCGAAATCAAACCCTCATACACCATCGGCAACATAAAAGCCAAGATACAGGATGAGGTGCATATTCCCCCTGATGCTCAAGAGTTGATCTTCAACGAAATGGTTCTCCGTGACATCAACACCCTTGCTGACTATAACATCAAAGCGGAATCCACACTCACACTAACGCGTTTATCAAGTGGATTCATGCAGATATTGATCAAGCCCCTCACTGGAATTGCCTTTACTCTGGATGTCAAACCCTCTGACACCATATACAGCATAAAAGCCAAGATCCATGATGAGATACATACTCATAACATAAACATTCGCTAGTACACAAGTGATTTGTTGGTGCTACGAGATTTTACTAGTGGTGCGGTTGAAGTATTAACCCGCGCCTTCATATATTCCATTAACAAAATCACCCCCAAAGTAAAAGGAACCCGCACCCTTAGATCCTTCCAATCTTCCCCCCAAAATTTTTAGCAAAATTGTATCAACCGCCAATTTTCCACTTTTACAATTTACACAATACAATTGAGCCTTCTTCTCTCCTCCCCTCTCGAACCCTAATACCGGCTCTGATAATGACAATGGTGAAACCGTAACAAGCAAACTACGGCTATAGCAATGGAGAAACCGCCACATGTAACCCTAAATTGCTAGCAGAAAAACCTTTTCCTGTGAAACCCTAAATCGATCCTTCATTCGCGATTGTTACAAATTGAGGAACCTAAAGCCGAAATCAGCCCTCACAAGGAACTAAGACGACACCGATCTTCTGTTTAGCGAACACAAGGCGTTGGATCTATGGGTTTATGTTCTGGTAAGTGTTTTTATTCGTTTAACTTCTAGGGTTTATGTCTCTGTGTGTTTGGTTGTATTTGTAGCTAAATTGTACGTTTGTTGTTAAGGAATGGCTCCAAATTGAGCTCCAAAGATGGATGCGACACATGGTTGGGTTTTATGTGGAGTTCAATAGCAACATTAATCTTGTTTATGGATTGTGATTTTGGGGCCTTGTTGACATGACTTTGTTTATTAAAATTTGTTTTGTCCAATCATGCACACCTTATGTTTGATTATATGTCTAACTGAGATTCCATGTAGTCATGTAGAAATTTTTTGTTTGCTTCTGTGTTGAAGTAATTTGTAACTCTGTTACTTAAGTATTGTTATGCATCAACTTGTCATGAACTAATCAATTTGTTGAAGTGAGTAAATGAAAAGTTGAATTGTTATCTAATGAAGAAGCAGATGAGTTAATTGTTTGTAATTCAATTGAATTGTTAAATGTTATCTAATATGTTGCTGCTGCCTGTCATCTTTATTTTTTAGGTCAATGTAAATGGTTTTGATTGTGGCTTTGTTTCATAGTTGTGAATATTTGTTCAAATATAATGCTAGATTTACTATGATGCATAATTTATATTCAGGAACACATCAACAATTTATAATCCAATGTTGTTTTATTTGTAGATTATTATAATTTATTTTCATTTAGAACGGAGACAACCAGAGTCATCTCCAGTGGGCCTGGGTTGCGAGTTTAGGCGACGGTCAACCCTCCAACGAAGATCCGGCGAAGTTTAGGCAAGCCCTCTTACCTGCATGTTCTATTTTTACATGAATTGGCAACCGGCAACCCTTAAAGTTACACAATGTGATGAGGATCAGGTCGGGGGTTTGCATGTCACAGCACACTTAGTGATATAATGAACAGGTTATTTGCAAATAAGTTATGAGTCTAAGTTTGCAATCATGAGCAGGTTATTGTAGGTCGTCTAAGTTTGCAACATGGTGGCATACAACACAGGAATGGTGAGACAAAGTTTGTGAAGGCATCATGGAGCCTAACGTGTTAGGTAATTCTAACTATTGTTTTCTATTTAAGATGAATTTATTGGCTTTATTTAAAGTAAAAAGGCTTAATTCTATTAAGCTTGATTTACATGGGCAGATCCACTCTCACAAAAAACCTTGTAGAACTGCTAGCTGAGAATAAACAACTTCTACCATTGAAGGTCAATAACATATGTTGACCATATTCAATATGATATTGTTATAGAGGTGAGTTGTTGTATACATTCATATACTTTGTCATTGGAAAATATATTTGCAAGTGGTCCTGTATATGTTGGCTTGTGGTTTTATAGTTGAATTGCACATGCACATCATTTCTCATTCGTTTACAAAGTAGTTGGTTAGGATAAACTAAAGAATTTCTATATTGATTAGGTTCTGTTACAATTCAGTACCATTATTATTGTTGTTATATTACTTGAAGAATTTCTATGGAGATGTGTAATTAAACCTGTAAGGCTGCAATTAACCTAGGTTTTCACTTTTAAAGATTTTTGTTTGTAGCTTAATTTAGACACTTAAATCAAGAAATAAACACTTCAACAAGATCAGGTCTGGCCAAGAACTTACAAGATCATAAAAGGGTTTAAGTAATAATATATTGTTGTGGTATTTCTTAGTTACATCCATGTTCCACAGTTTCTTATGTTTGTGTTTCGTTTTTTCAATTTCATTGCAGTTCCATCTTTGTTTGCTCTTTACGTCATCTAATAGCAAAAAGATTGACGCTGAGGTTGTTGCATTTTGTTTCAGGTATTATTTATCTCAGTTCTATTTTACAAATAGTTGTTTAGTCTACTTAAATATTCGTTTTGTTTTGCAAGATGATTCCAAAGGGGTTGCTCTCGACTTCGATAATGCATGCAGCTAGCTGAAACCATTCTAGAGGTCCTTTCATACTTTAATTTGAATGCTATATATGGTACTTATCTTATAATGATATTCTAAAGTCTTTGGTTTCCAAATACATTTTCTGCATTTTTTTTTGTGTTTTGAGGTCTGGTTATCCCCTGAGAATTCTGAACACATGTACTTGTATGTATATATGTGGTGTGTGTGTGTGTGAGTTCATTAGTATAAAACTTGATTAAACGTAAATGGGTCAAATTCGGAAAACATGTACATATTATCCCAAAGTGTATTTAGCACTATTAGCTTTATATTATGCTTCATTTCGGTAATGTCACGTTATGTTTTGTTAGGCGGTTTTCTACGGATCAGGTTGCAAGGTTTGAAGAGGTCGGTTCGAGTTGCAAGTGGCATGAAGTGGTCCGTTCGACATATTTGGAATGCAAACTTTTTTGAGCTTCACATGGAAAATATGTACATTTTCAAATGGTATACGTTTGTGTTTCATTCGAAAAACTTGTTTTTTTAATGGCAAGTCGGAAGACATGTACTTTTAGGAATCTTGTCTAATATTAGTTTTTATTTTTTTGTTTGTTATTTTTTATTTTCAGCCATAAATATTTGTGTATTAAGAATATTTATTGGGAAATTAATTAAATTTCCCAGAAATTTTACAGAATTAAGAAATATATATTTTTTTGGTGATGAAAAATGCTGCTTTATTGAAAGGTGTGTGGCCACGTGGCTAGTGTCTAATTATTGTTGCATATGTAGTCCAAATTCAGGTGCGGTCGTATTCTTTAAATGGTGCGGGGTTGTGCACCGCATCATCAAAAAAGAGAACTTTTGGTGCGTAATTAGTTGGTGCGGCCAGAACACCACATCATCAAATCTATTTCACTGCACCCTCAAATGGATTATGTACTAGTGATTCCATGTGACGAGCAAGAGTTGATCTTCAACGAAATGGTTCTCTACAACAATGATACCCTTGCTGACTATAACATCAAAAGGGAATCCACACTCACACTTGTGGCTATATCAAGGGGAGTCATGGAAGTACTCGTAAATCTCTCCACAGGAAAGACCATTGCTCTAGAAGTCAAACCCTCAGACACCATCCACAATGTGAAAGCCAAGATCTTTGATAAGGAAACTCATCGTCCGCGCCATCTGAGACTGAGCTATAACGAAAAGTTTCTCGAGGATGGCCCTACCCTTGATGGCTACCACATCCACCAGAAAAAAAGGGTCCTTTTTTATATGAGGATGAAGGTATTAATTAGATTAGACCATCATATCTTATGATCCTGTAGTATATTATTAGAATTTAGAAGATAACGCCTTGTGCCTTTTGATGTAGGCCTCTTTTGTAAACTTGTCTACCTATTAGAATTAAACTTGTCTATATTATTGTATGAGTCTGTTGGTGGCCGATTATATACATGCTTACCAACTAAAAGAAATTACCTTTACCTCAATCAAGTTTTGTTCACTTTTTACATTTAGTTTGGTAAGACATCATTAACGCCAAAGTTAGTCACCCGTCAAAACAATATAAACAATAGTAAATTACACATTTAGAAACTCTTAAGATAGAACTACTAATTGTATGTACAACTTGATATGATAGTTACAGATGTACCTAATTCTTACCCATATTGGGTTCTCAAGTTGAGGAAAATGGTGAAACGTAGATGGCTCTCATTTCACATTACTTAGCTGCATAAAGTCATTCATACCCTATATTATAATAGAAATCATGTTGCAAACACATGTACATAATTCTCAAGTAACAACACTTCAAGGTTGATCATTAGCTACCACACGGTCTTACTACTTAGATACTAACACACATTGGTTGCGACAAATTGGTCATGTTACACAAAAGAAGGTACTCTAATAAAGTTAATACAAGTAATGTTGATACATACAATTGGTCTATACCCCATTTGAAAGATACTTTATCTACAATCGTTAGTAAGAATGAGGTTTAAATATACTAGCTCGTGTCCAAATGACCTCATCACATAACATGCTTTTTATTGGCAAAATGTGCACAAAATGGCCTTATAACATTCTATTGTGTTTTTATTACCTTATATTCTCGTCTTTTTGTTTATTATTATTAAATACGCATTGTACAATGTAAAATAATTAAAATAAATGCACTAACAAAAATTTTAAAGATAGATATTAGATTCATGTATCGGGTATAGCCGGATATAATCGGCTCCGTTTCTTGTCCGGTTTCGGGTATTAATCAGGTATGATCAGATCTGGTTCCGGTTCCAGGTATTGAGATCAAAATGCATACCCTATCTATACCCTACGGGTAGGGTCGGTTCCGGTTTCAGGTATAGAATACTCGGGTATTAAAAAAACCGGTTCCGGGTACGGTTTTTTTGTGCATCTCTACCTGCTCATGTGTCACGTATATATCGAGCAAAAGCTCCTGCATGGAAGAAGTTCTTTAACCATACATCACCATGACAAACGAATTATAAAACCAGTACCAAAGGAGGGGCTCAACTTATACCAACAACTAGGGCTGTAAACGAGCTGAGCCGAGCCAGGGTTGGCTAGTGTTAGGCTTGTTTAAAAAACAAGTTGAGCCGAGCCAGCTCGTTTTTCTTAACAAGCTGAAATGTTGGTCTCGGGCTTAGGTCGTTAAAAGCTTGAGCCAGCTCATAGCACGTCGAGCCGACTTGTTTATTTTTTTTTTCAATTGAGAAACAAATGGCGGATTCAAACAGAAAAATACGGTTATAGTGCCTTTTTTTTTGTTGCTATATAACACTTAGATTTGATTTTGTGTTTTCTTTAATTGTATATGTAGTATCGTACTTATTTTTTTTTTTTTCGTTAAATGAGCATATTGGTATTTAAAAACTATGGCTTATAATTATGTTATACTTTTAGGTAATAATCTGTATACAAATTAGAGGGGAAATCGTGTGGTGAGGTAGAGAACACAACAATTAGGTTCATGAGGGTTGTGCTCGACTCTCATAAATCGCTTAGTTTAAATTTAAACCGAGTTGGCTAAACTCGAGCTCAAATTCAAGCCACTTGGAGTCTTGAGCTTAACTCGAATAAAATTCGAGTCAGCTCAGCTCGAAGTGATGTAGCTTGATTCGGTTTTGAGCCATAGCCATAACCAAATGATTTATGTAAATGCGTATGTTATTTTAGAACTACACACTAACGACAAGTGTACCGGTCGTGAAATAGTAAAGCAAGCAAGACCGAGTATCGAACCTAGAGACTAGATGTGGCAAACTCTAAAACTCAATATAAACCGAATAACTAGCTAAATTTAATTTTGAGTTTTTAATTGTTTATCTTAATTAACTAATTACCTAAATTATACTAATGAGAACCAATGGGCTGTTTGTTTACCTCTTAATGGTTCGGACCTCTTACTGGTTCAGCACTTAATGGTTCAGACTATTTGTTTCGCGAGTAAATGTCTGAATGGTTTAAACATTTGCCTCTGAATGGTTAAGCGTTATACAGAGTTTGAATGGTTAAGACCTCTAATCTGAATTGGTCAGACATTTGCCTCTGAATGATTAAGCATTATACTGGCTCTTAATGGTTCAGACCTCTTACTAGTTCAGCACTTAATGGTTCAGATTTCTTACTGGTTCAACACTTAACCATTCAAAAGTTGCCAAACAACCCCTAAGACAAAAATTAGAGCGAATAGCAGACAAGAGTGAGAGCAGTGATGATGAACAAACCATCAAAGCAAGAATCGCTAATCACATGCATGACTTCTACGTACGGTTGACAATTACTAAGTTTTTCTTATTTTAAACCGCCTACCATCTCGTTAGAGAGGACAAATTCTATAGTAGTTAGACAAAATGAATGTGACCCACACACAAAACCCTAAAAAAAAAATCTTAACACGTGACTAAATATCATGAAATCAGTTGTGTAAAATTAGAAAATGGTCATGATCATTTAGTATATTATGATTTTTTTGGTTACATAAATTTTGTTAAGTTAACTTTTGATGTTTTCTGTAAGAGACTGGTGCCTGTTTTTACCTTCATGTACAAAGACCGTACCTGTATTTTGATAAAATATGAATAAATAAATAAAAAAACTTGCCACGTGGCAAGCTTTGAATGGAGAAGGTACTATGGCATGAGCACTATTCACAACATTGTCTTTTTAAGAATTTTTTGCAGAAATAGGGGGGTTGAGCCCCCAAAGAGTGCTATTTGGTGTCTTTCAAATTTATGATTGAAATTAGGTAGTTTGCTCATCCATTCAGTGAACTTTGGTTGAAATTCTGCAAAAAGCTGCAACATATGACATATACCTGCACAAGCTTCAGAAGTTCGCTGATTTGATCCACCAAGTTTTAAACCTCGCTCATTTGATCAACAAATTACTCAAGGTTCGCTTATTTGATGCCCAATTTTCTCAAGCTTCGCTGATTTCAACAACAAAGTTGAAGAACCTCGCTGATTTGAACCACAAAGTTGAAGAACCTCGCTGAAGTGAAGGGCAATCTTCAAAGGCTCGCTGATTTTAATAGCAATGTTGAAGAAATTCGCTTATTTTGTTTGCAATCTTCAATATCTTCGCTGTTTTTAACAGCAAGTTTAAATGGTTCGATTTTTAGAAGTGAAATAGAGAATGGTATGTTCAATTTGAAGTATTGAAACACCTTCTGTTCGAATGAAGATAATCAAATATGATGTTTAAATTACCCAGCAACAAATATTAATAAAACTAGACTAAATTGTAAGCATATAACTAACTTTTAAAGAACGGACATAAACAAGAAAACCCCGTTCGTTAATACAAATAATACTGTAATGTTTTACAATTACTTAAATGTTTGTGAAATACCCAGCTAAAGTCTGGGTCCTCACCACTATAAATACCCATGGGATTAGGGTGTCAACCCACATCAAGATTGAAGTACCAAAAACAACCTTCTTTTTTCAGCTCATCCTTAATAACCACAACTACTTTTTTTTTTCACTTCATCCTATCAATTTTCCGCCAAAATTTCCTTTTGTTAGTTAATGGATTCTTTTCGGCCATACCTCGTTAGACTTTACTGGGGTGGTGTGTTTTCTTTTGTAAACGGGGTTGTTCAATTTGACCAATCCATGCTAACAACCACATTCCTTATGCGACACAAAATGTCTTATGAGGAATTGGTCGATTCAATCTGTAATCATGTTCGACTACAGAAAGAATCCGTTGTGGTTTCGATGTTATTAGGGTACACATATCAAGGGACATCTCAGACAACAAAAATTTTCAATGAAGATGGCGTTGAAATGTTGCACTACTTAGCCAGAGTGTTTGAAGGCAACTTAATTGCCGAGATCTACGTTCAATGGGAGGCAGTTAATCCCCTCCGTCATATGAGTTTTACAAACCTTCTCCATGACATAACACAACGTAATGTTGTTGACCACCAGTTATCCGATGATGATGGTGAAGGAGATGGGCAAACAACTCAAGAACACCACCTCATGCCGTCTGTTGAGAACCTAGTCGGTCCCGCTTCTCAATTTGTTGTTGGTGACGACAAAAATGACGGCTTTGATGAGTCAGAAGTTTACAGCACAGAAGACAGTTCAGAAAGTTAGGAGCCCCCACATCAGATGAAGCCTCTTCTGACGATGAGGCCGTAGTCAACGATCAAACTGCGTTGACCTTGTCTCAGCCAACGCATTCTAGGCCTAACGTTGCAGGTCCACATGACGACCCCCAAGAGGATGAGGAGCTTAGGGATTACATGTGTCCGGATTATGAAGATAACCCAATGGACATATGGAATCCAAAATCAAAACAAATTCGTCTGGGGATGTTTTTCAAGTCCAAACAGGATGTGGACCTTGCTGTTCGAGAGTGGAACATTCGCCGAGGAAGGGAAATATTCGTGGTGGATAGCAAACCAACTTTATACAAAGTTAAATGCTACACGGGAAACATAAATTATAAAAACCCTTTCCCTGGTGCTCCTGTTTGCGAATGGCGTGCAACCGCATCAAAGCAAAAACTCCAACACCTGTGGCAGATTACCAACTGGGCACCTGCCCACAGTTGTTATTCAACTGTGGTGCGCAACAACAACATATGCCTTAGATCTAAGGATATCGGTGCAAAAATCCTTCCACAAATTCGTACAGACATCGCGTTTAACGTAAAACACATAAGGACGTTCATAAAGCAAACCATGTCCGTCGATGTTACGTATACAAAGGCGTGGCGGGGTAGAAGAAAGGCAATTGAGAGGATATATGGAACTTGGGACAGCAACTTTGCGGAGCTCCCGAAGTACGTGTTACGGCTTCAGTATCGAAACCCTGGTACGGTGGTTAACTGGTTTCATCACCCACATTCGGCTCCAGGACATCCAACATTCAAATATGTTTTTTGGGCCTTCGGTCCCTCTATTAGTGCATTTCGTCTATGCCAGCCTGTAATCTCCGTGGATGGCACACACTTGAAAGGTCCGTACCATGCCAAGTTGCTGGTTGCGGTAACCAAAAACGCCAACAACTACATAATGCCATTGGCGTACGCTCTGGTTGACGAAGAGACTGTCCATAGTTGGTGTTGGTTTTTCCAAAATTTGAAGGAACACGTCACCACAAACTGTACTAGTAAAATATGTGTTCTATCAGACCGTCATGCTGGAATAATTAATGCCATGGAGAACCTCGAATATTGGAAGGAACCGAAGGCGTACCATCGTTATTGTCTTCGACATGTAAGAAGCAATTTCAGTGGAAAGTATAAGAGTAAAAGCCTTAGAAAGCTGTGTTGGATGATTGGGAGCACAAGTCAACCATCGAAGTATCGTTGGGCTGTGAGGGAAATGCGGATGCTAGATCAGGCAGCTTGGGACTATCTGAACAACATCGACAAAACTAAGTGGACTATTGTTCATGACCATAGAAACAGGCGTTGGGGAAACCTAACGACGAACATATCCGAGTCTATGAATAACGTCTTACTCGAAGCAAGACTGCTTCCTATAAAAGCGTTAATTCATTATACGTTTACCAAAGACGTATCCGAGTATGCCAGGCACTCGCACATGGCCCAAACCTGCAACACCCCTCTACCCCCTCGCATTTGGTCCAGGTTTAACAAACTGTATTCGGTGGCAATGCAACATGAAGTGTCCGTGTATGATGTCACAGATGCTCGCTACTCAGTTGTTTCAAGGGACGAAGCGAACGATCATGGTGGTAATGAGTACACCGTTGAATACATTCGTAGGTGGTGCTCATGTGGGAAATGGCAAATGCTCAGATTTCCTTGTTCTCACACCATTGCTGTTTGCTCATGGAGGGGTGAGGAACCACACGAGGTTACAAATTCAAAATTCCACACTACTACCTATCGGGAACAGTACAGCGGGCATTTTTACATGCTAGGCCCTAAGGAAGAGTGGGAAGAACCGCAGTGGAGAATTCAAGGGGACCCTTCAAGGGTTACAACACACCGTGGTAGGGTTCGTGCAAGAAGAATTCAAAATGAGATGGATGTCAACTACCACGACGAACCCCAGGTCCGTCGATGCAGCAGATACGGAGAAACACGCCACAACAGGAAGACCTGTGGCCGACATTAATTTATTATGTTACCTGTGGCCGACAAATTTACCCCTCCTTATAAGTTAGAGACAAACGAACCCAGTGGCGGGAGCCACACGAGTGAGGAAACGGCCACGGAAAAGGCCACGTTGGACGTTTTTGTAGAAAACAAAAAAATGACTTTTTACGACTTTCGGGCCCCTCTGAATGAGCAGAAATGCTTTTCGCCGACCAGACGCCCCTGGTCCCCGGACAAATTTACCCCTCCTTATAAGTTAGAGACAAACGAACCCGGTGGCGGGAGCCACACGGATGAGGAAACGGCCACGGAAAAGGCCACGTTGGACGTTTTTTGAGAAAACAAAAAAAATGAGTTTTTACGACTTTCGGGCCCCTCTGAATGAGCCGAAATGCTTTCCGCCGACCAGACGCCCCTAGTCCCCAGAGAAATTTACCCCTCCTTATAAGTTAGAGACAAACGAACCCGGTGGCGGGAGCCACACGGGTGAGGAAACGGCCACGGAAAAGGCCACGTTGGACGTTTTTTGAGAAAACAAAAAGATGAGTTTTTACGACTTTCGGGCCCCTCTGAATGAGCCGAAATGCTTTCCGCCGACCAGACGCCCCTAGTCCCCAGACAAATTTACCCCTCCTTATAAGTTAGAGATAAACGAACCCGGTGGCGGGAGTCACACGAGTGAGGAAACGGCCACGGAAAAGGCCACGTTGGACGTTTTTGACCACAAAATAAAATGTCAAACAAAATACAAGGATAAAATTAAAAGTCGAATGGCTACAAACAACGCCATTTATAAAATTAAAAGTCGAATGGCTATCAACATATACCTCCCAATTGGAACCTCCACCCCGGTCAACATTTGAACCTCCTTGTTGACGTTGACGTCGCCTGCGTAACCTCTGCGAACGAGGAATAGGCGTTAGGTCAACAGGGTCTGTTGTCAAGTGACTCGGATATTGTGAGTATCCTTCTTGCCGTGACATTTCCGTAGCTCGATAAGCGGCAGCTTGGGGCAATTCTAGATCATCACACCGTTGTATTACCCCCATTGCATCCGTCTAAATAAATAAAAAAAAGAGTTAGTTCACAACGTATTAATTTAGACATTCTAACATGAATAAATCTAAACTAATATATATATATATATATACCAGCATTTGGGCACGAGCCCCATCATCTTGGAAACCACGCATTGGAACTGTCGAAGACCTTGGATTTGTCAAATAGAGCACTGTATGGTTCATGAACCAAGACATATAATCGTCTGCGACCGGAGAAGAGGTGATTGTTTCTCCCTCGACAACCGAGTCATGACGATGGTACCAAGCATAAAGATAAACATCGTGTCGTATGGTCCAGTCCCAACCAGTTTTCCCAATCTGGGTCGTTTTATGCAGTCTGGTAAGCTCTTCAACGGTTAATGGTATACTGGGTGGTATATGTTGAACCATGCCAAACTGCCGCATAACCCGTTGCGGGTAATGATGCTCGACATTTTCCCAGTAAATCAGCGGGCATGTGCTCCTCCAACTAGAACTCCCACTAGTGCAAATTTCCGGGAGTCTACCGATAACATCAGCGTACGGTGTCCAAATAAACTGCATTAAAAATTGAATAGTTTAGAAACAACTACATAAAATTATGTGTATTTTCCTATAACTAGCGTACCATCTCCTCGCGAACCGACTGAAGTTGAGATCAATAAGATCTAAGACAGTGTGTGGGGGCGTCAACATGATTAAGGTTTCCCTTCCGGCTACAAAAAATAATAAGTGCAAAAAATTAATATTATATATTTAAGTTTCTATAATTTATTCATAAACAATTTTATACTTAATCAGCGTACAACATACCGAGCAGCTAAAGGCGCGTCGTAATTAAACCGGTGGTAGGGATCCGATGCAACACAACGGATCCTCTCCCAGGCCCAGACTTGCAGAATTGACATTGGTCCGCTAACGCTTACGGCATCGGGTGCTGTAGCGTTACACGGGTTTCTATAGAGACAGCTTAAAACAGCACTGCCCCAGCTAATATTAACACACGAACTTAAATCCTCTAAGTATTGTAAAAAATGAAGATTAATCCAGTTGTTCGAATTATCTGGAAAAACTGTACAACCTATTAGATAAAATATTATTAAACGTGCACGTATAATGCACTGATCGTCCGTAGCCTCAACTTCAGAAAAAGTAGAATCTAACTCAGCGATAATACGGACAGAACTAATTCGTTTACCGCTGAGTTGATTATTCATTGGAGTGAACCCAAGCAGGCGTTCACACTTCTCCGCAGCCTCAGAAAATGTGAGGGCGTTATCCGCCCCACATACCGGCACCCCCTCAATTGGCAGGCCCCACAAGACGTTAACGTCCTGTAATGTGACAGTTGTTTCCCCCACTGGAAGATGAAACATGTGGGTTTCAGGCCTCCACCGCTCAACCAACGCCGTTATTAAACCGTGGTCTATATAACGGTACCCACTATCAAGCAACCCACCAAACCCTGCTTCACGTATATAACCTTCCACACGTGGTCCTATAGGCTTTTGCTTCACCAACTTCCAAAACGAACGATCAGAACGCTTGATGTTTATGGATGATCGGAATTTTTCCGGGTTGTTATAAACCTCTAACGCACGGTGTTTCTTGTGTAAAAACAAAACCTCGTTACTGAGAGGACCAGGATTCAACTGATAACTCATTTTTAACTTTGAGATCTTCTTGTGCGTGCTTAAACTAGGGTGAGGTTTTGTTCTTGATGGTTTATGTGAAAGTTTCTTAGCTACGGTTTTTAAGTTTGTATCAATAAACACCATTGTATGTACGTATATGTAGAAACAAAGGTCTCTTGATTCCATTGATGATCTGATAAACCACTAGATTCTGCAACCTACTATTCTAAATTTTAGGGGTGATTAGATGGCTCTGTTTAGGCTACTATTTCCCTCTGCGCATCAGAAGGTATGGTTAAAAGAAAGCTACAACATTCAATTCTGATATGAAGAGACTACTCAATTCTGATGTGAAGAGACTACTCTATGCAAAAATAAATTTTCACTATTTGAAACTTTGTCATTCACCTCTATATTTTAAAAGAATGCTGCAACCTCTATATTTTAAGTTATCGATGCCATGTGGGTGATGAAATACAGACAAAAATCTGAAAAGCATTCCATGTGATGAACTAGCTACACCTTCATAAAATAATCAGCAAAGCTTTATAACTATGCTTAAAAAATCAGCGAACCTTGGTAACTTTGCTTATGAAATCAACGAACCTTGAGTAATTTGTTCATCAAATCAGCGAACCTTGAGTAAATTGTGCATCAAATCAACGAACCTTGAGTAATTTGTTCATGAAATCAGCGAACCTTGAATTTGTTCATGAAATCTGCGAAGCTTTAGTAAATTGTGCATCAAATAAGCGAACCTTGAGTAATTTGTTCATGAAATCAGCGAAGCTTGAGAAAATTGGGCATCAAATAAGCGAACCTTGAGTAATTTGTTGATCAAATGAGCGAGGTTTAAAATTTGGTGGATCAAATCAGCGAACTTCTGAAGCTTGTGCAGGTATATGTCATATGATGCAGCTTTTAGCAGAATTTCAACCAAAGTTCGCTGAATGGATGAGCAAACTACCTAATTTCAATCATAAATTTGAAAGACACCTAATAGCACTCTTTGAGGGCTCAACCCCCTTATTTCTGCAAAAAACTCTCTTTTTAATATATAGGATAACTAGTTGTAGGACCCGTGTGACCACACAGGTAGGTTTAATAACCATCGAAATAGATTATAATACATCATTTAAATTGTTTGTGTTTAGTTACATATCTTTATAAAACAATGTTAAAGACAGTATGTAGACCACTCCAGACTTTTGATGGTGGAAGTATGCGAAAACCATTGAAGGGTATGATCTGATGATTGATATTTTGATACAAATTAAACTTAAACTTTAAAGTTTAAAATCTTAGATTCCAATTGACTAAAAATTTAGCAGCAAGAAAGTCAAATCATTTAATCTTTTGTGTAAGTCAAACTATAAACTCCAAATTATTTTTTCATAATAGCAATGAAATTAAGGTACCATTTAGTTAACATTCAAACGAAAGTCGTTTTAAAGAAATGAAGAAAGTATAGTTATAAGCATGTTTAGAATTTCAAAGATCAAAAGAGCCATATATGAGAGCTTTTAAAATTTACTCTCGATAGATATTGACTTTCATACCTAAAACTTTTAATTTTTAGGGATTTTCCCCTTATTCAAAATACACAACGAATGGGTTGTATCAATATCTGCTGTGAAGAAATGATTTCCACATTATCATTGATAAAAAAAAGTATTCAAATATTTTAAAAACCTTAAAACAGATGTTATATATATATATATATATTATAACAACTCCATGTGTAAAAGTTAACATAACCTTTGGAAAATGAGGAGATCTGAATGGGTTTTAAGTCGAATTTTGAGTAGATCTTCTAGTAGCACGAACGATTTTGGTGGATGAAGAGAACTTCCTGAAGGCAAATGAAAGACATGTCTCTTTAGTAGCCAATATAGATAAGCAATTGGTTTTTACACGTGAAGAGACCATGGCTTCAAGTGAATCAGAAATAAATCCACCATCAGACCAGACCATGGCGCAACGCATGTTAGGTGTATAACATTACCCTGTTAAAAGCAGGTTGGTAATTAGCTGTAGCTCCCCCTTTATCACACTGGAATGGAGCTCCTTAAAATAGAAATACCTAAATACATGACATGGAATAGAAGCAATAAGATATAATTTGACAACACAGTGGATACCTCATAACTAACTGATTGTGCAAATAAAAAAATGAGTGTTTATCGTCCTTACATAACTCCAGCCTAACACCCCCAGATGTTCTTCTCTCGATGGCGGATTTTAAGCATAGAGTCACACGTTGCTTTTCGGCTTCTTAACTTATTGCGGTCCCATCTGTATGTCTAATAAAAAATTCCTGTAACATAAAAAAGATTAAAACTTTAGCAAACTTAACAATAACCCATTAAAAATCAATAAAAATTATGTAAGAAAATGTACCAAAACTGGATATAAGTAGATTGTACTGCATTAAAATATTGGATTCGAAACCAACAGTGGTTTCAACCACTGTTTTAACCCAACAGTGGTTTAACTCACTATTTTAACCCAACAGCGGTTTAACAGCGGTTTCAAGCACTGTTTTTACCCAACAGTGGTTTAACTCACTGTTTTAACCGAACAGTGGTTTCAACAATTGAAGGCCAGTAGATAAGATCGAGCATCCTGTTAAGACCCAACAGTGGTTTAACTCACTGTTTTAACCCACAGTGGTTTAACTCACTGTTTGACCCACGTACATAAAAATAAGCATCCAAATTTCCTAATTTTTGCATTAAACCACTGGAATAAGAAATTAAGAGTAAAAATAAGTAGTTAACCTGATGGTAAAAGCAAAATCTCAAAGTGGCTTGACAACCTCATCAATGATAAATTACTTAAGAGTCCTTTTGACCTGTTTGAACATATTGAACTGTTTTCCTTATTAGCGGATTATACCATTATGACTGGTAAAATAAAACATAACCCAAATTGCACATTCGTAAGTAAACGAATTACTCACATCTAAAAATGTGGATCAAAAAGTATCTTTATTTTTGCTTACCATTGTCATGATTTACTCCTACAATTCCGAAGTCTGCATCAGATGCCAGCTCTTTTCTTGCCTTGCTGTTCTTTTTGGTCTGTTAGGACATTAAAAAAATATAACTCAGAACAAAGTAATCGGTAACAAAGTCAAACCCAACTCAGTTTTTCTTATGCCAGCTCTTTTCTTGCCTTGTTGGTACTTTTAAGAGTTTTTTCCAGAAGTAATTCAGTTTTTGAAAACAATTTCACAACTAAAGCTATCTTGGAAAAATTTTCAATATTAATGTCATTTCCATTTGAAATGGCGATTTGGTGTGAATTATAGGTCTTGTAAGAGAAAATTTAGGGCTGTGAATGACAAACTCATCTGTTTGGGGATCAAATGTTGCGGTTGTTTCTAGACCTTGCACATTGGAGCCATGACCAAGTCCGGTCTGTGCATAACAGCCAATGATTTGCATTTTCTGAGCCAATGGCAACCATTTCTTTTTCTGTTCTTCAGTGCCTTGTCCTTCAATAGCTGGGATGAACGTTCCCTAAATAATCGAAAAAAAACAGCCTGTAAACACCTCAAAGCACAATTTATTCTAATTGGAATAATACAGTTTAAGAAGAGATATAGAAATTACCCAAACTGGAACTGATTTGGACACGGGTTAGTAGGTTATGTCGTCCCATATTATCCTCTATCTTCATCTTCATCCCCAGATCTAGAATCAGGTTTGAGAGGGAGACTTTAAAAAACCTTAATTCAACCTGTAAAATCAAATTTTGTGTAAAATCAAGACTTTAGCATACCCGTGAGGCTCAGAGAATGAAAAAGGACCAAGCCACCATGGCTGCAACAGGGTTGCAGGCAATAACCTGCCATCCTCCACAGCCGCTACGCCATGGCGACATGTTGACTTGATTTTGATACTCATCATAGCCACCTGTGTACCAATGAAAAATTTATGGTTTATTATTTTGAACCCTAATGAACGCTATCATTTCAAGATCAATAAATGTGAATACTATTTTATTCTTGATAAGTTCAATATATTGAGAAACACCTACCTCAAGAAACCAAACAGATTCATTAGATTTGGAGTTCTTTTTTATGATCAAGATTCTATCTTCATTCAAAAGAACACATAAATTGTCTGAGTAATTCTGGTTTTGTTCCTAGAACCGCTAGTATTACCCTGTAAGCAACAAAAAAAACGACCTTTTTTGCATGAATAGTCAATTCAAACTACAATGAAAATAAAAAAATAAAATAATATTCAAAACTCAACATTCACCGGTTAATTTCTTGAAAATAAGAACTACACTTGACATTGGCTGGTGGGAAGGCTACCAAAATACGTCTATATTCACATTCTAAGTAAACTAATAGATAGAGATTGCATGCTTTAATATATTTTAGGTGATTTTCAATCAATTTGACCTGTTTACTTCATACCTAGGTTTATATTTGACCCGACAGAGATTAAAAAGGTAAAGGGTAACCCAAAATCAACCAATTCACAATTAACTGGGTAAAAATCCCACCCATCTCCACAAAAGCATTCACCTGTAAAAATGCATAAAACGATGAAGAATGAAAATGGTCTTTCTAGATACAAAAAGAAAGTGTAGCTGGTAAATAAATTTTCCTTCCATTTAAAAGCTAGCAAGAATAAATAATATATAGTTATAAACTTACAACTGGTAGACAATTAACATAAAATACACCCTCACCTTGACTTTGTCAGTATCTTGATCCCAGCTGAAAGGTCTAAGTGTAATGTATTTTAATGTGAGTTCAGTAGCCACTTTGGATTTGTTGAAACTGGAACTGGAGTTGGAATGAGTGCAACTGAAGCAACATCTTCTGCTTGCCACATAAGTCCAAACAATCAAATATGTAAAGGGAATTGATTAGAATCAAAAGATCAAATCATACTCTATACTACATGAATCATTTTATCGTTATACTCTAAATTATGTCACCACTCAAGAAAAGAAATAATAGAAGCTAGAAGAGGATGACCGGTCTAAATACCCATGCTATCAAAATATTTTGTACAAATCAAAAAAAGATAGCTCAATGGTATCGTGATAGACCCTTGAAAGGTATACATCATTTTAATCGGTTATTGCTAAGAAAGCTCAAGCATCAATCTATACCACAAGTCTATCTAGAAAATTTTCACATTTGTAACCATCATTTAGACATATTGATACATAATCCTCACCATAAATCGCCCAGATAGCTTTTCGCCTCTTATGGGCTATTATCATGGTTCTTTTAAACATCATATTATAAACAATTCAGTTAACCCGAATAAAGTTAAGAAAAAGTACATTCAAATTCTTGTAAGAAATTTAAGGAGCAAAAAAATAGGCTAACCGACCTAAACAGAGTGTCTTGGCATACTCTGAACAAACTTCACCACTTATGTCATAAGATTCACTCAATAACCCAACTATTTAAAGAAGCATAATATCTAGTTTAACCTCAATAACTTGATCTTTAAATAAAGTTGCTTGCTTCAAAAGCACATCATAAACCAAATGCCGTTATCATCTGTAAACATTTACAAAAATAAATAAAAGCATCCTTTAAATAATCAATTTCTTAAGGATAATAAGACTCACTCACATTGGACATGTAGAATCAATTTAAATAATCAACAGTATATAATTTTTTATTTGAAACCATTAATATATATATTATGAGATTTAGTGTTAAAAAGAACTCCTTAGTGTTTGGCATACTTATTTAACAAATATGAAAGGCTAACACCGTGTAAATTTTTAGTACGTGGATAAGGCGAACACAACTTTCAAACACTGTAACAGTTTTAGCATGAAAAAGTTCCTCACTAATCAAAGATTCTTGAAATTCCTCAGCAAATTAAGCATTGATGAATCGATTTGCGACAGTGGCTATTGGTTAATCATATACACATTAGTAATACACAAACTAAAGAAGTGAAGAACATCTATCGAAGACAAAAGTTAGAACACAACAAAAAATATGCAATCGAAGAGCAAATAGCGGATGATTATAAAAGTGGATGTAAGATTGTTGAAGAAAAAAAGAAGGATTTGAGAACCATACCTTGTAGATCGCAGAGCATTGAAGGGAAGAAGAAGGAATTGGCTGAGAGATTTTGGGCATGTTTGGCTAAGCTTTTTGAAACAACTTATTGACTTATTGGATTTTTGAAAAGTTATAAGCTCTAAAATGGTGTTTGGCAATGAGGGTGTATGTGAGGGGAAAAGTGACTTTTCCAAAAAGTCACTTCATACTGACTTTTCCAAAAAGCCAATAAGTCAATAAGTTGTTTTCAAAAAACTTAGCCAAACATGCCCTTTGACGCTAGGGTTTCTACAAAAGAGGGATATGGGGTATGGATCCGAATCAAGAGGAATTCGGGTATGTATAGACATTTCAGGGGATTTGAGAAGTTGAAGAGAGAGAGAGAGAGAGGTGTGAAGAAGACGGTTTGAATTTTGAAAATGAAAGCATGAATATATTTGAGAGAGAGAGAGGAGGATTAAAATTATGATTTGAATTTTGAAATTGATTTTGAAATTCCCTCCTAAAAAAGCACTAATTTATCTTAATAAAAATCAGATTTATGACATCAGCATGTACATGTGGCATAGCTTAGGAGTTGACACATAGCCAGATTTACATTAGCGAAAGTTCTCTTATTATAGATAGTATAGATTAATAACTGAATAGTCATAAAAACGAGCTTCTTATCTTTAATGTTTATATTATTTAGATATATTTAAAATTTGGGTTTTAAATCTGAATTGCAAGTTTTGTCCTTTATCTATATACCACATTTCAGGCGGTGTCCTTTATCTTTAAAAGTGATGAGTTTTTGTACCCATTGTTTCAAAATCTTGCACAGTATGTCCTTTGCTCTTAACCAAGTTAATTTTTTCTGTTAAATTAGAACATGTGCAAGGCGCATGAGGATATAATTGTCATTTCCTAAATTATTTTAAAAAAATCTTAAAAGAAAAAGAATATTATATTATATATTAACCCATCACTTTCTCTATAAGACCAAAGGGTATGGGGCTCGGCACCGGGCCGTCCCCCCTTTTAGGGCCGTTGCACACCGCCCCCTTGGGGCCCGGCTCGGCAGTTTCGTCGGATTTCAGACGGTGGAGACAGGGCTTGTGATTGGCTGCTTGTTCATTGGTGGGCCCCTCTCTCTATCTCCTTTATTAATATATTGATTTTTTTATTAAAGTGGGTAGTCCCCCACACCTTTGGGTAGTCCCCAAGAGGATGCTCCTCCTCCCGTGATGACGTGGTTCCCACATGACGGGTAGTCTCAAAAAGACTATCCTCCCCGTACCCAATGGTCTAAAGTCTCAAACCCTATTTCTATCTCCACTAGACTCAACTGTACTAACACCACCTCCTCCCACCACTTGTTTCCACCAAACCTCCTTCCACCACCACTGTTCCACTCTCTACCCCCCTCTCTCCACTACAACGCCCCCACATCCACTAGCAACCACCATCGCCGTCCACAAAAGAAGCCGTCAACAACGAAGCCGTCAGCAAAAGAAGCTGAGAACAGTCACCGGTTGAGTTGGGTGTTTAGTAATTTCGTTCACAAATCTCTCTACACAGTGTCAATTTTGTTTTTTCATAAACCCATTTAACTTAAACAGATTACAGTGTTAAATTTATCAATTCACAGTTCAGTGATTTCCTGATTTAGTTGATTAAGTTTAGTGATTTCTCAATTCAGTTGTTGATTTCGTTAATTAATTCGAGTTGTAGATAAGGTGTTTGTTGAAATTCCTCAAAGACTTTTTTTGGGGTTTTGACTAAACTGATTACTGGAAATTGAAGAAGACGAGTTTGGGAATGAGTTTGGAGATGATGGTTTCAAGTGGTTTCACAGGGGATTTGGGACTTCATTAATGGCTATTATTCTTGCAAGATCACTTTACATGGGTGCTCTTGAAACTGACCAAGAGTGAAGCCATGGCTGCACAATTGGTTTAAACACAAATTGATGTTGTGAGCGAGAGGTTGGTTTATGGTTCAAGGTATGAAAAGTGGTAATAAAATGGTGGTGGCATTGATGTTTTTCGACATATTATTCGCGATGATGGGATTCGTGGGTTGTATAGAGGGTGGTGTTGGCTGGTAGTGGCGGTGGTTGATGGTGGCGGTGGTGGTGATGGTGTGGGAGAACTGATGAGAGATAAAGACGTAGAGAGAGAAAGTTATATATTGTATATATTCATGTATAACTAGTCTTAGCTCCCCCGCGTTGCGGTGAGGGGCGTAAAGCCGTACTACCAGCGTTGCAGGGAGATATAAAACTTGTTAAGTAGGAACCAGTAGCAACCAAACAACAATCAAAACTGGGGAAAACATAGAATAAAAACATGAGTTTCTAGCACCAAGTGACTCACATGACATAAAATGTAGTCATAATAGAATTTATACCGACACGTATTAGAAAGTCGAGGGGGTAAAAAACGTAAGGGACCAAATGTGCCCACCAAACACAGTGCTAAGTACCAACCGAACTTTGACCAAATCCGGGAAACACGTAAAACAAAAGTAACAAAAAAATAAATTCATTTAATTTTTGTGGCAAAATTATAAAAAAAAAAAATCAAAGTTTTATTACAAACACATACACACACAAGACAAAACCATAAAAAGACAAAAAAAAATCACTATTCATCCTAATGTTATGAATTAATATATACAGATAATGTTATGAATTAATATATACAGATAATGTATAATATATTATTATATTAATTTTTTATGTTTAACCTTCTAAAAAGACTAAAATACCCTTTGGGTTATCTGATTTAATAAAAAAATTAACTAGGTTACGGCTAACGGACATAACGTGTAACATATGGAAACATTAAGTACAAAACTCATCAATTTTAAAGACAAAGGACACCGCCTAAAATGCGATATATAGATAAACGACATAACTTGCAATTCACTCAAAATTCAAACACTGTGTGACACGCATTTAATTTAGTTAAAGATAAAATGACATTTTGTATATGGTTTCAATATCTTTTATGAACTTTTTTACCAGTTTCTTTTAATCTCTATTTTCTATGAGACTTTAACCTAACTTCTTTTATTCTCAACATCAAATACGTAAAGGCTTTATTTTTACTAACAAACCACCACCCAATTCTTAGGTCAGGAGGTGTGTTATATCGCATTAGGGTGTGGGGAGTGGTTAAACACTTTGGAGTGGTAAACTAAAAAACCGACCAATCAGAGCGCGCCATGTCAATCAGGCAAAAGTGTTTAAACATGCTGGAAAGTGTTGGCAATGGTTAGACACTTGGTGAAGTGGTAAACTTTAAAAAAAAAAAAAAAAAAGTGTGATTGGTTGATATTCACCTGTCACGGCCCCCGACCCGGTTTGACCCGTTTCAGGAGCCGCGGGACAGAAATCCCGTGGTATTTAATTAACAGCGGAAGTTTCTTCAGGATCTTTTTAAAATTGAAATATTTCCCGATTATTTTATTTCACAACTCGGGATAAAACCCGTTAATTTACAATATTGAGATTTCAAGGAGAAATCTTTATTTTACAAAACATGTTTCTTTATTTTATATTGAGCCACTTCCTTAAGCTTCTAGTGCTTCTCGGCACTTTTCCTGGATCATAACAGATCACCTGAAACATGTTTGAAAAAGGTTTTGTCAGCGGGAAATACTGAGTGAATCATTCTATTTATGAAAACGACTCGTTTGTTATAATTTACAGTATTAAGAGAGATTACAATGTTTCCAGATATCAAACCAACTACCTACAGTATTTGTCACTCGAACATCCATCGATAGCCTCTTTGCCCGATGGTGTCTGTGACTATGGTCATATCACTCATTGGCTAACTCGTTGTCCAATAGTGACGGTTATCAAGTTATGTATACAAAACCCCACATACCGGCTGTAACTTGGGTGATTACATAAACTTAATCACTGTAATTATAACCTTTGAAAATAAACATGATTTCAAAAGTAATTTGATAAAAAGAGAATGACTCACATTGCAGATTTAATTTGAGCAGAGCCTAGCCTACTGATTAGCCTTTTTATCCTAAATTTAATAACAAGCACACAATTCTGGGTTAGTAATCAATACAGCATTTACGATAACTCACGAGATCAAATTCTCACAATGAACGACAAAGTGCGATACTTAAACATCCATCGAATTAACGACGAATGACAAAGTATAACCCTAATGTGGGCGGCACTTAAACATCCATTGGATATATTGATCGATCGGACAATGAATCGTAATAGCGATTGAGTTATTACCCTGATTGCGGCGTCGATTAGTGAATCGTGTGTGTTAATTGTAGTAAACAGACGATAATTCGAAGTATATTACGAATTCTTTCGTCGTTTTAGTGCCCAGAATCAAGTCCCAAGGTCGGCTATTTATACCCAAAAAATGTCCCCCCTCGCGCCACGCGAAAGGATCTCCTGTGCGCGTCGCGTGGCGCGAGAGACCCTAGTCTAGCATAGGGTTGCTTCGTGTCCAGGTAGCTTAGCTGAGTTGGTTTCGTGTGATTTTAAATTTTTGACAGCAAACTGTGTGGATTTTACCGAGTAGGTTTTACCCCCCCTGAGTTTTAGGGGCCCTGATCCTGATTCCGATTGTTCTGAAAATTTTAGGGATTATGCAGAATCACTTGGGTTTCTCAATTAGGGTTTCCTATTGGATAATTAAAATAATAAATAGTACTTTTTGATGAGAGTTGTTACATTCTCCCCACCTTAATAAAAATCTCGTCCTCGAGATTTACTGGAACAATTGAGGATACTTTCGCTTCATTTCTGATTCCAGCTCCCAAGTGTATTCGGGTCCTCGTTTCGAATCCCACTTGACTTTAACTAGCACTAGTCGTTTGTGCTTGAGAAACTTTACTTTCCTGTCTTCTATCTGAAGAGGTTTCTCAACAAATTTTAACTTTTCATTTACCTCTATATCTTGGAGAGGTACTACCAAAGATTCGTCTGCTAGACATCATGAAATACATCATGTATTCCAGCTAATTCTTCTGGTAGTTGTAAACGATAAGCAACTGGTCCTATACGTTGGATCACTGGAAATGGTCCTACGTACCTTGGACTTAGCTTTCCTTTCTTACTGAATCTAACAACTCCTTTCCAAGGAGAAACTTTCAACAGTACTCTGTCTCCAACTTGGAATTCTAACGGCTTGCATCTATTATCTGCATAACTCTTCTGGCGATCTCGAGCAGTCTTCAGCCTTTCCTTGATTTGAACAATCTTATCAGTCGTCTCTTGCACTATTTCAGGACCTGGCAATTGATTTTCTCCTATTTCTGCCCAACAAACTGGAGTTCTGCACTTTCTTCCATACAATGCTTCAAATGGGGCAGTTTCGATACTTGAATGATAACTATTTTTATAGGAGAATTCAATTAATGGTAAGTGATCATCCCAATTCCCACCAAAATCTATTACACATGCTCGGAGCATGTCTTCTAGAGTTTGGATCGTCCTTTCACTTTGTCCGTCTGTTTGGGGATGATATGCCGTACTTAGGTTTAGTCGAGTTCCCATTGCTTGCTGGAAACTTTTCCAGAAATGAGAAGTGAAACGACTATCTCTATCTGATACAATGGAGAGTGGTACTCCATGTAGAGATATGACTTCATCTACATACAACTTTGCCAATCTTTCCATGCTAAAGGTTTCTTTCATAGGTAAAAAGTGAGCAGATTTGGTTAATCGATCCACAATTACCCAAATCGCATCATTACCTTTTCTGGTTTTGGGTAACTTAGTAACAAAATCCATTGTTATGAGTTCCCATTTCCATACAGGCATCTCTAATTGTTGTAGTAGACCTGAAGGTTTCTGATGTTCTGCCTTAACTTGTGAACAAGTAAGACACTTAGAAACATGTCTAGCTATATCCTTTTTCATGCCTATCCACAAGAAATTCTTTCCTAAATCTTGGTACATCTTATTGTTTCCTGGATGCATTGTATACCTAGATTTATGGGCTTCTTCTAGAATCTTATTTCTTAATTCTCCCTGCTTAGGTACCCATATTCTGCTTTTGTGGAATCTCCAAATTCCATCAGCTCCTTGCTCTAATTCTTTTATTCGTCCTTTCATTCCTTCAGCAACATCTTCTATTGCTGTTTCTTGAACATTCCTCAATTGCCCCATTAAATCTAATTGTAGATTTAATCGAAGAGCACGAACTCGTCGTTGTTTTTCATGATACTTACGACTTAAGGCATCTGCAACTACATTTGCCTTTCCTTCGTGATACTGAATATCACAGTCGTAATCACTTAAGATTTCCATCCTATCTCCTTTGCCTCATGTTTAAATCTTTTTGCCCAAATATATATCTTAAACTTTTATGATCTGTATAGATAGTAAACTTACTTCCGTACAGATAATGTCTCCAGATTTTCAGGGCAAAAATTACAGCTCCTAATTCTAAATCATGAGTTGTATAATTTTCTTCGTGCTTTTTCAACTGTCTTGAAGCATACGCAATTACCTTCTTGCGTTGCATAAGCACACATCCTAATCCTAGTTTTGAAGCATCACAATATACTTCAAAATCTTCTGTTCCTTCTAGTGAGGCTAAGATTGGAGCATTGGTTAATTTCTGCTTCAAGATTCTAAAGGCTTCTTCTTGTTTAGGTCCCCAATTAAACTTAACTGATTTACAGGTTAGCTTAGTTAATGGTACAGCTATCTTAGAAAAATCCTTAATAAATCGTCTATAATAGCCAGCTAAACCTATAAAACTTCTAATTTCCATTGCAGTTTGTGGAACCTTCCAATTGGTAATCGCCTCTATCTTAGCAGGATCTACATGAATACCTTCGTGATTCACCATGTGTCCTAAGAATTGTACTTCTTGTAACCAAAATTCACACTTTGAGAATTTGGCGTACAACTTTTCTTTTCTTAACAAAGTTAAGAGTGCATGCAAGTGCTGACAATGTTCGTCCTGACTTTTTGAATAAATAAGTATATCATCTATGAAGACAATTACAAATTTATCCAAATACGGTTTACAGATCCTATTCATCATATCCATGAATGCTGCAGGTGCATTCGTTAACCCAAAGGGCATGATTGTAAACTCGTAATGACCATACCTAGTTCTGAAAGCAGTTTTAGGTATGTCTTCCTCTTGTACCTTCAATTGATGATATCCGGAGCGTAAATCTATCTTAGAAAAATATCTAGCTCATTGAAGTTGATCGAAAAGATCATCAATCCTAGGTAATGGGTATCGATTCTTAATTGTAACCTTATTCAATTCTCTATAATCGATACACATTCTCATTGAACCATCCTTTTTCTTAACAAACAACACTGGCGCTCCCCATGGGGATGAGCTAGGTTGTATGAAACCTTTACTTAGTAATTCATCTAATTGCTTTTTCAGTTCTAACATTTCTGTGGGTGCTAACCGATAAGGTGCCTTGGCTATCGGTATAGTTCCTGGAATTAGATGAATCCTAAACTCTACTTCCCTATCTGGTGGTAATCCAGGTAAATCTTCTGGAAATACATCTGAGTATTCTGAGACTACAGGAATTTCCTTAAGTTCTTTTCCCTTAGTACTAATGATTACTGAAATCATATATACTATTCCTTGCTTTCGTTCATAATTAGCAACTTTCATTACTGATATGAACTTCATGGGCTTACGTGGTTTATCTCCTGTAATCATGATTATTTCTCCGGTGGGTGCCTGAATTTCTATAGAGTTTTTATCACAGAGAATTCGAGCATGGTTGGCTACTAACCAATCCATTCCTAACACAACATCGAATTCAGCTAATTTCATAGGTAACAGATTTGCAGCAAATTTATGACCTGAAAGTCCTATTTCTATATTTTGCAAAACCTTATCTATTTCAACTGAATTCCCATCAGCCGTTTCGACTGTAAAAATCTGCCTAATGTTGGTTAAGGGTATATTAAGAGCTTGGCAGAATGAAGTATTAATAAAACTTTGGTTTGCACCAGAGTCAAATAATACTTTGGCGTAAATGTTGTGAACTAAGAACGTACCGGCTATTACATCAGGAATCATCTCGGCTTCCTGAGTGGTTAACTGAAAGGCTCGGACATTCTTCTTAGTAGCTCCATCGGTTGTCTTGGCTTTGTTGTCTGCTGATTTGACCAATTTAGGACATTCTGGTCTAAAATGTCCTGTTTCTCCACAGTTATAGCAGACTCTTGTTTTCTTTCTGCATTCCTCTTCACGATGTCCTACCATTTTACAAAAATTGCAGGTTACATTACATCTTCCAAAATGTTTCTTTCTGCAATTCCTGCAAAACGGCGGATTTGAAGATTGCCCTGTTCCTCTTTTCTTGAAGTTACTATTATTACCCATACGAAATCCTTGGGTAATTTTCTGAGCCAGTTCTTTCTTCCTGTTTTCATCTTGCGTGCGTACCAGTTCGTCGGTTAAGGTATTAGCTAATTCCACCGCATCGTCAATCTTACGAGGGCTCGCAGCTTTAACGATGTTACGGATTTCACTAATCAGTCCCCAAATATAGCGAGAAATGAGTACCGGTTCTGGCGAAGCCAGCGTTGGTACCACCCTAGCATATTCAAAGAATGTCGAAGTATAACTGCGACAATCTACACCCATCATTTTATGGTTTAAAAACTTATTTGCCATTTGATCTTTTTCATATTCGGGACAGAATTTTCTTTCTACAAGACTCTTAAATTCTTCTCAGTTCATGGCATAAGCCCTATTTCTTCCTTTAGCTTGTAACACCGTGTTCCACCATTCTAGCGCCCCTTCTTTAAAAAGATTTGACGCGTACATGACCTGATCATCCAAAGCACATTTACTTATGGCAATTACTGCCTCAGTTTTCTCTAACCAGCGCAGTGATGCAGTTGCTCCTTCATTGCCTGCAAACTCTGTGGGTTTACAAGCAAGGAATTCTTTGAAAGTGCAACCAGGTGTTGCAGCTTTCATTTTCTTAGGGAGCGGAGCTTGCCGTGGTTCATTATCATGATTAACATGATCATTGCCTCCGTTTACACTATTACTGAAGTTATCTTCAGAAATACGTTTACTAGGAATGATTTGTTGAGGTTCTATTGGATTTTTAACAGCAGCAACGAATGCTGGAATAGCATTGGCTATCCCTTGAGCAACGATATTTTCTATATCCTGCCTAGTCATATATTGATCCCCCGGTTGTTGCTCAGATTGATTAACATCATTTACTGGTTCATTATTAGTGTTTTCCATCTGATATGTAATTTTTATTAGTATTAAATAAATAACAATTTATATATAAAGCAATCATATAAAAATACACATATAGCCAAAACTATCAATTTCTCGATTCCCATCTTATAGGATGCATCAATACATACTATTATCTTACAAAGTTTTATTTGTAGTTATTTTACAGACTGATTTTACTTATTACTATTACACAACCACAGTTCCATAAAACCCCTATCTTTTGTCAATTGGTATTTTAGTAATGGCGTTCCCTCTTATCGTAATTCCAGGAGATCTATCCCAAAATCTCTTGGATCCTATTCCCAGCATCCACTAGTTTTTTGTCAAAATGGCAGAATTCATCCATATTCTTGTTACTTATTGGTGGATTTGGTAAAGGTTCTAGATTGTACTGAGGAAAAAGCTTATAGGGATTGTTTTGTAACTGTATTTCATGAGTCAACCATTCATCTATTTGAAAATGGATTGAAGAGTTTGGAATAGCTGGTTCTAAATTCATTGGTAGTTGTTTTTCAAGAGAATAAATAAAATCATTTTCATTAACAGGCTTAATAGTATCATAGCTTGTCAATATCAGATCTAGCTCTTCCTGAGATGGTAACCCCTTAATTTGCCTAGAGCTTTCCCCAATTTCCAATTTCTTAGGTTTGGTTTTCTCAAGAGGTGAAGTGTTGAATTCTATAGGTTCTTCTATGTCTGGTATATATCTATTGAAATCTCTGGAAACCTCTATTCTTACTGGATAAAGATTTAAATTCTGAAGGACGTTAGACAAGTCACCCATGCTGTTTAAAATACACACAATTTAAAAATTTATATCAATTAATAATCACGTAATTGGCAATCAGTAAAAATTTAAGTATTTCTAAATACTTAATTGGCTTAAATCAGTGTGTAGATCCCAAAACGAATCCGGATCACAGTGGTTGGTTGTTCTTAACCCAAAACACCTATAAATTAGGTGTTTGAGCTAGAAAAGTCAAGAATGATCAAAGATGAAGGTGAAGCTAATGGATTAATGAATACAACAAGTGTTGTATTGAATCCAAATAATGAAATAAATCAGTAAAGAACCTTGGATAACAGATTTGAGCACAAGAGAATGTAAACAACACCAATATTCATTCAAGAGCCAAAAGCTTGGCTAGGTTACAATGTGAAGGCTATTTATAGTGTTCCTGACTTGCCAGCAAATTTATAAATTTGCTGGAATCTTATCTACACTAGGTCAGGAAACTATCTTCTAGAGAATTACAAAATAAGCCCTTGTACATTCGAATTTGCTACAAACCACTATAAAACTAATCCAGCACAAGTATGAACGATCTCAAAAGTTCTAACAATATCCCCCCTAGATCGTTGCATACTTGTCTTCTCATTCTTCATTGATTTCCGCTGGATTCTCAGTAGCTTGCTTTACAGGCTCTTTGGGATTGTCTTCGTTTGTTGACGTTTCGGGTGGTGCTTGAGTTTCAACTTGCGCGTCCGGAGTTTCTTGAGTAGTAACAGCTTCACAAATAGGTTGATCCTCCATAGTGGCCTCATATGTGGATGAGGCCGGAGGTGATGATGTCGTGGTGGGCTCAGTTGAAGAAACAGTGGTCTTTTCTTTCTTATGTTCATGCTTCTTTTTCTTCCTTGCTTCCCTTTTCTTTTCTCCTTTTTCTTTTCTCTTTTCAATCCTGTCTACCAGATCCAGCATTTCCCTCTTTATCTTCCAGGCTCTTTCTACCGCTCTCTGAAATAGCATAGCTTCTTCAAGATTTGCATTTCCAGCTCCCACGTTTATGGAGCTTGCATTCAACATAGTTAGATCCGAGAGCCCAAACATAAACACATCCATAGGATCCAAGATCCGAATATCCACGTTTTCGTTGGATCTTATCACAGCCTCGCCAGTCTTGCTATCATAGAACCATTTCTTGAAGTCTTTGAGTGCAACAGAAATTTCTTCAAGTAGCTTAATTCTGGTGACAACTTTAGCAGGGTTGATCACCCACGTCACCTTTCCTTTTCCTGTTACTGGATCTATGGTAGTTTTTGAAACTCTTCGCCTTGGACGCTGAGGCCTGTGATTAGGGAAATCTTTGTTGCATTCTTTAGCGATCAAACGCTCAAAGTCTCCTCCAACGCCTCTTTCTTCAGGATTTAGAATGTCCAGACGGCCCAGCTCACGTAGATCCCACCTGGGAAGAGTAAAGAGATCAAAACCGGTCTGAAAGTACTGGATCACGCCACCTCGTCTCTTAACAACAAACATTCCTCTCAGGTTGTCGTACTTCCAGCTTATGATCCTGTCAGTAGCTTCACTCTTTTCAACGGTTATCACCTGATACAAATCAGGGAGTCTTTCTCTCTCTTTCTTGAACCATTCTGGATGCTGGGGAGAGAACGTTTTTCCATCTCCTTGCTCATATTGTACTTCTTCTTCTAGACCCCATTCAATAAATCTGGATGGCATATCATTTCTGTCAACTTCTTCTTCGTCACTTTCATCTCCTTCAGTCACTTTTTCCACCGACTCTAAACGCCTTTTCTTTGCTTCAGCCTCTTTTTCTTTTCGAGCATTTTCTTCTTCCACGAAACCCTCAAAGTCAAAAATTTCTTCAAAGGAAAACATGGGTTTTACTTTCATCTGCTCACACATGCCTCTCATCATTCTATACATCTTCTCCAACCCAGTTTGCTGAAACCTGATGAACTTGGACTGCTTGGCCATGTAAGCATTCATATCTCTATTCTTCTTACGCTGATCTTTAATCTTCTCTCTTAAAATGTTTGTGTCGTTGACTTGATTCTCCACAAGTTTATCGTAAAGCTCTTGAAAGGGACGAATCCTTTGAGGTGGGACTGGAGGCTTTGAAAGTACTAGATCTCGCCACCTCGTCTCTCCACAAGAAGAGGGTTCTCTCCTTGACCCGACTCCGGTGTGAGAATAAGTATTGGTAATGGAGAAGAGAAAGTATTTGAGAAGTGAGTGTGATCTGAGTTTATACCTGAACAGTTCTCATATTTATAACCAGGAGTTTGGGAGGGAAAACCTGTTATTGAAAAGATGACGGAATATGCTAATGCCGTAGCGGTTATATTTTCTTCCGTTAAGTTCTTTGATCCTACGTTAAGTTGCCTCGATCCGATGTGAATGCACATGGATCGTGGTTTGATCTATGGCTGGGGGGTTGCCACGTGGAAAGTGATTAAGTGGAGATTACTCTCCAATTGCATGCCTTCGTTGTGATTCCAGGGTTGCTTGTGGTGATGACACGTGTCCAGACGGTTATAACCGTCTGGGTGGTGCACGATTGTATTTCTTTCTAGAAGATTACTGCTGTAATCCGGTGTGACACCTTGCTGTGTGGACACAGACGAGTAAATCCCAAGTCTGGGTAAAATAATATCCAAGTCTGGATATTTAGGCGGAGGTATTGAACAAAGGATTTTGATCCTTTGTTAAATGGGAGAAGGCGCAAGGATTTATGTTTTCCTTTGGGCGCGCGACTATAAATTACTGATTGCTTTCTTCCTTTTGTAAGACCAATGCGCGGCCGCGCAGGGTTGAAAAGGTTGAAAGGCCAGTTTGTGGTATGGTCTCAAATCCTTTTTATGAGGTTTTTGGGACCTTACCCCTTCAGTTCTATATTCCAACGTAAACTTTTTTTTATAGACGAGTCAGGTCAAATATAATACATTTTTCGTTTAAAGAAACCATTTTTACGTGCATATTTTTATGTTCGTTTTGGTATAAATTCAAGTTGTTCTACGTTTCGACGTAAACTTTTTGGGAAATGATTCAGGTCAAATATAATATGTTTTCGTGTTTATTTTATGTATGTTTCGTAAAGTTTGTTTTGAACCAAATGGAGTCAAATTATGGTTTCTCTTTCTCCACTTTTTTTGAAAGCTCTAATTAATCCATTTTGATTACATGTGCATATTTTCCTTCATACCCGTTACGTTTTCTATGTATGAGTTGGGTCACATATAATACGTTATGATTGTTCGATATGAATTTGATTTACTTTACATTTGATCTAATCACAATGCTTATACAGGTTACATTGAGTTCAACTGGATACGTCGAAATGTGTGTTTTCATATGGTTAATGCATCATATAACGTTTGGACTAATCCATTCAATGTTTACGATGTACCCGCGCCGCAACGCGGGCGGGTCTTAACCCTAGTTTTACTTAAATCATATCTATTCTCCATCTATTCTATAAACTTTATCATACTGACATAATGTTTCCCAATAATCAAAATGCGTAGGACCCTAACAAATTGAGAAAGATATGAAGTTTCTCGAGAAAAACTTTTCCAACCTATCAGAGGACTACCAAGTCATTTTAGAGGCTAGTAAGTCAAAAATCTGAGCAAAATATATGTAGTTTTTTAGTAGGGTTTTATTTTTATTTTTAAATATGTTGTTTTTTTAAGTAACTTTGTAGTTTTTTTTATTTTTAAGTAGTTTGTAATCTTTAATTTATTTTATTGAAATTATATTTTTTTTATTTTGTTTTAAATAAAAATGTTATATAATTTAAAAAATATAAAATAAAATTAAAAAATAATTAGATAATCATGATAGGGGTTTTAAACCATTGTATGGAAGTTAAAGAAAGGTCTTTAAAGCCACCATGTCAGGTGACGACTACGTGACGCTAACATGGCATAATAAAGCCCCTAGGGCTTTAAACCACACAACCAGCCTTATTTATATACTATTAAGAGTAAACTGCCATTTTGGTCCCTGTGGTTTGTGCAGTTTTGCCACTTTAGTCCAAATCTCAAAGTTTTTGTATCTGGGTCCCTGTGGTTTCAGTTTTGTTGCCATTTTGGTCCAAAAGTGAAATCAGATCATATTTATCATATAAAATCCTGCTATTTTGTCCTTTCCCCAGGGGCAAAATAGTCATTTTAATAATTAGTTAATTTACCTTTCAATTTCATAGATCTTTATCTCTTAATCGTAAGATAACCACTATATGTTTCTCTCTCTCTCTCTCTATCCCCTCTCTCTATCTCTATCTCTGTCCTCCACCATCACCAACCGCCAGCAACCGCCATGAACCACCACCACTCTCAACATCACCAACACCATCCATCACTTACTGTTCTCCACCGCCCCACCTGCCACCGCACCACTTCCAACCACTAACCACCGCCCCAGATCTGAGTGGGATGAGAAAGGCGGCGGCTATTGAATCCTCACCGCCTCCTTTCCACCTCTACCTACCTCCGCCACCGTCAAACCACCTGCAACAACCACAGAAACATCCACCGTGTTTAAACCATCGGTAACCACCACCTGTCACCTTCCTTCATTCTCCCACAAAAACCTAGAGAGAGAAACACCTAAAAACCCCCAATCTAGAGAGAGAAACCTCTAAAAAATGTCAAAACCTAGAGAGAGAAACACCGTGTCCTTTGCGTAGGCTTCTGGCATCACCGCCGGTTGTACCAGAATCATCACCGGTGGTTGTTGTTGTGGCGATGGTGTTATGGAGAGAGAGTCAGAGGTGTGTTTAGAGAGAGAGAGAGAGAGTTGCCGGCGGTTCTTCGTCGATGTTTTGTTGTTGTTGTTGTTCGTCGATTTCGTCGTCAGATTGTTCATCTTCGTCGAGATCTTGTTCGTAGGTGGTGGAGTTCATGGTGGCGGTGGTGTTATAGAGAGAGAGAATAGAGAGAGAGTCAGAGGTGTGTAGAGAGTTTATAGAGAGATAGAGAGAGAGAGAGAGAGGTGTTTTGAGGTTTTATATATATATATATGTATGTATGTATATATATACTAGGTTTTTACCCGGGATTGCTTCCCGGGCTCGGGAAAGTTATTTAGATTAATTACTATTTGTTGGAACAACTGGTGTTTCAACCATTGAAGCGGTAAGACCTGTGTGCAAACACGGGTCGATTCTTAGAAAGTTATGCATAACATATATTGACAGAATATATAGATATGTGTATAAATATTGTACTAAAACATGTTATTTATTATAGCTAAAAGACAACTATAAGTATATATAAAAGATATTTAACATGCATAACATATATTGACAGAATATATAGATATGTGTATAGCTTTGATCATTTAAACATACCTTTACCAATATTACAGTGCTGAAATTAAAAACAGTAGCTGACTATAACTATCAGTGGATACCCTATCAGTGGATTAAAACACTGAGCTTTAACAACAATCCTTATATAAACAGTGATTCAAGAATCTTCCTGCTCCAAAAAAAACAATATTTTAACCCATCAGTCATTTCAATCCCCTTCAACCTCCACAAAACACTATTTTAACCCAACGGTGGTTTTAAACCACCATTTTAACCAAATAACGGTTTCAACCACAGTTTTCTCAACAGTAGTTCCAAACATCTGTTTTCATCCATCTGTTAATCAAAATCAACAGATGTATCAACCACTGTTTTATTTTCAAACATCTGTTCCCAATAACATAGCTTTGATCATTTAAACATACATTTGCCAATATTACAAGCTTTTACACTCTCAAATCTAAATATTTATTTACTTAATTTAAATAAGAAACATGGTTAATAATTTTAACACAACTAATTATATAAAAACTACAAGTGTAAAACAGAGGTAACTATATAATAAACAAAGTTCAAAAAAGCAAACAACAATCAATAGAATACAGCATACTAATTCCAAATCAATGCGCGAAACAGCATACAAGGATCTGACGGCTAAGTACTGTCCACGTCACAACCTCTGATGAATAATGGATGACAGTTGTTAGGAAACAACTGATGAATCAATATCAGTAGTTTACAATGATGAAAATGAAAACAGTAGCTGACTATAACTATCAGTGGATAGCCTATCAGTGGATTAAAACACTGAGCTTTAACAACAGTCATTATATAAACAGTAGTTCAAGCATGTTCCTTCTCCAAAAAAACTACATTTTAACCCAACAGTCGTTTCAATCCCCTTCAACCTCCACAAAACACTATTTTAACCCAACAGTGGTTTTAAACCACAATTTTAACCCAACAGTGGTTTTAAACCACCATTTTAACACTAGTTCCAAACATCTATTTTGTTTTCAAACTTCTGTTCCTAATAACAGAGTTTTGATCATTTAAACATAACTTTGCCAATACTACAAGCTTTTACACTCTCAAACCTAAATATTTATTTACTTAATTTAAATAACAAACATGGTTAATATTTTTAACACAACTAATTATATAAAAACTACAAGTTTCAAACAGCATAGAAAGTTCATCCATCTGTTGACCCAAGTCAACATATGTATCAACCACTGTTTAATTTTGAAACATCTGTTCCCAATAACAGAGCTTTGATCATTTAAACAGACCTTTGCCAATATTACAAGCTTTTACACTCTCAAACATCAATATTCATTTACTTAATTTAAATAACAAACATGATTAATAATTTTAACACAACTAATTATATAAAAAATACAATTGTCAAAACTGCAAATAACAGTCAATAAAATACAGGATCCTAATTCCTAATCAATTGGTGAAACAATAGTTTCGATAAGTAAAGCTCCTTTCGGACCATTGTAGTTGTCAACATGTTGGAGGTATTTCAGAAGTTCATTGCTCAGATCAACTTCAATCATATCCCCCCAGATGCTTGTTGTCAGCCACTTGTTGTCTTCAATTATATTAGTACTTCGGCGACTATCTACATAATTAACTACATGAGGATTATTGAAAACAAACACCTTCATCCAGCCTTCTTCTTCATATCTGAGCAAATCAGCAGTTAGCTCAGCAGACTTTCCAATAACAATCAAATGCAACCTCTTTCCGATGGTCAAAAAATGCCCTTGGCAAGGATTGACTACAACACTCTCGGGAAAATGAAGCATTCTAAAAGTCTCACTAAGAACATCAAAAGCAACGATGTTCCTCTCACCTAGTGGATACCAATAATTTGAAACCATAAAATATATGGTTTTATCAGCATAAACTCCTGTCGACCATGAATAACGACTTGAACCATAATTGTTTACACTACCGAAATTTATTGTTCTCCATGACTCACGACGTCGTGAGTAAACACGAGCAGCAGTTACATTATGTTAACATCTGATGTTCAGCACTTTCAGATCATTGAACTGATCAAAATAAATTCCACCAGTATCAGAGTTTCGATGATGATTGTAATTGAAGTAGTCATCACACAAAACCTTATACCGCCTAATAGTTGGATTCCAAAGAATCAACTGACAGGAAATCCCTTCATTGCAAACTAACAACAAACCATTAAATGGAGATAGAATACGTAAGAAGCTAGGGTGCACATTGTTAGGAAAACTTAAGGTTTTGCTTCTAACAACATCCAAATTACCACCAACTACGTCGTCAATGACAATTGACGTGTCTTTAAAGGATAGTAGTTTCTTTTGTATTGAATCTCCACTTCGGATAGCATGCATCATCTGAAATGCATGACTTGACAATTCCTTATAAAAATTCTTCGAAAGACATTTGAAACGGCCAATATCTTCTGCAGAGAGCCTTGTGAAAATCTCGTCAACAATCACTTGAAACCCAAATTTTTCCATTCTGCAGAGAGCCTTGTGAAAATCTTGTCAACAAAATTTTTGAAGATGATTTAGTAGATGGATGAAAACGGTAATGATCAAAACCTCTGCCCAATGTATTTTATATACCCAATGAAGGCGGTTATAACTAAATTCATCATCAGACGAAAGAATATGAAGCGACACTCGTTAGGCTTTTAATGCATTTACATGGGAAAAATATAAAATTAAACACGTTATTATAATTGCAATTAACCTATTCATTTACCTATAAGACGCCTTTACCATAAGACAGAAGTGATTGCTTGACGTGCATTAATTGCAAAGTACATATCCCAAGGCATTTGAATTTGAAATTACCGGCAATTTCAAAACCACTGCTATGGTATATGTTTGCCAAAGGAAACATATGCTAAGTTATACTTTCTTGGCTATGGGTTATTGAAACACTGATGTTTAGTCAGACAGTGGTCAACATGAAGATTGAAGAAACAGAAGTTGTCTTTCAACAGTGGATAATATTTAACAATCAGATGTTTGAACCAAATCAGTGGTTGTAACAGACTTTTAAGGATTAGTGAAAACTATCATTTTTAACTATTTTGAGATTGTTTGACCTTAAACAGATATTTGACCTTCTATATCAGTTGTTTGGAGTTAAACAAATATTTGGACATAAACAGTTGTTTAAAATTAAACAAATGTTTAACCTTAAAAAGAAGTTGGCCCATAAACATTTGTTTGCAAAAAAAGAGAAATTTCAAGAATACTATACCCAAACAATCAAAATGAGGAGCTTAATAATCATCCAAGTGTACTTCATTTTTATTTAGTAGTATAAAGATTAAACCACTGTTCAATTTATAGTACAGATCAGTGATATGAAATCTAACAATCAAAATGGGGTTATGTGATAAATAACGTTACATATAAACATCTCAGTGATATGAAATCTAACAATCTAACAGAGTATAAAACACTGATGTGATAAATACTGTTACATATAAATACTGTTAACATAAACAAAGGTAGAATATCTACTGTTGATGCTGAACCACTTTTGTTGTTGGACAGTGGTTCGTCTTTGAATTTGTATAGGGTTTGTCTCGAGATATAATAGAGAACCACTGCTACACTAAACACTGTTACATAAGAAACACTGATACATAAATACTAAAGTTGAATCCGCTGTAGATGCTGAAACACTGCTACTACTAAGCAGTGGTTTTCCTTTCGTTAATCAGGCTTTAGGTACATAAGTGCTTGTCTTTAACAGGGCTTTGTCTTCAACAGTGCATAGGCCTCATGAGTCAATAAGCCCATCAGTCTTTATAAGGAGCAGTGCTTAATTATAACAGTCCTTAGCATGATCAGCTGTTATAACCACACCATAACCCTTTGAGACGAAGCAAGTGTCCGTCTATTCATTTGAGAGGACTCGTTGCATTACATCCCTGTTGAAAATGTGAGCAGTGGATGTTTTTTAGGAAAACCAATGATTCTCAATATCAGTGGATTTCAACAATAAAAATGTGAGCCGTGACTATTTTTTAACTATCAGTGGATAGCCAACAGTGATTGAAACACTGATGTTTGGTCAGTGAGTGGTCAACATGAAGAATGAAGAAACAGAGGTTGACCATCAAACAAATCCTTGACACTATTAAACCTCCGTTGACTTACCAAACAGATATTCATACACAATTCAACATCATCATAATCTAAATATTACTGAAACACTAAATAATAAGTAAAAATAAAACACAACATAGATTCATAAAATTAAATTTATTCATTTATTCATGACCTTAAAACTAAAAGTCCAATAACTACATCACATACTGAACAATATTAAAGTTCAAATCTAAGAATGACAGCAAGAATTAAGAAACTTTAGTTTCAACTCCATCGATTGCTGAACCTCTCGATGTATGTCCTTCAGCATCGCCATGAGCTACACGTCACTATCACCGCACTCTATATTACTGACAACACAAATAAGAAATAAACCTAAAATGCAAAGGTATCTTCTCAACTGTTGTAGCACATCTGAGTTTTCACGATATTGCACGAATCTATACTTTCTATAAAACCAGAAAATCTTCCTGGCGCAAGAAAACATGATTTTCGATTTAACGAAAATCAAAAAATGCAACTCTCCCATCAAAGAAGATAGCACATGCAACTTTTCAAGATAGAAGATACATATCGTCCGTTCAAGCTGCAACTCTGCCATAAAAAAGGTAGCACATGCAACTTTTCACGATCTTGCAACAATGATACTGCAGCATCGATATTGAAAGGTTGATGTGGGATGCGAATTTTCATTGAAACGACGATGTTGGAACAATGATACTGGAACGATAACATGTAAACATAATCAACAAACATTCGAACAAAGAAGTGTAATCGGAGATAAGCGGCTGAATCATGAGAAAGATGCATTTGAGAGAGAAAGATACGCTCACATATATTAGTGAGCGAGATTTGAATGTGAAACCAGATAATTATATCTTATTTATAGGATAAGAATATATGGTTTGAATTTTGAATTTCAAAATTACTGATATTATCAGTAATTACTGATCTGATTTGAAAGCAATTGTCATGATGTTTATTGGGAACTGAAAGGTAAGTAGTGTATATCTTTATATCCTGCTTTATTAAACAAATTAAATATTAGAAATGATATGCAAAGTAGGAAAAAAAAAAGAGAACGTCAATTTTAAATTACCATTTTGCATATTTTAAAATTTAAAAATTACTGATATTATCAGTGATCTGATTTGAAAGCAATTGTCATGATGACTTTTCTAATTTTTATCTTAACTTTAATTAAGAGATAATAACCGTCAGTTTGAAATTCACATTTTGCATATTTTAAATGTCCAAAGCTCAAGAAATTAGCATTATTTACTGATTTGATTCGGAACAAATAGTCATTAAGTATTTTTTTTATTTTTTATTTAACTTTAAATTTTATCACGAAAACAATGTTGGAGGAACTCTTATCTCATTGGAATGTAACGATTAGGTAAAATGGTAATTTCATTATAATTCTAGTTTTTATTTGATAATTTCAAACTATCACTAATTAACACTATCAATAAAAAAAATGTGAGCAGTGGCTGTTTTTTAGGAAAATCGTTGATGGTCAATATCAATGGATGTCAACAATAAAAAAGTGGGCAGTGGCTATTTTTTCCTATCAGTGGATACCCAACAGTTTTTTAAACACTGATGTTTGGTAAGTCAGTGGTCAACACGAATATTGAAGAAACAGAGGTTGTATTTCAGCAGTGGATAACTTTTAACAATCAAATGTTTCAACCAACAAAGTGGTTGTAACAGGCTTTTAAACAGATGTTGGGGCTTAAACAGATGTTTCGCCTTATATATCAGTTGTCTGGACTTAAACAAAAGTTTGAACTTAAACAGATGATTGCCCATAAACAGAAATTTGGCCATAAACAGATTTTTGGCCTTAAACAAATCTTCGAGCTTAAACAAATGTTTGCCCATAAACATCTGTTTGCAAACATTGTTCCAATTTCAAGAATACTATACCCAAACAATCAAAATGAGGAGCTTAATAATCATCTAAGTGTACTTTATTTTTATTTATTAGTATAAAAATGAAACAACTGTTCAATTTATAGTACAGATCAAACCAATGAAGTGATGTGATAAATATTGTTACATATAAAAACTGTTGGGATAAATACTGTTACATATAAACACTGATGTCATAAAAATTGTTACATATAAAACACTGAGGTGATGACATCTAACAACCTAACAGACTATAAAACACTGATGTGAAAAACACTGTTACATATAAACACTGTTAACATAAACAAAGGTCTAAGCTTAAACAGATGTTTGCCCATAAACATCTGTTTGCAAAAAAAGACCAATTTCAAGAATACTATACCCAAACAATCAAAATGAGGAGCTTAATAATCATCCAATTGTACGTGATTTTTATTTATTAGTATAAACATGAAACAACAATGTCTTCAAATCACCGGATTAGATCATGAACCCATATTAGAGGTCAAACAAAACAACAACAGGACCACATGAATAATGTCATTTCCACTTTTACTTCAATTCACTTAAATGATAGGGTGATTTGGGATTTTGTACTTGTTTAAAAAATAAGATATTGACCAAAATTCAAACAGATGTTGACCAAAAGTCAATCAAATGTTGGCCAATAGTGAAATAGATGTTGACCTTAAACAGATGTTTGGTTTAAGGCCAAACATCTGTTTAAGGTCAAACATCTGTTTAAGTCCAAATATCTGATACAGAAGGCGAAACATCTGTTTAAGGTCAAACATTTGTTTATGGCCAAACATCTGTTTAAGGTCAAACAACTGTTTAAGTCCAAACAACTGATATAAAAGGCCAAACATCTGTTTAACCATGAACAGATGTTTAAGTTAATATGATCAACTGTCTTCTCACACTGTTTTCCTCTTAAAAACACTGTTCAACCTAACATGGGTTTCCATTATCTATTGACCTCAATGCAAACAGATGTTCAAACCAGTGTTTGTTATTGAACTTTACAAAATTACATAGAATTCAAGAAAACGAAACTAAGAAATTTACGAATCTAAAAGCAACAATTTAAAATCTAAGAACAACACCAAGAAATTTACGAACCTAATAGCAAAAATTTAGTGCTTTTAGCTTAAAATTTAGTGCTTTTAGCTTTAAACTCCATCAAAGTATATCTTCGACAATCGCCATGTTGATCCGGGCCAGGTACGCATAATTAGGATGTAGTTAAAAGTGCTATTTTGGTCGAATAATTTGAGAGAGAGTCCTTCGTCATAAAAGGACTAAAATTGACTAAAACGCCCTCGTAAGCGAAGTTAAGCAAACGAACCATAAAGGTTGTTTGGAAATAAGTGATAAGATAAAATAAATACTTTGAATAAGTATAAAAAGCGAAAGATGTAAAATTTTAGTCAAATGGCACTATTTGAGTTTTTGCCGTAAAATAATGATTGGAGAGGTAAAATTTGGTTTATATAGATCACCACATTAAACCCACCATAAATACAGTTGTGGTGGGAGTTTATAAGATAAGAAATGTGGTGATGGAATGCTAGAAGCAATCGAAAGCGGTTTGGTGCTTAAAATATGCTTAAATATAGGGCTGGCAATTTTACACGAATACACGAATACGCGACACGAACCTACACGACCTTAACATGTATGTGTATGACCTTAACAGGTAACAGGTACTAAACAGGTAGACACGAAAATACCTGTTAATTTTCGTGTCTAAACAGGTCAGATACCTGTTTACCTGTTATGTACATGTTAAGGACATGATAAGGTTTTAATTTTAATTAAATAAAAACATATATGATAATATATGGTATACGCCACAGTGGAACTTTTCATTTAGTTCAAAAAAATGAAAACCCTAATGACCTAATCAGATCTCTCTACTCTCTCTACAGCCGACATCGACATTCGACAGCTCCATCCACCGCACAGCCACTCCGCCGGCCATCCACCGCACCGACAGCTTCACCGCAGCGGCATCCACCGCACAGCCACTCCGGCGTTCAAACTTCAAAGTAAGCAGATCTTACTTTCCGTTAAATCTACAAGTAAAATAGTTAGATTCGCTCATTGTGACCTAATCAGATCTTACTTTCCGTTAAAACTACAAGAGCTAAAAGGTTTGATTTTTTTGCAGTGTTAGTTAATTAAGCTGAGATACAACTGCTCTGTGTTTTGGGTGTATTTTGTAGTGTTAGTTAATTGGTTAATTTGATCTTGGTTATATGCAGTTTAAATATGCTGATTTAGTTAATTATGCTGAGATACTTATGCATGTCTTACCCTTGTTCGCTTTGAACCTGTTCAGTTTGAGATATAAGTGTGTTCATATACTGACGAACACCGATTAAACTGAAGCAAGCTGACTAGTTTGAGATATATATTGTTCGCTTTGAACCTGTTCAGTTTTGACGATTTATGGTTCGGTTTGAACCTGTTCAGTTTTGACGATTTAGTGTTACATAGTATAAGTGTGTTTGTAAGCGTTGTTCAACTTGTATGCTTTCTAACAGATTGTATGCTTTCTAACAGATTAAGAAATTCAATATGAGTGATTCTCAAAAGAAGGTGGGAAAGAAGAAGGATAAGAAGTCCTATGTATGTTTTTCTAACTTTTATGGCTTTTGGTTCAAGTTTGGTATTATTTTTTGTGTAACTTTATTTGTTTTCTCTATTGTAGCAGGAGTCAGATTCTGTCAAAGTTGATCTAGAAAATGATAGCTCAATGAATATGGATGTGGAAGATGATGAAGTTCACTCTGTGGAGGTAGATGATACAAACGATAGTGATGATAACAAATCAGGAGTAAAGAGACAACGAAAGGAAAGATCTATTGTGTGGCAATACTTCACTAAACTTAAAAAGAAAGCAGTCGGTGGAAAAGTTCCAAGCAAGTGCAACAAATGTAATCATATTATCATATATGATAGCAAGCAAGGTACGGGGAATATTTCAAAACACATAAAATCTTGCTATGGTTCTAGTTTCAAAGATGTTGGTCAAATGATTTTAAACAGTGACATGAAATTAAAGTCATCTACGTTTTCTCAAAGTACGTTCCGCGAGATGCTTGTAGCTGCTATCGTTATGCATGAGTTACCTTTGTCATTTGTAGATTATAAGGGATTTAGAGATTTATTTAAGTATCTGCAACCCGATGTCAATATCATCTCTAGAAATACTGTGAAATCTGATTTACTGAAAATGTATAAGAGAGAAAAGGAAAAGGTCAAAGAAATGCTTATGGAATCACCTGGGAGGTTATGCCTAACTTCAGATTTGTGGACGTCTATTGCTACTGATGGGTATTTAGCAATTACAGTTCACTTTATGGATAAACAATGGGTTTTGCAAAAAAGAGTGTTGTCATTTTCTTTCATGCCACCACCTCATACCGGTGTTGCTTTGTGTGAAAAAGTGTTTTCTATTCTAGTAGAGTGGGGCATAGAAAATAAAATATTTTCTATGACATTAGATAATGCTTCTTCTAATGACACTTTTATTGGGCTTTTAAGAGAACAACTAAATAAAAAATTACCACTTGTTTCTAGGGGTAATTTTTTCCACTTGAGATGTTGTGCACATATTTTGAACTTGATTGTGCAAGATGGGTTAAAGCAAATTGATGAGTGTATTTACAAAGTGAGAGAGAGCATAAAGTATGTGAAAGGGTCGCAACAAAGGAAGGAAAAGTTTATAGAGTGTGTTCAGTTGCTTTCTTTGAAAAGGAAAAAGGGGTTAAGGCAAGACGTTGTTACTAGGTGGAATTCTACCTTTTTAATGCTTGATGGTGCCCTTTTTTATCGACGCGCCTTTTGCCATTTAGAATTGAGTGATTCTAATTATAAGCATTGTCCGAATGCGTTGGAGTGGGAAAAGATTGGAAAGATGTGTTCTTTTCTTAGAGTGTTTTATGATATCACAAATGTTTTTTCGGGTAGCAAATACCCAACTGCAAACTTGTATTATCCACATGTTTTTATGGCTTACTTGACTTTGAAAGAGGGTATGGGTTCAGAAGACGAGTATATGAGAAAAATGGCTGACTTGATGATGGCAAAGTTTCAGAAATATTGGTCTGATTTTAGTCTTACTTTAGCCATAGCTGTGGTGTTGGATCCTAGATACAAATTGCACTTTATCGAGTGGAGTTATTCACAAGTTTATGGACGTGACAGCAAGGAATATGAATATGTTGATGAGGTTTTGCACTCTACTTTTCATGAATATGTTGAGTTAAATATGGATGGTGGTTCTTCTACAACTTCAAATGTCGCAAGTACTTCAGAAGCTAGCAAAGGGGTTGAGGATACGGTAGATGATGATTCAACAAGTGTCTTTGGAGTTAGAGCTAGACTTAAGGTAATTTATTTGCTAATGTATATTTTTTAACTTGTTGTCTTTTAATCTTTTATGTATTCATTTACTAATTATTTATAATTCTTTTTTAGGATTTTGATCAGTTTCAAAGTAAAGATTTTCTAGCTAACAAAAAATCAGAATTGCAATTGTATTTGGATGAGTCAAGAGTTGATAGGAACTCGAACTTAGATGTTTTGACTTTTTGGAAAGCCAATGAGTTTAGATATCCCACGCTTGCAAGGATGGCAAGAGACTTTTTGACAATTCCGGTTTCAACCGTCGCATCGGAGTCCACATTTAGTGCAAGTGGAAGAGTTCTTAATGAACATCGAAGCTCGCTTGGTAAAGATACCGTTGAGGCTCTAATATGCACAAAGGATTGGTTATATGGAGATTATTGTAATGTCCCTTTTCCCTTGAGTTTTGTAAGGTTTTTATAACATAATATCTCACTAATAGTATATGTTTGTTTGTATTTGTAGGTTCTAACGAAGTTAATTTAGACGAGCTCACTGAAGATATAATGTCACTTGATATTAGTGGAGAATCAAATGCTTCAAACTCAATGAACAATTCTAAGGTAACCACTCCAAATGCTTCGAGTAGTGTTGCTAAAAAACAATGAACAATCATAAGGTACTTACTCCAAACGTTTCAAGTAATGTTTGATAAATTAAAATTACTTGCTTTATGTCCAATTGTCAATGCTAAATATGACTACAATTATGTGCAGGTTTGAATTGTTGGAACTAAAGATATGAGAAGAGAACCATGGGAAATTTGAAGTTGTTTTTAATGGATGTTTTGAATTATTAAGTCTTGTGATTTGTCGTTTATGGATTTTTGTTTTAAACTTGTTAAGTATTCGGTGTTTATGGATTATTTAAGCTGTTTGTGAACTTTTGGCGAGTTTTTTTCACTAAACAGGTTCTAAATATGTGATTATTCTAGTCTTCGTTAACAGGTACTAACAGGTACTTTTCGTGTATGTCGTGTCGTGTTCGTGTTCGTGTTTGGAAAAAAGGACACGAAACCTTATCGTGTCGTGTTCGTATATGGCGTTTCGTGTATCGTGTCTTATCGTGTCGTGTCGTGTCTTATCGTGTACGGGTATACACGATATGCCAGCCCTACTTAAATACCCTTAACGGGTCAAAATAAGCCTATGAGTGAAAATGAGTTTAAGAAGGTATATAAACCTGTAATTGGAACCCAATGTGTTAAACAACATTGAATTTAATAGGGTTATGAGAAATAAGGGTCAAACAAACTTGTATGTTTGATAAAGAATCGAACGGGTCAAAATTTGGTAAAAAGGGGTAATAAGCCGAAGACTTAAAAGTCTGAAATGTGGTTAAACTGAATGTGGGATTTAAACTCCATATGATGGAGGATCAAATTACAATCATGCAGGAAGAAACGGTAGGTCAAACAGATAAGCGGATTGAAAGATACGAAAGTTTTCGTGTCAATAAACGGCAAAATGGAAAAGTTGAACCGTAACTTACGGTGGAGCTGAAAACATTACGGTGGTTCTCTACTGATTTACGGTGGAAGAATTAACTTTCAGGGGCTACCGTAAATTACGGTACCCACCGTAATTTACGGTGGACCCTGTACAAAAATATATATATTTAATCAGTTTTGATTCCCGGACTCGTTTAGACACATTTTAATCTCCGTATGACTAAAGCATTTCATGTTTATGAAATGTAGGTACATTTTGGATGCCGAAAGACGATCAAGCTCAACGAAGAACCGAACACGATAAAGACACATGCTTCCGCACATTGCATCGTCGTAAATTTTAAACGACGAATTCGATCACGTTATGTTGATTAACTTATGATTTGTAAAAGTTTTAATAAACCCGTATTTCTGATGTATATCTAATCATAATTACATGATTGTTTTCGTAAAATATACGTTAAACCTTGAATTATAAGAACGGGTGTTACAAGTTGGTATCAGAGCCTTGGTTTAAGAGATTCAAGTATGGTGGGAAAACTATGCTTGGACTTAAACCTTATGCTCTTAATAAAGATTGGTGTTCGGTTCAAGGCTTGATCGCAAATCCGGTAAGTACATGTATATCAAAGGTTTAGTATGATTAAAGTGTTGAGAACAACGCATATGGTTATCGTGTAATACACGTTACACCAATAAAAACGATATAGAATAGATGTAGTCAACGAAATTACATGCGTTGATGCGTATAGTAGAAAAGCCTTGTATTATAATACGGGCATCCTTTAATGTTGAAATTACTAACTGTTGTATAAGTTTTTTTGATTGAAGGACACTCGCATATGAAGATAGCAAGAGTTTAACAAATCATGGATTTGACAGAGGAACGGTCCAAAGTATGACGAATAGAGCACGCTCACCAAGGACCTAAATCGCGCAACGATTGCGAATAAGTTAATGGCAAGGGGAGCCTGTTAGAGCAAGCATTATCAGGTGCACGTTTTAAATTATTACATAAGTAGTAATATGCAACAAATACGTAGAGATTGAAAGTTGCATATGTAGATTGAAAACTTGGAAAAACCTGAATAGAAAACCTATCCGGGATATTGTTTCCAAGAAAAACAAATAGCGGCATTACTTACATGGGGTGTAATGTGAAAATTATAAAAAGGGTCATGTATACCAGGTGTTGATCGCTTACTCTGGCCAAGTAAGTAGTGAACACGTGGTACCATGAACTTCTTATGATGAACACATTTATGTCCGATGTAGTAAGGGTGGGGTGAATGGGACTAACTTAAAAAGTACCCAAATGAATCAAATGAGCAAAATATTTGATAATAATGTAAACGCACAGCCGGGTGACGGAAGCGTATTACATTAGAATGATGAGCCCGAGTGAAGGGACAGAGATTAATGTAAAACGATTAAGGTATGCAATTGGGAGGGGTGTGCTTACACTCGAACCCGAAGAATGCAAATATGACTCTTAACGGGCCGATTTTGTAAAACACCAAATTTGAGAACAAAGTAGGAATATAAAAGCGAAGCGAAGTCATAATGCATACCGTAAGGGTTGCAATAATAACGACTTCGGTAAAACACCTGGTTGGTGGGTAAGGATTTAAACGCATGCGTAGACTGAGAAACAGGAACGCGAAATAGAAAGTCAAAAGACTCAGAATATGAGTCATGACTAAAAGATCACAAGAATTTTCGCAAACATAAATTTTGGTAATTACGTTCAACCATTTCAAAGTTGGACGGGTCAAATAAAGGATGAAGTTTGACATTCATAAGTGATGAAAATTCACCCAAAATGAGTCAAACGAGTCAATTAAGGAATAACGCTTAATATAATAGGAAAACGCAACCCGGTGAAACCGGAAAGCTAAAAACAATAAGATAGAAGGACCCGGGTAATGGGTGGTAAAGGAGTATAAGTATGAACCGGGTAACAGTAAGCATAGGACAAACTGACGTGTAAATGATGTTAGAAGTCGTAAAGTCGGAAAGATAGTCCGAAAGTAAACAAATGAAACCTTAGACTACGGTCAAGGTCAACTAAAGCTCAAAAGCAAAAAATTAAATGATTCCAAACATAACAAAGGATGCTTTAAAGCTATATATGTATAAATAGACAATTGAATAAAGAGTAGAATAAAAGATGATCTACGGGATCATCATAACCTACGGGATATTAATTAGTGAAAAGGTCTACGGGGCCAAAATGACCTACGGGTCATGAACAGTAGCAAAGGGATCATAAGGGCCTCGTCTTAAAGAGATGAAAGCCTAAGGAAATAGCCTACGAGGTTAAGTGATGGAACCTACGGGTCAATTGTGTAAGGTGAGGGAACTTGTTACGATTCCCCGCGTAAAACGAGAACGGAAAACAATAAATTATGGGTTGTCAATTTCCTTGATATGAGTAATTGACATAGTTAAAGAGAAAAACGTTAGACTAAAATTCATTTTTAGTAAGAAATAACATTTTTTCAAATATAAATTCTGATAGGAAATTGAATAGTAAGCATGAAAGATTCAAGTCTTGAAACTAATAGGCGCAAGACGATATATTCGAAAAAGTGATGTTTTCGAAAATGAAAGGTTGATATGAATTAAACATGATGTAACACGATCACGGTCAAGAAATGTAATGTGAGGTAAAATCACATTATAACCAAGCGAGCGGTAAAAGTAACTGGACTAATAAGTCTAGTTAATGATACCGGTTAAGGTCAGCAATTCAAAATCAAGAAATTTGGTTTGCTTGTAAGCGGTAGATTCGGTATAACTGAACCGAATAAATAAATTTGAAAATAAAAGAATTTGTTGCTAAAAGTGAAAGATTTCACTAAAGACCTTTAAACGGGACAAAGTAACGGATTCATAAAGAATTCGACAGTATATGAAAGCGATGGATATCGCTAAGTTAATTAAACTAGTGGAAATAACGAGATTACGTTATTTCAAGTCGCATTATGTCATGTAAGATACGTAGATGATTAATAACCAAAAGGATATTACCATACTTTTCTGGTAATACTAACAATCGGTTAAAGTATGAGAAATGCTTAATTGATTTTCGAGAGCAAATGCATGGAGGTAAACTCGATAAATTAGGTAAGAAAAGGTTTCGAGGACGAAACCTCTTTAAAGGGGGTAGACTTGTAACACCCCAAAAACGGGTAAATTACCGTTAGTAGTAAAAATAACCAGGTAAATAATTGGATTTAAATAAGAAATCCTAATAATTCAATACAAGCGAATCAAAGTTTTAAGAGTTTGAGTTTATAAGAGCATGAGTTAACGGGACTTAAAATACAACGGGTTAGAACTCTCGAACCCATTAAATTAACTAGAAATAATTAACCTAGTTAATAATATGTGATTAAGTTATAAATAATGGATTATAACTTAAATAGATCGAAATCAAACCTTGAGGGACTAAAAGTGGACAATTGGAAACAAGTTTATAATTAAAACTTAAAAACACCAAAACACACACATATGTGTGTGTTTTGGTCGATGTTTACAGGAGAAAAAGGGGGGTTCCCTTCCAAGAACCCTAACTCACAAAAATTGCCAAAATCAAAGAGAAATCAAGCCAAGAATTTGGGGCTTTTAATAAAATCGTGATCACCAAGCTTAGGGGATCACAAGGTATGTTGAATTTTGATGTTTATTGATATTTCGAATTTGTGATGAACATGGATGAATGAAATTCTTGCATGAATATTCAATGTTATAGTGATATTAGTGTGGGTACAAGTCTAGGAACAAACCCTAGATGCAAACTTGTAGAATTGTGCCATAAACTAGTGATTTATCAAATAGCCAAGTATGAGCTAAGTGGGTTTTGTTGATTTAATGAAATTGATGTGTATAAACATCATATTAATTCATATGAATGAACTATTTGAACAAATTAGAGATTTTGTTAAGATTTCATAAGTGATTAGAAGTGGGTTTTGACAAAGAGTTAAACCCATGGTTATGATGGTCAAAGTGTATATATGCATACAATGACTAAAATTACATGTTGATTTATGGTTACTTGAGGTATGAATTAGATAACATGTTAGTAGAAGTAGCATCTCAAAAGATGACGCTCACTAAGTGGTTGATAATGTGCCTAAATCGAGTCATGTGAACTAGTTAGTGCATTCATATTTGTAAATTGGTGGTTTGACTTTTAAAAGTCAAACCGACCTATGATAAGGTTCATCAAGAATAGTGGTAAAAGATTCATAAGGTGTGAAGGTCATGATCTTGAATGACTAATCTAACCACCTTGAAAATGATGGTGATAGTTTGACGCGTAACAAGCTAGATGAAAGCTTGGAGGAGGGAGCGGGTCAAACGAAGCAAGTACGGAAAGAAAAGTGTGGCGTGGATGCGAGGTAAGTGTAAATTACACACTTATGTAGAATACCCGTTTATTCGATACGTCGTAAACGTGATAACAATAATATTGGAAATATGGAAAATTGTCAAGTGTCGACTAATGTAAATCAAGGTTAAAAGGATACCCATGGCGTAAGCCGAAATGGGTTGAATTTGTAAGAAAAGAGTGTAAAAGAAAATGGGTATGGTTATAAAATCCGGGATGGGATGGATGTATGAATTGGAAATCAAAAACGATGTTTTGATTAAATAAGACAATGTTGGGCATATAGTCCAAACGGGTCGAATGGTGGTGATAACACCATTTGACAATATCGACTAATGTGGTTGTCAAGACTTATGTTAACAGGACCGATTAACAAATCGGATAATTTCGTCACCATTGATGGTGTGATAATGAAAACGAGGTATAAATCGGGTCTAGTTGTTGATCCGGGCCAGGTACGCATAATTAGGATGTAGTTAAAAGTGCTATTTTGGTCGAATAATTTGAGAGAGAGTCCTTCGTCATAAAAGGCCTAAAATTGACTAAAACACCCTCGTAAGCAAAGTTAAGCAAACGAACCATAAAGGTTGTTTGGAAATAAGTGATAAGATAAAATAAATACTTTGAATAAGTATAAAAAGCGAAAGATGTAAAATTTTAGTCAAATGGCACTATTTGAGTTTTTGCTGTAAAATAATGATTCGAGAGGTAAAATTTGGTTTATGTAGATCACCACATTAAACCCACCATAAATACAGTTGTGGTGGGAGTTTATAAGATAAGAAATGTGGTGATGGAATGCTAGAAGCAATCGAAAGCGGTTTGGTGCTTAAAATATGCTTAAATACCCTTAACGGGTCAAAATAAGCCTATGAGTGAAAATGAGTTTAAGAAGGTATATAAACCTGTAATTGGAACCCAATGTGTTAAACAACATTGAATTTAATAGGGTTATGAGAAATAAGGGTCAAACAAACTTGTCTGTTTGATAAAGAATAGAACGGGTCAAAATTTGGTAAAAAGGGGTAATAAGCCGAAGACTTAAAAGTCTGAAATGTGGTTAAACTGAATGTGGGATTTAAACTCCATATGATGGAGGATCAAATTACAATCATGCAGGAAGAAACGGTAGGTCAAACGGATAAGCGGATTGAAAGATACGAAAGTTTTCGTGTCAATAAACGGCAAAATGGAAAAGTTGAATGCAGGGGCCACCGTAACTTACGGTGCCACCGTAAGTTACGGTGGAGCTGAAAACATTACGGTGGTTCTCTACTGATTTACGGTGGAAGAATTAACTTTCAGGGGCTACCGTAAATTACGGTACCCACCGTAATTTACGGTGGACCCTGTACAAAAATATATATATTTAATCAGTTTTGATTCCCGGACTCGTTTAGACACATTTTAATCTCCGTATAACTAAAGCATTTCATGTTTATGAAATGTAGGTACATTTTGGATGCCGAAAGACGATCAAGCTCAACGAAGAACCGAACACGATAAAGACACATGCTTCCGCACATTGCATCGTCGTAAATTTTAAACGACGAATTCGATCACGTTATGTTGATTAACTTATGATTTGTAAAAGTTTTAATAAACCCGTATTTCCGATGTATATGTAATCATAATTACATGATTGTTTTCGTAAAATATACGTTAAACCTTGAATTATAAGAACGGGTGTTACACGCCGCACCAACTGCTGAACCCACCGCATCGAGCAACAAGAGGAAGAACAAGAGAAAGAACAGCTCTAGCAACAAGAACTATGCAATCACTGCTGCACCGATTCAAGTTGTACCAGCTCAACAGCGTCAAGTAGCGGCGCCTGTGGCAAATGCACCGCTTGCTAAGCGTGCATACACTGGACCACACCCGTTTTGCCCTACTTGCCCCTACCACCACCCGACTACCATCGCTTGGCGTTACTGTGCACATTGCAATATGTACGGCCATTTTACTACCAATTGCCGCATCCGACAAGCTCCTGATCATCAAGCTCTACTCACCGCCCCTCAGGGTCAACAAGCTCCTCCGGCAACCGCGGTCAACGCTAGAGCCGGCTTTGCATGTGGCGATCCTAATCATTTCGCCAACATGCGCCCAAACAGGGTTGCGAAGCAGGAGCCCCAGCAGCAGCAGCCTCAGCAGCAGCAACACCAGCAGCAACAGCAACAAGCAGCACGCGCACAAACTTTCAACATCAACGTGTGTCAAGCCTAAGCCGACAACAACGTGGTCAATGGTACGTTCCTTGTGAATCGTATTTATGCTTCGTGTTTATTTGATACTGGAGCCAATAATTGCTTTGTGTCGTTCGAATTCGAGAAGCTCCTTAGTCGTAAACGCTCCCAACTCTCCTCGACGTTCGATGTTGAAGTCGCTACTGGAAGAACTGTTGCCGTTAATTCTGTTCTTCGTGATTGTACTCTTGAGCTCAACAATCACATCTTCCCAATCGAACTTATTCCGATGCAACTCGGAAGTTTTGATGTCATAGTAGGCATGGACTTTCTTCGCAAAAACCATGCTGAAGTTGTGTGCTTCGACAAGATGATTCAATTCTCGCTCGCAAATGGTGATTTATTGTGTGTCTACGGTGAAAATGCTTCGAAGGGTCTCAAACTCATGTCATGTGTCCAAGCCAACAAGTATCTCCGCAAGGAATACAGAGCTTTCTTGGCTAACATAGTAGTAGCGGAGAAGGAAAAGAAAGGAAAGACAGAAGTGAAAGACGTTCCTGTGGTTCGTGAATTCCCTAATGTGTTCCCTGACGACCTTCCCGGCCTACCACCAAGTCGTGATATCGACTTTCGTATCGACCTCATTCCTGGAGCCCATCCTGTTGCCAAAGCTCCTTACCGACTCGCACCGTCTGAAATGCGCGAACTCTCAAACCAACTCCAGGAATTACTTGAGAAAGGCTTCATTCGCCCGAGCACCTCTCCTTGGGGCGCACCGGTCCTTTTCGTCAAAAAGAAGGATGGGTCGTTCAAGATGTGAATCGACTATTGGTAATTGAATAAGTTAACTATCAAGAACCGCTATCCCCTACCCCGAATTGATGATTTGTTTGATCAGCTACAAGGTGCTACATGCTTCTCGAAGATCGATCTACGCTCAGGCTATCACCAGTTACGCATTCAAGAGGAGGATACACCTAAAACCGCTTTTCGCACTCGATACGGCCACTGTGAGTTCGTTCTTATGCCTTTTGGTCTAACCAACACGCCAGCGGTTTTAATGGATCTGATGAATCGCGTGTGTAAACCATATCTCGACCGTTCCGTCATCGTATTCATCGACGATGTCTTGATCTATTCCAAGTCGAAAGCCGAACATGCGCAACATCTACGTTTGGTTCTCGAACTACTCCAGGGGAATCAACTCTATGCCAAGTTCTCAAAGTGTGAATTCTGGCTGGAAGAGGTTCAATTTCTGGGACACATTGTAAATAGACAGGGTATTCATGTCGATCCTGCGAAGATTGAAGCTGTTAAGAGTTGGATTACGCCTAAAAATCCGTCTGAAATCCGTTCTTTTCTCGGACTAGCAGGCTATTATCGACGATTCATCGAAGGATTCTCCAAGATCGATGTGCCACTTACCGCTCTTACCCATAAAGACAAGCCTTTTTTTTTGGGAACCCAACAAGAGTCTGCTTTTCAAACCCTTAAGCATATGCTTTGCAATGCTCTTGTTCTCACGCTACCCGACGAAAACGATGATTTCATTGTCTATTGTGATGCTTCCAACCTTGGTCTTGGTTGTGTTCTCATGTAGCGAGACAAGGTTATAGCTTACGCATCTCGTCAGCTCAAAATCCACGAGAAGAACTATACAACCCATGATCTCGAGCTAGGCGCGGTTGTTTTTGCGTTAAAGATTTGGCGACACTACCTGTATGGTACAAAGTGTACAATCTTCACCGATCATAAGAGCCTACAACATATCTTTGATCAGAATGAACTTAATATGCGTCAACGCCGATGGGTAGAACTTCTCAACGATTACGACTGTGAGATTCGTTATCACCCAGGCAAAGCAAACGTCGTCGCCGACGCACTCAGCAGACGGAGTTATTTGCTCAGCATTCGTAACGTTCAAGCCCAATACGACCTCGAAACCCTCATTCGTGAAGCTCAGCATGCATGTTTTAATGAGCGCACTCTGAAGAAGGAACGAATCTACCGCGATGGAGCCCAGCTTGTGAGTAAATCAAATGGGATATTCCACTTTCTGGACCGAATTTGGATCCCTAAAAGGACCGATTTGCGACAGATTCTGATGGACGAAGCCCACAAATCCCGGTATTCTATTCATCCTGGTGCCCAAAAAATGTACCAGGATCTTCGTTACAAGTACTGGTGGCCTGGCATGAAAAGGGATATTGCTTTCCACCTTGGAAAATGCCTAACTTATGCAAGAGTCAAGGCTGAACATCAAAGGCCCTCTGGCTTACTCGAGCAACCCCCGATCCCCATGTGGAAGTGGGAGAGTATAGCTATGGACTTCATAACAAAGCTTCCGCACACGTCATCAGGTCACGACAGCATCTGGGTTGTTGTTGACCGTTTGACCAAATCAACTCACTTTTTGCCAATACGGGAAGACTACAAGGTAGAACGATTAGCCCGAATCTACACCAACGAGATCATTTGTAATCATGGGACGCCTCGTGACATCATCTCTGACCGTGATGCTCGGTTTACCTCATGACTTTGGGAAACGTTTCAAACGGCTGTCGGTACATCGCTTAACCTAAGTACCGCATTCCATCCTCAAACCGACGGTCAGATTGAAAGAACGATCCGTACTCTTGAAGACATGCTCCGTTCATGTGTCATAGACTTCGGTGGTAATTGGGATACATACCTGCCGCTAGTCGAATTCTCGTACAACAACAGTTATCATTCCAGCATTCAGATGGCACCATTCGAGGCTTTATACGGAAGAAAATGTCGATCGCCTATTGTGTGGCACGAGATCGGTCACTCGCAACTAACCGGTCCCGAGCTATTGCAAGAAACGACTGACAAAGTCCTCCAAATTCGAGATAACTTGTTGAAAGCTCGAAGTCGACAAAAGAGTCACGCCGATAGACGACGCAAGCCCCTTGAATTTGACGTTGGTGACTACGTACTCCTAAAGGTATCACCTTGGAAGGGTGTGGTCAGATTTGGAAAGAAAGGGAAACTAGCGCCTCGATATGTTGGACCTTTTAAGATTCTGGAAAGGATCGGAAAAGTCGCCTACAGACTCGAACTACCGGAGGAACTTAGTAACGTCCACCCGACTTTCCATGTGTCAAACCTCCGAAAGTGCCTGGCTGAGCATGATTTGATTGCACCTCTCGATGATCTCCAAGTAAACGAAACACTACACTTCGTGGAGAAGCCTGTCGAAATCAGGGATCACCAAACCAAGCAGCTCAGACGCTCGTGCATTCCTATTGTAAAAGTCCGATGGGAAGGCAAACGAGGCGCAGAGTTCACTTGGGAACTCGAAAGCGACATGAAGGCGAAGTACCCGCAATTGTTTGAGGAAAGAGTCTAGAGAGAGAAAAGTGATTCACGGTGTTGTACAACTTTCAGCCTAATTTCGGGACGAAATTCCCTAAACTAGGGGAGGCTGTAACACCCCGTGTTTCCAAAAGTCAAAATCAAGTCAAGGTCAAAGTCAACGACCGATTTCGCAACTTGACTTTTAGTGAATTTCTTTTATGTGTTTATTTTAGTTGTATTATGTGGAGTAAGTGTCAATAATTACAGCAAACGACGTGCATTAGTCGCTATCTAATCGACTAACGACTGTGAACTATAGGGAGTGACAATGCGATAAAGTTAACTGATCTGATCGATAATCAAGCTATGCTAACCAAATCGACATCGAATCGAATCGAAACTCGAATTACGCATTTGGGAATATTGTTATACGTGTGTGTGTGTGCCTTATGTGTTACCTGTGCATGTTTATTTATGTTGTATTGTGGAAATCAATCGAAACTCGAAACGCAATCGAACTCAATCGAACTCGAACTCGAATCACAATCGAAATAGTATGATAATTAGTGGAGAAGAGACAGCGCTATATATGAATAGTTGGGACTAAAGTAATTTGAATAGGAAACTCTATCGTATTCGCATCGCTCGCAATCGAAATCGAATCAGCAACAATCGTCGCATCGAGCACCCGAACCAAGTGCCAACCGGCCGGATAGCCATCCGACCGGGCTGCCACTTGGTCGTGGTGCCAAGATGCCATCCGACCGACCCACACTTTCCTCTTTTGGAATCCTATAAATACCCATGCCACTATCAAACTTTCTACTTTTGGAAACTCTCTGACCGACCAGCTCGTGCTCCTCACCTTTTCTCTGATTTCTCTCGATTCCGGTAAGATCTCGTCCTAAATCTTGATCTACACGCACTCCTACACCTTTCTATCTTTTGAATCTTAACTTTTAACCGTGAAATCACTAGATTTGAGGTGTTCTAGGATGACGGCATCATGTGTTCTTGAAGAACTTCATGTTTTGGCTTCAATCCACCAAGAACAACTTAGATCTAACCGATTTCCACACAAATAAACAAAGATCTTACATAGATCTAAACATATTTCTGGTGAAAAGGGATTGAAAGATGGTTTCTTCCTTTCAACTCTTTTACACTCAATGCACTCAAAACCGATAGGATCGGAGCTTGATCTAGTCTTCTACTCATTCTCAGTGTAGTGCTAGCTCAAGATCCGGATTCTACACACGAGACCACCGATTTCGGGTTAACCAAGAACAACCGTCTCGAACCGGTTAACTGGTCAAACTAGTGTGATTCCTGTTTGATCGGGTCACTTGGGTCAAGATGAGGTTCTGATCGGTTAACACATTGTCAAAACGTCTCGATAAAACGAAAAACACTCAAAACGACCAAGTGTAAGACGAACGGAACAACCGGGACGGGGTGCTATCCGACCGGACTACTGTCCGAGCGGATAAGCCACCCGAACGGATTGCCATCCGAACGGATCACGCCTTGGGTCCCACACTTAATCAACTTTATCTGAAGTTTGAGTATTGAACGGATTGCTATCCGATCGGACTACCATCCGACCGGATTACTCTTCGGATCATGAGATACTAGGACTTTAAAGACTTAAACAATTTTTAACATGTTCATTAACAGGGTTGCCACCCGGTAGGATGGACAACCGACCGAGTGACTTTTCTGCTATGAATTTATTCTCACTAAGTAACCTCGTCACTATAGTCGCCGTCCGACCGGATGACCATCCGAGCGGATTGTCATCCGCACGACTGACCGTCCGATCGACCGACTTGAAGGGTAGAGATACTTCAATGTTTTCAAAATGCTACAACGAAAACTTCAAAAGTCAAGCCATCATACACAAGCACATTCTTCTCAAAGGGAGAAACAATCCACTCGAATAGTCATCCGACCGGACTACCGTCCGACCGGATGACCATCCGAACGGATTGTAATCCACACGAACAAGCCGTCCGATCGGATTACCATCCGACCGAACTGCTGTCCGACCCACTCTTCCTTTACATCGTTTTACGCGTCACTTATCGTTATGCTATCAAACTATCCAGGCTAACCTTACTAGCTAAGCGCTCCCTTCAATCCATCAACCGCTGTGAGTATACTCGACCCCTTTTTGCTTTATGCACTTTTGGGTGTTACATACGTTACAACTATTCAAATCACAACGAACACACTACTCAGTACCATTTGAATGCTAACCGTTAATGTATGTTATACGTGGCTTATGAATGCTTGTTTGTTATGTTTACACATGGAATGCTGTCTACCTGCCTTAGCAACGATAGTACTATAGTTTGGACTCAGCACCTGTTCGCAGGGGTTGTTAAGGACAATTACTTGCATGGATTACGGTGGTAATCATGTATTGCGAACTGCCTCGGGCAGTCAACTCGTAGTCATTGGTATCGATGGATCTATGTCGATAACTAACGTGCCTCATTTCGCTATGTGTACGTGCTGGTTATGCGTAAACGAATTCGAACTCTATATGCTATTATCAAACTTGTATGATCACCTTTACATTATATGTATTGACTTTATTTTAACGTATGTAACAGGTGCTTAGGATGCACAACTGCTAGGAATTCGAGGCTAGAATAAGGCTCTAGAGGCCAACAAATAGTTGTCTGTACTAATTAAATCAAGGGTCTCTAGAAGCAGATAAACAATTGCTCTATTTGAAAATCTGAGTTGTCGGAATAGAACTATTTGCCTATATATTGTCTGTAATAATTTGTTTACCTTTTGAGACATGGTATGGGACATGTTATTTTAAATTGATTGGTAATGATAATTGTTATGGGAACTTCTGGACAATCTGTTTCGCTCAGTGCCATACCCGGATGTTTCCGCCGTAGGTTGGGGTGTGACAATGGGCCTCCTTGCATTTTGAGGGGGGTGGAGGATGGGCCTACCCCACATTATTTTTATTGTTTAATTTATTTTATTTGTTTAACTTTTATTGTTTAATTTTTATTGTTTAACTTTTTTATTTGTTTAACTTTATAAAAACAATTCAAAATTTAAATAAAAATAAGACATAAAAGAAGATAATAAAATCCATTACATAACATAAATAAAAATTACATAACCTAAAAATAAAAATTACTACTCGCTATCTTCTTCGTCACCGTCCCCGCCGTTTGCGTTGTTCCCATATATGTTCTACCAAATCCTGTTGCAGGTTTGCATGCGTGAAGTCGTTGGTTAGCGAGAACGAGTTTAAATCCTGTTGCGCCGGATCTACCGGGACAGTATTCCCGATAGATGCATTCTCATCATACTCACAAATCGCACGACCTTCGTCTTAAATAATCATGTTATGGAGCAAGATGCAAGCGTACATACAAAGGCGCAACCTCTTCGGTGTGAACGCAGGTGCCGGTTGTTCAATGATGGCCCATTTTTTTTTGTAGAACACCAAAACAACGTTCGATGTCTTTTCTTGCAGCTTCTTGACGCTTGGCGATTTTTTTCCTTTTTTCGTCCTCGGGATATGGAATAGTCTTGACAATTGTAGAGTAAGACGAATATATTCCGTCAGCAAGATAATACCCGCATCTTTACTCAACCCCAGAAACTGTAAAACTGGTGTCCGGACCGGTTCCATTAACGACATCGCTAAAGATCGCCGATTGGTATAGCACGTTGAGGTCGTTAAGTGAACCAGGGAGACCAAAGAAAGAATGCCAGATCCACAAATCTTGTGAGGCCACGACCTCAAGTATTAAGGTTGGATGGCCGTGATCACCTAGCGTATATTGGCCTCGCCACGCATTCGGGCCGTTCTGCCACGCCCAATGCATACAATTAATGCTACCGAGCATTCCCGGAAACCCGTGTCGTGCTTCATGAGCTTGGTACAACTGTTGAACATCATACGCGTTTGGTTTCCGCAAATATTTTTTGCTATACAGTTTCACCACATTATGGCAAAACCGATACAAACATTCCCGCGTAGTTCTTGCCGACATCTGTAAGTACTCGTCCAAAGCGTCGGCCACTGTCCCGTACGCCAGTTGGCGAATGGCCGCAGTACATTTTTGTAACGTGCTGAACCCTTCATAACCACGAGCATCGGGTTGTTGCGTGAAAAATGGGTCTAGCCCCGCCAAATCATCAACAATGCTTGTGAATAACCGACGACTCATTCGGAACCCGTCTGAAAATCTCGGCATTGTAAAGGGGTGCATCCGAAAAATAATCGTTCACCAATTTCTCCTGCGCTCCTGTCGTAAAAAAATATAAATACGAGGACATAAGGAATAAGGATAATAAAATTTATTATTGATAAACCTTGGCGGTCTCTGTTAATCCGTAGTCGACTGGTAATAACGCTTTCAGACGAGACGTCTTCCTCTTCCTCCTCCATAATAATCTGAGCCGCCCTTAGCACATCGTTTGCGTAAAACATCTCCTCTTCCTCCTCCGAAGACGAGGACCACCAAGAATTAGATTACATTGTGGGTGAAAAGATATTTTTTTTTATAAAAGAATGGTATAAAAAATGAGAGTGTTTTGGGTTGAAAGTGGGGAGAAAATGGTGAAATAATGGTATAAAATGAGAGTGTTTTATAGAAAAGGGGGTATTTTCTTTTATTAAATGCACTAGCCGTTCAACGGCTATAATTTGAAAATTCGCCCCGTCGAGCACGTCATGTGGGAGCCGGTTTTGACGAGCCGGGCCTATGGGGGGGGGGGGGTGTGGGGGTGCGGCGCTGGGCGACGCGGGCCTAAGCCGGCCCCCATACCTTCCGGTCTAAAAAGTATAAAAAAGAAGAGAGTTCACATGTGTTTTTGGGTTACCCAATTAGCTACCATAAGCATTCTCTTTTGGATTTTAAGTTGTACAATCATTGCCTATTGATAAGGGTGGAGGGTATAACCCTCGGGGACTTGTGCGGGGAATGATAGTCATCGCTCGATGACTATACCGGGTGTTTGAACATGTGCGGTGACCAAGAGAGAGGCATCCAAAATCGGTGAACTCTCACCGAACATGATTGAGTGTGATTGAGAGGAGAGGAGAGAGGAGAGAGAGAGGAGGGACCAATCATGTTTTTTTTATTTTTTTAATTGAAGGGTGTTTGACTATACCTAGTGATTGAGTGTAAAATGGGGAGTAGAATGGGGAGTTGACATGACATAATACTATTGGGTAGGATTTCACTCAAACACCCTAAGTTGTTTGACTATACCCTCCACCCTAAGGTTTATTTGTTGGTAATGCCGTGGATGCTCAAACGATCGACGTGAATGGCAAGCTTTTGGATCGAAAGAGTATGGGTGAAGATTTGTTTTGGGCCATCGCCGGGGGTGGTGGTGTTAGTTCTGGGGTGGTTCTAGTCAACAAGATGGATCGGCCGACTATTTGAGGTCGATGACGACTATGCAGAAGCCCAAGCGATTTAAGGAGTAGACTAAGACCCTGTTCATTAACTTGAAGTAAATTGTTGTATGTTTGTTATATTCCAGTTTTACTTACTAAGGCTTGTATACTAAGGTAGCCAATTTGAAAACAATTGCAATAGCTAAATATTAGGAATTATCATTTGAAGCTAACCAATTTGAAAACAATTCCAATAGCTAAATATTATGAATTATCATTTATCATGATTATTTTCAATTTTTTATGAACTTTTCTCCCACGTAAAGAGATAATAAGATTATTTGTTTTAAATCATTATTTGAATCTAGTGAGAACACTAGAAATAAGTTGTACTTTGAAACATTTACTTTTTTTTTTTGAACGGCAAGGTGTCACAATTTTTTGGGTGCGAGACACCCCACACCCCCCCCCCCCCCCCCCGCATTGGGGAGGCCCGTTGCCCCTCTCCGGCCAGACGTGAGTGTCTTAACCGTGCTCCAGCTGGCATCAGAGAGTGACCGGCGTCCAAAGGAAAAACCCCACAGGTGCCTCGCCCATCGTAGGGCTTGACGGATTGAGAGCCGCCACAGAGGAGAATAAACCGCCTCAAGTGGGAATCAAATCCGGGCATCATGGGTAAAACCCTGGTGCATCAACCAGTTGGACTGGCATCATTTGCTTTTGAAACATTTACTTACAATAAATAATCAAATCTAGTGATAAAACTAGAAACAAGTTGTAGTTTGGTTACCCAGTTGGAAAAAAGTAAAAAACGAACTAAATTATTGGAAGAAATTTACTCCACACAGATGGTACAACTTTTATAAAAAAATGTACAATAAACCTTTTGAACTTCATCACACTAATCCAAGCAAAATCCTCATAATTCTGGCTCACTCTTCTATATCACCCTTTTCCTAAACCATTTTCGATCATAATTTTCTAAACCATTTTCGAGAAAAAAAAGAGGAAATGGAATGGCTTCGTTGAGGAAACCGAACGGAGACGGAGTTGATTATTTTGAAGCCGAGGAGAACGACTATGGCGTGATAAACGGTAAGGGTTCTTCCGACCATAGCTATTGTTTGAATATCTCGTTTTGGTTGATGCTTCAGTTTTTGTTTCTGGTTTTATTTTGTGCCTATACTTCAATGTTATGTTTGTGTGTCTTAAAGTGATAACCACCACCGGTAAAGCCATCTCTCTTCAAGTCAAAGGTTTAGACACCATTAGCAGTATTAAACTCAAGATTGAGGCTCAGGAGGATCTTCCGTGCCGCCAGCAGAAACTGATCTTCAATGAAAAGCTTCTTCAGGACAACGATATTCTTGGGAACTTGTGTATCGAGAAGGAATCCATTCTCAAACTTCTCCACTGTCAAGACCCTCTACATTGTGTATCTCTGAAAAATCAAACAGCAAAAATGGCGGATAAGGGCAAATTAGGAATGGCCGACGGAGGCGATAGGTCCCGTAAAGTGGAGGAGAAGGCGTCTAGCCAAAATGTCGCATTTAACATTATCTATTTGCTACATCAACGTCATGGCATGATAAATAGTAAGATTTCTTTTTGCCGATCATCGTTGTTATTTAAATATTTGCTACATTTTGTTGTTTTAGGGATAATCCCCAAGTTATTGTAAGACTTTTAGTTTTTTCTGAAACTAAAGTCAAATTTATTACATTTTAAACTTAATCAGAAATTACGTCAAAATAAAAGGTAAACGGACAACAAGCTGTCCGGTTTAAAAACTGTATTTACAAATCTCGAGGTCATGACATTGCTATGCATGACCATTCCAACTCGCTTAAGCAGGTCCACAACATTCTGATGCAAGAAAACCAAAAATGTCAAATGTAAATCGGATAAACATGTGTTGGTTGTGGTTGGTAAGGGACACTTTCTCATGTTTGGTCACTTTGCCCGAAATAAGTTTTTAAATTATTTTTTAAAATATTATACAACACAGCCTGAATGGTGATAAGGGTGTGATTATTTTGATTTAATTCTTCAGTTTACTTGAATCTGTGTGTTTTATATTGCAATTCAGTTAAGACCGACACCGGTAAGATCGTGTCACTTGGAGTCAAAGGCTCAGACACGGTTGGCAGCGTCAAGCTCAAAATACAGGCCAAGGAACATATCCACTTTGACCAACAGGAGCTGATCTTCAACGAAGTGGTTCTTGAGAACCAATATACTCTTTCCTGCTACAGCATGAAGAACCAATCCACCCTCACAGTCACTGGTAAATCTGTTGAAATGATGAAAATAAAAGTCAAGATCTCCACTGTAGAGACAATCTCTTTGACTGTGTACCCAACAGACACCATCGCAGATGTTAAAACGAAGATCTATGAAGCGGAAGGTATTCCCTGTGGAAAACAAGCTTTGATCATTGACGAAAAGGTTTTAGGGGATAGCGGTACCCTTTTTGACTACTATGTCGCCATGGGTGACACCCTTACACTTATGCGTCAATCAAGAGGATTTGTGATAGATATCCTGATGCCGTATGATGGAGAGACCGTTACTTTGAAAGTCAAACCCTCGGACACCATCCGCGACATAAAAGCCAAGCTTAAGGGTAAAACTGGTGATTCTTGTGACAAGTATGAGTTGATCTTCAACGAGGTTGTTCTCCACAACGACGATACGCTTGTTGACTGTCACATAAACAAGGAGTCCGAGCTCACCCTTATGCGTTACTCAACAGGATTCTGGCATATACCTATTAGGACCCCCAGTGGAATGGAATTTGATCTGGAAGTAAAACGCACTCACACCATCCGTAGTGTGAAAGAAAAGATCGAGGCCAAGCTTGGTATTCCCAGATCAAACCAAAGACTAATCTTTTCGGAAAAGCATTTGGAGGATAACGATACCCTTGATGACTGCGACATCTATGAGGATCAAGAAGAAGTAGTGTATCTTGAATTTGTTGATTAATGTTTAAGGGGATGGATCAAATGATGAAGGTGTTAGACTATAGAGTAGCCTATCCATTAGTATGGTAAAAGATTATGCATTCAGCCTTTTGATGTATTTCTTTTTTGTTACTTGATGTCTACATGTATTTTGAAATAGGCTTTGTTCTTGGTTTAATGAAGCTACACCTTCATCTAAGCAATTAATTGACGTTACGTTTTAGTCTTGATTATGATTTCATATATGCACAAAAGTAATATGGCCTTGAATACAGTTAAAGGGTATGGTTGCTTCACTTAATTGCAAGGTCATTTAAGACTTGGTATATATCGTTTGATCACAAATTCTTATAATCAACTTGATGAAAGTTTGTTGGAACCAAACACCTTTCAAAGCAAATGGTCATGTGAAAGATGGGTATGTATAAAGTTGTCACAAATTTTAAATAAAGTTAAAAGTAATATTGTCATATTATAAATCACTTTTAGTAAAATAAATTTAAGTAAGAAAATATGATACTCTTAAGTATTAGAATAAAATATATTTCATATTTTAAAGTTTGATTGAACATGTACGAAGTGATATGTAAACTTCACATTATAAAATTTGCTTTGTTTTGACCTCCATTTATTTTACTTAATTTTCTTAGACCATGTGTAGTGGTAGAAGGTTATAATGCCCCCACCATGGGGTATTATACGACACGTAGCGTCCTAGTCAGCAAGGGGGCATTATAGCAAAAGTGGTGTAGTGGGTATAATGCCCCATTCAATCATTTCACAATCATTTCACAATTATTTTTTTTAATTTAAAACATAAAAAAACTTCATTAATTTAAAAATAAAATTACATTACTTGAAATAAAAATAAAAAAAAAACTGAAAAAAAAACAGAAAATAAAAAAAAAACAGAAAAATAAAAAAACAGAAAAAAAAAACAGAAAAAATAAAGTTAAAAAAAATAACATGATCTAGAGTCCATATTTTTCTCGAATTTTATGTTGACGCATTTGCGCAAGGATCAACGCGTCGCCTTGGAGGTGATCGATCGATTTGGACAAAAACTCAATGTCCTTTTCCATTTGCCTCGCCTCTTGCATCTCGTTAAACTTTTTGGTTTCGGCCACTCGTTCTTGCATAATCTCCCAACGTTTGTAGCCGAGGTCGCGAATGTCTTAGAGACGACGGTTCATCTCCTCGAAATCATCCTTTAACTCGAGATCGGAAGACGACTCAACCGTTTTTTTCCCGGTTCCCTTTCTTTGTACGCCGCGGTGCGTCCTTATCCTTCTTCTTATGCGACCTTCTGCCGCGTTTCGATGTTTCTTGCACCGGTTCGGGTTGCGTCTCTGGTACGACATCCACATCGGGTTCGGCTTCGGGTTGTAACGGTTGAGACCCGCCGGCTTGACCATAGCCGAAAGTGGGAGGAACAAACGGAGTGGCGCCACTCAAGTAAGCCGCGTAAGTTAAAAAGCTCGGGTCCATGTCTTGGAAGTTGTACGGGGTTTGCGGTTGGGTTGTGTTCGGGTTTGCGGGTCTAGCGGGGACACCAAAAGGAGGGCGGTATGGATGCATGATTGTATAAAAATTAGAAGAAAGTGGGTGTTTTTTTTATAAAAATTAGAAGAAAAGTGGGAGAGAGTAGGAGATAAAGTGGGTTTTTTTTTAAATAATGGGTTGATATATATAGTGTGGTAATTTATTAAATTAAAAAAAAAAATAAAGAAAGTTACCGTTTGAGAACGGTCGAAAATAGTGGGCCCCATGTCAATTTAAGCGTTATTTTTAAAACGCCGGGGCGATTTTTTTTCGAAAATAACGCCCCATAACGCCCCCTGTAATGGGGGGGGTGGGCGTTATAGGGCGTTTTCGGGCAAAAATTTTTACAAAAAACGCCCCATTACGCATGGTCTTAGTATCACCTCCAATAGAGGTGAGTGGGAATTTTTTGACGAGTACGTAGACAAGAAGAAAAGAAACGGGTAGCCCAATGTGTAAAAATGGTGGTGCTTGACGACATTGATGGTGTTCAGAAAAACAAATATGGTCATGATTCATGATGTACGTTTAGTTAGTTTTGTTCTTAGCCGTGTTATTTTCATTTGGAAGTGCCAAAAAAGAGAGAATTTCATAGACACGTGATATCATTTGCTTGTTTTTGTTCTTGGTCGTGTAAATTTCATTAGAAATTGCGAAAAAAGCATGGTGTGGAGGAATGGCTTTCTTGGATGCTGTTCTTTTAGCCAAAACATAATGACGAGGTGGTGCTTGATGACACTGATGTTAAATGGGCAGGAGGTGAGCGGTTTTGGACGAGGTAGTGGGAGGAGGAGTTAATGGGGAAATGAATAGGGATGGCGAACGAAATTGACCTAAAGCCGATGAGCAAATCCGAAACATTCAGGACGGGTAATGAAACATGTGTCAGGGTATGAGATCGGGTATAAGATTAGTTCTAAAAAAAATTCGAGAGAATGAAAAGTCACAACGAAGAATTGAAGAGTTTGTTGTGTCATATCTAATAGGTCATTTAGGTAACAACACGGGTAACCCACTTTTGCCCTACTAAAGTTACATTGTGGAAATGCAACTTAAGATGTTTTATTTTTATTGTAAAAATTGTAACAAATGATTTCAAATATAAGTATTTTCGTATTTTTTTTTTATTATAGAAGAATCTTTCACGTTTATGAATTATGAAATAATATTTGGATTAGTGAAACGCAAATTCTTGGCTATAGAATTTTACATACAATCATATATATTGTTGCTTTACAAAGAAAATGGCACAAACCCTACGTCTTTAAGACATGACAAAATATCATGAGCCAGTTGTGTATTGTTAGAAAATGGGCATGATCATTTAGTACATTATGATTTTTGTCTACATAAATTCTATGTTGTTATTGATAGTCATAAAAATAAAAATGTTCATTTGTTAAGAAAATATATGTGTTCTTGAACACTTATCAAACAAGATTTTATGTTCGTATTCGTTCATTAAGAAAAATAGGCGTTATTTGACATGTGTATGACACGTCAGCGTACGTCAGAAAAGTGGCGTGCTGGGAAAAAAATGGAGGGGTGGGAAGGGGCATTATCCGACACGTAACACATCCTTTTTATTATTAATTTTATATAATAATTACATATTATTTAATGACTTTAAAAAAATAACACTATTACTAATATAAATAATAAAAACACTTTCCAAATTTAAATTTAAAAAAAAAAAGATTACATTACTAAAAAAAACCGATTACATAATTTAAACTTAAAAAACGAAACATAAAAACATAATCTAAAATATGGGTTGTTCGGATTAAAATTGCGGTTGTGTTGATGCATTATTTTCTATAAAAGTTGTAGAGATTTTATAAAAAAATGAGAGTTGAGAAGGAGTTGGATAGAAAAAAGTGAGGTGGAAATGATAGTTTTTTTATATAGAGGAGATGAAATACTTTTTTAAACGAAAAATCTTTTTTTTTTAAATAAATCTCGTTGGGGTCCAACGACTAGTGGGGACCCCAATCAAACCACGTCACGTAGACACTTAGGCTGGAGGGTGTGGGGGCGCCACCCCTGCCATGTCACCCTCTATAGCGCCCCCCGGCGCTATCACACCACACCTACCAATTCAATTCGGGGCGCCATTGATGGGGCTCCATCATGGTAACGAGCTCGAAGGGCTTTATCAGGTGGGGCCCATGTCATTTCACCCAATGAAAACTTTTTTTTTAATTTTTTTTAATAGGGGGCTCCATCCATACCATGCAAGTTAAAGAGGGGCGTGATAAAGCCCCATGGCTGACGTATGTAAAGTGGCGTTGACGTTGAGCTTAGGTGGCATGATAAAGCACAAGGGGGCTCCATCCACACCACATATCCTTATTATCTTCAAGTTGCACAGTTAACATGAAGGACTCTTCTAATATGACAATGCATACATCAAATGATAAACGATAGAATCTTAAAAAAGGAAATTTCCTCTTTATAATTTTGCAAAAACTGTATGTGAGTAACTTTATTTTGAGTGTATTGATTGACAATTTGAGTTTGTAGGCTAATGGAGTAATGGGTGGATGTGATTTGGCATCCACTATTTTATTTTTTATTTCGAGTGAATTTCAAATTTTACTCTTTATCTTTATAATCAGTTTCAGGCGGTGCCCTTTGTCTTTAAAATTGATGAGTTTTGTACTTAATGTTTTAAAATCTTGCACGTTATGTTCTTTAGGCTTAATCCAGTTAGATTTTTCAATTAATTTTGATCATGTAACTTATTGTGCAAATATTTAATATCTAAAGACTATTCACTATTGTGTAAAATAATAAAAAATATATATATATATATATAAATCAGTATTCTCTCTCTAATCTACACTCTTTCTCTAACTTGCAGAGCACAACGACCACCACAACCTGGCTACCGCCACCACTCGCCACCATCACCCGGTTACCGCCACCACTCTCTAACCTACACACTCTCTCTCTCTCTCCTCTTTCTCCCTCTAACCTACACTCTCTCTCTCTCACCTACACACACACTCTCTCTAACTTACCGAGCACCACCACCATCACCACCCGGTTACTGCCACCACTCGACCACCACCACTCGACCACCCAAAAACAAAAAACCCCAAATTGATATTTTTTATTAATTTGCTTGATATACTACAAATTCACAGGCATAATGTGGCAGAGGTAAGGTCTTTTATGCTTGATTTATATATAAGGTCTTTTATGCTTGATTTATATAATCTGAATTTATACATGTCCAATTTTGATATATATTTTTTTTATTATAATCATCATCCTCGTTTAATTTTGTGATGAAATTGATTTGGTGTGGTAAGGGTAAGTAGCAGTTATGGTCCACAGTGGTGAATATCTTTTTTTTGCCCCAAATTTATTACTATTTTTATTAAATGAATTTCAGTTGAGCTAGGGTGATTCCTGGTCGGTTTAGTCGTATGGGTCAAAATGGGAGTTCTGTTGGTTAACAAGTTGTCAAAGCGTCTCGACATAACGACAAACCATCAAAACGACCAAGTGTAGGACGAACGGAACAATCGGAACGGATTGCTGTCCGACCGGATTGTTGCCCGACCGGATAGGTCACCCGTACGGATTGCCATCCGAACGAACCACACTTGGGACCCACCTTTAAGCAACCTTATCCGAAGTTTGAGTATTGAACGAATTGCAATCCGATCGGACGACCATCTGACTGGATTACTCTTCGGATCATGAGATACTAAGACTTTAAAGACTTAAACAATTTTCAACATGTTCATTAACAGGGTTGCCACCCGATCGGATGGACATCCGATCGAGTGACACTTCTGCTGTGAACTTGTCTTCACTAAGTAATCTCACCACTAAGTTGCCGTCCGACCGGACCACCGTCCGACCGGATGACCATCCGAACGGATTGTCATCCGCGCGACCCACCATTCGATCGAACGACTTGATGGATAGAGGTACTTCAATGCTTTCAAAATACTACAACGAAAACTTCAAAAGTCAAGCCATCATACACAAACACATTCTTCTTATAGGAAGAAACAATCCACTCGAATCGTCATCCGACCGGACAAGCTGTCCGACCGGATGACCATCCGAACGGATTGTTGTCCGCACGGATTGCTGTCCGCTCGGATTACCATCCGAACGAACTACCATCCGATCCATCCGCACTTGGTATCGTTTTACGCGTCACTTATCATTATGCTATCGAATCTATTCAGGCAAACCTTACTCGCTAAGCGCTCCCTTTAATCCATTAACCGCTGTGAGTATACTCGATCCCTTTTTGCTTTACGCACTTTTGGGTGTTACATATGTTACGAATATTCAAACTACAACAATCACACTACTCAATACTATTTGAATGCTAACCGTTAATGCATGTTATACGTGGCTTATGAATGCTTGTTTGTTATGTTTACACATGGAATGTTGTCTACCTGCCTTAGCAACGATAGTACTATAGTTTGGACTCAGCACCCGTTCACACGGGGGTTGTTAAGGACCATTACTTGCATGGATTACGGTGGTAATCATGCATTGCGAACTGCATCGGGCAGTCAACCCGCAGTCATTGGTATCGATGGATCTATGTCGATAACTAACGTGCTTCATTCCACTATGTGTACGTGCTGGTTATGCGTAAATGAATTCGAACTCTATATGCTATTATCAAACTTGTATGCTCACCTTTACATTTTATGTATTGACTTTATTTAACGTATGTGACAGGTGCTTAGGACGCACACTTGGTAGGAATTTGAAGCTAGAATAAAGCTTTAGAGCCCAACAAATAGTTGTCTGTAGTGGTCAAACTAAGGGTCTCTAGAAGCAGATAAACAATTGCTGACTATTTTAAATCTGAGTTGTCGGAACAGAATATTTGCCTGGAATTATGTCTGTAATAATTATTTTACTGTTTGAGATACGGTATGGGACGTATTATTTAAATTGAATAGTATTGATAATTGTTATGGAAACTTCTGGACAATCTGTTTCGCTCAGTGCCATGCCCCGATGATTCCGCCATCGGTTGGGATGTGACATCAAGTTTTATTTTAGTATATAGTTTATTTATTGTCTTAGGATCCTGTAAAAAGGACATGTTTCGTGAGAAGTGTGAGAAGGCATAAAAATTCATATGTATACATCATGTTTTGGACTTACACATAATGTTTTAGTTGTTTTGGCAAGAAAAACACTAAACATAACAATTTAAGACACAACGCAATGAATTCTAGGCTTAAAACTTAAAACACCATGTCAAGAACATTAAGTAGTGTGTTTTAAGTGTTAAATAGTGTCTTTTAAATTTCACGTCTATAATATGTTTCGTTGTGTTTTAAATTGTTATGTTTGGTGTTTTTCTTGCCATAACAACAAAAAACATCATGCCTAAGTTCAAAACATGATGTCTACATGTCAATTTCTATACCTTCTCACACTTCTCACGAAAAGAGTCCTTTTTACAGGAACCTCACCCTTTATTTATTAATTAAGCATGTTTTGAATTATAGATAGTGGGTCAAGATAGTTGGTTAGTGGGTAGTTATTTATCTTTTGAGTTTTTATAGTGTAAGCCATTTGATTTTTATGGGTAGGAATGAAATATGAATTAAGTCTTGGTTTCTCTCTAATTTTCTTTCAAGCTTCGATCTATTTTCTTTGGATCAATTGCTTAACGATTCGGTTCGTATCATGATAAAACTAGAAACAAGTTGTAGTTTGGTTACCCAGTTAGAAAAGAAGTAAAAACGAACTAAATTAAATAAGAGTAAACTGCTATTTTGGTCCCTGTGGTTTGGGCACTTTTGCAATTTTAGTCCAAATCTCAAACTTTTTACATCTGGGTCCCTGTGGTTTGCATTTTGTTGCCATTTTACTCCAAAATCCAAAAACCCTCTATTTTGACTGTTGAAAACTGATTATTTTGTCCTTTAGTGCAGGGGCATTTTGGTCATTTTTTAAATTTCATTTTTTTTGCAATAAAACCCAGATCAAACATCATCATCATCAAAACCCAGAACAAACATCATTTTTTGCAATAAAACCCAGATCAAACATCATCTTGGACGGATAAATTAATCCCAGATCTCCCGTTTCTCTCTCTCTATAGCACCACCACCGCCATCTCCTCCCTCTCTCTCTTCTCTCTCTCTATAGCACCACCACCAATTGTCTGCAACACCCCCAATTGTCTGCAACACAAATCATCTAACAAAAATACAAAATCTCCAACTCCAATCTCACACTCAACTGTACATTAACCCCATAATATGTGACAACCCTCAAAATTTCAGGTACTGTACAAATTAATTAATTTCGATTATGTGCTTAATGACTGTGCTTGATTACAACTGACACCTTAAACTGCTTACTGATTTATGTTACATACATACATGTGCATCACTTTACATACAGTCACTCCATTCATTACACACCTACATTAGTGATATACTTGATGCACTCAGCACAGTTGACACACTGAACGGTTGATTCAGAAATAATGCTGACAATACCAGCACATAGACAGACAATGTTTTTATGGCCAGTATGAGCCAGGGATAGAGCACTACACTGGTTTGGAGTGTAGGGAAGTGAGGACCATAAGACTGCGTCATTAGGTGATAGATATAGTGCCGGGAAGTGCCTAAAACACACTTTAAATACAGAATTCTGCTTTCTTTTATAAAATTCAGCATTTTATTATACCAGTAGAATGCACTTATATGGCAGAGTGGTCCTGTATACTTTCCTAAGTGCCAGGAATGATTTCGTCACAAAAAGATGCATAAAAGACGCTATACGGTACAATTTAACACTTTAACGGAACGATACGTAACCGAACAACCGGACATTACTCGGGACACTAAATTTTTGTCAATGACATTGTTTTACTATTTTTGGCTAGTCATGGTACCGTTTGTCATAACACCCATTAAAAATCTTTTCACTACACATACAAGTCCATACTTACAATTTAACTACTTAGTTACCATTTAGTCACAACTTTTACAAATTACCCCCCCCCCCCAATCGATTTTTCAGCCAAATCATTACATATATTTTGTTGAGATTTTGATTCTTGTAATCTTGATTGTGGTTGGCCAAGAGAGAAATGATCATGACAATAGGGATTAGGGTGGCTCATGGTGTAAGAGCATCTCTACATGCATTGGTCAAATAAGATCACTCATCAATACTAAACCACACTCTCTCACTCACTCCCTTCCCCTATTTCGGCCCCTCATAACCGAAATCACCACCATCACTTGCACACTCTCCATCTTCTTCACTACAAGTTCTCATTTCAAGCTTTGAAGTTCCTCCATAGAAGTGCAAGTTGAAGAGCTCTCAAGAAAGCCTTGTTCAAGTCTTTATCACCATTTTTCCTCTTCATCTTTGTTCTAGATTTTTACCCTAGCCTTGTGCTAGTAGTAAGTCCCTTCACACCCTTGTTCCATCTTGTTCTTTGTTATGTTTTGTTTAATGTTCATGGCACACAAAAGCTAAAACACTAAAAATATGAACATGGAACCGTACATAAAACCATACATAAAAAGGTTTGCATGAAGTTAAAATCAGGATGGATTGGGGTTGGTTAAAGCATGCATAAGTTTTGATCATTAAATCATCGATAAACCATGGTTAGGGCCCTTGTTAATGTGATTTTAGAAACATTAAAATATAAATAAACATGTTGATTGGAATTTGCAGCCAACTTCAACAGGCTGTAACTGGGTCATTTTAAGTCGAAAAACTGAATTTCTGGAGTCTAAATTATGAAATTTTGAACAAACGAACAAATGGCACTGGAATCGTAATTTTTCGAGGTCGTTTACTATTTTTAAAGAACTGTTTTTAGACAGCAGCTCAAGCTGCGATTTTTCTGCTGAAAAAGCGTGTTGTATTCGGAGTCATAACTTGAAACCTGAGTAGAATCAGCTCATGGGATTTTTACTGTAGATGGTCACTGTTGTTGCCGTGATCAGCCAACTGGAATTTCGTCGATCGGACTTACGATTAATTTTTAGTGAATTTTTCCGTAAACTGCAATCAGAAAGTAACAAATCTGATTGCAGTCGGGTAAATGAATTTCTATAAAATATTGGTAATGAACTAGACCCCGATATTTTTACACAATAAAATTTGGAACATATATGACATTCTGTAAAAATTTGGGAATTTTTGGAGAAGGTTAACCATTTTATTAAAATGCTCGAAAACAGTCCAGTTTTGATTAATAAAGCTGAAATGGCATAAGTGGTATATTGCTTGTATGATTGTCGGGTTGGCTATGTGAGAACATTCTACGGGATATTTGTAAAAGAAAATGATATGCTATTAAGCATGGACGCCTCTATTTACAAAGGAGACCATGGCGAAATTTTCCGAAAATCCTAACACTTAGTAAACATTTTTCTAAACAAGTGGTTACTAGCATGTTTTAGACTATGTTTTTCAAACATAAAACTCGCCATAATTTTTATAACGAAATACGGAGTATCGGAGGTTGGTTTTATACAGAAATATGGTTAAGTATGTATTCTCTAAAATGGGACTTAAAAATATAATTCCAATACGAACAGACATATGTAAAATATCCCATCCTAGGGAAGGAAATACGAATACACAAGTATGAGAAGTATTATTACTAAAATATTGAAGACACTTTAAAAACGTAACTCAAAGGCACTAATCAATACTAAGACAAGGCACGACCCGTTCGTCTAATAGACGTTAGACCATTGTAGGTAGTCGTGTTCGCTGAGGAGATTTGGGTTACGAGTACCGAAGACGCAATACTGTGAGTTCATGTCCCCCTTTTCTCTTAACTATTTTCAGTTTACACCTCGGGGTGAAATACATGTTACAGACATTTACAGACATTTATTTACATGGTATGGTTAGCTTAAGGAGGGTTTTTATTACGCGAACATGTGAGTGGTGGGCACAACACTTAAGGCCATCAATCCTCGTTGTAGGACCGAGGGACATTAGTGATAGATCTATTTGGGTGTAGCGAGCCCCACTCCTGAGTCCGCTGAGTGGACCATGAGATGACTAAGTGCCCGACGCACAAATCCGCTAGGTTTGAGTCTTCCTGCATCACTTCACACTTATCTGGTGGTCTCTTTTTCCTTAATTGCTACATACCAGGGATTTTCATACATTCAGACATTTTTACAAAGGTTTATACCTACTCACTTACACATGAACTCGCTCAACGTTATGTTGACTTTTCAAATTACATGTATTATAGGAAACTAACGGATCTGGCACGGTATGCACGTATTTTCAAGCTGCGTTTGAATAAAGAAGTCATCCAGGGTTTAGAAGGTGTAACCTCTTCCTGGACGGGTTATATATACCTAAACCTGGTTTTGTTTAAAGTCTTTTGCTAAGTCTTTATGAACTCAAATAAATCAAGTTAAGGTTTGTAAATTATTTTGTGATTATTGAAAATGGGATGTTTCTAAACTTTATTAATGAATGAATATCTCATGTTTTTATCATATAGCATTGTTATGATTGTTGTTATGGTATTAAGAAGTCACACCAAATAAACCACGCTTCCGCAAAAGTCAGGGTGTGACAGCTTGGTATCAGAGCCTCGATCATAGCGAACTAGGATTCCTTTCTCGAGTCTAGACTATGATCATCAGGGCTCTCACGAAAACGTCTTCAAACATTTTTACATTGCATACACAAAACGTCCAGATCCAGGAAACAAACATTTTTACAAACAAAAGGCACAAGTACACATTCCAAATTTATATTTATAGTTCAGTCTTAGAGACTGAGGGAGATTCAGTCTTAGAGACTGAGGGAGGTTCAGCCTTAGAGGCTGAGGGAGGATCAGCCTTAGAGGCTGGGGATAATTAGTCTTAGAAACTGGGAGGATTGGTCTTAGAGGCCAGGGAGTTGGTCTTAGAGACCAGGGATTTAGTCTTAGAGACTGGGAGGTTGGTCTTAGAGACCAGGGATTTAGTCTTAGAGACTGGGAGGTTGGTCATAGAGATCGGGAATTTAGTCTGAGAGGCTATGAAAGTTGGTCTTAGAGACCAGGGAGTTAGTTTGAGAGACCAGGGAGTTTAGTCTGAGAGACTGGGTGGGATAGTCTGGGGAAGACTAGGATGATTACATGCTTACATTGTCATTACTTACACGCTTAATTGCTGATTATTGATATACGTGCATATGTGGTGAGTATTTGCATACACTAATTGTTAATAATTACTTTAGATATACATGTTATGCCTATTATGAACCGGCACACACGTCACACTATTTAGAAGGCGAGTTATCAGACATTGATAACCCTACGGCCACCGTCACAGATGATGAGACTGCATCTGCGCCAGAGACATTTACGTCAGACACTGAGAGTGATCCTGATATACTGACCAAGGACGAGGACAACTTCCAACCGTCCGCGAGACCAGATTCGGGCGATACTTTACCCATGCTGATGGTTTCACCGACAAGGATCCTTCTGTCACTCTTGTTTTAGCCCATGACCACCTCATCACTGGGCACCCCGATAGTGAGCACACCATGACCCCGATCCTCGACGATGCGTCTCCTATGGACTTTCCTGCCGAAGGTTGGCTACGCGACAAGCAATTAATGATGACGTAGACATATTTATTGACGGTCCTTCTGCTGATGCCTATGGTGATAGAAAGTTAGACGAGAACGTTGCTACTAATTTCACTTCTTAAGGCCCCTGTTAACAGGCCACCCTCTGATTCTAGCGTATATTCGATTTCAGACTCCCTTGAGTATGTGACATTTACAACCTTATAGACGGCCTGGTCACATCTTTCTACTACTGACACAGATGACGACGCCACTATGACTGCTGCACTAACACCTGCTCGAGGCACCACACCGTTACACGACCCAGGGCCTGCTCCTGAGTTAGCTTCTGCACCTCTTGGGATAGCTTAATGTTGCACCTACTGATCCTGCACCCTTACTTGATCATGACCCTATTTATTTTGACTTACCAGACAATGCATCCCTTATACCCGACCCAGTACCTGCACCTAATGACCTTCTTATCAGTTGAGACGTTTGCACCTGCACCTTCACCCGCTGAGGTTGCTCTTGTGAAGATCGACGTCCATTGCACCAACATGCCTATCGCTTTCTTTCAAGACATACCTGCACCCCGGAAGGGTACTCTAGGTCAGCACCCGCGTAACGATCCTTTTGCTACAGCAGCATTTTCTACGGTCTTACGGGCCGCACCGTTTACTACTTTCACCTCTACAACGCTGGACGAGCCAATTTGATGGTTCCTATAATACACTATGCTAATTTTAGACCCTTACCATCCCTCACATTATGGAGGCCACACATGAGATGAGTTGCTCCTGTAACACCAACTACAGTTTGAGGATATGAGTCACAGAGTGTTGGAGCTTGAGCTAACACCCCATTCAGTAAATTCAAATGCCAAACATTACATAACTGAAAACATGATGTAAGTATTTACATCACAGGACAGCATATTGTCTGAAAAATTTATGTAAGACACCAAGTCCTCCACCTTGTTTATTACCAGCATACTTTGATCCTTCACATTTATCAAGGTTCATTTTTGCGCCCTCAACCGTTACTATTACACCGTTCCCAGGATTCTGATGCTCATTTCTTTACTATCGAGCGGCAGAGCAGATAATTACTTCGACGTGTACGCAAGCCCAAGGAGGAAGTCCACGCACGTTAAACAATTTACTTTTCTTTCCTCCTCCTCAGACACTGGTATAGTGATTTCTGGATTATGTGGATTACATTGCTTTCAAGTAAAGACACTAATGATAAGCCGGGTTTGTGGAGACTTTTAAAGACCACTTCAGACTATGTGATTTTGATACACTAATACATTTAATGGACAAGGGTAGGGTGACCCTGTGTCCCTATTGATGTGATACATTTTGGAAGGCAATACAATTGGGGTCAGGGAATAATGAGGGCCAAATCATTATAAAACATGCGACAATACTTTATGGCCAATGACCAACGAAACTCCGTCGCTATGTCTCCGTTAAGCACGTTATTAATCTATATGTGTGTACAATAATTATAACGCTACGTGCTTGCTTACTATGCTCTCATTAAACATGATTACCAAATTTCTTGGTTATACTATGATTATATTATTGCTTGATTGGTTGGTGTGATAACCTAATATGTGTGTGTACATACGATCTCTAAACAACTATATGCACTCCCCGAACGAATGAGACCTGACCTAACCAACCTTCTTCTCAGAAGATGTCGATACAAGGGAACGACGATACCAACAACCCTCTGCCGACAACAGCAGAGTCAGAACTGCAAGGGCGCATCTCGCAAGCCATCGCACAACTTGAGGCCCTTCGCTCCGAACACGGCGGAGGTACCTCAGGAAATAACCCGCCCAGCGGCTGCACCTACGAGCAGTTCTTGAACCACAAACCTCGGGAATTCGACGGCACTGGGGGTGCCTTAGCATTTGTGCGTTGGGTGGAGAAGACGAATTCTGTCTTACGATTGAGCAAATGCACCCCAGAACATCAGGTTACGTACATAGCGGGGCTATTTGTAGATGGGGCTCTGTCATGGTGGAACCTTCAAATTCAGGCAATGGGCGAGGCCGCTGCATATGCTATGACGTGGGACGAAGTGAAGGAACTAATGCGCAAAAGATATTGCTCTAGGGCGGAAGTCCAGAAGTTGGAAACTGAATTGTGGAACTTGAGAATGGAAGGTCCAAAGATAGCTGAATATGTGCAGAGATTTGGCGAGTTATCACAAGTTGCATCGCGTTTGGTGGAACCAGAATCTAGGAAGATCGAACTTTTCATCAGGGGACTAGCACCGCAGATTCTAAGCCTGGTAACAACATCTAAGCCTTCAACAATTATCGAAGCAATCGACATGAGCGTGGCGCTCACTGAAGAAGCGATTAGACAAGGAAAATTTTCCACTCCGGAAGAGAAAAACGAGGCTCCTGTAAAGTCATCTGGGGATAACAAGAGAAAACTCGTGAATTTCAAGAAGGTTACTCGGGTAAGTAACGAGAAGAAGGCCTAAAAGGGAAAGGATTACAAGGGTATCCTACCTAAGTGCGACAATTGTTTACGTTATCATGTCGGGCGATGTAAATACGGAAAATGTGATAACTATGGCAAGAGGGGGCATCCCAAGGAAACTTGTAGGCAAGGTACTGAAAGTAGAAATGGGGGCCAAGATGGTAGTAAGAATCACGGAGAAAACAACGACAACGACAACTATCAAGGAATAATGAGTGACAAACAAAAACGTGCTCAAGGTTGCCTTAACTGTGGAAGCAAAAAGCATTTCCGAAGATACTGCCCTAAGAAGAATCAGGCCCAAGGATGAAAGCTTAACAGCAAAACTGGGGAAGCACGTCAGAATCCAAACAAGGTTATCCATACATTCCATAATAATCAATGTTATGCATTTGTGCTACTTGATATTATTACAAATTTTAGCTTTAGAGTTTGAAAGTGTACTTGGTTTGGTAGTAAGTAAGTAGATAACCCGCACTCGAAAGAACTAGCTAATGGGAAGCTAGTGGAAGCCAACGCGGTAACTAGAGACGACAAAATAGAACCCGGAGGGCACAAAAGCTGTTGCGTAAAGGATGAGTTGTTTTCTTGGCTTATGTCGGGGACAAGGGAGCCAAAGAACCAAAACTCGAAGATATTCCTGTGATAGGGAATATCCTGAAGCCTTTCCCGAAGACTTGCCAGAATTATATCCTCAACGACAAGTTGATTTTCGCATCGATTTGATTCCAGGCGTCGCGCCTGCAGTCAATACACCTCAGCGATTTACACCTTCGGAGATGCAAGAATTGTTAGTGTAACCTCAGAAGTTGATAGAGAAGGAAGATAACAGACCAAGATTCCCATTTGGGTAACCACAATTCTGCTCGTCAATAAGAAGGATGATAGCTTTCATACGAACATCAAACAACCAGGAGCCGAACGAGCTAACCCACGAGAGTCGGTGACTCTTGCTAAGGATTAACGACTTACTTAGGTAACTAACTGTGAGGATCCAACTACTATTTCACGACTGATCAATGATCGAGTATCTTTAGCTGGGAATTCAGGAAGAAAGTATACCGTGGAAATTGTGGGACAATAACTTGTTTTAAACGTACACAAAAATGGTGTTTCCTACACTATGCACGAACAGAGTTACACAGAATACGAAACCTTGGGGATTTAGAAAGCTTATGCTTAGGACCTTTGGGAACCCAGGTCCAAACTCGTAAAAGTTGTTACCTAGGGACCACATTTGTTAACCCAAGCAAACACCATTAACCTGACATACATACTATTTCAGTTAACCAAACAGAAAATACTTAAATTTCTCTTGACGAAACCTTCACTTTTGCTTCTAGCAAGTAGATGTTTGCATCTCTACTCCCCTAATGGTAGTTGCATCACGTTGATTTTCTTCGCTGAGAGCGAACACCCTTTTGCTTCGAATATTTGGTCGTTTCTCCATTTTAGAAAACACTTATAGTGTCATTACTTGAAAACTCACATATTACGCATGCACCTTCTGCTACGCGTGCGGTTTTATTTCAAGCGCTTCATTGAAGTTCGAATATTATGTTGCTAAACCTAATCACTGGGTTGTGATTCAAATGACTTACATTATTGTTATTGTTGACTCTTTTATTACTAAGTCAACACACACTTTCTTGAAACTGCTTTCGTTCAAGTTACGTTCATAGTTCATCATCGTAACCGTGCTGGGATTCCCTTGTTGATGCATACGTTTATTATCGGATTACGCCAGAACCAAGTTCAATTGCTCGAACTTATTCATTTCGCCTATTCAGTTTAAGACGTCATATGATGTATTGGGAGCGTCATATTCAAACATTTTTGCAAAGATTCTTTCATTACGAGTCGTAGTAGATTCGGTTGATCTACAACTCCACTAAATCGTTTGGTTGACTTCGCCACCTTGAGGTGATATTTTCACAGAATTGAAGCTTGTGCTAATTGGGTTATTCACTTCATATACGGATTTAAATTATTTATTTGCTCTAAATCCGTCTAGTTTATCATAATTAAAGCAGTCTCAACACAGTTGTGTGTCAAGGCAATGGTACATAGATTCATTCCATAGCATAATGTACCTCTTAACGATTCTTTCATTGTCTATCGATTACCTTGCGGTATTTAATACTTTTTTTCACCTTCGATCAAAAACAGTGGCTCTTTGATATTCTTTGTTCAACTGGAAACTTTACGACATTGTGTAAATCAAACCTTCGGGTTGTCTTTGTACACTTTCATTTGATTTCAGGCACGGTAAACTTGTTTAGTCACCACCATTATTGAATCTCGTCATTACGACACCCTGTGGTGTCATTATCTTGTGCTAATCATGGTCAACTGTTTCACCCAAAGCTACATATACTTTTGTTGACTTGTCATTTAATCATTTCTGATGCAACTACGAATCAAGACCGTGATACACCAAATTCGCTTGTATTCCATTCGGTGTACCTTCGAAACTTAAGAGTGCCAACACACTAAACCTTTCCATTCATTTAGTCGGGAGATTTACAGATCACTTTACTGCTACTTTTGGGTTATTGATTTTGAGTTCATATAGCTGATGCTACGGTTGTGAAAACTCGTTGGCATATTGTGACCGACTATCTAAGTATCCTAATAGACAAGACTCCTCTTTTGTGGAACCCCTGTTAACTGGATTGCACTAGACTATACGTCGATACGTCTTGTACCCTCGACACCAAATGCTAAAAGCACATACCTTTTAACTATTGGATTTGTGATATATATATTCTTGGACTCACTTGATGTGAATAAGGTTTGAATTGGTTTGGTGATTATCTACCTCGGTACTATTCATATACATACATGCATAACGAAACCCTAAGGAATTAAGGTAGTACAAATTTCGAGGACGAAATTTTCTTAACGGGGGGAGAATGTAACAACCCTCAAAACTTCAGGTACTGTACAAATTAATTAATTTCGATCATGTGCTTAATGAATGTGCTTGATTACAACTGACACCTTAAACTGCTTACTGATTTATGTTACATACATACATGTGCATCACTTTACATACAGTCACTCCATTCATTACACACCTACATTAGTGATATACTTGATGCACTCAGCACAGTTGACACACTGAACGGTTGATTCAGAAATAATGCTGACAATACCAGCACATAGACAGACAATGTTTTTATGGCTAGTATGAGCCAGGGATAGAGCACTACACTGGTTTGGAGTGTAGGGAAGTGAGGACCATAAGACTGCGTCATTAGGTGATAGATATAGTGTCGGGAAGTGCCTAAAACACACTTTAAATACAGAATTCTGCTTTCTTTTATAAAATTCAGCATTTTATTATACCAGTAGAATGCACTTATATGGCAGAGTGGTCCTGTATACTTTCCTAAGTGCCAGGAATGATTTCGTCACAAAAAGATGCATAAAAGACGCTTTACGGTACAATTTAACACTTTAACGGAACGATACGTAACCGAACAACCGGACATTACCCGGGACACTAAATTTTTGTCAATGACATTGTTTTACTATTTTTGGCTAGTCATGGTACCCGTTTGTCATAACACCCATTAAAAATCTTTTCACTACACATACAAGTCCATACTTACAATTTAACTACTTAGTTACCATTTAGTCACAACTTTTACAAATTACCCCCCCCCCCAACCGATTTTTCAGCCAAATCATTACATATATTTTGTTGAGATTTTGATTCTTGTAATCTTGATTGTGGTTGGCCAAGAGAGAAATGATCATGACAATAGGGATTAGGGTGGCTCATTGTGTAAGAGCATCTCTACATGCATTGGTCAAATAAGATCACTCATCAATACTAAACCACACTCTCTCACTCACTCCCTTCCCCTATTTCGGCCCCTCATAACCGAAATCACCACCATCACTTGCACACTCTCCATCTTCTTCACTACAAGTTCTCATTTCAAGCTTTGAAGTTCCTCCATAGAAGTGCAAGTTGAAGAGCTCTCAAGAAAGCCTTGTTCAAGTCTTTATCACCATTTTTCCTCTTCATCTTTGTTCTAGATTTTTACCCTAGCCTTGTGCTAGTAGTAAGTCCCTTCACACCCTTGTTCCATCTTGTTCTTTGTTATGTTTTGTTTAATGTTCATGGCACACAAAAGCTAAAACACTAAAAATATGAACATGGAACCGTACATAAAACCATACATAAAAAGGTTTGCATGAAGTTAAAATCAGGATGGATTGGGGTTGGTTAAAGCATGCATAAGTTTTGATCATTAAATCATCGCTAAACCATGGTTAGGGCCCTTGTTAATGTGATTTTAGAAACATTAAACTATAAATAAACATGCTGATTGGAATTTCCAGCCAACTTCAACAGGCTGTAACTGGGTCATTTTAAGTCGAAAAACTGAATTTCTGGAGTCTAAATTATGTAATTTTGAACAACCGAACAAATGGAACTGGAATCGTAATTTTTCGAGGTCGTTTACTATTTTTAAAGAACTGTTTTTAGACAGCAGCTCAAGATGCGATTTTTCTGCTGAAAAAGTGTGTTGTATTCGGAGTCATAACTTGAAACCTGAGTAGAATCAGCTCATGGGATTTTTACTGTAGATGGTCACTGTTGTTGCCGTGATCAGCCAACTGGAATTTCGTCGATCGGACTTACGATTAATTTTTAGTGAATTTTTCCGTAAACTGCAATCAGAAAGTAACAAATCTGATTGCAGTCGGGTAAATGAATTTCTATAAAATATTGGTAATGAACTGGACCTCGATATTTTTACACAATAAAATTTGGAAAATATACGACATTCTGTAAAAATTTAGGAATTTTTGGAGAAGGTTAACCATTTATTAAAATGCTCGAAAACAGTCCAGTTTTGATTAATAAAGCTGAAATGGCATAAGTGGTATATTGCTTGTATGATTGTCGGGTTGGCTATGTGAGAACATTCTACGGGATATTTGTAAAAGAAAATGATATGCTATTAAGCATGGACGCCTCTATTTACAAAGGAGACCATGGCGAAATTTTCCGAAAATCCTAACACTTAGTAAACATTTTTCTAAACAAGTGGTTACTAGCATGTTTTAGACTATGTTTTTCAAACATAAAACTCGCCATAATTTTTATAACGAAATACGGAGTATCGGAGGTTGGTTTTATACAGAAATATGGTTAAGTATGTATTCTCTAAAATGGGACTTAAAAATATAATTCCAATACGAACAGACATATGTAAAATATCCCATCCTAGGGAAGGAAATACGAATACACAAGTATGAGAAGTATTATTACTAAAATATTGAAGACACTTTAAAAACGTAACTCAAAGGCACTAATCAATACTAAGACAAGGCACGACCCGTTCGTCTAATAGACGTTAGACCATTGTAGGTAGTCGTGTTCGCTGAGGAGATTTGGGTTACGAGTACCGAAGACGCAATACTGTGAGTTCATGTCCCCCTTTTCTCTTAACTATTTTCAGTTTACACCTCGGGGGTGAAATACATGTTACAGACATTTACAGACATTTATTTACATGGTATGGTTAGCTTAAGGAGGGTTTTTATTACGCGAACATGTGAGTGGTGGGCACAACACTTAAGGCCATCAATCCTCGTTGTAGGACCGAGGGACATTAGTGATAGATCTATTTGGGTGTAGCGAGCCCCACTCCTGAGTCCGCTGAGTGGACCATGAGATGACTAAGTGCCCGACGCACAAATCCGCTAGGTTTGAGTCTTCCTGCATCACTTCACACTTATCATTGGCTTTGCAACCCAATGGTGGTCTCTTTTTCCTTAATTGCTACATACCAGGGATTTTCATACATTCAGACATTTTTACAAAGGTTTATACCTACTCACTTACACATGAACTCGCTCAACGTTATGTTGACTTTTCAAATTACATGTATTTCAGGAAACTAACGGATCTGGCACGGTATGCACGTATTTTCAAGCTGCGTTTGAATAAAGAAGTCATCCAGGGTTTAGAAGGTGTAACCTCTTCCTGGACGGGTTATATATACCTAAACCTGGTTTTGTTTAAAGTCTTTTGCTAAGTCTTTATGAACTCAAATAAATCAAGTTAAGGTTTGTAAATTATTTTGTGATTGTTGAAAATGGGATGTTTCTAAACTTTATTAATGAATGAATATCTCATGTTTTTATCATATAGCATTGTTATGATTGTTGCTATGGTATTAAGAAGTCACACCAAATAAACCACGCTTCCGCAAAAGTCAGGGTGTGACATAATCCACCCTTCACTCTCTCGATTTCTACCTGCAGCACAAGATCATCTTCATACACACAAATAAAACCCATAACACTCCTCCCACACCCCCACCCGTGTCTTAGATCGACCAAAGAGAGAAAGAATTCGAAGCGGAGAGGAGTCGGTGGTGCTAAGCAACAGCGGCGGTGGGTTTGACGGTGAAGGTTTAGCGCCGATTAACATCATTCAACAATATACCACTATCTCCGATTAACCCACTCTCAAATCACACACATAATCTAAAAGAAAAGAATAGAGTAGAAAAAGAGAGTTTAGATTTTCTTTTTAGTTTTCTGGATTCAACATTTTTCTTCAATCAGATCCAACCGGAGCTTCCGTCACCACCACCTTCTTTGGCCGCCCTCTTCCCCTTTTCTCACCTGTTAAACACCATCGGTGTGACGTCATCACCACCTCCGCCGTAAAGCTCTTCACAGTCGTCTGTTTCATCTTCTAATGGCTCTAGATCTTCGTTTTCGTTTATTGTTTGTTCAATTGCAGGTGGTTCTTCATTAATTGACATCGTTGAATGGTTCCAATTAGGTTGAGTGCTCGATTGAATGGGTTTGTGAGTATGAACATAAAGATGAAGAGGATCTGAAAGAAAGTGATGTGTGATCTGCTAGGTGGCGGCTGCAATATTTGAACATAAAAATGAAGATGAAGAGTGCTCGATTGAATGGGGTTTTATGTTGTTTATAGAGAGAGAAGAGAGAGAGAGAGTCACTTAGGGTTTTATTTGGGGATGATGATTTATTTGGAGAAGAAAATGTTAATTAAGAAAATGTTAAATGAAAAGCAAAATGACCAAAATGCCCCTGCACTAAAGGACAAAATAATCAGTTTTCAACAGTAAAAAAATAGAGGGCTTTTGGATTTGGACTAAAATGGCAACAAAATGCAAACCACAGGGACCCAGATGTAAAAAGTTTGAGATTTGGACTAAAATGACAAAAGCGCCCAAACCACAGGGACCAAATTGACAGTTTACTCATTAAATAATCAAATCTAGTGATAAAACTAGAAACAAGTTGTAGTTTGGTTACCCAGTTAGAAAAGAAGTAAAAACGAACTAAATTAAATAATCAAATCCAGTGATAAAACTAGAAACAAGTTGTAGTTTGGTTACCCGGTTAGAAAAGAAGTAAAAACGAACTAAATTATTGGAAGAAATTTACTCCACAAAGAGGGTACAACTTTTATAACAAAATGTACAATAAACCTTTTGAACTTCATCACACTAATCCAAGCAAAATCCTCATAATTCTGGCACACTCTTCTATATATCTCCCTTTTTCTAAACCATTTTCCAGAAAAAAAGAGGAAGTGGAATGGCTTCGTTGAGGAAACCGAACGGAGACGGAGTGGATTATTTTGAAGCCGAGGAGAACGACTATGGCTTGTTAAATGGTAAGGGTTCTTCCGACCATAGCTATTGTTTGAATATCTCGTTTTGGTTGATGGTTCAGTTTTTGTTTCTGGTTTTATTTTATGCCTATTTACTTCAATGTTATGTTTGTGTGTCTTATAGTGACAACCGCCACCGGTAAGACCATCCCTCTTCAAGTCAAAGGTTTAGACAACATTAACAATATTAAACTCAAGATTGAGGCTCAGGAAGATATTCCGTGCCGCCAGCAGAAACTGATCTTCAATGGAAAGCTTCTTCAGGACGACGATATTCTTGGGAACTTCTGCATCAAGAAAGGATCCACTCTCAAACTTATGCGCAACTCAAGGGGCTTCATGAATATATTCATCAAGACCCCCGATTGTTGCCCCTGGCCAAGCATTGGCGAAGCCACGCCTCCCCCAATAGCTATGGTCGGAAGAACCCTTACCCCCAAAAATTTCTATCCTGCGCCCCTGCGGCCAAGGACTTTGTCTCTTGAAGTCAAACCCTCAGACACCATCGGCAGTGTGAAAGCCAAGATGAAATGCGTTGTGGACGTGCTGATCTTTAATGAAATTGTCCTCGACGATACAGACACCCTTGCGGACTTAAACATTATCAACGGATCCACGCTAACAAGCATGGTTAAATAAGTGATTTACATGGAAATTTTTGTGAGTTTTAACTCTGGAAAGACCATCACTTTGTTAGTCAACCCTACAGACACCATCACCAAAGTGAAATCGAGGATTGAGCGTTTGGAAGGTGTTCCTGTTAACGAGCAGGTGTTGATCTTCAACAAAGTGGTTCTTAGGGATAGTGGGACCCTTTCTGACTTCCACATCAACAGGAAATCGACCCTCACTCTTATGCGTAGATCAAGGAAATCAAAGGAACCCATGAAGATATTCTTCAAGATGCTCACCGGAGAGACTGTTACAAAGATAATCAAACCCTCGGACACTGTCAACAGAATAAAAACCATTATCCAGGATAAGGTGCATATTCCCCATCACGAGCAGGAGTTGATCTTCAAGGAGATGGTTCTCGACAACAACGGTACGCTTGCTAGCTATAACATCAACAACAAATCAACACTCACAGTTATGCGTGTATCAGGGTGATTCATGCATATATCAGGGCAGGGATGATGAAGGTATAATAGATTAGATCGAGCAGCCAAGCTTATGATCCTTCAGTATGGTAAAGGACGATGTCTTGTGTCTTTTGATGTAGCAATGTCTTGTGTCTTTTGACTTTTAATGTAGCTATTTTGTAACTTGTTATCCACAACTTTCCTAGTTTGAACTGATTTGTTTTTTGGATTATGAAGTCTATAATACTCTTTTGACTGAGATGAGTATCCCATGAATATACATTTCTAAAACTTGTTACTAACATTTTTTCTAGCTTGAGAGGGAACTGGACCATATGCTAAAGGTTCTTAGTTGACTAACCACATGTTTCCTTTCATAGGAGAGGAGTGTAATCAAGAACTGTTGTTTGGTATAGAGAATGAGCCGATTTGGGTTTGGAATTGTATTGAATTGTATTGAAGTTGTATTGAGGTTCATTATCTAGGGTTACAAAGAAATGGTGCTTATATAGAACACCAAGTTACATATTAGCCCCTATACTATTTATTTTCTTCTTTCCGACACTCCCCCTCAAGTTGAGTAGTGGGGTTACCAATGCTCAACTTGCTCAAACAACTATTAAACGTGTTTCCGTTGACTGCCTTTGTGAGGATATCTGCAAGTTGATCTTTTGATGCTACATACGGGAGCTCTATGATTCCTCCTTCCAAGTTTTCTTTGATGAAATGTTGATCTACCTCTACATGTTTTGTTCGATCATGTTGAACTGGGTTTTCTGAGATTTGTATTGCAGCGGTATTGTCACACATAACTTTACTAGGAGCCTTTTGTGAAAAACCAATGTCTTCTAGCAGCTTCCTGATCCAAAGAATTTCGCTTAACCCTCGAGCTATACCTCTGAACTCTGCTTCTGCACTTGACAGAGCAACCACCTTCTGTTTCTTACTTCTCCAGGTAACTAGGTTTCCGCCAACCAAGGAGAAGTACCCTGATGTAGACCTTCGGTTTCCCTTATCTCCTGCCCAGTCTGCGTCAGTGTAGAGCTCAACAGTTAAATGCCCATTTGTTTTGAACAGCACACCATGGCCTGCAGTTCCCTTGAGATACCTTATAATTCTCTGAGTAGCTTCCATGTGGGCAACTTGTGGTTGGTGCATAAACTGACTTACCACTCCAACAACGTAAGCTATATCAGGGCGAGTATGGGAAAGATAAATTAACTTGCCCACTAGCCTTTGGTATCTTTCTCTGTCTGCGAGCTTTCCATCGAGTTCCATGTGAAGATTGTGGTTCACCACCATTGGCGTATCACCTGGTTTACAATCAATCAACCCAGTTTCTGCCAGGAGGTCAAGAACATACTTCTTTTGGCAGATGAAAATCCCCCGTTTAGATCTGAGAACTTCAATTCCAAGGAAATACTTGAGATTCCCAAGGTCTTTCATTTCAAACTTTGAAAACAAATTCCTTTTCAGTTGTGCTATTTCTTCTACATCATCTCCGGTGATAATCATGTCGTCCACATATATGATCAAGCAAGTTACGAGGCCGTTCCTCCTTTTGAGGAATAAGGTATGATCAGCGTTACTTTGGCGGTACCCGTATTCTTTCATGGCCAAGGTGAACTTTCCAAACCATGCCCGAGGAGACTGTTTTAGCCCGTATAGAGATTTCTTCAACCTACAAACTTCCCCATCTTTAAACCCCCCTGAAAAACCTGGAGGTGCTTCCATGTAAACTTCTTTAGTTAGGTCTCCATGAAGAAATGCATTTGTAACATCAAATTGATGAAGGGGCCAATCCTTATTAGCTGCAACGGAAAAGAGGACTCTGATGGTATCCATTTTTGCAACCGGAGAAAATGTCTCAGAGTAATCGATCCCATACGTCTGAGTGTACCCTTTGGCTACAAGCCGGGCTTTGTATCTTCCAATGGAACCATCTGGTTTATATTTAATCGAATACACCCACCGGCATCCAACAGTTTTATTTCCTTTAGGAAGAATGCACTTCTCCCATGTATTGTTTTTCATAAGAGCACGCATCTCCACTTCCATTGCTTCTTCCCAGTTCTTCTTACCTTGAGCTTCCTTTACGGAATTAGGTATCTGTTCAGTGTATAGAGAAGCAACAAATGCTTTTGCACTGTTAGATAAGTTCCCGTTGACCATATTAGCTACAGGATATCTTGAATTTCTGGTTTCCCTCTCTGGGGAGTACCGTTTTGGAGGAACTCCTCTATTGGCTCTAGGTGGAAGAGAGTATCTTCCGGTAGTCTCCGCTGCAACTGATTCAACATGTTCAACAACTGGTTCAACCTGTTCAACAACTGGATCAACATGTTCTGTAGTTGTCGGTTCTATATGTTCCCTTGTTGTCTCATAGTTATAAGACGTAGAACATTCAGGGTTCTCAGTATTTCTTACCTCAGGAATCACGTTGGATGGACTTTCTTCAGTGGTACTGTGCTCCGTGGATTGTGTGTCTGTGTTTGAAGGACTCGCAGTACTGTGATAGTTTTCTGTTGTGACTTCTTCAGATGAGGGAATTTGGGTTAACCAGCTCAGAGTGTCTATACTGTCATTCTCCCCCTGACCACTGAGTTGGGTGTTATAAAGTATTTTGTTTCAAGAAAGTCAACATTCATTGTGGTGAACATTTGACGAGTTGTTGGATTATAACACCGGTAACCGATTTGATCGATCCCATAGCCGACAAATACACATTTCTCAGCACATGGGCCAAGTTTGTTTCGGTTGGTTTTGGGTATATGGACAAAAGTGGTACACCCAAAGATTCGAGGTTCAAGTGTAAGAGGATGTGGAATATTGGCAGATTTAGACAGACAATCTAGGGGAGTCTTGAATTTAAGAGCTTTTGTGGGAAGCCGATTCAGCAGATACACGGAGGTTGCAACTGCCTCCGGCCAGAAAGATTTAGGGACTTGAGATTCTATCAAAAGGGCTCGAGTTATTTCAAGGATAATACGGTTTTTCCGTTCGGAAACACCATTTTGTTCTGGGGTATGGGCACAAGAGGTTTGATGAATTAATCCTTTGGTTGTAAAGAATTGTTTCATAGATGTATTGACAAATCCCCCCCCCCCCCCCATTGTCAGATCGAAGGATTTGGATTTGAGTTTGAAATTGAGTTTGAATCATAGCATAAAACATGACAAATTTTTCGTAAACTTCGGCTTTATTTTTAAAAAAATATACCCATGTCATGCGAGTGCAATCATCCACGAATAATATAAAGTACCGAAGACCCTGCCCCCCTATTACAGGAGCAGGACCCCACACATCAGAATGGATTAATGAGAAAGGTGAAGTAACTTTCGTATTGCTAGGTTTGAACGGGTGTCGATGGCTTTTGGCGCGAAGACAGGTTTCACAATCTATTTTCCCATTTGAAGGGAAGAGTTTTGGAAACAAAAGATGCGAATAACCATGGGATGGATGTCCCAAACGTCGATGCCAAAGCCAGGCGTCCCGGTTATCAGTTCCATGAGCCAACATCACAGTACCCTGGTGAGCCACTTCATCCACATAGTACAATCCTTGGCGCTCAGTACCACGTCCAATAATCACACCCGTCCTGATATCCTGTAGGAGACAGAAAGTAGGGTGCATTAGTATCGTGCAATTTAATTCTTTGGTAATATGACTGATTGACAGTAATTTGTGTGGTAAGGACGGAACATAGAGGCAATTTGACAAGTTCATAGTTGGTGAAATTTCAATTACTCCTCCTCCTTTCACTTGCATCGTTCCGTTGTTTGCTGTATGTATTTGAGATTTTTGAGGTTGGGTCATTGACCGTATGTCTAATGGTTCAAACGTCATGGTGTCAGTGGCACCAGAATCGAAAATCCAAGCACTGTTCTTACTATGATTGATTTCCATTTTTTTTAAAACGTTGTCCCGGCACGGTTATTAAGTAACCAACCAAGCCAGCGAATTTATTAATTTCGCTGGATACTTGAACTCGCGTTCAAGATTTTCGTTTGGAATATCGTCGCTAGGCTAGCGAAGTTATCTTACCGGCGTATTTATTAAATACACCGGCAACTTGAACTCGCGTTCAAGATTTGAGTATGTAGCGGATTTAAGACAAAGGTAGGTGCAGCGGATTTAGCGTGCAACGGATTTGCTAAGTTCAGCGAATCTGTTGGCTACAGTTGGGCGAAATTATCCAAAGGAAAAATGGAAAGGATATTATCAAATATGGAAAGGCTTGGCTGGGTCTTAGCGAAATAGAAATAGCGAATTTATAAAAAAAATGGAAGGTATATCAATTGAAAAAAAAAGAAGGTATGTCAATGAACTGATTTAAAAAAAAAGAATGAAATTGATTGGACCAATGATTGGGTCTGATCTATGATTGGACCAATTATACCAAAGGCGGTTGATAGTCTTCTGTTGAAAAAATTGGAACAAATTTTGATTGGACCAATGGTTTTGTTGGTTTCGGTTGAAAAGATTGGAACAAATTTTGATTGGACCAATGGAACAACTGAATCTGTACCAAGAGAACTGATTTGCGGTTGAACGCGACAATCGAACAAAAAACTGATTTTGGTTTGGTTTTGCGATTAAACATGACAGATTGAGGATTGATTTCGGTTTTCCAGGTTTGAGTTTGAATAGGCTAGGATAAGAGAAATTGATTTTGATTTCCAAGCGAAGATCGATTGTAGGAGATAAACGAATTCGGTTTTACGAATCGGAAACCTGCTCTGATACCATGTTGTTTGGTATAGAGAATGAGCCGATTTGGGTTTGGAATTGTATTGAATTGTATTGAAGTTGTATTGAGGTTCATTATCTAGGGTTACAAAGAAATGGTGCTTATATAGAACACCAAGTTACATATTAGCCCCCTATACTATTTATTTTCTTCTTTCCGACAAGAACAACTTTGGTAGGCGATATATTTAAAAGATATGCAGTAGTAGCAAGTCCATAACTTGATCTTACTCCTGGCCATCTCCATCATTAACCAACTCTTCCTTTATACCACAAAAATCATCAAATTCCTTTAAGCAAAGCTCCCCCCTCATCTGTTCTTAAAGTATTGATCATACATTCACTATGATTTTCAACCATGACTTTTAAGTATAAATTTTTCAAACACACTGGACTCCTTTCAAGAAAATAAACCGAAGACATTTCGAGTTAAGTAACCAATAAAAACAGTAAATACATGCATGCACAAGCACAAGTTGCAATTGCTTCGATGCCCTTCATGTGTTGGTTTAAAAGGAAGTTTGCTTTGTTTCCCAAGAACACATCCTTCACAAGCCTCCATTTATATGATTGTGGGAAGCCCTACATCATTTCTTTGTCTTGAATAGTTTTGAGACCTTGTATATGAAGATGGTTGTACCTGAGATGCCATAGTGTTGTGGCAATATCCTTTCGTGCTTTTTGGGCTCTTGAAATACCTAGTTGTGCTTTTGAATTTTGATGCATCTAATAAGGGCATGTTATTACTTGACATCACTATTCTTTTAAGGTCATTGCCTGAGTCATTGTTTGTAATGACACATTCACCATTGTTAAACTACAATGAGTATCTCATTTTCGTTAACCCGAAACTTAGGAGTTTATATATGCGACAAGAGTTTGAAATTTCCATTTTTTGTATTAAACTTGCTTATACTTTTGCCTTCAGTGGCTAGTTCTTTCTTATCTCCAAGTTGCACAGTTAACTTGAAGTTGAAGGACTCATCTAATATGACAATGCATATCAAATGATATAAACGATTGAATCTTAGTTAGGAAACAAATACTGAATTACAACTAAACCAAAGGACTCGAACTTTTACTAGCAAACTAGCCGATAGGCTTTATTCAAACCAAATTGCAAAAAATTCGTTCAACTCCACACTTGCTATCCACTGAAACCCACATGCATGTGGTTACTCCCTCAATTTGAATTACACAACGTACTCTCATGTGTCAGATATGGAGCAAGCAAGATCCCACGTGGTAAATCGGATATCACACAATCATGCAGAACTTGCTAACCGCCGATGATGAACTGATCGACTCGAGGCGGGCCAGATTGATGCTACACGGTCTGGTTCTCCATCTCAATTTTTTCTTTAAAAATCTACACTTTATGTACGGTCCAGTTTGATTTCATGGCATGAGGTAGATTATTCCGCCCCTCACCCGCCCCGCACGGCATTATTGGGCGTGTTCTCGGCTGAAAATTGTTTTGGCGTGTTTTGAATAACGCTGAAGGGGCAATTGTTTGGCCAATCATTTTTGAGCTCCCTTTTTTTTAGCCAATAGGTTTTTTGGTTGGTTTTTTTATTTATGTTTAATTCTCTACACCCTTTTAACATAATGCCCACATCCCCACTACACCCATTTTAGAAAAAAACGCCCAATAATGCCCCTTGCTGACTGGGCTGTCACATGACGCAAAACGCCCAAGGGTAGATATTGCCCACTACGCATGGTCTATTAAATAAATTTTTTTTTGGACACGTGTCACTTTCTGGTGCTTTCTCATCTTATTTTTTTTTTCCCTATTTATCTCTCATCTATACTATCTATTAAGGGAGCTTAGCTGCTGACCTCACTTTGCATACGTGTCAACTAGGGCTGTTCAAACTGCTCGACGATCGAAGATCGCTCGACGATCGCTCGAAAATCGCTCGAAAAATGATCGTTCGATTCACGCTCAGTTTGTTAATGAGCCGCTCGGATCGGTTCGATTTGAAAACGATCCAAACATGAGCAAGGGTCCGCTCGCTCGTCGATCGATCGGTTTCGCTCGAATTATTGTTTATTAAATAATTAATATATATTTAATTAATATAAGCATAAAATAGCCCAACAAAATACAAGGCCCTTTCATATACTTAGCCCTCGCTCGGTTCGGATCAGTTCGTGAACACCCCTAATCACAAATTCCAACTTAGAATATTAAAATAGAGCTCAAACTTTAATTCACAACTTTGACATTTTCAAAGTCCTCAATAGTTTTGAAAAATTAAAATCCGGACGTCAAGAGTTTTATTAAATTGATTTATGACTTTTTAACCACTAACCCTTAAAATGCTTGTACTCAGCCGTCACCCCTTGTTCACTCCAAAATCAAACAACAGATCTTTCTTTCTCTATTCGATTTCTTCTCCACAAACCCACACAAACCCTAATCTCATAAACAAAAAGCCGATTTCTTTCTCTCACTAATTTGTGAATCGGTGGTGGGGTTGGTCGAAGGGGTGAGCGGTGATGGTGATTCGAGTGGTCGTGTAATGGGGGCATATGGTTGTTCGCGGCGGAGGTAGTGGTTAGGAGACGGTGATGGATGATGCAAACGCGGGTGGTGTTGAGTTGCGGCGGTGTGTGGTGGTTTCAGCGGTGGTTGGCGATGAAGATGAACGACGGTGGGAGTATGGTGGCCGGAGTGTGTTGGTGACGAATGGAATAGATGATGTTTCGGATCAGATTGTGAAGGTGTGTTTCGGAGCTGAAGTGTGCTTCTTTGTCAAATAACCAACCGTCATGTATTGCCTCACAGAACCGTAAACCTGGATCTGTATTTACTGTATCATTCTCTGAAGATTCCCCCTTTTTGCACATTTGTTAATTTAGGTGTTGAGAAAAACCGAGCGAAACCGATCGAAATCGATCCGATCGATTAAATTCGAACCGATCCTGAGCACCACTTTTATGCTCGGTTTTATAAATTCGAACCGAACCGATCGGTTGAAATTCGATCCGATCTCGAGCAGACCCTCGCTCGGTTCGGATCGGTTCGTGAACACCCCTAGACTGTCAACCTCTAAGCTATGCCACATAGTCCAGGCTTATGTCATAATTCCGATTTATTTATATATATAAAAATCTATTAATCTAAATAATATTATGTATATTTTCAATTTCAAAATTCAAACAATATTTTCAATCCTTTTCAAAATCTGGCTCCACTTTCAAAATTTCAAAATTCAAACCATAATTGCTCATTCTACAATACTCCTAAACATTTTCTAACAAATAAATGTCGTCTGCATCATGACAAAGGTATAATTTCGATATTGATATATTATTCAGGTTTTGATGTTCTTCTAATAGATATTGTTTGTATATTGTGGAGATAATTGGTCGATTCTACCTTATTTAATGATTTGTATAATTCGGGTCGTTTTGATGATCCTGTGTATATAATTTTTTTTTTCCAGATCTGATTTTTGCAATCTCCTTATTGCCCTTTGGTTCAAGCAAATCCATTCGAAAGGATCCAAACATCAGGTAACCAATATATGTCTAAAGTATCATCAAAGAATTGTTTTTTTGGTTCTGTATTTTTGGGACAACTTCAGTTCTGTGACCTGGTGTTTAGACGATTTCTGCTATTAATATTATTTACAGATGGTGTTGTTTATTTGTTTTCTCTTTTATTGCAGAAGTCATACAATACTGGATATTGCATTAAGCAGAAATAGTAATAAGTAATCTCTTATACCACGACGATTGAGGTACGTTTTTTTTGTGTATATATGTGTATCAATGTGTTTCTAGGGTTCTGACTAACGGACGTTGATGGTGGTGTTTTGATGTCTTAGTAACAATAGTGGTGGCTGTAGTGGTGGACAGTCACCGTACCGTAGAAGAAAGTTGAATATCAATAGCTATTTCATTCAATCTAGCCGCGACGGCGATACTGTTAACATTTAGTTTTGAATTATTCATCGGAAACGACAACTAACCCAATCGTAGTATGGTAGCAGATGGACCAGCGAGGTTGCCGGATTTCATTGTAGAAGAAAGTTGCAAAGAGGGGTACAGAGGTGGGTTTCATCTGGTTTTTTCGTCTCTCTTTCATCGATATATTGTCATTTACCCTCTTAGTTTAACTGTTTTCTTCTACAGTTGATGCTTTAGGTGAATATTTTACTAACATAGTAATATCTAATTCGATCAGGTATTTGGTTTATATGGATTAGATTAAATTAGACGAATCCTTTCCAATTCGATCAGGTATTTGGTTTATAGATCTACATATAATTTAAAGTTCTTTATGATTCAGAACCCTAATCTTCAATATTGTGTTTCGATTCTGCTTTAGTGTCAAAGACGTGGCAACAACTTATTCACCATCACTGCCTACCTCTCGCACAGGTAATCGCCTTTTCTTGCAATATATTGTGTGTGTTTCTAGGATTTTTTGGATATTTGAGTGCACACAGTTGTCTTTCGGTGTGTGCTTCAGATGATCAACTGACACTTTCAGTGCTGCGTATTATGTGTATGGTTTTAGCGTTTCTGTTAACTATTGCAAATATTGTGGTGGTTATAGTTTACTTTAAAAAAAGGTTGACTGACTTGCAGAAGGATGAATTATGGCTATTGCTGCAGTAAGATATTGCAATCTGACAAAAACTAACAAATCAAAGTGTTTTTTCATTAATTGTAATGATGATTGCCAGAATTAGTGTGATGACGTGTAGTGTGATGTTGATAAACGCTGATTTTTTTATTTCATGTGGTTTTTTCAGTTGGTTCAGATTTTGTATATAATGAACACCATAAAGCTGACACAACATTAGTATGTAAAAATGTAACTAAAAGCAAGGCGAGCTCTCATTCAGCAATTGGACGGATCTCACGACACCACATTAACAAGTGTTATGGCTATTCCACTTTAACGTTTGGTTGAATATACAAGAGGATGGTAGCATCGACGGTTGCGACATGGTTATCGGTTGCGACATGGTTTGTTATCCTACTGTGCCACCAACCATGACTTCAATTTATGTTTAATACTTCACTTTTTGAAGTTCAGATTGTTTGTATAAAAAATAATAAGCAAATAATCGGTTTCTAAAGTACTCCGAAGTAATTATCGATATGAGTGTTTTATATGTAGTGCATTGGTTGCAAAGTTTAGGTAGCATAAGCGCTCGAAGAAATGTGGAGTTTGGTAGGACATATGTGGTGAGGCTAAAAGGTAAGCGCCAAGCAACTGTGGTTTAGTTGCATGGTCTTGATAATAATGGCTCTAGGTAGATTACACGATTACCGATTTTTGAGTGTTGATATACTTTTTATTCATTTATTCTTTATCTTACTTTTCTAACACATATCCTTATAGCATTATAACTAGAGGTGGCAGCTTTGAGTTTTGTCCCATTTACTTTTGAATGGGTCGACCTAGGTTTTGTTTTAACTCAAACGGGTCAAGCCAAAAAAATTAGTTAAAAGGTGAAGTGGTCACATGCATTGATTTTTAATCTATATGATCTTTTAATCACTCTGGTTCAAGTCTTTGGAAAGTTACCATATGTATTAAACTTTGTTTCGATGTTCAATTCGAGTTAAAAACCCGACAACTTAAGTGATAAATCTGTAAATATATGGACATTGTTTCAATTCCTTTTGCCATCAGATGAAATTTTATAGTTTGAATGCAGGAGCCTCTTAGTTGGGTATTTGCGATTCTTCATGATATGGGTCAACAATCAACATTTGAAGAAAGAAAGATAGTTAATAGTGAAACTCAGAGTCAAAAAACAGGTTTGAATGTTTTAATTCATTTATGTTGTTCTCAATAAGAGTTTGCATTCCTTTGTTTAAGCACGTGTGGTTACATACATGCTAATTAATTTACATGCTAAGCACATTAATGGTGGCAAGCAGCTGACTCGCAATAGGAAGTTTCTACCTGTCGCTTTGTGTAGCGTTGTAAGCTCTCTTAGTTCAAGTTTATACCATCCCTACTATCTTTTGATATCATTGCATTTTAAGTTCATTAGAATTTATATTGATCTATGTATAATTAGAAGTTATAACAAGTATGTCTCTCCTAGAAAATTAGCTATAGAAATAAATCTGGACCAAAATTTGACAATAAAAAAATGCTTAAAATACCCTTGATGCAGGATTGTTCATTATTAATATAGTAGATTTGGGTGTATGTATATCTAGCAAAATAAGTGGGGTAAACAGGGTTAAAATGGGTTCCGGGTTTGGGTCAAACTTATACGAAACTTGATTTCCAATAGATTTGAATATTATCATAAGATCACTGAGATCACAGAAAATGCTGGAAAAACACTCTTAAATGACTACACGGTTAGTTTTCTCATTTAACTCAACATGGTTTCATAAAATTACTTTCTTGCCCGTTATACGTCATATTCCAATCTCAGGGCTATAAAATTACTTTCGTGTTCACCTTCGTTTGTTATGAAAATATGTTATTAAATAAACGAACATATATTAGAAGATATAAACTTGAGTCTATAAGACTACCATATTGAGTGCTGCTGCCACTAATGGAGCTTTCGACTTTAGCCCTAGAATATTAATCTTATGTTTAGATGTTAAGTTGTTTGTTTAATAATTGTTGTCGTAGTTTATCATAATCATATCACATATTTATCGTTTTACATAGTGGAAACTTACTAAACATTATAAATACATTTAACTACAAACTCGTAACATAATCCGATATATACAATACTATTTTAAAATTTACAAAACTTATTAAACGGTTTCCCGATTGCAACAAAAAATTAACTTTTCTATGCATACATATTTATCGTTTTACAAAATGGAAACTTATTAAAAATAATAAATACGTTTAACTACAAACTCGTAACATAATCCGATATATACAACACTATTTTAAATTTTACAAAACTTATTAAACGGTTTCCCGATTGCAACAAAAAATTAACTTTTCTATACATATTTATCGTTTTACAATGAGGAAACTTATTAAACATAATAAATACGTTTAACTACAAACTCGTAACATAATCCCATATATACAATACTATTTTAAAATTTACAAAACTTATTAAACGGTTTACCGATTGCAACAAAAAATTAACTTTTCTATACATATTTATCGTTTTACAAAGAGGAAACTTATTAAACATAATAAATACGTTTAACTACAAACTCGTAACATAATCTGATATATAGAACACTATTTTAAATTACAAAATTTATTAAACGGTTTCCTGATTGCAACAAAAAAGTTAAGTTTTCTATACGGGCTATACGGGCCGTATAACATTATACGGCCCGTATACAGTTTTCAAAACTAATAACCCTTGGCAAACCTTCGAAATAAAATTATGCAAATATGTATACGGCCAGTATATAACTATACGTCACGTATACATATAAAAACAAAAAAAAAAAACATTCCACCGCATTAATTATGCGCATAAATATTCTATACGACCCGTATCAGTTTATACGGCCCGTATAGATATAGGGATGTGAAAATAAGATTATAGGGGTGTGGAAATAGAACAACCCTTATTATATAGTATAGATTTTTTGTTTTATTTATTAAGAAAAGTTTAAATAAAAGCATAAAATGACTATGATACCCTTAAGTGAATGGATTTAACTTAAATTTTTGACCTGGTTAGTGTTAAAGGACGAAAGGTGTAATGAGTTTTCTAAATAAAGGATTGTAACTGTAATTATTGAAGTTAAAGGTCATCCGTTGCAACCCGCAACAAACATAAAGGACGAAAAGTGTAATTTTACCTAACTTTTTAAAAAAACTAAAAAAAACTTTAAAATGATATGTCGTTTACATAAATGGTATATATAATAGTGCAACCAAACAAATAAAAGGATTCTACGTTTGGTATATATATATTATGTCAATGTCAATTAGGATTCTTTAGCCTAGCGCGTTGTGACGGGTTGTGTAATATGGTGCCAAGTAGCATCAATGGTAAATTAGACACTATTTTGTTTTACTATTGTAATGAAACTTACTGTAACCTAGAGCATGGGACAAAGCTCTTCTGAAAGGATATCAACAACATATTGTTGAAACAATGTGAACAACTTATCGGGGCTTGTATCAAGAATCAAGGGACAAATTTGATACCCGATGAATATTTATCCGCTAGAAATTGTTGAAACAGTGTGAACAACGTCAATGAGAACCACTAATCCTGCTACCTAACAGAAAAAAGTTACATCACTAAGTTTTATAGCAAAATGTTAAATTTAAATTTGATTTATGAAGTGAAAACATTCCCCTTTCCGAACCGAACTTCAATCAAAGCAAAACTCGTAGGTATACCTGATACCCGATGAATATTTACCCGCTAGAAATCCGACGAGTTTTCAAACAGATTTAGGACAAGTTTATCTAAACGGGTTTGGGTTTAAGATTACCTAAACCTGTCCCAAACCCGACCCATTGCCAATCCTGTTCCCTAACTTTACTTCACTATAGGGTGCAAGTTTTATAGCAAAATGTACAACCATGTTCAATTCAAACTTTGATAGTCTTTCCCCTTTCCAAACGGAGCAAAACCCTCATAATTTTAGCTCACTCTCTCTGAAACCAGAGAGAAATGGCGGATACTTCAAGGCAACGGAACGGCGACGGAGACCATAGGTCTGGTAATCTGAAGAGAAAAGGCTGCAATTTCATGGATTTATTCAACGGTGAATGTGACGTTGAGGAGAACGGGTCTTCTAGCGACGTTGAGTTCCAGATAAAGAGTAAGCATTCTTCCGATCATCGTCATTGCTTGTATATCTGCTGAATTTTGTTCATATAGGGCTAATTGTATGTAAGATTTGATATGTTCTCTACGTTTTTAACAACTGGCTATATAAATAGTATCCATCTTCCGATCATCGTCATTGTTGCTAAATTTTGTTGTTTTAGGGCTACTACTTATATGTGAGATTTATCAAATATTTGACGTTATGGCGAGATAAACGCTAACGATTCTTCCGCTAATAAGTTGTTGTTTTAGGGCTATTTCTCGAGCTCGTGGCATTGTTTTTGCTCCTGTCTGATTTGGTGGTTGGTTTTTTCGTTGTTTATTTTTGACATACATTGATCCCTTTTAAGTTGTTTTTGGGTGTCAAGTAGAGGAATTATAAGGCAACTGGGTAAGTTGTGTGTTGTAGAGGAATAAACAGTGGCAAGATATACCTCAAGGATCTTTCTATCATCGTCATTGTTTGCTTATGTTATTTTATATGTGTGAATTGGTAGATTCTTGATGTGTTTCACGATGATGAGTAAAACGTTAACGATTTTTCCGATCATCGTCATTTTTGCTAAATCATTTTGTTTTAGAGCTAATTATATGTGATTTGTTAGATTTTTGACGTTTTTAACGATGACAAGATAAACGGTAATGATTCTTTTGAGTTTAGTCGTTGTTTGCATATCTGCTATATTTTGTTGTTTTAGGCCTAATCCGTTTTGCATGCCGATTAACTGAACTCATAACTAGAATCCATAAACTATATTTTAAATCCATCCTGCATGATGATTGACTATGCATATAAATACGATCCAGATACTAATAAATAAGAGTAAACTCTGCTGTCTTTGATTACATCTCTATTTACTGGCTTTCTATCTTTGTTGTGCCTTTAAGTTGCATTTGATATATGTAATGTTTTGTGATGCAATCCATGTTAATTTTGGATTCAACAAGTAATGATCTGACTTCAAACAAGTAATAATCTTTGTTTTTCCTTGTTCTCATATATAATATTAGTCAAGTTACCCACTAGAAAGATCATATACCTTACAGTCAAAGACTCGGACACCATTGGCCGAATCAAACTCGGGATCCAGACTCTGGTACGTATTCCATTTGACCAGCAGGAACTGATCTTTAAGGGAATGGTTGTTGAGGACATCAATACTCTTGCCGATATGCGTATCAAGAAGGATTCCACCCTCACACTTGCGCGCAAATCAGGTGCTTTCATGAATATATCCGTCAAGAACTTCGAAGGAAGAATAATTTGTTTTCTTGAAACCAAGCCCACCGACACCATTGCCTTCGTGAAAGAAAAGATCAAAATGAAGGAAGGTATATCTGTTGATGAGCAGGTGCTGATCTTCAACAAAATGGTTCTCGGCGACAGCGGCACCCTTTTCGACCTCCACATCAACTGTAAATCGACCCTCACACTGATACGAAAGTCAAGGGGATTCATGAAGATTTTCATCAAGACCCTCACCGGAAAGATCGTTACTCTCGAAGTCAAACCCTCATACACCATCGGCAACATAAAAGCCAAGATACAGGATGAGGTGCATATTCCCCCTGATGCTCAAGAGTTGATCTTCAACGAAATGGTTCTCCGTGACATCAACACCCTTGCTGACTATAACATCAAAGCGGAATCCACACTCACACTAACGCGTTTATCAAGTGGATTCATGCAGATATTGATCAAGCCCCTCACTGGAATTGCCTTTACTCTGGATGTCAAACCCTCTGACACCATATACAGCATAAAAGCCAAGATCCATGATGAGATACATACTCATAACATAAACATTCACTAGTACACAAGTGATTTGTTGGTGCTACGAGATTTTATTAGTGGTGCGGTTGAAGTATTAACCCGCACCTTCATATATTCCATTAACAAAATCACCCCCTAAGTAAAAGGAACCCGCACCCTTAGATCCTTCCAATCTTCCCCCCCAAAATTTTTAGCAAAATTGTATCAACCGCCAATTTTCCACTTTTACAATTTACACAATACAATTGAGCCTTCTTCTCTCCTCTCCTCTCCTCTCGAACCCTAATACCGGCTCTGATAATGACAATGGTGAAACCGTAACAAGCAAACTACGGCTATAGCAATGGAGAAACCGCCACATGTAACCCTAAATTGCTAGCAGAAAAACCTTTTCCTGTGAAACCCTAAATCGATCCTTCATTCGCGATTGTTACAAATTGAGGAACCTAAAGCCGAAATCAGCCCTCACAAGGAACTAAGACGACACCGATCTTCTGTTTAGCGAACACAAGGCGTTGGATCTATGGGTTTATGTTCTGGTAAGTGGTTTTTATTCAGTTAACTTCTAGGGTTTATGTCTCTGTGTGTTTGGTTGTATTTGTAGCTAAATTGTACGTTTGTTGTTAAGGAATGGCTCCAAATTGAGCTCCAAAGATGGATGCGACACAGGGTTGGGTTTTATATGGAGTTCAATACCAACATTAATCTTGTTTATGGATTGTGATTTTGGGGCCTTGTTGACATGACTTTGTTTATTAAAATTTGTTTTGTCCAATCATGCACACCTTATGTTTGATTATATGTCTAACTGAGATTCCATGTAGTCATGTAGAAATTTTTTGTTTGCTTCTGTGTTGAAGTAATTTGTAACTCTGTTACTTAAGTATTGTTATGCATCAACTTGTCATGAACTAATCAATTTGTTGAAGTGAGTAAATGAAAAGTTGAATTGTTATCTAATGAAGAAGCAGATGAGTTAATTGTTTGTAATTCAATTGAATTGTTAAATGTTATCTAATATGTTGCTGCTGCCTGTCATCTTTATTTTTTAGGTCAATGTGAATGGTTTTGATTGTGGCTTTGTTTCATAGTTGTGAATATTTGTTCAAATATAATGCTAGATTTACTACGATGCATAATTTATATTCAGGAACACATCAACAATTTATAATCCAATGTTGTTTTATTTGTAGATTATTATAATTTATTTTCATTTAAAACGGAGACAACCAGAGTCATCTCCAGTGGGCCTGGGTTGCGAGTTTAGGCGACGGTCAACCCTCCAACGAAGATCCGGCGAAGTTTAGGCAAGCCCTCTTACCTGCATGTTCTATTTTTACATGAATTGGCAACCGGCAACCCTTAAAGTTACACAATGTGATGAGGATCAGTTCGGGGGTTTGCATGTCACAGCACACTTAGTGATATAATGAGCAGGTTATTTGCAAATAAGTTATGAGTCTAAGTTTGCAATCATGAGCAGGTTATTGTAGGTCGTCTAAGTTTGCAACATGGTGGCATACAACACAGGAATGGTGAGACAGTTTGTGAAGGCATCATGGAGCCTAACGTGTTAGGTAATTCTAACTATTGTTTTCTATTTAAGATGAATTTATTGGCTTTATTTAAAGTAAAAAAGGCTTAATTCTATTAAGCATGATTTACATGGGCAGATCCACTCTCACAAAAAACCTTGTAGAACTGCTAGCTGAGAATAACCAACTTCTACCATTGAAGGTCAATAACATATGTTGACCATATTCAATATGATATTGTTATAGAGGTGAGTTGTTGTATACATTCATATACTTTGTCATTGGAAAATATATATGCAAGTGGTCCTGTATATGTTGGCTTGTGGTTTTATAGTTGAATTGCACATGCACATCATTTCTCATTCGTTTGTAGTTGGTTAGGATAAACTAAAGAATTTCTATATTGATTAGGTTCTGTTACAATTCAGTACCATTATTATTGTTGTTATATTACTTGAAGAATTTCTATGGAGATGTGTAATTAAACCTGTAAGGCTGCAATTTTTTTTTTTTTTTTTTTTTTTTAAGCAGCAGATCATGCGTTCACATGTTATATATTTTTTTTCAGGGCAAATTAAACCTGTAAGGCTGCAATTAACCTAGGTTTTCACTTTTAAAGATTTTTGTTTGTAGCTTAATTTAGACACTTAAATCAAGAAATAAACACTTCAACAAGATCAGGTCTGGCCAAGAACTTACAAGATCATAAAAGGGTTTAAGTAATAATATATTGTTGTGGTATTTCTTAGTTACATCCATGTTCCACAGTTTCTTATGTTTGTGTTTCGTTTTTTCAATTTCATTGCAGTTCCATCTTTGTTTGCTCTTTACGTCATCTAATAGCAAAAAGATTGACGCTGAGGTTGTTGCATTTTGTTTCAGGTATTATTTAGCTCAGTTCTATTTTACAAATAGTTGTTTAGTCTACTTAAATATTCGTTTTGTTTTGCAAGATGATTCCAAAGGGGTTGCTCTCGACTTCGATAATGCATGCAGCTAGCTGAAACCATTCTAGAGGTCCTTTCATACTTTCATTTGAATGCTATATATGGTACTTATCTTATAATGATATTCTAAAGTCTTTGGTTTCCAAATACATTTTCTGCGTTTTTTTTTGTGTTTTGAGGTCTGGTTATCCCCTGAGAATTCTGAACACATTTACTTGTATGTATATATGTGGTGTGTGTGTGTGTGAGTTCATTAGTATAAAACTTGATTAAACGTAAATGGGTCAAATTCGGAAAACATGTACATATTATCCCAAAGTGTATTTAGCACTATTAGTTTTATATTATGCTTCATTTTGGTAATATCACGTTATGTTTTGTTAGGCGCTTTTCTACGGATCGGGTTGCAAGGTTTGAAGAGGTCGGTTCGAGTTGCAAGTGGCATGAAGTGGTCCGTTCGACATATTTGGAATGCAAACTTTTTTGAGCTTCACATGGAAAATATGTACATTTTCAAATGGTATACGTTTGTGTTTCATTCGAAAAACTTGTTTTTTTAATGGCAAGTCGGAAGACATGTACTTTTAGGAATCTTGTCTAATATTAGTTTTTATTTTTTTGTTTGTTATTTTTTATTTTCAGCCATAAATATTTGTGTATTAAGAATATTTATTGGGAAATTAATTAAATTTCCTAGAAATTTTACAGAATCTAACTTATAATAAAAGACTCCACATAATGTCACATGTCATTCTCTCATTCAACCTCATAAATTTTATTTATATTTGTTTAATAAATTTCTTTTATTATTAATATTAATTAATAACCAATATATAGATATCACTTATTTTTATCATTATATTTATCTAAAATTAAGAGTAAATTACAAGTTTTGTCCTTTATGTTTGTACCAAATTGCAGGCGGTGTCCTTTACTTTTAAATTTGACGAGTTTTGTCCTTAACGTTTCAAAATTTGACGAGTTTTGTCCTTAATAAATAACTTTAATTTTGCAACTTAGACCATTTGTTTTTTGTTTGTTTTTTTTTTTTTTTACTTTTAACTCAAAGTTTTTCATATTTTGCAATTTAATTTCAACTTCTTTTTATTTTTATTTTCAATTTGGTCCACCATACTTTTCATCTTTCCCAAGTTTTTCGTTTTGTTCTAAATTTTGTGAGTTAACGCACCATAACGTGCGTGTGGGGTTCAACATTTTTTCGTATATTTTTTCCCATTTGAGTGGTTCGTGGCTTCACATCTATTTTTCTGCGTTTGACAAGTTCGTCCAACACGTGGGTCCTGGATGGACTTAGTTATTTTTTTCTATGTTTTACGTTTCTGTTTAATTTATCAACAACGAGCGTGCGTGATTCAAAGATTTTACGTCTGCTTTTCGCTCGACGTTAGTTTTGTTCCCGTTTTTATTTATTTTGTTTTTACGAGCTTTTCCGGTGTTGGTGGTCGCTGACAATGGTATAGTATTGCTACTACTTAACACAGTTTTATAACAACCGCTGCAACGCAGGGGCTTAATACTAGTTAAGAAATATATATTTTTTTGGTGATGAAAAATGCTGCTTTATTGAAAGGTGTGTGGCCACGTGGCTAGTGTCTAATTATTGTTGCATATGTAGTCCAAATTCAGGTGCGGTCGTATTCTTTAAATGGTGCGGGGTTGTGCAACGCATCATCAAAAAAGAGAACTTTTGGTGCGTAATTAGTTGGTGCGGCCAGAACACCACATCATCAAATCTATTTCACCGCACCCTCAAATGGATTATGTACTAGTGATTCCATGTGACGAGCAAGAGTTGATCTTCAACGAAATGGTTCTCTACAACAATGATACCCTTGCTGACTATAACATCAAAAGGGAATCCACACTCACACTTGTGGCTATATCAAGGGGAGTCATGGAAGCATTCGTAAATCTCTCCACAGGAAAGACCATTGCTCTAGAAGTCAAACCCTCAGACACCATCCACAATGTGAAAGCCAAGATCTTTGATAAGGAAACTCATCTTCCACGCCATCTGAGACTGAGCTATAACGGAAAGTTTCTCGAGGATGGCCCTACCCTTGCTGACTACCACATCCACAAGGAATCAACCGTCCTTTTTTTTATACAAGTATGAAGGTATTAATTAGATTAGACCCTCATATCTTATGATCCTATATCATTACTATATTATTAGAATTTAGAAGATGACGCCTTGTGCCGTTTGATGTAGGCCTCTTTTGTAAACTTGTCTACCTATTAGAATTAAACTTGTCTATATTATTGTATGAGTCTGTTGGTGGCCGATTATATACATGCTTACCAACTAAAAGAAATTACCTTTACCTCTAATCAAGTTTTGTTCACTTTTTACATTTAGTTTGGTAAGACATCATTAACGCCAAAGTTAGTCACCTGTCAAAACAATATCAACAATAGTAAATTACACATTTAGAAACTCTTAAGATAGAACTACTAATTGTATGTACAACTTGATATGATAGTTACAGATGTACCTAATTCTTACCCATATTGGGTTCTCAAGTTGAGGAAAATGGTGAAACGTAGATGGCTCTCATTTCACATTACTTAGCTGCATAAAGTCATTCATACCCTATATTATAATAGAAAACATGTTGCAAACACATGAACATAATTCTCAAGTAACAACACTTCAAGGTTGATCATTAGCTACCACACAGTCTTACTACTTAGATACTAACACACATTGGTTGCGACAAATTGGTCATGTTACACAAAAGAAGGTACTCTAATAAAGTTGATACAAGTAATGTTGATACATACAATTGGTGTATGTGCTAGCTCGTGTCCAAATGACCTTATCACATAACATGCTTTTTATAGGCAAAATGTGCACAAAATGGCCTTGTAACATTCTATTGCGTTTTTATTACCTTATATTCTCGTCTTTTTGTTTATTATTATTAAATATGCATTGTACAATGTAAAATAATTAAAATAAATGCACTAACAAAAATTTTAAAGATAGATATTAGATTCATGTATCGGGTATAGCCGGATATAATCGGCTCCGTTTCTTGTCCGGTTTCGGGTATTAATCAGGTATGATCAGATCTGGTTCCGGTTCCAGGTATTGAGATCAAAATGCATACCCTATCTATACCCTACGGGTAGGGTCGGTTCCGGTTTCAGGTATAGAATACTCGGGTATTAAAAAAACCGGTTCCAGGTACGGTTTTTTTTCAACCGGTTTTTTTGTGCACCTCTACCTGCTCATGTGTCACGTATATATCGAGCAAAAGCTCCTGCATGGAAGAAGTTCTTTAACCATACATCACCATGACAAACGAATTATAAAACCAGTACCAAAGGACGGGCTCAACTTATACCAACAACTAGCGCTGTAAACGAGTTGAGCCGAGCCAGGGTTGGCTAGTGTTAGGCTTGTTTAAAAACCAAGTTGAGCCGAGCCAGCTCGTTTTTCTTAACAAGCTGAAATGTTGGTCTCGGGCTTAGGTCGTTAAAAGCTTGATCCAATTCATAGCTCGTCGAGCCGACTTGTTTATTTTTTTTTCAATTGAGAAACAAATGGCGGATTCAAACAAAAAAATACGGTTATAGTGCCTTTTTTTGTTGCTATATAACACTTAGATTTGATTTTGTGTTTTCTTTAATTGTTCATATTATCCTTATATTAAAAAACCAACAAAATGAACAGTAATAAATAATAAATATTAAAAAGAAAAATCAATTAACAGTAAAAAAAATAGAAATGAATGAATAGTATCGGGTACTGGTACCGGTATCAAATTTACCAAACTGAGTGTATTTTCGGTATCCGTTCGGCACAGGTATTCATCGGGTTTTACCCTCAAATACCAGTGCCGTACCAGTACCGACCGTATCAAGCCGTACTGTACCAGGTATATTCGGTACCAGTACCCACTTTTGGGGATTTCGGTAACGGTATTTTCGGTACCGGTTGGTATCGAGCTCATCAAATCTTGTAGCAACGTTGCAAGTAATTGCACAGTTTAGATTACTTTTCATACATACAGTAAGTAAACTGTGTTTCGTTGGAATGAGGTTTTATATACACAACAACTTATTTTGCTTTATTTTTTTTGTCTTTTTACGTAATGAATGAATTGTAACATGTAAAATAAACTTGGATATTTAGATTATTGATGAGCAAATCGTATCAAATCCTGTAATCAAACCGGTATCGTATCGGTACCAAATTTACTATACCAAATCATTTTTGTTACCAATTTGGTACCCACCTTTTGGCGTTTTCAGAATCGTTACTTTCGGTTCGACACCGGTCTAGCACCATACCTATATTTATTGATTTTTACCTTCAAATACCATACCGTATTGTACCGAGCATTTTCGGCGCCGGTACCTAATTTCGATGATTTTCCGGATCGGTACTTTCGGTGCCGTTACCGGTACCGAGCTCATCCATATTTTAACGTGTTAGCACCGTAATAACTGAACTGAAAACAACCGAATTTCCAACGTGTAGGACGTGTGGGTCCTATTATTATTATTATTATTATATATTAGGTTATTTAAAATCACTTTTTTTGGACGGATTGACTATCCTTTTCACGACATTTTTATTTATGTTTTGATATTCGGTATCTGCTTGCCGTTACTGACACACGTTTTGCAGTCATTGGGTCCCCGCCGCAACGCGCGGGTGTAAATTTAACTAGTTGGTATTTAAAAACTATGGCTTAGAATTATGTTATACTTTTAGGTAATAATCTGTATACAAATTAGAGGGGAAATCGTGTGGTGAGGTAGAGAACACAACAATTAGGTTGATGAGGGTTGTGCCGACTCTCATAAATCGCTTAGTTTAAATTCAAACCGAGCTGGCCAAACTCGAGCTCAAATTCAAGCCACTTGGAGGCTTGAGCTTAATTCGAATAAAATTCGAGTCAGCTCAGCTCAGCTCGAAGTGATGTAGCTTGATTCGGTTTTGAGCCATAGCCATAACCAAATGATTTGTGTAAATGCGTATGTTATTTTAGAAGTACACACTAACGACAAGTGTACCGGTCGTGAAATAGTAAAGCAAGCAAGACCGAGTATCGAATCTAGAGACTAGATGTGGCAAACTCTAAAACTCAATATAAACCGAATAACTAGCTAAATTTAATTTTGAGTTTTTAATTGTTTATCTTAATTAACGAATTACCTAAATTATACTAATGAGAACCAAGTGGCTGTTTGTTTACCTCTTAATGAGACTCTTAATGGTTCAGACTATTTGTTTCGCGAGTAAATGTCTGAATGGTTTAAATATTTGCCTCTGAATGATTAAGCGTTATACAGAGTTTGAATGGTTAAGACCTCTAATCTGAATTGGTTAGACATTTGCCTCTGAATGATTAAGCATTATACTGGCTCTTAATGGTTCAGACCTCTTACTAGTTCAGCACTTAATGGTTCAGATTTCTTACTAGTTCAACACTTAACCATTCAGAAGTTGCCAAATAACCCCTAATACGAAAATTAGAGCGAATAGCAGACAAGAATGAGAGCAGTGATGATGAACAAACCATCAAGGCAAGAATCGCTAATCACATGCATGACTTCTACGTACGGTTGACAATTACCAAGTTTTTCTGATTTTAAACCGCCTACCATCTCGTTAGAGAGGACAAACTCTATAGTAATTAGACAAAATGAATGTGACCCACACACAAAACCCTAAGAAAAGATCTTAAGAGATGACTAAATATCATGAAATCAGTTGTGTAAAATTAGAAAATGGTCATGATAATTTAGTATATTATGATTTTTTTGGTTACATAAATTTTGTTAAGTTAATTAATAACTGAATAGCCATAAAAATGAGCTTCTTATCTTTAATGTTTATATTATTTAGATATATTTAAAATTTGGGTTTTAAATCTATAACTAAATAACGAAAATTCAAACACTGTGTGACACGCATTTAATTTAATTAAGATAAAATGACATTTTGTATATGGTTTCAATATCTTTTATGAACTTTTTTACCAGTTTCTTTTAATCTCTATTTTCTTTGAGACTTTAACCTAACTTTTTTTATTCTCAACATCAAATGCTTAAAGGCTTTATTTTTACTAACAAACCACCACCCCATTCTCAGGCCAGGAGGCGTGCTATATCGCCTCTGGCCACCTCAGCCTCGTTAGCGCCCTTTGGCGCCCCTATCCCATTTCCCAGGCGCCATAGGAGGGGGGGGGGGGGTGCTATTGACACTTCGCCAGCACACTAACGAGTGCCAACGGCTTGAATTTTTGTGGCCTCCATCACTTTACCGTTGATAAGGTAACATTTTAAAAAAAGTTAACTTTTAATTTTAAAATTTCACACTATATATATCATACCTATTTTACTTAAATCATATCTATTCTCCATCTATTCTATAAACTTTATCATACTAACACAATGTTTCCCAACAATCAAAACGCGTAGGACCCCAACAAATTGAGAAAGATATGAATTTTCTCGAGAAAGACTTTTCCAACCTACCGGAGGAGGACCAAGTCATTTTAGAGGCTAGTAAGTCAAAAATCCGAGCAAAATATATGTAGCTTTTTAGTAGGGTTTTATTTTTATTTTTAAATATGTTGTTTTTTTAAGTAACTTTGTAGTTTTTTTATTTTTAAGTAGTTTGTAATCTTTAATTTAATTTATTGAAATTATGTTTTTTATTTTGTTTTAAATAAAAATGGTATATAATTTTAAAAATATAAAATAGAGTTAAATGTCATTTTAGTCCCTGTGTTTTGGGCCATTTTGCCAGTTTAGTCCAAAGGTTTCATTTTTAACCTGTGGGTCCAAAAAGGTTTCACAGTTGCCATTTTAGTCCACTGGGTTAACTTCATCCATTTTTTCTGTTAACGAGAAGGCCAATTCGGTCATTTTATATGGCTGAATTGCCCTTTTAGTTAACAGAATTAATACAAAATGACCAAATTGGCCTTCTCGTTAACAGAAAAAATGGATGAAGTTAACCAAGTGGACTAAAATGGCAACTGTGAAACCTTTTTGGACCCACAGGTTAAAAATGAAACATTTGGACTAAACTGTCAAAATGACCCAAACCACATGGACTAAAATGGCATTTAACTCTATAAAATATAATAAAAAACAAATAATTAGATAATCATGATAGGGGTTTTAAACCATTGAATGCAAGTTAAAGAAAGATCTTTAAAGCTCCATGTAAGGGGACGTCTACGTGACACTAACATGGCATAATAAAGCCCCTAGGGCTTTAAACCACACAACCAACCTTATTATAAATTAAAAGTTAAATAGGTAAAGCTAAATACAAGATTTAAAAGCACAAGAAAACAATCTTTAACTAAAAAAACAAATGCCGTTCAAAAAAAAAAAAAACTAAAAAAACAAATACCCAAGTCTAGTTACAAATCAACCAGAACTAGTTGATTTTCAGACCCCGCGTTGCGGCGAGGATCCAATGTCTGCAAAACGCGTGCCGACAACGGCAAGCGGATACCGAATATCAAAACATAGATAAAAATGGCGTAGTAACGATAGTTACTTCATCCTAAAAACGATTTTAAATAATCTAATATATAATAGTAGGACCCACACGTCCTACACGTTGGAAACTCGGTTGTTTTCAGTTCAGTTATGACGTTACTAACACATTACTCGGTACCGGTAATGGAACCGAAAGTACCGATCCCGAAAATAATCGAAATTAGGTAACGGCACCGAAAATGCTCGGTACTATACTGTATGGTATTTTAAGGTAAAAATAAGTAAATACAGGTATGGTGCTAGACCGGTGTCGAACCGAAAGTAACGATTCTGAAAACGCTAAAAGGTGGGTACCAAATTGGTACCGAAAATGATTTGGTATAGTAAATTTGGTACCGATACGATACCAGTTTGATTACAGGATTTGATATGATTTGCTCATCAATAATTTAAATATCCAAGTTAATTTTACATGTTACAATTCATTCATTACAGAAAAAAGCAAAAAAGAAATGATGAAACAGTGGTTAACCAAGAGAGGTTAATTCACTGGTCTCGTCAAGTAGGGTTAATCCCTTCTTTCCGAGGATCGGTGGCTGGATCGTCCGTTGATCTGTCTCCTGCACAAGGGAAACACACCGTGACTCGTAACAAGGAGGATAGGGTGGGTGGTGCTCCTTGTTAGCACTCTCCGACGTGAGAATCAGTAATTTGCTTGAGAAGCAAAGTGTGTGATAGTAGTAGTAGTAGTAGTGAGAGAGTTGATAAGCGATACCTCAAACCTGGTCCAGGATGGGTATTTATAGCCGAGGAGTGAAGGAGGGTAATTGAGTGGCTAGACTGACAACGCGCAGCCCCTATGCAGGTGTGTCAGGCTTATCGGTTGTGGAGGTGAAGCCACATCCTACTACGGTGTCAGTCTGTTGCTTACGTGTGGGCTGACAGGCGACTGTCATTGGTGCCACTTGTTCTGTGGTGTCAGTCCCACTTGCCTCGTGGGCAGGACGCGGTGTCGTGCCGCATCGCTGCTCGCGGTAACTGCTGTTGTTTCCGCGTCCTTGCTCTTGCCAAGACATGTGCGGGATGCGGTGCTAGGCCGCATCGCCACTTGTGGTGACTGTTGTTGTTGTCCAGATCCCTTGTCGTGACGAAAATGTTCATAGGATGCAGTGCTAAGCCGCATCGCTATGTGTAACACCCATTTTCATACACAAGGTAAGTCTTCTCATCACTTGACCGATTGGATTCGACAGTTGTATTCGCGCGTGCCCGCACGGACACATATAAGTTCTTGCCGGTGGGGGTTTTTGATAAGGGTAATGGTCACTCGCGGCCATGTTGGTGCGAGATCTGGGACCATACCCCTTCAAGTCCCGCCAGTCTAGTGTTGTTTCCTCATGCAAGTTGCATGTGGGAGGAATATTGGACTATGAGGTCGAGTGGGTACTTTGGAAGTTGGAGAAGATTCTAGGCCAGACCGATGGCTCCTGCTTCAAGTAAATCAAGCTGGGGATTTGGTAGAGTTGTGTGACGTCTCTTCCGTACCGGTGAGTATTTTCCGTCTGATGCGGAATTCTCAGCCGAGGATTTTGATCCGGTAGTATGGTCTACCTTTTTCTGATGTCATCAGGTTTGGTTGCCACCTGTTGGTGTGCCGAACCAACCTTTGAGACGGTGACTGAAGATGTCAGTGTCTGCAACTCTAGATGTAACCTTTGCGGTTGTGGATGCAATGCTGTAAGTGCCTTGCTGGCGCTTTATGTTTATCAACTGGACATGTAACGATGATCCCTGTCCTGTGGGGTATTTGTGTTCTTCCAGTTTAGCTCTCAAGTAACCGCACGTCCTTTGCGGTTACCTCGTTCCCTTATATTGTTGGCCATGTTTGGTCGAACAATGTAGGGGAGTTTGCGTCATTGTTGGCCGTGTTTGGTCGAACAATGTGAATCGTTCAGTTGAACTATGGGCAAATAAACATGGTCATAGCCATGGTAGTGCCCACCATTGTTTATTATATGCGGCCCATAGGTGGGCAAACAAAGTCATAAGCAGACTTGTTACCACTGTTGCTTGGCTTGTTGCTCAATAAGATCACCGCGGATGGTTAGGAATCTGGGTGAAACTCGTCCGCATTCGTTCTGTAGCCACTTTCCTTCACGCGGAGTTGTAGAGCAGTTTTCCTTGAAGTAGCTTTGCTCGTCCGTGTGACGACTTAGTCGTGGCTCTTCCGTAGCGACCGTTCGCATAGTTACGTTCAGCGGCAGCGACTCATGAGTGTATGCGGTTTGAAACAAAAGACTCGCTTTAAAAGAGTGTGACGCTTGGATGTAGCTCTTGAAGGATCAGGAGTCAGGGTTGCCGATGTGCGGTCGCTCATCATACTTATCCTTTTCCCTATGGAGAAGCTGTTTGCGTCCCCTCTGTGGTTGTGAACCGGTCACGAGGGATTTGAAGCTTGAAGAAGCTTTGAGGTAATGCGGTTTGTCTGTTCCTGAGAAGCGGTTTTCGCAGTCCAAAGAACATTGCTGGTTCTGAGTATCTGACACACCTGTGCGGGCTCATGTGTGTCATCTCCGCATATTCCACGTGTGTTAGTGGATATATGAAGGTGTTGGTTATTCCCATTTACATAGTGTAAATATATATTTTTTCTATTTTGAGGGGTATGTAAAAAACGATATGCGGTTCAAGTTGTATTATCGAAAATCATAAAAACCGCATGCCGCGTACATGAAGTTTGTCTTCACTTGCTGCTTGTTTGTAGACGTTGTAGACCGCACGTGCGGGTTGGTAGAAGTTGGTGGGATTTACCTGGAATGTGCTGAAACGAAAGGACGTTTGCACTGCCCAAGGTAATTATTGCACTGTAGCAGAAGTGTAAAAGTCTAGTAATGTCAGGTGCGTGGGCGGCCACGCGCGCGTGGTAACCGTCAGAGAAACCGTCACTGTACACGTGGCGACGCATAACTCACTTCTTTTTTAGCACGTCTGTTCGGTTTCTGTGAGGCATTTATTGCGATGAGTATAAAAGGGGAAACCGTTTGGGGTTTCCCCTCACTTCTTCGAAAGTTCAAAAAAATTTCCGGTGAGAGTCACTTCTTCGAAAGTTCAAAAAAATTTCCGGTGAGAGAAAATAATTCCTTCGTCTTCTCCGATCAAACCCTTTGATTTTCCAGTGAGATTTCTGAGTTTCTTGCACTCGTTTGTTTATTTTCTTTCTTCTTCTTCTCAATGGCTGAACCATCGAACCCACATTCCACTTCGGGTGAAAACCCTGAGCCGTCGTCGCCGGTGGCGGCGGAGGAGGAGGCTGAAGTTAATGCCCCGGGCGAAAATTTGCCGGTTCTTAAATGGTCAAGGTCGTCGTTCGAGGTGCTTATGAGGGATATTCAGATGCCACCAGAGTATGGGGCTATCTATCCACAAGAAGGTGACACCACCGGCGATGCTCCGGCGGGGTATGTCACCATGTTTGCTAATTTTTTCGGAGTCTGTAATCTCCGGTTGCCGTTGACTGTGTTTGTGGCTGAAGTCTTGGGGTGGTATAAACTCCACATTTCTCAACTTAGTCCTTTTGGGATGATTCAAGTTCGAAACTTCGAGTACACATTTCGTGCTCTGGATATAGAACCCATTGTCGGAGATTTCCGACGATTTTATCAGTTGTCTGTGTCTAGGGGGTTTTACTCTTTTCATCAACGAGATCATACCCCCAAGCTGATGGTCCCTCCGAAGGGCATGGCGAAATGGAAGACAAAGTTCTTCTACATTAAAGCTGCTGCTATTACTGCAAAGTTGCAGTTTAGAAATGTAACGGATCCGATCATAACGGAGAACATTAGCGTCCCCAGAGCAGATACGGTGGATTGGTTCTCGGACTTGCGGATCATTGGTTGGGTGAAGTTGGATAATACGCAGTTGTGGGTGCTGTGGATGATGTTAGGCAGGATGAACAGGAAAGCAAGGCCTGTGGTGCGGGAAAAAAGTGGTGGTAAGTGTCTTTTTTCCTGTGCGGTTTTTTGCTTCCTTGTTTTTGTTACTGAGTTCTTATAAATGTGCTGTCAGAGGATGCTCCACTTTGGAGAATGTTTTGCCTGGACTTCAAGGGCAAAGTTGCGGTAGTTTCTTGTGAGGATGGTGAGGAAGGTTTCAACCGCACCGTCCGTGACAATTTCCGGTTGCCTGAACGGGACGCACGGGAGATGGTGTTGCCGCAAGGCAAAGGTATAGTAGTTTATTCTTCCTTTATTGTTTTGTAAACCATTTATCCCTGATGAGTGTTTTTTGATGAACTAAACGTAGGAGATCTGGGGGCCCTGAGAGAGACCCTGCGGCAACGGTTGTTCCCAAGCAGCACGTGGAGAAGCATGGTGATAAGCGGTTTCACAAACCAAAGAAACCGCACGAGCCGGTTGTTGTTCCTCCTTTGGTGCCGGAGGTGGCAGGTATCTCTCGTATTCGTTTACGCAAATACGACGATTACGTGGTAGTGTCTGACACCCTTGAGGGTTTGGATGTTCCAGGTGGTGCTACGGCTGCGGGTGGATCATTAGTGGGTGCCAAACCCGTTGATGATAAGAAGAGGAAAGGAGGTGCCCCTGTTGCCGCTAGGCAAAAAGCTCCTAAGTTGAGAAGGACTCGGGGAACCGTGATCTCGAAGGCAACCCCTGCGGTTACAACTGGTAAGTTGATCGAATATTTATACAAATGTTTTTGTCCCAGTTGTAACTGATAGGTTTTTTTGTTGTGTAGAAATCCGGGAAGAACCGGTAAATTTGTTTTTCACTCCTTCGTCTTCTCCGAAAGCGGCGAACGTGGAAGTCCAGAAGGAGGATATGAGAAGTCCTTCTATTGATCTGGTTACCCCGCCATCTGTTCAAGAGTAGGACACCGCGAGGAAGACCGCAGGTGAAACGATTGCGGATACGTTGGATTCGTCCAACAACTAGATTGATCCGCATGACGCTGAAGGTCATGGGGCGAGAAGCCGAAGTCTCCCGCTGCTGAGAAACCGAAATCTCCTGTTGCTGAGAAGCCATCCGGTTCGACTGCCGCGACCACTGGGGTTGAAGATCAACCTTTCATTCAGCCTGGCGAGACTGAATTGGAGTTTTATTACCGCTCCTATGCGGTAGACCGGGGTTTGGATTACCATCTCCCCCTTGGAATGTTATGCAAGGGGATGACATTTCGAATGATCCCTCGGCTTGCAGGGAGATTTTGGGGGGTTTGGGTACCCCTTTTGAGACTCTTCAGGCCCGTGGTTGTCCGCGTGAGAACCGGATAAATCAGTTGTGTTCCATGCTTGTTGGAAGATCCATAATTGCGAATGCAATTATGGAAGATTACCATGCCTTGGGTCGCAGAGAGGAGGAAACCATTCGGCTGTGGGCTGAAGCTGAGGCGATGGTGAAGGCTGCTCGGGAGGGTGCAGAGCAGCTGAAAAAAGATAGAGTTGTTTTTGAGAAGTTGAAGCAGACTGAGACTTGGGCTTCAACCACCGGCCTTAAACAGGTTCGTTCTCTTACAAAACTTCTTTCTGATGAGCGCAAGGGTTGGAGGGAAGCTTATGCTAGAGAGAATGAAAATCTGTTCCGTGTTCGTCAGGAGTTGACCAATCTCAAGGCGGCGAATGCTGCTTTGATGAAGGAGAAGGCCGCGGCTGAGACGGCTGCCAAAGAAGCGGAGGCGCGTGCTTCGAAGGTGCTTGAAGAGGCGGATGCTGACCACACCAAGTTAAATAAAGCTGTTGAGGAGCTCTAGGTATGAACAGTGATAATACTTGAGTTGTATCCTTGTTTCTTAGGTGTAATTGATTGTCTGCTTATAGTTGTCTGTGCTTGTTGTTGATAGGTGGAAGTGTAAAACCGGGTGACCATCCTTGAAGAGGTCACTGCCCGCGCTAGTGAAGCTGAAGCGCGGGCAAGGGAAGCTGCGGAGGTTAGAGATGGTTTGACTACCTCTCTAAATCAGCTTAAGGCAGATCGTGATTGGATACGTGAGCACGGTATTGGGCATGTAAGTACCCGGGGTCTTGCTCATCCTTAGGTTTGCCTTTGTTAACCTTGTCACTTGTATTTTTGTAGATTGTAGGAACCATTCTTGACGCGCCTGAGGACGCGACTGCCGTTAATGAGCTTAAGAATCGTGCACGGCAGGCTGGGTTTAAGGCTGGTTACAATGAATGCCTTAGTCATGTGAACCCCTTTTATAAGAGCAGATTTACTGATGAAAGATCTGGGTTCCATGGCGTAAATACTGAAGCTTTGTATGCCGCACCGATGGATGCATATAACAACTTGTCCCTTTCCGCCATTGAAGATATTGAGAAATGTTTGGAGGCGAAAGATTATGTGGACCGTTTGCGGCTGTTGTATGAACGACCTGAGGAGGAGGAAGCCGATGGTGGTGCGAAGGATGATGCGGGCACCAGTGGTACAAAAGCAGATTAGGTTGGGCCTGCGTGCCTTCTTTTGCCTTTTTGATGTAAATGTTAAAGAAAAACTCATGTAGAATTCCTTATGCACCGCATAGGTGTAGAAATCTTTTGGATATAAAGTTTTATCCTTTTGCTCAATGTGTACAAGTGTTTTTACTTCTTTTTTTTGAACGTATGTGAGTTAATGTTTTTTAAGGCCAATGTTTAAGGCCTTTTGTAAATAACATTAAGTCCAGATTTGCCATTTGCATGTCTAGGTGATATGCAAGTACGCGTGGCTCAAAGTGTATAAGTAAAGAACATTTACTTTGTCTTTGTGAGAGCGCGGGTGAAATAGTGTTTATTTAAGGCCAATGTTTCAGGTGCATGTAAATAATACTAAGTCATTATTTTCCTTTTGCATGTCTAGGTGATATGCAAGTATATGAATGACCCTGTTGGCTGTAGAGCGCAGTTGAGTATACTGTACACCTTTGTCGTGTAAGTAGTAGTCAATTCCCGTTTTTATCCCGTTAGGGCCTAGGAATTGTTTTTAGTTTTTGGGAACACCGCGTGTATGTATCCGGCCGGATAGACATCGATGTTTTGCCTTTGATGGCCTATTACAATATTTGTGTGTGGTTACCACTTTGTATGGGTATCACGAATGAAGATTTTGCCAATCTGTTTTTGTAGATACCGCAAAGTGGAACACGCATTTGTAATAGAAAGGATAAACAATATAGCATTTGAATTGCTTATTTATTTATTGACAAGTGGCATGCGGGCCAATAGGTTACATAGAAAATGTAAACGTAGCTTACATGTAACAGCGTCGAAGTTGCTGTGCATTCCATGTTCTCGCGATAGGGTCTCCTTCCAATGTTTGTAGCTTGTACGCCTTTGCCCAATACCTCTTGGATGAGATAGGGTCCTTCCCATTTGGGGGCAAGTTTCCCTGGGCATTCTGCGTTAGAAGGCTCATTGTCGCGAAGGACATAATCTCCCGGGTTGAATGTGCAGATGCAGATGCAGATGCGGACGCGCGCGTTGTAGTACTTTTCAAGTTTTGTTTTGTACTTGGCCTCATTGATTGCTGCGTTTTCGCGCCTTTCCTCTAAGAGGTCCAAGTCAAGCCTGCGCTCGTCGTTGTTGTCAATTTTGTTGACAGCTAACATTCGAGGTGAAGGGAGGCCCATTTCAGCGGGGATCACCGCCTCAGAGCCATAGATTAGGCTAAGGGTGTCTCCCTGTGACTTGTCTTCGGGTTAGTCCTATGGGCCCATAGGATACTTGGGAGTTCATCGACCCAGCCGAGTCTATCTGTTTCCAACCGTGCCTTGATGCCTTCGACTAAACTTTTATTGATGCTCTCAACTTGGCCATTCCCTTGCGGATGCGCCACTGAGGAGAAGACGTGTTCAATGTTTAGTTCCTTTAGCCAGTTTTGGAAATCTTCGGCAGCGAAGTTGTTGCCGTTATCGGTTACGATGTACATTGGTAGACCGAAATGGCAGATGATGTGTTCCTAGACAAACTTCCTTGTTATCATAGCGGTGGTAGAGGCTAGCGGTTTTACTTCTACCCATTTGGTGAAATACTCGACAGCCACTATGATAAATTTTACCGCACCTGGTGCGTCTGGAAAGGGTCCCACCACGTCAATTGCCCATTTTTGAAAAGGCCATGCGGTGGTGACAGGGACGAGGTTGTTCTTTGGGCGCAATGTCTTTGGTGCTTGTCGTTGACAATTAAAACACTTACGCAAGACTTTAACCGCGTCCAGGTGCATGCCGGGCCAGTAATAACCAGCATTCATGATTTTGGCCACTACCATGCGCGGGCGCGCGTGTATGCCACATATTCCGTCGTGTATCTCTCTGATAAGATACGTGGCATCTTGAGGGTCGACACATCGTAGGAGTGGACCCAGGTATGATTTGCGGTATAAAATATCATCCCCCCTCTGATAGTGATACGCCTTGTATTGTAGCTTGCATGCCTCTGTTTTGCTCTCGGGGGTAACACCTGATTGTAGGTATGCGATAATTGGCGTCATCCAAGACGTTGTACCATATTGGATGACGTTAACTTGGCGCAGGGGTACTGAGGGGCTTTGCAGGATCTCAATACGTATTTCCTTTGCCAGATGCTGGAAGCTGGTGGATGCGAGTTTTGAAAGTGCATCCGTGGGTTTGTTTTCACTCCTATTGATATGGCGAATATTGAAGGAGGTGAATCGTGATTTCAGTTGCTTGGCTTGTTCGAGATAGAGGATCATGATATCCCCTTTTGTGGCATAGTCGCTGTGGACTTGCCCCGCAACTGGTAATGAGTCGACGTGTGCTTTCAAGTGTTGGACGCCGAGCTTGACTGCCAAGCGCAGCCCTGCTTGTAAAGCCTCATATTCCGCCTCGTTATTTGTACTTTTGAAATCGAGGCGGATGGCGTAAGTAAGCTCTTGACCATCAGGGCTTAAGAGTCGCAGACTTGCACCTGCACCGTCCTCATTGGACGCACCATCGGTGTATAGTGCCCAGATGTCTGATGAGGATGGTGGAGGCGTAGGGGTTTGTTCGTCTTCGCATTCTTGAATGCGGTTCGCCGGTACCTCCGCGGTGAAGTCAGCTAAAACCTTGCCTTTGATTGCTAGACGTGTTTTGTAAATCAATGTGTGCGTGCCCTGTTCAATGGCCCATTTTGCTAGTCTCCCAGAGATTTCGGGCTTGGAGAGGATTTGCCCGATCCTATAGTTGGTTAACACGGTGATGACGTGTTCTGGAAAGTAGCGGCGTAGCCGTCTGGATGCGTTTGCCAGTGCGAGTACCAACTTCTCCATGATGGAGTATCTTGTCTCTGGATCGTTAAGCATTTTGCTGACATAATAGATCGGTGTTTGAACTCCCTCTCGTTCCATTATGAGTACCGCACCCACCGCGTTGTCTGCGGCAGACAGGTACAGGATGAGTGGTTCTTTCTTGCGTGGTGCGGTGAGAGTTGGGAGTTGAATCAAACACTCTTTCATCTCTCGAAAAGCGTTTTCTGCCTCTGCGGTCCATTGGAACTGTTCCTTTTTTAAGCAGTTCCGCAGAGTGCTGATAAAGGGGTAAGATTTAGTCGCGTGGTTAGCTAAGAATCTGTTTAACGCGGCTAGCCAGCCTGCTAGTCATTGCATTTCCTTCATCGTAGAAGGCGATGGCATGCGCTCGATCGCCTGGACTTTTTCCGGGTTGACCTTGAATCCATCTTTTGTGACGATGAATCCAAGGAACTTGCCTTCTTCCATCCCAAATGAGCATTTCCCTGGATTGAGCTTCATGTTGACGCTTCTCAGAGTTTGGAATGTTCTTTAGATATCTGTGAGCATGGTATCCTCTTCCATGCTCATGACGACTAAGTCGTCCATGTAGATTTCGACACTCTTGCTGATTTGATCACCAAAAGTGTCGTTCATCAACTTTTGATAAATTGCGCCCGCGATGCGCAACACAAACGGAATTTTTGTGTAACAGTAATTCCCGGTACGGGTGCGGAATGCCGTTTTGTCTTCGTCCTTGATTGACATCTGTACTTGGTGATAGCCTTTATAACAATCGAGGAAACACTTCCATCAGAAAGGGGTGAGGTTGTCGACTTTCTCGTCGATCTCCGGAAGTGCGTAACAATCTTTGGGGCAGGCTTTGTTGAGATCTTTGTAGTCGACGCACATGCGCCAGCCCTCGGTCGCTTTTTCTACCATGACTGGGTTGGATAACCAAGTCTGGTATTTGACTTCCCGCAGGATGCCTGCGGAGAGCAGTTCTTTGACCTGCTCATTCATCGCCTCGTTCTTTGCGGATCCAAGGTGGCGTTGGCCTTGGATCACCGGCTTGATACCTGGTAAGGTATTCAAGAAATGTTGCGCGACTTCACGTGGGACACCTGTCATGTCGGCAGGTGTCCATGCGAAGATGTCTTGATTCCTAAAGAGGAGTTGCTTCAGGCGCGCCCTTGTGCTGTTAGACAGGGCATGACCCAATGTCACCGTCTGTTCGGGGTATCTCGCGTTAAGTACCCATTTTTCTGGTTCGGTGTTGTGGGTAAGCCTTGCCGTCTTTTTCGGACGCAGTTCGTCCGTGGACATTACCTCTCTGCGGGCATAAATTATCGCGACCCCCGTCTCGGTTGGGAAACCGGTGGCAGAGTGGGGGACGGAGGTAATCATGTTAAAATCGCCCTGGGATTCTCGCCCGAGAAGTACGTCGTATCGGGAGGTGAGGGGTAAAACCATGAAGTTTACCTCCTCGGTCCGCGTGTGCTTACCGTTGGTAAGGCGCACGGGGAATGTGATTTGGCCTAGGGGAAATACCGTTTCCCCCGCGAATCCGGCCAACGGGTAATCTACCAGCTGCAACCGATCTTTATCTTCTTGATCGAATTGGTTGAAGTACTGCTCATAGTTAATGTCAGAAGTACTGCCCGGGTCGATAAAGAGATGCTCCGTTGTCACACCCCGATTTCCACGTGTCGCCGGTGTGCCCGGTAGGGGAGTATCGTGACGTGGTTGGCAACATAATAGTCAAACAACACAATATAAATATGCACAGCGGAAGCAAATGAAGAATATAATTCAACTTTAATAATATTGTAATATCGTGTATCACAACAGTTGAATGTTTGTCCACAGAAGGATCAAAAACAAATAATAGTTCAACAGACGGTAGGCATCTTAAGCTTGCGAGACTTCTAGTGATGCTAAGGAGAAATCCCAGCCAATTAGGCTTAGTACCTGCATTTAATCTTTTTGGGAAAATACGTCAGTTTACACTGGTAAATACAATCAACTGACTCATTTTAGAAAATGTTTGAAAATTGATTTGGATGCACGTGGCATAAACATTTTTTTTTAACATGGGAGAATTATTAAAATATATAATCTTGTGAACGAATTACATGTTCCTTGTGCGTTCAGTAGCCCGGATCATGTCCGGGTTAAAGATCAATAGACACACCACATTATTCTTTTGTGCACTGACGGGTGTACGCCTACACCCCGCGCTTAAGTCGTGGCCATTTCGTAAAATGATGCCAAGGATATCCGGGACATGGTCATTAACCCCCCAAAGGCTTTAAGTAAACAAGACTGTTTAAACGAGCCGATTAAATTATTCAATTAACCACCCAACGATGGAAGATTTGATGCCCGATCAAGCGGTATTCTATATACCGTAACCCAATCCCGTATAGGGAAAATAAGTTAAAAGTATTTACCTGAGCAAAGTATAATTCACAGTAAGCAAATTGCAAGTAGCATTTACTGGTACTCCTAATCTGGAACGAAGGTTTATAATAACCTATTAGAATCCTAACGGGTCTTTAGTTAAGCTTAAGCTTAGACCGGTTAGTTTCAAAGATACGGTTCGTACGCGCGATTAAGCGATGACCGGATAGAATGTGATTTAGACTCGACAAGTTCAGAGACTTTCTTAACATGGGTATTTCATACACATTCTGGATTTTGAGATAAAACCGATAAGGTTTGACCCGTTTAGGCTAGTTTATGTAAACTAGTTACATAAACCGAACCGAACGCGTAATAAGCGTAACGGGTATACTTATGAGCCATTTACAGGTTTCCTAAGTTAATATGCTTCATATATGTTGTGACATCAGTAAGATGTCTTTTATTATGCCCGAAATGAATTTAAACACAAACTATGCCCCGTAGGGGTAGTTTGGTCATTTATAAGGTGATAAAAGAGTTTAAGTAATACCCTGAGTTACAGGTCTGATGTAATCAGCAAAGATAATCAATTTGCTAAGTTATATCAGTAGGTTATTGTATATATGTGAAATTTATCAATTATAACCAAACTATGCACCGTAGGGGCATTTTGGTAATTTCACATAAGCCGTAAAGCTCAAAACTGAAGTCTGAGTTAAACAACTTTTCCTTACTGTTAAAATATTATAATTTGTCTCAAATATCAGTAGGTGTCATCCTTGGTATGTTTAAAATAGTTTTAGTACATACTATGCGTTAAAAACGCTTAATTAGGCGATTAGAAGCCGTTTCCAGGTTCTATACATAAAGCTGATATTTTTATTATTCCAGAAGGCTTAAAATAATTTATTTATTATTTATCATCAGTAGCAAAAGGTTTGGAGTCATTTAGACATGTAAAACTCATTTTATAGCCCGTAAGGGTAAAACGGACAATTACCGGATTAAGCCTAAGACTATAAGTTATGCTCAGCCTAAAATTAATTAAAAATATTTAAAAATCCCAAAATAATATATTACATCAGTGGGTAATGAGTTTGATGTCAAAAAGTAGGTGTAATTAGGCTATACGCTAATTACGCCGTTTAATCGCTAAAGAAGCTTCTAATTCCGCTAATGAGCATAACTCTCAATCTATACCTCAAACTGATGTCAAATTTTGGGTGCAAGTTTAAATATCAGTAAGTAAAGTTTCTATTCTTTTACATTTTCAAAAATCATGTTTTAAGGTGAAAAGGGCATAATGGTCAACATATGAGCAATTAACGGAATCATGCGTATAAATCGGTTAACTAATGAACTATGGTGTATAATCACAGAGAGTTATACTAGCATGCAACCTGGTCCAAATGAAGCTCTAAGGTATTTCTAAAACATACCAAAACGGGTCAGAACTGAAGTCAAAGCAAAAGTCAAAGCTTTGCGACTTTCGGCTCCGAACCGGGTCTAAACAGTAAATTGTCGGGTTGAACATGTTTAGACATGTTCTTACACTAATTACCAAGTTATATTAATGATCAAACAGGTTGTATGTGTTCAACATTGCTAATCATGCATAAATTAGAATTTAAATATCCTGTTGACTTTTTAATTACAAGTTTGACCCGACATTAAACCTAGTTAGAGTGGGAATCAGGGGGAACCCTTTTAAGGGTTTATTACCCACAAAATTACCAACTTATAACTACTTTTGATTCGACTAATCACTGGACCATTAGTGATTAATCTTAAAGTCAACCGTTAATTACGACGGTTTGACTTTTAAGCTAATACTAAGCTAAAACTTAATTAAGAAGGGTTAGGCATACTTACTGAAGTCCTATGCTTGATTAGTGACCACTTGAGTCTGCTCTTAAGCTCCAGAAATCAATCAGAATGCTGAAGGAAGGTGTGAGCTCAAAGTTGAAATCTTGTGGCCTTTTATAGTGCTCATAAGCACTTAGATTATGGACAACAAGAGCTAGCAATGGTTCCTGATCATCAACACTTGTCCCTAAGGTCCTAGGAGCCACTTAGGGGTCACCCATGATGAGAAATATCTGTTTAAAGGTCGGTTACGCGCGTTTGCAGGCTGCTGTCTGATGTTGCTGATACTGTATCTCTTACGCGGCCCGCCTGGACCTCATATACAGATTTTTCATTTTCTATTTTCCACATCTTTGTCCCTTGGCTCTTCGAAAGGGCAACGAAGCTCATTATTTGCAATTTGAGCCCTCTTTATTTATCTACAAGGGCCTTAAGACTTGTACCCACTTTGCCAAGTCCCTGTACACTTCCGGTTAACCCGAAAAGTCTTAACTTTCAAAGTTAACGCTTTAACCCCTCGCACACGAATTTGATCATAACTTTCTCATACGATTACGAAACTTTATGAAATTTATATCGTGCATTCTAGTGAGCATAATTAACCGTTACAAAGCTTCGGGTTTGTCAAAAGGTCACTCAGAGGTATAACTTAAACATGTTGACACATTTAACCCCTGTAGTTTGTAATCTCTCACTTTTAGCTTCGCATGATCCATGATTTATTCGTTTGATGCTATAAACATCATGTAGGGTTAATGTACGATATATTTATTCACTGTTGACATTTAGAACTCGTATTTTCATATACTTTTCAAGTTTGTCAACTTTAGTCCCTTTATAACATTCTTTCACACGTTCAAACATATTACACGTGTCAACACATTATAGGACGTGAATTTTCGAGGTGTTACATCATCACCCCCTTAAATAAATCTCGACCCGAGATTTACTGAAATAAATAAGGGTACTTTTCTTTCATCGTGGATTCAACCTCCCACGTATATTCGGGTCCTCTACGGGCATCCCATTTGACCTTTACAATAGGTACATGCTTCCTTCGAAGCTTCTTTACCTGTCGATCTTCAATCGACAAAGGTTTTTCCACAAATTTTAAGCTCTCATCTATATGCACATCTGTATGCGGTATTACCAGTGATTCATCAGCGAAGCACTTCTTCAGATTGCAGATGTGGAACACATTGTGAATTCCACTGAGCTCTTCCGGTAAGTTTAACTTATAGGCAACTGACCCGACACGTTCGATAACCTCGAAAGGTCCTATGTATCTCGGGCTTAGCTTGCCTTTCTTACCAAAACGCATCACCCCCTTCCAGGGTGATACTTTAAGCAACACTTTGTCACCTACTTCGAAGTGAAAAGCTTTACGCTTTGGATCTGCGTAACTCTTCTGCCTATCTCGGGCAGCTTTGAGACGGTCAAGAATCTAGACAATCTTGTCCGTCGTTTCAAAGACTATCTCTGGTCCTGATAATTGGACATCTCCAACTTCCGCCCAACAAACGGGCGTTCTACACTTTCTACCATATAAGGCCTCAAAAGGCGCAGCCTTTATGCTGGTGTGGTAGCTATTGTTGTAGGAGAACTCAATTAGTGGTAGGTGTTTATCCCAACTACCACCCAAATCGATCACACATGCACGTAGCATGTCTTCCAAAGTTTGAATAGTACGCTCACTCTGACCGTCTGTCTGAGGATGGTAAGCCGTACTAAAATTCAAGCGCGTGCCCAAAGATTGTTGGAAACTCTTCCAAAAATGTGACGTGTATCTAGTATCTCGGTCAGAGAAAATAGACACAGGTATGCCATGTAAGGCTACAATCTTATCAATGTATAACTGGGCTAACATGTCGGAGCTATAAGTCTCCTTGATGGGTAAGAAATGTGCTGACTTTGTCAGTCTATCAACTATAACCCATATTGTATCATTTCCTTTCCTTGTCTTAGGTAACTTGGTGATAAAATCCATAGTTACCATTTCCCACTTCCACGTAGGAAGTTCAGGCTGTTGTAGTAAACCTGACGGTTTCTGATGCTCGGCTTTGACTTGTGCACATGTTAAGCATTTAGCTACATAGGTGGCTACAGACTTTTTCAAGCCTATCCACCAATAATTTGCCCTTAGATCCTGGTACATCTTATCAGCTCCAGGATGAACGGAGTATTTGGAACTATGGGCTTCCTGGAGGATGACATCTCGAAATCCTCCATAAATTGGAACCCATATTCGTCCATTTAATCTTAGAATCCCGTCCTTGCTAAGGGTTAACTGCTCCTCAGTTACCCCTAGTTTTTCGTTAGGATAGTTAGCTTCCAACACAGCTTCCTTCTGTGCAGCTAACAACCTTTCAGTCAAACTGTTCTTTATCTCCATGCGCTTGGCATTGATTCGGATGGGTTTCACCCTCTCCTTTCGATTCAAGGCGTCGGCGACTACATTCGCCTTGCCGGGATGGTATCTGATTTAACAATCATAATCGTTTAAAGTCTCCATCCAACGGCGTTGCTTCATGTTTAAATCCTTCTGGTTAAACAGATGTTGAAGGCTCTTGTGATCAGAATAGATCACACACTTGATACCATACAAGTAATGTCTCCACAGTTTTAGTGCGAATACAACGGCACCCAACTCCAAGTCGTGGGTGGTGTAATTCTTTTCATGCACCTTTAACTGTCGTGATGCATAGGCAATAACTTTGCCTTTCTGCATAAGCACACACCCCATGCCAGTGTGTGATGCATCACAATAAACTACAAATTCTTCGATTCCATCTGGCAATGTCAGTACTGGAGCGTTGCTTAACTTCTGCTTCAGGATATCAAAGGACTCTTGCTGCTTAGGGCCCCAAACGAACTTTACTTTCTTCTTGGTCAAAGAAGTTAGGGGTGCAGCAATCCTTGAAAAATTTTCAATGAAACGCCTGTAATATCCTGCCAATCCCAGGAAGCTACGAATCTCTGTAGGCGTCTTTGGTTCTTGCCAGTTCATAACTGCTTCAACTTTAGCGGGATCCACTTGGATACCACGCTCACTGACCACATGTCCAAGGAATTGGACCTCTCGAAGCCAAAACTCACACTTGGAAAATTTGGCGTAGAGTTTCTCATGATGTAGAAGTTTGAGAATACAGTGAAGGTGTTTCTCATGGTCAGCTTGATTCTTTGAGTAAATGAGTATGTCGTCGATGAAGACGATGACGAATTTATCTAAGTACGGCTTGCAAACGCGATTCATGAGATCCATGAACGCGGCTGGTGCATTAGTGAGCCCAAAAGGCATCACTAGGAACTCGTAATGACCGTAACGAGTCCTAAATGCAGTTTTGTGCACGTCTTCATCTCTAACCTCCAGTTGGTGGTAGCCTGACCTTAAGTCAATCTTCGAGAAATAACTTGCCCCTTGTAGCTGATCGAACAGATCGTCGATTCTGGGCAAAGGATACCTATTCTTTATCGTGACATTATTAAGCTCACGATAATCGATGCACAGACGCATCGATCCATCCTTCTTCTTAACAAACAGGACAGGTGCTCCCCAAGGAGACGAACTAGGTTTTATGAAACCTTTAGCTAGCAATTCATCCAGTTGTGTTCTTAATTCCTTCATTTCCGTTGGTGCCAACCTATAGGGTGCTCTAGCAACTGGTGCTGCTCCGGGGATGATATCAATCCTGAATTCCACTTGTCTATCTGGTGGCAAACCAGGTAGTTCTTCAGGAAAAACTTCTGGGTATTCAGAAATGACAGGGATGTCTGTTATCTTCGGTTTAGGCTCATCAATAATCACTTGTGCCATGTAGATGACACAACCCTTCTTTAAACACTTGGAGGCCTTGAGCATAGTCACTTGCTCAGGCAGTCCATACTGGGTATCTCCCCGAATGGTAAGTGATTCACCAGATGGAGTCTTTATCACCACTTGTTTCTTGTTGCAGACAATTTGGGCCTGGTTATGAGATAACCAGTCCATAACCAGAACTATGTCAAAACCGGCTAACTTAAAGGGAAGTAGAGACAGAGGAAAAGAATGGTTCTTAATGGATATAACACATCCATCTAACACGGTTGAGACGGTTTCTAGTGTGCCATCTGCTAACTCCACCTCATAATTCACACTTAAGGTTTTGACAGGTAATTTCAACAATTCACAAAACTTATTATCTACGAAAGACTTATCAGCGCCTGAATCAAAAAGTACTCTTGCATAGACATCATTTACAAGGAAAGTACCCGCTTCCTTTGCGTCCATTCTGAAGACTCTAGCATTAGTCTTCTTGGCCTCTTCAGGCTTCTTGGCGTATTTAGGGCAATTGGTTGTAATGTGCCCCTTTTCATTGCAACTGTAACAAGTTGCATCCTTCATCTTTTTGCAATCCAAGGTCTTGTGATCCTTGGACTTGCATATTCCACAAGCATAAGTTTTTGACTGAGTCTGCGAGTTCGACTCGAGTTTGCACTTTCTAAAGTGCTGTTTCTTGCAAATCTTGCATTTGGACTTCTCACCATAGTAATGCCCATCTTTCCTTGACTCAGATCCTTTCTTGTTGTCACCGCTTCCACGGTGCTTCTTGTTCGACCTCCGTGAACTATCATCTTCACGTCTTCTCTTCTCAGCCTCCTTATTCCTCAGCGATCTTTGCCTGACCGCATCCAAAGTAAGGGATAAAGATATGTCAGCTACAGACCTAAAAGTAGCTGGCTGAGAAGCCTTCACGCTTGCCTTGATTTCCGGGGCTAAACCACCGATAAAACGAGCTATTCTTTTTGGTTCCGGGGTAACCAGATACGGAACCAACCGGGACATCGTGTTGAAGCTCGCGAGGTAGGCTTGACAGTCAAGGTTTGTCATCACCAATGATAGGAAATCAGACTCTATCTTCTCCACCTCATGCTGGGGGCAGTAATTTTCCCTGATGAGGGCAACAAATTGATCCCAAGACATGTTATACAGGGGAACCTTCCCGGTGGCTTGGATCAGCGACCTCCACCAGGCCAAGGCTTCGCCTTTAAATGATTGTGACACAAACTTTACAATATCCCTCTCAGCGCACCCGCTGATATCCACAACTGTGTCCATCTCGTCTAGCCATGTCATACAGTCAATGGCTCCTTTTTCCCCAGTGAAGTCCCGGGGCTTACATGAAATAAAGTATTTATATGAGCAACCCTTCTCACGGGGTCCTTGGTTCAATACAATGTGTTGGGATGGAGCACTGTGGTGGTTTAAGGAGTGTCGATCGTCATCTTTCTTGGGTTCATCCTTTTTGGACGGTGGCTTTGTATGCGGTGTAGATAGGGTCCTGCTCCGAGTCCCACTATACTCTTCGTATGGCCGCTCCAATGCCTTTGTAACTGCGTCGTCGACCAACGCTTTTAATTCAGCACCCGTTAGATTAATCCGGGCGTTATCTATATTCTCCACTGGATGACTATTAATTTCGTCTGAGTTAGCCATTTTAATTGATCTGTTACAGAAAACAAGGACAATAGTTTATTTGGGAGTTTATTATGGAATTGCCCCTTAGGGTAATTCATTAACCATGGTAAACAGAGACCATATTTGGTTAATTTATTTAGGATTTTTATCATAATTTATCCTAATTATAAAACAATAACAGTTTTATTTGTGGCACAAAAGGCCTAGTCACATGGACATTTTAATTTATAAGCTATGATTTCAGATAATCAAAGAATGAAGGTTTGAACCTAGTTCATTACCTTTATCTGACAGGGAGTCATCGCTACCGCTGTCTTTTGGCTCATATGGAAATGAGTAGGGCCCGTAGGCACCATATTACCAAGTATGGTAAAAATATGATCATCTTAATTGATGATTTAACCCATGATTCAAAGATCATTTAATTGGGTTTGGAATCTTTGAAAGATCCTTATATAATAATAACGTGTGTGATTTCAAATGAATCACATCTGCCAGGAGTGTTAACATGTTTTTAGATGTTAACAGGGATTTGAATCTTTTTAACAGGCCTTACCATCTTGGCCCAGTCTTTTAATTGAGCCGAAGGCTAGGTTTCACCTTTAAGATCCTTAATTAATATTTAAAGTAGGCAGATTATTTTTAAAAGGAATGAATTTTAATTTATTTATTTCATATATAACATTTATGCATATAATAGCAAGATGAAATTTATAAACATAACATTCCATTAATTATCAAAAGATTACATGTCGCCCTAAACGGGACTTTTCAAATAAACAAACTTACCCACGCAGGGGTTTAAACAAATACTTACCCACGCAGGGGCTTAATAGCAAACATACCCACGTAGGGGGCTTAATAACATAATAGTCCACGCAGGGACTTTCACAATTAACATAATAGTCCACGTAGGGACTTAAACAATAACATACCCTCGTAGGGGTTAACAGAAAGATAGACCTACGCAGGGGTCAAAACAACAAACATACATACCCACGCAGGGGTTTATACAGCAAGATTGGCCCACGCAGGGGCTCATCAACAATTGGAAGGATTTAGTGGTCCTTCTTGCTCTTCCCTTTAATTAGGCTCGTTAATCCTTGGAAGAAAGTTTGTCGCTCCCTTCGTTCCCTGTGAAATTCTCGCTCTACATGGTCCAACCTTTGCAGAATTTCTTCACGCTCTGGTGGAGAGAACCTTGGTGGTTAAGATTGTTGCCTGATAATAGGTCTTGGAGGTATTTGGTACCCATGTGTTGGGTACCCTACTCCCCATGGATCTCCATAGGGTCCTTGGGTGTTGTAGTTAGCCGCTACCAAGTATGGGTCGGCTTCTGCGTAGTTGTAGTTGGTGTGCAGTGGCTGTTCAAAGGGGTTATACGCCATGGAACCCGTGTATGCCGGAATTGGGTTATCAAAACCCATAGGCGGTGGTTGCGGTACAACTGGGTTTGAGGGTCCACCCTTTTGTGGGTCCTCCTGATGTGGCGGGTAATGGCTGTCACTCGATTGGCGTGGAGAACTAAAATGAAAGTCTCCCGCTCGCGCAGACATACGCGCTCCGGTTCTCCTACGCCTTGGCGGTTGCGGAGGTGCCGGTTGAACTGGTGGCGGTAGAGGCGGTGGCGTGACTGCCACAAACCGTGAATCCAAAGAGGGATCCTGCTGCTGCTGCTGCTGAGGAGGTGAATGGCGAGGAGGTGTATAGTACCATTCGTGCCTGGTAAACATAGCTTGAAAGCTATTTGGACCAACATAGGGTGATCCGTGGAAAGAAGATCCGTCAGAGATCTCTATCGGGTGGTTTGGTGTACCACTGGCAGGCTCGACGGGGTCCGTATCCTCGTCCATATCGTCCGCGTGATCACCTGAGAAATGGTCATCTGGCCCCAGTGGATTAAAACCCGCTGGTTCTGGTATGAAATCGGCCGGGTTAAACCGGCCCCTGAAGACAGGTGTAGGGTCTCCAAAAGAATGATGTGATAAGGATCGCTGTAACGGTATGTAGGACGGTTGAGGGTTGTTGGGATCATACTCCGGCTGTGGCCCGTAAGGGTTATGGGCAGGAGGTGATGAACTGTGAGAAACCGACCGTCTAGCCGGCTCGAAGAGGTTCCTCCGGTTTTGCCGGGGATCGTCGCTCTCTGTCGTCGAAGGAACTCGCACATTCGAGGGTCCTGCCTCGTTGTCATTGGGGGCGGTGATTGGCCCCTTTCCACGTCCTCTTCTTCTAAAGAATCTTGGCGGCATTTTGTTAATCCTGTCAATAAAGCATGAGATAACAAAACCAAAAATATATGCAAAATAAAGGACAACACAAACAAAGTGGAATTTGTCCTATGTTATATGTCTAGACTCGAAGTTTAGAAATGTGCAATTGTGTTATTGAGATTAAACACAAAAGGCTAGTGTTTAATTCACTCAATGTTGCCTCTGATACCAACCTGTCACACCCCGATTTCCACGTGTCGCCGGTGGGCCCGGTAGGGGAGTATCGTGACGTGGTTGGCAACATAATAGTCAAACAACACAATATAAATATGTACAGCGGAAGCAAATGAATAATATAATTCAACTTTAATAATATTGTAATATCGTGTATCACAACAGTTGAATGTTTGTCCACAGAAGGATCAAAAACAAATAATAGTTCAACAGACGGTAGGCATCTTAAGCTTGCGAGACTTCTAGTGATGCTAAGGAGAAATCCCAGCCAATTACGCTTAGTGCCTGCATTTAATCTTTTTGGGAAAATACGTCAGTTTACACTAGTAAATACAATCAACTGACTCATTTTAGAAAATGATTGAAAATCGATTTGGATGCACGTGGCATAAACATTTTTTTTAACTTGGGAGAATTATTTAAATATATAATCTTGTGAACGAATTACATGTTCCTCGTGCGTTCAGTAGCCCGGATCATGTCCGGGTTAAAGATCAATAGGCACACCACATTATTCTTTTGTGCACTGACGGGTGTACGCCTACACCCCGCGCTTAAGTCGTGACCATTTTGTAAAATGATGCCAAGGATATCCGGGATATGGTCATTAACCCCCAAAGGCTTTAAGTAAACAAGACTGTTTAAACGAGCCGATCAAATTATTCAATTAACCACCCAACGATGGAAGATTTGATGCCCGATCAAACGGTATTCTATATACCGTAACCCAAGCCCGTATAGGGAAAATAAGTTAATAGTATTTACCTGAGCAAAGTATAATTCACAATAAGCAAATTGCAAGTAGCTTTTACTGGTACTCCTAATCTGGAACGAAGGTTTATAATAACCTATTAGAATCCTAACGGGTCTTTAGTTAAGCTTAAGGTTAGACCGGTTAGTTTCAAAGATACGGTTCGTACGCGCGATTAAGCGATGACCGGATAGAATGTGATTTAGACCTGACAAGTTCAGAGACTTGCTTAACATGGGTATTTCATACACATTCTGGATTTTGAGATAAAACCGATAAGGTTTGACCCGTTTAGGCTAGTTTATGTAAACTAGTTACATAAACCGAACCGAACGCGTAATAAGCGTAACGGGTATACTTATGAGCCATTTACAGGTTTCCTAAGTTAATATGCTTCATATATGTTGTGACATCGGTAAGATGTCTTTTATTATGCCCAAAATGTATTTAAACACAAACTATGCCCCGTAGGGGTAGTTTGGTCATTTATAAGGTGATAAAAGAGTTTAAGTAATATCCTGAGTTACAGGCCTGATGTAATCAGCAAAGATAATCAATTTGCTAAGTTATATCAGTAGGTTATTGTATATATGTGAAATTTATCAATTATAACCAAACTATGCACCGTAGGGGCATTTTGGTAATTTCACATAAGCCGTAAAGCTCAAAACTGAAGTCTGAGTTAAACAAATTTTGCCTACTGTTAAAATATTATAATTTGTCTCAAATATCAGTAGGTATCACCCTTGGTATGTTTAAAATAGTTTTAGTACATACTATGCGTTAAAAACGCTTAATTAGACGATTAGAAGCCGTTTCCGGGTTCTATACATAAAGCTGATATTTTTATTATTCCAGATGGCTTAAAATAATTTATTTATCATTTATAATCAGTAGCAAAAGGTTTGGAGTCATTTAGACATGTAAAACTCATTTTATAGCCCGTAAGGGTAAAACCGACAGTTACCGGATTAAGCCTACGACTATAAGTTATGCTCAGCCTAAAATTAATTAGAGTTAAATGCCATTTTAGTCCCTGTGGTTTAGGCCATTTTGCCAGTTTAGTCCAAAGGTTTCATTTTTAACCTGTGGGTCCAAAAAGGTTTCACAGTTGCCATTTTAGTCCACTGGGTTAACTTCATCCATTTTTTATGTTAACCAGAAGGCCATTTCTGTCATTTTATATGGCTGAATTGCCCTTTTAGTTAACAGAATTACATACAAAATGACCAAATTGGCCTTTTCGTTAACAGAAAAAATGGATGAAGTTAACCCAGTGGACTAAAATGGCAACTGTAAAACCTTTTTGGACCCACAAGTTAAAAATGAAACCTTTGGACTAAACTGGCAAAATGGCCCAAACCACAGGGACTAAAATTGCATTTAACTCAATTAATTAAAAATCTTTAAAAATCCCAAAATAATATATTACATCAGTGGGTAATGAGTTTGATGTCAAAAAGTAGGTGTAATTAGGCTATACGCTAATTACGCCGTTTAATCGCTAAAGAAGCTTCTAATTATGCTAATGAGCATAACTCTCAATCTATACCTCAAACTAATGTCAAATTTTGGGTGCAAGTTTAAATATCAGTAAGTAAAGTTTCTATTCTTTTACATTTTCAAAAATCACGTTTTAAGGTGAAAAGGGCATAATGGTCAACATATGAGCAATTAACGGAATCATGCGTATAAATCGGTTAACTAATGAACTATGGTGTATAATCACAGAGAGTTATACTAGCATGCAACCTGGTCCAAATGAAGCTCTAAGGTATTTCTAAAACATACCAAAACGGGTCAGAACTGAAGTCAAAGCAAAAGTCAAAGCTTTGCGACTTTCGGCTCCGAACCGGGTCTAAACAGTAAATTGTCGGGTTGAACATGTTTAGACATGTTCTTACACTAATTACCAAGTTATATTAATGATCAAACAGGTTGTATGTGTTCTACATTGCTAATCATGCATAAATTAGAATTTAAATATCCTGTTGACTTTTTAATTACAAGTTTGACCCGACATTAGACCTAGTTAGAGTGGGAATCAGGGGGAACCCTTTTAAGGGTTTATTACCCACATAATTACCAACTTATAACTACTTTTGATTCGACTAATCACTGGACCATTAGTGATTAATCTTAAAGTCAACCGTTAATTACAACGGTTTGGCTTTTAAGCTAATACTAAGCTAAAACTTAATTAAGAAGGGTTAGGCATACTTACTGAAGTCCTATGCTTGATTAGTGCCACTTGAGTATGCTCTTAAGCTCCAGAAATTGATCAGAATGCTGAAGGAAGGTGTGAGCTCAAAGTTGAAATCTTGTGGCCTTTTATAGTGCTCATAAGCACTTAGATTATGGACAACAAGAGCTAGCAATGGTTCTTGATCATCAACACTTGTCCCTAAGGTCCTAGGAGCCACTTAGGGGTCGCCCATGATGAGAAATATCTGTTTAAAGGTCGGTTACGCGCGTTTGCAGGCTGCTGTCTGATGTTGCTGATACTGTATGTCTGACGTGGCCCGCGTAAGATATCTTAATCTCTTACGCGGCCCGCGTGGACCTCATATACAGATTTTTCATTTTCTATTTTCCACATCTTTGTCCCTTGGCTCTTCGAAAGGGCAACGAAGCTCATTATTTGCAATTTGAGCCCTCTTTATTTATCTACAAGGGCCTTAAGACTTGTACCCACTTTGCCAAGTCCCTGTACACTTCCGGTTAACCCGAAAAGTCTTAACTTTCAACGTTAACGCTTTAACCCCTCGCACACGAATTTGATCATAACTTTCTCATACGATTACAAAACTTTATGAAATTTATATCGTGCATTCTAGTGAGCATAATTAACCGTTACAAAGCTTCGGGTTTGTCAAAAGGTCACTCAGAGGTATAACTTAAACATGTTGACACATTTAACCCCTGTAGTTTGTAATCTCTCACTTTTAGCTTCGCATGATCCATGATTTATTCGTTTGATGCTATAAACATCATGTAGGGTTAATGTACGATATATTTATTCACTGTTGACATTTAGAACTCGTATTTTCATATACTTTTCAAGTTTGTCAACTTTAGTCCCTTTATAACATTCTTTCACACGTTCAAACATATTACACGTGTCAACACATTATAGGACGTGAATTTTCGAGGTGTTACATCCGTGCAGTAATGAGCTAAGTAGCCGGTGATGACGACGGCACGCCACATACATGGTCTTTTTGCCTGTGGAGGTGCCATTTTGACCCGTTACCCAACCCACCCACTTTGACCTAAATTGTTTGGATTAAAAGAAATTATCAAATAACCAATGAAGCTTAATCACATAAAATACCTCTTCCATATTCTCCAACGGCATGGATCATGTCTTAGAAACTTTCGTCACGTACGGCATTAAAGGGTAAACCAACCGAATAAGCCCAAGTTGCAATTTTATCCCAAGCATTCATCTTTAACTTCTCCTTTATTGGATTGTTTCTATCGAATGTATTTTGCATTGTTTTTCCATAATCAATCTTGAACATGTTATCCATAGCACCTCGCACGTTACCAACACCTTAGCACCTACAAATTTCTTTTTCTTTGAAACATTTTTTTTGTTCTAACTTCTTGTACGTTATCCTCATCTCCATCTTCATCAGAAAGATCAACCGTGTTTAATCTAAGAATTTGTAAATTTCTTTTCCTTTGTAATTGTATCTTATCTTTTTCCTTAGTTGATGCTAAGACTCGCTTCTGAATATCCACACTCACTTTCGTACAACCGGTGACTTGTCCTCCGGTGTGAGTAAGATGTTGCTTGAGTGGTGTGATTCCTCTGGATATCTTCTTATCACATAGTGTACACCAGACGTGATGTTTTTTCAAGGGGTCTCTTTGCTCTCCCCATTCCCAAGCCATATCTCCACTTAAACTTTTTTTGCTAGCGCCCCCGGCATGAGTGCCGGTATCAGACGATACCATATTAGTGTTTGTAGGGTTCACAGATGCATGTGAAGAAGTAACTGAACAATCCATTATCAAAAACCTGTTGCATATATCAAAAATGAGTAATACAAAGACACTAACATAATCTAACAGTAACTTTGAAGACTGAAGAGAACATTAATACATGTCAATACTAAACTAAGTTACAAAAACTAACAGCAACTTTGGCCCCTGTTTCTCATTCATTCAATCAATATAACATATCAATACTAAACTAACTTACAAACACTAACAGTAACTTTAAAGACTAAAGAGAACACTAATACATGTGTTATTTAATTTAAGAATTAACAGTATTTAACACTAGTACCTGCGATGGCTGTTGAAGACTGAAGAAGAGAACAAAATTCGAAACCAAGATGAACTCTGAGTATCAGACGAGGCACTACCTTCCATGTAACACTTCGAAAATTCACGTCCTATAATGTGTTGACACGTGTCATGAAGTTTGAACGTGTGAAAGAATGTTATAAAAGGACTAAAGTTGACAAACATGGAAAGTACGTGATCATACAGGTTCTAAATGTCAACAGTGAATAAATATACTTCATAATAACCCTACACGATGTTTATAACATCAAACGAATAAATCATGGATTATACGAAACAAAAAGTGAGAGATTACAAACTACAGGGGTTAAATGTGTCAACATGTTTAAAGATATACCTCTGAGTGACCTTTTGACAAACCCGAAGCTTTGTAAATGTTAATTATACTCACTAGAATGCACGATTAAAATTTCATAAAGTTTCGTTATCGTATGAGAAAATTATGACCAAATTCGTATGCGAGGGGTTAAAGTGCAAACATTGAAAGTTAAGACTTTTCGGGTTAACCGGAAGTGTTCAGGATCTTGGCAAAGTGGGTATAAGTCCTAAAGCCCTTGTGGGTAAATATAAGGGGGTCAAAATGCAAGAAATAACCTCGGTTGCCCGTTCGTGAAACCAAAGGTCAAGTTACAAAACAATAAAAAAAATAAAAATCTGAAACGCAGGCCCATGCGGCCCGCGTACGGTTTTGTTAAGTGGGAGGCGGGCCGCCTCAGGAGCCCAGATGCAGAAAACAGGCACAGCAGCCTGTAAACGCGGAGAACCGACCCTTTTTCGACTTTAATGCATTGTGGGCGACCCCTAAACAGTCCTAGACACTAGGAACACATGTTGGAAGGTTGTGGTTACCTGGTAGACTTGTTTGTCAATGTTTTGTGGTGATTGAAACCACTATAAAAGGGCATTCAAGTCACAAACATTCCTCACACCATTCTCTTGCCATCTGATCAATTCTGGAGCTCAAGCCTGCTTCCAAGTGATCATATCTCGTGCATAGGACCCTTGTAAGTCTGCTAGTCCTTCTTTATTTGAGTTTAGCTTAGTTAATTAGCTAAAAGTCAAACCGTCGTAATTACGGTTTGACTTCAAGATTAGTCAATAATGGCTCAGTCAATTCTCGAATCAAAAGTAGATATAAGATGGTATTTATGTGGGTAATAAAACCTCAAAAGGGTTTCCCCTGATCATCACTCTAACCAGGTCAAAAGTCGGGTCAAACCTCTATTTAAAAAGTCAACAGGAAGTCTAAAATGCCATTTATGTATAATTAACATTGTAGATCATATACAACCTGTGGATCATTGTTATAACTTAGTAATAAGTGTAAGAACATGTCTAAACATGTTCAACCCGACAACTTCCTGTTTAGACCCTGTTCGGAACCGAAAGTCACATAGTTTGACTTTCACTTTGACTTTCAGTTCTGACCCATTTAGGCATGTTTTAGAAACGCCTCAGAGCTTTAATTGGATTAGGTTACATGTTAGAACAACCCTCTGTGATTATACACCTTGGTTCATTAGTTATCCAATTAATATGCATGTTTTCGTTAATTGCTCATATGTTGACCGTTATGCCCTTATTACCTTAAAACGTGATTTATGAAAATGTAAAAGTGTAGAAACCTTAGTTACTGATATATAGACTTGTATGCAAAGTTTGACATCAGTTTGACTTGTAGATTAAGAGTTATGCTCATTATCGCAAAATTAATGCTTTATGTTAATAAAATGGCGTAATTAGCGTATAGCCTAGTTAAACATACTTTTTGGTATCAAATTTACCCACTGATGTAATATATTATTGTGGGATTTTTAAAGATTTTTAATTAATTTTAGGCTGAGCATAACTCATAGTCGTAGGCTTAATTCGGTAAATGTCGGTTTTGCCCTTACGGGCCATAACATGAGTTTTACATATCTAAACGACTCCAAACCTTTTGCTACTGATCACATATGATAAATAAATTATTTTAAACCTTCTGGAAATATAAAAATATCAGATTTAAGTATCGAACCCGGAAATGGCCTTTAATCGCCTTAATTAGCGTTTTTAACGCATAGTATGTTTTAAAATCATATTGGACATACCCGGGTTGATACCTACTGATGTAAGAGGCAAATTATAATATTTTAACAGTAAGCAAAGGTTGATAAACTCAGACTTCAGTTTTGAGCTTTTCGGCTTATGTGAAATTACCAAAATACCCCTACGGGGCATAGTTTGGTTAAAAATGATAAATTTCACATATATGCTTTATCTTACTGTTATAACTCATTAATTTGAGTATGTTTACTGATTACATCAGACCTGTAACTCAGTTAAACACTTAAACCCTTTTACAACCTCTAAAATGACCAAACTACCCCTACGGGGCCTAGTTTGTGTTTAAACACGTTTCGGGCATAATGAAAGACGCCTTACTGATGTCACAACATATTTGAGACATAATTAACTTAGGAAACCTGTATATAGCTCTCATAACTACCCGTCACGCTTATTACGCGTACGGTTCGGTTTATGTAACAAGTTTACTTAATTTAGCCGAAACGGGTCAAACCTTAACAGTTTTATCTCAAAATCCAGAATGTGAATAATAAACCCATATGAAACAAGTCTTCAAACTTGTCGGGTCTGAATCACATTCTATCCGGTCTTCGCTTAATCGTGCGTACGAACCGTATCTTGAAACTAGCCGGTCTAAGCTTAAGCTTAATAAAAGACCCGTTAGGATTCTAATAGGTTATTATGACACCTTCGTTCCAGATTAGGAGGACCAGTAAAAGCTACGTGCATTTTGCTTATTGTGATTAATACTTACTCAGGTAAATACTTTTAACTTATTTTCCCTATACGGGCTTGGGTTACGGTATATAGCATACCGCTTGATCGAGCATCAAATCTCCACAATTAAGTGGGTAGTTGACTAATTTGATCGGCTCGTTTAAACATTCTTGATTACTTAAAGCCTTTGGAGGGTTAATGACCATGTCCCGGATATCCTTGGCATCATCTTACGAGATGGCCACGACCTGAGCACGGGGTGTAGGCGTACACCGTTCGTGTATAACTCTATGATGTGGTGTGTCTATTGATCTTTAACCCGGACAAGATCCGGGCTACTGAACGCACAAGTAACATGTAATTCGTTCACAAGATTATAATATTAAATAATTCTCCCAAGTTATAAAAATGTTTATGCCATGTGCATCCAAACCAATTTTTAAATCGTTTTTCAAATGAGTCAGTTGATTGTATTTACCAGTGTAAACTGACGTATTTTCCTAAAAAGACTGAATGCAGGTACTAAACGAAATTGGCTGGATTGTCTCCTTAGCATCAATAAAAAGTCTCGCAAGCTTAGGATGCCTGAAGTCTGTTGAACCATTGTTCTATTTTATTTCGATCCGTTCTGTGGATAAACATCCGAACATTGTGATACTTGATATTACAATAATTAAATTCGGTTGTATTATATTTTAAATTTGCTTCCGCTGTGCATATTAAATATTGTGTTGTTTGACTATTACGTTACTGTAACAACTCTCATCAAAAGTACTATTTAATATATTAATTAGTCCAAAAGGAAAACCTAATTGAGACACCCGAGTGATTCTGAACAAACCCTGAAATTTTCATAATTTTCAGAATCAGGATTAGGGCCTCTAAAACTAAGGGGGGTAAACCCTAGTGGATAATTATCCACTTAAATTCGTTGTCAAGTAACTGAAATGTTAAAGTGGCAACGCAGCAAGGCTAGTCCCAGTCGTGGCTAGTCTATAGGCCTATTTTTCAAGCCCTACGATGCGTATGGTATGTTTGGCTACGATGCGCAGCCAGTTTAAACTACCATACGATGCGCAGGGGATGTTTGGCCTACGATGCGCAGGGCTTCCCAAATTTCACCTATAAATAGCAGACATTGGCATTCGTAATCTGAACACTTTACGACGAAATAATTCTCACAAATACACTGTATTACGAACTGATATTCCAAAATTCAACCCCCGGGTATCGAAATTCTGCTACAAAACAGGGTATTAGCACAATCACTGCTACGATTCATTTATCCGACGATCAATATATCCAATGAATGTTTAAGTGCCGCCCACATTAGGGTTATACTTTGTCGTTCGTCGTTAATTCGATGGATGAGTTGAAGTACCGCACTTTGTCATTCATTGTGAGAATTTGATCTCGTGAGTTATCGTAATTGCTGGATTGATTACTAACCCCGTTTTGTGTGCATTGTATTTAAATTAGGTTAACAAGGCTAAATCATAGACTAGACTCTATCCATATTAAATCAGCAATGTGAGTCATTCTCCTTTTCTCACAGTTTGTGAGTCATTCTCTTTTTATCAAATTGCTTTATAAATTCTTAAATGTTTTCAAAGTTATAATTACGGGGATTAAGTCTTTGTAATCACCAAGTTACAGCCGGTATGTGGGGTTTTGTATACATTACTTGATAATCGTCACCATTGGGGCAGCCAATGGGGGATATGACCATAGTCACAGATTCGGTCGAGTGACAAATACCGTGGGTAGTTGGTTTGATAATAGAAACATTGTAATCGCTCTTAATACTGTAAATTATAACAAATGTGTCATTTTAGTAAATAGAATGATTCACTCAGTATTTCCCGCTGACAAAACCTTTTTCAAACATGTTTCAGGTGATCTGTTGTGATTCAGGAAAAGTGCTGAGGAGCATATCAAGCTTAAGATAGTGGCTCATTATAAAAATAAAGAAATAAGTTTTGTAACATAAAGATTTTATAGTAAAATCATACTATTGTAAATTATCGGGGTTTTATCCCGAAATGTGAAATAAAATAAATCGGGAAAATTTTAGCTTTAAACGATCCTGTTTCCGCTGTTAAACTCAATTAAATAAATACCGTAGGATTTCTGTCCCACGGCTCCTGAAACGGGTCAAACCGGGTCGGGGGCCGTGACAGAAATAAGGTGGTATCAGAGCCACTGAGTTAAGCTAATTAAGTATTTAAAAAAAAAAAAACTTAATTTTTCCTGATTACTATTGTGTGATTATGTGTGTTATTAACTGAATATTTGTTAGTTACAGTATGGGTAAGAAAAAGCTGTCAAGCATCTATCTTAAATTAGATAGATCATCCAACGAGAAGGGAAGTTCATCCCGAACCAAATCCTCGAATCAGGCTGAAATTCCTGAAGAAGGAATATTTGTGCGAAAGGCACATTACGAGGAAACACTTTCTCCTGAAAGGAGGGAGATGATTCTTAAGAAAAGTAAAGAAAAAATCCGAGAAAAGAGGATTAAACGAGAAACTCAGAAATTAATTGATAAATCACCTTGGGAAGATAAGCTAGATGAGAAATGGGCAAATTTATATATGCTAGCCACAGTAGCAGAAAATATAAATCTTTAAAGATTAGCACCCTATTCTCACAATCTAGAAACTCTGTGTGATAAATAAAATTTGAAACCTAAGGATGTTTGTCAGTTATCTTTGTAATCAACTAGTACACATTATGTAATAAATTACAAAGTTATTTGTAAATTTTAACTTAGTATTTTATACATTTTGCATATATGCTACATCAGCATGAGTGAGATCTCTGAAGCTTTTCAGAACCTTAATCTTTACCCAGTGAATATCGAAGCTTCCAAAGAATATACTAGCTACTTTCCCGATATAGAACAACCGGTAGAATTCAAGGTTCCACCTGTAAACAAGCAAAAACGAAAGAAAAAGAAGAATTACGTGTGGGGAAGTCGCATACGTAAGAAAAAGCCAGCCACAAAACTTCCCAAAATAAACAATCCTTTGAAAAAGGGAAAAGAAATTATAACCGGAGAGAATTTTAAACAACCGGAAATTGAAACCAGGAAAAGTCCTAGACTACAGGAGATGAAAACTAAAGACAAGGAAGAGGTTAAGGAGATAGGAATACAGATAGAGTCTGAAGCCAAAGAAGATTCTAGGCAGATGGAAAGGCAGTTTGAGGAATACTCTAAAGACATAGTAATGGAAGTTGGGCAAGGGTCTAGACCAACTCAGAGAGAAATCGGAGAGAGCTCCAATCAAAACCAGGGAAGGACCTTTCAAGAAGAGATAGATTACCTATTGGCAAGCTGTGAAACCATTCAGCCTGTCAATAATAATAATAATAATAATAATAATAATAATAATAATAATAATAATAATAATAATAATAATAATAATAATATTTATAATTATCCTCTGGAAAACCAAATCCCTATGAATTGGGAACCAGCAATTCCAGATCCCATAGTCCACTCCCAACCCATAGGAATGGACGAATGGTGGACGAACGATTGGCAATTTCAAAATATTGTCAACGATCCATACTCTTTTCTTCCACAATTCGATCCAGAACCATTACCTAATCCACCCATGAGCAATGAAAACATGGCTGAACTTCGCCATTTTGGCGAAGAGTTGTTTGATGCTGGAACTAGAATCAGGGAAATAGGGGGACAGATTGCTTGGAAGTACGACGAGAGGGAAATGCGTTTTTAAAAAAAAAAAAAAATAGCAAGTGACGAGAGATAGTACGATGATAAAATGGTAGTTGTATAATAGTACTAGTAAGTTAGTCTGTAAATAACCAATAAAACTCTGTAAAATATTGGTGTGTAACGATGCATATTATGATAGATATATAAATGAAATCGAGAAATCGATTGTTTTGACTATATCTGTATTATATAATTTCTGATTGTTTGTATATAATTATTATTTATCAGTTACTAATAAAAATTTATATATATACATTATCAGATGGCAAACAGTGGTAATGAACCTATAAATGAAGTTAATCAGTCTGAGCAACATCCAGGAGATCAATATATGACTCGGCAAGATATTGAAAACATTGTTGCTCAAGGGATAGCCAATGCTATTCCAGCATTTGTCGCTGCTATAAAGAATCCGATCGAACCGCAACAAATTGTCCCTAGTAAACAAATTACTGAAGATAACTTCAGTAATAGTGTAAATGGAGGCAATAATCATGTTAATCATAATAAGGAACCACATCAAGCTCCATTACCCAAGAAAATGAAAACTGCAACGCCTGGTTGCACTTTCAAAGAATTCCTTGCTTGTAAACCCACTGAATTTGCAGGCAATGAAGGAGCAACTGCATCACTGCGTTGGTTAGAGAAAACCGAAGCAGTTATTGCAATAAGTAAATGTGGTAAAGATGATCAGGTCATGTATTCATCCAATCTGTTCAAAGAAGGAGCACTCGAGTGGTGGAATACTGTGTTACAATCAAAAGGAAGAGTAATAGCTTATGCTATGACTTGGGAAGAATTTAAGGGTTTGGTGGAAAGAAAATTCTGTCCCGAGTATGAAAAGGAACAGATGGCGAATAAGTTTCTAAATCATCGGATGATGAGTGTGGATTGTCGCGGTTATACCTCGACATTCTTTGAATATGCAAGAGTGGTACCAACACTGGCTTCGCCAGAACCGGTACTTATTTCTCGCTATATTTGGGGGCTAATTAGCGAAATCCGCAATATTGTTAAAGCTGCGAGACCTCGCACTATTGATGATGCGGTAGAATTAGCTAACACTCTAACCGATGAATTGGTACGCACAAGAGATGAAGATAGGAAGAAGGCACTAGCTCAGAAAATTACCCAAGGATTTCGTGTGGGTAATAATAACAGCTTCAAGAGAAAAGGAACAGGGCAATCTCCAGCTCCGTCATTCTGCAGGAAATGCAAAAAGAAGCATTATGGGAGATGCGATATCACTTGCAATTTTTGCAAAGCTGTAGGACATCGTGAAGAAAACTGCAAAAAGAAAACAGTAATTTGTTTTAATTGTGGAGAAGCGGGGCATTATAAAACAGAATGTCCTAAATTGGTCAAACCAGTAGATAACAAACCCAAGACGACCGAAGGAACCACAAAGAAAAATGTCAGGGCATTTCAGCTGACCACTCAAGAAGCAGAACTCATTCTGGATGTGATAGCGGGTACGTTCACTACAAAAAAAAGTCCATTTAGTGGCACACACTTCTAATGGCATTTAGCTTTTGTGCCACTAATTTACGTTTTAGTGGCACTTTATGTATGCCACATTTGCTTAACACACATTTTTGGTAGCATTTAGTTCTTATGCCACTAATTTAGAGTTTTAGTGGCACTTTCCATATGCCACTAAATTTTTTGATAACTTTTAGTGGTACTTTACATATGCCAGTATTTTCTAAGTGCTTCAAAATTCTAAAATATTCTCTTTTCCCTCCTTGAAACACTTTAATAAAACTAGAATTGATTTTCCCCGCGTTGTGGGGTTGGGATTTTATATTGATTTGAGCGCACTGAATTTCTATGGCCCTATATTATCATTAATCGTAGCTCACAATCAGTGACCTAATCAAACATCATTGTTCGTAATCGACCAACGATGTGCCTAAAGGACCATCAATGAGTCTCAATTTAAATGACGATAATTTCAGTTTTAAAATAAATATATATATATTTCCCGTTTAATTGATTTATAAAATCTTTTTTTTTTTTTGGCATACGTTATTTTGGTTTCCCTCTAAATATGATTTAACCTTTAAATTTTTATGCAACACACTTTTAGTGATATTTAGCTTTTGTGCCACTAAATTAAGTTTTTAATAGCACTTGTGTATCCTATATTTTCTTTACACATAGTTTTAATAATATTTAGCTTTTGTGCCACTAATTTATATTTTTAATAGCAATTTGAATATGCCACCAAAACCTTCCATGGGTTTTAAAGGCACATCAGACATGTCATTGAAATTTTTGGAGTATTTGTTTTAAAAATTTCACTCTTTCCCTCCCAATAAAGTTTTCCCTCCTCAAATTCTTGAAAAAAAATTAAAAACTCCCAACACCAATCTCCCATTCCCAGTTTCACCAAAATCAATTTCCATCCCCAATCGTTTGATATTCCCTTTCCTTCCCCTAGCCCTTCATTGTTCCCCCCTCTCTCATGTCTATCTCTCTAGGACTACTACCATCTCTCCACCGGTGAATCATTTTCTCTCTTCGGATAAATCACTTCACGGATCGCTTTCCTCTTCTTCATCGTCAAGATCTTCATTATTGGTCTAGGGTTCACAGATTTTCTCCATCGCGTTCAACTTCAAACCTTGCAAAATTTTAAACCAAATCATCCGGTAAGCATTTCAACACAGATTCCCCTTTCTTTTATGATGAAGTTTGAAAATCAGAATTTAAGTTACCGTCTTCAACCATTCATCTGTGTAAGTTGATGATAAAATGTGTTAAATTGTGTGTGTTTTTCACCATCTGTTTGAAAACGTATCAGATCCCCAATTTTGTATATGAAAAGCCCTATTTTTTAATATTGAATTTGAAATTAAAAATTGTAAGGAATCATGTTATTTTCCAGCAAAGTTAGTTAATTTTGAGGATAAATGATGTGTTAGAACCTGAATTTTGATGAAATTCTTAGTAATCTGGAATATTTGATCATGTTTATAGGGTTTAGATACACCTTCTGCACCAATTTGTTTGTGTAGATTTGATATGGTTATACATACTTTAACCTAGTTGTGAACGGCATTGTTAGATCCCATATTCTGAATATGCATATCAGCCCTAGAATATTTGGTTAGTTCCAGTTTTATATCCTTTTTCTCATATAGTGCATAATATAGTGATGGTTTATCTTATTTGGATCCTTAAATGTTAAAGAACTTTTTAAGTCATGCTCATTTGCAAATAATCAACTTCATTTCTTAAGATTTTTATCTTTTGTGATTTTTGGTTTATCGAATAATCATGAAATTAGAATCATATAATTGGTTCATGTTGTGATTTTGTTTTATCTTTTTAATCACGAAACAAGGACTAATGCTGGTTAAAGATTTTAGTTGTGATTTTGACGTTCATCAACTTCATTTTCAAAGATTTTTATTTTTATTGTATACTTAAGATTAAATCTAGGTAGTCAAAGGCTCAATGCGCAAAGGGCGAGCTTGTCGCCTAGGCGCAAGGTGCTTAAAAGCCGTGCGTTTGACAAGCAAGGCACACATGTATTTCAGGCCTTTTTAAGCTGTTTTCTGTAGATTTTGGCATGTTTATTTAGAAGTTTTAGATTATACTAGACTGTTTCTGGCAGTTTTGCTTTTTTGGCGCGTTTACTACTATTGGTTAAGGTTGACTATTATATTAGCATTCACCAAATGACAAACGGGTCGGGTCAAAACGGGTCAATTACAAAAAAAGGTTGTTTTAGATCGGGTCGAAACGGGTTCGGGTCGGAACGGGTTCGGGTTGGAACGGGTTCGGGTTGAAACAGGTCCGGGTCAGAACAGGTTACCTGTCGGGTTGGTTAAAAATTGCATTCTTTAAAAGAAAAAAGAGAGACTGTACTTAAAAAAATGAAACGAAACAAAAAACTGAAAGGATTGAAACCGATCCGAAAAAACCATCAAAACGAAACAAAAAATCATACAAAAACCATACTTATAGCTATATTTTGGGTATGGAAAGCTAAAAACGAATTGGATATATAGAAAAATATATATAATTAGCTTGCGCCTCGGGTACGAAAATCCCACCGCTTTTGTGCTTTGCCCTTCGCGCCTTTGTTTTAGACCTCGTCCCTTTGTGTGCCTCCCGCTTTTTAAAACCAAGATCGCATACGCATTCCAATATTGTCTCAGACCCACGCTTTACCTCACCGCCCGACTAGCGCCTAGCGCCTTCTACAACATTGATAATAAACCATTCACATAAAACAAATATGATGTGTAATTATAGATTTATATTGATGTCATGATATGATAATCATATTTTATAGTATTAACAGGTCAAGTGTAAAACATAAAGTTCATGACCTCAATTATGTGCATCATATCAATTTTTATACAACTTGAGATTCAATGTTAACTCATTGTAATTTGATTTGTTTTGGAAATTCTACACTGACAGGATCTGTATATTCATGTTGGTTGTTTTTTGTATCAGAAGCATGGTCATCCATTCGAGGTACATTGTTGAAATTATTTTTACTTTTTATCATATACAATACATCTCATAATTCTACTGTTAAGTTGTGACTTGTGAACATCCTAATTCCATTCTTAATTCATATACACGTGAAGTTAAATATGTTAGTTCTAATGGAATGGTGGTAGCTTTGAATGCTTTGAGATCCAAAGGTTTTTTTTGGTCAATTGGACGTGATACAAGCCAATAATCACCCCATGTATTCTCGTTGCTAGGTTACGAAAGTGGCTCCTGCTATGACTTAGGAGGTCAAAGATGTATTAGTAAAGAACATTAGAAGAAAGATGACTCTTCGTTCTCTAAAGATTTGAGCGGATATTAAGATAAAATGCGTTTCAGTTCAATGGAGTTCTTCACATTAAGGTCAGATATTTTAAGCATTTATCTTTTAACATCACATGATTGTATAAATTACACACAGTTGGCAAGTGATACTATGTCTTTATTTTTATAGGAGACAATGCAGAAGGCGAAGCTGCTGGGAGTTAGGAATGTCCTTATTCTGCTTGTTGCTGACCCGAGAAGGTGCGAGCCTAAACAAACCCACTGGCTATATAATTTTTAATTAATATATTAATTATGTATTTAAATAATTAAAATGACTATTTATAAAATCATGAAAAATAACTAAGTTATATAAATTAATACAATAAATAATATAAATAAACGAATTAATAATAAATGAACCGAGCTCGAGCTTGAAAAACCGCCTACTTCTCGAACTCAAGCTTTAGAAGCAAAGCTCGAGTCGCGCTGAGCTCGAGCTTTCATATGTTAAGTGCACTCAAGCGCGGCCCGGTTTGGCTTGAGTCGTTTGCACCACTAGTTATTACTATGATTTTCTATACACAAACAATATTATGTTACGCACGAGATGTATAATACAAAGGTTTTTCCTCCAATAGCCATTTGAAATTATTGATGATGTGATTATTAGATGGGGTGGTTTTAACACAAATACATGCAAATAAATCAGCTCACATAAAATCTTTAGGTACATATGGTCAAAGAACCTCCTAGTATAGGGGTCTCGCCAGTTTTTTTTGTATATAGATGTAGGCTCTCTTGTATTAGCTATAATAGATTGAAAATATAACCAATCTTCATTTTTGTTTAAAAACAAAAAGTATGAAACTGATAAACTTTTCATTTTATAGGGCAAGAAAGATGTTCAGATAATTGATCTTCAAATTTTTTGTCGACATTGCATTTAAGGTAATATGTTGGTGTTTGTCTAATTGTTAGATGTTCAGCCATTTTCTTATACACGTTTTGTTTTGAATCAAGAATAATGAGTTTATAAATTAAAGAACTTTTAGATTTTTTTTTTATGAACTAATACTAATGATTGTTTATATGGTTGATGATGGCAGGGTAGATATCAATCTATGAAGAGAAGCTTTTGAGTTAAGTTTTATGATAGTGAATTCCTCACTCAAAAGAAGGCTTAGGCCTCTCGTGTAAACATTTAGAATTTGGAATATGTTACTTGTTACACAATGTTTTGCTAACATTTGGAATATGTTTCGAATCGAACTTATTATTGGAGTTATAATATTATGATTTCTACATTTACATTTATGGAACTTTTATTTAGTATTTTATATCGAAAATGTGATTTGTGGCAAAATTATTTGCCACTGAAATAATATATTAAATTAACTGAAAACAGTTTTACGACACAAATTTTGTGCCACTAAAACTAGTATATGGATATATATGATTACTTTTTAGAGGCATAAAAATGTGCCACTAAAGTCCTTTATTTATATTGTGGCAAAAAAAAAAGTGCCGCTAAAAGCCCAAAACTTTTGTGTGGCAAATCCAAAAAGTGCCACTAAAAGGCTTTAGCGTCAGCGCTTCTAGTGGCACTTTTTTTGTGTGCCGCGCATTTCTACATAGGTCTTTAGTGGCACTTTTTTGTTTTGTTGTGGCACTTTTTGTATGTCACTGTATGGCATTTTTTTTGTAGTGGTTCTTAGTTCACAACGTGTACGCAAAAGTATTATTTGACTCTGGTGCAAACCAAAGTTTTATAAATACTTCATTCTGTCAAGCTCTTAGTTTACCTTTAACCAATATTAGGCAGATTTTTACAGTTGAAACTGCAGACGGAAATTCAGTTAAAATAGATAAAGTTTTGCAAGAAGGAAACATAGAACTTTTAGGATATAAATTCTCTGCAAGACTATTGCCGATGAATTTAGCTGAATTTGATGTTGTATTAGGAATGGATTGGTTAGTAACCAACCATGCTAGAATCCTTTGTGATCAGAATTCCATCGAAATTCAATCACCCACCGGAAGATTTATTAGGATTACAGGAGATAAACCACGTAAGCCCATGAAGTTCATATCAGTAATGAAAGTTGCTAATTATGAACGAAAACAAGGAATAGTGTATATGATTTCGGTAATCATTAACACTAAGGGAAATGATCTTAAGGAAATACCAGTAGTATCAGAATATTCCGATATATTTCCAGAAGATTTACCAGGATTACCTCCAGATAGGGAAGTAGAATTTAGGATTCATTTAATTCCAGGAACTACACCGATAGCCAAGGCACCTTATCGGTTAGCACCCACAGAAATGTTAGAACTGAAAAAGCAATTAGATGAATTACTAAGTAAAGGATTCATACAACCTAGCTCATCCCCTTGGGGAGCGCCAGTGTTGTTTGTGAAGAAAAAGGATGGTTCAATGAGAATGTGTATCGATTATAGAGAATTGAATAAGGTTACAATTAAGAATCGATATCCATTACCTAGGATTGATGATCTTTTTGATCAACTTCAGGGGGCTAGATATTTTTCTAAGATAGATTTACGCTCTGGATATCATCAATTGAAGGTACAAGAAGAAGACATACCTAAGACTGCTTTTAGAACTAGGTATGGTCATTACGAGTTTACAGTCATGCCCTTCGGGTTAACGAATGCACCTGCAGCATTCATGGACATGATGAATAGGATCTGTAAACTGTATTTGGATAAATTTGTAATTGTTTTTATAGACGATATACTTATTTATTCCAAAAGTCAGACAGAGCATTGTGAACATCTTCATGCACTCTTAACTTTGTTAAGAAAAGAAAAGTTGTACGCCAAATTCTCAAAATGCGAATTTTGGCTAAAGGAAGTGCAATTTTTAGGACACATGGTGAATCATGAAGGTATTCATGTAGATCCTGCCAAGATAGAGGCAATTACCAAGTGGAAGGTTCCACAAACAGCAATGGAAATAAGAAGTTTTATAGGTTTAGCCGGGTATTATAGACGGTTTATTAAGGATTTTTCCAAGATAGCCGTACCATTAACTAAGTTAACCTGTAAAAACACTAAGTTTGAATGGGGACCTAAACAAGAAGAAGCTTTTAGAATTTTGAAACAGAAACTAACCCATGCACCAATCTTAGCCTTACCAGAAGGAACTGAAGATTTTGAAGTATACTGTGATGCTTCAAAATTAGGATTTGGATGTGTGCTTATGCAACGCAAGAAGGTAATTGCGTATGCCTCAAGACAATTGAAAAAGCACGAAGAAAACTATACGACTCATGATTTAGAATTAGGAGCCGTAATTTTTGCCCTTAAGATTTGGAGACATTATCTTTACGGAAGTAAATTTACTGTCTACACCGATCACAAAAGTTTAAGATACATATTTGGGCAAAAAGAGTTAAACATGAGGCAAAGGAGATGGATGGAAATATTAAGTGACTACGACTGTGATATTCAATATCATGAAGGAAAGGCAAATGTAGTTGCAGATGCCTTAAGTCGTAAGTATTATGAGAAACAACGACGAGTTCGTGCTCTCAGATTAAATCTACAAATAGATTTAATGGAACAATTGAAGAATGTTCAAACTACAGCAATCAAGGATGATGCTGAAGGAATGAAGGGACGAATCAAGGAATTAAAACAAGGAGCAGATGGAATTTGGAGATTCCACAAAAGTAGAATTTGGGTACCTAAGCAAGGAGACTTAAGGACTAAGATTTTAGAAGAAGCTCATAAATCTAGGTATACTATGCACCCAGGAAACAATAAGATGTACCAAGATTTAAAGAAGAACTTTTGGTGGATAGGAATGAAAAGGGACATAGCCAGCTATGTTTCTAAATGTCTTACTTGTTCACAAGTTAAGGCAGAACATCAAAAACCGTCAGGACTACTACAACAGTTAGAGATGCCAGTGTGGAAATGGGAACTTATAACAATGGATTTTGTTACTAAGTTACCCAAAACCAGAAAAGGTAATGACGCGATTTGGGTAATTGTGGATCGATTAACCAAATCAGCTCACTTTCTACCTATGAAAGAAACCTTTAGTATGGAAAGACTGGCTAAATTATATGTAGATGAAGTTGTATCTTTACATGGAGTTCCACTCTCCATTGTTTCGGATAGGGATAGTCGTTTTACTTCCCATTTCTGGAAAAGTTTCCAGCAAGCTATGGGAACTCGACTAAATTTGAGCACTGCATATCATCCCCAAACAGATGGGCAAAGTGAAAGAACGATCCAAACTCTAGAAGACATGCTCCGAGCATGTGTAATAGACTTTGGTGGAAGTTGGGATGATCATTTACCATTAATTGAATTCTCCTATAACAATAGTTATCATTCAAGTATTGAAACTGCTCCATTCGAGGCACTATATGGAAGAAAGTGTAGAACTCCCGTTTGTTGGGCAGAAATAGGAGAAAGTCAATTATCAGGTCCTGAAATTGTGCAAGAAACGACTGATAAGATTACTCAAATCAAAGAAAGACTAAAGACAGCCAGAGATCGCCAGAAAAGTTATGCCGACAATAGAAGCAAGCCATTAGAATTTCAAGTTGGAAACCGAGTACTATTAAAAGTTTCTCCTTGGAAAGGAGTTGTCAGATTTGGAAAGAAAGGAAAACTAAGTCCAAGGTACGTAGGACCATTTACAGTGATCCAACGTATAGGACCAGTAGCTTATCGTTTACAATTACCAGAAGAATTATCTGGAGTACATAATGTATTTCATGTGTCCAATCTCAAGAAATGCTTATCAGATGAATCACTGGTAGTACCTCTTCAAGATATAGAAGTAAACGAAAAACTGAAATTTGTGGAGAAACCTCTTCAGATAGAAGACAGAAAAGTGAAGTTTCTCAAGCACAAACGACTAGTTCTAGTCAAAGTCAGATGGGATTCAAAAAGAGGAGCTGAATACACTTGGGAACTGGAATCAGAAATGAAGCGAAAGTATCCTCATTTATTCCAGTAAATCTCGAGGATGAGATTTTTCTTAAGGTGGGGAGAATGTAACAACTCTCATCAAAAGTACTATTTAATATATTAATTAGTCCAAAAGGAAAACCTAATTGAGACACCCGAGTGATTCTGAACAAACCCTGAAATTTTCATAATTTTCAGAATCAGGATTAGGGCCTCTAAAACTAAGGGGGGTAAACCCTAGTGGATAATTATCCACTTAAATTCGTTGTCAAGTAACTGAAATGTTAAAGTGGCAACGCAGCAAGGCTAGTCCCAGTCGTGGCTAGTCTATAGGCCTATTTTTCAAGCCCTACGATGCGTATGGTATGTTTGGCTACGATGCGCAGCCAGTTTAAACTACCATACGATGCGCAGGGGATGTTTGGCCTACGATGCGCAGGGCTTCCCAAATTTCACCTATAAATAGCAGACATTGGCATTCGTAATCTGAACACTTTACGACGAAATAATTCTCACAAATACACTGTATTACGAACTGATATTCCAAAATTCAACCCCCGGGTATCGAAATTCTGCTACAAAACAGGGTATTAGCACAATCACTGCTACGATTCATTTATCCGACGATCAATATATCCAATGAATGTTTAAGTGCCGCCCACATTAGGGTTATACTTTGTCGTTCGTCGTTAATTCGATGGATGAGTTGAAGTATCGTACTTTGTCGTTCGTCGTTAATTCGATGGATGAGTTGAAGTACCGCACTTTGTCATTCATTGTGAGAATTTGATCTCGTGAGTTATCGTAATTGCTGGATTGATTACTAACCCCGTTTTGTGTGCATTGTATTTAAATTAGGTTAACAAGGCTAAATCATAGACTAGACTCTATCCATATTAAATCAGCAATGTGAGTCATTCTCCTTTTCTCACAGTTTGTGAGTCATTCTCTTTTTATCAAATTGCTTTATAAATTCTTAAATGTTTTCAAAGTTATAATTACGGGGATTAAGTCTTTGTAATCACCAAGTTACAGCCGGTATGTGGGGTTTTGTATACATTACTTGATAATCGTCACCATTGGGGCAGCCAATGGGGGATATGACCATAGTCACAGATTCGGTCGAGTGACAAATACCGTGGGTAGTTGGTTTGATAATAGAAACATTGTAATCGCTCTTAATACTGTAAATTATAACAAATGTGTCATTTTAGTAAATAGAATGATTCACTCAGTATTTCCCGCTGACAAAACCTTTTTCAAACATGTTTCAGGTGATCTGTTGTGATTCAGGAAAAGTGCTGAGGAGCATATCAAGCTTAAGATAGTGGCTCATTATAAAAATAAAGAAATAAGTTTTGTAACATAAAGATTTTATAGTAAAATCATACTATTGTAAATTATCGGGGTTTTATCCCGAAATGTGAAATAAAATAAATCGGGAAAATTTTAGCTTTAAACGATCCTGTTTCCGCTGTTAAACTCAATTAAATAAATACCGCAGGATTTCTGTCCCACGGCTCCTGAAACGGGTCAAACCGGGTCGGGGGCCGTGACAGTTACCAACCACGTCACGATACTCCCCCACCGGGCCCACCGGTGACACGTGGAAATCGGGGTGTGACAGGTTGGTATCAGAGCCAACTCTGAGTGAATTAAACACTAGTCTTTTGTGTTTAATCTCAGTTACACAATTGCACATATCTAAACCTTCGAGTCTAGACACATAACATAGGACAAATTCCACCTTTTCGGTTTTTGTTTTGTCCTTTAAATTTTATATCTTGTTATTGTTATCTTATACTTTATTGACAGGAATATCAAAATGCCTCCAAGATTCTTCAGAAGGAGGGGATGAGGCAAGGGGCCGATCACCGCCCCAAACGACAATGAAGCAGGACCGTCTAATGTACGAGCTCCATCTGCTACGGAGAGCGGCGATCCACGTCAGAACAGGAGGAACCTGTTCGAGCCAGCGAGACGATCCGTTTCGCACAACTCTACACCGCCGGTCCAAAACCCTTACGGACCGCAGCCAGATTACGAGCCGAACAACCCTCAGCCCTCCTACATACCGCTGCAGAGATCCCTGTCTCATCATTCATATGGTGACCCCACACCCATCTTCCGAGGCCAATTTAATCCGGTAGGCTACGTGCCAGAACCCGTGGGTTTTAACCCACTAGGGCCAGATGATCATTTCTCTGGCGACAACGCTGACGACATGGACGAGGATACGGACCCCGTCGAACCCGCAAGTGGCACACCAAACCATCCGATCGAAATATCCGACGGATCTTCATTTCACGGATCACCTTATGTTGGTCCGGACAGCTTTCAGGCGATGTTCACTCAGCACGAGTGGTACTACACACCTCCTCACTACTCGTCGCCTCATGAGCTGCAGCAGTCACCTCATGAGCAGCAGCAACCGCAGCAGCAGCATCATCAAGATTCCTCTGAGGATCATCGATTTGTGGCAGTTACGCCACCGCCTCCACCACCACCAGTTAATCAGGTGCCTCCGCCACCACCAAGGCGTAGGAGGACAGGTGCACGTATGTCATCACGTGCGGGAGACTTTTATTTCAGCTCCCCACGTCAGTCAAATGCCAGTCACTACCCGCCACATCAGGAGGACCCACAAATGGGTGGACCTTCCAACCCCGCGATGCCGCAGCCGCCGCCGATGGGTTTTGACAACCCAATTCCAGCGTATACGGATTCCATGGCATACAACCCGTTCGAACCCCCAATGCATCATAACTATGGATACGCGGAGGCTGGCCCTTACCTGGTAGCAGCGAACTACAACACCCAAGGACCCTATGGAGATCCATGGGGAGTAGGGTACCCAATACAAGGGTACCAGATACCCCCTAGGCCTATTATTTGGACTCATTCGCAGCCGCCTAGGTTCTCACCACCTGAACATGAAGAACTCCTTCAGAGGTTGAATCAAGTTGAACGGGAGGTTCACGAGGACCGCAGGGAACGACAGACCTTCTTCCAAGGATTAGTAGGCTTGATCGAAGGGAAGAACAAGAAGGATCATTGAATCCTTCCATTTTCTGTATAAGCCCCTGCGTGGGTGTATTTGGTTGTTAAGCCCCTATGTGGGTATGTGTGTTTATATGTTTGCTTTGAGCCCCTGCGTGGGCCTATCTTTCCATAAACCCCTACGTGGGTATGTATGTGTGATGATTTGACCCCTGCGTGGGTCTATTTTCCGTTAACCCCTGCGTGGGTATGATGTTTAATTGTTAAGGTCCCTGCGAGGACTAGTTTGTTTGTTTAAAGCCCCTGCGTGGGCAAGTACTTGTTTAAAACCCCTGAGTGGGTAATGGTTTGTTTGAAAAGACCCGTTTAGGGCAACATGTAACCTATGTATAATTAATGGAATGTTGTTTTTATAAATTTCATGTTTGCCATTTTGTGCATAAATAATTTATAAATGAAATAAATAAATTAAAATCATTCCTCTTAAATTAATCTGCCTATGTAATTATTTAATTAAGAATCTTAAAGTGTGAAACCTAGCCTCGTGTCAAATATAAGACCGGGCCAAGATGGTAAGACCTGTTTAAAAGATTCAAATCCCTGTTAACATCTTAAAACATGTTAACACTCCTGGCAGAAGTGATTCGTTAAATTCACATGTCATTCTTATATATATAAGGATTCTTTAGAAGATTCCAAACCCAATTATATGATCTCTGAATCATGGGTTAAGATCATCAATTAAGATGATCATATTTTACCATACGTGGTAATATGATGCCTACGGGCCCAGCTCACTTCCATATGAGCCAAAAGACAGAGGTAGCTATGACTCCCTGTCTGATAAAGGGTAATGAACTAGGTTCAAACCTTAAAAGTCGTGATTCCCTGAAATCATAGCTGATAATTTAAATTGTCCATGTGACTAAGCCTTATGTGCTAATATATATTGTTATTGTTTATGATTAGGATAAATTTTAATTGAAATCCTAAATTAATACGATTAATAAGTTAACCAAATATGGTCTCTGTTTACCATGGTTAACGAGTTACCCTAAGGGGTAATTCCATAGTAAACTCCCAAATAAAATATTGTCCTTGTTTTCTGCAACAGTTCAATTCAAATGGCTGACTCAAATGAAATCAATAGCCATCCAGTGGAGCAAAATGATAACGCCCAGATTACGTTAACGGGTGCTGAATTAAGAGCGATCATAGATGGCGCTGTTACACAGGCTTTGGAAAGGCAATATGAAGAGTACAGTGGGACCCGTAGTAGGACCCAATCTACACAGCCTTCAAAGCCACCACCCAAGAAGGACGACCCAAAGAATAACGATGATCGACGCTCCTCAAACCACAGTGCTCCATCTCAGCTAGTTATACGTAACCAAGGGCCCCGTGACAAGGGTTGCTCGTATAAATATTTTGTCTCTTGCAAGCCCCGGGATTTCACTGGGGAGAAAGGAGCCATTGACTGTATGACATGGCTGGATGAGATGGATACGGTTGTAGACATCAGCGGATGTGCTGAGAGAGACGTGGTAAAGTTTGTGTCGCAGTCTTTTAAGGGTGAAGCGTTAGCATGGTGGAGATCTCTGATGGAGGCCTCCGGAAAGATCCCATTGTATAATATGTCGTGGGATCAATTTGTTGCCCTCATCAAGGAAAATTTCTGCCCTCAGCATGAGGTGGAGAAAATAGAGTCTGATTTCCTATCCTTGGTGATGACAAACCTCGACTGTCAAGCTTACCTAACGAGCTTCAACACTATGTCTCGGTTGGTTCCATACCTGGTAACCCCGGAACCAAAACGGATAGCTCGTTTTATCGGTGGTTTAGCCCCCGAGATCAAGGCAAGCGTAAAAGCTTCTCGGCCAGCGACTTTTAGATCAGTAGCTGGCATTTCCTTATCCCTCACTCTGGATGCGGTCAGGCAGAGATCGCTGAGGAATAAGGAGGCTGAGAAGAGGAAACGTGAAGATGATGGTTCACGAAGGTCGAGCAAGAAACACCGTGGGAACGGTGACAGCAAGAAAGGATCTGAGTCGAGGAAAGATGGGCATAAGTCTGATGAGAAGCCCAGATGCAAAATTTGCAAGAAGCAGCACTTTGGAAAGTGCAGACTTGAGTCAAACTCACAGACTCAGTCGAAATCTTATGCTTGTGGCATTTGCAAGTCCACGGATCACAAAACCTTGGATTGCAAGAAGATAAAAGATGCAACGTGCTACCGTTGCAATGAAAAGGGCCACATTAAGACCAACTGCCCTAAGTACAACAAGAAGCCGGAAGAGGCTAAGAAGACAAATGCTAGAGTCTTCAGAATGGACGCGAAAGAGGCTGTGCAATACGATAATGTCATAATAGGTACCTTCCTTGTAAATGATGTCTTTGCACGAGTACTTTTTGATTCAGGCGCAGATAAGTCTTTCGTAGATCATAAATTTTGTGAATTGCTGAAATTACCTGTCAAAGCCTTAAAAGTGAATTATGAGGTAGAGTTAGCAGATGGAACCATAGAAACCGTCTCAAATGTGTTAGATGGATGTGTTATATCCATTAAGAACCATTCTTTTCCTCTGTCTCTGCTTCCATTCAAGTTGGCCGGTTTTGACATAGTTCTGGGTATGGACTGGTTATCTCAAAACCAAGCCCAAATTGTCTGTAACATGAAGCAAGTAGTGATAAAGACTCCATCTGGTGAATCACTTACCATTCGGGGAGATACCCAGTATGGGCTGCCTGAGCAAGTGACTATGCTCAAGGCTTCAAAATGTTTAAAGAGGGGTTGTGTCATCTACATGGCGCAAGTAATTATTGATGAGCCCAAACCAAAGATAGAAGACATCCCTGTCATCTCTGAATTCCCAGAAGTTTTTCCGGAAGATCTACCTGGTTTGCCACCAGATAGGCAAGTGGAATTCAGGATTGATATCATCCCCGGAGCTGCACCAGTTGCCAGAGCACCTTATAGGTTGGTGCCCACAGAGATGAAAGAATTAAGGACACAGCTGGACGAATTGCTAGCCAAGGGTTTCATTAAACCTAGCTCGTCTCCTTGGGGAGCGCCAGTCCTGTTTGTAAAGAAGAAGGATGGATCGATGCGTCTGTGCATCGACTATCGTGAGCTTAATAAGGTCACGATAAAGAATAGATATCCTTTGCCTAGGATCGACGATTTGTTCGATCAGCTACAAGGAGCCAGTTATTTTTCGAAGATTGATTTGAGGTCAGGCTACCATCAACTGAAGGTTAGAGATGAAGACGTGCATAAAACAGCATTTAGGACTCGTTATGGTCATTACGAGTTCCTAGTGATGCCTTTTGGGCTCACTAATGCACCGGCTACGTTCATGGATCTCATGAATCGCATTTGCAAGCCATACTTGGATAAATTCGTTATCGTTTTCATCGATGACATCCTTATTTATTCAAAGAATCAAGCTGACCATGAGAAACACCTTCGGTGTATACTCAAACTTTTACACCAAGAGAAGCTCTATGCCAAATTCTCTAAATGTGAATTTTGGCTTCGTGAAGTCCAATTTCTTGGACATGTGGTCAGTGAGCGTGGTATCCAAGTGGATCCCGCTAAAGTTGAAGCTGTTATGAATTGGCAAGAGCCAAAGACGCCTACGGAGATTCGTAGCTTCCTGGGATTGGCAGGATATTACAGGCGTTTCATCGAAAATTTTTCAAGGATTGCTGCACCCCTAACTTCCTTAACCAAGAAGAAAGTAAAGTTCGTTTGGGGCCCTAAGCAGCAAGAAGCTTTTGATATACTCAAGCAGAAGTTGCGCAATGCTCCTGTATTGACATTGCCTAATGGAATCGAAGAATTTGTAGTTTATTGTGATGCATCACACACCGGGATGGGATGTGTGCTTATGCAGAAAGGCAAGGTTATTGCCTATGCATCACGACAGTTAAAGGTGCACGAAAAGAATTACACCACCCATAACTTGGAGTTGGGTGCCGTTGTGTTCGCACTAAAACTGTGGAGGCATTATCTGTATGGAATCAAGTTTGTGATCTACTCTGATCACAAGAGCCTCCAGCATCTGTTTAATCAGAAAGAGTTAAACATGAGGCAACGCCGTTGGATGGAGACCTTGAATGACTATGATTGTGAAATCAAGTACCATCCCGGCAAGGCGAATGTAGTCGCTGATGCCTTGAGTCGAAAGGAAAGGATGAAACCCATCCGAATCAATGCCAAGCGCATGGAGATAAAGAATAATTTGATGGAAAGGTTGTTAGCTGCACAGAAGGAAGCTGTGTTGGAAGCTAACTATCCTAGTGAAAAGTTAGGAGTGACTGAGGAGCAGTTAACTCTTAGCAAGGACGGAATTTTACGATTGAATGGACGAATATGGGTTCCAACTTATGGAGGACTTCGAGATGTCATCCTCCAGGAAGCTCATAGTTCCAAATACTCCGTTCACCCTGGAGCTGATAAAATGTACCAGGATCTGAAGGCAAATTATTGGTGGATAGGCTTGAAAAAGTCTGTAGCCACTCATGTAGCTAAATGCTTGACATGTGTGCAAGTCAAGGCCGAGCATCAAAAACCGCCAGGTTTGCTACAACAGCCTGAGCTTCCTACGTGGAAGTGGGAAATGGTGACGATGGATTTCATCACCAAGTTGCCAAAGACAAGGAAAGGCAATGACACAATATGGGTTATAGTTGATAGACTGACTAAGTCAGCACATTTCCTACCCATCAAGGAGACTTATAGCTCCGACATGTTAGGCCAGTTATACGTTGATAAGATTGTAGCCCTACATGGCATACCTGTAGCTATTATCTCTGACCGGGATACTAGGTACACGTCACATTTTTGGAAAAGTTTCCAACAATCTTTGGGCACACGTTTGAATTTTAGTACGGCTCATCATCCTCAGACTGACGGTCAGAGTGAGCGTACTATTCAAACATTGGAAGACATGCTACGTGCATGTGCGATCGATTTGGGAGGTAGTTGGGATAAGAACCTACCATTAATCAAATTCTCCTACAACAATAGCTACCATACCAAGATTAAGGCTGCGCCTTTTGAGGCATTATACGGTAGAAAGTATAGATCGCCAGTTTGTTGGGCGGAAGTTGGAGAAGTCCAGTTATCAGGACCAGAGATCGTGTTCAAAACGACGGACAAGATTGTCTAGATTCGTGACAATCTCAAAGCTGCCCGGGATAGGCAGAAGAGTTACGCTGATCCAAATCGTAAGGATTTTCACTTCGAAGTAGGTGACAAAGTCCTACTTAAAGTGTCACCCTGGAAAGGAGTGATGCGGTTTGGTAAGAAAGGCAAACTAAGCCCGAGATACATAGGACCTTTCGAGGTTATCGAACGTGTCGGGTCAGTTGCCTATAAGTTAAACTTACCAGAAGAGCTCAGTGGAATTCACAATGTGTTCCACATCTGCAATCTGAAAAAGTGTTTCGCTGACGAATCACTGGTTATACCACACACAGATGTGCATATAGACAAGAGCTTGAAATTTGTTGAAAAACCTTTTGTCGATTGAAGATCGACAGGTAAAGAAGCTTCGAAGGAAGCATGTACCTATTGTAAAGGTCAAATGGGATGCCCGTAGAGGTCCCGAATACACGTGGGAAGTTGAATCCACGATGAAAGAAAAGTACCCTTACTTATTTCAGTAAATCTCGGGTCGAGATTTATTTTAAGGGGGTGAGGATGTAACACCTCGAAAATTCACATCCTATAATGTGTTGACACGTGTCATGAAGTTTGAACGTGTGAAAGAATGTTATAAAAGGACTAAAGTTGACAAACATGGAAAGTACGTGATCATATGGGTTCTAAATGTCAACAGTGAATAAATATACTTCATAATAACCCTACACGATGTTTATAACATCAAACGAATAAATCATGGATCATACAAAACAAAAAGTGAGAGATTACAAACTACAGGGGTTAAATGTGTCAACATGTTTAAAGATATACCTCTGAGTGACCTTTTGACAAACCCGAAGCTTTGTAAATGTTAATTATACTCACTAGAATGCACGATTAAAATTTCATAAAGTTTCGTTATCGTATGAGAAAATTATGACCAAATTCGTATGCGAGGGGTTAAAGTGCAAACATTGAAAGTTAAGACTTTTCGGGTTAACCGGAAGTGTTCAGGAACTTGGCAAAGTGGGTATAAGTCCTAAAGCCCTTGTGGGTAAATATAAGGGGGTCAAAATGCAAGAAATAACCTCGGTTGCCCGTTCGTGAAGCCAAAGGTCAAGTTACAAAACAATAAAAAAAATAAAAATCTGAAACGCAGGCCCATGCGGCCCGCGTACGGTTTTGTTAAGTGGGAGGCGGGCCGCCTCAGGAGCCCAGATGCAGAAAACGGGCACAGCAGTCTGTAAATGTGGAGAACCGACCCTTTTATGACTTTAATGCATTGTGGGCGACCCCTAAACAGTCCTAGACACTAGGAACACATGTTGGAAGGTTGTGGTTACCTGGTAGACTTGTTTGTCAATGTTTTGTGGTGATTGAAACCACAATAAAAGGGCATTCAAGTCACAAACATTCCTCACACCATTCTCTTGCCATCTGATCAATTCTGGAGCTCAAGCCTGCTTCCAAGTGATCATATCTCGTGCATAGGACCCTTGTAAGTCTGCTAGTCCTTCTTTATTTGAGTTTAGCTTAGTTAATTAGCTAAAAGTCAAACCGTCGTAATTACGGTTTGACTTCAAGATTAGTCAATAATGGCTCAGTCAATTCTCAAATCAAAAGTAGATATAAGATGGTATTTATGTGGGTAATAAAACCTCAAAAGGGTTTCCCCTGATCATCACTCTAACCAGGTCAAGAGTCGGGTCAAACCTTTATTTAAAAAGTCAACAGGAAGTCTAAAATGCCATTTATGCATAATTAACATTGTAGATCATATACAACCTGTTGGATCATTGTTATAACTTAGTAATAAGTGTAAGAACATGTCTAAACATGTTCAACCCGACAACTTCCTGTTTAGACCCGGTTCGGAACCGAAAGTCACATAGTTTGACTTTCACTTTGACTTTCAGTTCTGACCCGTTTAGGCATGTTTTAGAAATGCCTCAGAGCTTTAATTGGATTAGGTTACATGTTAGAACAACCCTCTGTGATTATACACCTTGGTTCATTAGTTATCCAATTAATATGCATGTTTCCGTTAATTGCTCATATGTTGACCGTTATGCCCTTATTACCTTAAAACATGATTTATGAAAATGTAAAAGTATAGAAACCTTAGTTACTGATATATAGACTTGTATGCAAAGTTTGACATCAGTTTGACTTGTAGATTAAGAGTTATGCTCATTATCGCAAAATTAATGCTTTATGTTAATAAAATGGCGTAATTAGCGTATAGCCTAGTTAAACATACTTTTTGGTATCAAATCTTTTACCCACTGATGTAATATATTATTGTGGGATTTTTAAAGATTTTTAATTAATTTTAGGCTGAGCATAACTCATAGTCGTAGGCTTAATTCGGTAAATGTCGGTTTTGCCCTTACGGGCCATAACATGAGTTTTACATATCTAAACGACTCCAAACCTTTTGCTACTGATCACATATGATAAATAAATTATTTTAAACCTTCTGGAAATATAAAAATATCAGATTTAAGGATCGAACCCGGAAATGGCCTTTAATCGCCTTAATTAGCGTTTTTAACGCATAGTATGTTTTAAAATCATATTGGACATACCCGGGTTGATACCTACTGATGTAAGAGGCAAATTATAATATTTTAAAAGTAAGCAAAGGTTGATAAACTCAGACTTCAGTTTTGAGCTTTTCGGCTTATGTGAAATTACCAAAATACCCCTACGGGGCATAGTTTGGTTAAAAATGGTAAATTTCACATATATGCTTTATCTTACTGTTATAACTCATTAAATTGAGTATGTTTACTGATTACATCAGACCTGTAACTCAGTTAAACACTTAAACCCTTTTACAACCTCTAAAATGACCAAACTACCCCTACGGGGCCTAGTTTGTGTTTAAACACGTTTCGGGCATAATGAAAGACGCCTTACTGATGTCACAACATATTTGAGACATAATTAACTTAGGAAACCTGTATATAGCTCTCATAACTACCCGTCACGCTTATTACGCGTACGGTTCGGTTTATGTAACAAGTTTACATAAATTAGCCAAAACGGGTCAAACCTTAACGGTTTTATCTCAAAATCCAGAATGTGAATAATAAACCCATATGAAACAAGTCTTCAAACTTGTCGGGTCTGAATCACATTCTATCCGGTCTTCGCTTAATCGTGCGTACGAACCGTATCTTGAAACTAGCCGGTCTAAGCTTAAGCTTAATAAAAGACCCGTTAGGATTCTAATAGGTTATTATGACACCTTCGTTCCAGATTAGGAGGACCAGTAAAAGCTACGTGCATTTTGCTTATTGTGATTAATACTTACTCAGGTAAATAGTTTTAACTTATTTTCCCTATACGGGCTTGGGTTACGGTATATAGCATACCGCTTGATCGAGCATCAAATCTCCACAATTAAGTGGGTAGTTGACTAATTTGATCGGCTTGTTTAAACAGTCTTGATTACTTAAAGCCTTTGGGGGGTTAATGACCATGTCCCGGATATCCTTGGCATCATCTTACGAGATGGCCACGACCTGAGCACGGGGTGTAGGCGTACACCGTCCGTGTATAACTCTATGATGTGGTGTGTCTATTGATCTTTAACCCGGACAAGATCCGGGCTACTGAACGCACAAGTAACATGTAATTCGTTCACAAGATTATAATATTAAATAATTCTCCCAAGTTATAAAAATGTTTATGCCATGTGCATCCAAACCAATTTTTAAATCATTTTTCAAATGAGTCAGTTGATTGTATTTACCAGTGTAAACTGACGTATTTTCCTAAAAAGACTGAATGCAGGTACTAAACGAAATTGGCTGGATTGTCTCCTTAGCATCAATAAAAAGTCTCGCAAGCTTAGGATGCCTGAAGTCTGTTGAACCATTGTTCTATTTTATTTCGATCCGTTCTGTGGATAAACATCCGAACATTGTGATACTTGATATTACAATAATTAAATTCGGTTGTATTATATTTTAAATTTGCTTCCGCTGTGCATATTAAATATTGTGTTGTTTGACTATTACGTTACCAACCACGTCACGATACTCCCCCACCGGGCCCACCGGTGACACGTGGAAATCGGGGTGTGACATTCCAGCAATTGAAAGATTTAGCTTCGATTCGGATTATGAACAAGCTTCCTGATGAAGAAGTGCATCCAGCGACCTCAAACCAGTGTGCGCTCCAGAACATTGGTCGTCGTACATAATTAATTTAGGTTTAATTGGTCGTATCTAGGTTTTATCAAACATTTGGGCCTTTTACTGTAATGGGTTTAATTAATAAAAGTGGGGTTTTCATTAAATTTGGGTTGACCGCTAAAATCGGTCCAGTAGGCACTATACAGGTCTTCAAATAGCGGCCAAATAGCGGGCTATAGCGCCGCTAATATCGGAACCGCTATAACCAACCGCTATTTGGACCACTACAAGCCCAGGTGTCCACTAACAGCTATAGCACCGCTACAGCGCCGCTATTAACTGCATAGACTGTGAGTAGTTGCATGACCACAAGTCAGGATTAACAGTACATTGGGTGGTAATTGGGTAGATAAAAACATTGTAATCGCATAAAAGCTTGTTTTGATTAAACTGGGATGCACTCGCCAGTATTTCTTGCTGATAAAATCTTTTAAAACGCGTTTCAGGTAACAAAATGTGAAAGCCAAATAGAAGTCAGCTGGAGAACACTGAAGGCTTGAAAAAGCGGCTATAAAAGTTACCTAAATAAGAAAGAAGTTTTATTTCAATAAATTAGGGTTTATCCCTATAAACAGATTGTAATGGAATCTTGGGTTTTTCCCATGTATTTGTTATTTATAAAAGTGTGGTATTTTAACTCTGATAAACTATTTCCTAACTATGGTCCTGATGTAAATTTCCGCTGCCAAATTAATAAATACCGATACCACTGATACTGTCCTCGCGGCCGCCCGCTCCCGGGGTAGGGGTCAGGGGTTGCGACACTATTTTACTTAAATCATATCTATTTTCCATCTATTCTATAAACTTTATCATACTGACACAATGTTTCCCAACAACCAAAACGTGTAGGACCCCAACAAATTGAGAAAGATATGAAGTTTCTCGAGAAAGACTTCTCCAACCTATCGGAGGAGGATCAAGTCATTTTAGAGGCTAGTAAGTCAAAAATCCGAGCAAAATATATGTAGTTTTTTAGTAGGTTTTTTTATTTTATTTTTAAATGTGTTGTTTTTTAAGTAACTTTGTAGTTTTTTTATTTTTAAGTAGTTTGTAATCTTTAATTTATTTTATTGAAATTATGTTTTTTTTATTTTGTTTTAAATAAAAATGGTATATAATTTAAAAAAATATAAAATATAATAAAAACAAATAATTAAATAATCATGATAAGGGTTTTAAACCATTGCATGCAAGTTAAAGAAAGATCTTTAAAGCCCCGATGTAAGGTGACGCCTACGTGACACTAACATGGCATAATAAAGCCCATAGGGCTTTAAACCACATAACCAGCCTTATTCATATATATATGTATTAATCCATAACATGTATGAGGAATAGTGTTTATTTTGTCTCTTATGGGTTTTTTATTTTTTTGCGAACTTTAATGTTTTTCGTTATAAAACTTTAGATTTTTATAAATTTTCCACAAAAGTTAAAATGAGTTAAGTTTTTTATTAGTTTTTCTTTAGGCCTTTTCTCGGATATGATCGTCGTCCAGTGGCTACTTAGTACGGTGTTTAGTGGTCATATTTGATCCGCCAGGTTTTTTTTACCCCCTTGATTTTCTAATATGAGTCGTATAAATTCTACTTCGTCTATGTGTCACATTATGTGAGTCACTTATGTTGTGTTCCAGAGTTTCATTTAAGGAAGGAAAAGATAGGAAAATAACACATGTTATGTTCCCGGGTATCATTTAAGGAAAGAAAAGATAGGAAATGAAAGAAAACTAGGCTAAATTCTTTAGTTTTATTTTCCTTCCAATGTGGAAGAAAATGGAAGGAAATACAACATTTCTTTTCCTTTCCTTTCTTCCTTTTACTTTCTTTTCTTTTCCCTTGTTAAATGAACTCGGGAACAGAGCGTTAGTGTTAGAATTCTTATTTTTATATTATGTTGATCGTCGTTCAATTGCTATTTATCGTTGTTTTACGCCGCCTCTCTGCAATGACTTTACACCACATTCCGCAACGCGGGGGCTATTGACTAGTTATGAATTAAAAGTTAAATAGGTAAATCTAAATACAAGATTTGAAAGCACAAGAAAACATTCTTAAACTAAAAAAACAAATGCCGTTAAAAAAAAAACAAAAAAAACAAATACCCAGTCTAGTTACAAATCAACCAGATTGTAATATTTACACCCTGTCTATTATTTCTCAAAGTGGTACATACACCACCACCACCACTCCCACTCCCACTCCCCCTCCCTCTACCCCCCTCTCTCTCTCTGAAAAATGGGGGATGAGGGCAAAGGAACGGCTGACGGTTCTTCGTCGAAGAGACGGAACGGCGAAGGAGACGATAGGCCCGGTAACCGGAAGAAACCGAACAGTGAAGTTGAATTCGTTGAAGTCGAGGAGAGCGGGTCAGGTGACGAAGATGTTGAAGTCGAGGAGAGCGAAGATGACGTTTTTAACTATGACATGGAGGAAAACAGTAAGGATTCTTCTGATCATCGTCATTGTTCGTATATTATTATTTGCTACTTTTATTGATATTCAAAGAAAAAGTTTTGTACAACCTAAGGGTTGCATATTGTTGTTTTAGGGGCTAATCTGTAAGTTATTATATTTTGGGGTTTATTTTACGGAAAATATTTTTGGATATGGATTTCTAAGGGCTGCATTTTGTTGTTTTAGGGCTAATTTGTCTATCATTGTTAGCTCTCTGTGTAGCTCATTTCTCTAGCTCTTTGTTGCTTCTTGTTATTACTGATGGTTTGATTTAAGGGCCGGTTTTTTCAATTTACTTAAAATCTTGGTATTTCATTGTCTATTTCTTTGAATTTTTAGTGGTTGGTTTATTTCTTCACATGCTTTTAAGCTATTTGTGTGTTTGCATTTGAATCTGTTTTTCTTTCTACAGGTATATTAGTGAAGACCACAACCGGTAAGATCATCTTTCTTGAAGTCAAGGGCTTAGACACCATCGGCAACATAAAAGTCATGATTCAATATAAGGAACACATTCCCTTTGCACAGCAGGAACTGGTCTTTGACAAAATGGTTCTTGAGGACACCGATACCCTTGCCAACTTGCGCATCAAGAAAGGATCCACATTCACACTTATGGGTAAAACAAATGGATCCTTTAATATAAAGATCACAAACCTCAAGCGAAAGATCGTCCATTCACTTGAAGTCAAACCCTCGGACACAATTGGTAGCGTGAAAGCCAAGATGTGCTGTTCTGGGCACGTGCTGATGTTCAATGATATTGTCCTGGAAGATAGCTGTACCCTTGCTGACGTCCACATCATTAGCGGATCCACCCTCACACATATAAGAAAATCACCGGGATTCGTCAAAGTATCTGTCATTATCCTCTCCGAAAAAACTATCTCTTTGATGGTCAAACGCACATACACCATCGCCCAAGTGAAATTGGAGATCGAGCGTGAAGAACAAATTCCATTTGACGAGCAGGCGTTGATCTTCAACAATATGGTTATTGAGGACAGTTGTACCCTTTTCGACTTGCACATCAACATGAATTCGACCCTCGTACTAAGGCGCAAATCAAGGGTGTTCATGAAGATATTCATCAAAACCCACACCGGAGAGATCGTTCATCTAGAAGTCAAACCATCAGACACCATTTGCAATGTAAAAGCAAAGATCCAGGATCAGATACATGTTCCCTGTGATGAACAGGCATTGATTTTTGAGGACATGGTTCTTGACAACACCAAAACCCTTGCTGACTTTCACATCAAGCAACAATCCACACTCGCACTTATGCGTACATCAAGGGATTTCATGAAAATATTCATCAAATCCCTAACCAGAGAGCCAGAGGACGTTACTCTAGAAGTCAAACCCTCATACACCATTGGCAACATAAAAGCTGAGATCCAGGATAAGATAAATATTCCATGTGACGAGCAGGCATTGATTTTCGGCGATGTGGTTCTTGAGAACATTGATACCCTTGCCGACTTTCACATCAACAAGGAATCCACACTCGAACTTATGCGTGTATCAAGCGGATCTATGCGTATATTCATCCAGATGATCATCACTGGAAAGAGAATTACTCTGCATGTCAAACCCTCGGACACCATCCAGAATCTGAAATCCAAGATCCATGATAAGGAAGGAACTCCCTCATGCATGCAGAGACTTATCTTTGCAGGAAATCAACTAGAGGATAGTCCTACCCTTGCCGATTACCACATCTCAAAGCTATCAACCGTTCTTCTTAGTATAACTTATAAGAATACGTGTGATTTGATGTAGTTCTCTTTTGTAAACATGTTGTCTACATGTGTTTGAATTCGTTGGATTATTACTCGTTTGTTTTCCTAATTTATCTAAAACTATTAAATTTATCCGCTGAACTTGTACCATTTTATTGAATGAAGTACATACAAAGCTAATTTTAGTTGTAACGTGTAACAGAGTATCATTTAGATACGATGCTCGAAATATTTTTAGAGACAATCAGGTACATAAATCATTATAGTAGAACCAAACATGGTGTTGAACATTAAACTAGAAACCACGTTTAACTTGCTTGTTTGCATTCTGTTTGCACACACCGGGCAAAATCACAATAGGTCCGAAGGCAAATGCAAGACTCAAGATCACGATGGCCAGAATAATGCTCCCGGTCGGGATCAAGATTTGTGAAGAGCAAAATGAGGGGGTGTGCCCCGCCTTACGCATTGGCACTGCCAAATTCTGCATCCGGAACCCACACCTTTTACTAATGGTCTAAATATGTTCCCACATCTAGACATGAGTTCTAAAGCCCAAGCCTACTAAAGATTGCTAAAAAAATTTAAAATACCGGAATGGCTCTGTGTGTTCCTCTTTAAAAGAACCAACACAAGAAAATGTCAAAACAAGTAATTAGCATATCATATGGATATAATGAACCTATTAGAAAATGGTCTTGGTTTAATATATCATGGACTTTCTGGTACCAGATTTTCATTGTGCGAATAGTCATAAAATATGAGAGAATTTAGTTATTTATGCTTCTTAACATAAGATGGTAATTCTAAGCTACTTTTCAAAAGGTATAGAATAAGCAAATAAGCTCAAGAATTTGCTATGTTTAACCAATTTAGGATTTGCTATGCTTGACATGCATTTCCAATTGGTTATGTTTGTTACGAGATAGAACATAAAGAGTATAAAAAAGAAGAGAGTTCATATGTGTTTGTGGGTTACCCAATTAGCTATCATAAGCATTCTCTTTTGGATTTTAAGCTGTAAAATCATTGCCTATTGATAAGGTTTATTTGTTGGTAATGCCATGGTTGCTCAAATAATCGACGTGAATGGCAAGCTTTTGGATCGAAAGAGTATGGGTGAAGATTTGTTTTGGGACATCGCCGGGGGTGGTGGTGTTAGTTCTGGGGTGGTTCTAGTCAACAAGATGGATCGGCCGACTATTTGAGGTCGATGACGACTCTGCAGAAGCCCAAGCGATTTAAGGAGTAGACTACGACTAGGGGTGCAAACGAGCCGAGCTACTCGAGCTCGGCTCGAAATAAAGCTCGAACGGGCCGAGCTTAAACGAGCTCGAGCCCGAGCCTAAAAACAAGCTCATTTAGTAAACGAGCCCGAGCCCGAGCTTCGCTTATCGAGCTCGAGCCGGCTCGCGAGCCTAAACGAGCTTTCTGTATATATATATTTTTTATTAATATATTAAACATATATTTATATAATAATAATTACCAATTATATAAATATAAAAAATAACTAAATTATATGTATAATAATAATTATAATTAATATAAATTAATTAATAAATACTAAACGAGTCGAGCCCGAGCCGAGCTCGAGCTTGAAAAATTACCTTCGAGCCGAGCTCGAGCTTTAGAAATAAAGCTCAAATCGAGCCGAGCTCGAGCTCGAGCTTTCATATGTTAAACGAGCACGAGCTCGAGCCTGGTCAAGCTCGGGCTCGGCTCGGCTCGGCTTGTTTGCACCCCTAACTACGACCCTGTTCATTAACTTGAAGTAAATTGTTGTATGCTTGTTATATTCCAGTTAATAAGGCTTGCATACTAAGCTAACCAATTTGAAAAGATTCCACTAGCTAAATATTAGGAATTATCATTTGAAGCTAACCAAATTGAAAACAATTCCAATAGCTAAATATTAGGAATTATCATTTGACTTGTTTTAATTTTTCAATGATATCCGATTAAAGGTATGTTTGTCAAAAGTAGCTGGTGACTGAAAGCTGGTGGCTGGAAACTGGTAGCTGTAGCTTTTTAGATATATTTAGGTGTTTGGCAGAGTGGCTGGAACTTTTAATAAAATGTATAAATGACCAAAATGGAAATAACTAAAAAACATAATACTAAACGTAATCACACACACATATATATAAGTTCTTAAATAAATAAAACATGGTAAGGGAAGATATTCTTTATACACACAACAAGTTCCAGTAATCGATAAAGTCAAAATGTTCACGTGTAAGAGAAGAGATAACGTACCAGAAAATCGGTGATGAAGGGGACGATCGAAGAAGAACGTATGGGAACAACAGCATACGAAGATAGTGTATATATAATCAAAGAATTTGTTTAAAAGATAACTAAGAATTTGATTTTTCGTTATCTTTAAAAAAATTAAAAAGCTGGTGCATTAAAAAGTTCATTATCTTTAAAGGTAAAAATAGTCATTTTTCCCCTAAAAGTTTGTAGCTCCTTCTAAACGCTACTAGTAGGAGCGTTCAACCAAAAGTTTCAAGCTCTTAACCTAAAACTTTGAAGCTCCTCCAACCAAATAAGGTCTTTTATTGAGTAGGAGCTTTTTCTTAAAAGCTTAAAGTTAGAAGCTTCTAAAAACTCTAAAAAGCTCAATGTCATACATAACTTGTTTGGCCCGGGAATTAACCCAACACACGAGTCTTGGATTTTTTTTAAACCACAAATTTGGATTAATGACTGACCACTGAAGTACACCAGTAAGATCATTTCTCTTGAAGTCGAATTCGCAAACACTGTTGGCAGCGTCAAGCAACAGATCGAGGCTAAGGAATATATTCCCTTTGGCCAACAGGAGTTGATCTTCAATGAAGAGGTTGAGAACAAATATACCCTTGCCAACTTGAACGTCAAGAACCAATCCACCCTCATAGTCACCGGTAAATCAGTGGAGTCGATGAAAATAAATGTCAATATCTCCTCTAGAAAGACAGTCTCTTTATCGGTGTACTCCGATCCACCTAAACCATTGCCAATGTGAAAGACATGATCGCATTGGTAGAAGATATTCCCTGTGGAAATCAAGCTTTGATCTTTGATGACACAGTCTTTTAAGGGATAGGGGTACCTTTTTTGACTACTACATCAACAATTATGGCTGGCAATCACAGCCCAAACTATCATTTACGGGTAGGTTTTGGGGGTAGGGTCACTCTTATCAAATCGGTTCTCGAAAGCCTCCCGATATATTATTTCTCCCTTTATAAGGCTCCGGTTAAAGTTATAAGTGATTTAGAAGGTAAAGTTAGAAAATTTTTATGGGGTGCAAATGAAGCTTTCAGTAAACTCCATTCAGTGTCTTGGCAGAAGATTACTACTCCTAAGAAATATGGAGGACTCGGGCTTAGCAAATTGCAGAATATTAATATCTCCCTTCTAGCGAAATGGGGTTGGAGATTCAAATCGGATAAAGATTCGCTTTGGAAGAAAGTCATTGAAGCCATTCATAATCACGTTTATGTTGGGATTTTATTCCGAATAGAAAGTCCATGGGAGGAGTTTGGAATAATATCATCAACGTTCTCTCCAAATCCAAAACAAAAGTCGAAGGTACGCCGTTAAGGAATTTTTTTAAAAGTGATGTTGGTAATGGGGAAGACACTGCTTTCTGGTTGGATACGTGGCTTAGTGATGAACCGCTGAAAGACAAATTCCCTGAAATCTTTAAATTGGAATCGGAGAAAAAGTGCAAGATTGTTGAGCGGGTTAAAACCGATAGAAGTGGGCTTATATACGAATGGGCTTGGAAGAGACCGATCCTGGCAGGTCGAGAAGTTGACGAGTTAGTAGGGCTGTGCAGTTTACTTTACAATGTTTCGCTTACATCTTCTCAGGATTCGTGGAAATGGATCGACAGCAAATATGATTCCTTCAGTGCCGGGGCGGTAAAACGATTGCTTAATAGTAGCAGGGTTCGGAACGAGATCGTTGAAGACAACAATTGCAAATGGTTGCCGGCTAAATGCAATATTTTTGTGTGGAGGGCGAGTATGAACAGGATAGCTACGGCGGAAGCCTTGAAGAACCGGAATATTATTCTTGAATATGATAGTTGTAAGTTGTGTAGTGTAACACCTCGAAAATTCACGTCCTATAATGAGTAGACACGTGTCATATGATTGAACGTGTGAAAGAATGTTCTGAAAGGACTAAAGTTGACAATCATGGAAAGTACGTGAATATACGAGTTCTAAATGTCAACAGTGAATAAATAAATTGTACATTAACCCTATATGATGTTTATAGCATCAAACGAATAAATCATGGATCATGCGAAACTAAAAGTGAGAGATTACAAACTACAGGGGTTAAATGTGTCAACATGTTTAAGTTATACCTCTGAGTGACCTTTTGACAAACCCGAAGCTTTGTAACTGTTAATTATGCTCACTAGAATGCACGATATAAATTTCATAAAGTTTCGTTATCGTATGAGAAAGTTATGATCAAATTCGTATGCGAAGGGTTAAAGCGTCAACGTTGAAAGTAAGGACTTTTCGGGTAACAATAAAGTTAACCGGGGACTTAACAAAATGGGTATATGTCTTGAAGCCCCTAAACATCAATTTGGAGGGCTCAAAATGCAAGAAAATGAAGTATAAACCAAGCTTGAAGAGCCAAGGATCAAAACACAAAAATCAAAAGTTGAGGATCTTGTCAGAATAGGCTTAGCGCGACACGAGGCCCATGGGGGGGGGGGGGCTTAGCGTCACGCAAGGGTCCTTCTGATCCGAGTTCTTTGGGTTTTTGCCTGCTAAGTGCTTTCTGCTCGACCTTTAACCGAATTTCCTCATCTTGGATGACCCCTAGACACCCCCTAAGCACTAGGGACACTTGTTAGTGAGTTATGGTCAGTGGTAGACTTGTGTGTCAACATTTTGTGGTGATTAAATCACTATATAAAGGACCCTTGTTGCAACAAGTTCTTCACACCTTTCTCTTGCACTTCTGATCATTCTTGGAGCTCCAAATCAGACTCAAGTGGTCATAATTCGTGCATAGGACTCTTGTAAGTTTACTTAACCTTTCTTAATTAAGTTTTAGCTTAGTTTTAGCTTAAAAGTCAAACCGTCGTAATTAACGGTTGACTTCAAGATTATTCACTAATGGTCCAGTGATTAGTCGAATTGAAAGTAGTTATAAGTTGGTAATTATGTGGGTAATAAACCCTTAAAAGGGTTCCCCCTGATTCCCGCTCTAACTAGGTCAAATGTCGGGTCAAACTTACTAATAAAAAGTCAACAGGATACTTAAATTCTAATTTATGCATGATTAGCAATGTAGAACACATACAACCTGTTTGATCATTAATATAACTTGGTAATTAGTGTAAGAACATGTCTAAACATGTTCAACCCGACAATTTACTGTTTAGACCCGGTTCGGAACCGAAAGTCGCAAAGCTTTGACTTTTGCTTTGACTTCAGTTCTGACCCGTTTTGGTATGATTTAGAAATACCTAAGAGCTTCATTTGGACCAGGTTACATGCTAGTATAACCCTCTGTGATTATACACCATGGTTCATTAGTTAACCAATTAATACGCATGATTCCGTTAATTGCTCATATGTTGACCATTATGCCCTTTTCACCTTAAAACGTGATTTTTGGAAATGTAAAAGAGTAGAAACTTTAATTACTGATATTTAAACTTGTATGCAAAGTTTGACATCAGTTTGAGGTGTAGATTGAGAGTTATGCTCATTAGCGTAATTAAGAAACTTTATGTTAATTAAACGGCGTAATTAGCGTATAGCCTAGTTAAGCCTAATTTTTGATATCAAACTTATTACCCACTGATGTAATATATTATTTTGGGATTTTTGAAGATTTTTAATTAATTTTAGGCTGAGCATAACTAATAGTCGTAGGCTTAATCCGGTAATTGTCGGTTTTGCCCTTACGGGCCATAAAATGAGTTTTACATATCTAATCGACTCCAAACCTTTTGCTACTGATCACATATGATAAATAAATTATTTTTAAACCTCCTGGAATAATAAAAATATCAGATTTCTATATAGAACCCGGAAACGGCTTCTAATCGCCTTATTAAGCGTTTTTAACGCATAGTATGTACTAAAACTATTTTAAACATACAAAGGGTGATACCTACTGATATTTGAGGTAAATTATAATATTATAACAGTAGGCAAAAGTTTTTAAACTCAGACTTCAGTTTTGAGCTTTTCGGCTTATGTGAAATTACCAAAATGCCCCTACGGTACATAGTTTGGTTATAATTGATAAATTTCACATACATACATTACCCTACTGATATAACTTTGAAAATTGATTATCTTTGCTGATTACATCAGACCTGTAACTTAGGATATTACTTAAACTCTTTTATCACCTTATAAATGACCAAACTACCCCTACGGGGCATAGTTTGTGTTTAAATTCGTTTCGGGCATAATAAAAGACATCTTACTGATGTCACAACATATTTGAAGCATATTAACTTAGGAAACCTGTATATGGCTCTAATAATTACCCGTTACGCTTATTACGCGTTCGGTTTATGTAACTAGTTTACATAAATTAGCCGAAACGGGTCAAACCTTATCGGTTTTATCTCAAAATCCAGAATGTGTATGAAATACCCATATTAAGCAAGTCTCTGAACTTGTCGGGTCTAAATCACATTCTATCCGGTCTTCGCTTAATCGTGCGTACGAACCGTATCTTTGAAACTAACCGGTCTAAGCTTAAGCTTAATTAAAGACCCGTTAGGATTCTAATAGGTTATTATAAACATTCGTTCCAGATTAGGAGAACCAGTAAAAGCTACTTGCAACTTGCTTATTGTGATTATTACTTTGCTCAGGTAAATACTTTTAACTTATTTTCCCTATGCGGGCTTGGGTTACGGTATATAGAATACCGCTTGATCGGGCATCAAATCTTCCATCGTTGGGTGGTTAATTGAATAATTTGATCGGCTCGTTTAAACAGTCTTGTTTACTTAAAGCCTTTGGGGGGTTAATGACCATGTCCCGGATATCCTTGGCATCATTTTACGAAATGGCCACGACTTAAGCGCGGGGTGTAGGCGTACACCCGTCAGTGCACAAAAGAATAATGTGGTGTGTCTATTGATCTTTAACCCGGACACGATCCGGGCTACTGAACGCATAAGGAACATGTAATTCGTTCACAAGATTATATATTTAAATAATTCTCCCAAGTTAAATAAAAATGTTTATGCCACGCGCATCCAAATCAATTTTCAATCATTTTCCAAAATGAGTCAGTTGATTGTATTTACCAGTGTAAACTGACGTATTTTCCCAAAAAGATTAAATGCAGGTACTAAGCGTAATTGGCTGGGATTTCTCCTTAGCATCCATAGAAGTCTCGCAAGCTTAAGATGCCTAAAGTCTGTTGAACTATTGTTTCCATTTTATTTCGATCCGTCTGTGGATAAACAATCGACTGTTGTGATACACGATAATACAATATTATATTCGGTTGAATTTATATTTTTTATTTGCTTCCGCTGTGCATATTAAATATTGTGTTGTTTGACTATTATGTTGCCAACCACGTCACGATACTCCCCCACCGGGCCCACCGGTGACACGTGGAAATCGGGGTGTGACAGGTTGGTATCAGAGCCAACACTGAGTGAATTAAACACAGGCCTTTTGTGTTTAATCTCAGTTACACAATTGCACATATCTAAACTTTCGAGTCTAGACAAATAACATAGGACAAATTCTACCTTGTTGGTTTTTGTGTTGTCCTTTATTTTATATATATTGTTGTTGTTATCTCATGTTGTATTGACAGGAGTAAAATGCCGCCAAGATTCTTCCGAAGGAGAGGACGAGGAAAGGGGCCAATCGCCGCCCCCAATGACAACGAGGCAGGACCTTCACATATGCGAGCTCCTTCTACCACCGAGAGTGACGACCCTCGACAGAACCGAAGGAACCTTTTCGAACCGGCTAGACGGTCGGTTTCGCAAAGTTCGACACCTCCCGTACATAACTCTTATGGGTCACACTCGGAAAATGAGCCCAATAACCCTCAACCTTCCTACATACCTTTACAGCGATCTTTATCGCACCACTCTTTTGGTGACCCTACACCTGTTTTCAGGGGCCGGTTTAACCCGGAAAATTTTATACAAGAACCAATGGGTTTTAACCCATTGGGACCGGAGGACCACTTCTCGGGAGACAACGCTATGGACATGGACGAGGACACGGATCCCGTCGAGCCAGCAAGCGGTACACCGAACCATCCCATTGAGATTTCGGATGGCTCTTCTTTCCACGGATCACCCTACGGTGGTCCAGACAGCTTTCAAGCTACGTTTACCCGGCACGAATGGTATTATACACCTCCTCACCATTCATCACCTCACCAACAGCAGCAACAGCAGCAGCAGGATCCCTCTGTGGATTCCCGATTTGTGGCAGTCACGCCACCGCCTCCACCGCCACCAGTTCAACCGGCACCTCCACAACCGCCAAGGCGTAGGAGAACCGGAGCGCGTATGTCCGCGCGAGGAGGAGACTTTCATTTTAGCTCTCCTCGACAATCCAGTGGCAGTCATTATCCGCCACATCAAGAAGATCCACAAATGGGTGGACCTTCACACCCAGTTGCACCGCAACCACCACCGATGGGTTTTGATAACCCAATTCCGGCATACACGGGTTCCATGGCGTATAACCCGTTTGAGCAGCCGGTGCACACCAACTACAACTACGCCGAAGCCGACCCATACTTGGTAGCGGCTAACTATAACCCCCAAGGACCGTATGGAGACCCATGGGGAGTAGGGTACCCAACTCATGGGTACCAGATACCGGCCAGACCTATCATTCGGACGCAATCGCAGCCGCCATGATTTTCTCCCCCAGAACGGGAGGAAATTCTTCAGAGGCTGGATCAGGTTGAGCGAGACTTTCACCGCGACCGCAGGGAGAGACAAAGCTTCTTCCAAGGATTGACAATCTTGATCAAAGGGAAGAGCAAGAAGGACCACTAAATCCTTCCAATTGTTGTTGAGCCCCTGCGTGGGCCAGTCTTGCTGTATAAACCCCTGCGTGGGTATGATTATTTGTTTTGACCCCTGCGTGGGTCTATCTTTCTGTTAACCCCTACGAGGGTATGTTATTGTTTAAGTTCCTGCGTGGACTATTATGTTATTTGTGTAAGTCCCTGCTTGGACTATTATGATGTTTGTTGTTAATCCCCTGCGTGGGTAAGTCCTTGTTTAAACCCCTGTGTGGGTAAGTCTGTTTTTTTTAAAAGTCCCGTTTAGGGCGACGTGTAACCTTTTAATAAATTAATGGAATGTAAGTTTATAAATTTTATTTTTGCTATTATCTGCATAAATATATTACATGAAATAAATAAATCAAAATCATTCCTTTTGATAATAATCTGCCTATTTAAATATTGAATAAGAATCTTAAGAGTGAAACCTAGCCTGAGTGTCATTATAAAGACCTGGCCATGATGGTAAGACCTGTTTAAAAGATTCAAATCCCTGTTAACATCTGTAAACATGTTAACGCTCCTGGCAGACGTGATTCATTAAAATCACACACGTCATTCTTATTATGGGATTCTTCAAGAGATTCCTAACCCAATTTAATGATCTTTGAATCATGGGTTTAGGTCATCAATTGAGATGATCATATTTTGATCATACGTGGTAATATAGCGCCTACGGGCCCTGCTCATTTCCATATGAGCCAAAAGACAATGGTAGCGATGACTCCCTGTCAGATAAAGGTAATGAACTAGGTTCAAACCTTCATACTTTGATTCTCTGAAATCATAGCTTATAATTTAAAATGTCCTTGTGACTAGGCCTTATGTGCTAATATATATTGTTATTGTTATTAGGATAAATTTGAAATCCTAATTAAATATGATTAATAAATTAACCAAATATGGTCTCTGTTCACCATGGTTAATGAATTACCCTAAGGGTCAATTCCATAATAAACTCCCAAATAAACTATTGTCCTTGTTTTCTGTAACAGTTCAATTAAAATGGCTAACTCAGACGAAATTAATAGCCATCCAGTGGAGAATATTGATAACGCCCGAGTTACTTTAACGGGTGCTGAATTGAAAGCGTTGGTAGACGACGCAGTTACAAAGGCATTGGAGCGGCAGTACGAAGAGTATAGTGGGACTCGGAGTAGGACCCTATCTACGCCGCATACGAAGCCACCTTCTAAGAAGGACGAACCAAAGAAAGATGATGATCGACACTCCTCAAATCATCACAGCGATCCGTCTCAACAGATCATACTGAATAAAGGACCCCGTGATAAGGGTTGCTCCTACAAGTACTTTGTGTCATGTAAACCCCGGGATTTCACTGGGGAGAAAGGAGCCATTGACTGTATGACGTGGCTGGATGAGATGGATACGGTTGTGGATATCAGCGGATGCGCTGAAAGGGATGTAGTCAAGTTTGTGTCGCAATCTTTTAAAGGCGAAGCTTTAGCCTGGTGGAGATCACTGATTCAAGCCACCGGGAAAATCCCATTGTACAACATGTCATGGGAACAATTTGTTGCCCTTATCAGGGAAAATTACTGCCCTCAGCATGAGGTTGAGAAGATAGAGTCTGATTTTCTATCGTTGGTAATGACAAACCTTGACTGTCAAGCTTACCTCACGAGCATCAACACGATGTCCCGGTTGGTTCCGTATCTGGTAACCCCGGAGCCAAAAAGAATAGCTCGTTTTATCGGTGGTTTAGCCCCGGAAATTAAGGCAAGCGTGAAGGCCTCCCGGCCAGCTACTTTTAGATCTGTAGCTGACATCTCTCTGTCCCTCACTCTGGATGCGGTCAGGCAAAGATCGCTGAGGAACAAAGATGCTGAGAAGAGAAAACGTGAAGATGATAATTCACGGAGGTCGAACAAGAAGCACCGTGGAAACGGTGACAACAAGAGGGGGTCTGAGTCAAGGAAAGATGGGCATCAGTCTGGTGAGAAGCCCAAGTGCAAGATTTGCAAGAAACAACACTTTGGAAAGTGCAGACTCGAGTCGAACTCACAGACTCAGTCAAAAACCTATGCTTGTGGTATATGCAAGTCCAAGGACCACAAAACCTTGGATTGCAAAAAGATGAAGGATGCAACTTGCTACAGTTGCAATGAGAAAGGGCACATTAAAACCAACTGCCCTAAATACGCCAAGAAGCTTGAAGAGGCCAAGAAGACCAATGCTAGGGTCTTCAGAATGGACGCAAAGGAAGTGGTTCTAGACGACAATGTTATTACAGGTACTTTCCTTGTAAATGATGTCTATGCAAGAGTACTTTTTGATTCAGGCGCTGATAAGTCTTTCGTAGATAATAAGTTTTGTGAATTATTGAAATTACCTGTCAAAACCTTAAGTGTAAATTATGAGGTGGAGTTAGCAGATGGCACCCTAGAAACCGTCTCAACTGTGTTAGATGAATGTGTTATATCCATTAAGAACCATTCTTTTCCTCTGTCTCTACTTCCCTTTAAGTTGGCCGGTTTTGACATAGTTTTGGGTATGGACTGGTTATCTCATAACCAGGCCCAAATTGTCTGCAACAGAAAGCAAGTGGTGATTAAGACTCCGTCTGGTGAATCACTTACCATTCGGGGAGATACCCAGTATGGACTGCCTAAGCAAGTGACTATGCTCAAAGCTTCCAAGTGCTTAAAGAAAGGTTGTGTCATCTACATGGCATAAGTGATTATTGATGAGCCTAAACCGAAGTTGGAAGACATCCCCGTCATTTCTGAATACCCTGAAGTGTTTCCTGAAGAGCTGCCTGGTTTGCCACCAGATAGGCAAGTGGAATTCAGAATTGACATCATCCCGGGAGCAGCACCTGTTGCTAGAACACCTTACAGGTTAGCACCAACCGAAATGAGGGAATTGAGAACACAACTGGATGAATTGCTAGCTAAAGGTTTCATTAAACCTAGTTCGTCTCCTTGGGGAGCACCAGTCTTGTTTGTCAAGAAGAAGGATGGATCGATGTGTCTGTGCATCGATTATCGTGAGCTTAATAAGGTCACGATAAAGAATAGGTATCCTTTGCCCAGGATCGACGATTTGTTCGATCAATTGCAAGGGGCAAGTTATTTCTCGAAGATTGACTTGAGGTTAGGCTACCATCAACTGAAGGTTAGAGATGAAGACGTGCACAAAACTACATTTAGGACTCGTTATGGTCATTACGAGTTCCGAGTGATGCCTTTTGGGCTCACTAATGCACCTGCTGCGTTCATGGATCTCATGAATCGCGTTTGTAAGCCTTACTTAGACAAATTCGTCATCGTCTTCATCGACGACATTCTTATCTATTCGAAGAACCAAGCTGACCATGAGAAACACCTTCGCTGTATTCTCAAACTCCTGCATCGTGAGAAACTCTATGCCAAATTCTCTAAGTGTGAATTCTGGCTTCGAGAGGTCCAATTCCTTGGACATGTGGTGAGTGAGCGTGGTATCCAAGTGGATCCCGCTAAGGTCGAAGCAGTTATGAACTGGAAAGAGCCAAAGACGCCTACAGAGATTCGTAGCTTCCTGGGATTGGCAGGATATTACAGGCGCTTCATTGAAAATTTTTCAGGGATTGCTGCACCCCTAACTTCCTTGACTAAGAAGAAAGTAAAGTTCGTTTGGGGCCCTAAGCTGCAAGAGTCCTTTGATATCCTGAAGCAAAAGTTGAGCAACGCCCCTGTACTAACATTGCCAGATGGAATTGAAGAATTCGTAGTTTACTGCGATGCATCACACACTGGCATGGGGTGTGTGCTTATGCAGAAAGGCAAAGTTATTGCCTATGCATCACGACAGTTAAAGGTGCATGAAAAGAATTACACCACCCACGAGTTGGAGTTGGGTGCCGTTGTATTCGCACTAAAAATGTGGAGGCATTATCTTTATGGAATCAAGTGTGTGATCTATTCCGACCACAAGAGCCTCCAACAACTGTTTAATCAGAAAGATTTAAACATGAGGCAACGCCGTTGGATGGACACTTTAAATGATTATGATTGTGAAATCAGATATCATCCCGGCAAGGCGAATGTAGTCGCTGATGCCTTGAGTCGAAAGGAAAGGGTGAAACCCATCCGAATCAATGCCAAACGCATGGAGATAAAGAACAGTTTGACTGAAAGGTTGTTAGCTGCACAGAAGGAAGCTGTGTTGGAAGCTAACTATCCTAATGAAAAGCTAGGAGTAACTGAGGAGCAGTTATCTCTTGGCAAAGACGGAATTCTGAGATTGAATGGACGAATATGGGTTCCAATTTATGGAGGACTTCAAGATGTCATCCTCCAGGAAGCCCATAGCTCCAAATATTCCGTTCATCCTGGAGCTGATAAGATGTACCAGGATCTAAGGGCAAACTATTGGTGGATAGGCTTGAAAAGGTATGTAGCTGCCTATGTAGCTAAATGCTTGACATGTGCGCAAGTCAAAGCCGAGCATCAGAAGCCGTCTGGCTTGCTACAACAGCCTGAACTTCCTACGTGGAAGTGGGAAATGGTAACTATGGATTTTATCACCAAGTTACCCAAGACAAGGAAAGGAAATAATACAATATGGGTGATAGTTGATAGACTGACTAAGTCAGCACACTTCTTACCCATCAAGGAGACTCATAGCTCCGACATGTTAGCCCAGTTATACGTGGATACGATTGTAGCCTTACATGGCATACCTGTGTCTATTATCTCTGACAGAGATACTAGGTACACGTCACATTTTTGGAAAAGCTTCCAACAATCTTTGGGCACGCGTTTGAATTTTAGTACGGCTTACCATCCTCAGACAGACGGTCAGAGTGAGCGTACTATTCAAACATTGGAAGACATGCTACGTGCATGTGTAATTGATTTAGGTGGTAGTTGGGATAACCACCTACCCTTAATTGAGTTCTCCTACAACAATAGCTACCACACCAGCATAAAGGCTGCGCCTTTCGAGGCCTTATACGGTAGAAAGTGTAGAACGCCCGTTTGTTGGGCGGAAGTTGAAGATGTCCAATTATCAGGACCAGAGATAGTCTTTGAAACGACGGACAAGATTGTCCAGATTCGTGACCGTCTCAAAGCTGCCCGAGATAGGCAGAAGAGTTACGCGGATCCAAAGCGTAAAGCTTTTCACTTCGAAGTAGGTGACAAAGTGTTGCTAAAAGTATCGCCCTGGAAGGGAGTGATGCGATTTGGTAAGAAAGGCAAGTTAAGTCCAAGATACATAGGACCTTTCAAGGTTATCGAACGTGTCGGATCAGTTGCCTATAAGTTAAACTTACCGGAAGAGCTCAGTGGAATTCACAATGTGTTCCACATCTGCAATCTGAAGAAGTGCTACGCTGATGAATCACTGGTTATACCACATACAGATGTGCATATAGATGAGAGCTTAAAATTTGTGGAAAAACCATTGTCGATTGAAGATCGACAGGTTAAGAAGCTTCGAAGGAAGCATGTACCTATTGTAAAGGTCAAATGGGATGCCCGTAGAGGTCCCGAATATACGTGGGAGGTTGAATCCACGATGAAAGAAAAGTACCCTTATTTATTTCAGTAAATCTCGGGTCGAGATTTATTTTAAGGGGGTGAGGATGTAACACCTCGAAAATTCACGTCCTATAATGAGTAGACACGTGTCATATGATTGAACGTGTGAAAGAATGTTCTGAAAGGACTAAAGTTGACAATCATGGAAAGTACGTGAATATACGAGTTCTAAATGTCAACAGTGAATAAATAAATTGTACATTAACCCTATATGATGTTTATAGCATCAAACGAATAAATCATGGATCATGCGAAACTAAAAGTGAGAGATTACAAACTACAGGGGTTAAATGTGTCAACATGTTTAAGTTATACCTCTGAGTGACCTTTTGACAAACCCGAAGCTTTGTAACTGTTAATTATGCTCACTAGAATGCACGATATAAATTTCATAAATTTTCGTTATCGTATGAGAAAGTTATGATCAAATTCGTATGCGAAGGGTTAAAGCGTCAACGTTGAAAGTTAGGACTTTTCGGGTAACAATAAAGTTAACCGGGGACTTAACAAAATGGGTATATGTCTTGAAGCCCCTAAACATCAATTTGGAGGGCTCAAAATGCAAGAAAATGAAGTCTAAAACAAGCTTGAAGAGCCAAGGATCAAAACACAAAAATCAAAAGTTGAGGATCTTGTCAGAATAGGCTTAGCGCGACGCGAGGCCCATGGGGGGAGGGGGAGCTTAGCGTCACGCGAGGGTCCTTCTGATCCGAGTTCTTTGGGTTTTTGCCTGCTAAGTGCTTTCTGCTAGACCTTTAACCGAATTTCCTCATCTTGGACGACCCCTAGACACCCCCTAAGCACTAGGGACACTTGTTAGTGAGTTATGGTCAGTGGTAGACTTGTGTGTCAACATTTTGTGGTGATTAAATCACTATATAAAGGACCCTTGTTGCAACAAGTTCTTCACACCTTTCTCTTGCACTTCTGATCATTCATGGAGCTCCAAAGCAGACTCAAGTGGTCATAATTCGTGCATATGACTCTTGTAAGTTTACTTAACCTTTCTTAATTAAGTTTTAGCTTAAAAGTCAAACCGTCGTAATTAACGGTTGACTTCAAGATTAATCACTAATGGTCCAGTGATTAGTCGAATTGAAAGTAGTTATAAGTTGGTAATTATGTGGGTAATAAACCCTTAAAAGGGTTCCCCCTGATTCCCGCTCTAACTAGGTCAAATGTCGGGTCAAACTTACTAATAAAAAGTCAACAGGATACTTAAATTCTAATTTATGCATGATTAGCAATGTAGAACACATACAACCTGTTTGATCATTAATATAACTTGGTAATTAGTGTAAGAACATGTCTAAACATGTTCAACCCGACAATTTACTGTTTAGACCCGGTTCGGAACCGAAAGTCGCAAAGCTTTGACTTTTGCTTTGACTTCAGTTCTGACCCGTTTTGGTATGATTTAGAAATACCTAAGAGATTCATTTGGACCAGGTTACATGCTAGTATAACCCTCTGTGATTATACACCATGGTTCATTAGTTAACCAATTAATACGCATGATTCCGTTAATTGCTCATATGTTGACCATTATGCCCTTTTCACCTTAAAACGTGATTTTTGGAAATGTAAAAGATTAGAAACTTTAATTACTGATATTTAAACTTGTATGCAAAGTTTGGCATCAGTTTGAGGTGTAGATTGAGAGTTATGCTCATTAGCGTAATTAAGAAGCTTTATGTTAATTAAACGGCGTAATTAGCGTATAGCCTAGTTAAGCCTACTTTTTGATATCAAACTTATTACCCACTGATGTAATATATTATTTTGGGATTTTTGAAGATTTTTAATTAATTTTAGGCTGAGCATAACTAATAGTCGTAGGCTTAATCCGGTAATTGTCGGTTTTGCCCTTACGGGCCATAAAATGAGTTTTACATATCTAATCGACTCCAAACCTTTTGCTACTGATCACATATGATAAATAAATTATTTTTAAACCTCCTGGAATAATAAAAATATCAGATTTCTATATAGAACCCGGAAACGGCTTCTAATCGCCTTATTAAGCGTTTTTAACGCATAGTATGTACTAAAACTATTTTAAACATACAAAGGGTGATACCTACTGATATTTGAGGTAAATTATAATATTATAACAGTAGGCAAAAGTTGTTAAACTCAGACTTCAGTTTTGAGCTTTTCGGCTTATGTGAAATTACCAAAATGCCCCTACGGTGCATAGTTTGGTTATAATTGATAAATTTCACATACATACATTACCCTACTTATATAACTTAGCAAATTGATTATCTTTGCTGATTACATCAGACCTGTAACTCAGGATATTACTTAAACTCTTTTATCACCTTATAAATGACCAAACTACCCCTACGGGGCATAGTTTGTGTTTAAATTCGTTTCGGGCAAAATAAAAGACATCTTACTGATTTCACAACATATTTGAAGCATATTAACTTAGGAAACCTGTATATGGCTCTAATAATTACCCGTTACGCTTATTACGCGTTCGGTTCGGTTTATGTATCTAGTTTACATAAATTAGCCGAAACGGGTCAAACCTTATCGGTTTTATCTCAAAATCCAGAATGTGTATGAAATACCCATATTAAGCAAGTCTCTGAACTTGTCGGGTCTAAATCACATTCTATCAGGTCTTCGCTTAATCGTGCGTACGAACCGTATCTTTGAAACTAACCGGTCTAAGCTTAAGCTTAATTAAAGACCCGTTAGGATTCTAATAGGTTATTATAAACATTCGTTCCAGATTAGGAGAACCAGTAAAAGCTACTTGCAACTTGCTTATTGTGATTATTACTTTGCTCAGGTAAATACTTTTAACTTATTTTCCCTATACGGGCTTGGGTTACGGTATATAGAATACCGCTTGATCGGGCATCAAATCTTCCATCGTTGGGTGGTTAATTGAATAATTTGATCGGCTCGTTTAAACAGTCTTGTTTACTTAAAGCCTTTGGGGGGTTAATGACCATGTCCCGGATATCCTTGGCATCATTTTACGAAATGGCCACGACTTAAGCGCGGGGTGTAGGCGTACACCCGTCAGTGCACAAAAGAATAATGTGGTGTGTCTATTGATCTTTAACCCGGACACGATCCGGGCTACTGAACGCATAAGGAACATGTAATTCGTTCACAAGATTATATATTTAAATAATTCTCCCAAGTTAAATAAAAATGTTTATGCCACGCGCATCCAAATCAATTTTCAATCATTTTCCAAAATGAGTCAGTTGATTGTATTTACCAGTGTAAACTGACGTATTTTCCCAAAAAGATTAAATGCAGGTACTAAGCGTAATTGGCTGGGATTTCTCCTTAGCATCCATAGAAGTCTCGCAAGCTTAAGATGCCTAAAGTCTGTTGAACTATTGTTTCCATTTTATTTCGATCCGTCTGTGGATAAACAATCGACTGTTGTGATACACGATATTACAATATTATATTCGGTTGAATTTATATCTTTTATTTGCTTCCGCTGTGCATATTAAATATTGTGTTGTTTGAGTATTATGTTGCCAACCACGTCACGATACTCCCCCACCGGGCCCACCGGTGACACGTGGAAATCGGGGTGTGACATGTAGCGAAGGTATAGAGACTGTTAATCACATCTTTACGACTTGTTTTGTGGAAAATGTGGTTTGGAACCATCTTAGTAGATGGTGTAAGGTGTCTCCAATGTTCTTTTTCGAGTTCAAGGATCTGCTCCAGATTCACGAGCATGTCGGCTTAGATGGTCCAAATAAGGAAATCCTCAAGGGGTTGATCAGAATCGGATGTTGGTGCCTTTGGAAGGCCAGGAATGGGGCTATTTTTAACAACAAAGAGATTAAGATAGAAGATATTATTAGCGATATTAAAGCTTTGGGTTTTCTGTGGAGTAAGAGTAGGTTAAAAGGTTTTTCAATTTCTTGGAAGGATTGGTGTAAATTTGTAATAATGTAGTGTTGTTGTGGTGTGGTTGGCCGCCTTGGTTTTAAGGTGTGCCGTTGTTTAATGAAATTTTCCTTTAAAAAAAATCATTTACGGGTAGGTTTGGGTTTTTCTTTCACAGTTTCAGTGAGACAGAGAGAAAGACTTAGGGGCTGTTTGATTACCTCTTAATGAAGCTCTTAATGGTTCAGACCTCTTACTAGTTCAGCAATTAATGATTCCGACTGTTTGTTTCATGAGCAGATGTCTGAATGATTCAGGCATTTGCCTCTGAATGGTTAAGATTTATACAGAGTCTGAATGGTTAACAACTCTAATCTGAATTGGTCAGACATTTGCCTCTGAACGGTTAAGCTTTATTCAGACTCTTAATGGTTCAGACCTCTTACTGGTTCAGCACTTAAAGGTTCAGACCTCTTACCAGTTCAGCACTTAACTATTCAGATGTTGCCAAACAGCCCCTTATTCTATATAAACCCATTTTTTACTAATTACATCCGACATCCTCTAAACATCACATTAATCAATAATTTTTATTTTATTTTTAGTCTTTTTTTGTCTTCTAGCTGTCTTTTTTTAATCTTTTATTTAATTATACGTTATTTATTGTTTGTTTATTATTTATTATTATAATTATATTATAACTAATTATAATTAGTAAACAAAGTATGCATTTATTTATTTATGAGTTAATTGTCAAAATCATTCCTGAGGTTTGGCATGTTTGTCATTTTCGTCTAAAATGACTTTTTGTACCAAATAGCCCCCCACGTTTGCAACTTTTTTCCATTTTCATCCAAATGCCTAACTGTGTTAGAAACAACCGTTTGATGAGTGTTTTTTTTTTTAAATTTCCCAAGTACAGGGCCTGAAATGTAATTTCTTTTTAAACTGTAACTTTATAAAAGTAAAGATTTACATGTAAAACAAATTGTAGAATTATATAAAACAATTGTGGACAAAAAAATAAAATAGTTAATTAATATTCATTGGCGATACTCCTTTTTCATAGCTTGAAAGCTTGAATAAGCCATGAATAGACACTGTAACTTTATAATTCAACTCGATCATAGTATAATTAATGAAAATTTGTTTGGACCTGCTTGAATCTAACACTCGTAATGAAGATGGCTTAAGATCTAACACTCATTACAGAGATTCTGATTCAAATCATAAAGTTTCCGTTCTAATTTTCGACGAACCGTGCGGTGGATTCCTAACATAGAGTTTTCGTTTTGATTTCCGACGAACCGTTTGGTGCCGATTCAAATCATATAGTTTCCGTTTTAAATTCTGACGAACCATGTAGTGTTGATGTAGGCCGTTTGACAGCATAGGTGACGACGACGACCTTTAGCAGGCGAAAATTTGTTGAATGAAGCTGGTACCCCTGTTGCAGAAACACACCAAAAAGTTCACAGCTTTTGCAACTTTCTCTCTACAACTTCTTCATCTTTTTCTGTCTAGTAGCAAGGTACACCTTCGGGTTTCGTCAAGTCCGGCAGTGCAACTGCTTAGGCTGTTGTATCCTGGAAACAAACAAGTTCTCCTGGGAGACTCGAAATTTGTTTTAAGGGACCCGTGTCTAACACGATCCTCAGCCAAGAACTACATTATTTTCTATAATTTCGTTCTTGTTTATCTTGCATTTCAGTTGTAACCAGTATTATTATCATACATGCGGCTGCTCCCTCTATTTGAATTGCATAACATACTCTCATGTGTCAGATATTGGGCAAGCAAGATCCCATGTCAAAGTAATTCTTGGATCAGATATCACCCGTTTACGCAGAACTTGCTAACCGCCACTGGTGAACTGATCGACTAGAAGCGGATCGATCGATGCTACTCCGGTTTGGTTCTCCATCTCAGTTTTTTTAAATCTACAGTGTCTATACGATCCAGTTTGATTTCCAACAAACACCAAACCTTAAAGTAAACGGTCTAATCATGTCAACATGAACACACTAAGTAGATTAAATAAATCAATTGTAAACACTATATTATATTTTCAACCGAACATGATTATTTTCAATTTTTTATGAAAATTTCGGCCACGTAAAGTGAGAACACTAGAAATAAGTTGTACTTTGAAACATTTACTTACAATAAATAATCAAATCTAGTGATAAAACTAGAAACAAGTTTCAGTTTGGTTACCCAGTTGGAAAAAAAAGTAAAAACGAACTAAATTACTGGAAGAAATTTACTCCACAAAGAGGGTACAACTTTTATAACAAGATGTACAATAAACCTTTTCAACTTCAGCACACTAATCCAAGCAAAATACTCATAATTCTGGCTCTGAACTCTTCTATATATCTCCCTTTTTCTAAACGATTTTCCATCATAATTTTAGCTTACTCTTCTATCTATCTCCCTTTTTCTAAACCATTTTCGAGAAAAAAAGAAGAAGTGGAATGGCTTCGTTGATGAAACCGAACGGAGACGGATACGGAGAGGATTATTTTGAAGCCGAGGAGAACGACTATGGCGTGATAAACGGTAAGGGTTCTTCCGACCATAGCTATTGTTTGAATATCTCGTTTTGGTTGATGCTTCAGTTTTTGTTTCTGGTTTTATTTTGTGCCTATTTACTTCAATGATGTTATGTTTGTGTGTCTTATAGTGATAACCGCCACCGGTAAGACCATCTCTCTTCAAGTCAAAGGTTTAGACAGCATTAACAGGATTAAACTTAAGATTGAGGCTCAGGAAGATATTCCATGCCGCCAGCAGGAACTGATCTTCAATGAAATGCTTCTTCACGACACCGATATCCTTGGGAACTTGTGTATCAAGAAGGAATCCATTCTCAAACTTCACCACTGTCAAGACCCTCTACAGTGTGAATCTCTGAAAAATCACACAGCAAAAATGGCGGATAAGGGCAAATTAGGAATGGCCGACGGAGACGATAGGTCCCGTAAAGTGGAGGAGAAGGCGTCTAGCCACAATGTCGCATTTAACATTAACTATATCTATTTGCTACATCAACGTCATGGCATGATAAATAGTAAGATTTCTTTTTGCCGATCATCGTCGTTATTTAAATATTTGCTACATTTTGTTGTTTTAGGGATAATCCCCAAGTTATTGTAAGACTTTTAGTTTTTTTCTGAAACTAAAGTCAAATTTATTACATTTTAAACTTTATCAGAAATTACGTCAAAATAGAAGGTAAACGGACAACAAGCTGTCCAGTTTAAAAACTGTATTTACAAATCTCGAGGTCATGACATTGCTATGCATGACCATTCCAACTCGCCTAAGCAGGTCCACAACATTCTGATGCAAGAAAACAAAAAATGTCAAATGTAAATCGGATAAACATGTGTTGGTTGTGGTTGGTAAGGGACACTTTCTCATGTTTGGTCACTTTGCCCGAAATAAGTTTTTAAATTATTTTTTAAAATATCATACAACACAGCCTGAATGGTGATAAGGGTGTGATTTTTTTGATTTAATTCTTCAGTTTACTTGAATCTTTGTGTGTTTTATATTGCAATTCAGTTAAGACCGACACCGGTAAGATCGTGTCACTTGGAGTCAAAGGCTCAGACACGGTTGGCAGCGTCAAGCTCAAAATACAGGCCAAGGAACATATCCCCTTTGACCAACAGGAGCTGATCTTCAACGAAGTGGTTCTTGAGAACCAATATACTATTTCCAGCTACAGCATGAAGAACCGATCCACCCTCACAGTCACCGGTAAATCTGTTGAAATGATGAAAATAAATGTCAGGATCTCCACCGGAAAGACAATCTCTTTGACTGTGTACCCAACAGACACCATCGCAGATGTTAAAACAAAAATCTATGATGCGGAAGGTATTCCCTGTGAAAAACAAGCTTTGATCATTGACGAAAAGGTTTTAGGGGATAGCGGTACCCTTTTTGACTACTATGTCGCCATGGGTGACACCCTTACACTTATGCGTCAATCAAGAGGATTCGTGATAGATATCCTGATGCCGTATGATGGAGAGACCGTTACTTTGAAAGTCAAACCCTCGGACACCATCCGCGACGTAAAAGCCAAGCTTAAGGGTAAAACTGGTGATTCTTGTGACAAGTATGAGTTGATCTTCAACGACGTTGTTCTCCACAACAACGATACGCTTGTTGATTGTCACATAAACAAGGAGTCCGTGCTCACCCTTATGCGTTACTCAACAGGATTATGGGATATACCTATTAGGACCCCCAGTGGAATGGAATTATATTTGGAAGTAAAATGCACTCACACCATCCGTAGTGTGAAAGAAAAGATCGAGGCTAAGCTTGGTATTCCCAGTTCAAACCAAAGACTAGTCAAACCAAACCAAGAGCATTTGGAGGATAACGATACCCTTGATGATTGCGGTATCTATGAGGATCAAGAAGAAGTAGTATATCTTGAATTTGCTGATTAATGTTTGAGGGGATGGATCAAATGATGAAGATGTTAGACTATAGAGTAGCCTATCCATTAGTATGGTAAAAGATGATGCCTTCAGCCTTTTGATGTATTTCTTTTTTGTTACTTGATGTCTAGATGTATTTTGAAATAGGCTTTGTTCTTGGTTTAATGAAGCTACACCTTCATCTAAGCAATTAATTGACGTTACGTTTTAGTCTTGATTATGATTTCATATATGCACAAAAGTAATATGGCCTTGAATACAGTTAAAGGGTATGGTTGCTTCACTTAATTGCAAGGTCATTTAAGACTTGGTATATATCGTTTGATCACAAATTCTTTTAATCAACTTGATGAAAGTTTGTTGGAACCAAACACCTTTCAAAGCAAATGGTCATGTGAAAGATGGGTATGTATAAAGTTGTCACAAATTTTAAATAAAGTTAAAAGTAATATTGTCATATTATAAATCACTTTTAGTAAAATAAATTTAAGTAAGAAAATATGATACTCTTAAGTATTAGAATAAAATATATTTCATATTTTAAAGTTTGATTGAACATGTACGAAGTGATATGTAAACTTCACATTATAAAATTTGCTTTGTTTTGACCTCCATTTATTGTACTTAATTTTCTTAGTATCACCTCCAATAGAGGTGAGTGGGAATTTTTTGACGAGTACGTAGACAAGAAGAAAAGAAACGGGTGGCCCAATGTGTAAAAATGGTGGTGCTTGACGACATTGATGGTGTTCAGAAAAACAAATATGGTCATGATTCATGATGTACGTTTAGTTAGTTTTGTTCTTAGCCGTGTTATTTTCATTTGGAAGTGCCAAAAAAGAGAGAATTTCATAGACACGTGATATCATTTGCTTGTTTTTGTTCTTGGTCGTGTAAATTTCATTAGAAATTGCGAAAAAAGCATGGTGTGGAGGAATGGCTTTCTTGGATGCTGTTCTTTTAGCCAAAACATAATGATGAGGTGGTGCTTGACGACACTGATGTTAAATGGGCAGGAGGTGAGCGGTTTTGGACGAGGTAGTGGGAGGAGGAGTTAATGGGGAAATGAATAGGGATGGCGAACGAAATTGACCTAAAGCCGATGAGCAAATCCGAAACATTCAGGTCGGGTAATGAAACATGTGTCAGGGTATGAGATCGGGTATAAGATTAGTTCTAAAAAAATTTCGAGAGAATGAAAAGTCACAACGAAGAATTGAAGAGTTTGTTGTGTCATATCTAATAGGTCATTTAGGTAACAACACGGGTAACCCACTTTTGCGCTACTAAAGTTACATTGTGGAAATGCAACTTAAGATGTTTTATTTTTATTGTAAAAATTGTAACAAATGATTTCAAATATAATTAAGTATTTTCGTATTTTTTTTTTATTATAGAAGAATCTTTCACGTTTATGAATTATGAAATAATATTTGGATTAGTGAAACGCAAATTCTTGGCTATAGAATTTTACATACAATCATATATATTGTTGTTTTACAAAGAAAATGGCACAAACCCTACGTCTTTAAGACATGACAAAATATCATGAGCCAGTTGTGTATTGTTAGAAAATGGGCATGATCATTTAGTACATTATGATTTTTGTCTACATAAATTCTATGTTGTTATTGATAGTCATAAAAATAAAAATGTTCATTTGTTAAGGAAATATATGTGTTCTTGAACACTTATCAAACAAGATTTTATGTTCGTATTCGTTCGTTAAGAAAAATAGGCGTTATTTGACATGTGTATGACACATCAGCGTACGTCAGAAAAGTGGCGTGCTGGGAAAAAAATGGAGGGGTGGGAAGGGGCATTATCCGACACGTAACACATCCTTTTTATTATTAATTTTATATAATAATTACATATTATTTAATGACTTTAAAAAAAATAACACTATTACTAATATAAATAATAAAAACACTTTCCAAATTTAAATTAAAAAAAAAAGATTACATTACTAAAAAAAACCGATTACATAATTTAAACTTAAAAAACGAAACATAAAAACATAATCTAAAATATGGGTTGTTCGGATTAAAATTGCGGTTATGTTGATGCATTATTTTCTATAAAAGTTGTAGAGATTTTATAAAAAAATGAGAGTTGAGAAGGAGTTGGATAGAAAAAAGTGAGGTGGAAATGATAGTTTTTTTATATAGAGGAGATGAAATATTCTTTTAAATGAAAAATCTTTTTTTTTTTAAATAATGTCGTTGGGGTCCAACGACTAGTGGGGACCCTAATCAAACCACGCCACGTAGACACTTAGGCGGGAGGGTGTGGGGGCGCCACCCCTGCCATGTCACCCTCTATAGCGCCCCCCCCCCCCCCCCCCCCCCGGCGCTATCACACCACACCTACCAATTCAATTCGGGGCGCCATTGATGGGGCTCCATCATGGTAACGAGCTCGAAGGGCTTTATCAGGTGGGGCCCATGTCATTTCATCCAATGAAAACTTTTTTTTTAATTTTTTTTAATAGGGGGCTCCATCCATACCATGCAAGTTAAAGAGGGGCGTGATAAAGCCCCATGGCTGAGGTGGATCCTAGGTGGCGTTGACGTGAAGCTTAGATGGCATGATAAAGCCCAAGGGGGCTCCATCCACACCTCATAGCCTTATTATCTTCAAGTTGCACAGTTAACATGAAGGACTCTTCTAATATGACAATGCATACATCAAATGATAAACGATAGAATCTTATGCACAGTTAACATGAAGGACTCTTCTAATATGACAATGCATACATCAAATGATAAACGATAGAATCTTAAAAAAGGAAATTTCCTCTTTATAATTTTGCAAAAACTGTATGTGAGTAACTTTATTTTGAGTGTATTGATTGACAGTTTGAGTTTGTAGGCTAATGGAGTAATGGGTGGATGTCATTTGGCATCCACTATTTTATTTTTTATTTGGAGTGAATTTCAAATTTTATCCTTTATCTTTATACTCAGTTTCAGGCGGTGCCATTTGTCTTTAAAATTGATGAATTTTGTACTTAATGTTTTAAAATCTTGCACGTTATGTTCTTTAGGCTTAATCCAGTTAGATTTTTCTGTTAATTTTGATCATGTAACTTATTGTGCAAATATTTAATATCTAAAGACTATTCACTATTGTGTAAAATAATATATATATATATATATATATATATATATCAGTATTCTCTCTCTAACCTACACACTTTCTTTCTCTAACTTGCAGAGCACAACCACCACCACAACCTGGCTACCGCCACCACTCGCCACCATCACCCGGTTACCGCCACCACTCTCTAACCTACACACACTCTCTCTCTCCTCTTTCTCCCTCTGACCTACACACACTCTCTCTCACCTACACACACACTCTCACTCTAACTTACCGAGCACCACCACCATCACCACCCGGTTACTGCCACCACTCGACCACCACCACCCGGTTACCACCACCACTCGACCACCCAAAAACAAAAAACCCCAAATTGATATTTTTTTATTAATTTGCTTGATATACTACAAATTCACAGGCATAATGTGGCAGAGGTAAGGTCTTTTATGCTTGATTTATATAATCTGAATTTATACATGTCCAATTTTGATATATATTTTTTTTATTATAATCATCATCCTAGTTTAATTTTGTGATGAAATTGATTTGGTGAGGTAAGGGTAAGTAGCAGTTATGGTCCACAGTGGTGAATATCTTTTTTTTTCCCCCAATTTTAATACTATTTTTATTAAATGAATTTCAGTTGAGCTAGGGTGATTCCTGGTCGGTTTAGTCGTATGGGTCAAAATGGGAGTTCTGTTGGTTAACAAGTTGTCAAAGCGTCTCGACATAACGACAAACCATCAAAACGACCAAGTGTAGGACGAACGGAACAATCGGAACGGATTGTTGTCCGACCGGATTGCTGCCCGACCGGATAGGTCACCCGTACGGATTGCCATCCGAACGAACCACACTTGGGACCCACCTTTAAGCAACCTTATCCGAAGTTTGAGTATTGAACGAATTGCAATCCGATCGGACGACCATCTGACTGGATTACTCTTCGGATCATGAGATACTAAGACTTTAAAGACTTAAACAATTTTCAACATGTTCATTAACAGGGTTGCCACCCGATCGGATGGACATCCGATCGAGTGACACTTCTGCTGTGAACTTGTCTTCAATAAGTAATCTCACCACTAAGTTGCCGTCTGATCGGACCACCGTCCGACCGGATGACCATCCGAACGGATTGTCATCCGCACGACCCACCATCCGATCGAACGACTTGATGGATAGAGGTACTTCAATGCTTTCAAAATACTACAACGAAAACTTCAAAAGTCAAGCCATCATACACAAACACATTCTTCTTATAGGAAGAAACAATCCACTCGAATCGTCATCTGACCGGACAAGCTGTCCGACCGGATGACCATCCGAACGGATTGTTGTCCGCACGGATTGTTGTCCGCTTGGATTACCATCCGAACGAACTACCATCCGATCCATCCGCACTTGGTATCGTTTTACGCGTCACTTATCGTTATGCTATAGAATCTATTCAGGCAAACCTTACTCGCTAAGCGCTCCCTTTAATCCATTAACCGCTGTGAGTATACTCGATCCCTTTTTGCTTTACGCACTTTTGGGTGTTACATATGTTACGAATATTCAAACTACAATAATCACACTACTCAATACTATTTGAACGCTAACCGTTAATGCATGTTATACGTGGCTTATGAATGCTTGTTTGTTATGTTTACACATGGAATGTTGTCTACCTGCCTTAGCAACGATAGTACTATAGTTTGGACTCAGCACCCGTTCACACGGGGGTTGTTAAGGACCATTACTTGCATGGATTACGGTGGTAATCATGCATTGCGAACTGCCTCGGGCAGTCAACCCGCAGTCATTGGTATCGATGGATCTATGTCGATAACTAACGTGCTTCATTCCACTATGTGTACGTGTTGGTTATGCGTAAATGAATTCGAACTCTATATGCTATTATCAAACTTGTATGCTCACCTTTACATTTTATGTATTGACTTTATTTAACGTATGTGACAGGTGCTTAGGACGCACACTTGGTAGGAATTTGAAGCTAGAATAAAGCTTTAGAGCCCAACAAATAGTTGTCTGTAGTGGTCAAACTAAGGGTCTCTAGAAGCAGATAAACAATTGCTGACTATTTTAAATCTGAGTTGTCGGAACAGAGTATTTGCCTGGAATTATGTCTGTAATAATTATTTTACTGTTTGAGATACGGTATGGGACGTGTTATTTAAATTGAATAGTATTGATAATTGTTATGGAAACTTCTGGACAATCTGTTTCGCTCAGTGCCATGCCCCGATGATTCCGCCATCGGTTGGGGTGTGACATCAAGTTTTATTTTAGTATATAGTTTATTGGATAGGAGTTGGCCAGAAAGTCCAAATTTCCTAAAAAGTGTAAAAAGTCATAAAACACCATAATGTCAACCATAAAACACACCAAAAACCCACAAATAATATGATGAAGATTACTAAAACATCATGTATGTGGGTTTTGTGTTGTGTTTTAGATGTTAAGGCTCTGATTGTGGAATGACAAATATTATTGTGTTTTATGTTGTTTAGCATTGTGTGTTTTATATTCATAGTTCTACGATGGTGTGTTTGAAGTTTTTATGGACTATTAGAGTTTGAATATGGTGTTTTAGTAATATTCATTCTATTATTTGTGAGTTTTAGGTGTGTTTTATGCCTGAAATTATTGTGTTTTATGACTTTTTACACTTTTTAGGAAAAACACACTTTCCGTAGGATCCCCACTCATAGTTTATTTATTGTCTTAGGATCCTGTAAAAATGACATGTTTCGTGAGAAGTGTGAGAAGGCATAAAAATTCATATGTATACATCATGTTTTGGACTTACACATAATGTTTTAGTTGTTTTGGCAAGAAAAACACTAAACATAACAATTTAAGACACAACGCAATGAATTCTAGGCTTAAAACTTAAAACACCATGTCAAGAACATTAAGTAGTGTGTTTTAAGTGTTAAATAGTGTCTTTTAAATTTCACGTCTATAATATATTTCATTGTGTTTTAAATTGTTATGTTTGGTGTTTTTCTTGCCATAACAACAAAAAACATCATGCCTAAGTTCAAAACATGATGTCTACATGTCAATTTCTATGCCTTCTCACACTTCTCACGAAAAGAGTCCTTTTTACAGGAACCTCACCCTTTATTTATTAATTAAGCATGTTTTGAATTATAGATAGTGGGTCAAGATAGTTGGTTAGTGGGTAGTTATTTATCTTTTGAGTATTTATAATGTAAGCCATTTGATTTTTATGGGTAGGAATGAAATATGAATTAAGTCTTGGTTTCTCTCTAATTTTCTTTCAAGCTTCGATCTATTTTCTTTGGATCAATTGCTTAACGATTCGGTTCGTATCATGATAAAACTAGAAACAAGTTGTAGTTTGGTTACCCAGTTAGAAAAGAAGTAAAAACGAACTAAATTAAATAAGAGTAAACTGCTATTTTGGTCCCTGTGGTTTGGGCACTTTTGCAATTTTAGTCCAAATCTCAAACTTTTTACATCTGGGTCCATGTGGTTTGCATTTTGTTGCCATTTTACTCCAAAAACCCTCTATTTTGACTGTTGAAAACTGATTATTTTGTCCTTTAGTGCAGGGGCATTTTGGTCATTTTTTAAATTTCATTTTTTTTGCAATAAAACCCAGATCAAACATCATCATCATCAAAACCCAGAACAAACATCATTTTTTGCAATAAAACCCAGATCAAACATCATCTTGGACGGAGAAATTAATCCCAGATCTCCCGTTTCTCTCTCTCTCTCTATAGCACCACCACCACCATCTCCTCCCTCTCTATCTCTTCTCTCTCACTATAGCACCACCACCAATTGTCTGCAACACCCCCAATTGTCTGCAACACAAATCATCTAACAAAAATACAAAATCTCCAACTCCAATCTCACACTCAACTGTACATTAACCCCATAATCTGTGACAACTCTCAAAATTTCAGGTACTGTACAAATTAATTAATTTCGATTATGTGCTTAATGACTGTGTTTGATTACAACTGACACCTTAAACTGCTTACCGATTTATGTTACATACATACATGTGCATCACTTTACATACAGTCACTCCATTCATTACACACCTACATTAGTGATATACTTGATGCACTCAGCACAGTTGACACACTGAACGGTTGATTCAGAAATAATGCTGACAATACCAGCACATAGACAGACAATGTTTTTATGGCCAGTATGAGCCAGGGATAGAGCACTACACTGGTTTGGAGTGTAGGGAAGTGAGGACCATAAGACTGCGTCATTAGGTGATAGATATAGTGCCGGGAAGTACCTAAAACACACTTTAAATACAGAATTCTGCTTTCTTTTATAAAATTTAGCATTTTATTATACCAGTAGAATGCACTTATATGGAAGAGTGGTCCTGTATACTTTCCTAAGTGCCAGGAATGATTTCGTCACAAAAAGATGCATAAAAGACGCTATACGGTACAATTTAACACTTTAACGGAACGATACGTAACCGAACAACCGGACATTACCCGGGACACTAAATTTTTGTCAATGACATTGTTTTACTATTTTTGGCTAGTCATGGTACCCGTTTGTCATAACACCCATTAAAAATCTTTTCACTACACATACAAGTCCATACTTACAATTTAACTACTTAGTTACCATCTAGTCACAACTTTTACAAATTAACCCCCCCCCCCCAACCGATTTTTCAGCCAAATCATTACATATATTTTGTTGAGATTTTGATTCTTGTAATCTTGATTGTGGTTGGCCAAGAGAGAAATGATCATGACAATAGGGATTAGGGTGGCTCATGGAGTAAGAGCATCTCTACATGCATTGGTCAAATAAGATCACTCATCATTACTAAACCACACTCTCTCACTCACTCCCTTCCCCTATTTCGGCCCCTCATAACCGAAATCACCACCATCACTTGCACACTCTCCATCTTCTTCACTACAAGTTCTCATTTCAAGCTTTGAAGTTCCTCCATATAAGTGCAAGTTGAAGAGCTCTTAAGAAAGCCTTGTTCAAGTCTTTATCACCATTTTTCCTCTTCATCTTTGTTCTAGATTTTTACCCTAGCCTTGTGCTAGTAGTAAGTCCCTTCACACCCTTGTTCCATCTTGTTCTTTGTTATGTTTTGTTTAATGTTCATGGCACACAAAAGCTAAAACACTAAAAATATGAACATGGAACCGTACATAAAACCATACATAAAAAGGTTTGCATGAAGTTAAAATCAGGATGGATTGGGGTTGGTTAAAGCATGCATAAGTTTTGATCATTAAATCATCGATAAACCATGGTTAGGGCCCTTGTTAATGTGATTTTAGAAACATTAAACTATAAATAAACATGCTGATTGGAATTTCCAGCCAACTTCAACAGGCTGTAACTGGGTCATTTTAAGTCGAAAAACTGAATTTCTGGAGTCTAAATTATGTAATTTTGAGCAACCGAACAAATGGCACTGGAATCGTAATTTTTCGAGGTCGTTTACTATTTTTAAAGAACTGTTTTCAGACAGCAGCTCAAGCTGCGATTTTTCTGCTGAAAAAGTGTATTGTATTCGGAGTCATAACTTGAAACCTGAGTAGAATCAGCTCATGGGATTTTTACTGTAGATGGTCACTGTTGTTTCCGTGATCGGCCAACTGGAATTTCGTCGATCGGACTTACGATTAATTTTTAGTGAATTTTTCCGTAAACTGCAATCAGAAAGTAACAAATCTGATTACAGTCGGGTAAATGAATTTCTATAAAATATTGGTAATAAATTGGACCCTGATATTTTTACACAATAAAATTTGGACATATATGACATTCTGTAAAAATTTGGGAATTTTTGGAGAAGGTTAACCATTTTATTAAAATGCTCGAAAACAGTCCAGTTTTGATTAATAAAGCTGAAATGGCATAAGTGGTATATTGCTTGTATGATTGTCGGGTTGGCTATGTGAGAACATTCTACGGGATATTTGTAAAAGAAAATGATATGCTATTAAGCATGGACGCCTCTATTTACAAAGGAGACCATGGCGAAATTTTCCGAAAATCCTAACACTTAGTAAACATTTTTCTAAACAAGTGGTTACTAGCATGTTTTAGACTATGTTTTTCAAACATAAAACTCGCCATAATTTTTATAACGAAATACGGAGTATCGGAGGTTGGTTTTATACAGAAATATGGTTAAGTATGTATTCTCTAAAATGGGACTTGAAAATATAATTCCAATACGAACAGACATATGTAAAATATCCCATCCTAGGGAAGGAAATACGAATACACAAGTATGAGAAGTATTATTACTAAAATATTGAAGACACTTTAAAAACGTAACTCAAAGGCACTAATCAATACTAAGACAAGGCACGACCCGTTCATCTAATAGACGTTAGACCATTGTAGGTAGTCGTGTTCGCTGAGGAGATTTGGGTTACGAGTACCGAAGACGCAATACTGTGAGTTCATGTCCCCCTTTTCTCTTAACTATTTTCAGTTTACACCTCGGGGGTGAAATACATGTTACAGACATTTACAGACATTTATTTACATGGTATGGTTAGCTTAAGGAGGGTTTTTATTACCCGAACATGTGAGTTGTGGGCACAACACTTAAGGCCATCAATCCTCGTTGTAGGACCGAGGGACATTAGTGATAGATCTATTTGGGTGTAGCGAGCCCCACTCCTGAGTCCGCTGAGTGGACCATGAGATGACTAAGTGCCCGACGCACAAATCCGCTAGGTTTGAGTCTTCCTGCATTACTTCACACTTATCATTGGCTTTGCAACCCAATGGTGGTCTCTTTTTCCTTAATTGCTACATACCAGGGATTTTCATACATTCAGACATTTTTACAAAGGTTTATACCTACTCACTTACACATGAACTCGCTCAACGTTATGTTGACTTTTCAAATTACATGTATTTCAGGAAACTAACGAATCTGGCACGGTATGCACGTATTTTCAAGCTGCGTTTGAATAAAGAAGTCATCCAGGGTTTAGAAGGTGTAACCTCTTCCTGGACGGGTTATATATACCTAAACCTGGTTTTGTTTAAAGTCTTTTGCTAAGTCTTTATGAACTCAAATAAATCAAGTTAAGGTTTGTAAATTATTTTGTGATTGTTGAAAATGGGATGTTTCTAAACTTTATTAATGAATGAATATCTCATGTTTTTATCATATAGCATTGTTATGATTGTTGCTATGGTATTAAGAAGTCACACCAAATAAACCACGCTTCCGCAAAAGTCAGGGTGTGACAGCTTGGTATCAGAGCCTCGATCATAGCGAACTAGGATTCCTTTCTCGAGTCTAGACTATGATCATCAGGGCTCTCACGAAAACGTCTTCAAACATTTTTACATTGCATACACAAAACGTCCAGATCCAGGAAACAAACATTTTTACAAACAAAAGGCACAAATACACATTCCAAATTTATATTTATAGTTCAGTCTTAGAGACCGAGGGAGATTCAGTCTTAGAGACTGAGGGAGATTCAGTCTTAGAGACTGAGGGAGGTTCAGCCTTAGAGGCTGAGGGAGGATCAGCCTTAGAGGCTGGGGATAATTAGTCTTAGAGACTGGGAGGATTGGTCTTAGAGGCCAGGGAGTTGGTCTTAGAGACCAGGGATTTAGTCTTAGAGACTGGGAGGTTGGCCTTAGAGACCAGGGATTTAGTCTTAGAGACTAGGAGGTTGGTCATAGAGATCGGGAATTTAGTCTGAGAGGCTAGGAAAGTTGGTCTTAGAGACCAGGGAGTTGGTCTTAGAGACCAGGGAGTTAGTTTGAGAGACCAGGGAGTTTAGACTGAGAGACTGGGTGGGATAGTCTGGGGAAGACTAGGATGATTACATGCTTACATTGTCATTACTTACACGCTTAATTGCTGATTATTGATATACGTGCATATGTGGTGAGTATTTGCATACACTAATTGTTAATAATTACTTTAGATATACATGCTATGCCTATTATGAACCGGCACACACGTCACACTATTTAGAAGGCGAGTTATCAGACATTGATAACCCTACGGCCGCCGTCACAGATGATGAGACTGCATCTGCGCCAGAGACATTTACGTCAGACACTGAGAGTGATCCTGATATACTGACCAAGGACGAGGACAACTTCCAACCGTCCGCGCGACCAGATTCGGGCGATACTTTACCCTTGCTGATGGTTTCGCCGACAAGGATCCTTCTGTCACTCTTGTTTTAGCCCATGACCACCTCATCACTGGGCACCCTGATAGTGAGCACACCATGACCCCAATCCTCGACGATGCGTCTCCTATAGACTTTCCTGCCGAAGGTTGGCTACGCGACAAGCAATTAATGATGACGTAGACATATTTATTGACGGTCCTTCTGCTGATGCCTATGGTGATAGAAAGTTAGACGAGAACGTTGCTACTAATTTCACTTCTTAAGGCCCCTATTAACAGGCCACCCTCTGATTCTAGCGTATATTCGATTTCAGACTCCCTTGAGTCTGTGACATTTACAACCTTATAGACGGCCTGGTCACATCTTTCTACTACTGACACAGATGACGACGCCACTATGACTGCTGCACTAACACCTGCTCGAGGCACCACACCGTTACACGACCCAGGGCCTGCTCCTGAGTTAGCTTCTGCACCTCTTGGGATAGCTTAATGTTGCACCTACTGATCCTGCACCCTTACTTGATCATGAACCTATTTATTTTGACTTACCAGATAATGCATCCCTTATACCCGACCCAGTACCTGCATCTAATGACCTTCTTATCAGTTGAGACGTTTGCACCTGCACCTTCACCCGCTGATGTTGCTCTTGTGAAGATCGACGTCCATTGCACCAGCATGCCTATCGCTTTCTTTCAAGACATACCTGCACCCCGGAAGGGTACTCTAGGTCAGCACCCGCGTAACGATCCTTTTGCTACAGCAGCATTTTCTACGGTCTTACGGGCCGCACCGTTTACTACTTTCACCTCTACAACGCTGGACGAGCCGATTTGATGGTTCCTATAATACACTATGCTAATTTTAGACCCTTACCATCCCTCACATTATGGAGGCCACACATGAGATGAGTTGCTCCTGTAACACCAACTACAGTTTGAGGATATGAGTCACAGAGTGTTGGAGCTTGAGCTAACACCCCATTCAGTAAATTCAAATGCCAAACATTACATAACTGAAAACATGATGTAAGTATTTACATCACAGGACAGCATATTGTCTGAAAAATTTATGTAAGACACCAAGTCCTCCACCTTGTTTATTACCAGCATACTTTGATCCTTCACATTTATCAAGGTTCATTTTTTCGCCCTCAACCGTTACTATTACACCGTTCCCAGGATTCTGATGCTCATTTCTTTACTATCGAGCGGCAGAGCAGATAATTACTTCGACGTGTACGCAAGCCCAAGGAGGAAGTCCACGCACGTTAAACAATTTACTTTTCTTTCCTCCTCCTCAGACACTGGTATAGTGATTTCTGGATTATGAGGATTACATTGCTTTCAAGTAAAGACACTAATGATAAGCCGGGTTTGTGGAGACTTTTAAAGACCACTTCAGACTATGTGATTTTGATACACTAATACATTTAATGGACAAGGGTAGGGTGACCCTGTGTCCCTATTGATGTGATACATTTTGGAAGGCAATACAATTGGGGTCAGGGAATAATGAGGGCCAAATCATTATAAAACATGCGACAATACTTTATGGCCAATGACCAACGAAACTCTGTCGCTATGTCTCCGTTAAGCACATTATTAATCTATATGTGTGTACAATAATTATAACGCTACGTGCTTGCTTACTATGCTCTCATTAAACATGATTACCAAATTTCTTGGTTATACTATGATTATATTGTTGCTTGATTGGTTGGTGTGATAACCTAATATGTGTGTGTACATACGATCTCTAAACAACTATATGCACTCCCCGAACGAATGAGACCTGACCTAACCAACCTTCTTCTCAGAAGATGTCGATACAAGGGAACGACGATACCAACAACCCTCTGCCGACAACAGCAGAATCAGAACTGCAAGGGCGCATCTCGCAAGCCATCGCACAACTTGAGGCCCTTCGCTCCGAACACGGCGGAGGTACCTCAGGAAATAACCCGCCCAGCGGCTGCACCTACGAGCAGTTCTTGAACCACAAACCTCGAGAATTCGACGACACTGGGGGTGCCTTAGCATTTGTGCGTTGGGTGGAGAAGACGAATTCTGTCTTACGATTGAGCAAATGCACCCCAGAACATCAGGTTACGTACATAGCGGGGCTATTTGTAGATGGGGCTCTGTCATGGTGGAACCTTCAAATTCAGGCAATGGGCGAGGCCGCTGCATATGCTATGACGTGGGACGAAGTGAAGGAACTAATGCGCAAAAGATATTGCTCTAGGGCGGAAGTCCAGAAGTTGGAAACTGAATTATGGAACTTGAGAATGGAAGGTCCAAAGATAGCTGAATATGTGCAGAGATTTGGCGAGTTATCACAAGTTGCATCGCGTTTGGTGGAACCAGAATCTAGGAAGATCGAACTTTTCATCAGGGGACTAGCACCGCAGATTCTAAGCCTGGTAACAACATCTAAGCCTTCAACAATTATCGAAGCAATCGATATGAGCGTGGCGCTCACTGAAGAAGCGATTAGACAAGGAAAATTTTCCACTCCGGAAGAGAAAAACGAGGCTCCTGTAAAGTCATCTGGGGATAACAAGAGAAAACTCGTGAATTTCAAGAAGGTTACTCGGGTAAGTAACGAGAAGAAGGCCTAAAAGGGAAAGGATTACAAGGGTATCCTACCTAAGTGCGACAATTGTTTACGTTATCATGTCGGGCGATGTAAATACGGAAAATGTGATAACTATGGCAAGAGGGGGCATCCCAAGGAAACTTGTAGGCAAGGTACTGAAAGTAGAAATGGGGGCCAAGATGGTAGTAAGAATCACGGAGAAAACAACGACAACGACAACTATCAAGGAAGGATGAGTGATAAACAAAAACGTGCTCAAGGTTGCCTTAACTGTGGAAGCAAAAATCATTTCCGAAGATACTGCCCTAAGAAGAATCAGGCCCAAGGATGAAAGCTTAACAGCAAAACTGGGGAAGCACGTCAGAATCCAAACAAGGTTATCCATACATTCCATAATAATCAATGTTATGCATCTGTGCTACTTGATATTATTACAAATTTTAGCTTTAGAGTTTGAAAGTGTACTTGGTTTGGTAGTAAGTAAGTAGATAACCCGCACTCAAAAGAACTAGCTAATGGGAAGCTAGTGGAAGCCAACGCGGTAACTAGAGACGACAAAATAGAACCCGGAGGGCACAAAAGCTGTTGCGTAAAGGATGAGTTGTTTTCTTGGCTTATGTCGGGGACAAGGGAGCCAAAGAACCAAAACTCGAAGATATTCCTGTGATAGGGAATATCCTGAAGCCTTTCCCGAAGACTTGCCAGAATTATATCCTCAACGACAAGTTGATTTTCGCATCGATTTGATTCCAGGCGCCGCGCCTGCAGTCAATACACCTCAGCGATTTACACCTTCGGAGATGCAAGAATTGTTAGTGTAACCTCAGAAGTTGATAGAGAAGGAAGATAACAGACCAAGATTCCCATTTGGGTAACCACAATTCTGCTCGTCAATAAGAAGGACGATAGCTTTCATACGAACATCAACAACCAGGAGCCGAACGAGCTAACCCACGAGAGTCGGTGACTCTTGCTAAGGATTAACGACTTACTTAGGTAACTAACTGTGAGGATCCAACTACTATTTCACGACTGATCGATGATCGAGTATCTTTAGCTGGGAATTCAGGAAGAAAGTATACCGTGGAAATTGTGGGACAATAACTTGTTTTAAACGTACACAAAAATGGTGTTTCCTACACTATGCACGAACAGAGTTACACAGAATACGAAACCTTGGGGATTTAGAAAGCTTATGCTTAGGACCTTTGGGAACCCAAGTCCAAACTCGTAAAAGTTGTTACCTAGGGACCACATTTGTTAACCCAAGCAAACACCATTAACCTGACATACATACTATTTCAGTTAACCAAACAGAAAATACTTAAATTTCTCTTGACGAAACCTTCACTTTTGCTTCTAGCAAGTAGATGTTTGCATCTCTACTCCCCTAATGGTAGTTGCATCACGTTGATTTTCTTTGCTGAGAGCGAACACCCCTTTGCTTCGAATATTTGGTCGTTTCTCCATTTTAGAAAACACTCATTGTGTCATTACTTGAAAACTCACATATTACGCATGCACCTTCTGCTACGCGTGCGGTTTCATTTCAAGCGCTTCATTGAAGTTCGAATATTATGTTGCTAAACCTAATCACTGGGTTGTGATTCAAATGACTTACATTATTGTTATTGTTGACTCTTTTGTTACCAAGTCAACACACACTTTCTTGAAACTGCTTTCGTTCAACTTACGTTCATAGTTCATCATCGTAACCGTGCTGGGATTCCCTTGTTGATGCATACGTTTATTATCGGATTACGCCAGAACCAAGTTCAATTGCTCGAACTTATTCATTTCGCCTATTCAGTTTAAGACGTCATATGATGTATTGGGAGCGTCATATTCAAACATTTTTGCAAAGATTCTTTCATTACGAGTCGTAGTAGATTCGGTTGATCTACAACTCCACTAAATCGTTTGGTTGACTTCGCCACCTTGAGGTGATATTTTCACAGAATTGAAGCTTGTGCTAATTGGGTTACTCACTTCATATACGGATTTAAATTATTTATTTGCTCTAAATCCGTCTAGTTTATCACAATTAAAGCAGTCTCAACACAGTTGTGTGTCAAGGCAATGGTACATAGATTCATTCCATAGCATAATGTACCTCTTAACGATTCTTTCATTGTCTACCGATTACCTTGCGGTATTTAATACTTTTTTTTCACCTTCGATCAAAAACAGTGGCTCTTTGATATTCTTTGTTCAACTGGAAACTTTACGACATTGTGTAAATCAAACCTTCGGGTTGTCTTTGTACACTTTCATTTGATTTCAGGCACGGTAAACTTGTTTAGTCACCACCATTATTGAATCTCGTCATTACGACACCCTGTGGTGTCATTATCTTGTGCTAATCATGGTCAATTGTTTCACCCAAAGCTACATATACTTTTGTTGACTTGTCATTTAAACATTTCTGATGCAACTACGAATCAAGACCGTGATACACCAAATTCGCTTGTATTCCATTCGGTGTACCTTCGAAACTTAAGAGTGCCAACACACTAAACCTTTCCGTTCATTTAGTCGGGAGATTTACAGATCACTTTACTACTACTTTTGGGTTATTGATTTTGAGTTCATATAGCTGATGCTACGGTTGTGAAAACTCTTTGGCATATTGTGACCGACTATCTAAGTATCCTAATAGACAAGACTCCTCTTTTGTGGAACCCCTGTTAACTGGATTGCACTAGACTATACGTCGATACGTCTTGTACCCTCGACACCAAATGCTAAAAGCACATACCTTTTAACTATTGGATTTGTGATATATATATATTCTTGGACTCACTTGATGTGAATAAGGTTTGAATTGGTTTGGTGATTATCTACCTCGGTACTATTCATATACATACATGCAAAACGAAACCCTAAGGAATTAAGGTAGTACAAATTTCGAGGACGAAATTTTCTTAACGGGGGGAGAATGTGACAACCCTCAAAATTTCAGGTACTGTACAAATTAATTAATTTCGATTATGTGCTTAATGACTGTGCTTGATTACAACTGACACCTTAAACTGCTTACTGATTTATGTTACATACATACATGTGCATCACTTTACATACAGTCACTCCATTCATTACACACCTACATTAGTGATATACTTGATGCACTCAGCAAAGTTGACACACTGAACGGTTGATTCAGAAATAATGCTGACAATACCAGCACATAGACAGACAATGTTTTTATGGCCAGTATGAGCCAGGGATAGAGCACTACACTGGTTTGGAGTGTAAGGAAGTGAGGACCATAAGACTGCGTCATTAGGTGATAGATATAGTGCCGGGAAGTGCCTAAAACACACTTTAAATACAGAATTCTGCTTTCTTTTATAAAATTCAGCATTTTATTATACCAGTAGAATGCACTTATATGGCAGAGTGGTCCTGTATACTTTCCTAAGTGCCAGGAATGATTTCGTCACAAAAAGATGCATAAAAGACGCTATACGGTACAATTTAACACTTTAACGGAACGATACGTAACCGAACAACCGGACATTACCCGGGACACTAAATTTTTGTCAATGACATTGTTTTACTATTTTTGGCTAGTCATGGTACCCGTTTGTCATAACACCCATTAAAAATCTTTTCACTACACATACAAGTCCATACTTACAATTTAACTACTTAGTTACCATTTAGTCACAACTTTTACAAATTACCCCCCCCCCCCAATCGATTTTTCAGCCAAATCATTACATATATTTTGTTGAGATTTTGATTCTTGTAATCTTGATTGTGGTTGGCCAAGAGAGAAATGATCATGACACTAGGGATTAGGGTGGCTCATGGTGTAAGAGCATCTCTACATGCATTGGTCAAATAAGATCACTCAACATTACTAAACCACACTCTCTCACTCACTCCCTTCCCCTATTTCGTCCCCTCATAACCGAAATCACCACCATCACTTGCACACTCTCCATCTTCTTCACTACAAGTTCTCATTTCAAGCTTTGAAGTTCCTCCATAGAAGTGCAAGTTGAAGAGCTCTCAAGAAAGCCTTGTTCAAGTCTTTATCACCATTTTTCCTCTTCATCTTTGTTCTAGATTTTTACCCTAGCCTTGTGCTAGTAGTAAGTCCCTTCACACCCTTGTTCCATCTTGTTCTTTGTTATGTTTTGTTTAATGTTCATGGCACACAAAAGCTAAAACACTAAAAATATGAACATGGAACCGTATATAAAACCATACATAAAAAGGTTTGCATGAAGTTAAAATCAGGATGGATTGGGGTTGGTTAAAGCATGCATAAGTTTTGATCATTAAATCATCGATAAACCAGGGTTAGGGCCCTTGTTAATGTGATTTTAGAAACATTAAACTATAAATAAACATGCTGATTGGAATTTCCAGCCAACTTCAACAGGCTGTAACTGGGTCATTTTAAGTCGAAAAACTGAATTTCTGGAGTCTAAATTATGTAATTTTGAACAACCGAAAAAATGGCACTAGAATCGTAATTTTTCGAGGTCGTTTACTATTTTTAAAGAACTGTTTTCAGACAGCAGCTCAAGCTGCGATTTTTCTGCTGAAAAAGTGTGTTGTATTCGGAGTCATAACTTGAAACCTGAGTAGAATCAGCTCATGGGATTTTTACTGTAGATGGTCACTGTTGTTTCCGTGATCAGCCAACTGGAATTTCGTCGATCGGACTTACGATTAATTTTTAGTGAATTTTTCCGTAAACTGCAATCAGAAAGTAACAAATCTGATTATAGTCGGGTAAATGAATTTCTATAAAATATTGGTAATGAACTGGACCCCGATATTTTTACACAATAAAATTTGGAACATATATGACATTCTGTAAAAATTTGGGAATTTTTGGAGAAGGTTAACCATTTTATTAAAATGCTCGAAAACAGTCCAGTTTTGATTAATAAAGCTGAAATGGCATAAGTGGTATATTGCTTGTATGATTGTCGGGTTGGCTATGTGAGAACATTCTACGGGATATTTGTAAAAGAAAATGATATGCTATTAAGCATGGACGCCTCTATTTACAAAGGAGACCATGGCGAAATTTTCCGAAAATCCTAACACTTAGTAAACATTTTTCTAAACAAGTGGTTACTAGCATGTTTTAGACTATGTTTTTCAAACATAAAACTCGCCATAATTTTTATAACGAAATACGGAGTATCGGAGGTGGGTTTTATACAGAAATATGGTTAAGTTTGTATTCTCTAAAATGGGACTTGAAAATATAATTCCAATACGAACAGACATATGTAAAATATCCCATCCTAGGGAAGGAAATACGAATACACAAGTATGAGAAGTATTATTACTAAAATATTGAAGACACTTTAAAAACGTAACTCAAAGGCACTAATCAATACTAAGACAAGGCACGACCCGTTCATCTAATAGACGTTAGACCATTGTAGGTAGTCGTGTTCGCTGAGGAGATTTGGGTTACGAGTACCGAAGACGCAATACTGTGAGTTCATGTCCCCCTTTTCTCTTAACTATTTTCAGTTTACACCTCGGGGGTGAAATACATGTTACAGACATTTACAGACATTTATTTACATGGTATGGTTAGCTTAAGGAGGGTTTTTTATTACGCGAACATGTGAGTTGTGGGCACAACACTTAAGGCCATCAATCCTCGTTGTAGGACCGAGGGACATTAGTGATAGATCTATTTGGGTGTAGCGAGCCCCACTCCTGAGTCCGCTGAGTGGACCATGAGATGACTAAGTGCCAGGCGCACAAATCCGCTAGGTTTGAGTCTTCCTGCATCACTTCACACTTGTCATTGGCTTTGCAACCCAATGGTGGTCTCTTTTTCATTAATTGCTACATACCAGGGATTTTCATACATTCAGACATTTTTACAAAGGTTTATACCTACTCACTTACACATGAACTCGCTCAACGTTATGTTGACTTTTCAAATTACATGTATTTCAGGAAACTAATGGACCTGGCACGGTATGCACGTATTTTCAAGCTGCGTTTGAATAAAGAAGTCATCCAGGGTTTAGAAGGTGTAACCTCTTCCTGGACGGGTTATATATACCTAAACCTGGTTTTGTTTAAAGTCTTTTGCTAAGTCTTTATGAACTCAAATAAATCAAGTTAAGGTTTGTAAATTATTTTGTGATTGTTGAAAATGGGATGTTTCTAAACTTTATTAATGAATGAATATCTCATGTTTTTATCATATAGCATTGTTATGATTGTTGCTATGGTATTAAGAAGTCACACCAAATAAACCACGCTTCCGCAAAAGTCAGGGTGTGACATAATCCACCCTCCACTCTCTGGATTTCTACCTGCAGCACAAGATCATCTTCATACACACAAATAAAACCCATAACACTCCTCCCACACCCCCACCCGTGTCTTAGATCGGCCAAAGAGAGAAAGAATTCGAAGCGGAGAGGAGCCGGTGGTGCTAAGCAACAGCGACAGTGGGTTTGATGGTGAAGGTTTAGCGCCGATTAACATCATTCAACAATATACCACTATCTCCGATTAACCCACTCTCAAATCACACACATAATCTAAAAGAAAAGAATAGAGTAGAAAAAGAGAGTTTAAATTTTCTTTTTAGTTTTCTGGATTCAACATTTTTCTTCAATCAGATCCAACCGGAGCTTCCGTCACCACCACCTTCTTTGGCCGCCCTCTTCCCCTTTTCTCACCTGTTAAACACCATTGGTGTGACGTCATCACCTCCTCCGCCTTAAAGCTCTTCACAGTCGTCTGTTTCATCTTCTAATGGCTCTAGATCTTCGTTTTCGTTTATTGTTTGTTCAATTGCGGGTGGTTCTTCATTAATTGACATCGTTGAATGGTTCCAATTAGGTTGAGTGCTCGATTGAATGGGTTTGTGAGTATGAACAGAAAGATGAAGAGGATCTAAAAGAAAGTGATGTGTGATCTGCTAGGTGGCGGCTGCAATATTTGAACATAAAGATGAAGATGAAGAGTGCTCGATTGAATGGGGTTTTATGTTGTTTATAGAGAGAGAAGAGAGAGAGAAGAGAGAGAGAGTCACTTAGGGTTTTATTTGGGGATGATGATGATTTATTTGGGGAAGAAAATGTTAATTAAGAAAATGTTAAATGAAAAGCAAAATGACCAAAATGCCCATGCACTAAAGGACAAAATAATCAGTTTTCAACAGTAAAAAAATAGAGGGCTTTTGGATTTTGGACTAAAATGGCAACAAAATGCAAACCACAGGGACCCAGATGTAAAAAGTTTGAGATTTGGACTAAAATGACAAAAGTGCCCAAACCACAGGGACCAAATTGACAGTTTACTCATTAAATAATCAAATCTAGTGATAAAACTAGAAACAAGTTGTAGTTTGGTTACCCAGTTAGAAAAGAAGTAAAAACGAACTAAATTAAATAATCAAATCCAGTGATAAAACTAGAAACAAGTTGTAGTTTGGTTACCCGGTTAGAAAAAAGTAAAAACGAACTAAATTATTGGAAGAAATTTACTCCACAAAGAGGGTACAACTTTTATAACAAAATGTACAATAAACCTTTTGAACTTCATCACACTAATCCAAGCAAAATCCTCATAATTCTGGCACACTCTTCTATATATCTCCCTTTTTCTAAACCATTTTCCAGAAAAAAAGAGGAAGTGGAATGGCTTCGTTGAGGAAACCGAACGGAGACGGAGTGGATTATTTTGAAGCCGAGGAGAACGACTATGGCTTGATAAATGGTAAGGGTTCTTCCGACCATAGCTATTGTTTGAATATCTCGTTTTGGTTGATGGTTCAGTTTTTGTTTCTGGTTTTATTTTATGCCTATTTACTTCAATGTTATGTTTGTGTGTCTTATAGTGATAACCGCCACCGGTAAGACCATCCCTCTTCAAGTCAAAGGTTTAGACAGCATTAGCAATATTAAACTCAAGATTGAGGCTCAGGAAGATATTCCGTGCCGCCAGCAGAAACTGATCTTCAATGAAAAGCTTCTTCAGGACGACGATATTCTTGGGAACTTCTGCATCAAGAAAGGATCCACTCTCAAACTTATGCGCAACTCAAAGGGCTTCATGAATATATTCATCAAGACCCCCGATTGCGGCCCCTGGCCAAGCATTGGCGAAGCCACGCCTCCCCCAATAGCTATGGTCGGAAGAACCCTTACCCCCAAAAATTTCTTTCCTGCGCCCCTGCGGCCAAGGACTTTGTCTCTTGAAGTCAAACCCTCAGACACCATCGGCAGTGTGAAAGCCAAGATGAAATGCGTTGTGGACGTGCTGATCTTTAATGAAATTGTCCTTGACGATACAGACACCCTTGCGGACTTAAACATTATCAACGGATCCACGCTAACAAGCATGGTTAAATACGTGATTTACATGGAAATTTTTGTGAGTTTTAACTCTGGAAAGACCATCACTTTGTTAGTCAACCCTACATACACCATCACCAAAGTGAAATCGATGATTGAGCGTGAGGAAGGTGTTCCTGTTGACGAGCAGGTGTTGATCTTCAACAAAGTGGTTCTTAGGGATAGTGGGACCCTTTCTGACTTCCACATCAACAGGAAATCCACCCTCACGCTTATGCGTAGATCAAGGAAATCAAAGGAACCCATGAAGATATTCTTCAAGACGCTCACCGGAGAGACTGTTACAAAGAAAATCAAACCCTCGGACACTGTCAACAGAATAAAGTCCATTATCCAGGATAAGGTGCATATTCCCCATCACGAGCAGGAGTTGATCTTCAAGGAGATGGTTCTCGACAACAACGGTACGCTTGCTAGCTATAACATCAACAACAAATCAACACTCACAGTTATGCGTGTATCAGGGTGATTCATGCATATATCAGGGCAGGGATGATGAAGGTATAATAGATTATGATCTTTAGTATGGTAAAAGACGATGTCTTGTGTCTTTTGATGTAGCGATGTCTTGTGTCTTTTGACTTTTAATGTAGCTCTATTTTGTTACTTGTTATCCACATCTTTCCTGGTTTGAACTGATTTGGTTTTTGGATTATGAAGTCTATAATACTCTTTTGACTGTGATGAGTATCCCATGAATATACATTTCTAAAACTTGTTACTAAGATTTTTTCTAGCTTGAGAGGGAACTGGACCATATGCTAAAGGTTCTTAGTTGACTAACCACATGTTTCCTTTCATAGGAGAGGAGTGTAATCAAGAACAACTTTGGTAGGCGATACATTTAAACGATAGGAAGTAGTAGCAAGCCCATAAGTAGTTTGGCAGACATCGACACTTGATCTTACTCCTGGCCATCTCCATAATTAACCAACTCTTCCTTTATACCACAAAAATCATCAAATTCCTTTAAGCAAAGCTCCCCCCTCATCTGTTCTTAAAGTATTTGATCATACATTCACTATGATTTTCAACCAGACTTATAAGTCTAAATTTTTCAAACACACTGGACTCCTTTCAAGAAAATAAACCGAAGACATTTCGAGTTAAGTAATCAATAAAAACAGTAAATACATGCATGCACAAGCACAAGTTGCAATTGCTTCGATGCCCTTCATGTGTTGGTTTAAAAGGAAGTTGGCTTTGTTTCCCAAGAACACATCCTTCACAAGCCTCCATTTATATGATTGTGGGAAGCCCTACATCATTTCTTTGTCTTGAATGGTTTTGAGACCTTGTGAGAATGAAGATGATTGTACTTGAGATGCCATGGTGTTGTGGCAATATCCTTTCGTGCTCTTTGGGCTCTTGAAATACCTAGTTGTGCTTTTGATGCATCTAATAAGGGCATGTTATTACTAGACATCACTATTCTTATAAGGTCATTGCCTGAGTCATTGTTTGTAATAGAGTAAATTGCCATTTTAGTCCCTGAGGTTTGGTCCAAATTGTCATTTTAGTCCAAGTAGTTTTTTTCTCCTCTGGGTCCCTGACTTTTCCATTTTCTTGCCATTTTGATCGCATTGCCTAACTCATTCTAAAAATCTGGTTATAACCAGGGTTATTTTTGGCATAATTGTTGTGTACTGATAACCAAAGGTAGTTTACAACATAATTTATAAACCTCATAATAATTTAATACAAAAAATACACCTGATTATAACCTGGTTTTAGACTAAGTTAGGCAATGTGATCAAAATAGCAAGAAAAAGGAAAAGTCAGGGACCCAGAGAAGAAAAAAACTATTTGGACTAAAATGACAATTTAGACAAAAACTTAGGGACTAAAATGGCAATTTAGTCTTTGTAATAAGACATTTACCATTGTTAAACTAGAATGAGTACCTCTTTTTCATTAACCCGAAACTTAGGAGTTTATGCGCCAAGAGTTCGAAATTTCCATTTTTTGTATTAAACTTGCTTATACTTTTACCTTCAGTGGCTAGTTCTTTCTTATCTCCAAGTTGCACAGTTAACTTGAAGGACTCATATCTAATTTGACAATGCATATCAAATGATATAAACGATTGAATCTTAATTAGGAAACAAATGCTGAATTACAACTAAACCAAAGGACTCGAACTTCTACTAACAAACTAGCCGATAGGCTTTATTCAAATCCAATTGCTAACAATTCATTCAACTCCACACTTGCTATCCACTGAAACCCAAATGCATGTGGTTACTCCCTCAATTTGAATTACACAACGTACTCTCATGTAGGGCTGGCAAAATAAACCCATTAACTAAATTTTGGGTCAAGATGGGCATTTAAAATAATAGTTTGGGTCAGCTTGGGCCATAAGTAAATTGTTAGTAGGTCAAGATGGGCCAAAGTATATTAAACATAATCACAAAACGGGTCAAGATGGGTAAGACATTATCACCTAGCAGGTCAAGATGGGTAAAACTACTTCCACGCACAGTTAGGGTTTCTCAGAAAGAGTAACTACAAGACCGATCTCTCTCAATCTCTCATCATCCTCCTCCTCTTCCACGCAGCGAGTTCTTTGAACGCGAACCTGTGACTACCGTTTTCTCTATCAAGAATCCATTCTCTATCGTTATCCCAGGTATCACAGGTAGCACATAACTTGCGTTATTGAACTACGGTATTACTTATACGTTTTCTCTATCAAGAATCCTTTAATCTGACAATTTGAAGGCCCATGTGTTTAATTTATTATTATTGAGTGTTTTGCTTGATGTCCACCAAGTGTTCGACCTATTGCCCCAATGAAAATGGTTCATTGATTATGTCATTTTTATTTCAATATATTTGTTCTGCTTTTTGTAATTGTTGTTTTATCGTAATACCCATGTCAAGTAGCCATCTTTCGTGGGCTTTGTGTCCAATTTATCACTAATGAGTGATGTGCTTAATGCCCACCAAGTGTTCGACCTATTGCCCCAATGAAGATGGTTAATTGATTATGTCATTTTTATCTCAATACATATGTTCTGCTTTCCGTAATTGCTGTTTGATCATAATACCCGTGTTTTGCTTTATTGTAGATTAAATTAAATATGTCGGGTAACGATGATCACGAAGATGAAGTTAGTTCATTTAGTTCGGGCAAACATTCTTCGATGGTTTGAAGCTATTTTGATAAATTACCAGTTGGACCCGGGGAAATTTAGAAGGGCAGCTGTACGGGTTGTGGAAAAGTGTTTAGTGCCAATTCTGTCAGTAACATGACTTTTGGTCCCTTTTCTTTTTGCTACTATAATGGGTTTTTCACATTATAAGGAATAAAATATATAACTTTCAAAATATTAGCATCTAGGATATCACCATAATCGTTTTAGAGAAGCTTATGGAAGTTAGGATAATCATTAAAAGGAAAACAATCAATATTCAATAATAAACATTGCTGCAGATATTTTTATTATCACTTGATTTGCAGATCCGTAAAACAGATTATATCGGCTAAAACAGATCTGATTCTGCAGTGCACAGACCTGTTCTGCACGTTTTTTTATTTTTTTTAAAACAGATCCGTAAAACAGATTATGTCGACTGATTTGCAGATCCGTAAAACAGATTATATCAGCTAAAACAGATCCGATTCTGCAGTGCACGGACCTGTTCTGCACGTTTTTTAATTCTTTTTAAAACAGATCCGTAAAACAGATTATGTCGACTGATTTGCAGATCTGTAAAAATTCTGCAAATTCTGCAGCGGCGAATATACGAATTTGCAGCTCTAAACAACAAATTCTGCAAGAATAGGTAGACTGTTCTGAGTTCGTACGAAGCGGTGGCTTCGTAAACACGTGGGATCGTACCAAAAACGACATCTGTTCAGCTTCGTAAAAGACAACCTGTTCTGCACGTTTTTTTTTATTTTTTTCGTTTTTTTAAATTGTTTTACAATTTTTTTCAGTTTTTATTATTATTGATTTATTCTCAACCCATCCTGACCCAAAACCATCCTGACCCGAACTCATCCTGACCCAAACCCATCCTGACCTTCTTCTTTCTTTTACCCATCTTAACCCAAACTCATTCTAACCCAAACCCATCTTGACCCAACAACCAATCCAATCCAACCCATCCATTTTGCCACCTCTACTCTCATGTGTCAGATATGGAGCAAGCAAGATCCCACGTCAAAGTAAATCGGATATCACCCAATCATGCAGAACTTGCTAACCGCCGATGATGAACCGATCGACTCGAGGCGGGCCCAATTGATGCTATACGGTCTGGTTCTCCATCTCATTTTTTTTCTATAAAAAATCTACACTTTATGTACGGTCCAGTTCGATTTCATGGCATGAGGTAGATTATGTATTATTTAGTGTAACTAGCCTAAGATCCCGCGACTTTCTCGGGTGACTTAACACAAACATATAATATATGCTGGCAATGAGATGAACTTTGTAATGAAAGAACTTTTCTATATAAACGTATAAAAATATGATTTTTCTCACTTATGTAAATATGTTTTGATTCATTTTTTATAGGTATTGAGATGTTATTGTAGAAATGATTTTATAGGAATTTTTAGAACCCAAATAGATTTCATTTTTTTAATTATTTTTTATAACTTTGGTTATTTGGTATATATTTTCTTAAATAAAGCATTTTTAACCAGTTTTGACCTTAACGTATATTGAGCAGAACACATATTGACAAGAACCTATTTTGAGCAAAACCCGTTTTGACTGACCCGGACCTATTTTGACCTTAATATATATTGAGCAGAACACATATAATCAATAATCAATGAAATAAATCATAGTAAAGCTATTTATGATTAACACATAACTAAACCATACAAAAAGTAATTTATTCGGTACACATGCTAATTGACAAACTCTTTGCTACAAAGTAATCACCAGTAGGATTGAGTGGTGGAGTTATTTGCCCGAGATGAAAAAAAAAACTACATATTAAAGCACGCACACAATCGTATATTTGTATTATTTTTTAGATGTGGCAAGATTGTCGTGCCAACAGGCTGGGTAATGAAAACACTTTTTACTTATAGAAAACATTAAAATAACTTATGTGCTAAGACCGTGGGGTATGGGGCGGGAGTTTAGGCGTTGGTTGGGGGAAAACGCCCAAGCAACCACCCCGGGTGGGCTTGGGTTTGGGCGTGGCCCCATTGGCGTGGGTTTGAAGCCGGGCGTGGGGCGGACTAGTAAGTGACATGGCAGACTCTCAAAGGCCAAACCAAATTCATGCCCCCCAACCCAAGCCCCACCATACCCAATGGGCGTGGGTTTTGGTGGTGGGGGGCTCCCATTCCACGTGTCAACAAATGCCCCAAATTATGATTGAAGAAAGCAGTAGTACTATAATCATAATGTAAATCTAAATATATAACTAATAAAAACAAATGTAGGAAAAATTTAAATAACATTAATCATAAGTGTATAAATAAAAGTAATGCAAATAAAGTAATATTACATAAATTCCTATGTTTGTCCGAAGAACATTTAACTTGTCCAAAATCGCCTCATTTGCTTTGAACATTTCTTTGTTAATCCAATCCTATAACTTTTGAACAAACATTCAGCTTATTAAGGAGCAGCTTGCAAGTACACATCATTCATTCCTCTTGCCAGATGCTTCCCAAACATGTATATTCGATTGCTTTGTTTATATCAATTATGGCTTTAGCCACCTTTAAAGCATATCATAAAATAATGACAGAGAAATCATACACATGGCATTAGAGAAAATATAACAAATATGATAAATAACCTTATTAATGATACACATATATGTATTTATATATATACACATAAACATAGACCTACCTACCTTTTTGTAGGTACTGATCTTGCCAATAGAAAGTGTTTACAATCCATCATCAAGGTGTCTACTTATAAACACTAACAGTCGTACCGTAGGAAAAAAAAAAGCAAAACAAATTGACTAAAATTATCAGCACCCTAACTTTGCATTAATCATCATTTAAGTTGTTGCAAGACACGATGATTGTTCTTAAATATACCCAATGATGAACTGAATTCATAAAGCCTTTAGGCTATGTTTTTAATGTAGTTAGCTAAAACAAACGAAAATATAACAAACTTCCCATTATCTCTGTTGACCTCTTCTAGCATATTCTAATTTTCTATATGAAATATATATAAGCTTCAGTTTTATCCATGGCAAAGAAAGATGATATACCATACAATTGCTTTATATGCAACAATTTAACATTTTATTACTTTTAAGAAAGGTACCCGGCCCACTTAACACTTAGCTCTAATGGATTGGCTACAAAATTGTTCAAATCGACCACCAATGCCAACTCCAGGTCTCACTCCCGTTATCTTAAAAAATCTAAACAAAAAAACAAAGTCAGTTATTGGCTATAGTGCATTAATCGATCAAAACATTTTCGGTACCGAGCTCATCCTTAGGTAACACAGCGAAAGTTAACCGGAGTGTAATTTTGATGCTTAAAACCTCCTAAATTATTTTATTCAAATGCATAGGTTCCATTAAAAAATTAAAATAACATATCTTTAACAATCGTTTGGCATGCTAATCATTAACTGAAAGCATTGGCAATTTTGGGAAAAAAAGTGCTTTGTGTTAACATGAACTCACCCGTTTTGGCGGGTACCAAGCATACCTTCTGAAGTAGATGTTGGGTTTAGCAAACTCATATATAAGAAGCATAAATGTGTAAACCTACCTTCCCCTGTTAACATTACATATGCATTTGCAATTGTCAAAAGTGTGTGATGAATAACCTGACATCAAAACAAATATCATGTGTAGATTAGTCGGCATCTATTTTTCCAGCATGTTTGTAAAAACTCCCGTGACTGTCCTTCGCTTGTATACTTTTCATTATCTTACTTTGGATGAAATTTACACTTTTTAGACATAACCTATTTTAGACTCTTTTAAATATTCAGCTGTAAAACAAATGTCTTTAATGTCAGCTTGTCCTAGATATCACACATTACTAAACAACTTAAATCCAATCCTCTTCAATCTTATCCCATCTCATGTCTCCCACGGCAATACCCTATAGGATCAATATTAACGAAGTGAATTACAGATATGGACATTAATTTCAGTTAAAATAAGAAAAAAAAATCAAATATACCTGCATGAGAAGATTAGGTAGTAGGCGTTAATTAACTCCATTAGACGCAACCGGTGAGAAACACTAAGAAACTATAGCTATAAAAAAACAAACAAAAGTCATTAAGAAACACTAAGAATCTATACCTATAAAAAATGTTAATAGGTTATATTCGGTCTGTTTAGACACATTTCTAATTCTGATCGCTTCGGTTTTCGTTTAGGTCCAAAAAACTAACCTGTTCGAATATCAAAACCAGTTCCAATACTCGTCCAGCAGTATCCACATGCAACAATACATTCCCGCTGGCTCGTAGAGTGAAAACATGTAACGTTTTATGCAGACTAATTACCTGTTCGAATATCAAAAGCAGTTCCAGTACTCGTCCAGCAGTATCCACAGGCATACATTCCCGCTGGTTCGTAGAGTGTTTAATATAGCCTCTAAATTTTCAAGACACACAAAAATATGATTGTTATTTATAAGAATCGGCTTGAAAATTTCGGTGCACGCAAATAGCTGAATGAAACATATTTTTTTTTTTCAGACTACATATTTCAGTTAAAAAATACCTAAAAATTCCTGATCTCTTTAACGTCTAGAAGGCTGATTACTCAAAGCATTATATGCATCTGTTATAAGAACTGCAGGACGAACAAAAGACTCCAAAACTGTTCCATTTAAATGTCTGAGAATAAAAAATCAGCAAGAACATTATGCAACGGAAATAAATTCAATATATTTGCAGTTGGAATAGGGAATACCTCTCTTTGCGACGATTAAAGTCAACAGCATATATAACATCTTCTCCATCTTTAGTTATTTTCCAAACGATACCGCCCAAAAGACGACCAACAACATGAGGTGCAATCACAATACCCTCCCCTTTTCCTGAAATAAGTTCATTGAATCAATAAAATAAATGTAAAGTGGACTTAAAACTGAATGATGAGTAATATATGGAATTCCTTGGTACTGTCTTTCTCAATGACAACAACCGTCGTTCTACAGACTTCCGTTGCCATACAGGTCGTTCAATTGTTGGAGCAGCAGGAGTTGTTGGTTCTTTTTCTTTTTTCTCCTTTACTTTTTTCTCCACTGATGCTTTTGTCTTGCTGTTACTTTTTTCATCACCGCCCTTCTTTTTTGCGCCTTTTTTCGTTCTCTTCTCCTCCGGGGTCTCTTCATGATCCTCTTCTTCTTGATTCTCTTATTTGTTATTCTCTTCTTCCGTCTTTTGAATCAGCAGCTTCTGTATCCTTATTCTCAGCCTCCTTGTCTGGAGCTTTCTTGTCATCAACTTCCATTGGCTCACTCTCGGGTTCTTCATTCCCTTTTTCTTCCCATCCTTCTCATTCTTTCTCATTTCAAACACGCACATCCAACACACCTCCACTGAGACCTGCTAAAACATGAGATATAAATTTTTCAAAATTTCATTCAACACCAAAATTTCCCTGTGCAATTTTTAAATACAGTTTTCATAATCTAACATGTGAAAGAAAAAGAAATTCAAATGCATAAATCTGAATGTGTGATAAAAGACAAATACATCTAATTTTCTAATAGTTTAAATTTAGAACTTTAATTAAATATAAAAAGTATGAAACAATTCAACAATAAATCAAGTTTTTAGCCCAAAAAATAAATGTTGTATAAAAATCCAGATGGTAAAGATTTTACCTAAATTTACATATCTCAAATCAATGCTTCCAAACACAGTCAATTAATTTGTGAATGACCAAGAAAGCGGCGGTTGGATATAGGATTTGCACAAAGTAACGATTAACAAAGCAGCGATGAACGAAGAAGAGATGAAAGAAAGCATACTTTGATGAGATTGGAGATGGAAGAAAACTGACCTTATTGACTGCGATGGCAGAGGAAGATTTCTAGGGTTTGTTTTATTGATGGGAGACACGAATCCTGATCCATTGTTTGAGCCTCCTGTTCCATTGTCGATTAACAATCAAAAGAATGAACATTCATCCTAATAAACTTACAATATAATCAGGTTCAAGTGGCAATTGAGCAAAATAAAGGTTCGTAAAGAATCCTGAAGCTCGAGTTGTTACCTTAAACTGGGTTAAAATTGTAGATTAAAATCAACCAAGATCAGTATAAGTGTATAACCAAAAAGCTAATCACTTGTCTTAACTATAACCAAAAAGCTCAGAAATTAAAAGATAAAGACACAAACCTCATGATCACAATCCACAAGTTGTTGTTCACTGAGACTAAGGGTCTGTTTGGTATGGGGTAATGGAATGGACGGGGGAATGGAATGGACGAGGTAATGGAATGGATGAGGTAATGGAATTGATTATTACCATTCCATTTCTTGTTTGGTTACCATGTGTGAATGAAATGAGCAATTACTTTTTGTTGTTTCGTATGCGAAAAAAGACGAAGGAATAAAATCAGATGGCGGTGGTTAGTGATGGGCGATGATGGGGCGTGGTGGTAGGTGTCAGTTGTAGCGGAGGCGGTGGTTGGCGATGGTGGTGGATGACGGTGGCGGGGGTGGGGGTGGGGGTGGGGTTGATAGCGGTGGCGGCGGTGGGTGGCGGTGGTTGATAGTGGTGGCGGCGATGGGTGGCGGCGGTTGATACCGGTGGCAGCGGTGGGTGGCGGCGATGATCGGAGGTGGCAGTGGCAATGGTGGTGGCGATGATCGAAGGTGGGTGGTGGCGATGATCGGAGGTGGCAGTGGCGACGGTGGGTGGCAGTAGTGGCGGGTGGCAAGGGTGGAGGTGGGTGGCGGCGGTAGGTGGTGGCAGCGCCGGTGGCGGGTGGCGGCGGAGGTGGGTGACGGTGGTGGTGGTGGTGTGTGGTAGCAACGGTGGTGGGTTGTGGTGTTGTTAATGAAGGGTGAAGAGGGAATGTAATGGAAAAAAAATCAGGGGGGACGGATGGAATGATTTTGAGGGAATGGAATGCATTTTGGAATGGACGATTCCATTTCATCAACCAACCAAACACTCTTTTTTTTCATTCCATCACAATGGTCCATTCCATTACACCTCTTATTCCTGCATACCAAACGCTACCTAACCAACTCCCATGTTTGAAGAAAGTGAGATCCTTACAAAGCTCCCGGTTGTACTAAAGGACCAGCACGATCCACCGAACCCTTCAACAACATCCCACACATTAATTAATCAATCATAATATCTAAAACAAATCAACCAAAATACAAATACAAATTATTAAATAACATAAAATCGATCAATAAACATACCTGATTTTTAATACAAATACAAATAACCAGTCGGAAGAACCGGGGCCTTATTCAAACTTTGTTTTGAACAAACTGAAGTGGTGTTCGGCGTTGAGAAGATGATCGATTGATATTTCTTCTTCCGGGACCACATACCAGATACCTGTAACTGGAGGCGACGATCAATGGAGGACAACAAATTTGGGATTAGGGTTTGGAGGAGAGAAACGGCTGGAGCATGTGAGGCGGTGGAGAATGATTTCAACTAATGAAGGGATGCTAAATTGGAGAATGATTTTAATTGATTGAGAGAATTGATTAGGTTTCCAAATTGAAAAAGAAATTTAGGCGGTTTCAAAAAGACCGAAGGAGGAATTCAATTGCCGCTCAAAGGAAAAAAACAAGAAACATTGAAATGCCATGTGGCATTAAGTGGCTTAAGTTCATGCCATGTGGCATACGTTTGTTTTGCTTTATTAGAAGTAGTAGATTTAGAAATATGGTTATTGTAGCATTCACCGTTAAAAAGTTTAATTTAGGAGTTTGATTATTGTAACATCTTTCTATACTAATAAATAAATTTTTTTTGGACACGTGTCACCTTCTAAGGCTTTCTCACCTTATTTTTTCCCGATTTATCTCTCATATTAAATAATAACAATAATTTTAAACAAAAATATTAGATAAAAATAAATATTTAGATAAGGATAAACATTTGTTTTTATTACTATCATATTAAATAATAATAATAATAATAATAATAATTTTAAACAAAAAATTAGTTAAGAATACATATTTAACAAAGTAAAATGTTATAATAAGTAAATAGTACATTAAAGTTCATTTTAAAAAATAAATTTTGACGACTGTATGTGTTAACATATAACATTTTATTAAACACGTGGAATATACGAGTTTTTTTAAAGATATATCTTTTTTATTATTTATTATATAAAATTACATTTATGTAAAATAAAAAAAAGTAAAATTTTATAATAGGTAAATAGTATATCAATCAACATTTTTAAAATATATAAATCTTGATAACCAAATGGCAACATGCCACCAAGCTGCTTTAGATATAGTAAATATCATCAATCATGACTTGTTAAAATAAATATTTAATCAAGCCATATAAAATTTGAATAGCCAAAAAAATAAAAAGAAAAGCTATATAAAATTTGAATAGCCAAAAAAATAGAGTTAAATGCTTGGTTGGTCCCTGTGGTTTTCAAAAATTGCAGACTTGGTCCCAATGGTTTACTAATTACACGCGTGGTCCCTGTGGTTTTCAAAAATGCACTCGGTTGGTCCCTAGCCCTAACATCAGTTAAATTTCTCAGTTAAGTCCATGTTAAATGACCCAAATACCCTTGCTTATTAACAAAACCCACCAGAACTTTCACATCATGAGGATCCAGATTCAGATCTAGATCCAGATCAAGACTACAGTGATGATCTAGATCAATTTTTAAGCTGCAGACACGATGTCGAATTCGAAGAAACCAGTAGTGAATTCGAAGAATCTTATGCTAATAAAATCGTTAGAGATTCTGATTACGGCTCCAGATCGAGCTTCAAAAGCATAATCGCTGACAAATTGCTCGATACGAAACGCAAAAAACCGGTGAATCTGGAAAACGACGACGTATTATCGGAATTAGGAAGTGCAGATCTGAATCACCGTCGAATATTCGATCAAATCACCTCGAATTACTACGGTTATGAAGGCAGTGTGTCCTCTTATGACGGAAACGAGGTCCAAAACCCTAGAAGACATCGAATCGGTCAAATTGAAGACGAATATGTGGATCGATTCAATCGGAGTGCTCAGATTCATCATATGAATAACCGATTAGGTAAGCAGAAGCACCGATCGACGGAAATTCATCGAAACCCTAACCCTAAGTTGGAGAGAATACAGCTGTTGAAGAAGGTTCGGGAACTTACAGATCAGCTAGAAAGAACGAGCGTCTCTAATCCTCACGGTGTGAATGATCCGGTGAGATTTGGCAGGCGAATGGCGTTTTCCGGCGTTTTCCAGCTTCCTCAGTGGGTTGAAGGTGAAGGCGGAGGTGGTGGGTTGAAGGTGACGGCGGCGGTGGTGGGTTTATGGTGGAGATGGAGGCGGTGGGTTGAAGGTGTCGATGGCGGTGGTGCTGGGTTGAAGGGAAGGTGGGTATGTGCAGGATGTGTGATGAAGATGATGATGATGATGGGTAACCTGGACTTAACTAAACAAAACTTAGAGTTAATAAGCAAGGGTATTTTGGTCATTTAACATGGACTTAACTGAGAAATTTAACTGATGTTAGGGCTAGGGACCAACCGAGTGCATTTTTGAAAACCACAGGGACCACGCGTGTAATTAGTAAACCATTGGGACCAAGTCTGCAATTTTTGAAAACCACGGGGACCAACCAAGCATTTAACTCAAAAAAATAAAAAGAAACCGTAGTATTTTGGTTACCCAACAACCCAAACGACTTTACAAACCGAAGGTCAGCGCAAGAATCAATGAAAAGGCTCATAATTTTAGCTTTTAAATACACACCGGTGCCTAAATCCTCTACAATCTACTTTGTAACTCTCTGGGAAATTACCGTGAAGACCAGAGCAAAAATGGCGGACGGAGAGGATATGACTCGTAATGTCGAGATAAACAGTATGATTTCATCGATCGTTATTCAATTATTAGAATTTTTGGTTTACATTTTGTAAGGGGTCAAACTATCTACACCTACACACTTAGGGTTTACCTAGGCTGCGTATATGTCTATACGCAGCGTATAGGTGACCTATACGCAGCGAACACAGGCACATTGGTGTGCACACCCTTTGTAAGATATCATGTAGTCATGTACCACATGAGGCATGCATGAGTTTATTTTGATTGAAAGTTTGGCTTTTCAATTTACTTCAATCTTTGTATGTTTCATTATATTTCAGTCAAGACTGACACCGGTAAGATCATCGCTCTCAAATTCAAACCCTCAAACACCATTCGTAGCGTCAAGTTCAAGATTCAGGATAAGGAACATATTCCCTTTGACCACCAGGACTTGATCTTCAATGGGAAGGTGCTTGAGAACATATATACCCTTGAAAACTTGAACATCAGAGACCAATCCACCCTCACAGTCACTGGTAGATCAGTGGAAATGCTGAAACTACATGTCTTTACTTTCATGGGAAAGACAATCTCTTTGTCGCTCTACCCCACATGCACCATTGCTGATGTGAAAAACAAGATCAAATGTGTAGAAGATATTCCCTGTGAGGAGCAGGTTTTGATCTTTGGAGAAACAGTCCTAGGGGATAGGGGTACCCTTTTTGACTACTACATTATCCGCGATGCGTCCCTCACACTCATGCGTAAATCAAGGGGACTGGAGATAAATATCAATGTCCCGGACATCGGAGAGACAGTTAGACTGGAAGTAATACCTTCAGAAACGATCGGCAGTATAAAAGCTAGGCTCAAGTATAAGTCAGAGATTCGAAGTCACGAGTGGGAGTTGATCTTTAATGGGATGGTTCTCCACGATAACGATACGCTTGCTGACCGTCACATCAACAAGGAATCCGAACTCATACTTATGCGCGTATTAACAAGAGACGTGGATATATCCATCTGGACCCCCACTGAAAAGAGGTTTACGTTGGAAGTAAGACCCTCTAACACCATCCGCGATGTGAAATCCAAGATCCAGGATAAGCTTGGTATTCCCCGATCCTACCAGAGACTCATCTTTCGTGGAAAGCATTTGGATGATAGCGTTACCCTTGCCGAATACCACATTGAAGAGGAAGATGAACTTCAACTTAAGTTCGATGATTAAGCTTTAAGGGGTGGGATGATGAAGTTGTTACTTGTGTCTAATCTACCATGGTGAAAGACAATGCCTGTTTTTCGATGTAGCTCTTTTTAGTTGCTTGTTTTTCTCTTTTGTGACTTGTTATCTACTTGTTTTATGAATTTGTTGGAAGGCTACTGTTGAAATATTGAATGTTTTAAACCAAAAAAAAAAAAAAAAAGTTAATTACATTTAAACTAAACTACAAAAAACGAAGGATTAGAGTTTTTTGCAACTTGCGATGGCTGTAATTTCAATTTATTGTATCTTTCAAACATCTAACAATGCTTTGTATGTTGAAAGAGAGGATCAAGTAACCTTAAAAAGTTAAATTATTAGGCGATGTGTCGTCACATATCCTCTTTGGGGGCGTTATGCGACAAGTGTCGCGACACGTCATACAGGGGCTTTAGAGGACTTTATATCACTAGAGCGCGTAGTCATAACGCCCCTATCATTACTCAATTAATTAATTTTCATTTATTTAATTAATTTTTAACTTTATAAAATTAAAAACCATTTCATTAAAAAAAAACATTACATTAAAATAAAAAAATTAAAATAAAATTAAAAAAAAGTTACACTAAAATAAAATTAAAAACTCAACGGTTATATTTTTTTTCGATTCGCTCCTTTTGTGCCAACGCCATCTTCAACGCTTTTCCGGTTAGGTGGTCGTGCGATTTCAGGTAGAATTCAAATTCATGAGCCTATTGTCAATCCCGCATAATCTCGGTCACTTCGAGGTTGTGTTTCCGGAACCTCGGGCTCGCGTAGTGGGGAGCCGAATGCTTGTGCCGATCCGAATGCTTTAGACGACCCCATTCTGTCCATGTTTTGATTCGGGTTCCAACTGTATAGATTCGTGTCCTATGAGAGTGGTTGGTTCAAAAGGTTCATGAACCTGGTATTATGTTGATTAAAATCGACAAAACCGGATCCGTATGGGGTGGGTCGAGTGGGAACCGGAGACACGGGATGGGTAGGATTGCTACTTTGGTTCGCGTCCGCACTCGAACGGGGAGGAATAAAACCGCGGTTGAAGGATTGCATTGTATAAAAATTCTAGATTTAAAAAAAAAAAGTAGAGAGAAAGAGGGTTTGAAAGTGTGTTGAGTGTATTGGATTTTATAAAAAAAATAGGGAAGATGGGGGTAATTTTATATGAGAGATGGTGAATTTAATTGAATTTGATTTTTTTTTACTTTTATGACCGTTGCAAAATGTCAAAATTTTAAAATCCTTCTGTCACACCCTGACTTTTACGGAAGCGAGATTATGTGTAACTTGCTTAATATCATTGCATTAAACCATAACAAACAACTATATGATAAAACCAAAGATGTTCATCCATAGATTAAGTTTCGAAACATTACAAACAACATTGTTTTAAAACCAACAACAGACTTCAAATCCATATACAAATCATTCAAATTGTTTTAGAGTTCCTGAAGGACTCGACAAAAGACACTAATAAACACTAGGCTTTGAAATATGTATCTTATCCAGGATAAGACACACACTCCAAACCCTTCTACACCGGATGACATCTTTTATTTCAAACAACCCTTGAAAACTTCCAGCGCCCGCCAGATCCATATTTAGTTTCCTGAAATACATGTAGTTTGAAAACATCAACAAAAGTTGAGGTAGTTCATGTGTTTTGTATGTGTGCACGAATAAACCTTTGTAAACATTGTAAGTATATCTGTTTTGTAAACCCGGTATGAAAGCAAACAAGGAAACATATCAATTAATGGTTTGCAAGGCCATTAACATGTGTGCAACGGCGTAGGAAGGCTCAAACCTAGCAGATTTTGTACCGGGCTTCCGGTTGTAAGACATAGTCACCTCATGTGCCGAACCCCGGTCCTCATGGGTGTGGGATCGCTACACCCAAATAGATCTATCACTCATGTCCCTCGGTCCATATACGAGGATTAATGGTCTTAAGTGTGCGCCTACCCATTCACATGATCTAATAGTTCATTCCTTAGCCAAATCATACCATTTGTAATCGTTTGTAAACAATATGTAACATGTACTTCACCCCCGAAGTTATAAAACATAAACAGTTAAAAGAAAAGGGGGACATGAACTCACAATTGCGTTCTTCGTATCCAAATGTAACCCAAAGCTGCTACTCGTGTGCACGACTACCTACAACGTACTACGGTTTATTAGACGAGTGGGTCGTGCCTTGACTTAGTATTAATTAGTGTCTTTGAGTTACATTTCATTGTGTCTTTAATATTATTCCATGTTATATAATTATTTGTTAAAATAATAAATATTTTAACTTAAATTATATTTATTATATTTTGAAATATTAGTTAAAATAATATATTTTAACTTGACACTTTCATGTATTTGTACATCTATAATTTCCCAAGGATGGGTGTGTTTATATTCGTATTCCAAAATTGTATATTTTTGCCAAGAATCGATGACGTATTCTGGTGTGTATTTATACGTACGAGAGTACGTATTTCTATTGTGTTTATTAAGTATCTTATACTTAATTTTTGTATTTATTTTTCCGGAATAATGTTTCTAAAAAATCCATCAATATATATTCTCAAAATATATATTTTAAGAAATATTACATAGAAAAATTATTTATAATTTTTCCCTTGGCAAAAATATTTATAATTTTCATATAAACCTCAAAAATAATATATTTTCAAGTTTAACTTGGAAAATATATATAAACCTATTTTTCACCCAAAGATAATGTATTTCATGTTTATTTAAGAAAATATATATTTTCTCCCAAAAATAATAAATCTTCTAACAATTTCAAGAAAAATGTATATGTTTTCTTTTCCCAAAAATAATATATTTTCTCCTTGTCAAAAATATGATATGTCTTTGTAATAATTGTAAAAATCATATTTTTGTTCTCTTGGGGTCCAAAATACTAATTACCAAAATATACTCATGAATTTATTTCCGGAATATTAATGTAAGTAGTATCCCTTGTTCGGTTGTCCAATATTTTGAGTATAAATTATATATTTATTTCATGGAATTTTGGTAATATTTTGGATTGTAATTTCTTGGTATTTTGGTGAGTTATATTATTTCAAGTCCTAAAATAATATAACTAATACACATAATATACAAATAATCACACACATGGTGACATCTAATTATATATCTTCCTAAATACATATTTAGTCACTTTTATTATCAAAAACCAACCTCCAATATATATAATTTTGTAACAAAATTTATGGCAAATTTTATATGAAAATCCATGGTTTAAAATATACTTGTAAATATTTGTTTACAATTTTTTTTCTAAGTGTTAAATTTCTAGAAAATTTTTGCCATAGTTTCCCCTTAAAAATGGAGGTTTCCATGCTTTCAAAGCATATCATTTTCTTTTATAAATCATCACAATCACAATAAATCAAATAACACTTACCAATTTGCCAAAATCAAGCATTAATCACTACTTCATGAACTTAAAAATTTATAAAAAATTGTAGTAACTTACTAGTGTGTTTAGTAAGCCTAGTTACCCTTTAAAGTGTGGTTATTTATTTAAAAACATCATTATTGAAGAAGTTAGATGTTTACAACTTGTAAATAAATTTTCTAAAAATATTTTTTCTTGAGTTTTTCTTGTCAAATATATATTTCTACACTTGATTAACCACTAAAAATGTGTTTAATTTCTTTAAGAACCAAATTTATATAAATCTTGTATTTTTAACTTGGTTTCTTGAAAAATCATTCTTGAAATCATATATTTACAAGACTTTATATTCACTTTGATCATCATACTTCAAGAAAACAATTTACACTTTCAAGTTCATGCTTTACATATGGATGATTACTTTGATCTTAACATAATCATCCTCTCATCTTGCTAGATTATGTCTCTAATCACCATCTAGCAAGATCATATGATGTTTAACATCATAAACACAATCAATCAACAATCAACAAGCATAACAACACTTAAACAACATGATTTCTTATGATTTATAAGCTTATGTTCATGATTCATGTTCTTGATTCATAGTGTTCTTCAAGATTAGTTACTTATATCATCTTTTAACCAACTTAATAAGATGTAAAATGGAGTGTAGAAGATCTTACTACTAGCTCAAGGCTAGGTATGATCACAAGATGAAGATGAGGTGGATAAAAGCTTGTATGAGAGGTCCTTCAACTTCCAAGAGTTCCTAGCTTCCTTGTATGGCTCCTTACACCTTTGTATATGAATGGAATGGATGAGAGTTGAATGATGAAGATGATGGTGTGGGTGGTTATGTTCGGCCGAGACCAAAGAGGGAGAGGGAGAGAGTTTCAAGTGTTTGTTTGTTTTGAGAATGAATGAGTTATGAACTCTTGGTTTAAGTTATAACATGCCAACACTTTGTAATCCATGGGTAAATATGCTTAGTAAATATGGAACATAATCTATTTTAATATTCAAATAAAATCAAGAGTGGGGGACCTACTCATGACCGTAAGATGGAGGGGGGGGGGGGGTGTTTAGTTGTGTTGTAATGGCTAGTTAGATTAAATAGTTAAAATCCAAGTAATCTAGTTAGGTGTTTAGTCATTATGTGTTTATATAGTGTGTTATGATGTTCGGGGACCATAACTAGCTTGGTAATGATAAAACAATGCTTCTAATGAAAATTTGGTGTTTCGGGTAGTGTCCGGTTGTTCGGTTGGTTACTGGTTCGTTAAGGTGCTAAACTATGCAGTTTGGTGTGCTTTATGTTACCTTTTGTGACAGTTTTGATTCCCGACACTTAGGAAAGCATTCTGGACCATTTAACCATATTTCTGCATGATATTAGGTTGTTTAAATTCTGAATTTTTGCTGATTTTTGCTGATTTCAGCAATTTAAGTGAGTTTCAGGCACTTTCCGGCTCTTAAACTATCACTAGGAAGGCAGTTTTATGATCTTTACTTTCCTACACACTATACTAGTGTAACTCTTGGTTTCTGGCTCATTCTGTGTCTCCATACCATGTCTGTCTATGTACTGAACCCTGTCAGCATTTTTCTGATTTATCTGATAACTGTGCTACCTTTGTTTCGTGCATCATTTGAATCAATAGAGTTTGCATGCAATAATAATATGTCATTTGCAATATATGATGCACATGTATGTATATGGCAATAATCAGAAAGCAATTCAAGTCATTAATTGTAAATCAGCACAGTCATTAAGTCATAGTTACTGTTTAATAATTGTACGGATACCTGGAATTTTGAAAGTTGTCACATTCTCCCCCTGTTAAGAAAATTTCGTCCCGAAATTTTAAGCTTTACTATTAGCTGCAGGGGAGTTGGGGAACAAATGTGGGTACTTTGCTTTCATACGGTCTTCACACTCCCAAGTGAACTCTGGGCCGTGACGTGCATTCCATCGAACCTTGACAAGCTTAACACTACTCCTCCGAGTCTTGTTAACCTTCCAATCTGTAACCTCAACGGGTTCTTCGGTAAAGTAGAATGTGTCGTCAATGTGAACTTCGTCCGCATGGATGACCACTGTCTCTTGAGTTGGACTTTTCTTCAGATTAGATACATGGAATGTATCATGAACACCATTTAGTTCTGCTGGTAGCTCCAACTTGTACGCTACAGAACCAACTCTTTTTAAAATTCTGAATGGCCTGATATATCGTGGGTTCAACTTACCATGCTTCCCAAAGCGTGCCACACCTTTCCAAGGTGAGACTTTTAACAAAACCATATCACCCACTTCAAATTCCAAGGGTTTCCGTCTTTGGTCCGCATAACTCTTCTGTCGATCACGAGCCGCCTTGATGCGCTCTCGGATCTGCATGATCTTATCAGTTGTTTCTTGGACCTGTTCGGGACCAACCATCTGTCTATCACCTGCATATGCCCAGCATAACGGTGATCGACACTTGCGTCCGTAGAGAGCCTCGAACGGTGCAGCTTGGATGCTTGTATGGTAGCTGTTGTTATAGGAGAACTCAACCAAAGGCAGATGAGTATCCCAACTGCCACCTAAATCCATTACACAAGCACGTAGCATATCCTCAGATTCAATTGGGAACCAAAAGCTTCCTGGAAGGATTGCCAAATCCTTGACACAAATCGACCATCTCTGTCCGATATTATCGAGATAGGCACTCCATGACGTGCAACTATCTCCCTTAGGTAAAGCTCAGCTAGCTTACCAGTGTTATCCTTCTCTCTAATCGGCAAGAAGTGCGCAGACTTTGTCAAACGGCCCACGATTACCCAAATCGTATCATGACCTCTGGGAGTTCTGGGCAACTTGGTTATGAAGTCCATAGATATCTGCTCCCACTTCCACATGGATATTTCTGGCTGTTGTAGAAGACCTGAAGGCTTCTGATACCCGGCCTTCACTTTGGCACAAGTCAAACACTTCCCAACATAAGTTGCAACATCACCCTTAAGTCTTGGCCACCAATAATAATCTTTCAAATCTTGGTACATCTTGTCCGATCCTGGATGGATCGAGTACCTCGATTTATGAGCTGCATCGAAAATGACCTCTCTAAGACCACCAAAAGGCGGAACCCAAATACGTCCCATAAAATATAAGGTTCCTTCCTCGTTGGGTATCAGCTTCTTCTTCATTCCTCGGAGATATTCAACCTTAATGTTCTCTTTCTTAAGAGCTTCTCTTTGTGCAGCGCGAATACGTAACGTGAGATCTGTCTGAATAATCATCTCTAAAGCCCTAACCCTTATGGGCTTGATCCTTTCTTTTCGACTCAAGGTGTCTGCCACCACATTCGCCTTTCCTGGATGATATTTATTCTCGCAGTCATAATCATTTAACAACTCAACCCATCGTCGATGTCTCATGTTAAGCTCTTTCTGATCAAATATGTGCTGAAGGCTCTTGTGATCCGTAAAAATAGTACAGCGAGTACCGTACAGATAATGCCGCCAAGTCTTCAAAGCAAACACCACTGCGCCTAATTCCAAATCATGCGTGGTGTAGTTCTTCTCATGGACCTTTAACTGGCGCGAAGCATAAGCGATAACCTTTTGGCGTTGCATTATCACACAACCCAATCCCTGACACGAGGCATCACAGTATACCACGAAGTCGTCGGTGCCTTCGGGTAGGGATAATATAGGTGCATCGCAAAGCTTATTCTTGAGCAGCTGAAAAGCTTCTTCTTGTTTGTCTCCCCATTCATACTTCTTATCCTTTTGAGTAAGGGAGGTCAGCGGTTGAGCGATCTTGGAGAAATCCTCAATGAATCTGCGATAATACCCTGCTAAACCCAGAAACTGTCGGATCTCAGTTGGCGTCTTCGGAGTATCCCAATTCTTAATCGCCTCGATCTTGGTGGGATCCACATGAATTCCATTGTCGTTCACCACGTGACCAAGGAACTGTACCTCACGTATCCAAAACTCGCACTTTGAGAACTTAGCGTAGAGCTTCTCCTTCTTTAGCAGCTCTAAGATGGCTCTGAGGTGTTGCTCGTGGTCTTCCTTCGTCCGCGAATAGATCAAAATATCATCGATAAACACAATCACGAATTTATCGAGATATGGCTTGCAAACCCGGTTCATCAAGTCCATAAACACTGCCGGTGCATTAGTCAACCCAAACGGCATCACTAGAAACTCGTAATGTCCATAACGAGTTCTGAAGGTAGTCTTCGGTATACTCTCTTCTTGAATCCGCAGCTGGTGATAACCTGATCGAAGATTGATCTTGGAATAGTAACTTGATCCCTGAAGTTGGTCGAACAGATCATCAATCCTCGACAAGGGATACCGATTCTTGATGGTTAACTGGTTCAGCTCTCAGTTTTCGATACACATACGAAAACTACCGTCCTTCTTCTTGACGAACAGTACTGGAGCTCCCCAAGACGAGAAGCTTGGTCTTATAAATCCGTTGTCTAACAACTCCTAAAGCTGTGCTGACAACTCTTGCATCTCTGAAGGCGCAAGTCGATAAGGTGCCTTGGCTACAGGCGCGGCGCCTGGAACCAAGTCAATGCGGAACTCGACTTGTCGTTGAGGAGGTAATCCTGGCAACTCTTCGGGAAAGACTTCAGTATATTCCCTTACCACAGGGATATCTTCGAGCTTCGGTTCTTCAGCTTCTTTATCCACGACATGAGCTAAGAAAGCAACACATCCTTTACGTAAAAACTTCTGTGCCTTCAAACAACTAATAATCCGTAGAGGCGTATCCTGCTTCTCCCCATGAATCACGATCGTCTCTTCATTCGCCATCAGGATGCGGATAATCTTCTCGTGGCAAACAATCTCAACTCGATTACTCGACAACCAATCCATCTCAACTACTACGTCGAAGCTTCCCAACTCAACTGGCAGAAGATCTATCGAGAACTCACGCTCTCCAAGCTCTATCACACAGCCTCTAATTACTTCGTTGGCTTCCACTAGCTTCCCATTAGCTAGTTCTATCGAGTACGGGATATCTAACTTACTTGCAACTAAACCAAGTATATTCTTAAACTCTAGGGATACGAAGCTATAGTCGGCACCGGTATCAAATAGCACAGATGCAAAATGTTGATTAATAGGGAACGTACCAGTGACTAGGTTCGGATCCTGGCGAGCTTCCCTAGCTCCAATGTTGAATACTCTTCCCTGAGCTTGGTTATTCTTTGGGCAATCCTGCTTGAATTGCCCTACATCACCGCAATCAAAACAACCTTGTCCGCGTCCATTCCCATTTCCACCTTGATTATTGTTATTATTTCCTCCGCGGTTTCCATTTCCCACCTGGTTTCCATTTCCATTCCGGTTTCCATTACCTCCCTGATTATTGTTTCCTCCCTGATTTCTATTCCCATTACCATTTCCACCACGGTTACCATTGCCGTTACCGCCTTGTCTACCATTTCCACGACCGGTTCCATACCAGCATGTATCCTTAGAATGACCAACTTTTCCACATGTTTCACATTTTCCAACTCTGCATCGACCAACATGATGAAACTGACATACATCACATTTGGTCAGGGTGCCCATATACCCTTTTCCCCTATTCTCAGTACCTGTAGCACCAGCTTGTGCCTCAACTGGTGGGTTAGCGTCTCTACGCTTGTTGGCATTGTTGTTGTTTGCACGAGTACCTTTCTTGAAATTCGAAAACTTCCTTTTGTTTTCTCCAGACGACTCCACATGAGTCTCTTTCTTCCTTTCCTTATTGATTGAAAACTTCCCCAGACGAATCGCTTCTTCAGTGAGTGCCACACTCAAGTCGATTGCCTCAGTAATTGTTGGTGGCTTGGAAGCAGTTACCATGCTGAGTATCTGGGGTGCCAATCCCCAGATGAAGCGTTCAATCCTCTTGAACTCTGGTTCTACCAAGTAGGGGACAACGCCAGACAAATCATGGAATCTCTGCACATTCTCAGCTATCTTGGGACCTTCCATTTTCAGATTCCAAAATTCAGTTTCCAACTTCTGAATTTCTGACCTCGAACAATACTTCTTTCGCATCAGCTCTTTCAATTCATCCCATGACAATGCATACGCAGCAGCCTCACCTAAAGTTTGAACCTGAAGGTTCCACCACGACAGAGCCCCATCTAGAAACAGTCCAGAAATGTACGTGACTTGATGCTCTGGCGCACATTTACTCATCCGCAACACAGAATCTGTCTTCTCAACCCATCTCACAAAAGCTACGGCACCTCCAGTGCCGTCGAATTTTAGAGGCTTGCAGACCAAAAACTGCTTGTAAGTACAGCCTGTACACAAGCAACATCATTCACAGAAAGTATTAGCAAAACGCACTTGGAAATGTCCAAACGTATAGTAATGTGTCTTAAGTGACTTAAACATTACCGTTTGGTGGGTTATTCCCTGAGGTGCCTCCGCTGTGTTCGGAGCGAAGGGCCTCATGTTGTGCGATTGCCTGTGTCACACCCCAACCGATGGCGGAAACATCGGAGTGAGACGAAAACGAGATTACAAGAGACTTCATAACTCTAATTGCGACAATATTTAATAATTTCCTTTTTACATCGCTTGAACTAGAACACCACAAGTTAAAATAAATAACGCACAATAAGTATTCAAATAATTAAATTTCATTTCATTGATAATGAATTATTACAAGTATTGGAAACAAAATACAACAGGATTGAAAGTAAATTACAAAACAACGAGCAATAAAGTTTAAATGTGTTTCTAGGAAATCCTACTGGATTCATCTGTCACAATCCTGCAACATGTATTAAAAGCATGGATCAGTACAAAAGCACTGGCGAGCATACAAGTTTGAATATAATTATAAGTATAAAAGTTTGTCTCAAATCCACATAGCATTTATTATTCACATCGAAATGAGCATGTATAAACAACTTAAGCATAACAAATAGTACGAAATTATGATTTTTAAACTAGCATGCATAAACAGCCTAAGCATAACAATATCATGGGAATACAAGTTGAAACTAACAAGTAATAATTACCTAAGCATAACAACGAACGTGTTCAATGGATTGTGTGTTTGATTATAATCGATGGTGTAAAGTGGATTTTGTATACATGTTGCACCCCAAAAATGCGTTAAAATGTAAAAAGGGTCGAGTATGCTCACAGTTTTGCGTAGGAAGTACACTTAAACCGCGATTGGGATTGATGAAGCCTTGAGATTTCATGTTTTGCGTATAAAGATTCCTTGAAAATGACGCGTGAAGAAAGATTTGGAAAAGGATTCCAAATGGAGGAAACTGTAACCAGTAGTGGGAGCGGAGGAGGTTTTCCAGTGTTCGGAGACTCCGTTTGTTCCGGTGGAAAACTTGAAGCTCCGACGAGTCGTCTTCGAGTTCCGGTGACGGACGTATGCAGACGGAAATGAAGGCGGTGATGCTGCTTTCGTTGAGGTCTCGTGCCACCACTGCCGAAAGCCAACGCCGCCGCCGCCAACAATGGTATCGGGCGCTGACTGAAGAGACCAGTAGAGGTGGTTGGTCAGGTGTAAGCATGAAAGAGGGAGGAGGAGGGTGATGGTGATGTAGTGGTTGCGCGTGGTCAGAGATCGGCTTCATAGGGTCGCCGGATTTTGCTCCGGTGGCCGAAGGTGAGCAAGATCGGGAGAGAGGCAGAGGGTGTGCGTTGGGTGAGTGTGTGTAGTGTGTGTGTGTGTGGGTGTCACACCCCGATATTTCCACGTATTACCGGTGGTCCCGGTGGTCCCGATGGGGAGTATCGTGACGTAGTTGATATCATCATAGTCAATAATCACAGTTCAATGCACAGCGGAGGTCTAAAAGTAATAATATTACAAATCGAATGAAAGTATCATAAGTATTACATACAGAATGTAAAAGGATCCACAGGCGGATCAAAACAAAGGAAACATTGTTCAATAGATTTTAAAGTGACAAGGCTTGCAAGACCCTTTATTTATTCACTCAGGAGTAGCCAGCCTATTTCGCCTAGTACCTGCACTTAACCTTTTGGAAAATACGTCAGTTTACACTGGTAAATACAATTAACCGACTCGTTTGAAAAGTATTTCTAAAATTGATTTCAAATGCACAAGGCACAAATAATCTTTTATAACTTGGGATATTTATTTAAAAATAAACTTGTAAAAGAATTAAATGTTTGTTATACGTTCAGTAGCCTGGGTTGAATACCGGGTTAAAGATTAATAGACACACCACATAATATATCCCACGGCGAGTTATTCTCGAACAGGTGAGTACACTAATTTTACATACGCACCGTCAGGTGTATGTCTACACCCCCTGCTTAAGTCGTGGCCATTTCAATGAATGAGCCGAGGATATCCAGGACATGGTCATTAACCCCCCAAAGGCTTAAAACAAACAAAACATATTAAACGGGTTATCTCAATGATTTAACCTTCATATGATTAAAAATTCAATACCCGACCAAGCAGAATTTTATATACCGTACGCTAAGCCCGTATAAGGGAAAATAAGTTAAAAGTATTTACCTGAGCAAAATATTCAAATTTATCTCAACCGTATACAATCAGCAAGTGCAGATATCTTTTACCGGGCTCCTAAATCTGGAATGAAGGTTTTTAATAACCTATTAGATTCCTAACGGGTCTTACTTAAGTTAAACTTAGACCGGTTAGTTTTAAAGAAAGGTTTACGGTTCAAAACGCAAGATTAAGCGAAGACTGGAATAGAATGTGATTTAGACCCGACAAGTATGGAGACTTGTATAATATGGGTAAAATGAACACATTCTGGATTTTGAGATAAAAATGATAAGGTTTGACCCGCTTCGGTTAATTTATGCAAACTAGTTACATAAACCGCACCGAACGCGGAAAATGCATAACGGGTAAAAAAATGAGTCATGAACAGGTTTTCTAAGTTAATATGCCTTAAATATGTTGTGATATCAGTAGGATACCTTCCATTATGCCCAAAACGGATTTAAACTCAAATTAAGCCCCGAAGGGGTATTTTGGTCATTTTAAAGATTATAAGAGGTTAAATAATAAACTGAGGTTCTGGTCTAAATTGCTAAGTAAAAATATTTAATTTAATAAGTTATATCAGTAGGGTATTGCATATATGTGAAATTTTATCATTTATAACCAAACTATACACCGTAGGGGCATTTTGGTAATTTCACATAAGCTTTAAAGGTCAAATTTGGAAATCTGAGTTCAAAACTTTTGCTTACTGTTAAATTATAAAAATTTACTTAAAACATCAGTAGGTATTAAGTCTTATATGTCAAAAATAGTTTTAATCCATACTATGCGTTTAAAACGCGTAAAAAGTCGGTTTTAGGCGATTTTCAGGTTATATATGAAAAGCTGAGATTTTTATCAATCCAGAAGGCTTAAAATATTTTATTTAACATATAAAATCAGTAGCAAAAGGTTTGGTATCAAAATGTTATGTAAAACTCATTTTATTAGCAAAAAGGGTATAACCGACAATTACCGAATCAATGCAAGAACCCCAAGTTAAGATCAGTTTAAAAATAAATAAAAAATCTTCAAAAATCCCAAAATATTATATTACATCAGTAGGTAAAAGGTTTGGTGTCAAAAATCGGGTTTAAGTAGGCTTTATGCCAAATATGCCGTTTAATTAATAAAAAGCTTTCAAATTACGATATTGAGCATAACTCCTAATTTAGACCACAAAATGATGTCAAATTTTTATGACAAGTTTATAAATCAGTAATAAAGGTTTTTTTCCTCTCACATTTTTAAAAATCTCATTTTAAGGTCAAAAGGGCATAATGGTCAACAATTAAGCAATTAACGGAAACATGCAAATGAATCGGATAATTAAGGAACCATGTAGTATAACCTCAGAGGGTTTTACTAACTTATAATATGGTCCCAAAGGAACCCTAAGGCATATCTAAAACAAGCTAAATCGGGTCAGTACTGAAAGTCAAAGCAAAAGTCTAATTTTGCGACTTTCGGTTCCGAACCGAGCCTAAACTCAGAATTGTCGGGTGGAACATGGTTAGACATGTTCTTACATCATTTACCAAGTTATTTTAGTGTTAAAACAGGTTCCATAACTTCTACATTGCTAATTATGAATTTATTTGCAAAATAGCTTTCTGTTGACTTTTTAATATTAAGTTTGACCCGACAATTGACCAAGTTAGAGTGGAAATCAGAGGGTGCCCTTTTAAGGACTTATTACCCACATAATTACCAACTCATAGCCACTTTCAATTCGAAAAATGACTGGACCATTAATGATTAATCACTAAGTCAAAGCTTAATTATGACGGCTTTGACTTTTGGTCATTAAGCTAATAAAACATGAACTAGAGAAGCTAAGAATGCTTACAAAGGCTCTTAGCACGAATTAGGAGCTTGAGGAAACTTGCTTGAAGTCCAGAGAGCTCCAGAGAGTAAGTTTTGAATGATTTTGAAAGTGAACAATGAACTAGTAAACCCACAAGTTTTTATATAGCCAAATAAACTTCACAAGATCATTCCACACAAGCCTACAAATGATTTCTGATGATTCCAGGTGTCCCTATGCATGAAAAACTATTGGCTCAGTCCCTGGAATCGAAAACAAGGCATGCAAAGGCGGTGTAACATGCTGTACAGGCATCTGTGCAGATTTTCTGCACCTGCAGGTTCTACACGGCCCGCGTAAGGTCTGGCCATGGCCTACGCGGCCGGTGTCAAGGCCAGCTCCGGTCACCAAGTTTCATTTAATTGCATATTCAGTCCCTGGTCCCTCTAAACATGTTTTAACTATTGTTTATTGCACTTTTGACCCCCAAACTTGACTTTTAAGGACTCTAAGTCATAAACAAACTCCGTTAAACTCCCGGTTAGTTATACGATCACCCGAAAAGTCCTGAATTTCAACGTTGACGCTTTTAACCCCTTATTTACGAATGTTAACGTATTTTCCGCATACGATATCAAAACCTTGTGAAATATTTATCACTTATTCTCAGGAGCATAATTAATTATTACAAAGCTTCGGGTTCGTTAAAAGGTCACTCAGAGGTATAAAATAAACATGTTGACACATTTAACCCTTGCGGCTTGTAAACTTTCGCTTTCTTCCACAAACAGTTTCATACGATTCATGATTCATTCGTTTAAGGGTATAAACATCGTGTAGGGTTGTTGAAAGGCAAAATTATCAAATGTTGACACTTTGAATCCTTCTACACACATACTTTCTTTGTTTGTCAACTTTAGTCCTTCGTAATCAATTTGTTACTCGTTTAAAGTCCATGACACGTGTCGATATTATATTGGACATGATTTTTGCGAGGTGTTACAGTGGGTGTGAGTATATATAGTTAGGCTTAGGTAGGTTTGGGCCCAAAGCCCATTAATATGGTTCTTGCGTTTTAGAGCGGCCCGGTTGCGTCTACGAGACCTGTTTTCGAGCCCGAGCGTCGTAATATGTTGTAGAATGTTTATTTAGGATTGAAATTATGTAAATGATGTCGGAAAATAAGTGCGTAAAATGTGTCTATTATCGTCTCTTTGTCTGTTTTTCGTTCCGGTTTCGACTGTGGTTCTAAAATTAGAACCCGAACACGAACTTTATAAAAAACAGGAAATTGCGGAAATACAAGGCGTTACAGTCTCCCCTACTTTAGGAAATTTCGTCCCGAAATTTATTTAAGAGTATGTTTGGATACATCCGAAAATTAGATTGCAAGTGATAAAGGTTGGTATTCAATATAATAGGGGAAACACCGAATTTCTCATGGCACGTTTTTATGAAAGTTTGGTAATATGATAGGAACACTTATATATAGGAAGTACCAACGGCATATCCACCATGTTCATATCATGTTACGTCTGTTTCGCGACTCAGTGTCATGTTACATTCCGTGTTATGATACATAGTAGAACCTACTATGGTTTTCATGCATCTACCAATATTATCCCGTATGCATCCGTGATTATTTTGGTTTGTGCATGATCCGCATAGTTTGTACTAGCTGTGTACGGGTCAGGGTATATTAACGTATTACGAGTGAGAATGATAACGTATAGTAATTTAAGTATGTAAGCATGATTGGTATTTTAGTATGAGAGAGGTTATAAGTATGAGTATGATTAAAGTCTTTGAATAGTCCACATGAGATATTTAGTTAAATAGATTAACGTATTACTGGCATGTGATCTCACTGGTCAAACCATCGTGTCCGCAAGTATGTATGAATGTCTTAACATGACCGCAAGTTCATGCGGCGGGCGTTACTCCTATAGCGCTACACAAGCGCTATATATGTTAAGGTGAGGCTTCATCCGAAGTTAATGGAAAATGTCAACCCAGCGTTTAACGCAAGCGTCATCTAATCATAGCACATGTCATCATTTCGTTGCTATAAAAAGATCTGTAATGTATGAATGAAGGTCTTGACATTACCACAAATCCATGTGGCGGTGCGTCACTCCTATAGTGCTTCACAAGCACTACATATGTCAAGGTGAGGCTTCTCCCGAAGTTAATGACAAAATTGTCAACCCAACGTGTCCGTAAGCGTCATCTAATCATAGCACATGTCATCATTTCGTTGCTATGAAAAGATCCGTAAAAGTTTAACTTAACATAACCACAAATCCATGTGGCGGTGCATCACTCCTATAGTGCTTCACAAGCACTATATATGTTAAGGTGTAGCTTCTTACGAAGCTAATGACCAGTATATCACATAAGAATGTCCAGTAATCCCGAATCAAGTATAACGTATCAGTATGCGTGTATTAATTTATTGTGTAAAAACGATGATTAGGTAACAAGTATTAAATCGCATAAAAGTTAAGTTAATATAAAAGAGAGGCTTGATAAGTATTGGAGTGCTTCGGGTTTAGAAACTTCGACTATTCCAAAGTGAATCGCAAGTCCTTCCGAATTAAGGAGACATGCTTTGGCCTAATAGGTATAATACTCTCGTCGCCAGGCGATTAACGGTATTTTACCCTTCCAGTTAGTACATGTCCCTAATTTGATTGAAAATACGAAACTTTGGCGAGATTGAAAATCGTAGGGTGGGACCAGTCGCTAAGGTGTGGATATCAATCCTAGCTTGACAATTTCGTCCCTAAAATGTGGTTTATTGAACGAAATAAGATAAAATCTCGACTCGTCAATAAGGAACCACTAGAGTATGAAATAGAAATTCCCATCAAGATACGGATAACACTCCTGACTTGATGGTGAAATTTCGTGCAAAATAACATGTAAGGTGGATTGAAATTCGTTACCAAAGGCGGGAATCACCCCTATTCTAGTGAGTCATTTAGATTGTGGAATATGAGTATCTTCAAGTATGTATTGTGTGAAATGTTTTAGAAAAGACACATTGTATATTTAGACAAAAGAAGAGGTAGAAGCAAATAGGAAGAATTACATATTAAGCAAGAATAAGGAATAGTCAAGTTTTGGTACTTAGACTATAGACTAGGTCGAACATGGCAATTCTACCTAATTCTCTATAGTTATGGCTCTGATACCAATCTGTCACACCCCAACCGATGGCGGAAACATCGGAGTGAGATGAAAACGAGATTGCAAGAGACTTCATAACTCTAATTGCGACAGTATTTAATAATTTCCTTTTTACATCGCTTGAACTAGAACACCACAAGTTAAAATAAATAATGCACAATAAGTTAGGGATGAGATCGGTACGATACCGGTACCGTACCGGTACCGATACCATAAATACCGTTACCGAAATTGAGAAAATGTGGATACCGATTACCGTACCGTATTTATAGATTCGGTACAGGTGCGGTACCGGTATTTCGGTACTTTACCATATTGGTACCGCTTTGGTGTAATCCATTGTTTTACCTAAAAAAATTTCATGTGCAACTCATCCATCAATTACTAATTGAACTAGAGTATAATATAGAGGAATGTAAACAAAGGGTAAACATATTAAGTAGTCAAAAAAATCAAAAGGTAAACATCCATGGGTTCGACTTTTAACATCGAAATTCCAACATGTCTAAAAAATCATCATAATTGATTAAAAATAACCAAACAAAAGAAATTTGATATTGGTTTTTATAAAACAATGTTCAAGAAAATATAACTTCATAGTGGGATCTAAGATAATAGCAAGATACATAAAGTCATTATTAAATTCGGTATTAATACCGGTATTTACCAAAAAATACCGGTACCGATACCGTTTTTTACCGATACCGAATCTTGAAAAATCTATTACCGATACCGGTACCGTTTATGATCGGTATGGTACGGTATCGGTACGGTACCGGTATGGTACCGGTACGGTACCGGTATTTCTGTAAAAAATCTCATCCCTACAATAAGTATTCAAATAATTAAATTTCATTTCATTGATAATGAATTATTACAATTATTGGAAACATAATACAACAGGATTGAAAGTAAATTACAAAACAACGAACAATAAAGTTTAAATGCGTTTCTAGGCAATCCTACTGGATTCATCTGTCACAATCCTGCAACCTGTATTAAAAGCATGGATCAGTACAAAAGCACTGGCGAGCATACAAGTTTGAATATAATTATAAGTATAAAAGTTTGTCTCAATCCACATAGCATTTTATTATTCACGTTGAAACGAGCATGCATAAACAACTTAAGCATAGCAAATAGTACGAAATTATGATTTTTAAACTAGCATGCATAAACAGCCTAAGCATAACAATATCATGGGAATACAAGTTGAAACTAACACGTAATAACAACCTAAGCATAACAACGAATGTGTTCGATGGATTGTGTGTTTGATTATAATCGATGGTGTAAAGTGGATTTTGTATACATGTTGCACCCCAAAAATGCGTTAAAATGTAAAAAAGGTCGAGTATGCTCACAGTTTTGCGTAGGAAGTACACTTAAACCGCGAGTGGGATTGATGAAGCCTTGAGATTTCAAGTTTTGCGTATAAAGATTCCTTGAAAATGACGCGCGAAGAATGATTTGGAAAAGGATTCCAAATGGAGGAAACTGTAACCGGTAGTGGGAGCGGAGGAGGTTTTCCAGTGTCCGGCTACTCCGTTTGTTCCGGTGTAAAACTTGAAGCTCCGGAGAGTCATCTTCGAGTTCTGGCGACGGACTTATGCAGACGGAAATGAAGGCGGTGATGTTGTTGTCGTTGATGTCTCGTGCCGCCTCTGCCGTAAGCCAACGCCGCCGCCACCAACAGTGGTGTCGGGCGCTGGCTGAAGAGACCAGAGGAGGTGGTTGGTCAGGTGTGAGCGTGAAAAAGGGAGAAGGAGGGTGATGGTGATGTAGTGGTTGCGCGTGGTCGGAGATCGGCTTCATAGGGTCGCCGGATTTTGCTCCGGTGGCCGGAGGTGAGCAAGATCGGGAGAGAGGCAGAGGGTGTGCGTTGGGTGAGTGTGTGTAGTGTGTGTGGGTGTGAGTATATATAGTTAGTGTTTTGGTCAAAAATTACCGAAGCAATTAAGTGATCAAATTAGTTAAGTGAGGTAGTGTGCTAGAAATGAGTGTCGAAGATATGTTAAACAAATTACTTGCAAAAACAGTTTCAGGATACGGCTCAGGATATAGAGCTGTATCTGTGATCAAACAATGAGCAAAAAAGTAAAGGTTGACACGAGATGTACGAGGAAAGCCCTTGATCAATCTAGATCGCCGGCACAAAACCTCGGGAGCTGACAATCGCAGTTGCCTTGTTCTTCTATTACTTCAAATATCAGGATATAGTGCAGGATATGGCGCAGATCAATGCTAAGTGGTACAACGATTACAAGTATTGAGTGTTTGTGCGTGATAGAAAGAAAAAAGAAGTGTGAGTTCGAATGTGGAGAGTCAAGTGTGTGTTCCTATTGATCTGGCCTCCTATTTATAGTTACAAGTAACAAACTAACTCTCTTATTATTCCGGGATGCTGGGAATATTCCATTCTGAACGTTGGGGGGACTCTTTTAACTTGTTTTCCACGTGCTTATTAACTATAAAACCGAGTCTTCAGCTCATATAACCGTTACAACCTCAATAGCATTGACCAACATCCGATATTCTCGCGGAATATGCCTTTCTTCTATTCTGACCGTTACAAGACCCATTCTTCCACCATCAACGTCCATTTTTCAACAACCTTGAGCGAATCTTCAAGTAGATCAAGTCCTTTAACGTTGGTACCTTGCTACAAAAGAAAATCGTTAGTAACTGCCAGGATACTGCGTCAGGATGTCACCAATATCCTGGTCTGATATCCTGATCGATACTGCCTCAGGATGTTACCAATATCCTGGTCTGGTATCCTGATCATAAACAACTAACATTAAATCAAGATATATTGTCAGGATATGGGCTCAGAATTTCACCCATAACAATTGTCCCCAAAAATATAACTGTTGGATATCCTAATTCCAACAGATATATTTTTCAGTCATTCCAATACGTCCGGTAAGGATATTTGTTTTGAGCATTCCTGCATATGTTTGGTTAATCAGCTCATAATATGATAAGATTGAAACTACTCCCTTTTCTGTAGACTTTGCTAAGGTCCCTGTTGTCTTCAATCTTGAGGAGCTTGACAGTTACCCCAAGTCTGTCCTGGTAAAAAAGGAACCATCTGTTGGCACCAGCTCTAAGCCCTCCGATGTTGCTGCCGAAAGTTTCTGTTATGATGACCTTGGTTTCATGGAATCCATCGAGCCCAAGAACTCCTTCCTTAATAAGGTAAATATCCAAATCCTGTATCCCGTACACATACACTGAACTTGTATCCTGGTTAGTTTGTCTTTAATGATACCTGTATTTTGCTTTGTAGGGTTTGAATCATCTGGTCGTCCTGTACTTAGAACAATTTATATTTCCTGCACTTAAGACAATACGATGGCCAAAGGTGGATGGGTCCTGAGTTTCAGGATGAAGCCTTTGGTCATCAATCAGTATGGTTTATTTTGAACAATATAACAGTTGAAGGCAAATGGGTTCTCGAAGCCTTCAACTGTTTATGTAAATATACTTTAAAAACTTAATTGTGTTCTTGGTGGATGGGTCTCTTTTTGAGATGAAACCAAGAATACAATTAATAATAAACTAACCTTTTAACCTTACATGTTGTTATTTGTTATGCATTGCTTAGTCTGAATTCCAATGTTCCAAACTTAGTGCAATTATTACTTTTTATGAAAATATCTTGATCAGTATACTCGCAAATATCCTATTAAGACTTCCGTCAAATAGGGTTTTTATAACTCAAGCAATTCAGATAAAGTTTTCAGAGAAAGAGGACAGTTCATTTTTATTTTATAAAGTTGGTTTTGAGAACACTTGTTTGACTAGAACACAGTTTCAGTTTTTAACCCAAGTATCCTGAAGTATATCCTGAGAATACATCTTGAGAATATATCCTGAGAACATATCCCGACCAGGATACTCATAAGTGTTATAGTTTCAGAAATTTAGACAATCTAGATAAGGTTTTTTAAAGAACAAATATAGGAAAGATCATACCAAAACAGAAGACATCTCAATCCTTTCATTCCAGTCCTTTCGCAACCATTCCATCGAAGGTGTCCCCAGTCCAGGATACTTGGCGAATTATGCCCAAACTTGATCCTTTGAGTTCCTCACAATGCCTTAGTGGGATATAGTGTTGGCATAGGTTTCCTTCTTGCTCCAGCATAAATGTCCCCAGTAGGATATAGTATCAGCATACATCATGTTCTATCACGGATGTCCCCTGTCTGTGCAGGACCAATATGTTATACCAGGATATGATCCTTTAGCAATTCTTCAACCAGTTGTTTAAACTTAGCAATCTTTTTTCAAAAATTTATGTAGACTTGTAAATGATTATGTTTTTTGAAAATATACTTTGGGATTATCCAAAAACTTTGTATTTTATTGGGACTAAACCCATTTTCCAGGCATTTAAGCCGGAGTATAAGAACCTCAAGACTTGAAAAGGTGAAAACCTTTAAGTCTTTGAGTTTTGCTGGGGATTTTACCCACGTTTCGTGCGCTACAGGCGAGGGTGTGGAAACCCCAAAACTTAGAAAGGTGATAACCTTTAAACCTTAGAGAGTATGAAAATACCCTTTCGTGAGAGAGGGTGATCAATCCTCATATACCTTAAGGATCCAGGGTATAGCCAACAGTAACGAAATTGTCAGCCACTTTTACATGAACTGGTCCCGCCACCTTGAACTATCCCTGGATAACCTGCGCTCCAGGCGGGGTGTTTAAACCCAATTCGTGAGAAAGGTGAATACCTTTAAACCTGTGAAGGGATCGGGATCCCTTATACGTGAGAGAGGGGGCCAATCCTCTAATCTTCTGAAGTATCTTGAGTGAGCATCCTGGAGCTATATCCTGGAGCATATACTGCAAAACATCCTTAAACTAAGGTGGGTGTTAGCTTGGCTAACACCCCTCCGATGCTTAAGTTAGTATTGGGTTTAAAAGAATAAATTAAACCAAACATATTTAAAAAAGATAGAATTCATACCATCCTGAGTTAGAAATTAAATTCTAAACTCACTTGAAATAAAGCTTAAGGTGTATAGCATTCCAAGATCTCGGTAGCATATCCCCTTCCATATTCTTGAGTCTATATGCTCCTTTCCCTGCTTCTGATTCAACTTCATATGGTCCTTCCCATTTTGGAGCTAGCTTGCCATCGGCAGGATTAGTAGTATTCTGAAAAGCCTTTCTTAACACCCAATCTCCAACCTTAAATCTTCTGGTCCTAATATTCTTGTTATATGCTCTGGATATTCTTTGTTGATATGCTGCCATCCTTAGCCTAGCTGCATCCCTCTTTTTCATCTATAGTATCCAAATCCTGACTCAAGGCTTCAGGATTCTGTTCAGGATCCTGTAGGGTAGATCTTCGAGCATATTCTGCGGCGTCTTTTCTCATGGTTGGCCAGTAATATCCTGTTCTCAACACCTTCGAGAACAGAGATCTGCCCCCAGTATGGTTGCCACAATCTCCTTCGTGTATATCCTGAAGTACCTCCTTGGTTTCAGGATCTTCCAAGTACCTTAGGTACGGACCTGCAAGGGATTTCTTATACAAAATATTATTTATAATGGTGAATCGTGATACCTTCATCCTAAATGCCTTAGGATTTTCGTCTTTAGGGATATGTCCTTCCTTGAGATATCTTATGATTGGAGCCATCCAGGATTCAGGATCCTCCTCAGGATACTCAGCAACAGGATCCTGGATACTTACTACTTCTTTATCCTGAGGATTCGTTGCAGGATACAAGATATGCAATATTGGTATTTGGGTTCCTTATGGTATCCTGATCGATGATCCCAGGTTTGCTAGGGCATCTGCTTCAGTATTATCTTCCCTTGGTACCTGTTCAAGTGTAAAAACATCGAAATATCCTGCTAATTTTTTTAGAATAACGAGGTATTCGATTAACTTCTCACCCTTAACTGCATAGGATCCATTAAAATGATTAGTAATTAACAAGGAGTCAACATATACTTGCAAATTCTTGATATTCATACTTTTAGCTAGTTCTAATCCTGCAATTAAAGCCTCATATTCTGCTTCATTATTAGTAGCAGGAAATTCACATCTAATAGCCTGGGGTAATATGTCCCCCTGTGGCGATTTTAGTAGTATTCCCAATCCTACTCCTCTAACATTAGATGCTCCATCAGTATACATTGTCCAGGATCCTGAGGATTCTCCTAATTGTTGTACTTCTAGGTCTACCTCATCCTGAATGTCACTACTAAAATCAGCCACAAAGTCAGCTAAAGCCTGAGACTTTATGGCATTTCTAGGTTTATATACTAAATCATAAGCACTCAACTTTACTGACCACTTAGCCATCCTGCCTGACACTTCTGGTTTCCTAAGTACATTTTTAACAGGATAATTTGTTTTAACATGAATCCTATGTGTCTCAAAGTAATGTCTAAGTTTTGTTGATGCCATAACTAATGCTAGTATCAACTTTTCTAAATGAGAATATCTAGTTTCAGCATTCAATAAGCTTTTGCTAACATAATAAACAGGATATTGCTGACCTTCATGATCCTTTATGAGAACGACACTTACAGCATTCCCTGATACGGCAAGGTACAGGGATAGTGGTTCACCATTTTCAGGCTTCATCAATAGAGGTGCGGTTGATAGATATCGTTTCAAATCCTACAATGCTGCTTCATGCTTCTCCCCCCATTCGAATCTTTTGTTCTTCTTCAGAATATCATAAAAGTCTTTGCATTTCTCTGAGGATCTTGAGATAAACCTGTTTAGAGCTGCTACTCGGCCTGTCAATCTTTGTACGTCCTTCATATTTGAGGGTGATTTTATATCCAGGATAGCTTTGATCTGCTCTGGGCTTGCTTCTATCCCCCTTTTTGTCACCATATATCCAAGAAACTTTCCTGCCCCCACTCCGAAATGGCATTTAGCAGGATTCAGCTTCATATTGTATTGATCCAGGATATCAAATGCTCCCTTGATATCCTGGAGGTGATCCTCAGCCTTTTTAGATTTCACCACCATATCATCGATATATATCTCCATGGTGTCCCCCAGTTTGTCTTTGAACATCATGTTTACCAATCTTTGGTACGTTGCACCTGCATTTTTCAAACCAAAAGGCATAGCTGTATAACAATAAATACATGTTGGTGTCATGAAGGCGGTATCCTCCTGGTCAGAAGGCTCCATTTGGATCTGTTGAAATCCTGAAGATGCGTCCATGAAGGTCAGCATTTCATGCCCGGCAGTGGCATCTACCATTGCATCAATGTGGGGAAGAGGAAATGGGTCTTTAGGACAGGCTTTGTTCAAGTCTGTGTAGTCTACACAAACCCTCCATTTCCCATTCTTCTTCTGTACTACAACCACGTTTGCTAGCCATCTTGGGAACTTAACCTCTCTGATCATTCTGGACTTTAATAATCTTTCAACTTCCTCCTGGATAATCGTGTTCCGCTCAGGAGCAAACTTCCTTCTTTTTTGTTGCACAGGCTTGAATGATTTATCAATTCCAAGCTTGTGAGTGATAATATCTTCGGATATGCCTGTCATATCCTCATGCTTCCATGCAAACGTTGACATCCTGCATTTTAAAAAGTTAATTAATTGCTCTTCAATATCCCGAGGGATATTGGTCCCTACGAGCACCGAGATATCGGGGTTATCCTGGTCCAGGATAATTTTCTTCACATCCTGCTCCGGATTCGCCACGATATCCTGGGCCCGCGTCTTTAATTGCTATGCTGCACTAGGTTTGGTTGAGGATTTCATCGAGGATGAGTAGCATTCTTTCGCCTCCTGCTGATCACTATCAACTTTGACAACTCCCCAAGGGGTAGGTATTTTGATGCATTGGTGATATGTTGATGGCACAGCCTTCATATCGTGAATCCACGGTCTTCCCAGTATGATGTTATAGCAGGATAGAGAATCCATCACACAGAAACGTTGTATCGAGTTGACTCCTTCAACGTATACTGGTAACTTTATCTCTCCCACTGTGTTTCTAGCCTCTCCACTGAACCCAACAAGCACGGTAGACTTTGAAGTGATATCCATTGGAGATACATTCATTCTCTTCAGAGTTTCTAGTTGGATTATGTTGACGGAGCTGCCATTATCAACCAGTATCCTGCGTACAAAATGGTTAGCCACATATAACGTTATTACCAGAGCATCATGTTGAGGATCCTGGACAGTATCCCTGTCATCTGCATCAAAAGTGATCACTTTGTCAGTTGTGAGGGTAGTCATTCTGACAGGTTTGTCTCCCCTTTCGGCCTTGGCTTCCTTTGCATGTCTCTTTGCTGCCGAATACGAAGTTCCACAAATATCGGATCCTCCCGAGATGAAGTTGATTATCTTGGCATCCGCGGGAGGTGATGCTGCTCGCTCAGGATCCTTTTCAGTATCCTGACCCTTATTCTTCTTTCTTCCTAAGAGATCTTTCAGATATCCCTTGCTTAGAAGATAGCTTATTTCTTTCCTTAGAGTAATGCAATCCTCGGTTACATGTCCGAAATCTTCGTGGAAAGCACACCATTTTGACTTATCTTTCCAGTCAGCCTTTTGTTGATTCTTTCGAGGCCACCTAGCCTTGTCTCCTAGACCCTGCATGGCATACATCAATTCGGGAATGTTAACAGAAAAGCAATATTCAGACAGCTCAGGATACTCTTCAGGATCCTCATCTTCGACAACATTCACTCTCTTGTTATCATTTCTGCCATATGGCTTAGGCCGATATGACTTGAATGAGGATTCTGACTTCCTGTTAGTTGACTCATAAGTGTTAGATGAGTTCATCCTTTCTTGCATCTTCCTGTCATCCTCCAGACGGATATATCTCAAAGCCCTGTTACGAGCTTCGTCGAGATTCCTGCAGGGATTCATTACAAGATCCTGATAAAACTGAGAATCCTTTTGTAATCCCATCTTGAAAGCTTGCACAGCTGTTGCAACATCAAGATGTGGGATATCCAAGGATTCTCGACTGAATTTGTTCACATAATCCCTCAAGGATTCCTGAGGCCCTTGAGTTATCCTGTAAAGGTCACTGGTTAGTTTCTCAAAACTCCGACTACAAGAAAATTGACTGTTAAATAAATTAACCAAATGAGCAAACGAAGTAATTGAGTGAGGAGGAACGTTTAACAGCCATTTTAAGGCTGATCCTGTTAGAGTAGAGCCAAATCCCTTGCACAAGCACGCTTCCTTGAGCTCCGGAGGGATAGGGTTAATCTCCATTCTTTCCCTATACTGAGCAACATGCTCCTCAGGATCCGTAGTCCCATCATAAAGCTTCATGTTGGGGGTTTGGAATCTCTTTGGGATCTCAGCATCACAGATAGGATATGCAAAACGAGATATCTTGTGGCTGTGCTGGGACACTTCCGGGATCGGCTGGACCACCCCAGGCACACTAGATATCATGTCCTTCAACTTCTGAAGTTCCCTAGTAAGTGCTGATGTTACAACTGTATCCTGTAAAGATTCACTATTGTTAGTAGCATGAGTATTATTATTATTTGACACATTACCCGTTGGAGGATTTTGCCCATATCCTGAAGCATATCCTGAGCTCCTCATGGTTGACATTCTGACCGAGGAGGGTATTTCAGGAGTATGATTCTGAGGAAGATTGGGCACAATATTCCCCCTGTTATCCTCAGTATATACAGCTGAACTGAAGTTCAACGCTCTGGGGTGTAAGGGAATGACGTTATCCTCAGCAGATCTGCTCGAGCCAGACTTCAGGAGTTGTATTTCCCTTAAAAGCATTTGGTTTGTTTCCTGTTGCTGCCTCATTTGTTCCTGCACACTTCCAAATAAGGTTAAAATTTCATCGTTAGAAGCTAAAACAGGAGCAGATTCCTGAACACTGCGGGTAGGGATAACATCCTGAGGTCGTGAAGGGGCTGGCATCCTTGGAGGAGGTGGTGGAAGCACCGAACCGGTAGTAGCATAAGTCATAGCAGACACAGTAGAGGAACTCATGTTTGATCTTGAGGCCATTACGGACAATGTGGCAAAAAGTTTTGAAAATAGGAAACCGATTAGCGATTTGACAAAAATCTTTAGTAAAGAGAGCACCACTTGCCCCACGGTGGGCGCCAAATTGTTTTGGTCAAAAATTACCGAAGCAATTAAGTGATCAAATTAGTTAAGTGAGGTAGTGTGCTAGAAATGAGTGTCGAAAATATGTTAATCAAATTACTTGCAAAAACAGTTTCAGGATACGGCTCAGGATATAGAGCTGTATCTGTGATCAAACAATGAGCAAAAAAGTAAAGGTTGACACGAGATGTACGAGGAAAGCCCTTGATCAATCTAGATCGCCGGCACAAAACCTCGGGAGCTGACAATCGCAGCTGCCTTGTTCTTCTATTACTTCAAATATCAGGATACAGTGCAGGATATGGCGCAGATCAATGCTAAGTGGTACAACGATTACAAGTATTGAGTGTTTGTGCGTGATAGAAAGAAAAAAGAAGTGTGAGTTCGAATGTGGAGAGTCAAGTGTGTGTTCCTATTGATCTGGCCTCCTATTTATAGTTACAAGTAACAAACTAACTCTCCTATTATTCCGGGATGCTGGGAATATTCCATTCTGAACGTTGGGGGACTCTTTTAACTTGTTTCCACGTGCTTATTAACTATAAAACCGAGTCTTCAGCTCATATGACCGTTACAACCTCAATAGCATTGACCAACATCCGATATTCTCGCGGAATATGCCTTTCTTCTATTCTGACCGTTACAAGACCCATTCTTCCACCATCAACGTCCATTTTTCAACCACCTTGAGCGAATCTTCAGGTAGATCAAGTCCTTTAACGTTGGTACCTTGCTACAAAATAAAATCGTTAGTAACTGCCAGGATACTGCGTCAGGATGTCACCAATATCCTGGTCTGATATCCTGATCGATACTGCCTCAGGATGTTACCAATATCCTGGTCTGGTATCCTAATCATAAACAGCTAACATTAAATCAAGATATATTGTCAGGATATGGGCTCAGAATTTCACCCATAACAGTTAGGGTTTAGGTAGGTTTGGGCCCAAAGCCCATTAATCTGGTTCTTGCGTTTTAGAGCGGCCCGGTTGCGTATACGAGACCTGTCAATATGTTGTAGAATGTTTATTTAGGATTGAAAATACGTAAATGATGTAGGAAAATAAGTGCGTAAAATGTGTCTTATCGTTTCTTTGTCTGTTTTTCGTTCCGGTTTCGACTGTGGTTCTAAAATTAGAACTCGAACACGAACTTTATAAAATTAGGAAATTACGGAAATACGAGGCGTTACAGCCTGTGAGATGCGTTCCTGTAGTTCTGCCTCGGTTGTGGCCATCTGAGTGTTCCTTCGAGGAGGTATCTTCTAAGAAGAAGATTGTATAGGTCAGGTCTTATTTGTTAAATAATAAATAGTACGTATATATTATAGCACTTATCATAGCAAGCAAGCATGCAACAACACAATCATAGCATAAACAAGTAATCCAGCAATATGTTTAGTGAGAACATGACAATTGAGCTTTCATTAATTATCGACCACAGTTATATTGTTTACAGAGTGCATCACATCAAAAAGGACACAGGGTCACTGTTAGGAAACTTTATTGTATTTGTTGTTAAAAATAGTTTAAGTACTTAGAAATAATTTCGTCAACACGAACCGACCGACGAACCGTCCCAGAAGCTCTAAATATGAAGACCGAGAAAGAAAAAATTATGATGCTTCTAAATTCTTTGATTAAAGATCTCGACAAAGATTACAAGACTTCAAAGTATTAGCGAAACATTATGGAGTTTACAAGATACAAAGTCAAAGAATTGTGTTAATTAGATAATAAATCTTATTAACACATTAAAATCTTTACTAATGAAAAAGCTTTCATTAGAAAAAGAAAGCATTTCTAAAGAATGAAATGCATTACTGATGAAAAGAAAAAGGAATTTTCCTTTTAGGAAAAGAAATCATCAGAAAGTAAAAATGAATCTTTTCTTTTTGTAAAATAAAAGAAAGGAATCTTTTCTTTTCATTCTTTTATCAGAAAAGATAAATATCTCAAATGGGTGATTTCATCAGAGCAAGTTGACAAGTTGGTTAAAAAAGGAAGATAAGGCACATGCAAGTGGATGGGCACACATACCAACAACCAATCACATTTGAGATAGGCTTATGAATTTCTCTATAAATACATGATTCCTTCGTAGGAATTATGTGTGCTTTGTAATTGTAATATTTATAGATAGAGTTTTCATGAGAGTTTACCCCCTGGTTTGGCCCAGGGGGTGATATTTAGATTCGAGTTTATTCTCGGATCGACCCCTTCTTCTTTGATTAATAAGAATTAATTATTGAAGATATATCGCTCTCTTTGTCTATATTTTTTACTCTTTATATATTTATACACTTCACAAACACCCGTGTCAACGAGAGAAGATTTCCGCACCATTCGAACAGGGGCGCCAAAGGGGACCAACAATTGGTATCAGAGCCGTGAGGATAAATTATTTCCAAGATCCCCTGCTCCTGTAAGAGAGACGTATATTCTTGATCTGTTAAAGGTAAAAAGAACTTTTTTTTGCAGATCCAAAAAATATAAAGCTTGTAGTAGAGCTTTTTTTTTTGTTACTTTCTTTATTATTGCTTTTATTAGTATTATTATTATCTCTAGTAGTATTTTTTTTAGTATAAAAAGAGAGGTGTAGAAAAAGGATATAAAAAAAAGAGTTAAAAAGAGATAAACGAACTTTAGTTTATCAGAAAAAAAAAATTTGTCATCTAAAAAGAAAGTTTCTGATAAAAGAAAGTGTGTTCGTATCTTATTTAATGATATAACTCCAAATTCTGGTTAGTAAAGGAATGATAAAAAGAGATTTAAAAGAAAAAAAACTGTGTATAACTTTAGAAAACATTCTCATAACTATTATCTTTTATAAAGTTTTCACAAAATATTCCTTGAAGAAAAGAACAAGTACTTGGACTTTCACCAGAAAAATTATGTGTAATTAATATCTCTTTTCTCTACTTATTCCCTCTCATCTTAAAAAAAAAATCAGTTTTTCTGATACATTCATCAGATTTTCTGATGATTTCTGATGCGTTCGTCAGATTTTCTGCTTAAAAAAAAAAAACTTTGTTCAGATTTTCTGATTATTTTATCAGAAATGTCATCAGATTGATCAGAAAACATCAGAAATTCTGTTAAAAAAAAAAAAACTTTTATCAGATTTTCTGATTATTTTATCAGAAATGTGATCAGATTGATCAGAAAATACCAGAAATTCTGTTAAAAAAAAAAAAGACGAAGTTTTTTTCGGTTTTATCAGAAATTTCATCAGATTTATCAGAAATTCTGATCCGAAAAAAAATTCGACGGTTCAAGATCATTTTTTATAGCTTGCATGATTCGTTATTTTTTGAAGCCTCGTCATTCGACAGCCTAAACACTTATCCTATATTGGATAGAAGATACTTATATCCTAGTTGTTGGGGATACAAGATATGATGCTTACATTTAGGTGGAATTATAAATCGAGGTGAAGAATTATAACGACAAAAGAAATATAATCAGATGATCATCCATAAAAAGTCGGACGTTTGCCAAATAAACTTACATGCCAATGAAGATACAGTCAACGAATATCACCGAAAAGGAAAATTGCCTACATGATAACGTGCCAGGAGGAAAAGAAAAATACATCTTCAGCAAGTTTATTTGTTATTTCTAAGTATAAATGCATTGTTTGTATTTTTGACAACAAATAGGGGGTGACTGTTAGGAAACTTTATTGTATTTGTTGTTAAAAATAGTTTAAGTACTTAGAAATAATTTCGTCAACACGAACCGACCGACGAACCGTCCCAGAAGTTCTAAATATGAAGACCGAGAAAGAAAAAATTATGAAGCTTCTAAATTCTTTGATTAAAGATCTCGACAAAGATTACAAGACTTCAAAGTATTAGCGAAACATTATGGAGTTTACAAGATACAAAGTCAAAGAATTGTGTTAATAAGATAATAAATCTTATTAACACATTAAAATCTTTACTAATGAAAAAGCTTTCATTAGAAAAAGAAAGCATTTCTAAAGAATGAAATGCATTACTGATGAAAAGAAAAAGGAATTTTCCTTTTAGGAAAAGAAATCATCAGAAAGTAAAAATGAATCTTTTCTTTTTGTAAAATAAAAGAAAGGAATCTTTTCTTTTCATTCTTTTATCAGAAAAGATAAATATCTCAAATGGGTGATTTCATCAGAGCAAGTTGACAAGTTGGTTAAAAAAGGAAGATAAGGCACATGCAAGTGGATGGGTACACATACCAACAACCAATCACATTTGAGATAGGCTTATGAATTTCTCTATAAATACATGATTCCTTCGTAGGAATTATGTGTGCTTTGTAATTGTAATATTTATAGATAGAGTTTTCATGAGAGTTTACCCCCTGGTTTGGCCCAGGGGTGATATTTAGATTCGAGTTTATTCTCGGATCGACCCCTTCTTCTTTGATTAATAAGAATTAATTATTGAAGATATATCGCTCTCTTTGTCTATATTTTTTACTCTTTATATATTTATACACTTCACAAACACCCGTCTCAACGAGAGAAGATTTCCGCACCATTCGAACAGGGGCGCCAAAGGGGACCAACAGTCACACTAGCCTTGTCCAATAAGTCTATCAATATACAAAAATCACATGATCAAAAGGTGGTCTCCAAAAGGCTTCACAATCTTGGCTCAATAGTGGTGCTCTCACCAAAAGTAATGCAATCTGCATAAAACCAAAAACCAACTATGCTGATAGTGGAGGAGGAATAGGGAAGAAAAGCAAGCTGCGAACATGCGCAAGCTCCTCCTCGGGTTCATAGACACGTCGAAGCAAGTAACTGATCTGCTGCTCGACCGTAAGGAAACAAGCATCAAACTCTGGAAAATGAGTAAGAGGAGCAGGTGGATGAGCAAAAGGAGACGGTGATGAATGAGGGGGAACAAAAACAGGCTGACAAGGACATGGTAGGGGATGCAGAGTCAGCTCAAGCTCCAAAACTCTGCGGCTCATAATCTCAAACTGAAGCTGAAGTGATAAGAGCAACTCATCCCGTGTGTAGCCAACAAAATGGGAGGAATGATAGGGATCTGAGATCGGCATGAAGTACGGTGGGAACCATTGGAATAGCTCATCAAGTGGTGAACAAGTGAAAGGAGCAAATGGCGCAGCCTGAGGGATCTGAGAAAAAGCTGTTGACGCAAAAGGATCATCACGCGGGTGCTGGCCTGAAGCACCTTCCCCTGGGCGGGGTGCAGGGATGTCCGGTAAGAAAATGATCGGCAAATCAGTGCGATGGACATCTGAATCTACAGGAGGGAGAGGAGCAACATCAGCGGGTGCGGGTGGAGGAATAAATGGCTCAACAACTGGAGGGTCAACAGGTGCAGGAACTTTGATCAGGAATAAGGGGTGCAATGTCTGGTAAACCAAAAGGAACATGGCCTGGATCGGGTATCGGCTCAGGATCAGCAGGTGCAACATCAGGCTGATCAAGAGGATCAAGATCTGGCTCAGGACCAGGCTCGGGGTCGTGTGGAGGAGATGGTGCAGCAGACATAGCCGTATCATCGTCAGAATCAGTAGCGTAACGCTGTAATCCGACCGCCTGTAAAGCTGAGGATGTCACAGACGCAAAGGAGTCTGAGACTGAGTGCAAACTAGAATCAGAGGATAACTCGATGACAGGAATCTCAGGAGGTGGGACAACAACAACATCCTCATCGATCTCTCCATCACCCTAGGCGTTGACAGGAGGACCATCAACAAACAAATCAACGTCATCATCAAACAGGTTGTCAAAAGGCCAATCCTCGGGCGGAATGACTACGAGAGGAACAGGATCGAGGATTGGAGCCACGATGTGCTCACCATCGGGATGCCCAATGATGAGATGATCATGGACTGGAACAGGAATGAGAAAAGGATCCTCGTCTGGAATACCATCAGCAAGCGGTAAATCATCGCCAAAGTCGGGCAAAGCGAACGGCTGAAAGTCGTCCTCGCCATCTGATGTCAGGTCAGGGTCATTCTCAGTGTCTGACGTAAGTATGTCCGGCTCGGGTGCACTCTCATCATCGGAGACGAGGGCCATAGGATCATCAACGTCTAACAACCCGCTCTCTGAAGAAGACACAATGCCTGTAACATGACAATCATAACATGTGCACATATATTAACCACTAACACTTAGTATGCAATCAAGATATAATGCCTATAACCTAACAATCCACGCGTTTTGAGTGATAACTATCTTGAATACATGCTTGTCTTTCCTTTTGTAAAACGTTTGTTCCATGGATCTGGGCGTTTTGTGTATGCAATGAAAACATGTTGTAAAAATATTTCCGTGAGAGCCCTAATGATTGTAGTCTAGACTCGAGAAAGAATCCTAGTTCGCTACAATCGAAGCTCTGATACCAAACTGTCACACCCTGACTTTTGTGAAAGCGTGATTATGTGTGACTTGTTTAATATCATTGCGTTCAACCATAACAAACAACTATATGATAAAACCAAAGATGTTCATCCATATATTAAGTTTCGAAACATTACAAACAACATTGTTTTAAAACCAACAACAGACTTCAAATCCATATTACAAACCATTCAAATTGTTTTAGAGTTCCAGAAGGACTCGACAAAAGACACTAATAAACACTAGGCTTTGAAATATGTATCTTATCCAGGATAAGACACACACTCCAAACCCTTCTACACCAGATGACATCTTTTATTTCAAACAACCCTTGAAAACTTCCAACGCCCGCCAGATCCATATTTAGTTTCCTGAAATACATGTAGTTTGAAAACATCAATAAAAGTTGAGCCAGTTCATGTGTTTTGTATGTGTGCACGAATAAACCTTTGTAAACATTGTAAGTATATCTGTTTTGTAAACCCGGTATGAAAGCAAACAAGGAAACATATCAATTAATGGTTTGCAAGGCCATTAACATGTGTGCAACGGTGTAGGAAGGCTCAAACCTAGCAGATTTTGTACCGGGCTTCCGGTTGTAAGACATAGTCACCTCATGGGCCGAACCCCGGTCCTCATGGGTGTGGGCTCGCTACACCCAAATAGATCTATCACTCATGTCCCTCGGTCCATATAAGAGGATTAATGGTCTTAAGTGTGCGCCTACCCATTCACATGATCTAATAGTTCATTCCTTAGCCAAATCATACCATTTGTAATCATTTGTAAACAATTTGTAACATATACTTCACCCCCGAAGTTATAAAACATAAACAATTAAAAGAAAAAGGGGGACATGAACTCACAATTGCGTTCTTCGTATCCAAATGTAACCCAAAGCTGCTACTCGTGTGCACGATTACCTACAACGTACTACGGTTTATTAGACGAGTGGGTCGTGCCTTGACTTAGTATTAATTAGTGTCTTTGAGTTACGTTTCATTGTGTCTTTAATATTATTCCATGTTATATAATTATTTGTTAAAATAATAAATATTTTAACTTAAATAATATTTATTATATTTTGAAATATTAGTTAAAATAATATATTTTAACTTTACACTTTCATGTATTTGTACATGTATAATTTCCCAAGGATGGGTGTGTTTATATTCGTATTCCAAAACTTGTATATTTTTGCCAAGTATCGATGACGTATTCTGGTGTGTATTTATACGTACGAGAGTACGTATTTCTATTGTGTTTATTAAGTATCTTATACTTAATTTTTGTATTTATTTTTCCGGAATAATGTTTCTAAAAAATCCATCAATATATATTCTCAAAATATATATTTTAAGAAATATTACATAGAAAAATTATTTATATTTTTTCCCTTGGAAAATATATATAAACCTATTTTTCACCCAAAGATAATGTATTTCATGCTTATTTAAGAAAATATATATTTTCTCCCAAAAATAATATATCTTCTAACAATTTCAAGAAAAAATGTATATGTTTTCTTTTCCCAAAAATAATATATTTTCTCCTTGTCAAAAATATGATATGTCTTTGTAATAACTGTAAAAATCAAATTTTTGTTCTCTTGGTGTCCAAAATACTAATTACCAAAATATACTCATGAATTTATTTCCGAAATATTAATGTAAGTTGTATTCCTTGTTCGATTGTCCAATATTTTGAGTATAAATTATATATTTATTTCTTGGAATTTTTGTAATATCTGGATTGTAATTTCTTGGTATTTTGGTGAGTTATATTATTTCAAGTCCTAAAATAATATAACTAATAATCACACACACGGTGACATCTAAATATATATCTTCCTAAATACATATTTAGTCACTTTTATTATCAAAAACCAACCTCCAATATTTATAAGTTTGTAACAAAATTTATGGCAAATTTGATATGAAAATCCATGGTTTAAAATAGACTTGTAAATATTTGTTTAAAAATATTTTTCTAAGTGTTAAATTTCTAGAAAAATTTTGCCATAGTTTCCACTTAAAAATGGAGGTTTCCATGCTTTCAAAGCATATCATTTTCTTTTATAAATTATCACAATCTCAACAAATCAAATAACACTTACCAATTTGCCAAAATCAAGCATTAATCACTACTTCATGAACTTGAAAATTTACAAAAATTTGTAGTAACTTACTAGTGTGTTTAGTAAGCCTAGTTACCCTTTAAAGTGTGGTTATTTATTTAAAAACATCATTATTGAAGAAGTTAGATGTTTACAACTTGTAAATAAATTTTCTAAAAATATTTCTTCATGAGTTTTTCTTGTCAAATATATATTTCTACACTTGATTAACCACTAAAAAATGTGGTTAATTTCTTTAAGAACCAAATTTATATAAATCTTGTATTTTTAACTTGGTTTCTTGAAAAATCATTCTTGAAATCATATATTTACAAGACTTTATATTCACTTTGATCATCATACTTCAAGAAAACAATTTACACTTTCAAGTTCATGCTTTACATATGGATGATTACTTTGATCTTAACATAATCATCCTCCCATTTTGCTAGATTATGTCTTTAATCACCATCTAGCAAGATCATATGATGTTTAACATCATAAATACAATCAATCAACAATCAACAAGCATAACAACACTTAAACAACATGATTTCTTATGATTTTTAAGCTTATGTTCATGATTCATGTTCTTGATTCATAATGTCTTCAAGATTAGTAACTTATATCATCTTTTAACCAACTTAATAAGATGTAAAATGGAGTGTAGAAGATCTTACTACTAGCTCAAGGCTAGGGATGATCACAAGATGAAGATGAGGTGGATAAAAGCTTGTATGAGAGGTCCTTCAACTTCCAAGAGTTCCTAGCTTCCTTGTATGGCTTCTTACACCTTTGTATATGTATGGAATGGATGAGAGTTGAATGATGAAGATGATGGTGTGGGTGGTTGTGTTCGGCCGAGACCAAAGAGGGAGAGAGTTTCAAGTGTTTGTTTGTTTTGAGAATGAATGAGTTATGAACTCTTGGTTTAAGTTATAACATGCCAACACTTTGTAATCCATGGGTAAATATGCTTAGTAAAGATGGAACATAATCTATTTTAATATTGAAATAAAATCAAGAGTGGGGGACCCACTCATGACCGTAAGACGGGGGGGGGGGGGGGGGGTGTTTAGTTGTGTTGTAATGGCTAGTTATTAAATAGTTAAAATCAAAGTAATCTAGTTAGGTGTTTAGTTATTATGTGTTTATATAGTGTGTTATGATGTTCGGGGACCATAACTAGCTTGGTAATGTTAAAACAATGTTTCTAGTGAAAATTTGGTGTTTCGGGTAGTGTCCGGTTGTTCGGTTGGTTACTGGTTCGTTAAGGTGCTAAAATATGCAGTTTGGTGTGATTTATGTTACCTTTTGTGACAGTTTTGATTCCCGACAATTAGGAAAGCATTATGGACCATTTAACCATATTTCTGCATGATATTAGGTTGTTTAAATGCTGAATTTTTGCTGATTTTTAAGTGAGTTTCAGGCACTTTCCGGCTCTTAAACTATCACTAGGAAGGCAGTTTTATGATCCTTACTTTCCTACACACTATACTAGTGTAACTCTTGGTTTCTGGCTCATTCTGTGTCTCCATACCATGTCTGTCTATGTACTGAACTCCGTCAGCATTTTTCTGATTTATCTGATAACTGTGCTACCTTTGTTTCGTGCATCATTTGAATCAATAGAGTTTGCATGCAATAATGATATGTCATTTGCAATATATGATGCACATGTATGTATATGGCAATAATCAGAAAGCAATTCAGGTCATTAATTGTAAATCAGCACAGTCATTAAGTCATAATTACTGTTTAATAATTGTACGCATACCTGGAATTTTGACAGTTGTCACACCTTCATCCTTCACGCCGTGATCAACATAACGGGAACAACAAAATTCAACCCCATAGTGCCGCCTGTTTTGGTGTGCGTAGGCGCCACTGGCAGACCCAGGAATTTCTTCATGGGGTGCGGAACATTTTTAATATTTTTAGGCCCCTATGTATATAAATAAAAATTTTGGTTCGTATCGGGTCGGTTCGGATGTAAAACAAAAGAACATCAAACTAAATTTATATAATCACAAAAATATGTCAAACCTTGTTACAAACTGATGTGCACAAAATGCAACATATAAATTACATCAATTGTGGCATAAAACTAACCCTTTTTAGTACTAATGTTGGAAAAAGTGTGTTTTTGTCTTCCTTTTGTATTTTCAGGATTAAATGAGCTCAAATTAACAAAAGAAGCAAAAAGGCAGCTAAATCTAACATAAATACAAGAAAAGTAACAAATGTGGCATGCCCGACCCCCCGACAGCATCTTCCAAAGCAAAATCAAGAAGACAGAAGACTGAACACGCCCCGTGCTCAGTGAACACGTGGGCGTGCCCAAGTGCCAGCATAAAAGACAAAGCTATAGAAGATTCTATCACCCACCACGGGGGCGTGCCCAGCGGACACGGGGCCGTGGTCAACTCTAAGATTCGCAGAATCTGAGGAAATCTTGATAGTACAGATATGCTTCTGCACACGGGGGCATGGTCAACTAATGCAGACAAACTGCAATTAATAAAGGAAGAGAAGAGGATGGACACGGGGCCATGCCCAATGGACACGGGGCCGTGCCCGAGCTACTGTTCAGCCTATAAATAGGGGTGCTTGGCTCATTTGCAAACCATCCCTTGGCACACCACCTCTCTCACACTTCACCCACCACCCACCACCATCACAACACCATCATCCACCACCATCATCCATTGTCCATCATAGAGTGTGTGAGTCGTCTCGGGATCCAAGATTGATCGTAAGAGTTCTTGGCAATCAAAGGCCATGTTTGCCTAAGTCTCTTACATCACTTGGTGAAGACAAGTGTCTAGTGTAATACTTTTTATTTTAAATTTTTTCGCACTTTTTACATGGTTATGTATCAATGACTTTAATAACTAGTTTCTTATGTTGAAGGTGAGTCTTCCTTATCGTTTGTCCGTGGTGTCTTGGCATTATTTTACTGTCTATATAAAATAAAAGATTTTCACCATTCATATCTCCACGGTCTATATGGAGGTATGTTGGCTACCTGGTCGGGGGTTAAGGGAACGGTTTAGTAAGAGTCTTGCCTTGTTCAGTGTATAGATCCTGCAAGGACCTGGGTCAAATTTAGTAGGACCTCCTTCAATACCCACCGGTATTGGATGGCGGGGGTCCAAACTCTTTGATCCCCTCATATGTAAGCTACTATTAATACTTTAACCCGGCTACTTAGGACTGTATCCTTGCTGACTCAGACTACTTAGCCGAGGGTAACGTCACCTTCAAAAGAGGGGCCTACCATAATATGCATTAATAACTTAATTAATTATCTTTCAATAATCCGACCTTTTAGGATTGTATCCTTGCTGACTCTAACTTCTGGGTTGAGGGTAACGTCACCTTCAAAAGAGGGGCATACTACAATAACTAAGATAATCTCTTAAAAAGTGCAAAAGTACGGAAATAATCAAAGGTTACACTATACACGAGTCGGAGCCAAGTGATTCATCTTGTCTATCTGTTTTTACCTTTATTTTATTTTTCAGCATTTTAGTTAGTTTTTATTTTTACTTGTTTAAAACTTTTTTCTAACTTTTGATTTGATTAGACGTTGAGGATAAACCGGTACTAAAAGCCCTTGTGTCCTTGGACGACCTCGGTATCTTGCCAACACTATACTACGCTCACGATGGGTGCACTTGCCCATATGTGTGTTTGGTGTTAGTAAAATATCGTGTTTTATAAATTTAAAACTTGACTTACGTGTAAAAAGGGCTTAAAATATACTTAAATATATATCACACCGCACGCACATCAAGTTTTTGGCGCCGTTGCCGGGGACACAAGGATTTTAAGAAAGCTTAAAATCGATGGCCTAATCAGTTTTTCAAAACTTTTTCAAAACGCGCGCACATTTTTCTGCATTTTAGTTTGGTTTTGCATTTACAGTAAGTTGAACACGGGTCGTGCTCACTGAACACGGGGTCGTGCTGCATATTTTTCACAAAACACCCAGATACAGAGCTTGAACACGGGTCCGTGCTCACTGAACACGCCCCGTGCTCAACGAAATCAGTAACTTTAACTAAAACGCCCAGATACAAATTCTGTACACGGGGCCGTGTCCACTGAACACGGGGCCGTGTCCAGCCTCTGTTTTCGTTTTTATTTTTGTTTTCTGATCTCGAGACTTGGTTATAGTCTGCTGAGTGATTCTTATGGATCAATACTCAGGAGGTTATAACTACACCTATGAGGAGGGTGATTATAGGAATAATTATTGCATTAATTGTGGTGACCCGCACTCGGTTCAATATTGTAACTTATATCAACCATCCACTTCATACACATATTATGAGGAACCCAGGTACGAGCCATCAACTTCATACACATCCTATGAAGACCAAAGGTATGAACCTCCTCCCTCATACTCATATTTTGATGAACCAAGGTATGAGCCTTCTTACTCATACTTTGAGGAACCAAGATATGAGCCACCACCTTCATATGCTTACTATGAGGAACCTTGGCATGAACAACCCACCTCATATGAGTATTATGAAGAACAAAATTACGACCCTTATCCATCATATGCTTACAATGAAGAACAATGGTGTGAACCATCTAATTCATATGGGTATTATGAGGAACAAAGGATCGAACAACCGGATTCAAGCTTTGAAAATCCCGATCCTCACTCTATCACTAAAGTGACCGATAGGATATTAGAACACCTTAAAACTATCGAGCGCTACATAAAAGAATCTCGCGCAAGGGAAGAGGAGTCCCGCGCAAGAGAAGAATTAAATAAAGAAGAGATAGTTGAAAGTGTAAAAATGGAAGAACAAATAAGTGAAGAACCGACACATGAGTTAAACAACGAAAAAGGTGAGTCCGACAACGTTAAAATTCAAGAAGAGTCTAATTTTGAAGAAATTAATCTCTTGTCACCTTCTTTTGAAAATCATTGTTTAGTTCCAACTCATGCTAAGTTTTTAAAAGAGTTAAACACTAACACTAAAATTGACGAAACGGTAAGCGTTAAGTTAACTAACGATCAAACCTCGCTAATAAAAGAAGACCCATTTGAAATCAACATTACACCGATTCCATGTTTTTTTCAAAATTCATTTATTAGTAATGTCACAATTGATAAAGATCTTTGTGTTAACATAATGCCCAACTACATTTTCGAAAAATTAAGTATTAGTGATTTTTCTCCACTTCAAATACCCATTTCTCTATCTAATCGGAAAATAATAAAATCAATCGGTGTAGTTGAGGATGTCTTGGTTCAAACAAATCAAATGGTAATCCCAACCGACTTTGTCATCCTTGATGACGCTCCTCTAGTGTTGGGACGGCCCTTTGTAAAAACTCACGAAGATTTGAAAAACCGGAAGTTCAACAATCTATCAATTCAATTAGGGGCATTTAAAAAGAGTGTCGATCTTGAGCGATCAATGAAATATCCATTCGGCAATAATGACCCCCTAATTGAAGATGAAGATGAACCACCCGATACAAGTGAAAAGATTGACCACTTTGTTAAAGAAGAGGTCGCCATAGAACAAACTTTTAAGGTTCTTGATCAAAATGAGCAACCCAATAAGGAGTCTCCTAAAGACCCACCTCTTGAGCTCAAAGAACTTCCAAAAGGTTTGGAATATACTTTTCTAGACAAAGATGGTAAATCACCTGTAATTATTTCGTCTAAGTTAAGTAGTTTAGAAAAAGAAAAATTAATTAATCTTTTAAGAAAACACAAAAATGCGATTGCTTGGAAGCTTGTAGATATTAAAGGAATAAGTCCTTCCATGTGCACGCACAAAATTTTAATGAATGATGACTACAAATCAGTAATACAACCACAACGTCGAGTAAATCAAAATGTTCAAGAAGTGGTTAAAAAAGAAGTCATCAAATTACTTGACGCCGGACTTATTTATCCTATCTCCGATAGTCCTTGGGTAAGTCCCGTCCAAGTAGTTCCAAAGAAAGGAGGTATGACGGTAATAACTAACGAAAAGAATGAATTAATACCAACGAGAATGTCACACCCCGACTTTCCACGTGTCACCGGTGGGCCCGGTGGGGAGTATCGTGACGTAGTTGATATCATCATAGTCAAACAACACAATATTTAAATGCACAGCGGAAGCAAAAGATAAATATATTACAAACCGATTATAAAGTAATATCAAGTATTACAACGGAAAGTAAAGGATCCACAGGCGGATCTTAAAACATAAACATTGTTCAACAGACTTTAGACGCCTAGAACTTGCAAGATTCCTTATTAGCGCCCTGAGCTTCCAGCCAATTACGTTCAGTACCTTTCACTTAACCTTTTTGGAAAATACGTCAGTTTTCACTAGTAAATACACTCAACTGACTCATTTGAAAAGAGTTTAAGAAATTGATTTAGATGCACCAGGCACAAAATATTTTGACACTTTGATTAAAATGCACAAAGGCAAAATTAATCTTTTATAACTTGGGACAATTATATTTATAATCTTGTATACAGATTTACATGTTCGTTGTACGTTCAGGGCCCGATGTAGAAACTGAGTCAGATTAACAGACACGCCACAAGTATAGGCCCACAAGAGAGTGAGATACCGTTATTCCTTAAGCAACTGTCAGGTGTATGCCTACACCACGTGCTTAAGACGTGGCCATTTTATAATACAATGATGTCAAGGATATCCGGGACATGGTTATTAACCCCTAAAGGCTTTTATTTCAAACAATACAGATTAAAGCGGGTTACCTCAATAATTTAATCACAATCCGACTAAACATTCAATACCCGACCAAGCGGTATTATTATACCGTATCCCAAGCCCGTATAGGGAAAATAAGTTAAAAGTATTTACCTGAGCTAGCTCTTGTTTTAAATAGCAAGAATCTAATAACTCAGCCGTATTCACTTAAGTAAGCGTAAGTACAATTTACCGGAAGGCGCTAGTCTGGAATGATGGTATAAATAACCAATTAGAATGCTGACGGGTCTTTAATTAAGCCTAAGCTTAGACCGGTTAGTCTTAAAGAAAGATACGGTTCAAACGCATGACAAAGCGAAGACCGGATTAGAATGTGGTTTTGACCCGACAAGCTTATATGTTTTTTTAATATGGGTAACTTAAGCACATTCTGGATTTTGAGATAAAAATGATATGGTTTGACCCGTTTCGGCTAATATATGCAAACTAGTTACATAAGCCGACCCGAATGCGAAAAGTGCGTAACGAGTAACCAAATAAATCATATACAGGTTTCCTAAGTTAATATGCCTTTAATATGTTGTGATATCAGTAGGATACCTTCCATTATGCCCAAAACGAGTTTAATCTCAAAATAAGCCCCGTAGGGGTATTTTGGTCACTTAAAAGGTTATAGAAGAGTTTAACATGAAGTTCTGAGATTCGGGTCCGAATACATCAGTAAAATAACTTATTTTAATAGGTCATATTAGTTGGTAATAAGTTTTATGTGATGAAACGGTTTTAAACCCAAACTATGCGTTTAATACACTTAAAAACCATTTTAAGCGATTTCCGGGTTATACAGGAAGTCTGAGTTTTCTGATCAGGTTATAAAGTTCAAAATACTTTATTTATTATATAAAATCAGTAGCAATTGGATTGGTGTAAAAATACTATGTAAAACTCATTTTATGACCGAAAAGGGTATATTCGGTATTTACCGAATTAATGCCATAACCTTAGTTTATGAGCAGGTTAAAAAAATTAAAAATCTTTAAAAATCCCAAAATATTATATTACATCAGTGGGTAAAAGGTTTGGTGTCAAAATTTGGGTTTAGATAGGCTTTATGCTAATCGCGCCGTTTAATTAACAAAAAGCTTCTTAAATGCGCTATTTAGCATAACTCCTATTCTGGACCTCTAACTGACATGAAACTTTAGGGACATGTTTATAATTCAGTAACAAAGATTTTTGTCCTTTAACATATCCAAAATTCTCGTTTTATGGTTAAAAGGGCATATTGGTCAACATTAGGCATTTAACGGAAACGAGTAAACGAATCGGACAATCAACGATCCAACCACAGAGGGTTATGCTAACATGTAGCCTGGTCCTAAGGAAGCTCTAAGGCATTTCCAAATCATACTAAAACGGGTCAGAACTGAAGTCAAAGCAAAAGTCAAAGTTTTGCGACTTTCGGTTCCGAACCGGGTCTAAATATAAAATTGTCGGGTTGAACATGTTTAGACATGTTCTTACACTAATTACCAAGTTATATAAATGATCAAACAGGTTGTATGGGTTCTACATTGCTAATTATGCATAAATTGGAAAATAAGCATTATGTTGACTTTTTAATAACAAGTTTGACCCGACATTTGACCTAGTTAGAGTGGGAATCAGACGGTGCCCTTTTAAGGGTTTATTGCCCACATAATTATCAACTTATAACTACTTTCAATTCGACTAATCACTGGACCATTAGTGATTAATCGTTAAGTCAACCGTTAATTACGACGGTTTGACTTTTAAGCTAAAACTAAGCAAAAACTTAACTAAGAAAGGTTAAGCATACTTACCAAAGTCCTATGAACGATTTGGGATGCTTAGGGTCTGCTCTTATGCTCTAGGAAGCTCCAAGAAAGCAGATGGAAAGGTGTGATCAAATGTTGCAACTAATGGCCCTTTTTATAGGGATTTTGATCCATTAGATTGTTGACAACTCATGCTACCATGGATCCCAGATCATTTACAAGTGCCCCTAAGGCCTAGGAACATGTAGGGGGCAACCATGAATTGTTAAAGGGCAATACATGACGTTTACATGGGCTAAACAGGCAACAGAAACGAGTTGCTACATCTGGGACCTGCTTGCGCACCGTAACGTCCATAGTGTTGAGGTGCGCAAGCCCTTGGCCAGCACAATGAATCTTTCAAATGTTGACAGTTTTGACCCCTGGACTTCCAAACTTGATTTTTACCTTTATTTCTTGCATTTTGGGCCCTCTAAATTGAATTCTAAGGGCTTTAAGACTTATACCAAATTTGTTAAGTCCTTGGTTAACTTTTGATTACCCGAAAAGTCATAGATTTCAACGTTAACGCTTTTAACCCCTCGCACACGAATTTTATCATAACTTTCTCATACGATAACGAAACTTTATGAAATTTTTATCGTGCATTCTAGTGAGCATAATTAATCGTTACAAAGCTTCGGGTTTGCTAAAAGGTCACTCGGAGGTATAACTTAAACATGTTGACACATTTAACCCCTGTAGTTTGTAATCTCTCACTTTTAGCCTCGTATGATCCATGATTTATTCGTCTGATGGTATCAACATCATGTAGGGTTATTGTAAAGTATATTTATTCACTGTTGACATTTTGAACTCGTATATTCACATACTTTCCATGTTTGTCAACTTTAGTCCCTCAAGAACATTCTTTCACACGTTCAAGCTTATGACACGTGTCAATACATTATAGGACGTGAATTTTCGAGGTGTTACATCCTCACCCCCATAAAAGAAATCTCGACCTCGAGATTTGTTAAAGTAAAGGAAGTAATTTCTGCCTTACATTGGGCTTAATCTTCCCCAGTACCTTTGAGCCTCTATGGCATTCCAATTGACCTTTATGATAGGTACATGTATCCTTTGGAGCTTCTAATCCTGTCGATCCTTAATCGACACAGGTTGCTCATCATATCATAAATATGTATGTCATTATGTGATAGTGTTTTTTCTTGACTTATTGGCGAAACACGTCCTTAAATCATTAGGGTGGGGTGCATTGCGCGTTCCACCAAGCTCCTTAATTAGGTCTTAGCTCGTAAGCTATTTAATCTTGATACATTCTAATCCTTCGAATGGTTCTATATACTCAGAGCCTGACTAGCCTGATAATTTAACAAATTTGGCACACCCTTCCTGGGTGATATCTTTTGTTGAGCCTTATTTCTTAACAAGAATTTAGGAAGGTTACTACTTTCCATTAATCCTTGATTTTCTACCGAATAATGGCAACTTATAGATAATTAGGGGTTTGTATGATCTTATTCTTGTTTCTAATGCAACTTTTAGATCCTGATAAGTGGACTTACCAATCTATTGTCCTAACAATAGATGTTTAACATTCCATCTTTACAAGGTCTCCAAGGGAGCAGCCTTGATGCTTACATACCAACTATTATAGAAAAGCTTATCTTAAGGTGAGATGGTTATTCCAACCACTACTTAACTAATTTTAAGGAATAGCTAATCCTTGTCGTTAGTCGAACAATTCGACGATCCTGGGTAGCTGATGGAAATTCTTAATCGTTGCCTAATTAGGGTTGCGGTAATGTATGCATAAGCAAAATGAACCGTCTTTCTTACCCAACAATATCAAACTCTCAGAATATCGAGTTTGGCTATATGAATCTCCTATCTTAAAATTTACTTAATCAGGTTTTCGGTTATTCCATAATCAGCATGGAGTTCTTACAACACTCTAACCCAAAGCGGGATGTTAATCTTAACTCTACTTGCCTCTCGGGAGGTAAACAGGGTAGTCTTGGAGAAGATAATCAAGATACAAGGAGGTTACAGAGATTTTCCCAATCTCAGGCTCCAGATCATCCATCCTTGCTCGTGCCAAATGAGTGACACTTTTATGTTATGAATCCACAGGTTCCTTTACCAGGAAACATTTATTTGGAAAAATTCTATTTTCTAGATATCTTCTTTGAATACCATTAGTTGACCTTAGTACCATATGGTCATTGGGATATCTTTGTGGTTCCATGCATTAAACCTCCATACTGATCAGGCATGGAAGCAATCTATGGAACATATTAAGATACATCAACTTCCATACGGCGGTTTTGTCATACCATTTGGTATTCGTAATCAATAGGGATTAAAGAGATATCAATTACATGCGAATGTCCTTTATCTATAGAGAGGGTACATTTGAATTTTATGACTCAAAGATTTCTGACAGGAACGGAAGAAATGGTTCCTATTACTAAATGAATCAATTTCTTAGTTGCGATTCAACAACTGCTATTCATCATCCTCATGGCCTTATATACTAACCATGGTTTCATTAAACCATACAGGCCAATATAGCATTAACATTTTTAATGAACGTTATTTAATATATATCAATTTTACTTAGCCTTGATCACAAAAGACCATTAATGGCATTTAAAGTTTGGTCCTAATCCATCATCTTTTTGACAGGGGATCAAAATGTCACATCTGTCTTTATTATAGTGATGAATTTGGATAGCTTGAAAGCTTGCCATAAGGATATCAGAAAAGAGTGATTCCTAATAGATATAAAATATCAATCTAAGATTTGTTGGAGCATTTTCTATAGTGTCATCGGCCAATTTCTATCTTGCGTTAAATGACCGGAGTCCAAATCAGCGGAGACAACAGTTCCCAATATTTATCGTTCCTTATAAAATCATAATTGCCAGTATCAAATAAATTTCTGTATAAACTGCTTGATAAGGAAAGGTACCTGCTATATAGTCGTCATTCTGCACCATCTCCTGGGCGTTCATCTGGAAAACTCATGCGTTTGTTCTCTTGGCCTCTTCGGGCTTCTTCTGATTCCTAGGGCAGTTGGTCTTGATATGCCCCTCCTCGTTGCAACCATAACAGGTTGCATCTTTTAGCTTCTTGCAATCCAGGGTTTTATGTTCCTGAGACTTGCAGATTCCACACGGTAGAGGCTGAGATTCAAATCTGCATTTCCCGAGGTGGTATTTCCTACAGGTTTCGCACCTGGTCTTCTCAACCAACTGCTGGCTGTCTCTTTTAAACCCGGAACTCTTCTTATCCTCAGAGTTCCTCTTCCTATTGGAGCGATGAGAATTCTCATCTTCCCTTTTACGCTTTCCATCTTCAGAGACTTCGGCAGCCTTGTTTCTGACCACATCGAGTGTGAAAGATAGCGACAGATCTGCCGCTGACCTGAATGTAGTAGGTCTTGAAGCCTTAACACTGGCTTTGATTTCTGGGGCTAAACCCCCAATGAAGCGAGCAATTCTCTTGGGTTCTGGTGTTACTAGGTAAGGAACCAGTCTGGACAGGGTATTGAAACTGGTCAGGTAAGCTTGACAATCTAAGTTTGTCATCACCAATGATAAGAAATCTGATTCAATTCTTTCGACCTCGTGTTAAGGGCAGTAGTTCTCCATAATGAGAGCAACAAACTGTTCCCATGACATGTTGTAAAGTGGGATCTTCCCAACAGCTTGAATGAGAGCCTTCCACCATGCTAGTGTCTCCCCCTTGAACGATTGGGATACATACTTCACTACATCCCTCTCAGCACAACCGCTGATATCGACAACTGTGTCCATTTCATCCAACCAGGTCATACAATCAATTGCCCCTTTCTCCCCAGTGAAATCCCGGGGTTTGCAGGAAACAAAGTATTTATAGGTACAGGACTTGGTACGTGGTTCATTATCGAACACTAACCTCTTGGATGGAACACTTTGTTGAATAGATGAATGTCGATCATCAACCTTCTTTGGTTCCTCTTTCTTAGAGGGTGGCTTGCTGTGAGCCTCTGAGTGAGTCTTAAAGACAGACTTAGAGTGGGGTACAGATGAGGCTTTACTATGCGTCCCACTATACTCCCTAAATTGCTCCTCTACAGCTTTAGATACAGCTGTATCAATCAGTGTACGAAGTTCTCCTCTGGTTATATTAATCTTATCATTCTCATTATTCTCCAGGGGATGACTGCTGATCTCGTCAGAGTCAGCCATGTAGTCTTAATTACTACAAAAAGAAAATAAGGGCAAGGTTTATTTAGAAGCCCATATAGTTTTATCGTTTTAAACGATTTATTAACCATGGTAATATAAACCATATTGGTTAATTTGTTAGTTATATTTAATTAGTATTTTCATTATAATTTACCCTAGTTATAAAACATTAAGGATATAAAAGTGGCGCAAAAGGCCTAATCACGTGGACAAGTTTAATTTCTAAGCCATGATTTCAGAGGATCGAGGCATTATAATTTATCCTAGTTATAAAACATTAAGGATATAAAAGTAGCGCAAAGGCCTAGTCACATGGACAGTTTTAAATTTACAAGCCATGATTTCAGAGAATCGAGGCATTATAATTTATCCTAGTTATAAAACATTAAGGATATAAAAGTAGCGCAAAGGCCTAGTCACATGGACAGTTTTAAATTTACAAGCCATGATTTCAGAGAATCGAGGCATTAAGGTTCAAATCAAAGTTCATTACCTTTTCTCGACAGAGAGTCAAAGACATCAACTGTCTGTTGTCCCTTAGGACAATAAAAATGGCCCGTAGGCATTTCATCACTTATGGATGTTTATAATATGATCATCTTCATTTGATGATATTAGTCAGGATCGCATTGATCATACAAACTATTATGCTTGGACGTAGTCCAACATCTTTAGACGGGGGTCAGAGACCACCACGGTCGTTGTCTTATCGGACAACAAGTTTGGCCCGTAGGCACTTCATCACTAATGGATGTTTATTTCAAATAAGGGAATTTAGATTAACCCCCTTTTTAAAGAATGGCCTGTGTGACTTTAACGATTCACAGTTTACCAAAAATGTTAACATACTTACAGATGTTAACAGGGATCGGAATCTTTTAGATAAGTTTTACCGTCTTGTCCATGCCTACAATGACAATTAGGCTAGGTTTTACCTTTAAGACTCTTTTAATATTTAACGCAGAACAATCCTAAATTGAAATGTTAACAAGGATCTGAATCTAATTGTGGAACTACCATCTTGGCCCTGTCTTAATGTGACATATGGCTAGGTCTTGTCCTTTTTAGATTTTTCCATTTTATTATAATGGTAGATCTTATAATATAGGAATGATATTTTTAAATATAATCGTTCCATTAAAAATTAAACAAGTATATGTTTGCCCTAAACGGGACTTCTAACAGAAAATGACTTGCCCATGCAAGGGCTAATCAGAAAATAACAAAGAAACAAATAAGGACAAAATAAAACGAATTTTGGATTAGTCTTATGTTCTTGTCTAGACTCAAGAATGTGCAACTGTGTAACTGAGATTAAACACAAAAGACTAGTGTTTAATTCACTCAGTGTTGGCTCTAATACCAACCTGTCACACCCTGACTTTCCACGTGTCACCGGTGGGCCTGGTGGGGAATATCGTGACGTATTTGATATCATCATAGTCAAACAACACAATATTTAAATGCACAGCGGAGCAAAAGATAAATATATTACAAACCGATTATAAAGTAATATCAAGTATTACAACGGAAAGTAAAGGATCAACAGGCGGATCTTAAAACATAAACATTGTTCAACAGACTTTAGACGCCTAGAACTTGCAAGATTCCTTATTAGCGCCCTGAGCTTCCAGCCAATTACGTTCAGTACCTGTCACTTAACCTTTTTGGAAAATACGTCAGTTTTCACTGGTAAATACACTCAACTGACTCATTTGAAAAGAGTTTAAGAAATTGATTTAGATGCACCAGGCACAAAATATTTTGACACTTTGATTAAAATGCACAAAGGCAAAATTAATCTTTTATAACTTGGGACAATTATATTTATAATCTTGTATACAGATTTACATGTTCGTTGTACGTTCAGGGCCCGATGTAGAAACCGAGTCAGATTAACAGACACGCCACAAGTATAGGCCCACAAGAGAGTGAGATACCGTTATTCCTTAAGCAACTGTCAGGTGTATGCCTACACCCCGTGCTTAAGACGTGGCCATTTTATAATACAATGATGTCAAGGATATCCGGGACATGGTCATTAACCCCTAAAGGCTTTTATTTCAAACAATACAGATTAAAGCGGGTTACCTCAATAATTTAATCACAATCCGACTAAACATTCAATACCCGACCAAGCGGTATTATTATACCGTATCCCAAGCCCGTATAGGGAAAATAAGTTAAGAGTATTTACCTGAGCTAGCTCCTGTCTTAAATAGCAAGAATCTAATAACTCAGCCGTATTCACTTAAGTAAGCGTAAGTACAATTTACCGGAAGGCTCTAGTCTGGAATGATGGTATAAATAACCAATTAGAATGCTGACGGGTCTTTAATTAAGCCTAAGCTTAGACCGGTTAGTCTTAAAGAAAGATACGGTTCAAACGCATGACAAAGCGAAGACCGGATTAGAATGTGGTTTTGACCCGACAAGCTTGTATGTTTTTTTAATATGGGTAACTTAAGCACATTCTGGATTTTGAGATAAAAATGATATGGTTTGACCCGTTTCGGCTAATATATGCAAACTAGTTACATAAGCCGAACCGAACGCGAAAAGTGCGTAACGAGTAACCAAATAAATCATATACAGGTTTCCTAAGTTAATATGCCTTTAATATGTTGTGATATCAGTAGGATACCTTCCATTATGCCCAAAACGAGTTTAATCTCAAAATTATTCCCGTAGGGGTATTTTGGTCATTTAAAAGGTTATAGAAGAGTTTAACATGAAGTTCTGAGATTCGGGTCCGAATACATCAGTAAAATAACTTATTTTAATAGGTCATATTAGTTGGTAATAAGTTTTATGTGATAAAACGGTTTTAAACCCAAACTATGCGTTTAATACGCTTAAAAACCATTTTAAGCGATTTCCGGGTTATACAGGAAGTCTGAGTTTTCTGATCAGGTTATAAAGTTCAAAATACTGTATTTATTATATAAAATCAGTAGCAATTGGATTGGTGTCAAAATACTATGTAAAACTCATTTTATAACCGAAAAAGGGTATATTCGGTATTTACCGAATTAATGCCATAACCTTAGTTTATGAGCAGGTTAAAAAAAAATTAAAAATCTTTAAAAATCCCAAAATATTATATTACATCAGTGGGTAAAATGTTTGGTGTCAAAATTTGGGTTTAGATAGGCTTTATGCTAATCGCGCCGTTTAATTAACAAAAAGCTTCTTAAATGCGCTATTTAGCATAACTCCTATTCTGGACCTCTAACTGACATGAAACTTTAGGGACATGTTTATAATTCAGTAACAAAGATTTTTGTCCTTTAACATATCCAAAATTCTCGTTTTATGGTTAAAAGGTCATATTGGTCAACATTAGGCATTTAACGGAAACGAGTAAACGAATCGGACAATCAACGATCCAACCACAAAGGGTTATGCTAACATGTAGCCTGGTCCTAAGGAAGCTCTAAGGAATTTCCAAATCATACTAAAACGGGTCAGAACTGAAGTCAAAGCAAAAGTCAAAGTTTTGCGACTTTCGGTTCCGAACCGGGTCTAAACAGAAAATTGTCGGGTTGAACATGTTTAGACATGTTCTTACACTAATTACCAAGTTATATAAATGATCAAACAGGTTGTATGGGTTCTACATTGCTAATTATGCATAAATTGGAAAATAAGCATTCTGTTGACTTTTTAATAACAAGTTTGACCCGACATTTGACCTAGTTAGAGTGGGAATCAGAGAGTGCCCTTTTAAGGGTTTATTGCCCACATAATTACCAACTTATAACTACTTTCAATTCGACTAATCACTGGACCGTTAGTGATTAATCGCTAAGTCAACCGTTAATTACGACGGTTTGACTTTTAAGCTAAAACTAAGCAAAAACTTAACTAAGAAAGGTTAAGCATACTTACCAAAGTCCTATGAACGATTTGGGATGCTTAGGGTCTGCTCTTATGCTCCAGGAAGCTCCAAGAAAGTAGATGGAAAGGTGTGATCAAATGTTGCAACTAATGGCCCTTTTTATAGTGATTTTGATCCATTAGATTGTTGACAACTCATGCTACCATGGATCCCAGATCATTTACAAGTGCCCCTAAGGCCTAGGAACATGTAGGGGGCACCCATGAAGTGTTAAAGGGCAATACATGACGTTTACATGGGCTGAACAGGCAACAGAAATGAGTTATTGCATCTGGGACCTGCTTGCGCACCGTAACGTCCATAGTGTTGAGGTGCGCAAGCCCTTGGCCAGCACAATGAATCTTTCAAATGTTGACATTTTGACCCCTGGACTTCCAAACTTGATTTTTACCTTTATTTCTTGCACTTTGGGCCCTCTAAATTGAATTCTAAGGGCTTCAAGACTTATACCAACTTTGTTAAGTCCTTGGTTAACTTTTGATTACCCGAAAAGTCATAGATTTCAACGTTGACGCTTTTAACCCCTCGCACACGAATTTTATCATAACTTTCTCATACGATAACGAAACTTTATAAAATTTTTATCGTGCATTCTAGTGAGCATAATTAATCGTTACAAAGCTTCGGGTTTGCTAAAAGGTCACTCAGAGGTATAACTTAAACATGTTGACACATTTAACCCCTGTAGTTTGTAATCTCTTACTTTTAGCCTCGTATGATCCATGATTTATTCGTCTGATGGTATCAACATCATGTAGGGTTATTGTAAAGTATATTTATTCACTGTTGACATTTTGAACTCATATATTCACATACTTTCCATGTTTGTCAACTTTAGTCCCCCAAGAACATTCTTTCACACGTTCAAGCTTGTTACACGTGTCAATACATTATAGGACGTGAATTTTCGAGGTGTTACAGAGAACCGTCACAGGATGGAGAGTATGTATAGATTATAGACGATTAAATGAAGCAACAAAGAAGGATCACTTTCCTTTGCCCTTCATTGATCAAATGTTAGAAAGATTATCCGGTCATAAATTTTACTGTTTCTTGGATGGTTTTTCAGGTTACTTTCAAATCTCGATAGCACCCGAAGACTAAGAAAAGACAACCTTCACATGTCCCTATGGAACTTTTGCTTATCGACACATGCCATTTGGTCTATGTAATGCCCCCGCAACCTTCCAACGTTGCATGTTAGCCATCTTCCATGACATGATAGAAAAGAAAATGGAAGTCTTCATGGACGACTTTTCTATCTTTGGGGATTCATACGACCAATGCCTCAATAACCTTGAACGAATGCTATCCTGATGTGAGGAAACTAACCTCGCCCTTAACTGGGAAAAATGCCATTTCATGGTAACGGAGAGAATAGTACTCGGTCACAAAATCTCAAGCGAAGGGATGGAGGTTGATCGAGCCAAAATAGACACTATTTCTCGATTACCACCCCCATCCTCCGTTAGAGCTATCAGAAGTTTCCTAGGGCATGCCGGATTTTATAGGCGGTTTATCAAAGACTTTTCTAAAATTTTAAGGCCTCTAACAAAATTGCTTGAAAAAGATGCCCTTTCATCTTTGACAAGGATTGCAATCAAGCATTTCTAACCCTAAAGGAAATGCTAGTCAATGCACCTATCATGATAGCGCCTGATTGGAAATTTCCTTTCGAAATCATGTGTGACGCAAGTGACTTTGCGGTTGGAGCTGTCTTGGGACAAAGAAAAGAAAATCATTTTCACCCAATTTATTATGCTAGTAAAACACTTAACGATGCACAAGAAAATTACACAACAACTGAAAAAGAATTACTAGCTGTGGTATTTGCTTTTGATAAATTTCGTTCTTATCTTGTTCTTTCTAAAACAATAGTCTATACAGATCATGCAGCCATTCGATATCTCTTCAAAAAGCAGGACGCAAAACAACGTTTGATTCGGTGGATTTTACTCCTCCAAGAATTTGATATTGAAATCAAAGACAAAAGAGGAGCAGAAAACACCGCAGCAGATCATCTTTCGTGCTTAGAAGACCCAGCTTTGGAGGCAACCAGGGACGAGCAAATCAACGAAAAATTTACAACGGAGTCCCTAGAAATGGTGGAATACAGAGAAGAACCATGGTACGCCGACTATGCTAACTACCTAGCTAGCGGTATAGTCGCAAAAGGTTGGCCACATCATCAAAGAAAAAAAATTCTTTGCTAATGTGAAGCAACTCATCCGACGATGCGTACATGGTAGCGAAGCACGAAGAATTCTCCGCCATTGTCATGAAGGTCCATACGGAGGGCATCATGGTGCCGCTAGTACCGCACGAAAGGTATTTGATTCAGGGTTTTATTGGCCAACCATTTATAAAGACGCCCAAAGTCTTGTCAAGACATGTGATGCTTGCCAAAGAACAGGTAATATTTCGTCCAAAAACGAAATGCCACAAAATGGCATTCTCGTTTGTGAAATTTTTGATGTGTGGGGACTCGACTTTATGGGACCTTTCCAACAGTCAAAAGGAAACAAATATATACTTGTGGTGGTAGACTACTTGTCTAAATGGGCCGAGGCCGAGGCACTTCCAACAAATGATGGAAGAGTCGTGGTAAGATTTTTGAAAAAATTATTCTCTCGTTTTGGAACACCTAAAGCATTAATAAGTGATAGAGGTACCCATTTTTGCAACCATCAACTTGAAATTTTTTTAACAAGATATGGGGTCTATCACAGGGTCTTGACAGCATATCACCCTCAAACAAACGGACAAGCCGAAGTGACTAATAGAGGTTTAAAACGAATACTTGAAAAAACCGTAGGGTTAAATAAAAAGGAATGGGCAGATAAATTAGATGATGCTTTATGGGCTTTTCGAACTGCTTATAAAACAACAATAGGTACAACCCCATATAAGCTAGTCTATGGAAAAAGCTGTCATTTGCCAGTAGAAATTGCACACAAAGCCTACTGGGTAATTAAAAATGTAAACTTAGATTTAGAATTTGTCGGTAGAAATCGATTTTGTCAGTTAAATGAATTAGACGAACTTAGAAATTTTGCATACTCAAACTCCGAAATTTATAAGGAAAGAATGAAAAACTTGCATGACAAACACATTAAACCTAATGAATTTCGAGTAGGAGATCAAGTTCTTTTGTTTAATTCACGACTTCGACTATTCCCTGGTAAATTAAAATCTAGGTGGTCAGGACCTTTTTCCATCACCCATATTTTCCCACACGGTGTAGTAGAAATTAAATCTCGGAATGGAATTCCATTCAAAGTCAATGGCCAATGGCTGAAACTCTATCAAGGCTTCATTGAGGATGAAGAGGAAGAAATCTCGCTTCAAACAGTCGAAGAATGAAAGCATCAACATCATACCTGTTAAGTTACGAACAAACGGGCTGACATCTAAATCGGTAAGTTTTCTAACCAAGTTTTTGGGAAACGAGGGCACTCACACGAGCACTAAAAATAATAATAATAATAATAATAATAATAATAATAATAATAATAATAATAATAATAATAATATATTTTTCTCGGCACGGGGCCGCGTCCGCGTGACTGTCGGGATAAAACCCCTTTTTCATAACAGTTACTTCATTCCACACGCCCCGTTTCCCCAAAAAACGCTCTGGTTCAGGCGATTTTCCGTAGATTTTCGACGTTTCCTCTACTTCTAACAACATCAAGGTATGATTATATCATCATTAGTAGTTAGATTAAGCATTTGCATGTAGTTAAAAACATCAAAAAATTGGGGAAAATCTAGGGTTCTTGAACTTCATCCGGATCGAACCTCAATTTTTTGCATAAATCTGTTAGCATTAGTTTAGATTAATGTTATAGGAAGTAAATCCACTTATATTGTTCAAAGATTCGCCCGATTTCTCACAAAAACCCCCAAACCCTTGTTTTTGAACAAAAAAAAGATAAAATTGAAGGGGTAAACGGTTTGTTTTGGGAAAAACGGCACTTGGGGTTTCATTTTCTGGGGAAACCGCACCTATTGGACCAAAAATTTTCAAGTTTTCGGGACCGGGTCGAAAAATGAAGATTTTGAGTAACAGACGCCTGGACACGGGGTCGTGTCCGCTGAACACGGGGCCGTGTCCAGCTAGCTGTTTTCAGTTTTCTCCGAAAATTCCATTGTTTCGTGCTAACTTTTGGTGTATTCTTTCAGATGTCGAAGAAATTCATGAGGTTCAACGCAAATGAGCTCGAAGCAAGGGCAAGATACGAAGTGCTTCAAACCAGACCGGAAGAATACCCAAGACAAGCGTGCATGGATCTTTTAGCAATGGTAAACCAACTTGACCGGTTTAACAACCTCGTTACTGGCCCACTAAGAGTCGCCCTAACCACTCGACTTCGCTCAGTCCACGAGTACAATCTGGAATTCTATAGCACATTCACGTTCAATTCAAGGTGCGACCCTTTCGACAATGATGGGGTGAGATTCCGATGTGGTGGAACTAAGTACTCGATTTCAATGGCACAATTTGGGTCGATAGTTGGGTTGTATGCGGAGGAAGATGTGGGTAATGAAGAGAACACCGGAGGGGTGCGAGAGTTGGATGAGAACGAACGCCAAGCCGCGTGGGCTCAGATTGGTGAAGGGCACTACAACCCGAGCAGCACTAAGAGTACCAAGTTGAGGGACCCACTCTACCGTTACATCCATAGGGTCCTCACTTATTCTCTTAGCCAAAGACATGATAGCGGTGGCGTTGTTGGGTTGAGAGACCTGATAGTCCTTCATTGCATTCATAACTGCAGACACCTCGATGTTCCGTACCTCATGCTCCGAAACATGCATTTGAACCGGCTTGCTACTCCACCAACCCCTATCTTCTTCGGGGGGTGGATATACCGTCTCTTCAAACATTTCGTGAACATGCCTAGATCCTTCGAGAAGAGCCCATGGTCGGGAAGACGGGACAGTTAGCTTCCAAAGGATGCTGGGGCATGCATGGAACCCGCAAGAGGCACTCGTCCTTCACGCTCCACAGCATCATCAGTACCAGTACCAGCCCCACGGTGATCCGGGCCAATCCTCCTCACAAGGAGGTGGTTTTCCTAACTTCCAAAGTTTACATGATTTGTTGTAGGAAATCCTCATGTGCACCAGGAACACCTATAACATGGCGAGCAACACGTACGCCCGGGTCGGAGCGATTGAAAGAAACATCTCTGACATTCAGGATGACATTGGGAACATCCGGGAGTACATGGCGGGGCATGGAGGAGGAGATGATGATGAGGACGAGGACATGGACTAGGCGGGAGGAGCGGAGGCAGGAGCGGTTGGTTGGTAATCCCACAGGTTAACCCCCTTTATCTTGAATAATTTCCGGCCTGCGTGCCAAGTGTTGAACAATTTACTTTCCTTTAACTCTTTTTACTTTCTGCATTTGTTTTTCTTTTTAACTTTGTGATGTGGATGTTGAACTTGGTAATTTAGGATGTTTGCTATGGTTTGGTGTAGTGTTTATTGATAAAACAAGTACATACGAGGCTTAGAGCACTAAACATTAGTGCTACTAAAGCCGGCACAGGAAGACCGGAGCCAGAAACCTGTTTTTCAACTTTGCAGATTGTCTACATGGGGTCGTGTCCAGCCGACACGCCCCCGTACCCACTTCCCCAGACCTGCTGTTTGTTTAAATCTGTAGACTTTTGCAAGACACGGGGTCGTGCCCAGTGGACACGCCCCCGTGTCCACCTTCTGTAAGTTTTCGTTACTGGCACCTGAACACGGGGTCGTGTCCATCAGACACGGGGCCGTGTCCAGACGCCCAGTAACATACTTTTTACACATTAAATCAACCTAAAAACTTATTTTTTGGACACATTGAGGACAATGTGTAATTTAAGTGTGGGGGGATGCTAAAACCTTGAATCTTGCAAGTCCTAATTACAAGCATTACACAAAACTCTATTGGAACCGCTAATCACCCCAAATTTTTTCAAAAAAAAAATTCATTTTTCTTACTTGTCTAGGTTTAACTTGGGAATTTCAAATTCTAAAAAGGTTATATTTTTACAAATTTACAACCGATAGCGTCGTGATAAAAAGAAACAACATAGGAAAATTATGAAATGGCATGACAAGCTTAGTTAAAATTTGATTATATATACTTGATCACATAAAAACCCATTCCCACAAAAGTGAGTTTTGAGCTTTTATTGAGCATACAAATACATATGTTTAAACTAAATGCTCATTTTTCGTTTCTTGTGTGAATAGCCGCTTGGTTCTTACGACTCTAGAACTTGCCACGACGATACATTCCCGGTCCTTACCAACTAAAACCCGAGTAAGTAAATGATGGAGGCATTAGGACTAACCCTTTTTTTCATTTCTACACCATTATTTTTTCTTCTTTTTTTTACCACCTACCCAAAATCCCCCTAGTTAACCCCTTTAAGCCTAAACCTTTTCATTTCTTAACCCAAAAACAAACACCCTTTCACCCACCAAAACCTTTTTATTTTTAACCCTTTGTTTTAGTAACAAGCTCGGTTTTTCGTATGACTTTTCAAAAAAAAAATGTTGATGATGAAGCAAAAGAGAAATAAACAAACAAGTTCATCAAAAATAACTTTGTTTGAATAATGGCTTCATCAAAATAAAAATTGCAACAACAAAAAGTCTTACGAAAACCGACGCTTTTACGCCTTTCGCCCTTTTTACTAACCACTAACCCAACCACCTACCTTTAACCCAAGCCTAACCCTTCACCCAAAAGTCCTCTTGATATTTACAAAGGTATATAGTTAAAAAGGAGGATAATTGATTGCTTGCCAAGTCTATGGTAGGAGTAAGTTCCATGCCGCTCTCGAGTGATTCACTAAAATACATCTTCGGCCGAGTGTTGAGTGATCCCCGTGAGGTATGTGAACTTGTATATAAATGGAATTTTAAAAGAGGCATGTTATGCCCTAATAAGTAATTTATCTTATGTAATGTTTTAAATAAATCATGACGAATAGGATTGTAAATAAATAAAAATAAAACTGAATAAAAAATCTTGGAAATCCCGACACTCTATGACAAGCCCAAAAACCTTCTCATCTACCCATTCCATTTGGGAGTGTAAAGCCACATTATAAAGAGTTTTGCTTGAGGACAAGCAAAGATTCAAGTGTGGGGGTATTTGATGTGCACAAAATGCAACATATAAATTACATCAATTGTGGCATAAAACTAACCCTTTTTAGTACTAATGTTGGAAAAAATGTGTTTTTGTCTTCCTTTTGTATTTTCAGGATTAAATGAGCTCAAATTAACCAAAGAAGCAAAAAGGCAGCTAAATCTAACATAAATACAAGAAAAGGAACAAACGTGGCATGCCCGACCCCCCGACAGCATCTTCCCAAGCAAAATCAAGAAGGCAGAAGAATGAACACGCCCCGTGCTCAGTGAACACGGGGGCGTGCCCAAGTGCCAGCATAAAAGACAAAGCTATAGAAGATTCTATCACCCACCACGGGGGCGTGCCCAGCGGACACGGGGCCGTGGTCAACTCTAAGATTCGCAGAATCTGAGGAAATCTTGATAGTACAGATATGCTTCTGCACACGGGGGCGTGCCCAGCGAACACGGGGGCGTGGTCAACTAATGCAGACAAACTGCAATTAATGAAGGAAGAGAAGAGGATGGACACGGGGCCGTGCCCGAGCTACTGTTCAGCCTATAAATAAGGGTGCTTGACTCATTTGCAAACCATCCCTTGGCACACCACCTCTCTCACACTTCACCCACCACCCACCACTATCACAACACCATCATCCATTGTCCATCATAGAGTGTGTGAGTCATCTCAGGATTCAAGATTGATCGTAAGAGTTCTTGACAATCAAAGGCCATGTTTGCCTAAGTCTCTTACATCATTTGGTGAAGACAAGTGTCTAGTGTAATACTTTTTATTTTTAATATATTCGCACTTATTACTTGGTTATGTATTAATGACTTTAATAACTAGTTTCTTATGTTGAAGGTGAGTCTTCCTTATTGTTTGTCCGTGGTGTCTTGGCATTATTTTACTGTCTATATAAAATAAATATTTTCACCATTCATATCTCCACGGTCTATATGGAGGTATGTTGGCTACCTGGTCGGGGGTTAAGGGAACGGTTTGGTAAGAGTCTTGCCTTGTTCAGTGTATAGATCCTGCAAGGACCTGGGTCAAATTTAGTAGGACCTCCTTCAATACCCACCGGTATTGGATGGCGGGGGTCCAAACTCTTTGATCCCCTCATATGTAAGCTACTATTAATACTTTAACCCGGCTACTTAGGACTGTATCCTTGCTAACTCAGACTACTTAGTCGAGGGTAACGTCACCTTCAAAAGAGGGGCCTACCATAATATGCATTAATAACTTAATTAATTATCTTTCAATAATCCGACCCTTTATGATTGTATCCTTGCTGACTCAAACTACTAGGTTGAGGGTAACGTCACCTTCAAAAGAGGGGCCTACTACAATAACTAAGATAATCTCTTAAAAAGTGCAAAAGTGCGGAAATAATCAAAGGTTACACTATACACGAGTCGGAGCCAAGTGATTCATCTTGTCTATCTGTTTTTACTTTTATTTTATTTTTCAGCATTTTAGTTAGTTTTTATTTTTACTTGTTTAAAACCTTTTTCTAAGTTTTGATTTGATTAGACGTTGAGGATAAACCGGTACTAAAAGCTCTTGTGTCCTTGGACGACCTCGGTATCTTGCCAACACTATACTACGCTCACGATGGGTGCACTTGCCCATATGTGTGTTTGGTGTTAGTAAAATATCATGTTTTATAAATTTAAAACTTGACTAACGTTTAAAAAGGGCTTAAAATATACTTAAATACCTATCACACTTCGCACATATCACAAACATAATTAAAACGTCGCCTTACGGGTTTTCAATTTTTGAAATATATCCAAAACATCATCTAAAGCTACTCTCTTAAGCAAGTCTTTCTCTATATAACATATACAACTATCACTTAAATTCTCATCTCCAATCCGATTACGCAAGTCGGTTTTTACATTCTTTATTGCCGAAAAGCATCTTTCAACAGTTGCGGTTGCGACAGGTAATACGAGAGCAAACTTCAATAACCGATATACCAATGTAAAATTTACGTGAATATTTGTTGAAACCATTAACCTTACAGGACTTGACAAACCATTCAAGTTGACGAATTGTTTAAAACTTAAATCTAATGTGGATTGGGCTTGGGTAACACTTATTGGGTTAAAGGTTAATTGGGTTAAGGTTATAAGGGTTAAGTGGGTGAGTGGTTATAGCTTGTAAGTTATATAATTAAAGTAGTATTTTTTTAAACATCAGAGTTTACGAAAAAAAAATAATATAAATTGCTAAGATTTTTTTACCTAAGGGGTGCGGATGAAAATTAGCAAGGGGTGCGGACGAATTTTTCAAAGGGTGCGGACGAAAAATTCTAAGGGGTGCAGACGGGATTTTTGACAGATAATACCACTAAATTTTTGTTCCCGGGGGTGCGCCCGCCCACCTTGGCCTGGGTGTATGTCCGCCACTGGTAGGCGCTATGGGGCGCTATGGTTGATTGTGGGTGATATACCGCCCCATTACACATGATCTTAAAGTGATCGAAAATATGGTAAAATTAAAGTAAATAAGTATGGGTAAAAATTGTTTGTGAAGTGGTCAAGAGAAATTACCTATTTTTTAGAAGACCAAGATTTAATTTGTAAGAGGTGTAATTTAGTATAGGATTTAAAGGGAAAAACTTAACTATTAAAAAAAAGTGTAAAATAAGAATGGGTTTAACAACCAAGTCTATTGAAAACAAGTTAGGTACTTAGGTAAAAGTTCTTTCATTGAAAACACGTATTTTGTTAGGGATGGCGGTGGCGATGCGGGTTGGGCGTTGCAGGTTTTTTGCCGCTAGGCAACACCGCCGCCACCCGTGCGGCTGATACGTGGTCGAAAACCGGTGATCGTAATTGCTTAATTTGATGTTTTTACACAAGTTTTAGTTTCGAATGGTCTACTTTTGATTAGATATGTGTTTTGCAGGTATAGCAGAGTTTAAGGAGCTTTTCGGGAGCTTTACGGGTCACCGGAGCGAAAACGGAACCACCGGGACGCGAAACGGGTTAACCGGACTTGAGAAATGGAAAAAACAGAAAGTTGGGAATCTGGGCACCGTCGCCGATGCCCAAAAGGGTCGTCGCCGACGGTATGTGTAATGTGCCGTCGCCTGATTTGACCGTAGACAGCGTGTTAAGCCGTCGGATCAATTTGAACATCTGCACACCGTCGCCGACGGGACATCAAGCCGTCGGCGACGGCTCCCCTATATGCATGTCGCGAATTTTTTTTATTTCCTTGGTCTTGGAACGAATCAAAAGGAGGATGGTCATCATTATTCGGGAGTTACACTTTTTGTGGAGTTCAAACTTGTTCTTGGAGCCATTACCGTCCATCATTCACCTACCATTCCATCTCTAACATCAAGACTTCATCTCTACAACCGAATCACAATCATTCATCCTCAATTCACCATCAAAACCCTAATTCATCCAATCCATCATCCTTCTCACCATCATCATTCCATAAACCCTAATTCTCCATCATTCCTTCATCCTACAAGCTTCAAGATGACTCCATCCGCACTCCAAGCATCCGGTGATCAAGTTGCATCAACCATGAGCGGCTAATCATCTCGGTTTCACCCCGGTGTAGGTAGTTGTTAATTTTAGGGTTTCAATTTGTTCTTGTTTCATCTTAGTGACAATTTGTATTTGGTTTTTGAAACTTTTGACAATAGTATTACATTTGTTACGAATTCGTGAATTGTCGAACGATGTTAAAAGTTATGACTTTGCGAAACGGTGATATGTAATTGTACGTTGTCATTGTTAGGATTTACTTGTGTTGATTACAAAGTGTCTTTTTGTCCGTTCTTCGGGGCGTTGATAGCTAGTAGCACCTAAGTCACGGTACACTAAATCCGTTAATCGAATGCATTTGAGTTGAAACTAAAACTTTTAGAAATCCTAGGTTAACAATTACCGAAACCGGGTGTGATTCCTTTTTATTATAATTGTTCTAGTATCCAAAAATTCTTGCAATCGTTAATTAGTAGTTGTTAATTGATTAATCCAATTCCAGTAGTTCAAATTCACATCTTTCTACTAAACAAAAATACAAAAATATCTGGCAAGCTTCATAATTATGACAATTGTTTTAATTCATTCGAATCCACACACAAACCACATACTCTTCGTGGTTCGACCCCTTACTACCACTAACACATTGTTAAGGGTAATTTGGGCTTATAAATATTATCTTTGACCGGAGTGCGACACTCCGATCAAATTTTGGCGCTGTTGCCGGGGAGTGCGTGCGCTTTGTGTTTGGATATTGTTTGAATTTGCGTGATTAACTGTTTAAATTGTTTAGCTTTCTGTTTGCACTTTGTGTTTTTCCTTGTTACGCGGGTGTGTTACTTGTGCAGGTTACAGGTAGTGCATGCATACACGGAACTCCGGGAGGACTCCACCTTTAGTCTACGAACCGGAAATCGAAAGAGTAGCAAGAAGAAACCTAGCAAGCCGGTTAGAAGCAACACTTGCTTCTAATCAAACCAACCAAACACCACAACATACACCATCCATTGAAACCGATTCAATGGCGAACCAAAACTCAAACCAAAACCAAAACCTTAACTCGAACCAATTCCAATACCGAAGCAACTTCAATCCCGCTCCAAATATGCAACCTATACCTCCCGAGCGACCGGGTGGTAATAACAACAATACCGGACCACCTACACCACATTTCCAAAACCAAAATCCCAACAACAATCAAAGAACACCTCAACAACAAAACCTTCATAGACACAATTCCCTACCCTTCAACCTAGATGACCGGAATGTCAATTCCGACCGTCGGGGAAATCGTGATCGCGGCAATCCCGCAAATGAAGACCCATTCTTCAACATCGATGACTTGAGGAATGCAATCCCCGATGATGAACCGTATCGCGTTCCCGGTTATCAATCGCTGGAACATGTGAGTGTTCATACGGAAAATTCGGACGACGGGGGATACTATGATGATAGGGCCAATGATGATGAAGATTGGGGCTACGTGAATAGGGGAAATGTCTACAACGCTAGAAGGTATGATGATGAGGAATTTGGCTACCAACATGCCAATTACGTTGGGGACGACGAATACAGTTACGGAGGTGGAAGAAATGATGGTTATGGGAACAACCGTCAACCACGAAACAATGACCAACGGAACCGGAATGATGGGTTTTATAATAACAACAACAACAATGCAAACCCTAACCGGATTCCTCGTTTTGTGGGAGGTGGTAACCCAAGGGATAATCGAAGAGATGATCGAAGAGGTGAAAGAAGGGATAATAGAAGACCGGTTGATCAAGAAGTTAATGGTCCACATCGTCATCAACGACCTCCACGGGGAGTGAATGATCGTTTCAGGCCGGTTGTCACCGAGAATGACTCACCGATCGTTTGTGAGAGGAGGATGTTTGATTGTAAACCACATTACATCAACATACTTCCTCATTTTAATGCAAAATGATATGACGAACCGTATACACATTTGATAGAGTTTTCTTCCATTTGCGGCACTATCGGGGGGCACAACTTTGCACTAGATGAGGTTAAACTTCGTTTGTTCCAATTCTCATTGAAAGACAAAGCGAAGCAATGGTTCCTTACACTCCCGGCCAATAGCATCCGCACATGGGGAGAAATGCAACAAGCTTTTCTAGATGAATATTATTCTATGGCGAAGACCGATGATGCTCGTGATGAAATTAGGTCTTTTCGCCAATTATCGGGCGAGCCGTTGCATGAAGCCTTTACAAGATTTAAAGAAATGATGAGAAGATGCCCACATCATCAAATCGAGAAGTGGGAATTGGTTAAGTGTTTTGTACGGGGTTTAGATGACAACACATGGAACCGACTTGAATCAACGAGTAACGGGACTCTTTTGAGCAACCATGAAGACGATGATTGGGAATTCTTGGAACGGATGAGTAAACGTTCAAAAGAGAAAGAGTCGGCCGATCGAGCCAAGAAACATCCTATTTCCCGTTCACTTCCCGATCTTGACTCTAAAGATCGGATATCCATCTTAGAGCGGGAAATGGCTCGAATGAAGAAAAAAGAAGTAAATGCGGTTCAATTCGAGGTATGTGAAGATTGTGGTGATATTGGACATAGAGCGGAACAATGTCCAACGGGGTCGAGTGGCTACACTGAAGAAGTCAACCAAGTGTATGGAGATAGGAAGCAATATGACATGAACTCCAACACTTACCATCCGGGGTTGAGAAATCACCCTAATTTCCGGTACAGTAACGCTTCGAATCAAATGAACCCGAACTTTCAATCGGGTAATCAAGGTAATCAAGGTGGATCATCGTACAACAACCGTCAAAGTGGTAACCAAGGGGGTTATCAACGTAATTTCAATCAAGGGTACCAAGGTAGAGACAATAATTATCAAAGTGGGTACCAAAGGAATTACAATAATCAAGGCGGTAATGGAAGCGGGTCGAACAATCAAACCGGTGGCGATGATTTGAGTGCCAAAATGGATGCTTTGTTGAACATGCAAAAAGAATCTCAAAAGACAAACGAGATTAGGGATAAAGCACATGAGGCATTGGCAAAGCAAGTGGGCCAACTTGCGGAAGAAATGGCTCAAATGAGAGGAAGCACGGGAAGACTCCCAAGTGACACCGCGGTGAACCCTAAGCATCAAGGGTCAAACTCAAGGAACACACGTGAGGTACCAATTAATAAAATTACTTTACGTAGTGGTCGAGTCGTTGATAATGGTGTAGAAACACCATCACCCCAGTTTGTTGAAGGGGTGGTGGAGGATGCTAGTGAAGATGAGAATGAGAATGGTCAAACGGGTCAAAAGAAAAATGACTTGAAAGAGAACAATGATACCCCCGTTGTGACCATCCCCATCCCCAAGGCTAAGGAAAAGGGTGTGGAGGCTAATACCGCCCCTTATCCCGAAGCATTGAAGGGACCCGTGAAAAAAGTTGTAAACAAAAGAGGTCTACAACAAGAAGAGTTGTTGGAAATTTTTAAACAAGTAAAGATAAATTTACCTCTTTTGGATGCAATCAAACAAGTACCGTCGTATGCTAAGTACTTGAAAGATTTGTGTACCCAAAAACGCACTCACAAATTTCCAAAGAAATTAGATTTAACCGAAAACGTGAGTTCGATTCTTTCGGGTGCACTTCCACCTAAGCTCCAAGATCCGGGTGCGCCTATCATTTCAATTCAAGTAGGCGATTTTAAAATCAACCGGGCACTTCTAGATCTTGGTGCTAGCGTGAGCATTCTACCGGGTAGTTTGTATGACCAATATGAGTTTGGTCCACTTCAATCGTCAAACACCACCGTGGTGTTAGCCGATTTGACACCCAAACTACCCCGTGGAATTGTCTCGGATGTGATAGTAAAAATCGAGGATTTTTACTATCCGGTGGACTTTCTAGTACTTGATTATGTGGCCAAGGACCCAACCAAGCAACCTACGGTGATTTTGGGTCGACCGTTCTTAGCAACCGCAAATTCTCAAATTGATTGCAAAACGGGAACGGTTGACATGACATTTGGAAACCGAAGGTTGAGGTTGCATTTTTTTCCGGACTTATGAACCCTCCAGTTGATGATGAATGCTATATGGCGGACGTCGTTGACACGTGTATACCTCTTTGCGACACAGTCGTAGATGGGGAAAACACAATGGAGGATTGTTATATGTTTGACAGGTCACAGGTGGAGATGGATAAAAGCATAGATGAGGAAGTGAGAAGTTTGGAGGTGCTTGCGGTTAGAGAGGGAAAACCGACATGGACGCACCAAGTTGAGAGTTTACCGGAGAGCATTGATACCAAGTTGAAGCCGTCATTAGTAGAGCCTCCGGAGGTTGAATTGAAGGCGTTGCCTAAGCATCTCAAGTATGCTTATGTTGGTGAAGGCAACACGCTCCCGGTTATCATTGCATCAAACTTAACCGTGGAGCAAGAGGATAAATTGATGGATGTTTTGGTCACTAATCGGGCGGCGATTGGATGGACCATTGCTGATTTGAAGGGTATTAGTCCCTCGGTGGTGATGCACAAAATCATCACGGAAGAGAATGTGACTCCCGTTCGAGATGCACAACGGAGATTAAATCCGAACATGCGGGAGGTAGTAAAGAAGGAGGTGCTGAAATGGCTCGATACGGGTATCATTTACCCGATCTCGGATAGCCAATGGGTGAGCCCAACACAGACGGTTCCCAAGAAAGCGGGTATACAAGTCGTCAAAAATGATGCAGGTGAAGAGGTAGCCACTCGGCCGGTAACCGGGTGGCGAATTTGTATTGACTATAGGAAGTTGAATACCGCAACTTCCAAAGATCATTTCCCTTTACCGTTCATTGATCAAATAGTTGAGAAATTATCGGGGCAAAAATTTTATTGTTTCTTAGATGGCTATTCTGGTTATAACCAAATCGCCATCCATCCGGAAGACCAAGCAAAGACCACGTTTACTTGTCCCTATGGCACTTTCGCATTTAGGCGAATGCCGTTTGGATTATGTAACGCCCCCGCCACCTTCCAAAGGTGTATGATGAGTATCTTTTCAGATATGGTGGGGAAGTCTTTGGAAATCTTCATGGATGATTTCTCAATTTTTGGGTCATGTTTTGAGGCTTGTTTGGATCAACTAGATAAAGTGTTAAGAAGGTGTGTCAAAACTAGTTTGGTCTTAAGTTGGGAAAAGAGCCATTTTATGGTTCAAGAGGGAATAGTGTTGGGACACGTGGTGTCAAGTCGTGGGATAGAGGTTGATCGTGCAAAGGTACAAGTCATATCTACTTTACCGTATCCCACGACCGTTAAAGGTGTTAGGTCATTTCTAGGTCATGCGGGTTTTTACCGGCGGTTTATTAAGGGTTTTAGTGACATAACCAAGCCTTTATGTAACTTGTTGTTAAAAGATCAACCGTTTGATTTTAATGAAAATTGTCAAAATGCTTTTAACAATTTGAAAGAGAAGTTGGTTGAGGCTCCAATCTTGCAATCGCCAAATTGGTCTTTTCCTTTTGAAATTATGTGCGATGCGAGTGATTATGCGGTGGGGGCCGTGTTGGGACAACGGGTCGATAAGAAACCCGTTGCCATATACTACGCGAGTAAGACTCTTTCGGATGCACAATTGAATTACACTACTACCGAAAAAGAGCTACTTGCGGTGGTATATGCATTGGATAAATTTCGGGCATATATATGGGGTAGTAAAGTGATTATTTATTCTGATCACACTGCAGTTAGGTACCTCATGAAGAAGAAAGATGCAAAACCGAGGTTAATCCGATGGGTGTTGTTGCTCCAAGAGTTCGATTTTGAGATACGGGACAAGAAGGGTACCGAGAATGTGGTAGCGGACCATTTGTCCCGGTTGATGGTTGATGAGGATCCTAAATCGTTAGAGATCAATGAGTCGTTTCCCGATGAGTATATTATGAAATTGGATAAGTTGCCTTGGTATGCTAACATTGTGAATTATCTTGTTACAGGTGACTTACCGGCACATTGGAATAGACGGAAGAGGCAACACTTTATGTCTCAAATCAAGTATTACCGGTTGGAAGAACCGCACTTGTGGAAGGAGTGTGCGGACCAAGTGATCAGAAGATGCATAGATGACGAAGAGATTCCAAGCGTGTTGCAGCATCTACATTCGTTTGTGTGTGGTGGCCATTTTAGTGGTCACAAAACGGGTCATAAAGTGTTGAACAGTGGTCTTTATTGGCCAACTATCTTTAAAGACGCAAATGAATTTTCTAGAAATTGTGTAGAGTGCCAAAAACTAGGGGGTATTTCAAAAAGGGATGAGATGCCCTTGCAACCAATCCTTGTAGTCGACATCTTTGACGTGTGGGGAATTGATTTCATGGGCCCATTCCCCAATTCCTATGGCAATTTGTATATCTTGGTGGCCGTTGACTATGTGTCAAAGTGGGTCGAAGCAATAGCCACCAAGACGAATGACCATTCCGTAGTGTGTAATTTTGTTCAAACCAATATTTTCTCAAGGTTTGGGATTCCTCGGGTCATCATAAGTGATGGAGGATCTCATTTTAAAAATTTTCGGTTAAGGAAACTTCTTAAACGGTTTGGTGTTGACCATAGGATTGCTACCCCCTATCACCCGCAAACAAGCGGGCAAGTTGAGGTGTCAAATAGGCAAATCAAAGAGATTTTGCAAAAGACCGTGCGGGCGGACCGTAAGGATTGGTCAATTAAATTGAACGATGCTTTATGGGCCTACCGTACGGCACATAAGACACCTATTGGCACTACACCTTACCGGTTGGTTTACGGTAAAAATTGTCATTTACCGGTTGAACTTGTGCATAAATCGTTATGGGCTATCAAAGAAGTTAATGTTCAATATGACGATGCAGGTAAGGAAAGGAAACTTAAGCTATGCGAGTTGGAGGAGCTACGGGAAATGGCATATGAATGCGCGTCCAACTACAAGGATGGAATGAAGAAAGCGCATGATGCCCAGTTGAGAAAGAAAGAGTTCGAGGTTGGCCAAAAGGTGTGGCTTTACAATTCGAAGCTCAAGTTCTTTCCCGGAAAGCTCCGGAGCAAATGGATGGGACCCTATGTGATCACCCGGGTCGGACAATTGGGTGATGTTACCATCGAGGACCCGAAGGATGGGATACGACAAACGGTAAATGGTCATCGGCTAAAACCGTTTCTTGATGGTAACGAGAAGGTAGAGGGAAGCAAGGAATCGGTGAGCTTCGTGGTAAGCATCCCGTTTTACGAGGTCGAATGAAAAGGACCGGTAACAAATTTTGTAAAGTTATGTACCATCTATTTAATTGTTTGTGTGTTCTTGTGTTTAATCGTTTTTGTCTTGTACTAATCCTCTTGATTGTGTGAAGTTCGGATATCACGAATAGGTTTTGAAGACAAAAAGGTATGTTTTAAGACTTATTTGTGTGTATTAGGGACAATACACGACTTTTCGGGGGGTGGTAGGGCCGTTAACGGTTTCCGCGTTTTTAAAATTTAACTGATAAAAAAAATCACAAAAAGATTTTTAATAATTTTTAGGAATTTTTATTGTACATAGCCCTTTATTAAAAGTTTATAATTTCCTCCTATTTTGCGAAAAAAATAAATAAATAAATAAAACAATTTTCGAGAAACCGTCGCCGACGGTGGGTCTTCTCGTTGCCTACGGCCTCTATAAAACCTCCGTCGCCCATGTTTGTCCGTAGACAGCAACATAGGCCGTCGCCTGTATTCAACATATACGCTTACCGTCGCCGACGGTCATAACCCCCATCGCCGACGGTCCCTAGATAATCAGCCGACGCTGATTTATGCTTCACACCAAGGTTCGAACCCAAACTCTTTTGATACTCGTAAAAGTCGTTCCAAACATGGTTTTAAACATACAAAAGTCTTGAAAACCTTATCACATGCCCACCTAACTTCAGCTAGCAAATCTATACGTTCTATTCCCTCTCTTGCAACCCATCTTCTTCCAAAACTTCTCAAGAACCCTAATCCTTCTCCTTCTCATAACTTTCTCAAATCTACACCAAATCAATTGATTCTTGAGCCTAACTTGTGTAGTTTTTCAGAGAGGAACAAAACCCCCATAACAAATTCCATCAATTCTTGCTCGTTTGCAAGATTTCTGGGTGTGCGTTTTAGGGTTTTGAAGAGTGTTCATCCAAGCTTCTTATTTTACACTTTTCTTTAGTTCTTCTTGTCAATCTTCACCAAAGGTATGAACTTTCACTTAAATTATGCATGATTTTCTTATGTGTTGCTGATTTCTTCCGAAATTTTAAACTTATTGTTTAAGAGTAGGTTGTTTATCACAATGTAGGATGTTTTAGCATAAACTTAAGAATGTTTACTTGATTTGGGTGGGATTTGAGCATGCTTTAGTCTTGGTGATGTGATTACACTAGATTTGTGCATGATTGAACATAGTTGTGATGTTGAATATTGTTGAAAACATGAATTTTTGAGAAAATTTTGTGAATAAACATGTTTAATTGATATAGATGATCAGATGTGCAACTTTGGAAGTTTAAAAAGGCGATTTTACATCTAATTATTGATTGAAATTCAACATTACATATTATGATCAAAGTTTGAGATTGTTGAAGGTTTGGAGTGTACTAATTGTTGTTGTCTTTGTCTTGTGATTGTAGTCATGTTCCGAGGAGGTAAGAAAGCAAAGACCTCCGGTCAAGGTTCATCTTCGGGAGCCGGGTCGGGCTCCGGGGTATATCAAAGACGTTGGGAACAACTAAGTAACGTACAAGAGGGCGATGGGCAACTTATTCGACAGGATTGGGATTGGGAAGAAGAAAAAAATAGTAGATCGGCTTCGGCATGGAAGGAAGAGAAAACAAAGGCTCTTTCTCGTTACAACAATAAGAGGTTAGAAGCCAAGATGTGGAAGATGAAAATGGTTACGGGTGTTTCAAAACCCGTACCCGACAGGGCAGTTTGTAAACGTACGGTAGATGTTGAAGAGTTTATGAAGATTGGTATAGTGCAAAGGTTTGAGAAACTTGGCTGGGAACGGGTGATTGACTGGTGTGATGATATCACTACTCGGGTATACTTGGGGGCAGTTTGTGAGTGGTTATCCACCCTTCGTTTTGAACATTCTGATAGACCGGCTCATAGGTGGAAGTTGATTGGTAACATTGGAAAAAGTCAAATGGTCATGTCTTTCGAACATATGAATGCTATAGCGAGGTTTGACTCGCTTGGGGTCGACGCGTATAACTATTATGGGTATGATCAGTTTTTGGACAACAAGAATAACGATGCTGACCCAGTGAGGCTTTTAGAGGACACCCTACTAGGTTCTGGGGGTGCAGGTGATTTAAGGGCCGATTTGTCTTTGATGGGAAAGATACTCCAAGGTATCTCGTTAGAGAACATTATGGTATGGTTCGGAGACCGTGGAAAGGTGAAGGCACCCGACTGTCGGGTTTTGCATGCATTGTTATATGGGACGCCCAAGCTCTCGTGGCGTCAAATTGTTATGATCAACACATGGGATACGCGGGAATCGTTTAAACGAAAGATGATTCCTTATGCAAGGTTGATTAGCGCCATGATTCTCCAACAGAATGCATTACCTCAAGACTCACTGTGGGTGTCTAAGCCCATTGATCAATTCAACTTCGCCTCTATGAGGCGACATTGGAAAATAACTGTGAAAGCTTTTGGGTATTTGCATACGGTTGAAGATGAGCAAGGGGATAGTTATCGGTTTAATGACAAAGAGGGTGATGAAGAAGGTGATGAAGAAGAGGGCGATGAGGAGATGGCCGATGTTGAGGAGGAAATTGATCCTTCCGGTCCGCGGGGACCGAGGCGTAGGTACAGGAAGAAGCATAGGGAAATCTCTGCTAATGTGGCAGATTTTATGAATCAAAGGCAAATACCGTCGTATCGGTCGTGGAACCGTGGAGATCAAGCGATCTACGACAATGTGTCGGCGGGTATTGGTGAAGCAAGAGAATACCATGCTAGTAGGAACGAATGGGAAGAGGCGCAAGGGACGTATTCGCAGCAACAATGGGGTTTTCAAGCATCTTTCCGCGAGAGGGTGGAAAAGCAGTTGGAGGAACAGCAGCTACAACATGCGTTACAACAGTCACAAATGGAACGCATGATACAGTTGCAAGAGGAAGAAAGGGCTCATAGACGGGCATGGGAAGAAGAGGAGGCTAGGCGCCAAACCGCACAAGGAGAGTTGGACCAACGCCAATGGGGAGCGTTGGCATTCTCTAACCAGATGGCGATTAATAACTTCAAAGTGCTCCATGATCAAGAGCGCCATCAAAGAGATTATCAAGTCGGCCTCCCATATGTTGAACACTCGGGGTGGACCGATTACCCCAATCTTCCTCATCCGCAAGGCCCATCCGATCCAACCCCTCATTGGCCCGAAGCCGTTGGCTCAACTTTTGTTCCGATGCCGTACCAACCGCCGCCACAAGGAGAGTCGAGCCCATTAGATAACTATAGGGATACGCTTGAGGCCCTCACTGGTTATCCGTATCAGCCGAACCCGCCAGTGAACCCTAATGAGAGATATCAGCGGTAGAGGCGAGGTATGTCTTTTGTTGTTGTTGTTGTATATTATTTTTATTTTCGTTATTTTCATTTTGTTATTTAAATTCTCGCCTAGTTAAATGAACGTTGTGGGTGTGTTCCCTATATAACCCTCACGAGACCTCTAGTCCTCCCAAGCTATTGGGGGGTTTAAAAGGGCTTGTTGCATAAGCTAAATGCAACCGTGATTCCTACGAAAGTGAGTTAGGTTTATTGTTGTTGTAAATTATTTTCCACATAAATCAAAGTGAAATAACGTATAGCTTGGCAATGTTTTCATAAAAGTGGTAGACCTAGGTAACTAACAAATTTTAATGGTTGTGAGAAGCATGCTTCTACACAAGGGTTAAGATTTGTAGGTACATCAGGTTCGTGGGACAACCGCTTTCTTGAAGAGAAGAAGAGCACACGAGGAATGAGCTCAAAAATCAGGTGCATACGTTTCTTTTTACCTTGATCTTTAGATTAGCAAATAAGTGGAGTGTATTTTGTATATTTTTTTTTTAGGGGTGAAATTTTGGGGGAATTAGCCGTGTCACATCCCTTGTGCGTTTAATACTCTAGTTTTTACATATTGAGGACAATATGTACCTCAAGTGTGGGGATGGGGGAGTAGTAAAAATTTTAGATTTTTACCCGTTCATTTAAATACTACACATTGAGGACAATGTTCACCTTAAGTGTGGGGATGGGGGAAAATTTCAAAAATTTTTCAAAAATATCTTGTTTCAAAAGCGATCTTAAAAGCACAAGTAACTAAGTCAACGAGGGATGTCACAACCCATTTGGTCTATTGTCATGGTCAAGTTCGAATTAATAGCATGACGTATATTTAGCGGGTGGTTATTTGGGAATAATCCGCCTAAGAAACTAGTCTTTTATGCATGTCACATACCATACCGTTTTAGATATGTGAGGTTTTGAGCCACTTTTATATCATAGATTACATACCTATGTTTCTTTGTTTGAGTGGACCATTAGTCATATATTGTAGAACTTGCAACTTTTGATACGTTTGAGACTATAGACCGAATACAAACATGAGAATGATTAAGGCATTAGGTAAACCTTTTCTCTTAAAACCATTTATTTATCCTTACCCAAATAATCCCCTAGTCGCCCATTTTGAGCCTAAACCTTTCGTTTGACCACCCTATAGCCCATAACCCTTAAACCTTTTTCTTTTAAACCCGTGTGATGGAAATTCGATTATAGGAGTCGTTTTTTGTATAGTTGTTCTTGTTTGTTTGCATAGATGTAAAAAAAAATTATGAAAAAGAATTGAAAATCGTTGAAGAAAAACACAAAAAGAAGTGTTGGTAGTTGTTGAATAAAAGGCGAATGTTGTTGCCTCATATTCGGTGTTTATAGTTAGTTTTGTTAGAATAATCTTTTGTAATAAAAATCGAATTTTCATCACCTTAGCCACTTTAAAATATCCTAATTCCTACCCTTCGCCTAGCCCCATTACAACCCTTCAAAGCCCTTTTGACTTGTGCTTAGTATTCGTGATCAATGGTGGAGAATGATTGAGTTGCAAGCTTATACGGGTATGTGTTCTAATCGGTTTCGAGTGAATATTCTTTGTAGTGCTAATACATTATAAATATTAGCCAATTTATAAGCCGAGTGGAGAGAACATTGTGAGGGATGTGCATGAATTGTTGGTTTCACGGGCGGGTTAATCTTGGGTAACCATTTTTGTATGTGAAATCATTTTACCGTTAAATATATTGAACACTGTAAAGAGTTTGAACTTTAGCATGACATTGGACCTTAACCTTCGTCTCGGGAATGGGGAGTGTATTCGTTGTCCGACCCACGTGAAAGTGAAAAACATATTTGCTTGAGGACAAGCAAAAGACAAGTGTGGGGATGTGATACGTGGTCGAAAATCGGTGATCGTAATTGCTTAATTTGATGTTTTTACACAAGTTTTAGTTTCGAATGGTCTACTTTTGATTAGATATGTGTTTTGCAGGTCTAGCAGAGTTTAAGGAGCTTTTCGGGAGCTTTACGGGTCACCGGAGCGAAAACGGAACCACCGGGACGCGAAACGGGTTAACCGGACATGAGAAATGGAAAAAACAGAAAGTTGGGAATCTGGGCACCGTCGCCGACGCCCAAAAGGGTCGTCGCCGACGGTATGTGTAATGTGCCGTCGCCTGATTTGACCGTAGACAGCGTGTTAATCCGTCGGATCAATTTGAACATCTCCACACCGTCGCCGACGGGACATCAAGCCGTCGGCGACGGCTCCCCTATATGCATGTCGCGAATTTTTTTTATTTCCTTGGTCTTGGAACGAATCAAAAGGAGGATGGTCATCATTATTCGGGAGTTACACTTTTTGTGGAGTTCAAACTTGTTCTTGGAGCCATTACCGTCCATCATTCACCTACCATTCCATCTCTAACATCTAGACTTCATCTCTACAACCGAATCACAATCATTCATCCTCAATTCACCATCAAAACCCTAATTCATCCAATCCATCATCCTTCTCACCATCATCATTCCATAAACCCTAATTCTCCATCATTCCTTCATCCTACAAGCTTCAAGATGACTTCATCCGCACTCCAAGCATCCGGTGATCAAGTTGCATCAACCATGAGCGGCTAATCATCTCGGTTTCACCCCGGTGTAGGTAGTTGTTAATTTTAGGGTTTCAATTTGTTCTTGCTTCATCTTAGTGACAATTTGTATTTGGTTTTTGAAACTTTTGACAATAGTATTACATTTGTTACGAATTCGTGAATTGTCGAACGATGTTAAAAGTTATGACTTTGCGAAACGGTGATATGTAATTGTACGTTGTCATTGTTAGGATTTACTTGTGTTGATTACAAAGTGTCTTTTTGTCCGTTCTTCGGGGCGTTGATAGCTAGTAGCACCTAAGTCACGGTACACTAAATCCGTTAATCGAATGCATTTGAGTTGAAACTAAAACTTTTAGAAATCCTAGGTTAACAATTACCGAAACCGGGTGTGATTCCTTTTTATTATAATTGTTCTAGTATCCAAAAATTCTTGCAATCGTTAATTAGTAGTTGTTAATTGATTAATCCAATTCCAGTAGTTCAAATTCACATCTTTCTACTAAACAAAAATACAAAAATATCTGGCAAGCTTCATAATTGTGACAATTGTTTTAATTCATTCGAATCCACACACAAACCACATACTCTTCGTGGTTCGACCCCTTACTACCACTAACACATTGTTAAGGGTAATTTGGGCTTATAAATATTATCTTTGACCGGAGCGCGACACTCCGATCAGCGGCTTGCCCTAGCAGCTTGTGATTGCGACTACAGTTTGCCGCTGAACATTGTAACAATGTGACTGTTCTTTTTTTTTTAACGGAAAAGAGGATCATATTATTACTTTCAAAACAGTTACAAATAATATTTCTAGCCAGGAGCTAGAAAAACATACAAGTAACAAGCATCTCCTATATATGAATTCCGTTCACGCCCAAACTAATCCAATGATCTCTCTCAATATCCTTCATTCGACCTCTATGTTTGAGCCATAAAAGAGAGCATTCTTTGATGTCTTCAACAATCTTTGTATATGACTTGTGTGTGTTATTGAAGATCCTCTCGTTCCTTTGTATCCAAATGGTCCATATAGCCGCCATGATAACACAAGAGAAAGCCTTCTTTTGTTTTATCGGTAGATTTACACCCTGTGCCACGGCGAGAATATCTTTGACCGTTGTGCAAGCCGAAAGAACCATATTTTCCAGCCAAACGCCCACAAGCCACCAAATGGCTTTAGCCGTGATACACGTGACGAAGATGTGGTCGGCCGTTTCCTCCATGTATCCGCAAAACGGACAAATCACGGACCCAACTTGTACTCCTCTTTTAGCTAGTTCTACTCGCGTTGGAATCCTACCCGAGATGCATCTCCAAGCCAGTGTATTCGCCTTAGCTGTTGCCCACCCGCACCACTTCATAATCTAATCTCCATCACTTTGGAATGACGCGTCACCTAGCTCATCTCTCACGACTTTCACTGAAAAGAATCTTCCTTTTTCCGTATCCCATCCCCACGCATCACTTGAATCCTTCATATGTCTCCCATTAAGTGCTTCGAAAAGACGCAGAAACTCAGCCCAACTTTCACAAGATGACGGTTTCGTCTTCCAATCCCAATGCCAGACTACACTTGATCCCATCTTCTTGTAATTTTCATGAACTCTAGCACTCTTTTTAGAAGCCATATTGTATAACAGTGGAAACTCCTCTTTCAATGTTTTATTACATAACCAAATGTCTTCCCAGAACCTAACCTTGTCACCTTTACCCACTTCACATTTTAGCTTCTGATCAATATTTAAGTTTCTCTTTTGGAACTCTTTTTTGATTGCCCCGATGTTTTTCCACACCCCCGTTACGGACTTATTAACCGGGATGATTTCGTTTTTCCAGCTTCTCCCATGTATTGCCCTTATCACCTTAGCCCACAACTGATTTTCGTCCTCCCTAAATCTCCACCACCATTTGAGTAACAGTGCCAAGTTTGCGTCTCTAATGCTTCCCATCCCCAACCCACCTAACTTCTTTGAGGCCACCATTTTCTCCCATTTAATCCATCTTATTTTTTTGTTAGAACTTACTCCACCCCAAACGAATCTTCTCCGTATGCCTTCGAGTGTGTTAATGACATTTGTTGGTGCTTTGTCGCCAGTGTCACTCTCCTTGCTAATGATAGGCATTTTGCTTTCCACCTATAAATTTTGGAATTAAATCGATCCACCACTAGTTTCCAATTTGCAATTCTGTTCATGTTGGAGCCGACCATCATTCCAAGGTAAATAAACAAGAATGAACCCACGCTACAATTAAGAGCTTTAGCGAAGCGACCCATACTCGAATCGTCCAGCCCGACCCCATATACCGTACTTTTAGATGGGCTGACCCTGAGACCTGAAGCCATGTAAAAGCATCGCAGAATCCGAGCCAAATTTTTCACATGCTCCAAATTCCCTTCCCCCACGAACACTACGGTGGTGTTTGTTTTTTTCAAAAAGAGCTTCCTGCCTCTTCTGTCTGCACCGTGCAGACGCGGGAAGAGGTTTAGCCTCAAAAGAGTGTTTGTTTTTTTTGAGAAGTGCTTCCTGTCTCTCCCCAGCCTCTTCATGAGGAAGTGATAAAACCAAAGCTTCTCCAAGAAGAGCTTTACCTCTTCTTGGCACCACCTCCACCTCCACCCATGCTCCGCCCCTGCTCCGCCACCACCACCACTGCTCCGCCACCATCATCATCATCATCACCACCCCTGCTCCGCCACCACCACCTCCACTCCGCCACCACCTCCGCTGCTCCAGCCCCACAAACAAAACCCCCAAATCTTCTCCACCTCCACCTCCACTCCGCCATCACCTCTTGTTAGGCCCTAAAGTGTGAGACTGACGCATCAAATTAATACAATGAGCTATGGTTACGAACTGGGTTTTACCGGGTTAGTTAGTATTAGGTTGTGGACCTTTATAGGTCACTTGGGCCAAGCTTTAGGCCATGTGGGCCAAGCAGGCCCAAGGGAAGCCCATGTAGGGAAGTGGGATTGGTTGAGTATATAAACAAGTTTCTAACTTGTTTTTAGGTTTGAACCTTTGGAACTTCATAGTTACAAAATTCCTCTAGAGTTAGAGAGAGAGGCGATTGGTTGTGAGCTTGTACCAGACGATTTTGCTAATTCATAGTAATAGAATCGTGTGCAAGTTTCAAAGTGATTCGGTGTGTTCTTCGTATTTGGTGTGTTCTTGTTTGTTTTCATCTTATTTCTTGAATCACATCAAGTTTGGATTCCGCACAAACTTGGTGTTGTTTGATATCATTGAAAGATCCGGTTAATTGGGACTTACAATTGGTATCAGAGCCATTGAAGTCTTTCAAGGCTCGGTTTTGATATCATTCAGATTCAAGAACCTGTGTTGCTACTGATCCAGTTTTGTTGTTTGCTTTTGCAGTGAAAATCAGTTCTATACTCGATTTGTTCTTGATCGATTCTTTAAAAAATTGATGATTTTGGTTTGTTGATTTCAGAAAAGCTGTTTGCTGAATTTTCGGAAAGTTGGTGGTCAACAGATTCAAAGATTACGATATCTTTGAATTTTTGAAAGTGCTGAAAAATAGGGATTGCGAGTCAACAGATCTTATCTCTTATTTGTTTTGTAGGTTACGACTCGCAACCGTCCAGTTTCGGCTCATCCTGTTTTGGTTACGACTCGCAACCGTTCGGTCTCGGCTCATCCTTCTTTGGTTACGACTCGCAACCGTTCGGTCTCGGCTCATCCTGCTTTGGTTACGACTCGCAACCATCATTAGTCTCGACTCATCCTGATTTGGTTTCGACTCGCAACCAACATCAGTCTCGGCTCGTCTTGTTTTGGTTTCGACTCGCAATTATCTAAGATTTCGACTCGCAACCAGTACCAGTTTTGACTTGCGACTCGCAACGACACTGATCACGGACTTTTGACCTATTGACCTGTTGACTATTTGGACTTAGAATTTAATTAGTTAATTAACTGATTAATTAAAATGTCAACAAATAATGCTGATCTGGCTGCCCTTAACAAACAACAAGAACTGGACTCAAAGGTTGGAACAACTACCCGCATTCCTAGGTTGACCGATGCAAATGATTTTCCAGAATGGAAATGGCGTTTTGAACAGCATGTGAAGGTCAAGGACTCAAAGATATGGAGAAGCATCCTAAGAGGTCCAAGGGAGATTATGACTGACAGTCCTACCGAACCCGGACTGAAGGTAAAGAAAGCAAAGAGTGAATATACTGAAGAAGATTTCAATATTCTTGAGGAAGATGAAAGAGCACTGTCCTATTTAACCATGGGATTGGGCCCTGATATTGCTATTGGATTTCGCACTTGCAAATCTGCTAAGGAGCTTTGGGAATCGTTGATTGATGTTTACGAAGGGAATGAAGACATGAAAGAAAGTCGAAGGAATTTGCTCAGACAGAACTTCAATAACTTCAATTACATCTATGGGGAGACTATTGATAATCAGATTCAGAGGTTCGTCAAGTTAGTGACACAAATGCAGATGGAAGAGATTCCTACTTCAAATGCATCATCAAATAGGCAACTGTTAAATGCATTACCTAAAAGTTGGGATCATCATGTGGCTATGATCAAGAAAACGAAAGATCTTGCTAGGTGCAGTTTATCTGAAATGATCTCTCATATCAAAGCATGTGAATTGGATGATAAGCAAAGAGAGACCAATCATAAAAACAGTATGTTAGCTGCAGGATTCACTGTTGCACCATCATCGTCAAACAACAATGCAGCCCTCTTGTCTCAAGGAGGTTTTCAAATGTTTAGCAATACTGCTTCTGCTAAAGCAGCTCCTAGTCCAGCAAACATTTACTACTCTGGGTCTTCTGCTCAAGTTGCTCCATCAGTTCCTAATGCTGTTCCCGCTTCTGCTGTGAACGCTTCTTCTGCAGCTTCCGACTCCATCGTTAAAAATGAAATGATAGCCTTCTTTACACAGCAGTCGAAAGAGAATTTGGATATTGCAGCTTCGGTTATACATTGCTTAAATGCTTTTGTTGCAGGAAAGATGGATCTCCCAAAATGGAGCAGCGATGACTTGCATCAGATCCATCCTGATGATGTTGAAGAAATGGATATCACCTGGCAGATGGCAATGGCTGCTTTTAGAGCTCAAAAGTTTATTAAAAGAACAGGGAAAAACAGGTGGGGAAACTCTTGGAATGGAGCTACTAAGGTGCCTTTCAACTTGCGGTGCTACAACTGTCATGAAGAAGGACACTATGCTAGAAATTGTCCAAAACCACTCATTAATGGAGAACAAATTCCTGCACAGTCAGCAACGTCAAATCGAGCACCTGCACAGACAGCAACACCAAATCGAGAAAGAGCTCTTGTGACAACTAGTAGTGTTTCCGATGCCACTGCTGCTGGAAGTCTTCAACCACAAGGTTTAGCTCAAGCCCTGGTGGTTCAGCCCAACCTCAATTTTGATTGGACTTCAGAAATCGAACGTCTAAATATCTCTGCTCCAGAAGATCAATCTGTCTCGAACAATATTGCTTTCATGACCTCAGATAATCAAGTGCCTGTACAAGAGGAGGAGGATTCAGCTGAAAACTTTGCCTTCATGACTCAGATTCTATCAGCACCAGTCAAGGGTCTGACCAAAGAAGAGGTACTGTCTGTTTTCTGTACTCCTGAATGTAGAGAAAGAGTTGAGGTTTATAAAATACACAACGATGAGCTAAGTCAAAATTATCAGGAATTAAAAAATAAACATTTTACTTTAACGAAAAATGAAAAATTTTACAAGGAAAAGATCGAGGCTCAACGTAAAGACATCATCCAACTCAAGGATGATGTCAGTGTAAAATCATCTCAACTTCTATACGTTCAAGAAAAACTATGTGCTGTAACTAAAGAACTGGAAGATATCAAAGAGCGATATCAAATTAATGAGCTTAATATTAAGAAATTTGATTCTTCCAGTAAATTAGTCAAAAACTTGTGTAATCAACAGCTCGCGTACAAGGAAAACAAAGGGAGTGGTTTGGGTTTCAATCAAGTTCCTCCTCCATATAATGACAACTACACATATTTACCCATGACTGAGGAGGAATTGATGAATGAGAACAAGATGGCTTACGGTCCTAAAACTGATAAGTCATCAATCAACAGCAGACCTGTTGATAAAGGAGCGACTCCTTCGGTAAATCTTGTTTCAAAGGGTACTTTTGATCCTAATGCTTCGCCTTCCCCTGCAGATGAAGTTAACGTTGAAGGTGTCGTTGAAGATGAACAAGCGTCAAGTTCTCATGTGTGTGACATTTTTGGCTCATTTTTACAATCTATGATGAAGAATGTCAGGCCTGATGGTTCGGGCGAAAATGTTGATGTTTGTGTAAGAGAGACTGAATTGGCAAATGAAACGAATGAGCCAGCTGAACCATCTGATTCCAAACGCGAATCACCTGAAGCAGCTGATTCTGAGAAATTGGAATCAGTTGATTCTAGTGAATTCAGCTCAAGGATGTCATGTGCAGAACCGTCTTGTGCTGAAAATTCGTCAAATGTGTCAGCTGAAGTTTCTGCTAAAGTTTCTGGTATTTCATCCAACAAATCAGGACTCTCCGATTCTATCAAAGCTGATGACATAAAGGATGAAGAGAAGACTAATGTGAACAAGGCTCCAAGTGCACAAGCTGAACAATCTGAACCTTCGGTTAGTGATGAAAAGGTTCAGATCAGGCAACAAGATCCGAAGCGAGCAAGTAAAGGACGCGGAAAGAAGAAGCCTAAACATCGACAAGCAGGCTCTCCACAGTCCTCAACGGGCAGCAATAGTCCTCAAAAGGCCCGTGTTGTGAAAAATACCTTTGTTAAGCCAGTCAGTAATGGGAAATGTGAAAAATATGCATTTGACTGTACTAACAAAGCTTTCGGAAAGACTGGTGAGATTTCTGAACAAGACTTGCAGTCTCATCAAAACAAGAAGAATCAAAAGAAATCTTCACCACAGAAGGCCCCGGCAAACGACAAGTATAGGCATCCAAATTCATCTTCGTCTGCTGGAAATATGCAACAAAAACAAGCACAGAAAGGACCGGTTCATCCTTCAGGGCCTGCAAGAGCTACACAAGCTGATCAAAATGCCTTCTACGTGAAGAGACAAACATGCTTCAATTGCGGCATTGCTGGTCACATTGCAAGAAACTGCACACATCGTCCCTACGTACCCTATTATATGCAAAATCAGAGGGTTACACCAAAGGATAACTACCATTGTAAGCCAATGAAGGTATCTTCACCTAAGGCAATGAAGAATGTGATTCCTAAGGTTAAACCTTCTGATGGGGATTGGAATGCTGCTAAAGCAAAAAGAAAACAAGCTTTGAAACCTACACAAATTTCGAAAAATAACAAGGTTGATAAGCCAACTGTTTTGCCAAAGGCATCTAAGAAACTAGAAAAGCCTAAACAAATTTGGAAAGCAAAACAAAAAGCAGCAACGTCTCCAATCCTTGAAACGAAAGGGGACTTGTGTTTGAAAGAAGTGTCTTACTTTGATGCTTCAGGAAATCCCAGGACCACGATGGCCTGGGTACCCATGTCTTACTAATCTCCTTACCTTTCAGGAACAACCAAGGAGGAGCTGTTGACAATCTCTGGAATGTTGATAGCGGTTGTTCCAGAGATAAAAACGGGTAACATTTCACTGTTGCAAAAAGTTCAATTTTTTTTTACAGATGATATGTTTCCTTTGGAGGAGATAAAAGAAGTAAGAAATGATCAGCAAAAGGTACCGTTTAAATTCAGTACTTTGATTTGAATTTGATTAGTCTTCAATCTAATGACGGAACGGTTAAACAAAAATATTTCTTTCTTGGTTCATTATTTTGTATATAAATTGTCCTTTCTCTAGTAAATGGTAAATTTGCGCAAAAATACAAGATTTATGCACAAATTTAGGGGGGAGAGGAACATATAGATAGATATAGAGTTTAGGAGGAGAAAACTCAGAAAATACAAAAAGAGTTTGCTGTAAATATGTATTGTTTAAGGGGGAGAAAATGAGAAAAATACAAAAACATTAGAAAAATGAAAAAGCCAAAAAGATAAATTGCATGTTATGGGAAGTGAAATAAATGTTCGTGTTAAAGGGTTTGACTAACACATGTAAGGTTTCATAGCTGAAAAGACTAGGATCTACTGCGATATGTCGATAGGCTTGACGCTCAAAATGATAAAAGATACTAAGTGTTATAAACATAACGAACTATGTACCATTTGGGTAACATACCAACGGCGTATGATTTTATGGTCTTAAATCTTGCGTTGATAGATAGCCAACGTCTGAGGTTTCGGGTCTTTATGTTGTTGAATCATCTGGGGATATCTTGGCTGTCCTTCTGTTCAGAACTAAAATTGTACATGACCCCAGGAAAGAAAGTCACTTGGAATTAGCTCATTTCTATTTGAATGTCTGTATGTGTCTTTATATTGTTGAATCATCCGGGGATATCTTGGTTGTTCTTCTGTTCAGAACTAAAATTGTACATGACCCCAGGAAAGAAAGTCACTTGGAATTAGCTCATTTCTATTTGAATGTCTGTATGTTGTCCCGATACACACAATTTTGATCTGATTCTGAAATCTTCTCTGAAAAAAATCGTGTACCTCCTCTGCTGCATCCAGATATATGCTGACCTGGAGGTGCTAGGCAACGACAGCTTCTGCTGCATCCAGATACATGCTGACCTAGCTGTACGTTGTCGCTCTGTAGATCAATTAAACACCCGAAAGAGGCCCTCAAGTGCCCAAAAGAAACCCTAGAAACCTTTATCAAATTGAGAAAAACTCATTTGATCTGTATATTATACCATCTCTGCAAAAGATCTATTCTGTTCTCTTCTCAACCTATTCCCAGTTAAGATTTCAGAAATCTGGATTGGACTTGTGAAATATGTGGTAGGGAAGATACTTGCATGATAGAGTGTGCTGTTTATATTTCCAGGATTTGATTATTATTTATTTGGGTGTTCATTGTTAAGAAATCAAAACATGATAAAATAGATTATATGCAGACCTAGACACAGTCAGGATATCATAAAGGATGACATCAGTATACTCACCTGCTACGATGAATCGTTGTGCTTACCTTGATCGCGGGGGTATGCCTTGGAATGGGACACACGGGTATAATAGTATAATATTATCTTAAGCATATCACGAAGTTGAAAAATTGAAAGTTGAGCGTTAAAGTTTAAGTGGACAAACATATTGGCAATCGCATAGACCAGTTTGATTAGGCTCGTACTGAAAAGTGTTTCTTAGTCTGCCTAAGAACGAATTTTGATCCCATTGCAATTGTAATTGTATATTATTTTATGGTAGTTGTTTATGTTTTGAGTTTTTATTTGTTTATAGTTCTTTATTTAAAAAAAAATTAAAAAAATCAAAAATACAAAAATAGTGTCTTGTTTTTCTATAAAATCAAAAATCCAAAAATAGAGTGTTTATTTATTTTCTTAAAAATTAAAAATATAACCGTTCTTGAAGATTTGACTGATCATAAAAAGTTGAAAGAATTTAAATTGTGAAATCTGAGTACAAATACTTGAATGTACCTAGTGTTCATATGGTACGTTCCTCTGTTGCATAAGAAATGTTTGCTTATGAGTTTGTGAGCATGTGCAGAACTTGATTTCAATCAAGAACAGGGGTTGATGAAGACTGAGATACTGTTAGTTGCTGAAGAAGCCTGAAGCAGCACAACAACAAGATGTACCTGAGTCAGAAGAACCGGACACGTGACACCGTCTGACAGTGAAAGTGCATTTGAAGAAGTACCGTGAACCTGCTTGAAAGAAAAATATTGAAGAAGAAAAGAGTTGTTGAGAATTCTCCTCTCACATTCTTTTTAACAAGATTTTCAAGCAAAGCTGATCGAGATCCTGATATGAAGCTAACCACAAGAGCTGAAGAAAAGTGACCCAGTGCTGAGAGTTCAGAAGTCAAGAACTTCCACAACATCTGCAGCATAGTGATGACCATCGACTTCGTTGAAGACGTTGTTGAATTCATGCTATGAAGACAATTTGATGGCATCAGTCTAGGGGGAGATTGTTAGGCCCTAAAGTGTGAGACTGACGCATCAAATTAACACAACGAGTTATGGTTACGAACTGGGTTTTACCGGGTTAGTTAATATTAGGTTTTGGACCTTTATAGGTCACTTGGCCAAGCTTTAGGCCATGTGGGCCAAGCAGGCCCAAGGGGAGCCCATGTAGGGAAGTGGGCTTGAGTTAGTATAAAAACAAGTTTCTAACTTGTTTTTAGGTTTGAACTTCTTAGAGCCTCAGTTACAGAAATTCTAGAGTTACAGAGGGAGGCGATTTTGGTGGTGTAGGAACTTGTACCAGACGGTTTTGCTAGTTGATAGTAATAGAATCGTGTGCAAGTTTCAAAGTGATTCGGTGTGTTCTTCGTATTTGGTGTGTTCTTGTTTGTTTTCATCTTATTTCTTGAATCACATCAAGTTTGGATTCCGCACAAACTTGGTGTTGTTTGATATCATTGAAAGATCCGGTTAATTGGGACTTACACCTCTGCTCCACCTCCACTCCGCCACCACCTCCGACATCATCATCAACATCACAAACAAAACCCCAAAACAAAACCCCCAAAACGAAAACCCTAAAATCGAAAACCCTAAATCGATCGGAAACGAACAGCCCAAATCGATCAAAGTTCAGCGAGTCCGGTCGACCTCATGTTCAGCGACTCCGGCCAGGTGTGAAGGCGGAGGTGGTGACGGTCGTTTTGTTCGATTCGTGATGATGGAGATGGCAGTTGCAGGTTGCTCGGTGGTTATGATGATGGCGGTGGAGGTGGTGACGGTGGTTGTGATGATGGCGGTGGTGAAGTGGTGGCGGTGGTGATGATGATGGCAGGTTGCTCGGTGGTTGTGAGAAGAAGAGGTTTTATATAAAAGAAAAAACAAACCCTCTTCTCTTTGCAGACTGAAGACATTTGGTCCACCTCTTCTCCTGCAGATGCCTACAGATGTGGCCTGCAGCAGAAGAGGTTTTCAAGAAGAAAAAACAAACAGCACCTACGTCGTCGGCGTAAAAAAGGTGTGAAATTAATGGGCCCCCGTTGGGTAACCTTAATCCACCGACCAGGCCGTCCTCGACCGCTTTGTTCATAATGATGTTAAGGGATTCCAAAGCTAAAATGAACAAAAACGGTGAGATGGGATCCCCTTGTCGTAACCCACGCTCCATGTTAAAACTCCCCGTCGGTGACCCATTGACGAGTACCCTGCCCGACCCCGCATACAATATGCCCATAATCCAACATCGCCACTTAGACGGGAATCCCATGTGGTGTATAATTGTAATCAGGAACTTCCAATTAAGGGTATCGTAGGCTTTGTCCAGGTCAACTTTAAAGAACAAGGCCTGTTTTTTAGTTTTTTTAACCCAAGCAAAAATTTCGTTTAAGATAAGCGGGCTATCGACAATGTTTTTACCCCCCAAAAAAGTCGTTTGCACCGGAGAAACAAGATTGCCAAGTACCGATACAAGCCTGTTAGAGAGCACTTTGGAAATTACCTTATGCACCATGCCGATTAAAGAGATTGGCCTGAATTCGTTCGGGGTCCTCGGATCGTTCGACTTTGGAATGAGAGATATGAAAGAGGCGCCGTTAGCTTTGCATAATGAGCCGTGGGAATGAAATTCTTTGAATACCTCGAAGAGCGGTGATTCGAATTCACCCCAGAATTTTTTTAAGAAGCCGAAAGTAAACCCGTTGGGTCCTGGCGCCTTTTCACCGCCACAATCCCACACAGCTCCTTTTATCTCCTCTTTTGTAAACGGCCTGATTAGTGCATCACCCTCGTCTTGTGATAATGTCTTAAACCCATTGCCTCTGATCCGTGGTCGCTTTGCCACGGGTTCTTTGAATTTTAAGCTAAAAAAATCGAAAAACACCTTTTTTATGTCCACCGCCCCAGTCACCCATACATCTTCTGCCAGAATCCCATTAATACGATTTTTGGCATTTGAAAAAAAATAGACAATTTCTTTTAAACCTTTATAAATCCAATTCACTCCCATTTTAGACCATTATGCTCATTTCACTCCGTAACTCTCATTTTAGCCAATGATTCACAACAACAACAACAACAACAAAAAAAAAAAACATTGATGGCGGTTCAAGCCAAAAATCCCAAGGTGTCAGTTCGAGCAAACGAGGTGGTGGCTCGAGCAAACGATGTAGCGGTTTGAACCGAAGGAAGCATTTTTGGTGGTGACGTTCACCAACCCACCCAACGTCTTCCAACGCAACACCACCAACCTAATTATTTTTATTGCCAACAATACCCACCAAATTATTATTCACAACCTATGGTTCCACCCGTTCGACTCGATTTCTCTCAAGAAGCTCTGTATAACTTTGAATCGTTTGGATCGTACATGAGCCCACCTCATTGGTCCCCCATAAAAATGTGGATCAAGAAACCTCCACTTAATTATGAAGACGTTGATGATGATGAATATTGCAAGAAATGCAATTCGATGCAAACTTGGATGAAAGGAACGTGCAAAGTGATGACTTTATAGAACATGATGTGGTTGAAGTTCAACGGAAGAAAAAGGGGAAATTCACTAGCCGAGCTGAACGGGCGGATTGGACTTCCAATATTGTTGGTTAAATCATACGCTTATGTTTCGGTCGACCGGATGAACTAGATTGATCAACTAAACTTAAAATGGTCAAACTTGTTGACTAATTACATTCGTTATTTTTTTTATTTAATTTAGTGTATATTTATTTTTGAATTACATTCGTTATATATGTAATTAAATTAAGAACTTTTACTTCATGAGCTAGTTAGGCCATCATTTTTTGCACAAATGTAAATGAAAATGTTATAATCACATATGTAAAATAAATAAAAAAAAACAAAAAAAAATTGTCGAGTCGATAGTTACATCTTATTTAAATTTTGTTAGTTATAGCGGTTAGAATGGTTAGAGGTGGACCCGATTTGTTATGCTTCTAGAGATTCAAAGTAAAATGCTAACATGTGGGCATGATCCGTATAAGATGGGATTGACCAATGGGTCGGGTGCACCTTCACATGGCCTTGCATTCACGATCATCATCATGGACGATGTTGGGCCCAAAGAAACAGGGAGGTTTTTTGATATTATTTTATGGGCTTATGTTGGCCCTTTGGTCTTAGAATTTGGGTTAGGCTTAGAAATCAAAAGAGAAAAATGCCCGGATAGTCCCTGTGGTTTCACATTTTTTCACATATAGTCCCTATCTTTCTAAAACTACTTGAATAGTCCCCAAGTTTTCACGTTTTGTTCTCGGATAGTCCCTGGGTCTAACTTCAGTTTGTTTTCTCTGTTAAAATGATGTGAAATGACAAAAATACCCTTTCCTTAAAAGGCCAAACCACAGGGACTATCCGGGCATCTTCTTCAGTTTTATTTATAAAACCCCACCACCACACTTCATCTTCAACCTCCACCCACCATCACCCTCCTCCACCCTCCACCATCGCCGCCGACATCATCTTCTCTCTAGTTATGTTGATGCTGCTGCTACTGTTGTTGTTTCATTTGAAAAGGCTATGACGATGGAAATTATTTCGAGCAAAATCGGAATTTACAGATCTGGTCCGTATCTTGGCTAGGCAACTCGGACAATATGTATTTGATACATGCTACTGTGATTGCAGCCATGGCGGATTTCGACAGTAAATTCCGATGATAACATATTTGAGCCTATTCATTTACCTCTTTACAAGTGGAAAAGGCTCGGTTCGGTTTAAAACTAGTTCTGGCTCTTAACCGGTTTCAAGGGAGTCGTTCTCAAACTGATAAGTGGAAAAGGATCGGTTTCTGTTCGGGTCAAAAACCGTTTTTTTTTTTTTGTTGACCTCGACATGTACCTATAACCGCCTTAAATGATGAGATGAGGTGTTATGTTGTGTTATGCTCTCAATTGAATTGAGGCTCAGGTGAGAATGAGGAGGTTTCTTAGAGTAACTTTCCTCTTGCCATTTCGACTGGCAACGTTTTCTGAGGACGAAACAAACCGAAACTCGAACCAAAACTGAACAAGACTCGAACCCAAGCCGAAATTCGAAACATGACCCAAACCAAATTCTGTCTACCGATCGGAAAATCATCGAAGTATTGGTGTTTACCTGAGAAATTGCGGCTGCCTCCGTCGTCTACCGCTCACCGAAAAGACGGCACACCACCGTCATCGACCATTATCTTCATCGTCCTCATCGTCTCATCATCTTCACCGCCGCCTTAGCGGCGTTTCTGGTCACCGGAGCGATGGCTCCGTCGTCTGCACACTATCGCACCACCATAGAGGGGTGACCAGCACTGCTTCTCCATCCTGATCTCTCTCTCCCTCGCTGTTTCTCTCTCTACAGTCCTCTATCTCTCTTCGATCTCTAGTCCGGTGTGGGTGTGAGCAGCTATGGATGTGTTCGAGGAGGAGTGGAGGTGTGCGACAACCATAAAAGATGGCGCCGGAGCTCGGCCGGCACCTCCGGCTCTGGTCACCGGACCTGTAACGAGAGAGAGAGAGAGAGATCACGAGGGTTTTGGCTGAATGTTGAAAGTGAGAGTGAAGGTTTTAATTTTTGTTTCTTTTAGAGAAAAATGCCCGGATAGTCCCTGTGGTTTGGCCTTTTAAGGAAAGGGTATTTTTTGTCATTTCACATCATTTTAACAGAGAAAACAAACTGAAGTTAGACCCAGGGACTATCCGAGAACAAAACGTGAAAACTTAGGGACTATTTAAGTAGTTTTAGAAATATAGGGACTATAGGTGAAAAAAGGTGAAACCACAGAGACTATCCGGGCATTTTTCTCATATCAAAATGGATACTATTATGAGGAAACGCGTACAAGTTGTTGGGACTAATATTCTTATAACTCAAAAGTTAGAGGGTGCTAAGTGGTTTAGTTTATTTTTTTGTGGAAGATTAATTATTTATGGTAGTTTTATTTTATTATTATTTAGGTTTTCTAATTCTAGTCTAGGTATGTTTCTTGGGCATCAAGGTTGTTTAGTATAAATAAAGGGTTATATGTTTAGGGCTTATGTACCTTCAATCTTAATCAAAGTATTCTTTCTTGTTAAATCTTTTGTTGATTATATTGAAGAATACCTGATTTTCAACAACTGGTATCGGAGCGGATCATCAATTTAGAAGACTTTTTATTATCGATCAGATTGTCAACCAATTGAAGGTTCACTTGAGTATTTGACGGCATCGGGAGATCGAGTAAAAACATCGACAAAGTAATTCAAAACAGCGAATCGGAATCTGATGTTTGATTGGGTTTTAGTTTGAAGTCATTATTGTCCAGTTAATAAATTAAGGACAAGTGAGTTTTTATTGGGATTTTAAAAGTGAACGTCATCAAAAGGAAAGTATTTTATTGAGTCTTGTTTTTCGAACAAATAAAACAAAAGAAAGTCAAGTTTATTTTTTGATTTTTTAATATAACAAAGGTTTGGTTTTTTAAGCGAGTATGGATCAATCGAGTAATCAGGCGTTAGTTACCGTTAAAGATAACAACACTATGTCTCTTCAATGTCCGGTGTTATCTTCAACAAACTATACGATGTGGGCTATGAGGATGAGGGTTATTTTCAATGTTCACGGGGTGTGGGAACAAATCGAACCGGGTACAGGTGTGGATGCCAAGAAGAAGAATATTGCAATCGCTCTCATGTTTCAAGCTATACCGGAAGAGCAGATTTTGCAAGTTGGAAATCTAAAAACAGCAAAGGAGATGTGGGATGTTCTAAAAACCCGCTATTTGGGTGCAGATCGGATCAGAGAGGCAAGACTGCAAACTTTAATGGCAGAGTTTGAAAATTTGAAGATGAAGGATCAAAATGCCATAGACGAGTTTGCTAATAAGTTGTCAGGGTATGCCTTTAGAGCCGTCTCACTTGGCTCGGTTATAGAAGAAACCAAGTTAGTCAAGAAGTTTCTCAACGGATTGCCGAAGCGGTTCATTCAAATGGTGGCTTCAATAGAACAGGTGGTGGATTTGAAGACCATCGGCTATGATGATATCGTGGGTCGGCTTAAAGCTTATGAAGAAAGGATCAAGGATGAGGAGGAGACTCAATCCGGTAATCTAAACCAACTTTTGTTTTCAAAATCGGATGAAAAAGCAAAGGAAAAGGAGCACAGATGTGAGCATTGCGGTTGTGGAAACTCGAATCGAGAAGATCTTGGATGAGGCCGAGGTAGAGGTCGGGGGTCCGGTAGAAATCGAGGAGATGGTCGAGTACAACGGGACAAGAGCCACGTTAGGTGTTACAAATGCAATGAGTTCGGGCATTACATATCGGAGTGTCCAAGGTGGGAGAAAAAGGAAGAGGTGAACTTGACCAGATATGAGGATGATGGACCAGCTCTAATGTGAAGAAAGTTATTGACAAGATTAGGGGGTGATTGTTGGGACTAATCTTGTCATAACTCAAAAGTTGGAGGGTGCGAAGTGGTTTAGTTTATTTTTGGTGGAAGATTAATTATTTATGGTAGTTTTATTTTATTATTATTTAGGTTTCCTAATTCTAGTCTAGGTATGTTTCTTGGGCATCAAGGTTGTTTAGTATAAATAGGGGGTTATATGTTTAGGGTTTGTGTACCTTCAATCTTAATCAAAGTATTCTTTCTTGTTAAATCTTTTGTTGATTATATTGAAGAAGGCCTGATTTCCAACACAAGTGACTAATACTATTACGAGGAAACAAACACACGGTTTGACCCAAAACAACCAATGGGTAACTAAAACCCTAGGACTAGGAAAACTAAAAACCAATCTTAACCATAATTCCTAAATTTACATCTCGCGCGACTAATGGGCGGTTTATTTAGCTCTTAATGGGGTTCTTAATGTTTCAGACCTCTTACTGGTTCAACCCTTAATGGTTCAGACTTTTGTTTCGTGAGCAGATGTCTGAATGGTTCAAACATTTGCCTCTAAATGGTTAAGCATTATACTAAGTCTGAATGGTTAAGACCTATAATCTGAATTGGTCAAACATTTGCCTCTAAACGGTTAAGCATTATACTAGCTCTTAATGGTTCAAACCTTTTACTGATTCAGACCACTTACTATTTAGCACTTAATTTTTCAGAAGTTGTCAAACAACCTCTAATACTATTATGAGTACATATACAAGTAAGAGTATGGAGACTTCAAAAATAAGCATGTGCCCAAAGCCAATCCAAAGTAAATAGCAAACTCCATTGGACTAGTAATAAGAAGTGAAATCAAACTAATAAATGTAGGCCGAGTCAACCTCTTAAAAAGCATGCAACCCGCCAACCATATGGAAAAGGACGCCCACACGACACATGACATGAAGGATCTCGATCCGATTCACAAAAAAAAACATGGCCCAAAATAAGTGACAAATACAACTTATCAGTATAATTGTGACACATAATGCAAATAGTTACTTAATTATTAGGTATAGATATGAATGGACGTGTAATCATGAGTCATGAAAATGACTTTTGGTAGTATGAAAAATATGGGGACTTGAGGCATGCATTAGTAAACATGGAGTCCTAATAGAAAGCAAGGTCCCGCATGATAGAAGTTCTTTAACAAGATGTATGGCTGGTAATTTTACACAAATACACGAATACATGACACGAACCTACACGAAGTTAACATGTATCGTGTATAGCCTTAACAGGTATAGTGTACCAAAAAGGTAGACACGAGATTACCTGTTAATTTTCGTGTATAAATATGTTAAATACCTGTTTACCTGTTAATACCCGTTAGTACACGATAAGAAATTAAATTAAATAAAACTCATCAGCCATGTGCGTGTGGGTTCCTTAATTACTTTCTATTTTCATTACTCATTCAATTAAAAAAAACCCTAAACACCCTCTGTAACTCTCAGATAGCATGTCGTGTTCGTGTTTTTGTTTGTGTTAACAGGTATTAACAGGTAATTTTCGTGTATAACAGTAGAACAGTCATGTTAACAGGTATTAACAGGTAATTTCCGTGTATATCGTGTCGTGTTCGTGTTTAAAAAAAAGGACACGATAAGTTATCGTGTCGTGTTCGTGTATAGAAATTTCGTGTATCGTGTCTTATCGTGACGTGTCTTATCATGTACGGGTATACACGATATGCCAGCCCTAACAAGTTGCTAAACCGGTGTAGTCCTCTGTCCCAACAGTTATAAATCTTAGGGTTTGGTCCGAACAATATAAACTAAACAAGTTATGCATGGTAACCTGACCACTACACATTTAAATAAATTAACTAGTTAAATAACTATATGCCCCGCTTGCGGTGTGCACACGTAATGTATATATGTGTGTGCCTTTGAGGGACAAAAGTGAAATTACACTAATTTTAACGTTTTTTTACTAATTTTGTGAAAATAACGTTAATAAGCGGCAACGGTTAATCATACATCATGTGGTGGCGTTGATAGTCGAAAGACATGCACTAATCGGCCTTTGTCTTAATTGTTGAGTGTTATGTGTCTTATGTCTAAAGCTTGATGCAAAACTACTATCAAGCCGGGGGTCTCACTGGAAGCAGCCTTTCTATTCCTATGGGGTAAAGATAAGTCTGCCTACATCTTACCCTCCTTAGACCCTACCTTAGCTTTGCTATTTGTGGAATTTACTGAGTATGAAGATAATGAACTAGTTAAATTACAAGAAAAAATGAACTCATTAGTTTTGAACTAGCTAAATAACAAAAAAAAAAATGAAATAATTAGTTTTATACAATATCTCATAAGGGCTCTAGGGTGCCTGTGATATCTTTCTATTTTTTTTTTTAGGAAGTGCAAAATGTACAGTAAAAATAAATATGATTTTAAGGGAAAAGATCAAATAGTAAGTTTATTTTGGCTAGGAAGGATAGAAAGCAATATGATTATGACATGTGGCAAATTTTAAAATAAAGAGAAAGGGTATTTTAGTCAATCCCATCCTTTCTTCTTCCTTCTTCTCCCCAGTTACTCCAACCTTTTCTTCACTTACTATCTCAATAATCACTACATTATAGTGCGATTTTCATCATCAATCAATGATTCAAACACCCGATCAACGTGTTCTTCAGCTTTTTTTTTTTTAAGAAAACCCAGTTTAATTTCATTCAAAATCTCGTTTTTTCCCGTGATTTTGAAGATAATCACTCGATCCGTTCGATTCAATCGCTGATAAGTGTTTCTATCATTCAAATTTCGTCAATCGATGAAGAAATCGGCTTCGATCCATGTAAGAAATTCTTTAATTTCATTTTCACGATCTGGGTTTTTTATTTAGTCATTGCGTTTTACGATCTTGGCGGAGGTCCGAGGGTGGCAGCCCCTGGTAGTAGGGTCCCAGGGGCTGCAGCCCCTGGCTGGGGTTGCTTTAATAAAAATGCATGAGAAAAATTAATTTTCTATAAATTTGTCTCTGGAAAACTGCATTCTTAGACAGTTTTATGCCATTGCGTTTTAGAACTGCATTCTTGGTTCAGACAATTCACAGACAACTATTGTCCTGGTTCAATGCGTTTTAGAGAGAACACTTTATTTGGTGTTTTTATGCCATTGCGTTTTAAAACTAAGACATTTTTATGCGTTTTCTGGTCATTGCGTTTTAGAAAAACATATTTTTGAAGTGTTTTTGGTCATTGCGTTTTAGATAAAACACATTTTTAGGTGTTTTCAGTCCATTGAATTTTACAGAGAACACTTTCTTTTGTTTTTTTAGGCCATTGCGTTTTAGAAATGAGACATTTTTAAGTGTTTTCTGGCCATTGCGTTTTATAAATAATACATTTCTTTGTGTTTTTTGTGCATTGCGTTTTAGGTAAAACACATTTTTATGTGTTTTCAGTCCATTGTGTTTTAGAAAACAGACATTTTAAGTGTTTTCTGGCCATTGCGTTTTAAAAATAAGACATGTGTTTGTGTTTTTGGTGCATTGCGTTTTAGGTAAAACACATTTTTATGTGTTTTCAGTCCATTGCGTTTTAGAAACTACACTTTCTTTTGAGTTTTTAGGCTATTGCGTTTTAGAAATAACACATTTCTTTGTGTTTTCTGGCCATTGCGTTTTACAAATAAGACATTTCTTTGTGTTTTTTGTGCATTGCGTTTTAAAAAAATGTCATTTTTAGGTTTTTTTTCCATTGCGTTTTACGCAACTGGGTTTTAATTTTTTTTTTCGAAAATATAGTAATAGTATACTCGTTTTAAAGATAAAAAAACGCTCGTTTTTTTGGTGCAATTTTTATAAAAAAAATAATGTCGTATGAAAGAGTTATTAACGTTTAAAAAATGGGGGGAAATTGGAGGAGAGTGAAACTATTGCCTTGGATTGACTAGAATGCCCCTAAATAAACTCACGCGCCTCTTTTCTTCCCTTCAATTTCCATCATTTAATCTTAGCCCTTGATTAACTAAATGGATGGTCAAGATCACTTCTTAGCCTTCTTAGCCAAATAAACTTCCTATTGTATCTCCACCCATGATTTCAAATGATGTTAGAGCACTCACATTTGATCTTTTATATTCTGCGATTGTGACTCTATTTTATATAGGGTGAGTGTAAGTGATTGTTAGATGATGAGAAAAAAAATCTTACTATTCATTAGTAAACTTGGAGAAACACTATGTACTCTCTATATTTTTTTTTAATTTTTTTTAAAGTGATTGTGAGTAAATAAGAGAGATAATGTAATGAGAAAAGTAAATAAAAAATATTATTTAATTGAAAATGATAGAGAAAATTTAGTGATTTTTAATATAATTATAAAGATGGAGATGGAGGATCAATTGTGAATGATTTTAGAGCATTCACAATCAAATCGCTTACTCTAACTCTATAATATTTTTATACTTTTACCATTACCTTTTCTCTATCCTCTACTTACAACCATTTTCAAAAATTTTACCATTACATTTTCTCTCTCCTACACTCACAACCAAAAAATATTAAAAAATTACAAAGGTAAACAATATCTCCTTCAAATTTACTAACAAACAATAACCTTTTTTTACTTTTTTTTTCTCTCATCCACTCATAACAATTTACAAATACTCTCACAAATACCGAGGCTATACTCACATTAATGATAAAGGATCCATTGTGAATGCTAATTAACTTAAAGAAAAATCTTTAATAAAAATAAGAGTTAAATACCATTTAGTCCCTGAGGTTTTGGTCATTTTGTCAGTTTAGTTCAAAGGTTTCATTTTACGCCTGTGAGTCCAAAAAGGTTTCACTGTTGCCATTTTAGTCCACTGGGTTAACTTCATCCTTTTTTTGTTAACGAGAAGGGCTCAGTCATTTTATAAGTAATTCTGTGAACTAGAAGGGCAATTCGACCATATAGAATGACCGAATTGCCTTTCTCGTCAACAGAAATAATGGATGAAGTTAATCTAGCGGACTAAAATGGCAACGGTGAAATCTTTTTAGACTCACAGGCAATGCTTTCATACCCGGACCGGCCGGCCGGTCGGACCGCTTGGACTGGGAACCGGAGGTTGAACCGATCCGGGTCATGGTATCGGGCCGGAAATGCATTGAACCGGGAGTTGAACCGGTGACCCAGCGGTTGGACCGGGAAACCGGCCGGTCAGACCACTCCCACTCCTCACAGCCCACCCCTCTCTTCTCTAAACAACTCACAAACACCACCCACCTCTCAGCCCGATACTCAAACATTGCTCAACGACCAAGACCCTACACCACCTGGCCCATCTAACATTCAGACTTACTCACGAAGTCCTCGGCTGTCTGCTGTCCCTCCTCCACCATCGCCCCCTCCTTCCACATTCCATCCTGCTCCATCCTCTCGCACCATACAAACTCGTTCCATGGACGGGATCTCTAAACCAAAGCAACCATTTAACCTTTTCACTTCTACTATCACTCCCATCCCTAAAACTCCTAAAGACGCCTTGTCCACCCCGGATTGGTACCATGCCATGACTACTGAATTTAATGCCTTAATTAAAAATAAGTCGTGGGAATTAGTCCCTAGAACACCGGATATGCATGTCATCCGTAGTTTGTGGTTATTTCGGCATAAGTTCCGGTCAGATGGGACGCTGGAACGATACAAGGCTCGTTTAGTTTGTGATGGTAGTACTCAACATATTGGCGTTGATTGTGGTGAGACATTCAGTCTAGTTGTTAAACCGACAACCATTCCGACCGTTTTGACCCTTGCCTTGTCTCAGTCTTGGTCGATACATCAACTGGACGTTACTAATGCCTTTTTACATGGAAATTTAAGTGAAACAGTACACATGTATCAGCCAATGGGTTTTCAACATCAACATTTTCCGGATCATGTGTGTCGTCTTAAGAAATCCTTGTATGGTTTAAAACAAGCACCACGAGCTTGGTATCAACGTTTTACTGATTTTGTATCGACTCTTGGTTTTCAGCAAAGTAAGTTTGACAACTCATTGTTTATTTATCATCATGGCCGCAATATTGCTTACTTGCTGATCTATGTTGATGATATTATACTCACCACTTCAAATAAACGATTACGGGTCGACATTATGAATCGCTTGGCACGTGAGTTTGACATGAAAGATCTTGGACCGTTGAGTCACTTCTTAGGCATTACTGTCACTCGGCAACAAAATAGGATGTTCTTGTCTCAAAAGTCTTATGCTCAGGACATTATTGAAAGAGCTGGTATGTGTTCTTGTAAATCGGTCACTACACCTATCGACACTAAGTCAAAGCTTAGTGCCGCCTCTAGTCCTCCGTTTGATGACCCGACCCTTTACCGCAGTCTTGCTGGTGCCCTTCAGTACCTCACCTTTACTAGACCTGACATCTGCTATGTGGTTCAGCAAGTATGCATGCACATGCACTCTCCTCGACAAGATCATTGGAATGCGTTAAAACGCATCATCCGGTATCTTCAGGGTACCTCATCTGTTGGCTTGACACTTGGACCTTTTACCGAGTTTTTGTTACGCACTTACACAGATGCGGATTGGGCAGGTTGCCCTGACACTCGTCGTTCTACCTCCGGCTACTGTGTATATTTGGGTCCTAATTTATTATCTTGGTCTTCTAAGCGACAGGCAGTCGTTTCTCGATCCAGTGCACAATCTGAATATCGGGGTGTTGCTAATGTCGTTGCTAAACTTTGTTGGATACGTAATCTGCTTTTCGAATTACATCACCCTCTCCCTAAGGCCAGCTTAGTTTATTGTGATAACATCAGTGCGGTCTACCTTTCGCACAATCCAGTTCCGCATCAACGAACCAAAAATATCGAGCTAGACATTCATTTTGTTCGTGATTTGGTGCAGCGTGGTCACATTCGGTTTACTCGTATCCCGACTCGTTTTCAGATTGCGGATATATTCACCAAAGGCCTTCCTCGGGTTCTATTCGAAGATTTCAGATCCAGTCTGAGCATTCGACCTCCTCTCGCTTCGACTGCGAGGGTGTAATAGATTAGATTATTTATATTGTTTATATTCTTATAGATAACTATGTAAATTGGTTGATGCATATCTCTTTCCAAAATAGAGGAGAGATCTTATAATATTTATAGGGATTGAGAGATCAATGAAAATCACGGTTTACAATCTTTCAAAATGATTTGTGTTTGTATGTATTTATATAAAAAAATTGTTGATTTTTTTTACCTTTAAACAGTTTGTCACACCCCGATTTTCCACGTGTCACCGGTGGGCCCGGTAGGGGAGTATCGTGACGTGGTTGGCAACATAATAGTCAAACAACACAATATTTAAATGCACAACAGAAGCAAAGTATAGATTTAATTCAACCAAACGATATTGTAATATTAAGTATAAAAAATAGTCGAATATAAATCCAAAGGTAGATCAAATAAAAAGGAAAACAAATGTTCAACAGTTTATGACATCCAAGCTGGCGAGACTTAATGTGGATGCTAGGAGACAAGCCAGCCTATTTCGCGTAGTACCTGCACTTAACCTTTTTAAGAAAAATACGTCAGTTTACACTGGTAAATACAATCAACCGACTCATTTTGAAAAGAGTTTAAGAAAATGCATTTAAGGCACAAGGCACAAATAATATTTTATAACTTGGGATAATTATTTAAATATATAATACTTGTAGGGATTTACATGTTCCTTATGCGTTCAGTAGCCCGGATCGAGCCGGGTTAAAGATCAATTAACACACCACTTTATTTATGAGACACTGACAGGTGTACGCCTACACCTGAGTGCTAAGGTCGTGGCCATTTTGTAAAATGATGCCAGGGATATCCGGGACACGGTCATTAACCCCCCAAAGGCTTTAAGCAAACAAAACAATATTAAACGAGACGTCTCAATACTTTCATTATCATTCATTCAATCAAAGATTCAACGCCCCGACCAAGCGGTATTTTATATACCGTACCCCAAGCCCGTATAGGGAAAATAAGTTAAAAGTATTTACCTGAGTAAGTATAGTTCAAAATCAGCGAGTGCAAGTATCTTTTACTGGTTCTCCTAATCTGGAACGAAGGTTTATAATAACCTATTAGAATCCTAACGGGTCTTTAGTTAAGCTTACGCTTAGACCGGTTAGTTTTAAAGATACGGTTCGTACGCACGATTAAGCGAAGACCGGATAGAATGTGATTTAGACCCGACAAGTTTGAAGACCTGCTTAATATGGGTATATGATACACATTCTGGATTTTGAGATAAAAACGTTAAAGTTTGACCCGTTTCGGCTAATTTATGTAAACTAGTTACATAAACCGAACCGAACGCGCATGAAGCGTATCGGGTATCCGTAAGAGTCCTAAACAGGTTTCCTAAGTTAACACGCCTTAAATCAGTAGGATATCACCCATGATGCCCCGTACGAGTTTAATCTCTTAATAAGCCCCGTAGGGGTATTTTGGTCATTTTAAAGATTATAAAAGGGTTTAATTAGACACCTGTGATCCGGGTCTGAGTTGATCAGTAAAATAGCTTATTTTAACAGGTTATAACCTTTGGTAATAAGTCTTATATACTAAAATAGTTTTAAACCCAAACTATGCGTTAAATACGCGTATAAAGTCGTTTTAAGCGATGTACGGGTTAAAATACGATTCTGAGTTTTCTGATCAATTAAACAGGCTCAAAATACTCCATTTATTATTTAAAATCAATAGCAATTGGATTGGCGTTAAAAGGATTTGTAAAACTCATTTTATGGCCGAAAATGGTATTTTTTGTATTAACCGAATCAAGGCGATAAACCTAGCTTATGATCAGTTTAAAAATAATTAAAAATCTTTAAAAATCCCAAAATATTATATCACATCAGTGGGTAAAAGTTTTGGTGTCCAAAATTGGGTTTAGATAGGCTTTACGCTAATGACGCCGTTTAATTACTTAAAAGCATTCAAATTACGTCATTAAGCATAACTCCTTATCTAGACCTCCAACTGATGTGAAATTTTTGGTACAAGTTTAATAATCAGTAACTAAGATTATGGCACTTTCACATTTCCAAAAATCTTGTTCTAGGGTCATAAGGGCATTACGGTCAATATTTATGCGTTTAACGGAAACATCGGACGATTAGGGATTCGAGTGGTATAAACGCAGAGGCTTATACACACATGTAACTAGATCTTAATGGAACTTTAAGGCATGTCTAAACCTATATAAATCGGGTCAGAACTGAGGTCAAAGCAAAAACTTTTGCGTCTCTCGGTTCCGAATCGGTTCAATACATAAAGTTGTCGAATCAAACAAGCTTATACAAGTTATTATACTTATTTTCAAGTTGTATGGTTAATAAAACAGATTACACGCCTTTTATATCATTAAATATGCGATTAACATTTCTGTTGACTTTTTCGGACAACCCTTGACTCGACAAACGACCTAGTTAGGATTCGAATCAGTGAGTGCCCTTTTAGGGGGTTATTAACCATATAAATACCAACTTATAACAACTTTCGATTCGACAAATCTCTGGACTGATTGTGATTTATCACTAAGTCAAACCGTAGTTACGACGGTTTGATTTCTAGGCTTTTAACTAAGTATAACTCAAACAAGAAGGATCAAAGGCACTTACACACGACTAATGGATGATTTGGAATGCTTGTGGCCTGCTTGAATGCTTTGGAAAATGCTCAGGAGTGATGAATGATCAATGTTGCATAATGTGGTCTTTATAAATAACTTCAAACATGCATGGATGATCGACAACTAAGTCTAGGAGGAAACAATAACATCCACAAGTGTCCTACCAGCTAAAAACCATCTTAGGGCAGCCCAAGGTATGCCAAAAATCGATCAAAGTCGGTTAACAAACATGCAGGACATCTGTGCATGTTTTCTGTCTAGATAAGGCAGTCGCGTAGCGCGACTGCCAAGGCGTTTAAGCCTCGCGCTACGCGAGGGTGTGGGTGACCTGATCAACAAGTTTCATTAATTGCAATTTCAGTCCCTGGTCCCCCGAAAGGTCGTTTTCACTTGGTTTTCTTGCATTTTGAGACTTTATAGTTGACATGTGGGGATTTAAGACTTATACCATCTTTGTTAAGTCCTCGGGTAACTTTGTGATCACCCGAAAAGCCCTAAATTCAATGTTGACGTTTCTAACCCTTACACACGGATTTTGTCATAACTTTCTCATACGGTAACGAATCTTGGTGAAATTTTTATGGTACATTCTAGTGAGCATATTTAAGCGTTACAAGGCTTCGGGTTTGCTAAAAGGTCACTCAGAGGTATAATTTAACATGTTGACACATTTAACCCCTGTAGTTAGTAATCTCTCACTTTCTTTCACAATTCACTTCGTATGATCCATGATCTATTCGTTTAAGGTTATAAACATCATGTAGGGTTATTGCAAAGTATATTTATTCATTGTTGACACTTTGAACCCTTATATTTACACCGTTTCACTGCTTGTCAACTTTAGTCCTTCAAGAACATTATTTTACACGTTCAAACCTATGACACGTGTCAACACATTATAGGACGTAAATTTTCGAGGTGTTACACAGTTAGACCGTTGTCAAAGGTCACAAACAAGCGAGTTCCAAACCCAGCTCCTCCAACTCGTTCTAGGTACTCAGGCCAAGGGAGATAGTGTACCCCTTGATACTCGGACAACTCGCTTGCTACTTGGCTCAATCGAGCAAAGGACCCTGCATACCGTGCTTGGAAATCACATGGATGTAGTAAATAAAATCAACCATGACTTAATAAAAATGGTCATAAATTACTACGTTATAAACTCTTGTGTGAACTCAAAGTATACGATAATTTAAGGGGTGTGATAAATATGCCGAAGATAAAGATTAATATACCCAAAAGTTAAATTTAGTAATGATTAACTACTTTATTATATTATTTTATTATAAAGTTAAATGTAATAATTATGTTTTATTATAAAGTCAAAAGTAATAATTATGTTTTTTATCTTATTTTATTTTATAATACTTTTGTTACTTTTTTATATTTTGTTATACTATTATTAGTATTAATATCAATATTAATAAATAAATAATCAAGACACTTTATTATAAATACGAAAGTGAAAAATTTTATCATAAATAAATAACGAGTCTCTAATAAAACAGTAAACGTGCAAACATTAAAACAATTAATCACCTAGATCGACAAAACCACTTTCACGACGATAAAGTTGGGTATATAATTCTACACGCCACCTATACATGGTCTCCCATCCAGCCGCAGACATGCTAATGTTGCGAAAATTCCAATAAGGAGTGATTGTAGGCATTGGGTGTCACACCCCCAAATTCCACAAGCGGAGTATCACCGCTGGAGGCGTGACATGACCAGGATCAAGTCACCAATCATATTGAACAGTAAATAATAATAAGGATAAAACCAAGCACAATATAATTGGCGTCCAAAACAATTTAACCAAGTTCAAGTTATCAGCGGAAGCATAAAGTGTAAAACCAAAACATAAGTTTTAAAGTTCAAATGTTTAGCATGGAACTCAACAGTCCATGTCCCACAACGACTCCTCCTTCTCGTGCAAGCTGCATAAGAGTACCTAACGACCTGCAAGGCATGTAACAACGAGTCAACAACAAAGTTGAGCGAGTTCACAGTTGGTGTTCGTTTTAAAGTTGTTTCAAAACCATGAGTTCATTTGCAAACCATGTGTTAACCAATTTTACTTGTTCCCAAACCATATCCATAACTAGGTGGGGGCTTCCCCATGTGAACCACTAGACCCGTTTACCATATCGACCACTGACTAAAGTAAGTTGGTGCCCTGGCGTCAATGTCTATCATCATTGACTAGTGCCCAGATCCATTAGTTCACGCCCGTCCTCTGCGGCACGGTGTGAGGCTTGTCAAACCTAAATAGCGCTATCTAACTAATGACCCGCTCGCCATTGGCCCAATGATTACGTCGATATAAAATGAGGGACTTCATGATAGAGATTTTTGGTCTAGTATCCGTGTTGTCACCCTTCAATAAAGAGGTTGTGTACGAAATCCCCAAACTAAGAGATTACGCAGGTTTCCAATCAGATCCTTATCGCATGTTGTCACCCTTCAATAAAGAGGGTGTGTACGTGTTCCAAACCAGGAGATCACGCAGTTTCAGTTTCAATCCTTTACCCATTCCCAACCCCTGGGAATCCCATGTCTTGTGGAAGGTGTGAACTCACCTTGGTTTGCTCAGCAGATACACGAAAAGGTCACTTGAGCTATAAATGGTCAACCACATCCTAACATGGTTACCGTACTAGTCAGATCTAGGTTCAAGTAGTGCACTTATGTTTACACGAAATTAGCAAATCAAAAACATGAAATGATCATGGCATACACATAGGACATGTTAAACAGATCAGTTAAATAAAACCAAAGTTCAACTTGTGCGATTCAAATGGTTTGGGCCAAATCCTTTGTACGATTTACTTACAAAGCCCAACTAAACACCCTGGCCCAACATGTTGTGCGATCAGCACAACCTTGTGTGATCCATAACATGTTGTGTGATCCAATATGAACCCGACCCACACAAATAAGAAGCCCAACAGCATACGCGGCCCAAAAAATTTCTCAGTTAATAATCTTGTGCGATTCAACAGTGTACCCGACCCAATCCAAAAATAATCAAACAACGTGTGCGGCCCAATCAGTTTGTTTCAGTCTTGTGCGGTCCAGTTCAGCTTGTGCGACTGGACAAGACTTGTACGATTGAGTTGGGCCGCATGGCCCAATAACAAACCCAACATCTGTGTGTGTGTGGCCCAAGACTTGTGCGATTAGCACAGGCTTGTGCGATCCACAAGTCTTGTGCGATCATGTGTTGGGATTGAACTCTACAGAGGAACAGATGATGTAAAGCCAAAACCGGATCACAACAGTGGATTCATCATAAGCAGCAGTTTGCACTAGACTTTCCCCTTGAAAGTGATCATAACATCTGATATACTCCAAAGTACTGCCTTTATCAACAACTGCTGACACTGGAAATTGCTGATCAAGTCAAAGACTGATGAAGGACCTAAGCCCTGCTGCCCAATCTACTGCCTTGAGTCAAGCACTGCTGATCATGACAAGTACTGCTGGGTTCACAACAGTGGAAGGATGCAGCAGCAGTTTGATTCATCTTATGTAATGTATTGAAGTATCAGTAGTTAGCATAGCAGAGGTTGTATAGATCAGTAGATAGAGTTTGTTAGTTTGTTAAATGTCACTTTCTTTGTGACGTCAGCTGAGGTACCTCAGTGGTTTGGTTTGCCTATAAATGTATCAGTACCCTGTACTGTTACATTTGATTGACTGAGTGGGATCTTCTCCTCATGTCTAATCCTTTCATCTTGTGTGCAACCAACCTTGGGGCATCAGGCTGAGGGGGAGTATAGTTTGTAAGCATGACTGTAATCTTTTGCTTTGATTTGTAATCTTTTGACTCTATGTGAAGCAATTGTTTATCAAACTATTTCCTCCTTTGATTGTGTTTACAAAGTTTGTTTTCATTTCCGCTGCACCTAACATGTTTTTATATTCATTGATCATTCATTTCAAACAAACAAACACTATCATGAGAGCCTCCGATCCTAACATCATGCAAATCTTAGTTGTACTATGTGCTCTACTTAGTTGTACCCTACTTGTGCGACTAGCCCTTGTGCGACCTAAGGGCTTGTGCGATTAGTCTTTATGCACCTGATCTTGTGTGGTTCAACTGCCTTGAGCGATTAATTATTTAAATCCCTGATTTTATGCTAATTAGTTACCCCTTCCTTATTTCCCGATTATAACCAATCAATGCTAACCGTTTCGGTTTTTACCAACAATAGATTAAACCAATTAAACATCAACTAAATCCTCATGAACCTTAAAACATTTCATCACCCATGCTTCATGAATACACACACATAACAGCCGATAATCTTATATTCGGTTCTAGATTAGTAGTAACATCAAGACCTCATCAATCCTATATCGATCAATTACAACATACACGTGGGCCGATTATCATTTAATCTCATGAACATATAACACCAATGGTTCTATTACAAATACCCTAAATCATCATGCAAACCATCATACAATCATTCATCCAATCATAACAAACATAGCATCATGTATCATAACCATCTGACAATAGTAGGGTACTAACCGGATTGATGTTTGAAACAAAGAGAACCCGAAGGATCAAAGGCTGTCGTTTGTCTTTGAGGAAGAGGGGAGGGTTTAGGGTTTGTGTGTTCTTGAGTGATTTGCAAGTGATAAGGAAAACAAACCCTCGAAAGGATTATGTGCCGGGTTATATAGTAAAGTGACTGAAAACCCTAATGGGCTGCCCATTCGGTTCGATTTCGAGCATAGTGGGCCGAGCAGGGTAAGCGAATTAAGGCAAAGATGTGCGGCCCAAGTGTGTTGTGCGATTGGGGTTAATGTTGTGTGACAAGGAACCACTATACACCTAAGTCCATAATACAATCATACATAACACATAACATGTAGGATCGCGAGACAACCTAACGAGTCGATCAGAAGAGTGCTCAGACCGAATCAGAGGCGGAATTCATTGATTCGGTCTTCGTTTAGCTTGGATTCACTATTAAATGTCTCGTATATTGATTTCTGAACGTTTACAGGACTTGAGACACTTCGACAGCACCTCGGCGTCGGAAACTAGAACGTTACAAATGAACTCGTTTGAAGGCTATTTATAGGGAAGACCCTTCCGTTTGAAAATAACACAACATTTTCAAACGGAACCCTTTCAAACGGTCAACAACCTATTTCAAACGTACATGCTCAAACAGTTACATGTTTAACTATTACAAATGTTCAAACGGTCAACTATATAAATTCATATTCCATGATGTCACATGTGATGTCACATATGTGATGTCACTTGTGATGTCACCTATGTGATGTCACTTGTGATGTCATGCTTGTTCAGCTCTGCAACGAACCCGAGACTCGACATAAGACGAAGACGACAGATGAATGCACCAACAGACTCCCCCTCAGATGTTGACGAGTCTTAAGTGTCGAGTCTTTGCATCTTCAGTCTTTATCTGTCTCTTTTCTTTCTTCGCATATACCAGGATCTTCTCTTTGGCTCTAACCTCGTCAGACTTCCCCTCTCATCATGATGGGATCGCTGTCTGGAATTAGCTATCACCTTGAGATCAATCCCTGGCTTTATCTCTGTTTAAGCTCATTTCCTGCACCAAATTCTCTCAAACACATAAGTTTTCACTTAAATCAATAAGAAAAACTTACTAGAAATAGTCACATCAAGTTCAAATTAATGACTCTGATTAACTAAACAAACTTCTTTCTCAAAGCAAAATATTTCAATTTAGCACACACATTCCCAAACCAGTTCATCATGTTCAGCACTTGAAATTTTGAAAATCAGCTCTTCAACATCAGTTGTCGAAAATCGTTTTGAATTTTTCAAAAATTTATGCTAAAACACACTAAAATCTTTTTGTATTTTTGAATATAACAAAGAAATGCAGTAAAGAAATATTTACAAACAATATTTTGTGAGCTTGTGTAAGAGGATCATATCAGTTTTTGTGACCAATCACTAGCACCGTTAAGCTTTAAACATTTTAAGCTCTAAACGATTCACATTGATTGACGATATTGTTGTCCACTTAAACTCAATCTAAAAACTTTCAATCTGCTTACCGATACTTTAAGGTACATTTAGATAGCACTAAGTTCTTATGGACCCCACGATCTTAGCATATCCCCTCATCATGCAATACACTAACTCAAGTAATGCCTTTAAACTTTTATCAACTGTGATTTGTGCGAAAATAAAGCAGAATGTTTAAACATTAACAATCAGGTCGATACTTCCGTATACGCAGAGAAAGTCCAATGTTTAAACAAAATAAGAAAAATAAAACAAGTTGAAGTTGTTTAGGCTTTAACCACCAGGTCGATACTCCCGTATACGCAGAGGTGATCCAAAGCTTAAACGAAACACCAAAGAAAATAAAGCAGAACGTTTAGGCAACAACATCCAGGTCGATACTCACGTATACGCAGAGGATGTCCGATGCTTAAACAAAATAAAGAAATAAAACAAGTTTAAATCTTTGCAAAATGAAATGCACAATCACAGCGACTTTTCAGCAAAGTTGTGAAAGTTCACAAACTTAACCAGTTTTATGTCTTTCGACAATCAGCGATTACCGAGTAGGCACACAGTCAAGAAGGACAAAGTTAAGTACTATGCTTTCGACCATGTTTCCCACTAGAACTAGGCTTTTTCATTTAAGTTTGTATCGTTATTGCAAATCTACTAGTCTAGCTGAGCCTACCGTCACATCTATAATGAGATCGCTTATCACATTTTATCTCTCCATTTCTTTAGCATGCTGTGACAGTCCAACTGATCTACTATCATTTCCTCTTTTTCACAACAAAACTCATTTTTCATTTTATCATGTTTTTGGCTTTTTCAAATTTTCAAATTTAATTTTAAATTTTTACTCCCCCTAAAATCAAAATATGTTTCAATTTTGATTTTCTGGGAAAATTTGAAAACAAGCTGTACAAGAAATGTGACAACATGATGAGAATTACTCCAATTCTCCATTCACTTGGCTTGAACAATCAGAACTCCCCCTCACAACAAACTATTTTCCCATTGTGATCTCAAAACACTTAAGTTTGTTTTAATCAAAATGGTTTTTCCGGAAAATTAGTTTTGTGTGACGTTTCACAAACATGGGGATCTTTCATCACTTTGTTTTCTTCAATCACTTGTAAAAACTAACATGTTTAAGATCAATCCACAAATATCACTTGTAGAAAATCAAGTACAACTTAATGTCCTTGATTTACTACTTGTAAGTCGAAATATCACATTCGTGAATTTCTCAAGAAATGTACCGATTCATGTTCCACGCTTACCAACCTGGGAACTCCGGCAAGTCAGGTTTTTCATTTAAACAGTTTCACCCAAGCTTGACTGTCCTTGGGTGATTTTGAATTCTTGTTCAACAATGGTGGAAAGTTTGCCTCATCCATTGTTAGACTAGAACTCTCAGTTTTTACCTCAACAACTGGCTCTTCTGGCTTTACCGTACCAGAATCATTGCCTGCACATGGCTTGTCTGACTTTGACCTGTCAGATTCATTGCCTGATGGTGGCTTGTCTGACTTTGACACATCAGATTCATCGCCGACCATTTTCTTCTTCTTCTTTCTCTCTTCTGTCCTCAGATTTGTATCTGATGAACTTGTCTTGCTTGACTTTGCAGTCGAGGAAAGCGATTCATCAGAACTCTTATTTTTACCAACAGATGAACCCGAGGACAAAATCTTCTCGAGATACTCTCTCGCCTTCTTCCTCTTCTTCCTCAGTCTGTCTTTTTGCCCCTGAGAAAGCTTCACTTTCGTTTCTTGAACTTTAGGTTCTTGAACCTTCTGTTCTTTGGGCTTGACATTGACTGGTTTCTTCGCCATCTTCTGAGAATTAACCCTCAATCTTTCATTTGATCTCCTTGGGCAATCTCTGGCAATGTGATCTCTGATATTGCAGTTAAAGCATCTTCTAGTCTCATAATTCCAACTTTGGCAGTTAACAGCAATGTGTCCTTGATAACCACATCGGTAACACACTCTGTTATCGTACCAATCACCATTTTCAGTCCAAACATTCAGATCATAGCACAGTTTGGCTTGGTGATAATCCTTGCTCCTCTTGTTTGCTGGATTTGACTTTTGAGCACTGTGGTCCGACCTGCACCACTTATTACCAACAATTTTTGAGTTTTCAATTTTTACTTTTTGTAATTTTTCATTACGATTGGATGATCGATCTGATGAGCTTTTATTATCTTTTTGAACATTTTTCTCATTTTTAATTTTTTGTTTCTGTTCCACTTTCTTCTTCAAAGGTTTTTGCTTAGAGCATTCTCCCTTTTCAGTCGATTTCAGAACAGTTTCTGGAAATTTTTCTTTTAATTTCAAAAACAATTTTTGTTTTTCAATTTTATTTTTTTCATCATCAGATTTCTCATCACAATCTTCAACTTTGACATTGTCAAAGTTTGTGACATCGTCACTTATTGGAACTGAATTTAAAGGTTTTGGACAAGGAATAGTTGAAGTATTCACAAACACCTTCAACTTTTGTTCCCATTCCTTGATTTTACCTTCTAACTCTTTGATTTTCTTTTGAGCACACTCAGCTTCCTTTTCAAGTCGAATAATCTTTTCAAGATGAGAATTGATTGCAATTTGTTTTTCAAGATTGTTTTTACCAAACAAATCTCTCTCATCTTCTAAAATTTTTATTTGACTTTGAAAATCTTTTTCAATCTTTACCTTTTCATTTTCCAAATTGTGAATCTGATTTTTCAAAACATTTTCTGTTTTTTTTAGATTTTTGTTTTCTAATGACAAACTCTCAACATCCTTCAAGAGTTTGTCATTTACAAATTTCAACATCTCACAGTTTTTTAGCAAAACAAGAATATGTTTATCATCAACTTTTGTCTCAACCTTTAAAGATGAGATATTTTCAACCTGTTCATTTTCCTCATGAACACTTTCATCCTTACTCTCTTCTTCTGGTGAATGATCAAAGATAGGTGCGTCTTCTGCAACCTCTTTCTTTGACTCTGATTCAGGATTCACAGATACAGGTTTTTCAGATTCTTCTTTCTCAATCTTGACCGCTGGAATTTGTTCAACCTGTTTTTTCTCACTAGGTTTGATTTGTTCTTCAGCTGTTGTTGTTTTTACATCTTTCTCAGATTTGATCTCATCAGTCTCTTTCACTTGACCTGCAAAACACCCATTATTCTTATCAGATGAAATTTTCTTTTGAAAATCTTCAAGCTTTTGTATTCCCTCTTCATCGTTGTCACTCTCTTCATCAGACGAGTGATCAAAGATAGGCGCTTTTTCTGCATCCTTTTGAAAAGTTTCTGTTTCAGTTTCAATACCGGAAGTTTCGGCAACAATAATAGGAGCAACTTGTCCATTAATAAAGACACTGAAATCAATACCAAAAAGTCTGTAAAACTCTTTATCCATGTTTCGGTAAACAATTTCACAAATTTAGCTTTCAAACGAATTAGATATCAGTGCGAACTGGACTGTTTTCCAACAATCTGAACTGTTCACTCGAACTGTTTTGAAGTTCAAGCTCAAACGATTTGAACTATTAACAACTCGCGCGGACAACTAAGACCCGGATCAAATTCAAACTTCCTGAGATCAATTTTGTTAACTTTGTGCGAACTGTACTGAAAACTTTCACTTAACCAGTACGAACTGAGGTTAGACCATGTGTACTAGATGAATTCTCAAATAATCCTGATATCACATGTAATGAGCCGTAGAATCGAGATGAGTAACACTAAACTTGGGCTTAACACTTTAAAATGATGAAACAAGTATATTGGGCTGAGATTATGGACCAATCACATTACTTAATACTTGTATCAATATTCGATATAATTGAATTTTTTTTTTAAATGTGGCCGACAAATGGACTGACAACAACTGTTGATCAAATGTTGTGAATGGGCCACTCACTTTTATCACATGGGCTGACAAGTATTGTTGACAACAATATTAATTGATGATACACCAAAAGCACATGCAACCTACTAAATAAATGATGCTGACACACTCAACCTACTGATCACATGCAACCTGATTTATCCGACAACTGAATAAATGTTCAGCACAAATCACGATTATCCTTTTCCCAACTTTATCCTTTTCACTCAAAATACAAATATTGAATAGCTCGTGCAAACTGACACAATATAATTTTCCCAACTTGAAACTGTAACAATTAATATAGATCACATGTACTCTCAATGATAATATCCGACAACACACTACTCGAAGTACTTTCAATCGGTTCACACAACTCAATACATTTTCAATAATATCACATGAACTGACACTCTCGTAAACTGTTATACACAAATCGATGAACACACTTTCAAACAGTAGGATCAATTTTCAAACAGTCACGATGACAACTTTCAAACGGTGATCATGTTTCAAACTGTCATGTTGTCAATTTTCAAACGATGATCAATTTCAAACGATATGTTCAAACGGAACACAAGTTTCAAACGGCCAGGTCGGTTTCAAACGTAACAGTCCTGTTTTCAAACGATAGGATCAAATTTCAAACAGAACACCTATGCTTCGTTCAAACGGAACCCATATTTCAGTCCTTTTTTACCGGTTTAACTTCGAGTTTTGAACTGATATTCTCAAGGATTCGTTAAAACACCATTACGCACATTTTGTGAAAATTTTAGCCGATTTTATCCGTGAAAACTTGTTCAGTTTTGAAAAGAAGGTGTAGAAAATAGAATATTCCAGCGAAAACGAGCTAAACGGTAAGAACTCTTCCTCCTGAGCTCTGATACCACTTGTAGGATCGCGAGACAACCTAACGAGTCGATCAGAAGAGTGCTCAGACCGAATCAGAGGCGGAATTCATTGATTCGGTCTTCGTTTAGCTTGGATTCACTATTAAATGTCTCGTATATTGATTTCTGAACGTTTACAGGACTTGAGACACTTCGACAGCACCTCGGCGTCGGAAACTAGAACGTTACAAATGAACTCGTTTGAAGGCTATTTATAGGGAAGACCCTTCCGTTTGAAAATAACACAACATTTTCAAACGGAACCCTTTCAAACGGTCAACAAACTGTTTCAAACGTACATGCTCAAACAGTTACATGTTCAACTATTACAAATGTTCAAACGGTCAACTATATAAATTCATATTCCATGATGTCACATGTGATGTCACATATGTGATGTCACTTGTGATGTCACCTATGTGATGTCACTTGTGATGTCATGCTTGTTCAGCTCTGCAACGAACCCGAGACTCGACATAAGACGAAGACGACAGATGAATGCACCAACATAACATACACTTATAACGTTCATTAAACCAACATGTCAAATAGTCACATAACGTTCAAGCGTGTTACATCAAAGTACAATGAAGGGTTCTAAATTACGAGTTGTCACATCATCCCCAAGTTGAAAGAAATTTCGTCCCGAAATTTAGCACGTGGTTACTGAGGAAGCTAGTTAAGTTGCGTGGTTTCCTGGTTTTCCTGGGGTGTCATATCATTCCCCCGTTGGTTTGGAATATCGTCCCGAAATTCCACACTAGCTTCGGCCTAAGTGGTGGTTGCACCGTTCTCAAACAACTGGGGATACTTGTGTTTCATCTGGTCTTCTCGTTCCCAGGTAAACTCTGGGCCATGACGGGAGTTCCAACGAACTCGAACAAGAGGTATTCTGGTACGTTTGAGAACCTTAACATCTCGGTCAGTAATCTCTACTGGTTCTTCGACGAATCGCAGCTGATCGTCAATGGTGAGTTCTTTGAGAGAAACAATGAGGGTCTCATCTGACAGACACTTCTTCAGGTTTGACACATGGAAAACGTTGTGAACTCCACTGAGTTCTTCAGGTAAATTCAGTTTGTAGGCCACCTTGCCTATTTTCTCAATGATTTCAAAAGGTCCTACATATCGCGGGTTGAGTTTGCCTCGTTTACCAAAACGAACTACACCTTTCCAAGGTGAGACTTTGAGTAGCACTCGATCCCCAACCTGGAACTTGAGTGGTTTCCTACGCTTATCAGCGTAGCTTTTCTGACGGTCACGAGCTGCCGCCATTCGCTGTCGTATCTGAGCAATTTTCTCGGTTGTATCTACTACAAGTTCTGGACCAGTGATTTGGCTGTCGCCAACCTCTGCCCAACAAAGAGGTGATCGGCATTTACGTCCATACAATGCCTCAAACGGAGCAGCCTGGATGCTGGTGTGGTAACTGTTGTTATACGAAAACTCCATTGACGGGAGGTGCCTTTCCCAGCCGTTGCCAAAGTCGATTACACATGCTCGAAGCATGTCTTCAAGGGTTTGGATGGTGTGTTCAGACTGCCCATCCGTCTGTGGATGATACGCCGTGCTCATGTCTAAACGCGAGCCAAAGGACTTGTGCATTGCTTGCCACAACTCAGAGGTAAAATGTGAATCACGATCAGAAATGATAGAGGTTGGCACCCCGTGCCTAGCAACCACCTCCTTCAGGTAGATGTCTCCAAGTGTGGAAAACTTATCCGTTTCCTTGATGGCTAGAAAATGTGCAGATTTTGTCAATCGATCCACTATCACCCAAATGGTATCATTTCCTCGCTGAGATCTAGGTAGGCCAGTAACTAAGTCCATGGAAATTTGCTCCCATTTCCTTGTCGGGATCTCTGGTTGTTGAAGCAGGCCTGATGGTTTCTGGTATTCGACCTTGACCCTAGCACAGGTCAATCATTTACTGACATAGGTCGCTATGTTAGCCTTCATATGGGGCCACCAATACGTAGTCTTTAGATCGTGGTACATCTTATCCGAACCATGATGTACTGAGTAACGAGACTTGTGTGCTTCATCCATCACAAGCTCACGCAAATTACCATAAAGTGGAACCCAGATGCGCCCTGTCACGTAATAAGCGTCGTCTTTCTTTTGTTCTAACCGTTTCCTTGATCCACGCAGGGACTCAGCCCTGTTGTTTTCTGATTTCAATGCTTCAACCTGAGCATCTCGTATCTGAGTAGGAAGACTAGATTGGATGGTAAGTTGTAACGCTCGCACATGCTTAGGTTTTGTTTCCTTACGACTGAGGGCGTCTGCCACAACATTGGCTTTGCCTGGATGGTACTTGATCGCGCATTCATAATCATTTAGGAGTTCGACCCATCGACGCTGTCGCATGTTCAACTCCTTCTGTTCGAGGATATGCTGGAGACTCTTGTGATCGGTGTAGATGGTGCATTTGGTACCGTACAAGTAATGCCTCCATATTTTGAGTGAAAAAACAACAGCTCCCAGCTCCAGATCATGAGTAGTGTAGTTCCTTTCGTGAACCTTAAGTTGGCATGATGCATATGCAATGACTTTATCCCGTTGCATTAACACACAACCCAGTCCTTGGATTGACGCATCGCAATAAACCACAAAGTCATCGGTGCCTTCAGGTAATGAGAGAATAGGCGCACTACAAAGTCTCTCCTTTAAGTGGTGAAACACGGATTCCTGTGCATCACCCCAACGATAGGTGACCCCCTTATGAGTTAATGAAGTGAGAGTTTGCGCAATCTTCGAGAAATCCTTGATGAATCTTATGTAGTAACCCGCCAAACCCAATAATTGGCGGATTTTTGTTGGTGTACGGGGCGCAGGCCAGTTCTTGATCGAGTCAACCTTGGATGGATCAACATGAATCCCATCCTCATTCACCACATGGCCTAGAAAATGGACTTCACGAAGCCAGAAGTCACATTTAGAGAACTTAGCATACAGCTGTTCTGTTCGAAGGAGTTCCAAGATGAGTCGCAGATGACGCTCGTGTTTCTCCTGACTCTTGGAATAGATAAGGATGTCATCAATGAAGACAATTACAAACTTATCCAGGTATGGTTTGCATACTCGGTTCATAAGATCCATGAAGACCGCAGGTGCGTTTGTCAGCCCGAAAGGCATAACCAGAAACTCGTAGTACCCGTAACGAGTTCTGAACGCCTTTTTAGAGACGTCCTCATCTCGGACTCTCAGCTGGTGATATCCCGACCTCAGGTCAATCTTTGAATAGTAGCTCGACCCTTGCAGTTGGTCGAATAGGTCATCGATACGCGGAAGGGGATAACGATTCTTCACGGTCACCTTGTTGAGCTCATGATAATCGATACACATACGGAAGGTACCATCCTTCTTCTTCACAAACAATACTGGAGCTCCCCAGGGCGAAGAGCTAGGATGAATGAAACATTTGTCCAGGAGTTCTTGTAGTTGTGCAGACAGTTCCTCTAGTTCTGATGGGGCTAATCGATAAGGTGCACGAGCTATGGGTGCTGCTCCAGGAGCAATGGGTGCTGCTCTAGGAGCTAGCTCGATTTGAAACTCCACTTGTCTGTGAGGCGGAAGACCAGGTAATTCCTCAGGAAATACCTATGGAAAGTCACGTACAATAGGGATGTCTTCTATCTTATTCTCTTTCGTTGAGGTGTCAGTAACGAGAGCTAATATGGCAGTGTGGCCCTTACGCAAACACTTCTGGGCCTTAAGGAAATATATGATGCCTACCACAGCACCACTTTTGTCACACGGATTACGAGAGGTTCTTCACCATAACGAGGGATGCGAACAATTTTCTCCTTGCAAATGATCTCCGCTTGGTGTTGAGATAACCAATCCATCCCAATAACAACGTCGAAACTACCCAGAACGATAGGAATGAGGTCGATAGAGAAGGTCTGATTAGCAAGAACAAGATTACAACCTTTAACTATGTGTGTGGCCTCGAGACTTTTACCATTTGCTAACTCTACTATGTGCTTGGTGTTCATAAGTGTTGGGGTACGCTTAAGCATCTGACTAACTTTTAGGGACACATAACTAGTATCGGCACCCGAATCAAATAAAACTGTAACAAAGAAATCATCCAGAAGAAACTTACCCATCACGACGTTGGGATCGTTCCTCACATCACCCTGGACAATCACGAACGCACGGCCACTGGCACCATTTCCACCGCTGCCACCATTATTACCCCCGTTGTTTCCATTCCCCTGGTTGTTGTTGTTCTGATTCTGGTTCAGCTGGGGACAGTCTCTCTTGAAGTGGCCTTCAGCACCACACTGAAAACATCCTTTGTTGTTACCTTGCTGTTGCTGCTGACGCTGATTCGGTGGGGTCTGCTGCTGTTGTCGCTGATTCGCAGGATAGAGACTCCTGCAATCCTTGGCCGCATGGCCAGGTTTGTTACACCTCTGATAGTTGCCCTTTGTGCACGGCCCGCTGTGGTGATAGCCACAACGATTTCACTTGGGGTGATTTCCCTTGTACCCATTTTTAAATTGATTCTGACTGCTTGAGGATTGCTGACCAGGACTCTTGAAGTCGTCAGTCTTTCGGTGCTGAGACTGAGACTGAATAGAAGTAGAACCTTTGCTCGAGGTTCCATCCCATTTTCGCTTGTTGTCACTAGGAGCATCCGAAGTAGCTGCAGCACTAATACGTTTGGGCAGCCTATTTTGCTCCACCGCCTGGTCAGTGAGTCGATGAGCTAGTCGTATAACTTGCTGAATGGTACCAAGGTTAGCTGAAGTCACGTGGCTCTGAATTTCTGGCACTAACCCTTGAGGTACAGCTCGATACGTTTGATGAGAGGGTCCACCATAGTAGGACACAAGATAGCCAGCTCGTTTGATCTCTTCATGTATTCTTCGATTTCAGACCCCGACATCTTCAAATTGAAAAACTCCACCTCTAGCTTGTGGATGTCGTCACGATTTCAGTACTCCTCTTTAATCAGCTCCTTGAAGTCATTCCATGGGGGTGGCATTAGCAGCTGCCAACCCTAGCATTTGAACTTGCGCTTTCCACCAAGTCAGTGCGATGCCTTCAAGTGTTCCAGTAGCAAATTTCACCCTTCGAGCTTCAGGGCATTCACACATTTCGAAGACCGATTCGAGCTTCTCGAACCAGTGAAGAAGGCCTACTGCTCCTTCTATGCTGTTGAAGATACTGGGTCGGCAATCCATGAATGTTTTGAACATGCATACAAGAGGCTGAGCATGTTGACCTGTCGTGCGAGAAAGAAAAGACAAGTTTAAGCACAAGAGTTAGTTCGCGAGTGTAGGATCCAAACATCCTAGGATAGATCGAAATGGCAGGTTATACCTCCTGCAGGGACTGCTGCGAGTGCCTCAGCAACTCGTTCATTGATAAGAGCCGTCAGCTGGGCTTGAGTCAAGTCCAGACGTCCACTCATGATCTTCACATCGAAGGAAACACAAGTAAGAAAGGTGTCGCGAAAGTGCGTAAGTGTGGAGTGACAGAAGAGAGTAAGTACACAGAGTTCAAGCAACAGTTGTTATACTAACTATGCATACCATGATCAATGCACTACTTAAACTATCAGGCATGCAATACAATCACAAACCATATCACCTATTGCGTTGAGTCTTGCACGTGGAGCGAAGCGTCGTTGTGGATCGTTGAGCACTGTACAGGTTATAGTCTGGTTTTGTCAAAAAGCTTTTCCCTTTTTAAAACCAAGTTCACTATAACCAATGGCTCTGATACCAATCTGTCACACCCCCAAATTCCACAAGCGGAGTATCACCGCAGGAGGCGTGACATGACCAGGATCAAGTCACCAATCATATTGAACAATATATAATAATAAGGATAAAACCAACCACAATATAATTGGCGTCCAAAACAATTTAACCAAGTTTAAGTTATCAGCGGAAGCATAAAGTGTAAAACCAAAACATAAGTTTTAAAGTTCAAATGTTTAGCATGGAACTCAACAGTCCATGTCCCACAACGACTCCTCCTTCTCGTGCAAGCTCCATAAGAGTACCTAACGACCAGCAAGGCATGTAACAACGAGTCAACAACAAAGTTGAGCGAGTTCACAGTTGGTGTTCGTTTTAAAGTTGCTTCAAAACCATGAGTTCATTTGCAAACCATGTGTTAACCAGTTTTACTTGTTCCCAAACCATATCCATAACAAGGTAGGGGCTTCCCCATGTGAACCACTAGACTCGTTTACCATATCAACCACTGACTAAAGTAAGTTGGTGCCCTGGCGTCAATGTCTATCATCATTGACTAGTGCCCAGATCCATTAGTTCACGCCCGTCCTCTGCGGCACGGTGTGAGGCTTGTCAAACCTAAATAGCGCAATCTAACTAATGACCCGCTCGCCATTGACCCGACGATTAAGTCAATATAAAATGAGGGACTTCATGATAGAGATTTTTGGTCTAGTATCCGTTTTGTCACCCTTCAATAAAGAGGGTGTGTACGAAATCCCCAAACTTGGAGATTACGTAGGTTTCCAATCAGATCCTTATCGCATGTTGTCACCCTTCAATAAAGAGGGTGTGTACGTGTTCCAAACCAGGAGATCACGCAGTTTCAGTTTCAATCCTTTACCCATTCCCAACCCATGGGAATCCCATGCCTTGTGGAAGGTGTGAACTCACCTTGGTTTGCTCGGCAGATACACGAAAAGGTCACTTGAGCTATAAATGGTCAACCACGTCCTAATATGGTTACCGTACTAGTCAGATCTAGGTTCAAGTAGTGCACTTATGTTTACACGGAATTAGCAAATCAAAAACACGAAATGATCATGGCATACTCATAAGACATGTTAAATAAATCAGTTAAATAAAACCAAAGTTCAACTTGTGCGATCCAAATGGTTTGGGCCGAATCCTTTGTACGATTTACTTATAAAGCCCAACTAAACACTCCGGCCCAAAATGTTGTGCGATCAGCACAACCTTGTGCGATCCATAACATGTTGTGCGATCCAATATGAACCCGACCCACACAAATAAGAAGCCCAACAACATACGCGGCCCAAACAATTTCTCAGTTTAATAATCTTGTGTGATTCAACAGTGTACCCGACCCAATCCAAAAATAATCAAACAACGTGTGCGGCCCAATCAGTTTGTTTCAGTCTTGTGCGGTCCAGTTCAGCTTGTGCGATTGGACAAGACTTGTGTGATTGAGTTGGGCCGCATGGCCCAATAACAAACCCAGCATCTGTGTGTGTGTGGCCCAAGACTTGTGCGATTAGCACAGGCTTGTGCGATCCACAAGTCTTTTGTGATCATGCAAATCTTAGTTGTACTGTGTGCTCTACTTAGTTGTACCCTACTTGTGTGACTAGCCCTTGTGCGATCTAAGGGCTTGTGCGATCAGTCTTTATGGACCTGATCTTGTGCGGTTCAACTGCCTTGAGCGATTAATTATTTAAATCCCTGATTTTATGCTAATTAGTTACCCCTTCCTTATTTACCCGATTATAACCAATCAATGCTAACAGTTTCGGTTTTTACTAACAATCGATTAAACCAATTAAACATCAACTAAATCCTCATGAGCCCTAAAACAATTCATCATCCATGCTTCATGAATACACACACATAACAACCGTTAATCTTATATTTGGTTCTAGATTAGTAGTAACATCAAGACCTCATCAATCCTATATCGATCAATTACAACATACATGTGGGCTGATTATCATTTAATCTCATGAACATATAACACCAATGGTTCTATTACAAACACCCTAAATCATCATGCAAACAATCATACAATCATTCATCCAATCATAACAAACATAGCATCATGTATCATAACCATCTAACAATAGTAGGGTACCAACCGGATTGATGTTTGAAACAAAGAGAACCCGAAGGATCAAAGGCTTCCGTTTGTCTTCGAGGAGGAGGAAGAGGGGAGGGTTTAGGGTTTGTGTGTTCTTGAATGATTTGCAAATGATAAGGAAAACAAACCCTTGAAAGGATTATGTGCCGGGTTATATAGTAAAGTGACTGAAACCCCTAATGGGCTGCCCATTCGGTTCGATTTCGAGCATAGTGGGCCGAGCAGGGTAAGCGAATTAAGGCAAAGATGTGCGGCCCAAGTGTGTTGTGCGATTGGGGTTTATGTTGTGCGACAAGGAACCATTATACACCTAAGTCCATAATACAATCATACATAACACATAACATACACTTATAACGTTCATTAAACCAACATGTCAAATAGTCACATAACGTTCAAGCGTGTTACATCAAAGTACAATGAAGGGTTCTAAATTACGAGTTGTCACATTGGGTACCCTCCTTGTAATTCCATCATGACATAATGTTTCTCGTCAAATAAATTATTATAAATAGGGTAAATTACTTCTTTATCTTCTTCAAAATCACCACCACCACCACTTATGTCATAACCACCATCACCACCTACCTTCCACCTCGCACCATCACCTAACGCCCTCTAGAGTCGGAACTTCTGCAAATAAGCATCTCTACTTCTTTTCATGCTACCGAATGACGACTCTTGCAATTCATTCTTGTTTTCATCTATTTGGGGCAAGAATCTCGATGAAGAAGAAGACGACCCTAAGGAGAAACTGATATGGTTATTCAAGGTACTCGATGAAGTGCCTTTTTTCATGCCGGCAAAACCTGAGTTTCAATATCCAAACAATCCAGTCTCAAATCATATCATTCAAAGAAGAAACAAATTAAACCTTATCATATAACATTTCTGCTCTGTAAATCATTAGTAACTATGGATGCTCAACTCTCTACACAAACTTCATCTTTAGTTTAACTTTTAGTAACCATTAAATACAAAAAATAAGTGTCACTTGCTGCAAATTTAAGATTGGTAACTACTAATTTCCAAAAGGCAAAAGCAAAAAAGTCAATGTCACTTAATAATAATAACGTTATGCAATATGAACTTGAAAGATAATAAATTAAAGCACAAGTTGAAATAAACAATAGTTAAAACTATTTACCATTGTCAACAGACAACGCGGATAGAAATCCAGCCGGAGTGCTATTCTGCCCAACGAGATTACTTTGATTCGCATAACCATAACCACCGGCACCGTTCAACGGCGGCAAGAAGATTCGAGAAGAATGGGCTCGGAATAGACCGATAACGCAACAAGGAGCTTCGATTCTCGTTACGAAGCTCATCCTCTTGATTTTGAGCTTGATTTTCATGATTTTGATGCTGATTTTGAGGCTGATTGAAGTTTAGATATAGAAAGTTGCAGTTTACAGTAAAGTGAAGGTTTTGGGTGGTTTGATTCGGGGGTTCAGACGTAGATGGTTAAGGTTGGAGGTGGGTGGTTCGATTAGGGCTGCAGGTGAAGGTTTGAAGAATGGGGTTTGGTGAAACAAGATCAGTCGCCGGAGGTGGTGGTGGTGGTTACGGCTAGTGGTGGTAGTAGTCGGAGGTAGAAGGTAGGTGGCGGTGGTTATGACAGAGGTGGTGGTGATGGTGGTTCTGAAGAGGTGGGGTGATGTTGGTTATGACAGAGGTGGAAGATTTAGGTTTTTATAAGGGTAAAGGAGAAGGTACAAGGGCATTTTAGTCTTTTAATAAAAAACTAACAGAAAATATGGATGGTGTTATAAATTTGGACTCAAATGGTTAAAAAAGTGGTTATAAGGACTCAAGGCGTTAAACATTTTGATTTTGGACTCAAGTGGTTAAAACTTAAAACCACTAGAACACAGGGACTCAAAAAGTAATTTACCCTTATCAATAAACAAACAGAATATAAAAGATATAAAAAGTGAAAAGGGGTTTTCACCAAAATTTATCTCATGTGCATCTCCTTTACCGAACAATTAGAGAGAGAGAGAGAGTGAAATATACAGAAAATTTAGAGAGAGAGAGCCTAGACAGATAGAGAAAGAGAGAGAGCCAAGAGAACGACGACTCCCATAAAAATGATTTCGGCGAACTAAGAATCCAACGGTTCCGATCAAAGAGGATGACAGCTCCGATCTAATGGCGGTTCTGGTGAACCTTCCGGCGAACGTGAACTGTTCCGATCGACGGCTCCGACGATGATGATTCAAGAAAACAAAGCAAGAAGGAACTTCGGTAAAAAGCTTGTTTTTTATAGATCTGATTGTAAAAAACTTGTTCCATTGAGTTTTTTTGTACCTGATTAGTGACAAATTCAGGTGTCCTTATGATAAAATCATCTTCTTCCATTGACCGGATGTGTGCGGTGGGTGGTGTTGGGCCCGGTTTGTACTGGATCTGATTGATGCAATTCGTAGATGAACCGATCTTGATCAAAGTGCGGAATCCTTTGGATCAAGTCGCAGAAGTACGACAAAGTATTCAATGTTTAAACATTGTCTGAACTTTCTATTAAGATACTTTGAAGTACAAGAGCCAGTAGAAGGTCAGACTATGACAGAGTACATCAGCAAATCTAAAGATGCAAAAGTTCTAAATGACATACCCTGATGGGGTATTTATAGGCAACTCAGGATCTCACTAAGTGCTGTCCGATCGGATGATATGGCTGTTGTCCGATCGGATGACAATGCTGGTCGATTGGATGGCCCATCCGATCGGGTGACATTATACAACCAAAGTTCAGCACTTTAACATATAAGACCCATATCCTGAGTTGACTAACTATGTACATACAAACATAAACACAATTGTTCTTAAAGGACACAAACATACAAAATATGACTTAAATGCTGACGGAAGCTACAGACGTATGAAGTAACAGGTGGTGGTGGCCGGAGGTGTGCGGCGGGTGGTGGAATAACTTTTTTTGAACGGTGGTGGTGGAATATATGGGTTAAAGCTTGTTTCATTGGATGACTTGACTGTAAAAGTTGGTTTAAAGATTGTTCAATTTTTTTTTGAACGGTGATGGGTCAATGGGGTTGAATGTAAAAGTTGTATATAGAAACTTGTTCCATTGACTTGACTATAAAAGTTGGTTTATAGAAAATTGAAATAAACTTGAAAAGTTAACTGAAATGGCAACTAATTTATGGGAAAAAGTAAAAAAAATGACTTTTTGGGTGTATTTAACAATACCCTAATTTAAAAGCCACAACAAATACAAGAAACGCAGAACATATACTTTTCTTTTTTCTCTCTCGTCGCTTCTTCTTCCCGAATCGCAGGTGGCTCGATGAAGGCAGTAAGATTGGGATAACGTGCGAGGTCGCCTGAATCTCGGTTGGACCTTTCATCCTATCTCGTCGTATTACATCTTCCATTCGCTTCCCGGGATAGGGATTCTGTTCTGTCGGTCTTCGTTTTTTGTGTCGGTTCATTGTCTCCTTGCCGGATCTTCTTCTTGACTGCTTAGTGGGTCTGGTATTGGTCGCGGCTATCCGGTATAGCACAACTAGATTGATTCAAATCCCATTAACCTCTCGCTGAAGTAGTGTCCGCGTCTTGGAGATCGGTCCTCCGAGTTTCCGGTGGTGCTCCAGAATGGCTGGTAAAGAGCAAGTTATTAGAAACATAACTAAGTTATTCGTGTCTAACCTCCCGGATGGTTGTTCATCCTGGGACCTAAGGAGGTGTTTCGAAGGCTTTGGAGAAATCTCGGGTACGTACGTTGCAAAAAAAATGGGACAAAGAAGGCAATAGGTTTGGTTTTGTAAGTTTTGTAGATGTCAGAGACAGGCAGGAACTGATGAAGAATTTAAGGGGGGGGGTTAAGATGGGTGATTATAGATTAAAGATCAATGTGGCTAGGTATGCGTTGGAAAATTTAGGGTTCTCAGATCGGCCGGAGGTCAAGAAGAACATTGCCAAGGCACCGGGTCAAGTTTTCGGGGGAGGTCCTAGCGGACTTAGAGATGTCAGAAGCTACAGAGATGTGGTGGGGAAGGCTAAAGTTACGGATGGTTCAAGTATGATTCAGGATGCTTTGCAGATGGGTATCAAGGGGGAGTTGGAGAAAGTCATTGTGGTTCCGGTGGGAAAAACTGTGAATATAGAGACGCTGGTGGACTTCGACAGATTGTTATCTATTGCTAAAATCATTGTTGCTAACGTCCAATACTTAGGCGGTTTGTCTTTACTCATATCGTTTCATGACGAGGTCTCGGCAAAAAATTTTTTGGCTTCAAAGAATATTTGGGGTCCGTGGTTTTCTAAACTTGACACTTGGAGTGGACAGTCTCTTCCTCTAGAAAGAATAGCCTGGCTCAAACTTAGTGGCGTCCCTCTTCACCTATATGAGTATGATGTTATGGTCCAGATCGGAGAGTTATTTGGGAAGATCCTTCATGTCCCTAAGTTCGTGGAAGAAGACCTAGACTTATCGGTCAGTAGAGTGGGGGTGTTAGTGGGTGAAGTTAACAGGATCAAAGAATGTGTTATGATAAGGTGGAATAATAGAACATTCAAAATATGGGTGGAAGAGGAGCTTAACGTCTGGGTTCCAGATTGTTTGGAGAACAAAGATGATTTGGGTTCAGTTGGTCGTTCGCCGATGGCTTCAGTTCTGATTGTTGACGTGTCGAATCCCCGGAACTTGGCTAACGAAAGGACGTCGGGAAAGGAAGATAGGGGAGGAGGTGTGGAGTCGCCGGAATTTATGGTTGCATCTCCCCATGCAGATTACATTCCCATGCAGGAAGTAAGAGAAAAAAACGGCAAAGTGACTGTGGATGGGAATTCTGGGAGGTCACAAGCTACAAGTCCCGAGGTAGTATTTAAGGATGCCCAGTTGTCTTGCCTTAATCATGATCCTTCTTTTTTGGAATGGGGAGAGACGGTGGAGAGTCCACATGTGAGGGGGGCACTTTTAGATAAAGGTGGGGTCTAGGTTCCTTATGGTAAAAAGAAAAACAATGTTATGGAAGTTTATTATTTTAATTCAGCGGATCAGAATTCAAGGCCCAAAAAAAGAGTTTATAAAATTAGGCCCAGAAATAAAAGGCATACCCAACCTGGTATCTCAAGACCTATCTCAGTAGAAAGGCCCAGGAAGAGGGTTAGGGAGGATGAGGAGTTTAAGTTTGACCTGAACGTTAACGTGTCTGAAAATAATTATTCCTCCCCTTTGGAAGAAGCTCCTATTGACAGGTTGACAGAGGATGAAGCTTGTACTAAGACACCGGAAGCCGATGACGGAAGATCTAAAGGTAGTAGCGGCATGGGGGAAGAATCATCGGAGGTGGTTAGAGACTCTTTTGAGTCCCAATCAAACAAGGAGATCGAGGCTACCATTAAAATGGGGAAGATAGTGGGTGTTGACCTGGTCAACCACAATGATTTTATCAGGGAAGCGATTAGAGGATAAGGTATGAACGTTGTTTTACAATGAATTTTCTGTCATTAAACATTAGAGGGATTGCTGGGGGTTCGAAAGCTTCTTGGGTTAGAGAGTTATGGTCAGCTTATAAAATTGGGGCTATTGCGATTCAAGAGTCTAAGATTGTGTCTGTGGTGAGATCGGCCTTGGCTGGTTATTGGGGTAACAACAATTTCGAGTTCGCTAGTGTTGACTCATTTGGTTTATCAGGGGGCCTAATCTGGCTGTGGGATCCTTGTATCCTTAAAATTGAAAGTGTCACTCAGAACATATGCTTCCTTTTAATGAAGGGCCATTTGGTGGGTAATGGGGAGCCAATTAACTTAATCAATGTCTATGCCCCTCAAAATACGGTGGTGAAACGTCAACTTTGGATGGAGCTTTCAGACCTGATAACCCCTTCCGTTGTTAAGTGGGTTGTAGTCGGGGATTTCAATGCAGTTAGATCTTAAGAAGACAGGAAAAAGTCAAAGTTTAAACCGGTATGTGCTGAGAATTTCAATAAATTTATCTTCGATAACGACTTGCTAGAGTATCCTATGCAGGGTAGGAAGTTTACTTGCATTATGGATAATGGTAAGAAGCTTAGTAAGCTCGACCTTTTTTTGGTTAGTTCGGAGTTTTTCAACACGTGGTCGTCGGCGTGTGTTCGGGTGCTCCAAAGTAGATTCTATAATCATTGTCCTATTTTGTTAGAGTTAGTGGATCTCAAATTTGGTCCGTGGTTCCGGGTCTTTAGTTCTTGGATTGGGAAGCTGGGTTTTGAGGAAGCCGTTAGGGAGGCTGTGGATGGATTCGTGCCTTTTAATCCGCCTGATGCTAGCCTTACGGCTAAATTTGCCATTATTAGATCTCGGTTGAAAACGTGGAGAGATAATTTCCTTTTGAAAGAAAACGAAACTGAAAGAACGGCGTTAGAGGAATTGGAAAAATTGGAAAATGATATGGAATCGAGAGATCTCACGGAGGAAGAAGAATGGGTTATGTCGGAGAACAGGAAAATAGTTAAAGAGGTGGAATTCATAAAAAAAAAATTGGATATAAAGCAACGTGCCCGTACGAAATGGGCGATTGAGGGGGATGAAAATTCCAAGTTTTTTCATGCTTTGATTAATAGCAGGAAAGTCTCTAATTCGATTCATGGTCTTTCTATTAATGGGGATTGGTGTTCAAAATCGTCGTTGATCAAGAAACAGGTTCTTTCGTTCTTCCTCAATAAACTCAAAGAATCTCACATCGACAGGCCTTCGGTTGTGTGCAATAACATTAAGAAAATATCGGATACGGATAGAGACCGGTTAATCGAAGCATTTTCAGCCCAGGAAATATAAGACGCGATTTTTGAGTGTGGGGACGATAGGGCCCTGGGCCCAGATGGGATGAATTTCAGATTTATCAAGTCTTTTTGGGAGTTTTTTGAAGAGGATTTTATCAGAATCTTTTCTCAGTTCCATAACTCTGGTGAAATCAACTTAGGTAGTGGTTCCTCGTTTATTGCGCTTGTTCCTAAAGTGCCCGATCCAGTTACCCTCAACAATTACAGGCCTATTAATTTAGTTGGTGTCATTACCAAGGTTCTTTCTAAAGTGTTAGCCAATCGCATTAGGACGGCTTTGGATGACATTATTTCGGAATCTCAATCTGCTTTCCTTAAAGGAAGATTCATTCTGGATGGCCCTCTCATTGTTAACGAGTTGATTTCTTGGATCAAAAAGAGGAAGTCTAAAGCCTTTTTTCTTAAAATTGACTTCGAGAAGGCATATGACAATGTGAATTGGAATTTTGTGGGGAACGCCCTTGGTCAAATGGGTTTTCATAACAAGTGGTGCGAATGGGTGCGGGGAATTCTTAAGTCGGCTAATTCGGCTGTGTTAGTTAACGACTCTCCTACCTTCACTTTTAAATGTGAAAAGGGTTTAAGGAAAGGAGATCCGCTTTCGCCATTCCTTTTCTTGGTAGTTATGGAGGTCTTATCGTGTATGATCGAGAATGCCAAAGAAGCGGGAGCTATTAAAGGGATTGTTACCCCTAACGGTGGACCGGCTATCTCTCACCTCTTGTACGCGGACGATGCTATCGTCATGGGTGAATGGTCGAGGAACGAGGTAATTAATATCGTCAGAATCCTGCGTTGTTTTCATATTTGTTCTGGGCTTAAAATAAACATCGATAAAACGAATCTTTATGGTATTGGAGTGGGCATGGCTGAGATAGGGGATATGGCTAATGTTATAGGTTGTAAACCGGAGAGCCCGCCTTTCAAATACCTTGGTCTTACTGTGGGTGCCAACATGAACAGGGTCAACAGTTGGAAACCGGTCATAGAGACGTTTCGGGCTCGATTGGCAAATTGGAAATCTCATCTCTTGTCTATTGGGGGTCGGGTGGTGATTATAAAATCTGTTATGGAATGCTTACCTTCATACTACTTCTCGCTTTACAAAGCTCCTAAGACGGTAATTGGCGAATTAGAATCAATGATCAAAAAATTCCGTTGGGGTGGTTCCTTGGAAGAAAAAAAGATGCATTGGGTAGCTTGGGATAGAGTGGCTCGGCACAAGAAAAATGGAGGCCTTGGTTTAAACAAACTTCTTAACGTTAACATTTCGCTTCTTTCGAAGTGGGGTTGGAGGTTTAAAACGGAAATGAATGGTTTATGGAAAAGAGTTATTGTTGCTCTTCACTCTAGTAGGGTGGGTTGGGAATGTATCCCGTTTAAAAAGGCTATCAGGGGAGTTTGGTGCAATATAGCAAAGATATTCACGCATACCAAGATCGGAGGCATTCCTCTTAGAAATTATTTGAAAGGCACGGTCGGTAACGGTGAACACATTGCGTTTTGGCTCGACCCTTGGCTATTTAACGATCCTTTAAAAAATAAATTCCCCGAATTATTCTCATTAGAATCGGATAAAAATGTGTGGTGGCGGTTAGAATTAAAAGAGATGGTAGCTAAACTGTTCCAGAGTGGAGCTGGAAATCGGCGCCGTCGACTCCAGAGCAGCAGACTAGTCTGCAACAGCTTTGTTCAGCGATTAATGATGTGCAGGTTTCGTCGGCTATGGATCGATGGGAATGGCTGTCGGAACCGGATGGTTCCTTCTCGGTTAAGGCAGTCAAATGGCTGTTGAAGACAGACGATTCGCAGGAAGATTGTTTTATCATGGACTGGGGTAGTTGGGTTCCCGCCAAGGTTAACATCCATGCCTGGAGGATGGAGATGTATAAAATCCCTTCAGTTGAAGCGCTCAAGAAAAGAAACGTGAATATTGGAAATTCTCCGTGCCCCTTATTCCAGACGGAGGATGAAACAACCGAACATCTTTTTATCGCGTGCCATGTAGCTTCGGTGGTTTGGAACGGTATTAGTTCTTGGTGCAAGATTCCTAACATCTTCGCCTTTTCGCTTAAAGACCTTCTAGTCACTCACAAGGAGCTCAGAGTTTCGGATAAAAAGAAGGATGCTATTCAAGGTATTATCATGATCGTCTGCTGGAGTCTTTGGCGTGCTAGGAACTTGGCGAAATTCTCCAATACCCCAGTTAGAATTGATAGTTAGCGAGGTTAAGGCATTGGGTTTTTTATGGTTTGTAAATAGATCTAAACATAAAGATGTAGTTTGAGGGGAGTGGAGCTCCTTTGTTAATATGTAAGTTCTGTGTAGTTTTTTTTTTTTGCCGGCCCGGCTTGGATTGACGTTTCTTAATGAAGTTTACCTTTCAAAAAAACATACAAGAAACGCAAAAGCAGTTTCTGTTTCCAAACGGGCAAACGAAAGGTCAGCACAAGAATCAATGCAAGGGGCGGGAGTTTAAGACCGTGCGTGGGGCATGCCTAGCGGTCCTACGTGGCCGGCTCCTATTCGCTTGTTGGCTAGGTCATAGCGGGCTACATTTAAAATTCAAATTATAACCGTTTGGCCAAGCCAAGCGGTTCACCCACCCACCCAACTGTCCACATCGCTATATATATAACCCCCAACCCCACCACCGTCTGTCCACTGCTACCCCAACCCAAACACCCTTGATCGAACCCGCTACTCACACACACTTGATCGATGGCCTCTTGGACAAACGAGGAAGAGCTAGCTCTTGTCACACGACCGGCACAATTTAAACGCGTGCCAACACAAATGGCGCGAGCTACGACCGAAGCTCGATCGTTTTAAAGCCTACTACGACAGCGTCCCGGCCGGTGAGATAAGTCACGAAGACCGGGTGGCGGTGGCCAACATCGAGTTCCGGGGCAAGGAGCGGAAGCCGTTCGACAAGCTCGCCCTTTTCGAAATCTACCTAACGCTCTAGGTTTTTTTCTTTTCTTTTTGTAATCCTTTTTTTTGTATAATTTTGTAATTTTTAGGAATTTAATAAAACTTTAGACTTTTTTTCTTTAAATGTTGTGCGTATTTTTTAATTTTAGATTTTTTTTTTATTTTTATACACATGGCCATGCCACGTCGGGCAAGCCACGCCCCGCCATACCCCACGGACACGTCAATAGGCAGCCGGGGGGGGGGTCGAACTCCACGTGTCAACTCATGCCCTAAACCCCCGCCCCACCATACCCCCACAGTCTAATATGTAAGTTCTGTGTAGTTTTTTTTTGCCGGCCCAGCTTGGATTGACGTTTCTTAACGAAGTTTACCTTAAAAAAAAAAATACAAGAAAGGCAAAAGCAGTTTCTGTTTCCAAACGGGCAAACGAAAGGTCAGCACAAGAATCAATGCAAGCTCGTCATATTGTTAGCTATTAAATACACACGACACTACCTAAATCCTCATTAAAACTCTGAAAAACTATCGGGAAGACCGGAGAAAAAATGGCGAATAATGGCAAACGAATGGCCGATGGAGTGGAGAAGGGGCGTAGCGACGTTGACGGTTTTAAGAATGGCAAGATATATGGTAAGAATTCTTCCTATCATCATCGTTGTTAAGTATGTTTTTCCTACGTTTTGTCATTTCATGGTTATTGTTTCATTTATTATTGGTTTATTTTGTAAAATATCATACAACACACGAGGCTTGGATGCATAAATGTTGGTTTATTTTGTATTAATGCTTTGCTTTTGATCAATTTACTTGAATCTTTGTGTGTGTTTGATCGTATTTTAGTCAAGACCGACACCGGTAAGATCATCTCTGTTTACGTCAATGCCTCAGACACTGTCACCGTTGGCAACGTCAAGCTCAAGATCCAGGCTCAGGAACATATTCCGTTTGACCAGCAGGAGCTGATCTTCAACGAAGAGGTTCTTGAGAACAATGATACTACCCTTGCTAAATACCACATCAAGAACCAATCCAACGTCACAGTCACTGGTAAACCAGTGGATATGATGAAAATAGATGTCAGTTTCTCCACCGGAAAGACAATCTCTTTGTCGGTCTACTCAAACGAAGATCTTCCTGGTGAAAACCAAGCTTTGATCTTTAACGATACGTTGTTAGCGGATAGTGGTACCCTTTTTAACTACTATATCAAAGCGAATGAGACTCTCACCCTTATGCGTCAATCAACAGGACGCATGGAAATATATATCATGGACTGTTTTTATCATTACCCCATTCCTTTGATAGTCAAACTCTCAGACACCATCGGTGATATAAAAGCCAGGCTCAAGAGTGAAAAAGGTATTTCTTGTGACATGCAGGAGTTGATCTTTGATGAATGGGTTCTTGACGACAACGATATCCTTGCTGACCGTGGCATCAACAGAGAATCCACGCTCACACTTATGCGTTTATCAACTGGATTCATGCGTATATCTGTCGAGACCCCTACTGGAATGAGATTTGCTTTGGATGTAAAACCTTCTAACACCATCCACAATGTGAAATCCAAGATCCAGGATAAGCTTGGTATTCCACGATCCTACCAGAGACTCGTCTTTCGCGGAAAGCATTTGGAGGATAACGTTACCATTGCCGACTACCGCATCTTCAAGGATCAAATACTGCATCTTAAGTTTGATGATTAGGTATTAAGGGGAGGGATGATGAAGGTGTTAGATCTGCCTATCTTATGATCCATTACTATGGTAAAAGACCATCTCTAGCTTGTGTCTTTTGATGTGTTCTCCTTTTGATGTATTTCACTTTTGCTACCTGTAGATGTAGTTCTCTTTTGTTACATGTTGTCTACAAGTATTTGAATTAGTTGGAAGGCTTCACATCAGTACTGTTGAAATATTGAGTGTTTTAAACCCTCGAAAATTTAGATCCATTTAAACTCTAATAGCAATATGATTAAAGTTTGAGTTAATAGCCAAAATGGTCCCTGATCGAGGTTTGCTCACTTTTGCCACTTTAGTCCAAAATTCAAAATTTTTAAATCTGGGTCCTGAGTTTTGCATTTTGTTGTCATTTTAGTCCAAATTTCAAAAACCCCCTATTTTGACTATTGAAAGCTGCTTGTTTTGTCTTTTTGTGCAGGGGCATTTTGGTCCATCTCAGGTTTTTTATAACATGTTAATAAACTATTAGAGTTAATAGCCAAAATGGTCCCTGAAACTCAGATCAACTCTCTCTCTCTCTTCTCTCTCTCTATAGCACCCCACCACCACCGCCACCTCCTCCCTCTCTCTCTCTCTCTTCTCTCTCTCTATAGCACCACCGCCACCTCCTCCCTCTCTCTCTCTTCTGTCTCTCTATAGCACCGCCACCTCCTCCCCCTTCTTACCACCGCCACTCCGGCGTCGTCCCATCCAACAGTCACACCCACACCTCCTTCCTCCTTTACCGGCGACCAGGATCGTTTTCCGGTGACAGCTGACACTACGATTTCAGGCCTACACACACGTATGTTCAGGAGATCAGAGAGAGAGAGGATAGATGGTTAGGTGGTGGTGCTGTGGTGGTTGAACCACCATCTACTCTGCAACAGAAATAGACGACCACCATGGAACCACCACAACCACCATCATCGGTTTCCCCTCAATCTGACCATACCAGCGTGGGTACCGGAGCCACCTGCAACAGCCGACCAAACCCGGGTGGTGAGATTAGGGAATCTGTTTTAAGATCTCATGTAAGCTTTCTTGAACCAATTTTAATGCGTTTTTGAGGGATTTGGGTTTTAGGGTTTGTGGATGTGAGATCTGTGTCTGATTTATCAATTTAGGTATTGGGTATGTATGTTCAAAAATCAGATGGTGTTGCAGGTTTAATGGTGGTGTAATAGTGAAGACGGCGACGATGAATCGATCTGGTGGTTGCAGGTTTAGGTGATGGTGGAGGCGGTGGCTTTTGATTTAGGGAAGGGTGGGGATGGTGGTGGTGGAGAGGAATCCAGGGGAGGGGATGGTGGTGGTGGAGAGGAATCCAGTGGTTGGGTGTTGGTGGCTGCAGGTTGTGGTTGCAGCTTAATCGTCTCTCAGGAGAGTAGAGAGAGATGTAGGAAAGAAAAGAGTGAAGGTTTATGAGAGAGAGAGAGATGAGTTTAGAGAGAGAGAGATGAGAGAGAGACTGGGTTTTATTGCTAAAAAAACTAAACATTTAAATGAATTTACAACAAATGAAATTTAAAAAATGACCAAAATACCCCTACACAAAAGGACAAAATAGGCTGGTTGCAACAGTAAAAAAATGGGGTTTTTGAAATTTGAACTAAAATGGCAACAAAATGCAAACCTCGGGGACCCAGATTTAAAAATTTTGGATTTTGGACTAAAGTGGCAAAAGTGAGCAAACCTCAGGGACCATTTTGGATATTAACTCTTAAAGTTTAATGCAACTTTTGATGGCTGTATTTTCAGTTTATCACAAGGATTATCCAAAGGGACAATAATGCTTCGTATGTTATAAGATAAATGACGAGTTCCCTTTAAGGTTACATTATATGACTGCCGTTAAGGCGTTAACCCATTACTTGCACCAAAGAGAGGGGCGCCAAGGGCCTCCGGCGCCCCTTTCCGCTATTGCATTAACGTCCCTTTTATGTGATTGATTATATATCCTCCTGAGATTAGTTTGGAATTAAGACAAGTCATGTCTATGTAGTTGAAGATTGAACACTTGCTTTGTCACATGTGAAGTATTGCCACTAATTAGTCAAACCTGAGACCGAAAGTGATTACGTCCTAGGACCACGACATGAAGACGGAACGTGTGGACAAGACTCTCGATAACCTGAGACCGAAAGTGATTACGTGTGTATTTATCTTGCGCATCAAGAACAAATATTGTTGGTATCAAAACAACGCCAGACATCCCAGGACCATGACTTAGACGAAGACGGAACGTGTGAACAAGAGTCTCGATACACTTCGCACATAATACACCGATACATACTTGAAACTTAAAACGAATGAATGAACAATGATAAACTAACTAACCGTAACTTATGATCAAAACTTGTAAACTTCGATTATCGAATTGAACAGTGACTATACAAGTTTCTGAATGACAAATCCTATTTAAACGATGTGAAGCGTTGTGTCTTGGGATGTGTCGATCCAGACGTATCGCTCAATAACCGTTCATGCGATTATTTCTTGAACAACACACCGCTTCACAACAGACCTAAATGGACGACTACATGTTCGACCCATTACGACTACATGGCCGACGACCTAATACCGAATATAAACATTGTTTAACAAACTGATCCATATAAATCAAGGGGATTTGTGAATATATTCATCAAACCCGCCCCAACAAAAGGATTTTTCTCTTGAAGTCAAACCCGCATACACAATTCACAATGTAAACTTTGGGATGCCTAGTTTTGGAAGAGGATAGCGAAACCCTTGCTAACTTTGGCATCTCCAACGAATCCACCCTCACTCTCATTCGTAAATTGAAGAGATGGAAATATTTAGGCTCTAACTATTTGCACACCTTGGCAGGCTATCTACACACTTAGGGTTTACATACGCTGCATAGAGACCTATACGCAGCGTATGTATGGGGTAGGTACACGACCAGGCAGTCAAATCTAGTACCATGTCAAATCAGTCTGACATACGCTGCATATGGATCTATACGCTGCGTATAGAGGTAACCCTATACGCTGTGTATAGGTCTCTACGCAGCGTATGTCAGACTGATTTGACACTGATCAATGCTTGTATAGTAACATTATTTTTCAAAAGAAAAAAAATTATAAAAAAATCATATATACCGGGTAAGGATAGTGTAAAAAGTGCCTAAAGTGAGACAAGTGTAATAAGTGTTTTAAACCATTAGATCTTTAATCTAATGGTTGAAATTTTTTAAAGGAGAAAACCATGATTGGTTGAATTTAAGGGCCCACCATCAAAACAACACACCACCTTGTGCCAACACTTGCGCCACACTCCACCCCGCCCTCCTCCGACGGTGTGCCCGACCCCCTTCACGCCGCTATGTGTCATGTGACAAGGGACGTAGGCCCATATCAAGTTGTCTTATCGGATGGGAGAAAAGATACTCGTGGGTTAAATTAAGAACCTCTCCACATTAAAAAACTTTTGTATATAATATAAAGTTGAAGAAAGCAAACTATATATAAATATTTGAAAGTCAAAACAACTAGAAAGAAACTGAAGTTTGGTTACCCAAACAAGAAAACACTAACGTAGCGTTCGGTATGAATGAATAATAGGTGGAATGTAATGAATCACTCTACTGGAATGAAAAAAACATGTTTGGTTATAAGTGGTAATGGAATTAACCATTTCACAAGAAATGTAACTCCATATATATATATATATATATATATATATATATATATATATATATATATATATATATATATATATATATATATATATACACACACACGTAATAATTTACATTCCTTGGCAAGTGGTGATTTTTTTTCATTCCTTCAAGGAGTGGAACAAAATATATATATTTATTATTTTTTTTTACCATTAGTATATTAATGTTATTATTATCATTATTACTACTACTCAGGCAATTATATTATTGCAGTTTCTTTTATAAATTATGCTTTGTACTTGTAAAAAGTAATGCTTCCTTACATTCACATATGAGTAACCACACATCACAATGGAATGGAATGATCAATTTCATTTCGTTATCCATTCCGTTAGGTAGTGTTTGGTATGCAGTAATGAGAGGTGGAATGAAATGGACCATTGTCAGGAAATGAAGAAAAGAGTGTTTGGTTGGTCGATAGAATGAAATCGTCCATTCCAAAATGCATTCCATTCCCTCAAATCATTCCATACGTCCCCCATGTTTTTTTTTTTCATTCCATTCCCTCTTCACCATTCGTTAACAACACCACAACCCACCACTGTTGCTACCACACACCACCACCACCGTCATCCGCTGCCGTCACCCACCTCCGCCGCCACCTGCCACCGCTGCTGTCACCACCTACCGCCGCCACCCACCTCCATCATCGTCACCGTCGTCGCCGCCACCCACCGTCGCCACTGCCACCTCCGATCATCGCCACCACCCACCTTCGATCATCGCTGCAACCATTGCCACTCCTACCTCCGATCACCGCCGCCACCCACCGGTATCAATCGCCACCACCCACCGCCACCTCCGACCACCGCCGCTGCTACCACCTCCGACCACCCCTACCACGACCATCGCCACCACCACCACCTACCTCCACCGTCATCCACCACCACCACCGTTGTCACCATCCGCCGTTGTCTCCACCCACCACCACCACCAACCACCGCCGCTGCTACAACTGACAACTAGCACCACACCCCATCATCGCCCATCACTAACCACCGCCATCTGATTTTATTCCTTCGTCTTTTTTCGCATAGCAAACAACAAAAAAGTAATTGTTCATTCCATTCACACATAGTAACCAAACAAGGCATGAAATGATAATGATCAATTCCATTACCTCATTCATTCCATTACCTCGTCTATTTCATTCCCCCGTCCATTCCATTACCACATACCAAACAGACCCTTACTTTGTTCATTTCATTCTCTCGTTTATTTTGTTACCTCGTACCAAACAGACCCTAAATTTTTCCATCAAAACCAAATTCGAAGGAAAAAATCACTTCAACAAAGCATGCAACTTTTTAGAATCATGATAAACTACTTATTTTCCTTTGTTTTTACTAAACATACCCTTACATTCAAGTTTCATATTAATACAATTTCAAACATTTTTATTTGAAGTTTTTGTCGATTTGTTATTTTTTATTATTAACTTTTTGAAAACGGTTTTTTAATGTTTTTTTTATAACGTTTTTTATGATTAATCTAATTTGATGCAGTAGTAAAGTTTTGAATAAGTTTTTTATGATTAATCTAATTTGATGCAGTAGTAAAGGACAAATCAAATCATTTCCAATAACCATTAAAAAGCGGTTTCTCTTTCCAAATTCCAAATGGAACGTCAGCACAAGAAGCTTAAAGCCTCATATAATTAAAGCTCTTAAATACACCTCTACGTACAATCTCCTGTATATATCTCTCTGAAAAATCGTTGGGAAGAGCAGAGCAACTTAAAATGGCGGATAATGGCAAAGGAATGGCCAACGAAGGGGATAGGTCTCGTAATCATGGAGACATAAGGAGTAAGGATTATTCTGATCATTATCGTTTATATAAATATTTGCTATATTGTTTTATGAATAGGGCTAATCTTTTTATTTATTAGATTTCTGGTTTTATTTTGTAAACTATTACACACCTTCTCTCTCTCTAAAAATTAACCAGAAAACCAGATGAAAAAGGCAAGAAGAATGGCTTCGTCGAAGAAACCTAATTGCTACGAGGATAATAAGCCGCCTGGTAACCGGGAGAGAAAAAACCCGAGTGACGACGTTGGTCATTGTTTTGAAGTCGAGGAGAGTGATAAGGGCAAGATAAACGGTAGGCATTGTTTCAATATCTGCTTTATTTTGTTGTTTTAGCCCGATAGTGTAATTGGGCTAGGCGACGGCTTAGGGCCTCCGAAAAAATAGGGCCTCCAAAATTTAGAAAATAAATCTATATTTATAAAAAAAAATATTATATTTACGGTGATATTTGTTAACATTAAAACAAATGTAGTTTAGTGGTAAGAACAAGATTTGGTTTTTACAGTGCATCTTTTTTAATCCCCTGTCTTAATTTAACAAGCTAAAATATTTTGTCCACCCAATTTTTAACATGATACGTCCATGTAAAAATTTATTTAAAAAAATCGTTTCTAACTAATAACAATAGTATACTTAAAATATGTGACATGTCACTACTAGAAAACATGGTTTTTGTCATGTAATTTTTGGTTGCAAAATGGTAGCAATTTCTTTGTTGTCAGCAGTTTGTCACCGAAAATACGGTGACAAAAACACCCGTGTCAATTGCCCTAATGCCACCAAATAGCCACCATTTTTATATTTTGCTACCTTATTTTTACCACCACAAAATTGGTCAAAATTATTTGCCACCGCTTCATATTTTCTACGCTCCACCTTATTTGCCACCGAGTTGTGACGCGTTTTCATACCATTTAGCCACTGATATTGCCACCATTTAGCCATCGGTTTTTTCATGCTTTGATATCATTTAGCCACCAATATTGCTACCATTTAGCCACCAATATTGCCACCATTTTTTTACACAATTTGCGAGTTTTGATACCATTTAGCCACCGATATTGCCACAATTTGCAACCATTTGCTACAATTTACTAGAATATTGGTTTTTAATACAGATTTTTTTTCTCTTTGCTATTTTCATCAAAATTACATATCAATAAAACTACAAATAATATAAAAAAAGTCTAATAAAATCCCAAAATTATATAAAACATCTCGTTTTCAAAAGCATATAAAAAGTACCAACTAAAACATAAAATAACTAAAATTATCCTAATAAGATAAACATCTAAACATTCAAAACCAAGTGTTTATAGCCCATCTTCGAACTGTAGCTGTTAACATAGCTTCAATTTGTGACAACCTATCAAGCATATCATCTTTATCCACCTTAACGAGCTCCTTGATAACTAAGTTCAACTTTTCAATCTACAAAACAACCAATGAATAGAATCAAGAAATTAGAATTAACGAAAAGAAATAACGGGTCAAGTTGGTTGCAAAGAAAACAAAATACAATTGTAAGCTACAATTCAAGTGCTAGAAGCTAAATAGCATGTTCCAATTTATTTACATAATAAGAAGGAAATTATACCTAATTTAAAAACATTTTTTTGTATGAAATCAATATGAAATTCCTTAACATTCTCACTTATTTCCAGAACAATGTGTATAGAAGGGAGGCGTGCTTATGCCAAAGTTAACCTTGTTAAACATTTTCAAAGGTTATTTACCTTTGTTAAAAATTTAAAAGACATTTAACCTTAATAGGGCAAAAGTTAGCAATTTTCCTTCAAGAAATTCCAATCTTAGAACAAAATTGTTAAGGAGGTTGGGACTTTCAACCCGTATAACCTGTTATACCAATTGGACCCATCTACCCGATTTGAGATAAAACACAACCCAAATAATTACGATGCATCGACTCACCTCGACGCTACCTCTTTTAATCTGTCAGTATTTCAAAAGAAAAAAAAAACAAAAAACAAACGGTAAGTCTAAGATTGATCAGATAAAACAATTTGGTTCCCAAGAAGCAGGGCTTACATTCAATACAATTTGAGGAATTCTCCCACCCATGTATATAGCTGCCATCATCCAACCTAACCACTGCCCATACACAGTATTACTTCCACCACCCTCCTGCAAAACTCATGTAATTAACCAACTTAAACCAAACACAACTTAATTTATTTCACAATGATGCCATTAGCAAAACCGAAACGAAACAAAAAAAAAATTGAAAATATTGAGACCGTGTCGGCCTAAAACTTGTTGCGATCCGAAACCCGTCCCGTGCGGAAACTCGTGTCGGCCTAAAACCGATCCGAACCGACCTGTTCCGATCCAAAACCCGCCTCGTGCCAAAACCCGTCTTGGTCCGAAACTCAATTCGAACTGAAACCGTTCCGATCCAAAACCTATTTCGTGCCGTAACCCGTCTTGTGCAGATGCTTGTGCCGGCCCGAAACCCATTCTGAACCTGACCCGTTTCTTTAAGGTGCTAACCCACATCGACCCATTTCTTGTGACTGGTGCCATCTTTAAAATAACATGTAAATCTTGTTCAGTGGCTTTATCAGATAGTGTCTCTTCATTCCAGTAAACAATTGCTAATGAAACAACAAAAGGTACACCTTTTGTTAACCCAACCAACAACACACTTAGCAACTTCATTAGACCTTTGGTTGTGTACTTCGATTCTTTAATCATCTTTTCGAAGGTATTTGAAAAGCTTCTGATCCCACTTGTTAGTTAGCCATCGAGGACAAAGCGGGTAATATTGATGGTACGAGAAGCCAGGTGTTACAACAATGCTAGCTTCCTTTGTTTCTGCGATTAACATGTGATGATGTTCTCCCTAAGATATATTGAAAAGTTGGAATGTACAATATTGGAAATTAGAAATCGCTAAGCTACTGAGATACATTACAAGAATGAAGGACTAATATATTTATACTAGGAATTAGTAACTTAAACTTAATAGATGGATAGTGAGGAACTCGTGGTACAGCTAATATGTCACTTACTAAGTCATTATCATCTTCTTAAATATTAGGAAAGCTCTCATCTTCTTAGTGACTTGGTAATACATCCTTGTTAGTTCCCGGATTGACCCACCCAGCTCCTGTATACAATCTGCATATCCTAGAGGCCACCACCCACCACCATTATCAGCCACTATTAGATCACCACCACTGGAAAATCACATACGTATGTTACAGATTCCGATCAGAAACACAACATAAAGTTACTGATTTGGGGGGTTTTGTGTCTCTATGAGGGGTGAGCATATTTATGGTCGGACCGAAAAAAACCGAAACCCGAACCGATAAATTACCGAAACCGACCCGAACCGTAGTATATAGGTTACTGGTTCGGTTTTGATTTTGCATTTAGACTTGGGTTCGGGTCGGTTCCGGTCCTAAAACATAAAAACCCGAGAATGAAAATTCTTGAGCGATTTTTACACCCAAATATAGATAGAGCTAGGGCCCATCTACCCATTTAACCTATTAAATTAGTTTATGTATGGCTATTGATAAACAACTAACAATCTGCATCGAGTTATTCTAACTTACAATCTTCAATTCATTTAATATGCAATGAATATTCAATTGACGGCTGCTTTATAAACAAATTCAAGAATAATACAAAAATACATTCACAAATTCATACATTTTGACCAGAAAACCCAATTCAGATCCGACCCGTCTTGTTTTAGTAATGGACACGCTAAAAGTTACTCTAGATTGTTCTAAAAGCCTGCGACTCAAAGTTCGTTAAGAAAACTAGTTTGTAAAATGCTTGTTTTTAAACAAATAAGCCGCCTCCGCTTAATTCGTAAATGAGTCACACTGGGCCCGAGCCAAGGTACGCTGGCTTAAGTTAAAGTTGAATTCAATATGTTATAACCTAATTTTCAAACCAACAAACAATAGGGAACACTCTTAAATTTACGACATCAATGGTTACTATAGGCACATTTAATAAAAACTCTTAAATTCACTCAGACATTTCATCGAACAACTTGTAGGCGTGCATTCAGAACAATGTAAGAAAGGAAGAACATGATTTCGCTTCAATTCAATTTCAATAAATAACAACAGCAAAACGAAGAATATGGTTTCAATCCAATTCAATCCCAATATACCATGGTGAATTCAAGTTCAAGAAATCATGAATCATCAGTAGCATACTAAAGTTGCAAGTTTCACATACCTTGAAATATAGAAGAAGATAGCCATATCTGGATTATGGAACGAAATTGAACTGTGATTGATCTGGATTCTGGAAAGAAATGGATTTTGGATTCTGGAACAATGAAATCTGGATTAGGTATCGGGTATTTATGAAGAACCGATACCTGATGTCACGAAGAATCGATACCCGACTTCCTTCGTAGGTCCACTATACGGTTCTTTATCTTATGTATGTTCGGTTTCCGAGTCGGGTCAAACGTAGGGCAGTAGGTTCTTTGAAATTGCTTCTGCAAGAGGCTTAGTTCTACGATTGCAGAGTTCTTTGAATAGCTAGAGGTAGGGGAGCGGGTGAAAAGCAGGGATTAAGATTTTGGCTAGGGAGTTATTTGGTTGGAACCCTAACTAATTAACTTTTGAAGCGTGCAGATCCACTAAAAAAATAACCTGTCTATTTGAATTTTCATGTTGTCACCGAAACATGGTCACAATTAACAAATACTCTTTTAGTTTTCGTGTTTTTTCGTATTTTTCCCACAAATTGCCACCGAAAATAAAAAGATGGCAAAAATTGCAACCACTTTGCTACCATATCATGATAAATACACTTATTTTCATTTTCGTGGCAAATCGGTGACTAAATTTGCTACCATTTTTTTCGCTAGCAAATTTTGGTCACAATTGCCCAATTTTCTAGTAGTGTGTTTTAATTTCTTTCACACATAATGTAAGTTGTTATTTGTTAGGTTAAATTCTTTTGACCAACTTAGATTTGATTTATGTATTAGTTCCCAACATTATTTGATTAGGGAAATCATCTAGTTTATATAATGGTTAAGTGCTTTAAAAGTTTCTTCCATATATATTTAATGTCAGATACAAACCGAAATTACGAGCCTAAAAAATTTAAAAGGGCCTTGATTTTTTAATTCGCTTTGGGCCTCCAAAATTCTAGGAACGGCTCTAGTTTTAGGGCTAGTCTGCATGTGATTTGCTAGAACGGTTTTATCATCTGGTGATTCGACAAAATGGTTACCACCTCAAAACAACATCCGAAAATAATATTGAATACTTACAAATTACTTCAAATGAAAATGGCAAAGATACCATTATAGAAAAGCTAAAAGCTTTATCCTCTGGATTATACTATACAAATATTACTCCTATTGAAGCATACATGGTGGTGAGTAACCATATGTTACTAGATAAAGACACATTCACAATATGGCATGACCGACTAGGTCACCCAGGTAACATAATGATGAGGCGAATAATTAAGAACGCAAATGGGCACCCTCTTAAAAATTTAAAAGTCTTACAATCAAAAGATTTATTATGTGCGGCATGCTCTCTAGGCAAACTCATTACTCGGCCCTCACCAACTAAATTGACACAAGAAAGCCCCTCATTTTTGGAAAGAATCCAAGGGGACATCTGTGGGCCTATACATCCTTCTTGTGGTCCATTTCGCTATTTCTTAGTCTTAATTGATGCCTCTTCGCGATGGTCACACGTGAGTCTTTTAGCTACCCGAAATGTAGCGTTTGCCCGACTATTAGCGCAAATCATACAGTTGAGAGCTCATTTCCCTGAAAATCCAATTAAAACCATACGAGTGGATAATGCAGGAGAATTCACATCCCAAGCTTTTAACGATTATTGTATGTCGATTGGGATAAAGGTTGAACATTCAGTAGCTCATGTTCATACACAAAATGGTTTAGCTGAATCATTAATTAAACGATTACAAATAATCGCTAGACCTCTCCTGATGAGATGCAAATTGCCATCATCTGCATGGGGACATGCTATTTTACACGCTGCTGCACTAATCCGATTAAGACCAACTTCCGATGTCACACCCCGACTTTCCACGTGTCACCGGTGGGCCCGGTGGGGAGTATCGTGACGTGGTTGGCAACATAATAGTCAAACAACACAATATATATGAATGCACAGCGGAAGCAAAAGATAAATATTATTACATTCCGAATATGAAGTAATATCCAGTATTACAACGGAAAGTAAAGGATCCACAGGCGGATCTTAAAACATATCACTTGTTCAACAGACTTTAGACGCCTAGAACTTGCAAGATTCCTTATTAGCGCCCTGAGCTTCCAGCCAATTACGTTCAGTACCTGTCACTTAACCTTTTTGGAAAATACGTCAGTTTTCACTGGTAAATACACTCAACCGACTCATTTGAAAAGAGTTTAAGAAAATTGATTTGAATGCACGTGGCACAAAATATCTTTTATAATTTGATTAAAATGCACAGAGGCAAAATTAACCTTTTTAACTTGGAACAATTATATTTATAACCTTGTATACAGATTTACATGTTCGTTATACGTTCAGGGCCCGATGTAGAAACCGAGTCAGATTAACAGACACGCCACAAGTATAGGCCCACAAGAGAGTGAGATACCGTTATTACTTAAGTAACTGTCAGGTGTATGCCTACACCCCGTACTTAAGACGTGGCCATTTTATAATACAATGATGTCAAGGATATCCGGGACATGGTCATTAACCCCTAAAGGTCTTTATTTCAAACAATACAGATTAAACCGGGATACCTCAATAATTTAACCATAATGAGATTAAATATTCAATACCCGACCAAGCGGTATTATAATACCGTATTCCAAGCCCGTATAGGGAAAATAAGTTAAGAGTATTTACCTGAGCTAGCTCCTGTCTTAAATAGCAAGAATCTAATAACTCAGCCGTATTCACTTAAGTAAGCGTAGGTACCATTTACCGAAATGCTCTAGTCTGGAATGATGGTATAAATAATCAATTAGAATGCTAACGGGTCTTTAATTTAGCCTAAGCTTAGACCGGTCAGTCTTAAGGGAATATACGGTTCAAACGCATGATTAAGCGAAGACCGGAATAGAATGTGATTTAAACCCGACATGTTCAGAGACTTGTCTTATATGGGTATTTCATACACATTCTGGATTTTGAGATAAAACCAATAGGGTTTGACCCGTTTCGGCTAATTTATGTAAACTTGTTACATAAACCGAACCGTACGTGTAATAAGCGTAACGGGTATTCATGAGAGCTATACACAGGTTTCCTAAGTTAATTATGTCTCAAATATGTTGTGACATCAGTAGGATGTCTTTCATTATGCCCGAAACGTATTTAAACACAAACTAGGCCCCGTAGGGGTAGTTTGGTCATTTAAAAGTTTATAAAAGAGTTTAAGTAACAAGCTGAGTTACAGGTCTGATGTAAACAGAAAATATACTCAATTTACTAAGTTATATCAGTAGGATATAGTATATATGTGAAATTTATCAATTATAACCAAACTATGCCCCGTAGGGGTATTTTGGTAATTTCACATAAGCCGAAAAGCTCAAAACTGAAGTCTGAGTTAATCAACCTTTTCTTACTGTTAAAACATTCTAATTTGCCCAAAATATCAGTAGGTATCAACCCGGGTATGTTTAATATAGTTTTAATACATACTATGCGTTAAAAACGCTTAATAAGGCGATTAAAGGCCATTTCCGGGTTCAATACTTAAATCTGATATTTTTATATTTCCAAAAGGCTTAAAATAATTTATTTATCATATGTGATAAGTAGCAAAAGGTTTGGAGTCGTTTAGATATGTAAAACTCATTTTATGGCCCGTAAGGGCAAAACCGACAATTACCGGGTTAACCCTACGACTACTAGTTATGCTCAGCCTAAAATTAATTAAAAATCTTTAAAAATCCCTAAATAATATATTACATCAGGGGGTATTAAGTTTGATACCAAAAAGTAGGCTTAACTAGGCTATACGCTAATTACGCCGTTTTATTAACATAAAGCTTTAAATTTGCGATAATGAGCATAACTCTTAATCTACTAGTCAAACTGATGTCAAACTTTGCATACAAGTTTACATATCAGTAATTTAAGTTTCTACTCTTTTACATTTCCAAAAATCACGTTTTAAGGTAATAAGGGCATAATGGTCAACATATGAGCAATCAACGGAATCATGCGTATTAATCGGTTAACTAATGAACCGTGGTGTATAATCACAGAGGGTTATACTAGCATGTAACCTGGTCCAAATGGAGCTCTAAGGTATTTCTAAATCATACCATAACGGGTCAGAACTGAAAGTCAAAGTATAAGTCAAACTATGCGACTTTCGGTTCCGAACCGGGTCTTAACAGGAAATTGTCGGGTCGAACATGTTTATACATGTTCTTACACTAATTACCAAGTTATAATAATGATCAAACAGGTTACACGCTTTCTAGATTGCTAATTATGCGTTTTATGCTTCTGTTGACTTTTTCGGATTAAGTTTGACCCGACAAACGATCTAGTTAGGATGGGAATCAGGGGAAACCCTTTTGAGGTTTTATAACCCACATAATTGCCAACTTATAACTACTTTCACTTCGACTAATCACTGGACCATTAGTGATTAATCTTAAAGTCAACCGTTAATTACGACAGTTTGACTTTTAAGCTAAAACTTAATTAAGAAAGGATTAGAACACTTACTGAAGTCCTAAGCTTGATTAGGAAGGACTTGGGTCTGCTTTGAAGCCCCAGAAGGCTCCTCAATTGCAGAATGAAGATGTGATCACAATGGTAGCACATGAAGGCCTTTTATAGTGTTCAAGACACCACAAAATATTGACAACCAAGTCTACTACTGACCACAACCTTCCAACATGTGTCCCTAGTGTCTAGGGGTCGTTTAGGGGCCTCTTGGAAGGGTTTAGGTGCATTACAAGTCGTTTAGAAGGCTGAACAGCCAAAGACCACGCTTTTCTGCATCTGGGGGATCCACGCGGCCCGCCTCCCGTTTTGACATCTCCCACGCGGGCCGCCTCGGCCTCTTAAATCAGATTTCACAATTTCTTGTTTTTGCAACTTGTCCCTTGGCTTCACGAAAGGTCAACTAAGCTTATTTCTTGCATTTTGACCCCCTTATATTTACCTACAAGGGCTTTAGGATTTATACCCACTTTGCCAAGTCCCTGGACACTTCCGGTTACCCCGAAAGGTCTTAACTTTCAATGTTTGCACTTTAACCCTTCGCACACGAATTTGATCATAACTTTCTCATACGATAACGAAACTTCATGAAATTTATATCGTGCATTCTAGTGAACATAATTAACATTTACAAAGCTTCGGGTTTGTCAAAGGTCACTCAGAGGTATATCTTTAAACATGTTGACACATTTAACCCCTGTAGTTTGTAATCTCTCACTTTTTGCTTCGTATGATCCATGATTTATTCGTTTGATGTTATAAACATCATGTAGGGTTATTATGAAGTATATTTATTCACTGTTGACATTAGAACCCGTATAATCACATACTTTCCATGTTTGTCAACTTTAGTCCTTTTATAACATTCTTTCACACGTTCAAACTTTATGACACGTGTCAACACATTATAGGACGTGAATTTTCGAGGTGTTACATCCTCACCCCCTTAAAATAAATCTCGACCTCGAGATTTGTTAAGGTAAAGGAAGTATTTTCTGCCTTAAATTGGGCTTAATCTTCCCCCAGTACCTTTGAGCCTCTAAGGCACTACATTTGACCTTTATAATAGGCACATGTATATTTTTGGAGCTTCTAATCCTGTCGATCCTCAATTGCAACAGGTTTCTCATACTATCATAGTCCTGCATATCATTATGTGATAGCGCTTTTCGACTTATTGGTGACACGTCGCTAAATCATTAGTGTGGGTCACATTGCGCTTTCCACCAAGCTCCTTAATTAGGTCTTAGCTCGTAAGCTATTTGATCTTGATACATTCGATTTCCTTCGGATGATTCTATATACTCGGAGCTTAACTAGTCCGATTATTTAACAATTTAGCACACCCTTCCAGGGTGACATCTATTGTTGAACCTCATTTCTTAACAAGAATTTAGAAGGTTTGCTATTTTCATAAATTCTCGATTTCCTGTCGTATACTGGCAACTTACGATCGAGTATGGATTTATATGATCTTATTTGTTGTTTCCTAGGCAACTTTCAGATCCTTATAATTGAACTTACCAATCTATTGTCCTAACAATAGACGTTTAACATGCCATTTATACCAGGTCTCCAAGGAGCCACCTTGATACTTATATAATAGCTATTATAGAAAAGCTTATCTTAAGGTGAGATGGTTATTACAACCATTGCTCACAATTAATCTTAAGAAATAGCTAATCTTTACAGTTAGTCGGACACATCGATGATCCTGGGCGGCTGATGGCAAATTCTTAATTGTTGCCTAATTAGGGTTGCGGTAATCAATGCATAAGCAAAATGAACCGTCTTTCATAATTTACTATACCGAATTCTCAGGATATTGAGTTTGGCTTTATGAATCTATGTCTTAAAACCTTCTTAACTAGGGTTTTCGATTCTGCCAATAATGGTACTAGCTGTCTTGGAGATTTTATAATACACAGTCTCAAATGGGATATTAAACTTAACTCTACCTGCCTCCCAGGGGTAAACAGGGTAATCTTAGGAGAAGATAATCAATGTACAAGAAGGTTACAGAGATTTCCCTATCTCAGGCTCCAGTTCACTCATCATTGCTTGTGTCAAATAAGTGACACATTTATGTTACTAGTCCACGAATTCCTTAATCGGGAATATTTACTTGGACAATTTCATTCTGGATATCTTCTTTGAATACTATTAGTTGACTTTAGTTCCATATGATCATTGGGATATCTTTGTGGTCCCATGCATTAAACCTCCATACTGATCAGGCATGGAAGCAATCTATGGAACTTATTAAGATACACCAATCCTCATATAGCGCTTTTGTCATACCATTTGGTATTCGAAATCGATAGAGATTAAAGAGATATCAACTATATGTGCTTATATTTAATCAGAATGGAAATTTTCACAAACTAGGCACCTAGCTCAGTTGGCTAGGCGCGCGAAAGGGTGCGGCCTAGACCCAGGTTCGATTCCGGGGACGGCCGGTTCCACCATTTTTTTTTTGCGACTTACCGATTTCTTACCGGAACAAAAAAAATGGTCCTTATTACTAAACGAATCAACTATTATTCATCATCCCAATGGCTTTATACTAACCATGGTTTCTTTAAACCATACAGGCCAATATAGCATTAACATTCTTAATCAATGTTATTTAATATATATCAAATTTTTACTTAGCCTAGGTCACAAAAGACCATTAATGGCATTTAAAGTTTGGTCCTAATACATCATCTTTTTGACAGGGGATCAAAATGTCACATCTGTCTTGATTATAATGATGAATTTGGATAGCTTGAAAGCTTGCCATAAGGATATCAGAAAAAGTGATTCATAATAGATATAAAATATTAATCTAAGATTTGTTGGACTATTTTCCAAAGTATCATCGGTCACTTTCTACCTCGCATTAAATGACCGGAGTCTTAATCAGGCGGAGACAACAGTTCTCAACATTTATCATTCATTATAGAATTATATGTGCCAGTATCAAATAAATTTCTGCATAAACTGCTTGATAAGGCAAGGTACTTGCTATATAGTTATTATTCTGCATCATCTCTTAGGCGTTCATCTGATTCCTAGGGCAGTTGGTCTTGATATGTCCCTTCTCGTTACAACCATAACAGGTTGCATCTTTTAACTTCTTGCAATCCAGGGTTTTATGTTCATTTGACTTGCAAATTCCACACGGTAGAGGCTGAGACTCAAATCTGCATTTCCCCAGATGGTATTTCCTACAAGTTTCGCACCTGGTCTTCTCTCCCGACTGCTGGTTGTCTCTCTTGAACCCGGAACTCTTCTTATCTTCAGAATTCCTCTTCCTATCGGAGCGATGAGAATTCTCGTCCTCCCTTTTACGCTTTCCATCTTCAGAGACTTTGGCAGCCTTGTTTCTGACCACATCGAGTGTGAGAGATAGCGACAGATCTGCCGTTGACCTGAATGTAGTAGGTCTTGAAGCCTTAACACTGGCTTTGATTTCTGGGGCTAAACCCCCGATGAAGCGAGCAATTCTTTTGGGTTCTGGTGTTACCAGGTAAGGGACCAGTCTGGACAAGGTATTGAAACGGGTGAGGTATGCTTGACAATCTAAGTTTGTCATCACCAGTGATAAGAAATCTGATTCGATTCTTTCGACCTCGTGTTGAGGGCAGTAGTTCTCCATAATGAGAGCAACAAACTGTTCCCATGACATGTTGTAAAGTGGGATCTTCCCAGCAGCTTGAATGAGAGCCTTCCACCACGCTAGCGCCTCTCCCTTGAATGATTGGGATACATACTTCACTACATCCCTCTCAGCACAACCGCTGATATCGACAACTGTGTCCATTTCATCCAACCAGACCATACAATAAACTGCCCCTTTATCCCCAGTGAAGTCCCGGGGTTTGCAGGAAACAAAATATTTGTAGGTACAGGACTTGGTATGCGGTTCATTATTGAACACTATCCTCTTGGATGGAACACTGTGTTCATTAGATGAATGTCGATCGTCATTCTTCTTTGGTTCTTCTTTCTTAGGGGGCGGTGGCTTGCTGTGAGCCTCCGAATAAGTCTTAGGGTCAGACTTAGAGTGGGGTACAAATGAGGCTTTACTATTAGTCTCACTATACTCCCTAAATTGCTCCTCTACAGCTTTAGATACAACTGAATCAATCAATGTACGAAGCTCTCCTCTGGTTATATCAATCCTTTCATCATCGCGGTTTTCCAGAGGGTGACTGTTCTCTTCCTTTGACCTAGCCATGTAGCTTTAAATGCTACATAAAAATCAAACAAGGGCAAGGTTTATACGGAAGCTTTTACAGTTTTATCGTTTTAAACGATTTATTAACCATGGTAATATAAACCATATTGGTTAATTTGTTAGTTATATTTAATTATCATTTTCATTATAATTTATCCTAGTTATAAAACATTAAGGATATTAAGGTGGCGCATAGGGCCTAGTCACAAGGACAAATTTTAAATTTACAACTCATGATTTCGGAGAATCGAGTCATTAAGGTTTTAATAATAGAACAAATGGCCTAGTCACAAGGACAATTATAAATTATATGCTAGGATTTCAGAGAATCAAAGCATTTGAGGTTTGAACCTAGTTCATTACCTTTATCTGACAGGGAGTCATCGCTACCACTGTCTTTTGGCTCATATGGAAATGAGCAGGGCCCGTAGGCATTATGTTACCACGTATGGTTAAAATATGATCATCTTAATTGATGGTGTAAACCCAGGATTCAGAGATCATTAAACTGGGTTAGGAATCTTTTAAACAGGTCTTACCATCTTGGCCAGGTCTTTATAATGACACTCAGGCTAGGTTTCACTCTTAAGATTAACGCAGAACAATTTCTAAATTGAAATGTTAATAAGGATCTGAACCTAAATTGAGGAACCGCCATCTTGGCCGCGTCTTAATAATGACACCAGGCTAGGTCTTGTCCCTTTTTAGATTTTGCCATTTTATTATAATGGTAGATCTTATAATATAGGAATGATCTTTTAAACATAATCGTTCCTTTAAAACTTAAGCAAGTATATAGTTGTCCTAAACGGGACTTCAAAAAAAAAATTGATTTGCCCATGCAAGAGCTTAATCAGAAAAATAACAAAGGACTCCAAAAACAAATTAGAATTTGTCCTATGTTCTTGTCTAGACTCAAGAATGTGCAATTGTGTAATTGAGATTAAACACAAAAGACTAGTGTTTAATTCACTCAGTGTTGGCTCTGATACCAACCTGTCACACCCCGACTTTCCACGTGTCACCGGTGGGCCCGGTGGGGAGTATCGTGACGTGGTTGGCAACATAATAGTCAAACAACACAAAATATATGAATGCACAGCGGAAGCAAAAGATAAATATTATTACATTCCGAATATGAAGTAATATCCAGTATTACAACGGAAAGTAAAGGATCCACAGGCGGATCTTAAAATATATCACTTGTTCAACAGACTTTAGACGCCTAGAACTTGCAAAATTCCTTATTAGCGCCCTGAGCTTCTAGCCAATTACGTTCAGTACCTGTCACTTAACCTTTTTGGAAAATACGTCAGTTTTCACTGGTAAATACACTCAACCGACTCATTTGAAAAGAGTTTAAAAAAATTGATTTGAATGCACGTGGCACAAAATATCTTTTATAATTTGATTAAAATGCACAGAGGCAAAATTAACCTTTTTAACTTGGAACAATTATATTTATAACCTTGTATACAGATTTACATGTTCGTTATACGTTCAGGGCCCGATGTAGAAACCGAGTCAGATTAACAGACACGCCACAAGTATAGGCCCACAAGAGAGTGAGATACCATTATTACTTAAGTAACTGTCAGGTGTATGCCTACACCCCGTACTTAAGACGTGGCCATTTTATAATACAATGATGTCAAGGATATCCGGGACATGGTCATTAACCCCTAAAGGTCTTTATTTCAAACAATACAGATTAAACCGGGTTACCTCAATAATTTAACCATAATGAGATTAAATATTCAATACCCAACCAAGCGGTATTATAATACCGTATTCCAAGCCCGTATAGGGAAAATAAGTTAAGAGTATTTACCTGAGCTAGCTCCTGTCTTAAATAGCAAGAATCTAATAACTCAGCCGTATTCACTTAAGTAAGCGTAGGTACCATTTACCGAAATTCTCTAGTCTGGAATGATGGTATAAATAATCAATTAGAATGCTAACGGGTCTTTAATTTAGCCTAAGCTTAGACCGGTCAGTCTTAAGGGAATATACGGTTCAAACGCATGATTAAGCGAAGACCGGAATAGAATGTGATTTAAACCCGACATGTTCAGAGACTTGTCTTATATGGGTATTTCATACACATTCTGGATTTTGAGATAAAACCAATAGGGTTTGACCCGTTTCGGCTAATTTATGTAAACTTGTTACATAAACCGAACCGTACGCGTAATAAGCGTGACGGGTATTCATGAGAGCTATACACAGGTTTCCTAAGTTAATTATGTCTCAAATATGTTGTGACATCAGTAGGATGTCTTTCATTATGCTCGAAACGTATTTAAACACAAACTAGGCCCCGTAGGGGTAGTTTGATCATTTAAAAGTTTATAAAAGAGTTTAAGTAACAAGCTGAGTTACAGGTCTGATGTAAACAGCAAATATACTCAATTTACTAAGTTATATCAGTAGGATAAAGTATATATGTGAAATTTATCAATTATAACCAAACTATGCCCCGTAGGGGTATTTTGGTAATTTCACATAAGCCGAAAAGCTCAAAACTGAAGTCTGAGTTAATCAACCTTTGCTTACTGTTAAAACATTCTAATTTGCCCAAAATATCAGTAGGTATCAACCCGGGTATGTTTAATATAGTTTTAATACATACTATGCGTTAAAAACGCTTAATAAGGCGATTAAAGGCCATTTCCGGGTTCAATACTTAAATCTGATATTTTTATATTTCCAGAAGGCTTAAAATAATTTATTTATCATATGTGATCAGTAGCAAAAGGTTTGGAGTCGTTTAGATATGTAAAACTCATTTTATGGCCCGTTAGGGCAAAACCGACAATTACCGGGTTAAGCCTACGACTACTAGTTATGCTCAGCCTAAAATTAATTAAAAATCTTTAAAAATCCCTAAATAATATATTACATCAGGGGGTATTAAGTTTGATACCAAAAAGTAGGCTTAACTAGGCTATACGCTAATTACGCCGTTTTATTAACATAAAGCTTTAAATTTGCGATAATGAGCATAACTCTTAATCTACTAGTCAAACTGATGTCAAACTTTGCATACAAGTTTATATATCAGTAATTTAAGTTTCTACTCTTTTACATTTCCAAAAATCACGTTTTATGGTAATAAGGGCATAATGGTCAACATATGAGCAATCAACGGAATCATGCGTATTAATCGGCTAACTAATGAACCGTGGTGTATAATCACAGAGGGTTATACTAGCAAGTAACCTGGTCCAAATGGAGCTCTAAGGTATTTCTAAATCATACCATAACGGGTCAGAACTGAAAGTCAAAGTATAAGTCAAACTATGCGACTTTCGGTTCCGAACCGGGTCTTAACAGGAAATTGTCGGGTCGAACATGTTTATACATGTTCTTACACTAATTACCAAGTTATAATAATGATCAAACAGGTTGCACGCTTTCTAGATTGCTAATTATGCGTTTTATGCTTCTGTTGACTTTTTCGGATTAAGTTTGACCCGACAAACGATCTAGTTAGGATGGGAATCAGGGGAAACCCTTTTGAGGTTTTATAACCCACATAATTGCCAACTTATAACTACTTTCACTTCGACTAATCACTGGACCATTAGTGATTAATCTTAAAGTCAACCGTTAATTACGACGGTTTGACTTTTAAGCTAAAACTAAGCTAAAACTTAATTAAGAAAGGATTAGAACACTTACTGAAGTCCTAAGCTTGATTAGGAAGGACTTGGGTCTGCTTTGAAGCCCCAGAAGGCTCCTCAATTTCAGAATGAAGATGTGATCACAATGGTAGCACATGAAGGCCTTTTATAGTGTTCAAGACACCACAAAATATTGACAACCAAGTCTACTACTGACCACAACCTTCCAACATGTGTCCCTAGTGTCTAGGGGTCGTTTAGGGGCCTCTTGGAAGGGTTTAGGTGCATTACAAGTCGTTTAGAAGGCTGAACAGCCAAAGACCACGTTTTTCTGCATCTGGGCGATCCACGCGGCCCGCCTCCCGTTTTGACATCTCCCACGCGGGCCGCTGACGTGAATGTCGTGGGTCACGCAAATTTAATCCCAAATACAACTATAGATAGCGGTAGTAGGGTATCGTACTCAGGGAGTATGTGGAAAATATGTCAATTATATAGCCTTGCAATTATACTACAATTATCCTAATTTGCAGAAAATTAAAATCAATGATTTGGATTGTTGTTTGAGAAAACTAAATTAAACTAATGGCAAATTGAATGTAGGTTTTAAAACAGATTAGGAGAGAACAATGACCATCTTAGGTTTCAGTTTCTTTAAACAATTGTGTGTAATTCCAACTAGAAAGAGTTACATAGACATAACTCGTGTATAGATGATTGAAGTGATAAAAGGGGACAAAGTACTCGGATTATATTAACGCGAGGTTGTTTCCCGATGACCAATTAATCAATAACCAACCCTAACCCTTCCCGTGATATCTCGATTGCCAACGGCACCAAGAACGTACGATTAAGACTAGAAATTGCACTATCGATTAACAAGTTACAAGCAATCAAACATACACCATGATATTCAAGCAACGCAAGTTATCATTCTAGAAATTCAGAAATAAAACACACAAAAGTTCAAGAAACATTCACCTAAGATGATCACCGAAGAGTTTAGCCGGACATGGCTCGGTGAATCATCATCATAATCAAACCAATGTTCATACGAATCGAAAATACAAACCGGATGATAAGAATTGTTCACAAACCAAGCAAGTAGCCAAAAATCGCCCCAAGGATGATCCAAAACCGTCCAATCATGAGTGATAATGAAAAGACACCCCAAAACTACTTAAAAGTGGCAGTTACATGTTTTCACGCTGACACCACCGTAATTTACGGCTCCACCGTAAATTACGGTGGTCATGATTCTTTTACGGTGATACAAGACTGGTTTACGGTAAGCATCAGACAAATCTCAGGTCTACCGTAAATTACGGCAAGACCGTAATTTACGGTAACAAGCTGACATTTCTTCTTTGTTTTGTCTCTTGTTCCATGCTCGACCCATTCGTCACCAATGACTCCAAAGCTGCACTTAAACCATCATTTAGCCTCCGAAATGCACCTGAAACATAAGCAACAGTAGTTATCTAATTCAAGATAATTACACGACTAAGTGAAGGATTATTTCGTCTTTTAACATGCTTAAGGGTTGTCCAAAGGACCACCCGTCACATCCCCACACTTAACCGTTGCTTGCCCCCAAGCAACCCATCAAAAACCATTTCCAAGTTCACAAGTGATCAACGTAAACCAAGCATAAACATGTAGTCCTTTTACTAACCCTTTCTTAACACCCAAAATAACACACCCCTCTCTATATCTCTCCTCTCAGCAACAAGTAAGCACTAGCAATTGTGAGCTAGACACACAAAAGGCAAATGGGTGATTGCACAACTATATGCTTATACCTAAATCGGTCCTCCTCCTAACAAGCGCCAAACATGAATGCAAATCAAAGGGGCTTTAAGGTTGTAACGTGGCTAGGTGTACGGGTAGGAAATGGAATATATATGTAGTAGCGAAGGACTTTACCCGGTCTTTTTATTACACAATGAAATAAATAACACATAACTACTATATACAAGATAACTCACACATCCTTCTTTTTCATTTTTTTTTCATTGCTTTTTTTTTTCTTTTTCTTTTCTTTTCTTTTCTTTTTTTTTTATATTTTTTTAACAACATAGCAAACATAACATAGCAACAACGAAACATTCAACATAACAAATCTAAACACCACTATAACAACTACTAACACTATAAGACCGGGTCAAGTCGGGTAAATTTTTTGAGGAACTAGGTAAGGGGTAACAAATGATCGGCTTTAAGCACAAAATGGGCAACTAAATGTCCAAACCCCCACCCCTCTCGCAACCATGCTCATATATATATCTTATGAGGTCCAACCCCCCAAATCCCACACTCACACACGCTAAAGACGAGGCTACCTAAATGCCCTTATCCTTTTCGCATTCATATCCAACTAAGGACTCAAACCGTATTAAGGCACAAGTTCTAATGCATCCACACCCGTTGCCACTCTCATCAAAGACAAGTATTATTTATTTATTTACATGTGTGGCTTCAACTCTCACCAAGAATAAAAGGGTATCAAGGGTTGCCGGTGCATCATTCGGGTGTAATCCAAGGTGTTCAAATTCTCACAATGTTTTGCTTGATTTAAAAAAATTTTAAAAACCTCAAAATTTCCCCCCATCCCCACACTTGGGATACATTGACCCCAATGTATGGTTTTGGAAAGACTTGATCGCTAAACCCTTCAACATCAACCAAAAGCTCATCATCTCAAACCACAACTTTCTTTTTGTTTTTTTTTATATATAACTAAAAACACCACCAACTTTCACAACCCACCAAACAAACAAACACATCAAAACACCACCTAACCGCCCAACTGTAAACTTAAACATGAATATATACAAAGGTGCACAAAATGAGAACAAGACACAACCTGATTAGTAAATCAGCAGTGTTGGTGGTGATGCAGCTGCGGTAATCAGACCGGTTCATAAACATCTCTTGGATTCGCCGATATCTCAACGGAGATGTTGCCAAACATCCCCACACTTGAATCATTGCATCCGTGAGGGTTGAAACGTAATAACCTGCCAAAACACAAACACAACACCAAAATAAAACCAAACAAAGCAAAGCAAAACAAAACAAAACACAAATACAATACTCTACATCCTCAGGCTGCCTCCCGAGAGCGCTAAGTTTAAAGGTCTTCAGCCAGACCATACCTGATATGCGTTATGGCGGTCTTAATGCACACTTACCCGCAGCATTTCCAACAAATGCCTGAAAATTTACATGCCATCTCCATAGATTTGTCAGTATATTTGGCATGTTAAAGCTGCTCCTACGGGCTTTGCTAGTCCACTTCATGACACATACGTTAATGTCTGGTAGTTTCACCCTTCTCATCTTGTTCATCGAACCCTCTTCCCCACACTTGTTAATTTGAATCATTGATATGGGAAGAGGTTCGGTACACATATCCATCCCATCAGCCTGCTCTACCTGATAATCTGCACACATCATTTGATCTACAAGTGACTCTTCATCAGATAAAGGACTCATTGGTGTGGTATTATCCTCCACAACCTCCTCCTTCATGTGAGAATAATCTCTAATATCGTCAGGTAATGGTGAGAGGCGTTCTTCTATCTCTATCTTCAATTTTAAAGTATGACACTTAGAGACTAAGCAGCTGATTCGGTCTTCATCGGACAGGTTGGGTGTTGCTAAAAATTGCTCGAGTTTGGAAAAAGTTACTTCCAATACAGCAAGCTCTTTTTCCTCCTCGGTCTCATAAACATAAACACCCTCGGGCTCAGAATATTCTTCGGGATGATATTGTCGATATCCCTGATACGGTCTATAGATGCGCGCTTCCATCATCTTTTTATTCCAATACTTCGGGTTTTCCGAATACACCGGGCACACATCATAATCATAAGTGTGATCGCGACCGCAACAAAAACATAGACCATCCATCCTTGCCTCATAATAAACTTCCTCGTCCCGATCGTATCCATATGAATAATAGTCATCCTCCATTTCTGATTCATAATCGTCAACGTATGATGGAGGTGGAAGCTGTGAAACATAAGACACCGGTTTTCCATGTGCCCTCCTGTAGTGAGCCTCGTGGCAACCAATACATGGATGTCGTGGACCCCCGCACAATCTACACGTAAATAAGCTGAAATTTGTGTAATGCCCTGTCATCCTGCACAACACAACTCAACTACCAAGTGTAAATCATGAACATAAAAGAAATCTTTTTGGTTTTTTTTTTTAATTTTGATTAATTTTTTTTTCAAACTAATACACAAGATAACACACGTTGCGCACTACTCCCCGGCAACGGCGCCAAAATTTGACGTGATTGTCGTGGGTCACGCAAATTTAATCCCAAATACAACTATAGATAGCGGTAGTAGGGTATCGAACTCAGGGAGTATGTGGAAAATATGTCAATTATATAGCCTTGCAATTATACTACAATTATCCTAATTTGCAGAAAATTAAAATCAATGATTTGGATTGTTGTTTGAGAAAACTAAATTAAACTAATGGCAAATTGAATGTAGGTTTTAAAACAGATTAGGAGAGAACAATGACCATCTTAGGTTTCAGTTTCTTTAAACAATTGTGTGTAATTCCAACTAGAAAGAGTTACATAGACATAACTCGTGTATAGATGATTGAAGTGATAAAAGGGGACAAAGTACTCGGATTATATTAACGCGAGGTTGTTTCCCGATGACCAATTAATCAATAACCAACCCTAACCCTTCCCGTGATATCTCGATTGCCAACGGCACCAAGAACGTACGATTAAGACTAGAAATTGCACTATCGATTAACAAGTTACAAGCAATCAAACATACACCATGATATTCAAGCAACGCAAGTTATCATTCTAGAAATTCAGAAATAAAACACACAAAAGTTCAAGAAACATTCACCTAAGATGATCACCGAAGAGTTTAGCCGGACATGGCTCGGTGAATCATCATCATAATCAAACCAATGTTCATACGAATCGAAAATACAAACCGGATGATAAGAATTGTTCACAAACCAAGCAAGTAGCCAAAAATCGCCCCAAGGATGATCCAAAACCGTCCAATCATGAGTGATAATGAAAAGACACCCCAAAACTACTTAAAAGTGGCAGTTACATGTTTTCACGCTGACACCACCGTAATTTACGGCTCCACCGTAAATTACGGTGGTCATGATTCTTTTACGGTGATACAAGACTGGTTTACGGTAAGCATCAGACAAATCTCAGGTCTACCGTAAATTACGGCAAGACCGTAATTTACGGTAACAAGCTGACATTTCTTCTTTGTTTTGTCTCTTGTTCCATGCTCGACCCATTCGTCACCAATGACTCCAAAGCTGCACTTAAACCATCATTTAGCCTCCGAAATGCACCTGAAACATAAGCAACAGTAGTTATCTAATTCAAGATAATTACACGACTAAGTGAAGGATTATTTCGTCTTTTAACATGCTTAAGGGTTGTCCAAAGGACCACCCGTCAATAAGCAAGGGTATTTTGGTCATTTAACATGGACTTAACTGAGAAATTTAACTGATGTTAGGGCTAGGGACCAACCGAGTGCATTTTTGACAAGTTCTGGGACCACGCGTGTAATTAGTAAACCATTGGGACCAAGTCTGCAATTTTTGCAAACCACAGGGACCAACCAAGCATTTAACTCTATATTTTTTGAATAAAGTAATTGGTCTTTCTTACCTTCTCAAGAAGCCATACAAAAAGAAGAAAGAGAAGGTAAATGTCACGTGCTTTTCCTGACATTTGCTGATGCACATTTATTGTGATAGTATCCTTTGTCATCTTGTTTACACATTTGGTTAGAATCCAACTTTCTAATTCAACGAGACTTCTTTTGTACTCTTATCATTTTTTTTTATAAAGGTCATGCACCATAAACTTTGCACTTTATGCTTTGACACTTGTAACTTTGTCTTAAAGAGATTTTATGTTTCAGTGGAGTTTATTTCCACTTTCTTACTATAATCTCTTACCAGGATCGTATCTTTTTGTTTGAGAAAAAGTTTGCAAAGTTGTACTGTAAGCATCGGCACATGTGCTCCACCTTTGATTTTTTTTTTATTATAAAATAGTCTAATGAAAAGGCCTCGTTTTTTCTTTTGGTGAGCTTTTTCACAGTGACCCATCATTCATATTGTAAAACTTCCATTTAACTCACACTTAGTTTTGAAGTATGGTTACCTAAGAGCATTCTCAACCAATCCATCAAAACTTGTGAGGGAGAGTTTTTATATTGTAAAGGGTATAAAAAGTGGTTGTGAGTGGAGGAGAGAGAAAATGTTACTGTTCATCTGTATATTTGGGGGGACACTGTTCACCCAGTATAATTTTTTTAATATATATTGAAAGTGGTTGTGAGTGAAGGAAAGAGAAAAATGTGATGATAATATTATTTAATTGAAAAGGAGAGAGAAAAAGTATTTGTTTTTAGTGAAAATATATTAATATAGGAGTTGTTTTTTAGTGGAATGTATGTATAATTTGATGGATTGGATGAGAATGCTCTAAACCACATATATCACTTTTGAGTATGAAAACAAAGTTTTTTAGGACCTGATGATGTAAGCAACTTTCTAGATACTCAAAGGTCATTTGTATTAAGTATGTTATGAGATGCAGAACCTGTTAACTAGAGATGGATGCAGATCTGGGAAGCACGTTGAGCACACGAAAATCACAGATCCGACCGTTCATATGAAGAGACCGAGACACGCTCGTACTCGGTCCCACGGATGGCGCCAATGTCGAATCCCCAAATACCTGAAGTCGTTCAGAGGGTTTGGCGGTACTAACCTTAGATTCGGTGGTCTCCGGTTCAGGCTCGTCCTCTCGTTGTCACGGTGACGATTCCTCTTGTGGGGTGTCGGTCTTGAACTGCAGCCACATGAAAAGCTAGTTAGAGGGCCCGAGGGGGTTCACCCCGAGGGCACTCCGACGCTCAAGTCAGTATCTTGTGTGATAAAGATGTTGTAAGTGCAAGTAATATATAATCTAGGGAGAGGGAGCAGAAGTATGAGAGAAGGAAGAGAAGTAACCTTCTTATTTTGTGGGGAAAGTGTAATCTGTCCCTTCTTGGAGAAGGGAGTCTTCTTTATACAGTGAGACATTTGGGCCATAGCCCTAATGGGCCGATCCAAGAGTGGGCTTATCAGGACATGGCCCACTCAAACCAACTAAACATACCGAGAAAGGCACAAGTGGGCTCAAGCCCAGCCACCAATCTAGGGCGATGGGCCCGGACGAGGAGCCCAAGCGGGGATCCTCGTCGTCAGATTGTAAGAACAAATCATTGAATCAGGTAACCTTTTTATTGATGTCCTTCCGCTTCCATTGATTGTGTCAACTGTTCGATCGGTGCCTTCAACTAAACTGATAAATGCTCAAGGACTCTAGCCCAAAAAGAATCCTTACTTTGTTATCGAAGAAATAATATTACAAAGGAATCTCCTCCTTCGGACTTCATGCTTTGCTTCCCGCTCTATTTGTATGTTCTCGTTTAGACTTACCCTTTGCTACGACAATTTGCACTTTTGCGTGAGTTTCATCAACTTGCACATTTTCTTGTTCATCATCAATCTCTCGATCAACTGGATCTTCGTCTCGTTGGTTTTATTCTTGATCATCTTCATCATTATCTGATAATAAGGTAGGTATTGATTGATTTGGTCACGATATGCGAAACGTTCTATTATCGAATCTTGCATAGAAAATTGACCCATCGAAACTTGAGTAGGCGTATTTGAGCTTAGGCTTTGTTTATAATATAAAAGAAAAAAGAAAGAAATTGAAGTTGCGCGGTCTGGGTATTGATTCGATGCAACCTTTGCTCTATATTTCTTAATTTGATTCGTAGCACGAGGTTATTTTCGATGAGCCTTCCATTTTTTTTTTTTTTGGTGTTAAGAGAGTGTATAGAGAGTAGAAATGATTGTGGTAGAGAAGAATGTGGTTGAAATGATTTGTGTTTGTATGTATTTATATAAAAAAAAGGGAAAACCTCACATAATAGTAATCAAGTTTCCTTTTTGTTTCACTAAAGTCACTCAATCTTTTTTTGTTTCTTTAAACTCACTAAAGTTCTATTTTATGTTCCAATATTATGTAATTACCATGTTATCAGGTTACCATTATTTAAAAAAAATAGTCAATGCCTAAAATCTTTGGATTAACCAACTGATAACACAAGTCTCTAGTTATCTAGAAATCAAATCGTTTCCCAAATCAAATCCATCTGTTCATTAAGAATTCCGAGATCAAGGTTAGTCATAAATCCATATTCTAAACCATATTCATTGAGCATTTCTCAAATCAAATCCACTGTAAATCGATTCTTGCAAAGTGGACTCTGGAAATCAAAGTCATATGTTTTAGGCAACTTTGCCTATTTAAGCTTCAACACTGAAGAGTTTGGTACAACGCAATATCAGGGATAAACCTCATGTTCTTTTATGCTACCTAATGGGATAAACCTCATGTTCTTTTATGTGCACTGCTGCCTAATAAGACGAAATAATCGCAATTAAATTTGGACTTTGATGTAGTGATAAGGATGAATAATTGAATATTAAAATATGCGTATAGGTAATGATGAAGTTTAAGCTCTTACACCATCCCTGTTTCAAGTAACAGAGATAATTTATGCTTTATGCTTTGAGAAAGGATTTTTAAACCTAAAACTAATATTTTATTTTCAATAATCACATGATGACGATGAGCAGGAGTTATATGAAAAATATAAATGAAAATGGTCCATTATAAAAAGACTTAAAAACTGGTATGTGTGAATTGAATCTGATAAACGAGTGTACCAGAAAAACGATAAAGATGATTTTTTTAATTAAAAATCTTATATAATCTGGGTTAAACTAACTCTTTCTTAATGTAACCTGACACATCATCAAGGTAACTTGGAAACTTGAAAATTGTATATGATTGAAACACAAAGTGAAACTTGAGTGATTTTAAGGAGATACAAAAAGATTAAGTGACTTAAATGAAACAAATGTGAAATTGTTGAATTGTTGTCAAAGGTAAAAAACAAGCGAGTTTCAAGCCCCACTGCTCGAACTCGTTCTAGGTACTCAGGCCAAGGGAGATAGTGTACCCCTTGATACTCGGACAACTCGCTTGCTACTTGGCTCAATCGAGCAAAGGACCCTGGATACCTTGCTTGGAAACCACATGGATATGATGTAGTAAATAAAATCAACCATGACTTAATAAAAAATGGTCATAAATTACTATGTTATAAACTCTTGTGTGAACTCAAAGTTGAAGAAATCAAAGTATACGATAATTATATTATAACTGATCGGTTAAGATGGAGAGAGGGAAAGCGAAAAGGCAACAAGGAGGAGGAGGAGCAGCAGATCGGAGCTACGACAACCAAGAGTGGAAGACTTTCAAAGGAAGGTATACGAAGAAGATGGAGGCTAAGCTCAAGCAAGAATGGAAACCAAAGATACCTGCCACTAGCATCTTTGACTCCAACATTCCAGAAGGTGTAAGAGAAGAAGATTTGAAGCCGCTTTTCAAACATTTTGGAGACTTAGCATCAGTTTATGTGGCGAGAAGGAAGGACAAATGGGGAAACAATTTCGAGTTTGTGAGATTTTATAACGTTCAGGATGCGGAACTTTTGGTCCAGTCAATGGGGGATATCTTCATTGAGGGATCCAAACTGGGGTTGAACGTTGCAAAATTTGATAAATGGGCCACCAAGGATATGCGGACTCCGGTTCAAGGCAGTGAAGGGAGGCCCGGTAATCAACACTTCGCGGGGAGAGGGGGAGCGGTAAATGCTGGTCCAGTTATCCTCAAGCTGCCACAAGGCAGTCCAACAGGTCGTTCAAAGATACTCTGATGAACGTGGCAGCCGCTGCTCATTCAAAGACGCTCATTCTCGACCCAAATGGAGTCAATGAAACACTGGATTGGAAGAACAAATCAGTGGTAGGGGAAGCTAAATCCATTGTAGACTTGTGTAGCATGCAACGATTATTGGAAAATATGGGGGTAACAGGGATATGCATCAGATACTTGGGAGGTTTGAACGTGCTGATCAATTTCCAAAACTTGGAGGAATCAATCAAATTTATGGAAATCAAGCAAGAAAGCTGGAAACGTTTTCTTCGTACGGTGGAGCATTGGAGTGAAGGTTTCAAACAGGAAGAACGGATTGCTTGGGTAGTCATAAGGGGAACTCCGGCTCATCTTTGGTCATCGGAAACTTTCGATCTAATAGGAAACAGCTTGGGGAGAGTCGTTTTTGGCTCAAGGGCATCTCCTGAGGATGGTAATCTAACCTGTGAGAAACTAGCAATTCTTACAAAAGAGGCCAGGAGAATCAATGAATGCATTAGTCTCAAATGGAAGGATAAAACATATTCAGTATGGTTGGAAGAAGATTTCACACCATGGAATCCGACTTTCCTCGGAAAAGACGGGGTCACTCCGGATCCCGCTCCGGGAGCCGGTACCATGGGAGACGGAGAGACAGGGGTTGGGGAGGATCTGGGAAGACAGAATCGTTCAAGTTCCAAGGTGCATGGGAAAAAAAAAGCTCTACGCATGCAAATGTTTTTCATAATGACGTCTCCTCTTCAGTTGGGCCCACTGACCCACCTCCCTCACAAATTGGTGTTGGTCCATCTAGCTCTAGTGGGCTAAAACCTAGAAAAAGGCCCAGAACTTCTCAATCCTTTTTCTTTTGCTTTGAATACAACCTGGTCCTCTGATGATATACAAGAAGATAACAGAGAACTTTTAGATCTCAATTCTCCCCCACAAGCCCTTATTGAAAAAATGAAAAGGAACCTTCTGAGCACAAGAAGAAATAGAAATTCGAAGGAGAAGAGGACGGAGCCTCAAAACCAAATGAAAGAGCAATGGTTATTTCCATTTCCTTAGGTGCACAAAGAGGTCAATTCGATACAAGAAAAGGATAGCTCAGTATAGGGCTGGCATATCGTGTATACCCGTACACGATAAGACACGAACACGATAAGACACGAACACGAAATGGGTATACCTGTACACGACACGAAAATTTATCGTGTACCTGTAACCCAAACACGAACACGAATCTGTTTATACCTGGTATACACGATAATACACGATAGTACACGATAATAGCTGTTTAGAAACACATATTAGACAACCTTTCAGCGAAATAAAAGTCGACGAAAGTTCATAAAAGTCTTAAAATAAAACATAAATCCATGCTCCTTAACAAATTTAAGACAAAAACACATAGAATTCTAATCAAAACATATATTGAAAACAATATCAAGTCCCAAACTTCCAAGTTCCAATTGGCCTACTGAACTCAACAGCTTATGGCTGATGCATTATAGGATTTCTAGCAAATGTAGCTACTACTAAAAAGAAAAGAAATAAGCATTCATTAGTCTACCCCTTGTTGTACTTCGCAAAAGAATAATCTCCTGTCGGTGGAGTGCCATTTAGTCATTTACAACTCTGACCTATAAAGTTCACAAAACGAAACAGATCTTACAGTTACCAACAATAAAAGATACATGTTGCATATAAAGAAAAATGTACAGAATAATATACCCAATGGTAAAGTTGCAAGTTATCCTTCCGAGCAAAATTCATGAAAGAAAGCCATTCCCATGTTATCTGTAATAAAAATTGTCAACAAGTCAATTGCATAGCTTGAATATTGTACTAGTGTAATAGTCTAAATCACCTCATGTCAAAGTAGCATTTACCAAAACAAAGAAAAAGAAAACAAACAACTATATGTACTAACTATAGACTGGTTCTGAGGCCAAATTGAATGTCTACAAGTGTTACTTTAGTAAATAATTAACATATACCCAATTTAAATAGCAAACAAGCATTCATGTCCCATAAACTTAAGAGCTATAGCAGAAGACTTTTATCAAACAACTTGTGTGCAAACATAAGATAAAGCTTATTAGCAAACCTTCTCGTTTTCGGGTTGGTTACGCCTTTTCAATTGATTAACATCATCAATGGAATGCATAAGAGGTGCTGTAAGCGCATAAACCTGCAACCAAACATGCATTAAAAAAAATAAGAAACCATACGAATCATCTCAAAGGTGTGTGTATAATGTGCAAACCTCACGAGATATACCATCTGGTTTTTTTTTTAATAGCAAAATGAAACTTCCATATATAAGAAACAGTCTACATAACCACAAAACCACGTACCAGCAACATATCCAAACGCAGAAAGTCTCTCCTCAAGCTCAACTACATCACTCTCATTCTTCTTATAAATCTCATTGCAGTGACCAAGCAACTCCTCAAACGACACCGTATCAAACGACATGGAATCAAGGAGGTTGAGATCGCTGGTAGCAGTTGATACACGGCGGTTCAGACATTGCACGAACGATAATGAAGCACAATCTAAATAAAAGTATATAAAAAACAAATTCATCAAAAAGAAAAAACTAGATCTAAAGCAGAAGTCGTGCAAAACAAAAGCAAACAATTGAAATTATATTACCTAATGGAATCGAACGATAACGAAGCAGAATCTAGTTAAAACTAAAATTCATCACAAAGGGAATCGAACGATAACGAAGCAGAATCTAGTCTACAATTGAAATTATATTACCTAATCGAACGAACGAAATCGGAGGATAACATTGCCGCCGGCGTGAAAGGGAAGGCTGGCGACGGGCGGCGAAGGGCGGTGACGGACTCGGAGTCGGGAGGAATCGGCTGTGTTGAGAGTAGAGAGTTGAGAGTTGAGAGAAGAGAATGAGTGACGGCTGCAAAGAATTAGGGTTAAGGTATTAGGGATAAATTAGGGATGAATGGACTATATATATTATATATATATTTATTTAATTTTAAAAATAACCAGGTACTAACAGGTACTTAACAGGTAAACAGGTATTATACCTGTTTAGACACGAAAATTAACAGGTAATTTCGTGTCTACCTGTTTAATACACGAAACCTGTTAAGGTCTTACCTGTTACCTGTTAAAGTCGTGTAGGTACGTGTCGTGTATTCGTGTCTCGTGTATAAATTGCCAGCCCTAGCTCAGTAGGGGATCATGTAGAGGCAACAAAGGAGCAGGAAATCGCAAAGGAGGTGGAGATGACATGCATGCATGTTTGGAGACAATATGGGTGTGAATTTAGAAGCATTTGATGCACAAATCCGCACTTTGGTTGAAGGAGAGGTGAGTAATCTGGAGACCCTATGAATTATTTAAGCCTTAATATAAGGGGTTTAGGGGAGGAAGGCAAGGCTGGATGGGTAAAGGATATTATCAGGGAGCACAAAATAAATTTCATGGGCTTGCAAGAAACTCAGTTTGGGTCGCTAACTGGGGTTAATTGGCAGTCTTTCTGGGGCAATAATAATTTTCATTTGGAACATGTCGATGCTCATGATAGATTTGAGGGGTTGGTGAGCCTGTGGGGCCCATCGATCTTCACTAAATCGGGGGTTCTAAAAGGTCGTCATTATCTTCTCGTGTTCGGGTTTATAAAAGGCCTTTCAACTGAGTTTCATTTGATGAATGTTTACGCTCCGTATAAAACTAGAGAAAAAAGGGTGCTATGGGAGGATATTAAAAGTATTATGGATAGTAAACAAGGCTTTTGGATGCTCTTCGGTGATTTCAATTCGGTTAGATACGAGGAGGACAGGAAGAACTCAATGTTTGACCCCTCGGATGCTCAAGTCTTTAATGATTTTATCTATTCTAAGGGTCTGATGGAATTTACAATGAAAGGCAGGAAGTTCACATATTGCAAAGGGAAGGGTGTTAAGGCGAAACTTAGCAAAATTGATCGGTTTTTGGTCTCTCATAACTTTGTTGATGCATGGTCTGATGCTTGTCTTGTTGCCCTCCCTAGGTTCTTATCGGATCATTCGCCCTTGGTTTTAGCCATTGATCCGCTTGATTTTGGGCCAAAGCCTTTCAGGGTTTTCAATTCTTGGGGGGAAAAGCGGGTTTTGATGAGGCGGTTAAAAACGCTATCGACTCGTTCTGTTTTTCAGGGCCGACTGACCTTTATCTTGCCAACAAGCTGATCCACGTGAAGAAGGCTCTGAAGGTTTGGGTTGCAGAATGTAAAATTAAAGAAAAAGATAATAGGGAGAATCTCATGGTGGAACTCAATAGTATTGATGAAGCAATGGAGCAAAGAGAGTTATCAGAGGAAGAAGTATGGACGTTCGAAGAGTGTAAAGCTGCCCCAATGGAGATTGATACCTCGAAACTTAAGGACCTCAGGCAGCTTTCTAGAATTAGATGGGCGTCCTTTGGCGATGAAAACTCCTCTTTCTTTCATGGGCTTATTAAGAGCAAGGAAATCAAAAGCCGACTGCACGGGTTGGAGGTCAATGGGGTGTGGTGTAACAACCCTAAGCTGATTAAAAAAGAAGCACTCAATTTCTTTTCTAGCAGATTCAAAGAGCCCATGCCAATTAGACACAGCTTCACGTGTCCGGGTCTGTCAAAGCTTAATCCAGACTTAACGAAAGGATTAACTGAACAGTTTTCCGCGCATGAAGTGAAAAGCGCTGTGTGGGAATGCGGAGATGATCGGGCCCCGGGCCCTGATGGCTTCAACTTCAGGTTCATTAAGCGCTACTGGGACCTTTTTGGGCCGGATTTTGTTAGGGCGATACAACATTTTTACCACTCGGAATATATCAATCTTGGCTGCAGCTCGTCTTTTATATCATTGTTTCCCAAGATTAATGATCCAGCCGGTTTTAAAGATTTCAGGCCTATCAACTTGATTGGGTCCATCAGTAAAGTCTTTTCGAAAGTGTTAGCTAATCGCCTCAAGTTGGTGTTGCCTTCCATTATCTCTGATAATCAATCTGCTTTTTTAAAAGATCAGAATATTGTTGACGGTCCCCTCATCATCAATGAGATTATCGCCTGGGCTAAAAAGAAAAAGTCTAAACTTCTCCTCTTCAAAATCGATTTGGAAAAAGCTTTTGATCATATAAACTGGAAATTTATCGACCGTGTGCAAGAGCAAATGGAGTTTCCAGTGAAATGGAGGAATTGGATTTCAGGGGTTCTCTCGTCGACTAAGTCTTCGGTGCTGGTTAATGGATCTCCGACTTTTGAGTTTCGCTTCCAAAGAGGGATAAGACAAGGCGACCCCTTATCTCCTTTTCTCTTTATCCTTGGTATGGAGGCTTTCACAAAATTTCTGGATAAGTTGGTGGAAGATGGGCTATTTAAAGGATTCTCTTGTCCTATTAACGGACCGTCAATATCGCACCTCCTCTTTGCTGATGATGCCTTGCTGCTTGGTGAATGGTCGAAATCAAACGTTAAAAATATGTCCAGATTTCTTAGGATTTTCCATCTAGTCTCAGGGCTCAAGATTAATTTGGCGAAATCAAAGTTATTCGGGGTGGGTGTTCAACAAGATGAGGTTTCCAGATTTGCGGGTCTTATCGGTTGTAGCTCGGGCTCCCTTCCAACCCCATACTTAGGGATGATCATTGGGGCAAATATGAATAAGGCGGCGCACTGATCGGTGGTTCTTGATGCTTTTGATAAGAGGCACTCTCTTTGGAAGAAGTCGGTTCTCTCGGTGGGTGGGTGGCTAACCCTTTTAAAATCAGTTATGGAAACGCTCCCTACATATTTCTTCTCTATTTTTAAGGCGCCCATAAAAATTATAGAAATGATGGAAGCTAGAAGGAGGAAGTTTTTTGGGGGTGCAATGAAGGGCAACACAAGATTAACTAGATCGGTTGGGACAATATTACAAAGCCGAAGGAGGATGGTGGGTTGGGTTTAACTCCCCTCAGGGAAATAAATATAGCCCTTCTCACCAAGTGGTGGTGGCGCTTTAAAACCGAAGAAAATGCCTTGTAGAGACGTGTAATTTGCTCCCTGCATCATTCTAACAGGTCATGGCCTTTCCTTCCTATTGCAAATAATCTTACAGGAACTTGGAATGTGATAGCCAAAATGGATAACATTTTAGCTAAATCAAACATCAAGTTGCCTAATCTCATTGTGGGGAAGTTGGGTAATGGAGGCAAAATCAGGTTTTGGTTGGACTCGTGGATCGGCTCTCAACCTCTAAAAGAGGTGTTTCCCCGTCTCTTTGCTCTCGCAAAAGAGAAAGGCAATTTAGTGAAGCAGTGTTTCGACGTTACGGAAGGCAGGTTAATATGGAAATGGATCTGGAAAAGGACTCAGCTTGTCTCAGCCGAAGAAGATGATCTTGTTGCTTTAACGGATCTCTTTAAGGATACTGCAATCTCGAACGTTCAGGATGAATGGATTTGGAAGCCTGACCCATCAAAAAAATTCTCTGTGTTGTCTATGAAAAAAGTTTTGCAGGAAGTGGCCCCTCAAAATGATATTGTGGCCTTGAATAATGGAACGGATGGATCCCGAGAAAAGCAAACATCTTTTTATGGAAGGCCTTGAATAATAGAATTCCCACTGTCGACGCTCTTGTTAAAAGGAATGTGCAAGTCAGCTCCCCTTATTGCAGGTTGTGCGAAGACTTAGAAGAATCATGCGAGCATCTATTCATAGAGTACAGATTTGCTTCGGAAATATGGAACCGGGTAGCCTCGTGGTGTAAGTTGCCCCCCATTTTTCTTTTTTCTCTTGAGGATCTGATGATCTTGCCTTACACAACTCGTCTAGATTGGAATAAGTCAAAGATTGTGTATGGGATTCTGATGACTTGTGTATGGTGTGTGTGGAAGTTCAGAAATGAGGCTATATTCTCAGACAAAAGGAGAGGTGTAACTAAGGGTATGTTTGGCAAAAGTAGCTGGTGGCTAGTAGCTGTAAGCTGGAAGCTAGTAGCTGGTAGCTGTTAGTTGTTAGCTAGTAGCTATAGTTTTTTTTAAATATATTTGGTGTTTGGTAGAGTAGTTGGAGCTTTTAATAAAATGTATAAAATGACCAAAATGGACATAACTAAAAATTTAGAAAGTTGGTGCATTAAAAAGTTCCTTATTTTTAGAGGTTAAAATAGTCATTTTATCTCTAAAAACTTGTAGTTCCTTCTAAACGCTACTAGTAGTAGCGTTCAACCAAAAGCTTCAATCTCCTAACCTAAAAGCTTAAAGCTCCTTCAACCAAACAAGACTTTTTATCGAGTAGGAGTTTTTTCTTAAAAGCTTAAAGCTATAAGCTCCTAAAAGCTCCATGCCAAACATACTCTAAGGCGTTCGAAGATATTAGATCCCTTAGTTATCCTTGGGTTAAGAACAGAGCAAAGTTAAATAGTATCTCTTGGAGAAATTGGTGTAATTTTGATTTCGTTGTGTAATTCGTTTGTGCTAGCGTCTCTTGTTGAATGAAATTAGCGGTTCCAAAAAAAAATATACGATAATTTAAAAGCCACAACAAATAAAAAAATAACTGTAGTATTTTGGTTACCAAAAACAAGAAACGGAAAAGCAGTTAGTTTCTGTTTCCAAACGGGTAAACGAAAGGTCAGCACAAGAATCAATGCAACCTCATCATATTGTTAGCTATTAAATACACACGCCACCACCTAAATCGTCATTAACTCTGAAAAACTATCGGGAAGACCAGAGCAAAAATGGCGAATAATGGCAAACGAATATTCGATGGAGTGGAGAAGGGGCGTAGCGACGATGACGCTTTTAAGAATGGCACGATATATCGTAAGAATTCTTCATATCATCATCGTTGTTAAGCATATTTTTCCTAGGTTTTGTCATTTCATGGTTAATGTTTCATTTATTATTGGTTTATTTTGTAAAATATCATACAACACATGAGGCTTGCATGCATAAATGTTATTGCTTTGCTTTTCAATTTACTTGAATCTTTGTGTGTGTTTGATCGTATTCTAGTCAAGACCGACACCGGTACGATCATCTCTTTTTATGTCAAAGACTCAGACACCGAGACCGTTGGCAGCGTCAAGCTCAAGATCCAGGCTAAGGAACATATTCCTTTTGACCAGCAGGAGCTGATCTTCAACGAGGAGGTTCTTGAGAACAATGATACTACCCTTGCCAAATACCACATCAAGTACCAATCCAACCTCACAGTCACTGGTAAACCAGTGGATATGATGAAAATAAATGTCAGTGTCTCCACCGGAAAGACAATCTCTTTGTCGGTCTACTCAACAGACACCATTGCACATGTGAAAACGGAGATCGATTATAAAGAAGATATTCCCAGTGAAAACCAAGTTTTGATCTTTAACAAGACATTGTTAGCGGATAGTGGTACCCTTTTTGACTACTATATCAAAGCGAATGCGACTCTCACACTTATGCGTCAATCAACAGGACTCATGGAGATATATATCATGGACTGTTGTTATGCAGACCCCATTCCTTTGATAGTCAAACTCTCAGACACCATCGGTGATATAAAAGCCAGGCTCAAGAGTGAAATAGGTATTTCTTGTGATATGCAGGAGTTGATCTTTGATGAATGGGTTCTTCACGACAACGATATCCTTGCTGACTGTGGCATCAAAAAGGAATCCACGCTCACACTTATGCGTTTATCAACGGGATTCATGTTTATATCTGTTGAGACCCCTACTGGAATGAGATTTGATTTGGATGTAAAACCTTCTAACACCATCCGCAATGTGAAATCCAAGATCCAGGATAAGCTCGGTATTCCGCTATCCTACCAGAGACTCGTGTTTAACGGAAAGCATTTGGAGGATAACATTACCATTGCTGACTACCACATCTACAAGGATCAAATACTGCATCTTAAATTTGATGATTAAGGTTGAAGGGGAGGGATGATAAAGGTGTTAGATTAGAGCAGCCTATCTTATGATCCATTACTATATGGTAAAAGACCATCTCTAGCTTGTGTCTTTTGATGTGTTCTCCTTTTGATGTATTTCACTTTTGCTACCTGTAGATGTAGTTCTCTTTTGTTACATGTTGTCTACAAGTATTTGAATTAGTTGGAAGGCTTCACATCAGTACTATTGAAATATTGAGTTTTTTAAACCCAACAAAATTTAGACCCATTTAAACTCTAAGGCCAGGGGTGTGGCTTTGTGTCACCCCGCCACATCATCAAAATTAGCGCCCTCTGGCGCCCCACCCCTCCCTGAGTCCGTTACCGAAGGGGCGTTATTGCCCTTTCGCCAGCCCACTAACGGGCAAAATTTTGGCTGTTTCGAGGTCTTTGGTCAAAAAGACCGTTGGCAACGATCATATTATAAAAAAAAGTATTTAAAATCTAATATATATATACAAACTCAAACACACACCAATCACAAAAAACACATAAATTCTCTCCAATCATTTTTAAAAATATCATCTCACTCTTCATCCAATTCGTCTAGCTCTTCATCTGACGGTGATGTCGACGATATGCTTATCACAGTGATGCACGAGGCGATTAATTATTTGCGAGAAGACCGTTGGCAACGATCATATTATAAAAAAAAAGTATTTAAAATCTAATATATATATACAAACTCAAACACACACCAATCACAAAAAACACATAAATTCTCTCCAATCATTTTTAAAAATATCATCTCACTCTTCATCCAATTCGTCCAGCTCTTCATCTGACAGTGATGTCGACGATATGCTTATCGCAGTGATGCACGAGGCGATTAATTATTTGCGAGAAGAAGCCCAATCGTCTACAACGCGTACCAGAGAAGCCTCTTGAACGAGATCAGTTAGGTGCTCATGAACGTTTTGTCACACCCCAACCGATGGCGGAATCATCGGGGCGCGGCACTATGCGAATCAGATTGCTCAAGAGAATCCATAACAACTATTTAATGACAATATTTTAAAGGTTCATTATCCCATACTAATAAACAAATATTTCAACAAACAGTCATAACAGATATCAAAATCTCTCAAACAAATCCAGATCCGATAACCTAGATTTTTATTTGGTGGGTTTCTAGACTTCCTATCCAATTGCAGCACATGATAATCATCAACCTGTCACATACGTTAAAATAAAAGTCAATACAAAATGTAAAGGTGAGTACACAAGTTTAGCGTAAATATAGTATAAAAGCGTTTACGCATAACCAACATTTAACACGTAACGGGCGAATCAAATAACTATCAACAATGATACCACCTAACCATGTGACTGCGAGTAGAGTATGTGCGACACATGTTCATCGAAGCGAACACGTGAAGTAAAGTATGTGATCCTTAACAACCCCTGTATAAACAGGTGCTGAGTCCAAACTATAGTGCTATCGTTGCTAAAGGCGGTAGGGCAAGTCATCATTGTGTAACATAGCAACAAGTATTCAACTAATCACGTATAACATGCAAGTAAGGTTAGCGTTTGTAAAGCATTTAAGTGTTTTGATTTTGATAGAGAACGTATGTAACACCTAAAAGTGCGTTAAGCGAAAAAGGGGTTCGAGTATACTCACAGTGCGTGTCTAACAAGTAAACACGATCGAAGAATGGAATGAAGGGAGCGCCGGATTAGCCTACGTACGGGAACAGAAGCGTAAGTCCTCCAAAGTGCTGAAATGGTCGAAATCGGAGTGTCGGGTGGGAAACAGAAGCTTCGGACGAAGTTGTGCCTTCGTACGAAGGCGTGCCTTCGTACGAAGAGAGTCTTCGCACAAGTGTTGCTTCCGTTGTCCAAAATTGAGTGTTCTTCGCGTCTGTCTTTGGGAAATCGAGTGTTCATCCCTCCAACCTTAAGCTACTGATTAAACTTAGGTCGGAGAGGTCTTTATCTGAGTCACGGGTGAGAAATGGGCTGTGATGTGCGAAGTCAGTGCCTTCGTACGAAGCTGGGCTTCGCACAGAACAGTCCAGCTCGTATCCGTGGCTGTTCTTGGCGTTCGGAGCTGTGTTTTCGCCTGAAGAACAACTCGTGCTTACTGAGATGATTTCACACGATCTGAATGAAATTCGAACTATCTGAATGGTTTTCACGCGGTTTGGTCAATTTTATCAAGTTTTAGGTTGAATTAGGTTCTGATTTGTTCACGGATTGATTAAAACTCAGTTTTACGTGTTATATCACAGAATCAGATCATTTTAACCGTAAAAACTCAGTTAATTTGATGAACAGTGTAGAAGAATGAGTAGAAATGAGTAGAAATCATATTTAACGGTGAAAACAAGCTGAAATGGTAAGAACTCTTCCTCCTGAGCTCTGATACCACTTGTAGGATCGGTGAATCGATCAAACGAGTCGTTCAGAAGAGTTCTTCGATCAATACGAAAGGAGGAATCCGACGTATTGATGTTATATCAGCTTGATTTGCACATAGAATCACTTTAACTGTCGATTGTATTGATTTGATAGTGTTTACAGATCGTTCGACACTTCGGCAGCACTTCGTCTCCGGAATCAGAATGTTACAAATAAAGACCCAAGACCTCCTATTTATAGGAAACTCCAGGTCGCACAAACCAGACAAGTCCAGGTCGCACGAACTAGCCAGGTCGCATGAACCTGCTGGTTCAGACCTGTTTCCCGTTTCTATTGAACTAAGTGTCCTGGTCTATCTATTCTAATACATGACTTAAGACCATTAATCCTTGTATAAGGACCGAGGGGCATGAGTGATAGATCTATTGGGTGTTGCGAGCCCCACCCATGGGCCTGCGAGTTGGCTGCATGTGGTGACTATGTCGTTTCGCCGGAGGGCCCGGTACGAAATACGCATAAAGGGCTGAGTGCTTCCTATACCATGTCATTTATATTAATGTATTAGCTACACATTAATTTATCTGTTTTCCTTGTTGCTTCATACCAGTTTATGAATACATACATACATACTTACAAATTTTTTCAAGGATGATTCGTGCACACATACAAATCACATGAACTCGCTCAACTTTTGTTGATGTTTTCAAACTACATGTATTTCAGGAAATTAAGTATGGATCTGGCGGCGTTGAAGTTACAAGTCATGTCTCTAATAAAAGGTGTCATCCGAAGTCGAAGGGTTTGGGTTATGTATTTTATCTTGGATAAGATACATGGCTCGAAACCTAGTTTGCTTGTGTCTCTTGTGAAGTCCAGTATGGAACTTTAAGCTTTGGTTGTCATGTGATCTAAACTTAAAGTCTTAGTTTGATGTTAAACAATGACGGTTGTATTATTTTGGGAACTATCTATGGATGAACATCTTGATTTTATCATATAGTTGTTTGTTATGGTTGAATGCAATGATATTAAGCAAGTCACACCAAATCACGCTTCCGCAAAAAGTCAGGGTGTGACAATGAAGGTGAGCCAGAGGCAGAAACGACAGCAGCAACAGCGGCAATTGCGGTGTGGTTGAGGACGGTAGACTGGACGAGTGTTGTTGTAGATTTGATATTTGCTTGCCGGAAAGGTAATGTTTCCGTTGTTTCTGGTGGCGGTTGTGATTCCGATGGGTTGTTTAGTGGAAGAATGATTTAGGGCCTGGTTGGATTGAGAGAAAGAGGGAGAGAGAGATAGGTGAGAGAAAGAGATAGGGTTAGGTGTATTTATAATATATTTTAAACAAACAAGTAAAATTACCGATCTACCCTCATGTGCAAGTCACATGATCAAACTTAACTTAAAATTTTAAATTGGTTAGTACTAAAGGACGAAAGATGTACTGAGTTTTCCAAATAAAGGACTATGACTGTAATTATTGAAGTTAAAGACTATCCATTGCAATCCGATACAAACATAAAGGACAAAAAGTGTAATTTACCCTAAAAAATACATTAAAAACTGTTATATATTTTTTTTAAATTAGTTGTTATATTTTTAGGATTTTTTATCTCGCGATAATTTGGAAGGTTGAGTAAAACGAAGGGGTTTAGCCAACTGATACGTTATTGTTACCAGACGGTCCAAGGACCACCGGGTATGGCTCCAATGTTGTCGTAGTGGCGAGCATGAGAGTAACGCCACAGTTAGGAAAACCGGCAGCAAAAAATGCACGTGCCCTTTTATGGTGATAGGTCGTCTCGACCAAAGTTGTCGAGCTTGGCGGATAGATTATCTGAACAAAAATTTTAACGTGACCCACAGCCACTGCCCTGCTGAACATCTGGAGGGTTACGCGTATGCCAGGAGACTTACTCCTAATGACTTTAGGCTGGTGCAAGAGCTGGCAGATCAAGACATACAACCCCATACAATCTGGAAGGCCGTAACCGAACAGAACCCTGAAAACAAATGTGTTTTCAAAGACATACACAACGCTCGCCAAAAAGTTCAGGGCCACAAAGTTCGAGAAACTTTGGGATGCCTAGTTTTGGAGGCGTACGAATCTTTAATGATATTCTCCAAGAGGATAGCGAAACCCTTGCTAACTTTGGCATCTCCAACGAATCCACCCTCACTCTCATTCGTAAATTGAAGAGATGGAAAAAAGTATTAATTTATTCACCGAAAAGACCATTTATAGGTTAGTCAATGTCACACCCCAACCAATGGCGGAAACATCGGGATGAGACGATGTGTGAAGATTGCTCGAGACATCATAACACTATTTGTGACAATATTTAAATAATTCCCATTTCATTTCATAACTTTCAAATTGTCAACATTACATAAACTCAAATAACAACAAGTTCCAAAAGTAATACATAACAACATAAGCAAAATTTGATACAACATACTAAACCTAAACGTCTATATGTGTATCTAGGCATCAACGCTACTTCTTTTCATAGCATCGTCATCATCAACCTGTAACATGTTTAAAATACAATTCAATGCAAAAGCAATGGCGAGTATACAAGTTTGGTACGTACATAGCAAAAGATAAGTTTCGAACAATTCCTCATAGCAAGCATGTGATTCAAGATAAACAATAAATTTGGCATGTGTCTAACAGATCAAACCAAGGAAACGCAACAGGCTCATGACATTACCTCAAGTTTACGGGCGGGTCGTTAATCCTATAGCGCTACATATGTCACGGTTTGGCTCGTACGAAGTTAATGATAAGTTCAACACATAAGAATCTCCCAAGTTTAAAGTATCAAGCCATCACGTATACAAGCATGTTAATAGGAATGTTCATGTGTTTAAGCAAAATGTTCATGTGTAAGTTGTTGATAAGTAAACATGTTACACCCCAAAAGTGGTAGAAGTAAAGGGGGAAATACGAGTATACTCACAAAGTTTGCATATGCTTTCCAATTATCCAATTATTGACGAGTTGATGAGGTTAAAATATTGAATGTGTAAGGGTTAAAGTTCAAGTATGCATAGAGTCGAGATTCGGTATTTAAAACAACATAAAAATAAGGTATGAGAATAACATGTGAAAATAATCATCTTCAACACTTAACACTTGTATGACACTTGGTAACCACAAGGGTTATGATAATGTTTTCATGAGTTGAACACCCATAAGAATCACAACAAGGTTTAGGTCTTAGATGATGTTCTACTACTTTAACATATAAACAAAAGTTAACATTAAAGGTTCGAATGAGTGTATATTTATATATCTAGGTTAATTATTACATATTATTTAGTCCAATAATTCAAGTAGGAGGTAGAAGATTAGGATCTTCATTTAGGCACCTCGAGTTATCATAGATGTCATGTATGGGGTAGGAAGAACATGCTTCCTTTTAGGAACCCCTTGAATGTTCACCACTTCACTTGATGTAAGAACAACCAAGGAGGGTCACGAACTAGGATTAACACAATAATATAAACAACCTAACTATAGGGAAATCATCAAATCATGTGAGGATTGTATGTAGGACAACCCAAGTTGTTCCATAATCACTCATTCATCAAGATCTAAGCTTGACATGATTTGTGGGTTAAATACCCTAACAAAACAGAAAGTATTTGAGGTTTTAACCTCTGATTTATAGTGTCTCAACCTTGTTTTTAAGCTTAACCAACCATAAGAGAGGTTGTAAGCATTGGGACATAGGTATGAGATGTGTTAGACACAAGTTGGATGAGTTTAAACAAGCTTTTGAAGAACATGTAACAAAACAGAAAGTTTATGGACAATTTCGGAACAATTCCAGGTCTGATTTCTCCATGGAGAAACCAAGGAATCAAACCCCATGATTATCCAAGCAAATAGGAAGAAGAATCAAGTGATTTCATTAAGAAATGAGCAAGTTATGCTCACTTTAGTGCAAGTGTATGAATCTGTCCGAAAATGCATATTTGCAACTGATTTGAGAGTGAATTTGTGAGTTGTAGAGAGTTGTGAAAGTGTCAAAATGCTTGGAGAGGGTGTGTATTTATAGTGGAAGAGTTTGGAGGTGATTGAAGGTGTTTAGAGGTGGCTAGAAGGTGATTGGGGAGGGTTAGAAGATGGGATTTCGTGCCATAATCGCGTATAACAGCAGCTGAATGTGTTTTCTGTGAAACAGAGGGCCATGCGGCCCGCTTAAGGTTTAGGGGTAAGTCCAGGCAGGCCGCCCGGGCTTTGTTACTCGACATAAAGTTTCAAAAATGACAATTTAGCCCCTGAAGTTCTTATTTTAGTGTTTTTAGGTCTTTTAAGGACTATAAGTGCCAAAAAAAATAGTTTGAGGTACATTTAAGTATTAGGAGTATAACCCAAGTATAATTAAGCATACGAAGGTCGTATTCAAGTATCGTTTATGACCGAAACACGTTTCATGCGTAAGTTTTATGCATTTACAAGTTTAGCACCTAGTTTCCAAGAATTACGAATAAGTGTCAATTGCTTCACGAAATTGCAAGTACGAGTATATATAAGGTATGTATATCATGTAATTAGCAAAATACGAGTCTTATTCATAATCCAAGTCTCGGATTTTACATTGCTTTTAATGAGAGAACGATTATAAGACTACGAAGTTTCCAAAAATAGTTTTACAAACGATGGTTTCTAAGTATAGAAAGTATGAGAACGCGGGGCGTTACAGTCTCCCCTCCTTTAGGAAATTTCATCCCGAAATTTATTCAAGAGGTAGACTTGAAGAGTTTTAGTAAAAATTTGAGACTTGAAAATTTTGAAATATTTTGAAAGGCACAAAACTTTGGAGAGTGACAAGGTAAATTTGTGAGTGAGTCCATTGTTTAAAATAATTTGAGGTATCTAACATAGTTGAAAACATGTGGGTGCGTATATATGTGCAGTGGGTCTAAGCAAGTTTGAATAACTTAAATTGGCGACGCATTTAAAAAGGTGACGTAATAATAAAAGTGACGTATTAAGAAAGAAGGTATTGACACACGGTTTGTATCTTGACGGGACGTGGTAACCAAATCGCATTTGTAGAAGATTGTTTATTTGAGTGAAACGAGAAGGTTTGGCACATTAAATAAAGCCTTGAAGGTATACTAAGTATAGTTACACAAGAATCCATAGCAGGAAGACTATTTTATGGGTAACGAGGTAAGTTAGGACCCGAATGTTTAAACAAGCTTGATTGCGAACGAGGTTTGTATGAACTCAAAGCTTAAGGAGAATAATACGAGTATAGAATGAGCGAATGACTCAAAAAAAAAACCCGTAAGTATAAGAAGAGCATAAGTATCGAATAGACGAAAATAGTGTGTTAAGATTGAGGTCTCGTCGTGGATAATCGGATATAATGCGTTTGTGAGTTGTTTAAAGTTTGTATAAGGTCCAAAATAGGTCTGTAAAACACTGAATTTCTCGTGACACGTTTTACGAAAGTTTGGTAACGTGGTGAAGACACTTATATATAGGAAGTACCAGCGGCGTATCCACCATGTTTCGACCATGTTACGTCCGTTTCGTTATTCGTGTCATGTTACGTTCCGTGTCTCACCATACACAGTAGTACACTCTATGGTTCTCATACGCCTATCACTATAATCCCGTGTGCACCCGCGATTATATTGATCGTCGCATGATCCGCATAGCTTGTACTAGTTGTGCATGAATCAGGGTATACATAATTTAAAATTTAAGAATGTGTACGTGCAAGAATGTAGTATGTAAGCAAGTCCATGCTCAAGTATGTATGGGACCAACGTAAGCAAATCACTCGGATTACGCTCGCGTATGGGTACGAATGTATGGATCATGAGTATGAACGAAAGTATGAGCATAAGTATAAGTTTAGGTATGAATAAGCACGCAAGTATGAGTATCAACATAACACGTACGAGTAGTATGCGTATACGTATAAGCACGCAACGTAGGAGTATAGGTAAAAACATGAAACATATGAGTATAAGTAAAATCATGAAACGTATGAGTATAAATAAAACATGAAACGTATGAGTATAAGTATGAATACGATTAATAGCATAGGCATAAAACGTATGAATGTAAGTGTAGGTATGAATATTTAAATTTACGTATATAGTGTACGTTGGAACATCACGGATTTAGGTGTATAAAATCGTCCAAAAGGTTAAGTATGTAAATACGAATGATTATAAGTGAATTGTTGCGTTAAAACGACTAAAACGTGTACGACGATACGTGGGTATAGTTGTTTAAATGAAACGTTGAGTTTATCGTATCAAAATTAGATTGAGCTTGGTTTGAAAGGTAGAATATAGTTGCATATGTAAAAAGGACCTAAGGTACTCATTGGTTAAGCCCAATGCATTTTGTAATAAATGGAAATGCTACTTTTGTTTTAAAAGAGTTTACGAAATCCAAGGATGGTCGGTCTCCAAGAAGTCTTCTTGCCCACGTGTTTTGTAAATTGGTGTAAAAAGGTTTTCAATCAAAAGTAATTTCATTTCATTAAACAAGAAGTTATGAATTTAGGAGGTTCTTGTGAAAACGAGGATCCTTAGAAAAGAATTTTAGCAAAAGGACTTTTGTGATTGTTAAAAGTTCTAACAAATGATTTGTTGATGTGAAAAGAATCTTTGGTAAAACTATCATATAACATCCATAAGATTTTATAGGTGTAAAAGAAAGGTTGGTTTGATCCTCCGGTTGAGAATGAAAGTATTTAGTTTGGTGATATATATCATGAGTGCGTTTTAGTGATTAAGTCGAATATGAAGTTCATGGGCAAGAGATTTGTTTGACCGATTAAAGTGATAGGTAGCATTTCGTAAGGTTTGGAAATTTGTGTAGTAGAACGTTTAAGATATGCTTAAGAATCTCGTGTATAAGAGTTAAGTGAAAATAGGTTGTAGGATAGAAAGTACGCTTGGTAAAGAAATGTATTTTGAAATCGTATACGTATACATTTTGAATAATGATAAATAATTTAGGTATAAAAACATGATCGAGTTTGCATAATAAGATATTTTGAAGAGACGTTTTGGTAACGATCACCTGGGTATGGGAATCACCCCTAACTCGTTGGTGAGGTCGTGTTAAGAAAAAGGGGAGTGGAGTTAATCGTCAAGGTAAGGAAATCACTCCTATCTCGATGATATGTCACCACTTATCGTTATAAGGAATACAAATCTAAATTATAGGTAATCATGCATACGTATAAATGTATGAAAATGATTTAATATGTTGTGTGTGTGTGACGAGAAAATACCGAAAGTAAATTCGTATTTGAAAGATTGCATCGTATAAAATGAATAATAGAAACACACGTTTGATTAAAATTTGGGATGGTTCCAAAACGGAACTTTGACTAACCAAAGCGGTCGAAACGTCTTTCGAATTTGAGGAGCATGCTTTGGCCTAATAGGTGAAATACTCTTGCCGACAAGTCGGTTAACGGCATTTACCCTTCCGGTTACTACATGTCCCCAATTCAATTGAAATTTCGAGACTTGGCGGGATTAATGAAAATCAAGGAGTGGAACTAGTCGACAAGGTGCGGGTTTCACCCCTAACTTGGCGATTTAGTATCCTAAGTGTGGTTGGTACCCGTCGGGTCAAAATTAGATTTCAACACTTTGACGAGGGTCCACTAGAATTCAAAGTTTGAATTTCTCCATCAAGGTGAGGATTTCACTCCTAACTTGGTGGAGAATTTCGTGTAAGAAAAGAAAAGTAGAAGGATCGAGAGTCATTCACCAAATTGTGGGTTTCACGCCTATTTTGGTGAGGTCGTCCCATTTTTTGTAATATGAGTGTTGTCGGATTTAGAATAATCGAGTAAAACGCGTGAGAAAAGTATATATTAAGGATTAAAGAAACAAGTATAACATGTCAAGAACAGTACAATAAAAGTGGGATGATGAAACAAATATTAATGCATAAAAAGTATGCCAAGAACACACATAAAGGATAAAATGATGACACAAGTATTAACACATAGTAAAAACAAGTATAGCACGTTAAGTGTTAACACATAAGTGACAAATATGCTTACATGATCAAAAGAGAATAAATAAAAGCAAAAAGATAGCATGCAAGTAGTATCAAGTAAAACACACGAATAAAGCTCTAGAACTATAGACTAGGTTAAAGCATTCCTACTTTTCCTAATTCCCTATAGTTATGGCTCTGATACCAATCTGTCACACCCCAACCAATGGCGGAAACATCGGGATGAGACGATGTGTGAAGATTGCTCGAGACATCATAACACTATTTGTGACAATATTTAAATAATTCCCATTTCATTTCATAACTTTCAAATTGTCAACATTACATAAACTCAAATAACAACAAGTTCCAAAAGTAATACATAACAACATAAGCAAAATTTGATACAACATACTAAACCTAAACGTCTATATGTGTATCTAGGCATCAACGCTACTTCTTTTCATAGCATCGTCATCATCAACCTGTAACATGTTTAAAATACAATTCAATGCAAAAGCAATGGCGAGTATACAAGTTTGGTACGTACATAGCAAAAGATAAGTTTCGAACAATTCCTCATAGCAAGCATGTGATTCAAGATAAACAATAAATTTGGCATGTGTCTAACAGATCAAACCAAGGAAACGCAACAGGCTCATGACATTACCTCAAGTTTACGGGCGGGTCGTTAATCCTATAGCGCTACATATGTCACGGTTTGGCTCGTACGAAGTTAATGATAAGTTCAACACATAAGAATCACCCAAGTTTAAAGTATCAAGCCATCACGTATACAAGCATGTTAATAGGAATGTTCATGTGTTTAAGCAAAATGTTCATGTGTAAGTTGTTGATAAGTAAACATGTTACACCCCAAAAGTGGTAGAAGTAAAGGGAGAAATACGAGTATACTCACAAAGTTTGCATATGCTTTCCAATTATCCAATTATTGACGAGTTGATGAGGTTAGAAGATTGAATGTGTAAGGGTTAAAGTTCAAGTATGCATAGAGTCGAGATTCGGTATTTAAAACAACATAAAAATAAGGTATGAGAATAACATGTGAAAATAATCATCTTCAACACTTAACACTTGTATGACACTTGGTAACCACAAGGGTTATGATAATGTTTTCATGAGTTGAACACCCATAAGAATCACAACAAGGTTTAGGTCTTAGATGATGTTCTACTACTTTAACATATAAACAAAAGTTAACATTAAAGGTTCGAATGAGTGTATATTTATATATCTAGGTTAATTATTACATATTATTTAGTCCAATAATTCAAGTAAGAGGTAGAAGATTAGGATCTTCATTTAGGCACCTCGAGTTATCATAGATGTCATGTATGGGGTAGTGTAACACCCGTTCTTGTAATACAGGGTTTAACGTATATTTTACGAAAACAATCAAGTAATTACCAACAATTAGATGTGTAGTTAAGACTACGCATGCTATAAAAATACGGGTTTATTAAAACTTTTACAAATCATAAGTTATTCTACATAATGTGATCGAATTTGTTGTTTAAAAATCTACAACGTGACAAAGTGCGGAAGCGTGTATCTTTATCGTGTTCGGTTCTTCGTTGAGCTTGATCGTCTTCCGGCATCCCAGAAAGTACCTACATTTCATAAACATGAAATGGTTTAGTCGAACGGGGTTTAAAACATATTTAAACGAGTCCGGAAAACAAAATTAATTAAAATGCATTTTTGGACAAGGTCCACCGTAAATTACGGTGCCGTAATTTACGGTAGCCCATGTTTTTATATGTTGTCACCGTAAACCAGTAATAAACTGGCGTAACACTTTCAGGCTCCACCGTAAATTACGGTGGCACCGTAATTTACGGTGGTCCCTGCATTCAGCCTTTCCATTTTGCCGTTTTTGTTACGAAAACATTCGTATCTTTCAATCCGCTTATCCGTTTGACCTACCGTTTCTTCCTACATGTTTGTAATTTGATTCCCCATCATATGGAGTTAAAGTCCGACATCCGGCTTAATAAATTTTGAGACTTTTATGCATTCGGCTTAAACTAGAATTTACCCGTTTTAACCCATCCATGCATTTATCAAACAAACTTATTTGTTCGATTCCAATTTCTCGTGAACCTTCTAATTTCTATATCGTCTATTATATTTGGCTCAAACCACGGGTTTCCTACACATTTTAAACCCGCTTATACTCAAGTGCTTATTTTGACCCGTTAAGGACATTTAAGCACTTTTACGCATAACTCACACCCATTTCTTTCTAGCATTTTACTTCCACATTAATTATCAAATGACCTTCCATCACGTCTATAATTGTGATGGTTTTAAAGTGACGATCTATCTATTCCGAGTTTTACCCTTCGGATTATCAATTTACGGCAAAGACTCATATAGAGTCTTTTGACCAATGATTTACATCTTACGCTATTATACTTATTCTAAGTATTAACTTGATTATAAAACTCGTTTTCAAGCGACTTCTAAGGGTTGTTTGTTTAATTTTGCTTACAAGGGCGTTTTGGTCATTTTTAACCCTTCTTTTACAACGAAGGACTTTCTTAAGCCATGTACGCCCAAAAATCTAATTTTTAACCCAATCTTGTTTTCAAAACACTCTGTCTATAATTTTAAATCCTTCGGTTTACCTTTTAAGGTAACCGAATGTCCCTTTTTACTTTGCCTAAATCTCATAGATCTCCAAGTTCTAAATGAGGAGTTGATCTATTATACATACCTGGCCCGGATCAACTTATTAACCCGGTTTTAATACCTTGCTTTATATTCGCTAATTTAGAACGATGCGAATATCCATTGGATATCTATTCCTGTAAGCATATAACTCGACAAAGAATCATTAGTCTATATAGTCAAAAGATGTTGTCTACACCTTTTGACCCGTTTGGCCGAATTGACCATTTATCTTTACGAGATGATATTTATTATTATCTCCTCTACATGACTCGTTCCGTTTCACACCGTACGGTCATTTTAACATATAAACCGTTTATTACTTTCGACATAATATGACCGAATTATCGATTTACTTTTTTTTTTAAACATTATTACGGTTTCTTTCATCTTTGATTGTCTTGTTCCGTTCAGCTACACGACGGAACATCACATTTCAATTGTTTAGATATCTCATTCGTAATTTATATGATGAGAAAATATTCCACAATTTAAGACTAGTGTAAGCTATACTTACCTTGCATCCGAATTATGCTTTTCCGTCATTCTTGCTTCGTTTGACCCGCTTCCTTCCCCAAGCCTTCACCTAGCTTGTCAAGCGTCAAACTATCATTGTAATTGTAAGATGGTTAGGTTAGTCATTATCAATTATGACTACTCCATCTAACGGGTCTTATGTCGACTTTATCACTTGATTAAATCATTGGTTAGTTTGACTTCCTAGAAGTCAATTAATCTATCAACTTACTAAAATGCACACTTCACATGGAATTTCACATTTTAGCTTCGTTTAGGCATTTTAACAAACACCTAGCGGGCACAATTTTACATATTTACTAACTAGTTCATAACTAGTTATTTTTACCAAGATTTACACCACAATTCAAACCTTCATGTCTAGTGTTCATGAACTACACATCATATTTTCAGAAACCAGTTTCTATTCATCAATTTACACCAGATTAGCATTCTACATCTTAGGGTTCATCATTTTCTCACAAAACCCATGAAGCACCTTCAATGTGTTCATGATTTTTTTCAGAATTTAGCCATGATTTCACATGTTATTGTCTAGGTTTTACTCCTAGTCACCATATCAACCCTAATCTACCCAAATAACAAACATGCAACTAGAATTTCAGATTATTCCCAATTCATGAGAATTTCAAGTTGAAAGATTTCTCAAAATTTTACATACCTTGTAATCCCCTTGCGATGAGGATCAGTAATCTATGTTTAGAATTCGATTTGAACTTGGATTAAACCTTCAATTTGCAAGATTACTGAAGTTTTAGGATTTTGAAGTAGTGGGGATCGCCCCCTGTTCTTCTTGTACGACCAGACACCTCCTTGATGGAGAGGGTGAAACCCGAGCTTTAGAGTGTTTAAATATGATGAATTATGTGGATTTGATGTGTCTATTTGCTTGGAATGAAGTGACTATGAGAATTTGGTGTTTTGCAGGTAAAATACGTAAATCGGTGCATTTACGAGGGTTAAAGATGCAAGTGTGAGCATATGATGGGATATCGCGGCTCAGGAGAGAGTCTTGAAGTTGTTCGGGTGATATAAAAGCTTTCGAGTGGAAGAAAAGTGAAAAAGTGAAGTTCAGGGGTTAATTTGGTATTTTTCAGAAGTTGTGTGAAGCTTAGATATGCAAGAAATAAGAAGATTATAAGTTGAGGGGCCATTCGGTACTTATTTGAAAGTCAATATATGTCTAAATATGAAAGGAATGTGAAGACATAAAGTTGAGGGGCCTAAATGACATTTGCTGAAAGTGGTGTGAAGAAGGAAAGGAAGTTTGTGTATCACGATCGTAGGCTACGAGTTTAGATTCGTAGCTTACGAGTTCTTGGTGTCTTTTGCAAAGTTGGACAGAAATTGTGTTTCGTAGCTTACGAGTTACTTTCGTAGCTTACGACCCGGAAAAGTCATGAGTACGTGGAAAGGTCTTTTAAGGTATATTTAGGGTTTTAAAAGGGATATATTATTATCTATCAAAGGAAGTCGATAAAAAGGAAGAAGTCAACAACATAAAAAAAATCATTAATAAATAGAGACATCTTCATCATTAGCGGCAGACTTGGGGTTTCGAGGGAGGCACAAAACAAAAACAATTAAATCATCAATCATCATCATCACGGCAGCCAACATATGAAACATTGGGAGGAACGAGATTCAAGGATTTGACATTTATTAATTTTGTTATCTTTTGTTATATTATATGATAATAGAGATGATGATTTTAATGATTCAAGCCATTGAAGATCAACAACCCAACATGAGCGGCTAAACTTTTTGTGGTTTCCTCCGGATGGAGGGTTTTTGTAAGTTAATGAATATTATGTGTTGATACAATCGTTTTGACTTGGTGATCTAAGCATTCGATGCTTTTCACCATGGATTTGATTTCTTGATTGTAAAAAGTTACATTTATTTAAACCTTAATTTCTAAGCATTCAGTTCCCGAGAGTTCTAGTAATTGGGATATATTTGACATGGGGTTAGGGTTTGTAAATTGTAATTGATAATCATTCGATAACCTCCCGTTATGTATTGACCGGAGTACTTAGTCGTTGGTTATCACAATTAGTTAATCAGGTTTAATACCTATGTCTATGTAGGTAACGATTAAACACATAGTTGAAGTTAATTGCAAAACCTGAAATCTGAAGGAACCATCTTTTCTCCTATTAATTTAACTCACACTTTTTACTTGTTAATTTAGCTATTTCTCACAATCAAACAAATTGATTTTCCAATTCTGTAGTAGTTAATTGAAACTTTTCATTATGACACTTTCCACAACCTCCTCTGGATTCGATACCCTGCTTACCCTAGCTATCTAGGTTAATTACGTTTTTGCATGTCACTAACGACAGACATCAAAATGGCGCCGTTGCCGGGGAGGCGTGCGCAAAGTGCTTAGTGTTAAGTTCTAGTTAGTTAAATATACAAAAATTCAAAAATAGTGTCTTTTTAATTTGTTCTGTTTTGTTCGGATTTACGCGAGGTTTTCTTGTTTTTGTTTGTGCAGGTGATCTAGGAAGTGTATGCATCATACTCGGAATTCCGGGAAATCATCACCATTAGTGTTCGACCCAGAGATCGAGAGAACAGTAAAGCATACAAAGCGAGTACTACATCGTGAGAACAAGATCCTACAATCACCTATACCAACATCTAAGACAATGGAGAACTCAGCAACCCCGGAGAAACAACCGCAAGACCCACTCCCACAGCAACAATTCTCACCAACACCTACCCACCCTTCACCAAATACTACCATACCAGTTTCATCACCACCCCCACAGTCTACACAACCTACTTCTACATCTCCTGTACCATCATTCTCAACCTTTTTCCCAAACTTTGACAACACTCAACCAACTTCCACCCAAGCAACATCTCTTCAATACCCAACTGCAACCCAGACGGTTAATTTACAACATTCGTCTCCTTATGTCAGAATCATTCCCGATGATGTTGCAGCACCAAGTCAGAATCAAGCACCCAATGCAACATCAATTCCGCCAGCCACCCGACCGGTTATTTCACAGCAAAGTCAGCCAATGCCACATCTTTATAGATCGGCCATTTATGATCAAGGAAATAATTTGGGGGATTTCGACGATGGCTTGGAGGAATATGATAACTACGTGGGTCAAAACGAGAGACAAGTGATCAATACGGGTACCTACGAGAGGCAAACAGTTGGGGCAGGTGGATTCGAAAGAGTTAATCAAGGGAATCTGGGGTATCAACAATATGTACAACCAACACAGATACCACAACCATATCATCAACCTGACCCACTCAATCAGCAGCCTGCTCCGAGAAGGCCGGTGGTGGATATTCCATTACCACCACCAGTACCTCAGATGCAGGGTCAGGCAAGACCGCTGCCACGAAACTTACACCGACCGGTGATTTTACCGGAAGGAATTCCATGACGAAATAATCAAGGTCCAGTTCGAGGCATAGAGAGCCACTTCAGGCCTGCTATAGTTAACAACCCATCACCGGTTGTGATCCCGCAACTACAAGGAGGGCGGTCGTTCGAAGTACGAACACAATCGATATCCAGTCTGCCTAAGTTTCATGGTCACGCACATGAAGAACCATATCTACACATTGCTGCATATGATGCACGTTGCAACACAATCAGCAGCCAAGGTTTCTCAGTTGATGATGTGAAATTGGTACTTTTCCAATTCACACTTGAAGACAAAGCGCAACAATGGTTTCATTCGCTACTGTCAGCTTCGATATTCACATGGGGTGAAATGCAGCAACAATTTTTAGATGAGTTCTATACTCATTTGCGTACTAACAATGCAAGGAAGGATATTCGAGGGTTTCGACAACAGCCCGGTGAGTTATTTCACGAAGCGTTCAATCGTTTCAAAATGATGCTCAAGAACTGTCCACATCATGAGATATATTTGTGGGAGCTCATTAATACATTCCACGAAGGCCTAACAGATGAAGATGCCAGGGATGTAAATTCAATATCCAATGGCACTTTTGGGATGAATTACGAAGAAGATGATTGGGAATATTTGGAAAGAACCGCAAGGGCGTCAAAACGCAAGGCTCAATCTTCTAGAAGTGCACGACAGTCAACAGTGAGAGCAGTAGAGAATCCACCGGAGGTAAATGGTCAGTTTCCGTTTTGTGGTCATTGTGGGGATATAGGGCACATTGCTGATCTGTGCCCTAACATTATCGGTAATCTGGATGAGGTGAATATGATGCAGGGAAGTGGGAACAGGTATTCGGGTTTCCAAGGAAACAACCAATATTACCAGCCCCGGAACCAAAATAATTATCAAGGGGGTAATAATTCGGGTTTCCAACGAAATTACCAGCATAGTAATGGTCAAGTGAATAATGATATGATGGAGATGTTGAAAGCAATTCAGCTTGACTTACAAAATCAAAGGCTTGAATTGAAAAATCTTGCTCAAAAGGAGGAGATGCGAGATAAAGCCGTTCAATCATTAACCACACAAATGGCCCAACTTGCAACCGATGTGAAGGAGTTGAAACAGCAAAATGGGAAGCTTCCCAGTGACACTCAAACGAACCCCAAGCACGGGAAGAATATACCAGTCAGCGGGGTAAGTTTCGTTCCTAAAAACAATTTGAATGATAAATTTTTAACTTCTTCTGTTTCCCATGTGATTGCAGGTTTAAGTGGCGAAAATGAGGATGGAGATGGGTGTGACTCAGGAGAGCCGATCGTCCCGATTCTAGTGGGAAAGTTCAAAATCCACAAGGCATTGTTGGATTATGGAGCTGGGATGAGTGTTCTTCCCGGTAGCCTTTATGACCAGTTCGACTTTGGTCCGTTACACGCAATTGATCAAATGGCCATGTTTGCGGATGCGAGTTTAAAGCAACCTCGAGGGGTTGTAAAGGATGTGGTAATTCAGCTCGGCGAGTTCTACTACTCGGTCGATTTTATGGTGGTTGATTATGCACCCGCACCGACCTACGCACAACCGAAGGTAATTTTGGGTCGCCCGTTTCTGTATACAGCAAATGCACAAATCGACTGCAGGAATGGGATGGTAATTTTAAGTTACAAGAATCGTAAGCTGTATTTTAATGTATTTTTAAAATCTATTGCTTATGATCTTCTGAATGATGTGAGTCCCACATGTGCTACTAATGAGATTGGTTCGAGTGGAGGTAATTTTTGCAGGTCTGAGTTAACGAATAATGGAAGGCAGGTGAACAAGACAGCTGTGAGAGGAAGAGCAATTGCAGGAAAACCACCCGATGGTGGGAGTGTGTGGGGCAACAAGGCTGAGGTTGAACTCAACTGGCGTGGAGCTGCGAGCCTTCCACAAGATTGGACAATGATGTATGGAGAGAAATGGGGAGGAAAACGTGCAGCTGAACCACCCTGAATGTCAGGTACGGTCTGCCTGAAGACCTAAAACTTAGCGCTCTCGGGAGGCAGCCCGAGGATGTAGAGTATTGTACTTTGGTTTGGTTCGTTTTGGTGTGGTTGTGTTTTGACAGGTTCTTGATTCAATCATCACGGATGCAACAATTCAAGTGTGGGGATGTTTTGCAACATCCCGGTGAGATATCAAAGAATCTATGGAATACGTCTATTCCGGTTAAAGCACAACAGCCGCATCACTACAGACACATGATCAGGTGCATGTGTTTATCTATCTTACTTTGTTTTTGGTGTGTTTTGTTGTTTTTGGTGGTGTGAACCTTTGTTTTGTTTTATGGGATGTGTTTCGTTTGGTTTGTTTGTGATGAGTTAGCCGCTCATTTAGGATAGTTGGTTTGTTTTCTCGGGCTTATATTTTAAAACACCATACATTGGGGACAATGTATCCCAAGTGTGGGGATGGGGGAGCCCGGGAAGGGACTCGTGGATAAAGCTTTGAAGCGATTGAAAGTGGTTGAAATCGATGAAAATGAAAAAAATGAAAATTTTAAAAATTTTAAAATTTTTCATCGCCTTAAACAAGCTAATTGGATACGAAAACCTAAAGTTTCAATCACTAATAGGCTTCTTACCGGTAGTAGACTAGATTAGTCCCTTGTCATGGTTGTCCCTTTAAGTTTCATGAGAGTAGGTTTGACAAGTGTTTTATAGGAAATGAGTTGAAAAGAGATGTCTATCTAGGGGTAACATGTTTTAATTGCATATGCTACATGTCATCAACCCTTTTACCTTTTCTTGGTGAGATCTTGAGCATGTAGACGGATAGGATACATTATATGATGAATTCATTTGTTGAGTGTAGGCTATGTGTTATTCTGTGTTAGAACTTGTGTGATTCGATGCATGTTGAGACTGTGGGTTTGACATGTGCACATGTGTGATAAAGGCATTAGGATTTCCCGTTACACCCTTTTGTGTTTGTGTTTCTTTCGTGTTTATTCACCAATTTCCCTTAGTAGCCCTGTTGAGCCTACCTACCTTTCGTTTGTTCGCCCATTGTCTATTGTGAAAAAACCGACTGTGATGATATTGCTATGAAAAAAAAAATTTGAAAAAAAAAGAAAAGAAAAAAGAAAAAATAGAAGAATATGTGAAGGAAAATGGAAAAGAAAAAAAAAGTATTGTGAATATCGTATGTGTTATTGGGTAGAAACCAACCCAAAAGTATAAGTTGTGTTTAAATAAAGTTATCACGGTTTGGTTATTGTTTGTGAGCCAATTAGAAAAGAAAAAGAACCTAAAAATATTTTCCTACCTTTACCCTAAGCCCAAAACCCGAAAGTCCTTTTGATATGTGCCATGTTAGATGATACGGTGGAGGCGTGATTGTTATACAAGCCTATGATTACAGGATTTCATGTTTGCTTTTTGGAGTGTTTATATACTAGCACATTACACGCTAGTCCAGATATTAACCTGAGAGGAGAGTACATTGTGAGGGGTGTGTAGCATGTGTCTAATTGTAAACCTGTTAGTTTTAGATAGACAAGTCTTATGTTTTTAAAGTTGCATCATCTGCTTGTCAAGCTGTCAATCTCGATTGTGTCAGTCTATGGGATGGGTATGACTTGGGACTGAACAGGTTGAATCGATTGAGGGGTTTAGAGGTGTTGTTGCTATGGTGACTAGTTCTAGTTGGTTTGCTTGGGGACAAGCAAAGGCAAGTGTGGGAATGTGATGGAGAGGGTGAAACTCGAGCTTTAGAGTGTTTAAATATGATGAATTATGTGGATTTGATGTGTCTATTTGCTTGGAATGAAGTGACTATGAGAATTTGGTGTTTTGCAGGTAAAATACGTAAATCGGTGCATTTACGAGGGTTAAAGATGCAAGTGTGAGCATATGATGGGATATCGCGGCTCAAGAGAGAGTCTTGAAGTTGTTCGGGTGATATAAAAGCTTTCGAGTGGAAGAAAAGTGAAAAAGTGAAGTTCAGGGGTTAATTTGGTATTTTTCAGAAGTTGTGTGAAGCTTAGATATGCAAGAAATAAGAAGATTATAAGTTGAGGGGCCATTCGGTACTTATTTGAAAGTCAATATATGTCTAAATATGAAAGGAATGTGAAGACATAAAGTTGAGGGGCCTAAATGACATTTGCTGAAAGTGGTGTGAAGAAGGAAAGGAAGTTTGTGTATCACGATCGTAGGCTACGAGTTTAGATTCGTAGCTTACGAGTTCTTGGTGTCTTTTGCAAAGTTGGACAGAAATTGTGTTTCGTAGCTTACGAGTTACTTTCGTAGCTTACGACCCGGAAAAGTCATGAGTACGTGGAAAGGTCTTTTAAGGTATATTTAGGGTTTTAAAAGGGATATATTATTATCTATCAAAGGAAGTCGATAAAAAGGAAGAAGTCAACAACATAAAAAAAAATCATTAATAAATAGAGACATCATCATCATTAGCGGCAGACTTGGGGTTTCGAGGGAGGCACAAAACAAAAACAATTAAATCATCAATCATCATCATCACGGCAGCCAACATATGAAACATTGGGAGGAACGAGATTCAAGGATTTGACATTTATTAATTTTGTTATCTTTTGTTATATTATATGATAATAGAGATGATGATTTTAATGATTCAAGCCATTGAAGATCAACAACCCAACATGAGCGGCTAAACTTTTTGTGGTTTCCTCCGGATGGAGGGTTTTTGTAAGTTAATGAATATTATGTGTTGATACAATCGTTTTGACTTGGTGATCTAAGCATTCGATGCTTTTCACCATGGATTTGATTTCTTGATTGTAAAAAGTTACATTTATTTAAACCTTAATTTCTAAGCATTCAGTTCCCGAGAGTTCTAGTAATTGGGATATATTTGACACGGGGTTAGGGTTTGTAAATTGTAATTGATAATCATTCGATAACCTCCCGTTATGTATTGACCGGAGTACTTAGTCGTTGGTTATCACAATTAGTTAATCAGGTTTAATACCTATGTCTATGTAGGTAACGATTAAACACATAGTTGAAGTTAATTGCAAAACCTGAAATCTGAAGGAACCATCTTTTCTCCTATTAATTTAACTCACACTTTTTACTTGTTAATTTAGCTATTTCTCACAATCAAACAAACTGATTTTCCAATTCTGTAGTAGTTAATTAAAACTTTTCATTATGACACTTTCCACAACCTCCTCTGGATTCGATACCCTGCTTACCCTAGCTATCTAGGTTAATTAGGTTTTTGCATGTCACTAACGACAGACATCACTCCTTGTGGGGTGTTTGGTGTGTTTTATTTACTTAATTAAAATTAAGTTTCAGTTTTTACAACTTAGGTCCCTCCATTTTGATCAACATTTAATTTAGTTGCTTTTAACCCTACTATGGGTTATTTCTAAACTATTAGCTAACTAGGTTGAAATTCCTAGTTAGTAAATTCTTGTTTAATTAAGAATTCTAATATTCACCGGGTTACTTTTACCACTAAAGGTAAATTACCTGTCTTTTAGTATAAACGTGGTTTGATTACCAAACCCGTTTTCGGGGTGTTACAAGTCTACCCCCCTTAAAGAGGTTTCGTCCTCGAAACCTTTCTTACATAGTTCTTCGAGTTCTAAACTGAATACATTTGACCTGAGTAATCTTTTAAGCATTACTCATACTTTAATCAATTGTTAGTATTACCAGAAAAATTATGGTAATATCTTTTTGGTTACAAAACCTCTACGTACCTTATATGACATGATGTAACTTGAAATAACGTAATCTTGTTATTTCCACTAGTTTAATCAACTTAGCGATATTCAATGCTTTCATATACTATCGGATTTCTTTATGAATCCGTTACTTTGACTCGTTTAAAGGTCTTTAGTGAAATCTTTCACCTTTAGCAACAATTTCTTTTTATTTTCAAATTTATTTATTCAGTTCAGTTATACCGAATTTACCGCTTACAAGCAAACCAAATTTCTTAACTTGAATTACTGACCTTAACCGGTTTCACTAACTAGACTTATTAGTCCTGTTTCTTTTTAACGCTCGCTTGGTTATAATGTGATTCTACTTCACATTGTGCCTCTTGACCGTGATCATGTCACATCATGTTTTAATTTATATCAACCTTCTTATTTTCGAAAATATCACTTTTCGAATATATCGTCTTGTGCCTATCAGTGTCAAGACTTGTATCTTTCATGCTTACTATTTAAATTCCTATCAGAATTTATTTTTGTAAAAACATTATTTCTTACTAAAACCAAAGTTTTAGTTTTAGGATCTTCTCTTTAACTTTTGTCAATTATCCATACCAGGATATTGACAGTCCATAATTTATTCTTATTTGGTTATATCCCATTACCGGGCTCATTATTCTCTTGCATTTAACGCTACCTATATCTGGCTAGTGCTCATTTGTGCCATTCGGCTTTATATTGTATTCAACATGTTTGACCTATTAATGTGAAATCCATCACTTATAAACAATCAACTTTATTCTTTATTCAACCCATTCGACTTCGAATAGTTGAACATATTTACTCACAATTTCTATATATGAGATTTTATAGTCATAACTCGTAATCCAAGTCCTTTGATTTTTCAACCCGCGTTCACGTCTCTTGGTTTACGCATGTGTTTAATTCTTACCCATCAACCGGGTGTTTTACCGAAGTCGTTATTATTGCAACACTGCCGGTATGCATTATGACCTCGCTTCATTTTTTTATATTTCGACTTTATCTTTAAGTTTGACGTTTTACAAAAACGACCCGTTAAGAGACATATTTGCATTTTCCGGGTTCGAGTGTAAGTACACTCCCTCCCAATGCCTGTCTAAATCATTTTACATGCTTGCGTTTTCTGGGTTCGAGTGTAAGTACACTCCCTCCCAATACTTGTCTAAATCATATTACATGCTTGCGTTTTCTAGGTTCGAGTGTAAGTACACTCCCTCCCAATACTTGTCTAAATCATTTTACATGCTTGTGTTTTCTGGGTTCGAGTGTAAGTACACTCCCTCCCAATACTTGTCTAAATCATGTTACATGCTTGTGTTTTCTGGGTTCGAGTGTAAGTACACTCCCTCCCAATACTTGTCTAAATCATTTTACATGCTTGTGTTTTCTTCATTCGGGCTCATTATCCTGATGTAATACGCTTCCGTCACTCGGTTGTGCGTTTACACCACTATCAAACATTTTGCTTATCTGATTCATTTGGGTACTTTTAAGTTAGCCCCCATTCACACCGCCCTTACTACATCGGATGTAAACGTGTCCGCCATAAGAAGTTCATGGTATCATATGCCACTACTTACTTGGCCAGAGTAAGCGATTAACACATGACACACATGACCTTTTTATAGTTTTCACATCACGCCCTATGTAAGTAACGCCTCTATTTGTTTCTCTTGGAAACAATATCCCGAATACATTTTCTATTCGGGTTTTTCCAAGTTTTTTTTTTAATCTACATATGCAACTTTCAATTTCTACTTATTTGTTGCATATTACTATTTGTGCGATTATTTAAAATATGCACCTGGTAATGTTTGCCCCCAACAGGCGTTCCTTGCCATTAACCTTGTTCACGGTCGTTACGCGATTTAGTCCTCGGTGAGCATGCTCCTCTCGTCATACTTCAGACCGTTCCATCATCATATCCACAATTGTAGGACCGGTTTGACTCCGTTTCGATTGCTAACCGACTCGTACGACGTGCGGAATCCGTGCACGAGTGAGACCGAACACACGAACAGTAAAATAAACTGTGATTCTTTGATAGATTTGATAGAGTACAAGAACCTGAATCACGTGGACAAGCTTTCTCTCTCTAGAATCTCTCTCTAGATCTCTAGCTCTCCAAATGCTCTAAATGGCAAAAGTTCTAATTCTTAAGTCTAATGCTCTATTTATAGGCACAAGGTTATAAGGAGGTTTTCCTTATTTACAATAACGCCACTGATTGTGCAGATTCGCAACCTATTTCTGTGTATGATTTTACAACCTGTTTTTGGTCCCCGTAAACGGCGCCAAAAACTTGGTGTGTGTACAACCTGCTTTTTATGTTTGAAAAGACTTTGATGTTGTATGTCGTTTTATTCAAAAGCCTTGGTATGTAAAAAGCTTGATGTAAGGTTGTTTATTCAAATGCTCAAAAGTGGGATATGCTTTGGCCTAATAGGTATAGGTACTCTCATTGGGATGGTCCCCAGGTAGGCAACGGGTCCTTTTGGATTTATGCGAATGCCAGCCTAGACAGGAGTTCCCAATTTAACGGCACTTAACCCTTCCAGTTACTACATATCCGAGCAATTGATATTTCTTTTTATTTTCAAAACAAGTTTTAAATGGAATTGCTACTAAACCACACACAATCGGCAAGTGCACCGGTCGCGGTGTAGTGTAGTTGGCAAGACCGGATATCAATCCGTGGACACTATGTACAAACTTTAGATAATAAACCTTTATCGAATATAAAGTTGAATTTTAAAAGTTTGATTTAATTTGATTTTTGATTTTTAAATAATAAATTTTAAGAAAGCAAAACAATAAAAGTAAAATAAATAAACACAAATAAATACAGACAAAGTAAAACAATCACATAAACAAAGTTTTACAAATAATAAACGAACTACCTGGGTTTAGAATCCCTAGAATCATGCAATGCTAATTTGACAATAATAACAGTTAAGTATCTTTATCAATTGATTAATCCCCCGTTAGAGATGCAACTTAAACAAAAGATTAAGACTAAATGTGAAGTGCTAGAACAAACCGGCTCGAGCTATCGATACCAAATCCTACGTGAATCCAACCGTTGGAACCTCAGAAACTAAGTTGTGAGACGATCTTTTAAACACGCAAAGCAGAAGTATTATTGAAACATTGAAGTCCTAGGAAACCTTAGACGCGAAAAAGTAAATGAATCCGAGTTATCGGTCATCCAATTTACCCAACAACGGCTAGCTAATAACCTAGCATACCTGGAACTATTTCTAATTACCAAGTAAGTTTGCATCTTTAATTGGTTTGATTTTAACACTTGATTATCTTGTTAATCGAAAGTTAATGTTTTTATCGAAAAGACAAGGCCCGAACTGATATTCAAAAGATTAACAATTCAGATTGAAATAGTAATATGGTTTAAAGTTACTAATTTCAATAATCAAGTTGTAAACAATTAAAGGACAGAATAAAGACAAGTTCAACAATACATCATGTAAATCACACCAAATAACTGAAATTATTTCAAATATACATTACAATTATCTAGTTCATCATAACCCAGGTATTATACAATTTTAACTACACATATTACATAACAACACACTTAAACAAAACTTGAAAAACAAATATTTACCGAACTCGGGTCGATTAGGACTAGAACCGAACGCCTCTAAACTTCTCGAGAGCTCCGTGGTACTTCCTTGACACTTCCAGCTGCCTAATGTTGCCTGATAGCAGGCTTTTATGTGTTATTTCCGAGCTTGGAATGTGTGATTTCGAGTTACAAGTGAAGTGCTATTTATAGTTGAATTTTTGAACTTCTGGGCGACCCCTACGCATCGTAGCCAAAATTTGGCTACACCCCGTAGGGCTTTTACAACAAACTTTCAAATGCGCACCAGAAAGTCTTGCCGACACAACCCCCTGCGCATCGTAGCCAAATCCTTGCTACGATACGCAAGGCTTCTCCAAAAAAAAAATTCATTTTTGGATTCCTCTCGTCGAGCTACCCCAAAAACATATATTATGGCACCCGTAATTCATTTCCTAGCTCCGGATATGTTCAGATGAAGTTCTGACTGTTTCTGGCGCGTATTTTCTTCATTTCTTCTTCGTTTTAGCTCCGTTTTACGCACCGTTTTCGCCCACGTCTTCGTAATTCAACCCTATATCATGCCATCTTCTAATATCTTCATTTTCAATCCATTAACATTCCCCATGTATTGTTTCCTTCGTCGATCCTTTACCGTTTCCTCGCGTAATCCATAGAATATTCACAGTTTTCTGTAAATACAACATATAATCAAATAAGTACCAATATCGCGAGAAAACCATATCCAAATAGATTAAAATTTAAGGAATTTGATGTGTAAAATGTGTATAATTTAAGACACATCAAACATCCCCACACTTAACCTTTTGCTTGTCCCTAAGCAAAATCGTAAACAACATATCAAATTTAAACAATTAAACAATAACGCATGTTTCGAGCAAATATAAATACGAATCACAAAATCTTTAAACATAGAGGTTCACAAGACTTACAACGTTCAAAAGGTTGATAAATCAAGAAAATGAAACGATAACCCGAGAATACTTAATCAAACTTTTCTAACTTTTAAGTAATTAATTATGAAAAAACAATACCACTCACTGAATTCACTCTTCTCTCGGATAATATGTATATGATTTCTAGTGAACTCTCAGAACCAAACCATGCAGCATGACTACTATAAGCTTGTACGTCAATCAAATCTCTACCTTATTGTTAAAAATTGATACAAAAATAGAGGACTGAAGTTGGGTAGGATGAAGGTAAGGGTAAAAGGTGGGTTGTTTATTTGGGTGAAAGTGGCTAACAAGAGATTTTACGATAAACCGGAAAATTACATGATAATAATATACAACAAATTGGTCTTTTGACCATACTTTATTCTATTTTTTTCATTTTTTCAATTTTTCAATTTTTTTTTTTTACATCAAACATAAATACAATACGTTCCGGTTTAAGAAGGGTAACAACAAAAAGGTAATAGGTACAAAGTGGTGTCTAAAGGTGAAAGGTTAATTTATACAAGGAAAGGGTGATCCTAAAGCCTCTTGTGATTTTGTATCAAAATTTAAATCAAAGGTTTTGAAATGCATCAAAACGTACAAGTTCTAAAGTAATGCAACAAGTTGGTAAACACACATGAAACGAAAGTAGTGTTTATGTAATGAACATTTTTCGGCTCAAATCTTACCGTCATGTGGTAATGTAAGGGTAAAAAGGTTTTGTTATTGCATAGTTAATTTACTTTATAGTTAGAAAAATTTATCTTAAGTATCTCGTAAAAATTTTCACAAAAACTTGATTTAAACAACCTACTATCCCGCAACTTAAAGAAACATATATTTTTAGATTTTTAAAATTCAGCATTTAAATTGTTTTTGACAAACGTTTTTGCAAAATGTTCAAGTTTTATATGCGTTTAAAGGACCGGGACAAGTGTAGAATATTTATGAAGTTTTTGAAAATATTTTTTTTTATGTATATACTAAATATTATACAAAATCCCTCATCCCCACACTTGAAAGACACATTGTCCTCAATGTGGAAATGAGAAATGGAATTAAACACACAAATAACAAAAATAGGAGAGGTGAAACATAAACTCCCCTGATATGTTCGATAAATTGCTCGTAGATATTCAGCTTTCGCGATAATGATATAACCTGTAAAATGAAACTGCACAACTAGAAGCAACAAATCAAATACAACCATAAAAATTATTTACAAACCAAGGGATTTTTGTAACGTTCGTTTATCAAGATCAATTTTTTTCCAAAATGTGTACTAAGTCTTCCTATATCCTGTAGTGTACATTACTTCCAACCCTAGTGGACCGTTCGGCATTGAGCCTAATAGCCCCCAATCTCATTAGTTAAATGAACTCACCTTGGGATTAAGTCTGACTTCATCTACATTTTCCAGTGTGTGTCTGTTCTTGAATACGCCAATTTTTTATTAAGTAACCTTGGTTTTACAAAATGCAAACAAAGAAAATTTAAAACTAAAAAAAACACTTAGGAGAATGTTTCTGAGATTGTAAGCAGCTCCAAAATCACCCGAATGGAGATTGAGTACGGGTGGTATGATCCAAACCTGGATACACAAAAACAAACAACAACCCAAGCAGTACTGACTCGATACAAAACAAACGACTTAAAAACCCAAATATTTACAAAACCTCCCCACACTTGAATTTAATCAGGAGGTTTTTCTTTTATCTGGACCTTATCTAACCCGTTCAATTCCACCCGGATTTCAAAAATATTTAAAAAATTAATGGTGGAATAATATGATATTTTGAAATTTTGAAAAGGGTCAGACCACCAGAATTTAAACTTACCTGGCATTAGCCGGATGCATGACCTACTCCGGTTTCCAGGTTCTTTCTTTCTTGCCCTCTCCCGTGATTTTGTTGGTTGTGGTGGTGACCCAGCTTCTAGATTTTCCACGGGTTGGCTATCAAACTCCTCAGCCACTTTCTCTTTTTCTTCGTTTGGTATTTGTTTGATTTCCATGATCGGTTCACCTTCAAGTAATTTCTCTAAATAGGCAAGATCACCGATTGGGTCAAATTCTTCATTTTCATAAGTTGGCAAACCTACCAACTCATCACCAAACTCGTCTTCCCAAGATGGTTCATGATCTTTCACATCCTCCATCTTGTCAAGTGGCTTTTCTTCAACTTCTACTACCCCCTCATCATCATTTCTCCAAAAGTCATCACACCAATGGTTAGAATTAACGACTTGCTGAACCGGAGGTGGGATTTCAGTTTCCATTTTTGTCTCCGGTTTTCTATCTAACACTTCTGGATGACCGGGTAGTTCCTCTTCCATCTCTTCTTTTATTAGTCTCCTATATTCAGCCAGCTTCATATCTATCTCTGCATCATCACAGGAAAAATCAATTATAAATTTAACATTTTTCTTTTCCTGTCTTACCTTATTATCTTCACCAATTTCCTCAGCATCCTTCGTTCCAGCGCAGTTCCCACAAAATGGATTTCTGATTTGATTGTTGTTTTTCATCTTTTCTAACATTTGTTTTTGTACTTCGCAATTTTTCTTCATTAAAGATTTTGTCTGAGCGATTAGATCGTCCTTTTTCATCTTTTCTAGCATTTGTTCTAGGACTTCGCAGTTTTGCTTCAATGAAGAGTTTATCTGAGCGACTTGACATTCCACAAGTGTCGGAAAATAAGGTGGGTACCTGCCCTCGTTGCATAGTTGATATGGTGAAGAATAACAGTCTTGATATGATTGTGGTTGTGAATATAAGTTAGAAGAGTAATCTGTGGAATACTCTGATGAATTTGGACAATATTTGGTATAATGATGTCCTCCACAGATCAAACACATTTTAAAAAAAATCACAAAACAAACAAACAAACAAACTAACAAACTATAAAACTTTAATCTAATAAAAACAAGTAAAACAAAATAACTTAATAGACGACTCGGGTAGTTCTCTAAAGTTTGCCAGTGTCCCCGGCAACGGCGCCAAAAACTTGATTGTGCAGATTCGCAACCTTTTTCTGTGTATGATTTTACAACCTGTTTTTGGTCCCCGTAAACGGCGCCAAAAACTTGGTGTGTGTACAACCTGCTTTTTATGTTTGAAAAGACTTTGATGTTGTATGTCGTTTTATTCAAAAGCCTTGGTATGTAAAAAGCTTGATGTAAGGTTGTTTATTCAAATGCTCAAAAGTGGGATATGCTTTGGCCTAATAGGTATAGGTACTCTCATTGGGATGGTCCCCAGGTAGGCAACGGGTCCTTTTGGATTTATGCGAATGCCGGCCTAGACAGGAGTTCCCAATTTAACGGCACTTAACCCTTCCAGTTACTACATATCCGAGCAATTGATATTTCTTTTTATTTTCAAAACAAGTTTTAAATGGAATTGCTACTAAACCACACACAATCGGCAAGTGCACCGGTCGCGGTGTAGTGTAGTTGGCAAGACCGGATATCAATCCGTGGACACTATGTACAAACTTTAGATAATAAACCTTTATCGAATATAAAGTTGAATTTTAAAAGTTTGATTTAATTTGATTTTTGATTTTTAAATAATAAATTTTAAGAAAGCAAAACAATAAAAGTAAAATAAATAAACACAAATAAATACAGACAAAGTAAAACAATCACATAAACAAAGTTTTACAAATAATAAACGAACTACCTGGGTTTAGAATCCCTAGAATCATGCAATGCTAATTTGACAATAATAACAGTTAAGTATCTTTATCAATTGATTAATCCCCCGTTAGAGATGCAACTTAAACAAAAGATTAAGACTAAATGTGAAGTGCTAGAACAAACCGGCTCGAGCTATCGATACCAAATCCTACGTGAATCCAACCGTTGGAACCTCAGAAACTAAGTTGTGAGACGATCTTTTAAACACGCAAAGCAGAAGTATTATTGAAACATTGAAGTCCTAGGAAACCTTAGACGCGAAAAAGTAAATGAATCCGAGTTATCGGTCATCCAATTTACCCAACAACGGCTAGCTAATAACCTAGCATACCTGGAACTATTTCTAATTACCAAGTAAGTTTGCATCTTTAATTGGTTTGATTTTAACACTTGATTATCTTGTTAATCGAAAGTTAATGTTTTTATCGAAAAGACAAGGCCCGAACTGATATTCAAAAGATTAACAATTCAGATTGAAATAGTAATATGGTTTAAAGTTACTAATTTCAATAATCAAGTTGTAAACAATTAAAGGACAGAATAAAGACAAGTTCAACAATACATCATGTAAATCACACCAAATAACTGAAATTATTTCAAATATACATTACAATTATCTAGTTCATCATAACCCAGGTATTATACAAATTTAACTAAACATATTACACAATAACACACTTAAACAAAACTTAAAAAACGAATATTTACCGAACTCGGGTCGATTAGGACTAGAACCGAACGCCTCTAAACTTCCCGAGAGCTCCGTGGTACTTCCTTGACACTTCCAGCTGCCTAAAGTCACCTGATAGCAGGCTTTTACGTGATATTTCCGAGCTTGAAAGGTGTGATTTCGAGTTACAAGTGAAGTGCTATTTATAGTTGAATTTTTGAACTTCTGGGCGACCCCTACGCATCGTAGCCAAAATTTGGCTACACCCCGTAGGGCTTTTACAACAAACTTTCAAATGCGCACCAGAAAGTCTTGCCGACACAACCCCTTGCGCATCGTAGCCAAATCCTTGCTACGATACGCAAGGCTTCTCCAAAAACAAAATTCATTTTTGGATTCCTCTCGTCGAGCTACCCCAAAAACATATATTATGGCACCCGTAATTCATTTCCTAGCTCCGGATATGTTCAGATGAAGTTCTGACTGTTTCTGGCGCGTATTTTCTTCATTTCTTCTTCGTTTTAGCTCCGTTTTACGCACCGTTTTCGCCCACGTCTTCGTAATTCAACCCTCTATCATGCCATCTTCTAATATCTTCATTTTCAATCCATTAACATTCCCCATGTATTGTTTCCTTCGTCGATCCTTTACCGTTTCCTCGCGTAATCCATAGAATATTCACAGTTTTCTGTAAATACAACATATAATCAAATAAGTACCAATATCGCGAGAAAACCATATCCAAATAGATTAAAATTTAAGGAATTTGATGTGTAAAATGTGTATAATTTAAGACACATCAGCCACCTTGCCCTTTTTACTAACTATTACATCATAAAGTCTAGTATTTTTCATTTTCTGCTACGGTTCTGATTGACGGAGACGATAGACACATATTGCACTAACAGACTCCCCCTTGGATATTGCCGCAGTCAATCTCGTAGCGTTTTATCTTTTCTTTCTCCGAGTCTTCTTGAAAATGTGATATTATCTGCAACCACAGACTCCCTCTTACTCGAACAGAATCCCCCTGGATCTGTCTTCAGGTTTCCGTTGCTCTCTCTCTCGATAGACTCTTCCTTCAGGCTCCCCCTTTCGTCAAGCTTCCGTGCTTTTAGGGATCGACACCTAGCTTTCCATCTACAAGCTCCTACTAACTTTCAACTTATCTTTAGACTCCCCCTTAGACTCAGCTCTTGGGATCGTAGTCTGGATTACCTGCAATCACTCATACAACTATAAGTAACAACATTTTAATCTTCCAGATATCGTAATCTGACAATTCAATCTTTCTAGAAATCACTATTCATGAATTTGGCAGTTTCATCGAATCGTATCGGAAACTAGCTCTTATAACAATATAAGCATCCAAATCCCCCACAGTTAATCATCCAAGTCCAAATTAATGACCTTGGAGATATCACAAACTGTTTTTGAATTTTTTTTTAAAAAAAAACTTCAAGTTTCAAATTAATGAACTTGTTTTATTTTCAGAAACACGATCAGCTTACTTAGATTTTGAAACTCAGCACTCAGACATCAGTTGTCGAAAATAAAGCAGAAATCAAAATCTTTTTGTATTTTCTGAAAACATAAAGCAGTAAAGAAATATGTACAAACATATTTACAGACAATATTTTTGTTTGAGTATGCGTCAGAGGATCATATCAGTTTTTACAAGTCACAAGTACCGTTGAGCTTAATTTCACTTTAAGAATTAAACAATTCACTTAGATTGTCGATATACTGATCCACTTAAATTTTCATACAAATTTCAACTGATTCAGGATACGAATTAGATGTATTAAGAACTTAAACTCATTCATGTGTCCCACCTCTTGAATATACTCCCGTATCCAGAATCCCAATAATCAGTCTTACAGGTGAGTATACTACAATGATATCTGTATATAAATTAGGTATGCGAGGGCCGAGGGATCTCAGGTCGATACTTCCGTATACGCAGAGAGATATCAGCTTCGACTTTTCGGTGTGTCCCCTTTAGAGGATCTTTTAGCTTACAACAGCAGCATTTATCAATTTTATTGTTTCAGCATGCTGAGGGTTTAATGCTGTGTTTCAAGCATTGCAGCAAGTATTAGCCAAGGACTAGGTCAGAACTACCGTTCAGCAGAAGTCCCGGAATAATACCCCAGACATCATTGAGTATAAAGACCTAGTATATCAGATTAAGAGACCTTTCAAACGAGATTTCAGGGGTTACCTATATATCCAAGTAGTGTTCCCCACAAAATAAGCAAGTTTGAATTTAGGTTTATATCCCGAAAAAGTTTACTAAATGTATAAAAATCTACCGACACATCCACAGTGAGATCGTTTAACACATTTAAACTTTCCATTTCTTTAGCATACTGTAACTGTCTACTGATGTACTATCATTTCCTCTTTTTTACGCAAAACTCAAATTTTTTTTTAATTTTATCATGTTTTTATCATTTTCAAATTTTCAAATGTTTTTGGATTTTCTAACAATATTTCTCCCCCTAAAATGCAAAACCATTTAAAGAAAATTTGACAACCAACACTGATAGCTTTGTCTCGCCATCCATTTTCTGCATCTCATGCTCTGTTTTGCAGAAAATATAACATACCCCCATGATTTACAACCCATTGATCTTAACAGTTTGAAAACCATTTTTCAATCTGATGAAAGTAATCATGTTTGTTCAACCGTGAGGGTTTCGGCGTATTCAATCAACATACATTCAAAACAATATAAAAAACAACATATTTTTGGTTTTTCAAATTTTACCAAACTAAAAACATATTTTTGGTTTTAAATTTTTCAATTTTTTTTAGGATTTTGAAAATATTGTTTATTTATGTACAAACATCACTCAAACTAAACTCCCTGTTCAACCAAACCAGGGTCCTGCAACCTCTTCCTGTGCCAGGCTGCTCCAACTATCATTCTCACAATCTTCAGCTTCGTTGAGCACCTGCACATTCAAACTTTATCAATCATTTGAACAATTTAGCCCAGGTCTGTTGGACCTTAGGCATTTCAACACAATAATGTTCATTCAATTTTGGAAACTCTTTGTCACTTAAAAGGTTTTCAATTTTGACTTCAACTTTCTCATCTTTTACCGACGTTACTTGTTTCTTAATACTCCACATTTGACCTTCCGGAGTACCTCTTTTGTAAAAGTTTGTCTCGTTTTGAACCTTTTGATTTTGAATAACATTTTTAGGTTTCCAAAACTCTTGAGGTTTTGTCATATCAACAGATATTCTCCAACTCTGTGTTGTTTTGAATCTGGGTGTGTGAGAGTTCCAGGTCTGTCTTGAATCGAACCTGTTCGGGTTTAATTTCCAATTTTGATTTGAAGCAAACTTGTTTGTATTGTACCTCCAAGTTTGTTTCGAATCAAATCTGGTTGACCTTGGTTTCACATCCTCAGATTTATGTTTTTCAACATCAACAGGCTTTGGATTTGGACACTTTCGTGCAACATGTCCAATTTGATCACATTTAAAACACATTTTCTTTGAAACATCCTTGGCCTGTTGTTGTTTCTTTTTCATAGCATCAAACTCTTCATTAGACTGTTGTCCAAATTTGAGTTTTTCCTCTTCTTTCAAGCTTTTCCCTTGAACAAAACTCATCTTTTGTTGCAAATTTGGTTTTTTACTTTGATTCCAATTCCGTTTCTTTTTATAACCCAAACCAGCCTTCATGTTTTTCTTCTTAAAACCTGGTTTGTTATAAAACGATTTATGACCTTTACCAGCAAACTTTGAAATCTCAGACTTCTCAATCTCAACCATTTTAAAAACTTGATCGACCTTCTCTGAAATCACATTCTGAATCGGGAATACAACATCTAAGAATAATTTGTCCGATCCAATCATGGTATAAACCAATCCTTTTGAATAATCATTCAAATTTTTCTCGGATTTTGTGTTTTTCAGATAACCATCATAAACATTTCCTTCATCTTCATCCTGTGATTCAGACTTACCTTTTGTAGATTCATCTTTCAAAACGTTTTCAACAACCTTACTTACCACCTCTGAATCATTAGCATCATCAGATTTGGAGTAAGTCACATCGATATTTTCAGGTAACTGGTCAGCTATGTTCAAACCCTTTGCCACCTTTTCCTCATCATAAAAAGTATAATTGTTTCTCAATGGTGGTGGTACCTGATGAAATTCTGAACCAATACCCTTTTTGCAATTTTCAGTATCTTTGTCATCTGGTGTGATGTTGAAAATGCGTTCAAGAATGTACGAAGAGTTATGATAACTTTGAAGTTTGGTAACAACCTTTTCTTTTTCAGCCAAGACTTGTTTAAGATTTGCAATTTCATCAACACATTTGTTTAATTCAATTTGCTTTTCTTTAAACTTTCTTTCATACATTTCTTTAGTAACTAAGGTTTCTGACAATCTTTGATCAAAACTTTTGACTTAGCTCTTCAAAGTATCATAAGCTTCTTGTACTCTCTGACTCGACCACTTTAAAGAATCATACTGTTTTTGTAAATCTTGAAATTTAGATTCTTTTTCAACACAATCGACACATTTTGCTGAACACAGTTGTCTATACGCATCATTATCTTTTTCAAGATCTTGACACTTCTGTGTTAGCTTTTCGACTTTTAATTTCAACATTTCTTCTTTTTCAATCATTTCTTTACATTTTATTTTGAAAACATTTTCAAGTTTATTTGTTTCAATATCTTTTGTTTTTATCATTTCATCCTTTTCAGTACAGGCTTTGCACATTTCTATGCAATTCCTGCACTTGTTTTCATTTTTATCAGCAGACTGTTCAATGCTTTTGTCTGTGTCAAACAATTCAGAAGATTCAGTTTGAATTTTTTCTTTTATCACACCTTCTTCTTCTGTCTTTTTCTGATCTTCATCTTTCATCTGTTCTTCTTTATCAGTTTCCTCTGCCGCTTTCTTTACTTCCTCTATCAGCTTTTCCAGCTCTTGTTCTTTCCTCTTCTTCATTTCCACTACCTTTGGTAGACTTGCTTCAAAAACTTCTTTTATCTTATTCATTAAATCCGGCAAGTAACTTTTATCAGAAAGCCTTCTTGTGTTGAAAGTAGCCTGCCTTGGAACCAAATTTATTACAGCTTCGAAATCCACTTTTGATGGGTCAACAACTGGATTACCCCGTGGATCCATGTAACATTCCAACTCTTCATTCCATCTTTTTGCTCTCTGGGCTTCTTTGAATAGTTCATTTAATTTTCCGATTTCCCATCTTGCATAATCTACTTTCCAATATCTATCAGGATCAACATTCGACATGACTTGAAATTCTTGAATTACCTAAATCAAACAAACAAACTATCAGTTTAAAAAAATATCAAACAACTGTATCAAACTGATACTCGGACTGGCGAATTTTCTTTGCGGACTGAACGTTGACCAACAGTACGAACTTCTAGAATCCGAATCAAATTCAAGTAACTTGACTTTTTGAAACCTTTGAACTCCGAACTGTACGAACTGGACAATATCACACAAGTTGACCACACAAAACGACCTGAATAATTTTGTTGACTTTGTGCGAACAATACTGAACACTTTCAATCTGTGTAAATTGAGATATTTAAACTGAGCAACCAGAATCTGACAACTTGCGAACTGACAAACAACAAGTAAATGATTCTATTTGACCGCAAACATCACTATCCCGACAACTTCAAATATAATCACATGGATGAGCCTGTGATTTATGTTATTTATGTTTCAAACTACTTTAACAAATGTACAGCCGACAACTAAAACACCCAATGTAATATGATTGGATCGTTCAAATATGTTTCACATATAATGCTCTGATTGGAACGATAACTTCACTAACCTGACACACACCACATGATCACTTATCTATGCACATGAAACACATTAATTGTTAATATGTAATGTCAAGTAATGGCCGACACAATTAATAGTTTCTAAATTCTCATTGAGCCGCTAATATCTAGTGGGTTGGTGCACTTAACATGATTGGGCAGCTAATTTTGATTTTAATGTCGATTGATAAAGAATGCTGTTGTTCACGTGATGTGTCAATGTATTTTGCCGACAACACTTTTAATATTTACCCTATTCTCATTGGACCTTTTATAAATGTGGCCAACAACTTTTAATATTCACAACATGAAATCTCAGATTTTCATTGACAAAGTCCGACACTCAGTTTTATCATCAAATTATAACAGGACCGATGATCTTTAATCACGTGAATTGACAAGTTATTATTACTGAACTGTTCGATAATCTCAACACACCACACAACTCAGACCACTTTCTTTTTATTATAAATTGCCGACAAGCAAATCAGATTTCAACTGCGATACCCCTTGATATGATGTCACAAAAGCGAACCACACAAGCGAATCTCAAGAGCGAACCTACTGTTAATGTGACAAATGAGCGGACCTCAAATGTGTCACAATGAGCGAATCTCACTAGTTCAAATGAGCGGACCAGGTATTATTCGGATAAGCGGACCAGATAATGTCCGGATAAGCGGACCTGGTAATGTTCGGATAAGCGGACCTAATACTATCACATGAGCGGATCACAAATGATCTTTGGAGCGGACCAGAAAGATGTGTTGTTCAAGCGAACCGGACGAGCGAACCAGCAACCAAAACTGCCATTTTGAGCGAACCAGAATTACTTGTACGTTGGAGCGGACCAGAAACGCGAACCTGCAATTTTGACAGCGAAATCGAACTGAAAATCTTAGATTTCTCCTAAACGGTTAGGAATTTGGATCTGAAACTTGGTAGGGTTATAGATCAGGTATATACGCACAACATATCAAAAAATTAGACGATTTGGACCATAAAAACCTGTTCAATTGGACGAATTTCAGTAAAAACGTGAAATATATGAAAAAGATGAAGAAATAGATGAAATCGGATCTGAATCGGCTGAAATATGGTACGAAAACAATGTGTTTGATCAAGCAATCGAGCTCCTAGCTCTGATACCACTTGTAGGACCGGTTTGACTCCATTTCGATTGCTAACCGACTCGTACGACGTGCGGAATCCGTGCACGAGTGAGACCGAACACACGAACAGTAAAATAAACTGTGATTCTTTGATAGATTTGATAGTGTACAAGAACCTGAATCACGTGGACAAGCTTTCTCTCTCTAGAATCTCTCTCTAGATCTCTAGCTCTCCAAATGCTCTAAATTTGCAAAAGTTCTAATTCTTAAGTCTAATGCTCTATTTATAGGCACAAGGTTATAAGGAGGTTTTCCTTATTTACAATAACGCCACCTTGCCCTTTTTACTAACTATTACATCATAAAGTCTAGTATTTTTCATTTTCTGCTACGGTTCTGATTGACGGAGACGATAGACACATATTGCACTAACAACAATTCGTTTGACTCTCGTCGTCTTCAAACGCGAGTGTCCTTCTATTAAAACATTCACAAAGTTAGTAACGTCAACTTCAATAATCGCCCGTATTATAATACAAGGCTTTTTCTACTATACACGTCAACGCGCGTATTTTCGTCAACTATATCAATCATTTAATTGGGGTAACGTGTATCACACGATAGCCCTATGTGTTGTTTACAACACTTTAGCATGCTAAACTATTAACATACTTGTACTTACCGGATTTGCGATCAAGCTTCGAACCGAACACTATTCTTTGTCAAGAGCATAAGGTTTAAGTCCAAGCATGGTTCCTCCCCACCATACTCGAATCTCTTAAACCAAGGCTCTGATACCAACTTGTAACACCCGTTCTTGTAATACAGGGTTTAACGTATATTTTACGAAAACAACTCAAGTAATTACCAACAATTAGGATAAAAAGAATGCCAAGAACACACATAAAGGATAAAATGATGACACAAGTATTAACACATAGTAAAAACAAGTATAGCACGTTAAGTGTTAACACATAAGTGACAAATATGCTTACATGATCAAAAGAGAATAAATAAAAGCAAAAAGATAGCATGCAAGTAGTATCAAGTAAAACACACGAATAAAGCTCTAGAACTATAGACTAGGTTAAAGCATTCCTACTTTTCCTAATTCCCTATAGTTATGGCTCTGATACCAATCTGTCACACCCCAACCAATGGCGGAAACATCGGGATGAGACGATGTGTGAAGATTGCTCGAGACATCATAACACTATTTGTGACAATATTTATATAATTCCCATTTCATTTCATAACTTTCAAATTGTCAACATTACATAAACTCAAATAACAACAAGTTCCAAAAGTAATACATAACAACATAAGCAAAATTTGATACAACATACTAAACCTAAACGTCTATATGTGTATCTAGGCATCAACGCTACTTCTTTTCATAGCATCGTCATCATCAACCTGTAACATGTTTAAAATACAATTCAATGCAAAAGCAATGGCGAGTATACAAGTTTGGTACGTACATAGCAAAAGATAAGTTTCGAACAATTCCTCATAGCAAGCATGTGATTCAAGATAAACAATAAATTTGGCATGTGTCTAACAGATCAAACCAAGGAAACGCAACAGGCTCATGACATTACCTCAAGTTTACGGGCGGGTCGTTAATCCTATAGCGCTACATATGTCACGGTTTGGCTCGTACGAAGTTAATGATAAGTTCAACACATAAGAATCACCCAAGTTTAAAGTATCAAGCCATCACGTATACAAGCATGTTAATAGGAATGTTCATGTGTTTAAGCAAAATGTTCATGTGTAAGTTGTTGATAAGTAAACATGTTACACCCCAAAAGTGGTAGAAGTAAAGGGGGAAATACGAGTATACTCACAAAGTTTGCATATGCTTTCCAATTATCCAATTATTGACGAGTTGATGAGGTTAGAAGATTGAATGTGTAAGGGTTAAAGTTCAAGTATGCATAGAGTCGAGATTCGGTATTTAAAACAACATAAAAATAAGGTATGAGAATAACATGTGAAAATAATCATCTTCAACACTTAACACTTGTATGACACTTGGTAACCACAAGGGTTATGATAATGTTTTCATGAGTTGAACACCCATAAGAATCACAACAAGGTTTAGGTCTTAGATGATGTTCTACTACTTTAACATATAAACAAAAGTTAACATTAAAGGTTCGAATGAGTGTATATTTATATATCTAGGTTAATTATTACATATTATTTAGTCCAATAATTCAAGTAAGAGGTAGAAGATTAGGATCTTCATTTAGGCACCCCGAGTTATCATAGATGTCATGTATGGGGTAGTGTAACACCCGTTCTTGTAATACAGGGTTTAACGTATATTTTACGAAAACAATCAAGTAATTACCAACAATTAGATGTGTAGTTAAGACTACGCATGCTATAAAAATACGGGTTTATTAAAACTTTTACAAATCATAAGTTATTCTACATAATGTGATCGAATTTGTTGTTTAAAAATCTACAACGTGACAAAGTGCGGAAGCGTGTATCTTTATCGTGTTCGGTTCTTCGTTGAGCTTGATCGTCTTCCGGCATCCCAGAAAGTACCTACATTTCATAAACATGAAATGGTTTAGTCGAACGGGGTTTAAAACATATTTAAACGAGTCCGGAAAACAAAATTAATTAAAATGCATTTTTGGACAAGGTCCACCGTAAATTACGGTGGGTACCGTAATTTACGGTAGCCCATGTTTTTATATGTTGTCACCGTAAACCAGTAATAAACTGGCGTAACAATTTCAGGCTCCACCGTAAATTACGGTGGCACCGTAATTTACGGTGGTCCCTGCATTCAGCCTTTCCATTTTGCCGTTTTTGTTACGAAAACATTCGTATCTTTCAATCCGCTTATCCGTTTGACCTACCGTTTCTTCCTACATGTTTGTAATTTGATTCCCCATCATATGGAGTTAAAGTCCGACATCCGGCTTAATAAATTTTGAGACTTTTATGCATTCGGCTTAAACTAGAATTTACCCGTTTTAACCCATCCATGCATTTATCAAACAAACTTATTTGTTCGATTCCAATTTCTCGTGAACCTTCTAATTTCTATATCGTCTATTATATTTGGCTCAAACCACGGGTTTCCTACACATTTTAAACCCGCTTATACTCAAGTGCTTATTTTGACCCGTTAAGGACATTTAAGCACTTTTACGCATAACTCACACCCATTTCTTTCTAGCATTTTACTTCCACATTAATTATCAAATGACCTTCCATCACGTCTATAATTGTGATGGTTTTAAAGTGACGATCTATCTATTCCGAGTTTTACCCTTCGGATTATCAATTTACGGCAAAGACTCATATAGAGTCTTTTGACCAAGGATTTACATCTTACGCTATTATACTTATTCTAAGTATTAACTTGATTATAAAACTCGTTTTCAAGCGACTTCTAAGGGTTGTTTGTTTAATTTTGCTTACAAGGGCGTTTTGGTCATTTTTAACCCTTCTTTTACAACGAAGGACTTTCTTAAGCCATGTACGCCCAAAAATTTAATTTTTAACCCAATCTTGTTTTCAAAACACTCTGTCTATAATTTTAAATCCTTCGGTTTACCTTTTAAGGTAACCGAATGTCCCTTTTTACTTTGCCTAAATCTCATAGATCTCCAAGTTCTAAATGAGAGTTGATCTATTATACATACCTGGCCCGGATCAACTTATTAACCCGGTTTTAATACCTTGCTTTATATTCGCTAATTTAGAACGATGCGAATATCCATTGGATATCTATTCCTGTAAGCATATAACTCGACAAAGAATCATTAGTCTATATAGTCAAAAGATGTTGTCTACACCTTTTGACCCGTTTGGCCGAATTGACCATTTATCTTTACGAGCTGATATTTATTATTATCTCCTCTACATGACTCGTTCCGTTTCACACCGTACGGTCATTTTAACATATAAACCGTTTATTACTTTCGACATAATATGACCGAATTATCGATTTACTTTTTTTTTTAAACATTATTACGGTTTCTTTCATCTTTGATTGTCTTGTTCCGTTCAGCTACACGACGGAACATCACATTTCAATTGTTTAGATATCTCATTCGTAATTTATATGATGAGAAAATATTCCACAATTTAAGACTAGTGTAAGCTATACTTACCTTGCATCCGAATTATGCTTTTCCGTCATTCTTGCTTCGTTTGACCCGCTTCCTTCCCCAAGCCTTCACCTAGCTTGTCAAGCGTCAAACTATCATTGTAATTGTAAGATGGTTAGGTTAGTCATTATCAATTATGACTACTCCATCTAACGGGTCTTATGTCGACTTTATCACTTGATTAAATCATTGGTTAGTTTGACTTCCTAGAAGTCAATTAATCTATCAACTTACTAAAATGCACACTTCACATGGAATTTCACATTTTAGCTTCGTTTAGGCATTTTAACAAACACCTAGCGGGCACAATTTTACATCTTTACTAACTAGTTCATAACTAGTTATTTTTACCAAGATTTACACCACAATTCAAACCTTCATGTCTAGTGTTCATGAACTACACATCATATTTTCAGAAATCAGTTTCTATTCATCAATTTACACCAGATTAGCATTCTACATCTTAGGGTTCATCATTTTCTCACAAAACCCATGAAGCACCTTCAATGTGTTCATGAATTTTTTTCAGAATTTAGCCATGATTTCACATGTTATTGTCTAGGTTTTACTCCTAGTCACCATATCAACCCTAATCTACCCAAATAGCAAACATGCAACTAGAATTTCAGATTATTCCCAATTCATGAGAATTTCAAGTTGAAAGATTTCTCAAAATTTTACATACATTGTAATCCCCTTGCGATGAGGATCAGTAATCTATGTTTAGAATTCGATTTGAACTTGGATTGAACCTTCAATTTGCAAGATTACTGAAGTTTTAGGATTTTGAAGGAGTGGGGATCGCCCCCTGTTCTTCTTGTACGACCAGACACCTCCTTGTGGGGTGTTTGGTGTGTTTTATTTACTTAATTAAAATTAAGTTTCAGTTTTTACAACTTAGGTCCCTCCATTTTGATCAACATTTAATTTAGTTGCTTTTAACCCTACTATGGGTTATTTCTAAACTATTAGCTAACTAGTTTGAAATTCCTAGTTAGTAAATTCTTGTTTATTTAAGAATTCTAATATTCACCGGGTTACTTTTACCACTAAAGGTAAATTACCTGTCTTTTAGTATAAACGTGGTTTGATTACCAAACCCGTTTTCGGGGTGTTACAAGTCTACCCCCCTTAAAGAGGTTTCGTCCTCGAAACCTTTCTTACATAGTTCTTCGAGTTCTAAACTGAATACATTTGACCTGAGTAATCTTTTAAGCATTACTCATACTTTAATCAATTGTTAGTATTACCAGAAAAATTATGGTAATATCTTTTTGGTTACAAAACCTCTACGTACCTTATATGACATGATGTAACTTGAAATAACGTAATCTCGTTATTTCCACTAGTTTAATCAACTTAGCGATATTCAATGCTTTCATATACTATCGGATTTCTTTATGAATCCGTTACTTTGACCCGTTTAAAGGTCTTTAGTGAAATCTTTCACCTTTAGCAACAATTTCTTTTTATTTTCAAATTTATTTATTCGGTTCAGTTATACCGAATTTACCACTTACAAGCAAACCAAATTTCTTAACTTGAATTACTGACCTTAACCGGTTTCACTAACTAGACTTATTAGTCCGGTTTCTTTTTACCGCTCGCTTGGTTATAATGTGATTCTACTTCACATTGTGCCTCTTGACCGTGATCATGTCACATCATGTTTTAATTTATATCAACCTTCTTATTTTCGAAAATATCACTTTTCGAATATATCGTCTTGTGCCTATCAGTGTCAAGACTTGTATCTTTCATGCTTACTATTTAAATTCCTATCAGAATTTATTTTTGTAAAAACATTATTTCTTACTAAAACCAAAGTTTTAGTTTTAGGATCTTCTCTTTAACTTTTGTCAATTATCCATACCAGGATATTGACAGTCCATAATTTATTCTTATTTGGTTATATCCCATTACCGGGCTCATTATTCTCTTGCATTTAACGCTACCTATATCTGGCTAGTGCTCATTTGTGCCATTCGGCGTTATATTGTATTCAACATGTTTGACCTATTAATGTGAAATCCATCACTTATAAACAATCAACTTTATTCTTTATTCAACCCATTCGACTTCGAATAGTTGAACATATTTACTCACAATTTCTATATACGAGATTTTATAGTCATAACTCGTAATCCAAGTCCTTTGATTTTTCAACCCGCGTTCACGTCTCTTGGTTTACGCATGTGTTTAATTCTTACCCATCAACCGGGTGTTTTACCGAAGTCGTTATTATTGCAACACTCCCGGTATGCATTATGACCTCGCTTCATTTTTTTATATTTCGACTTTATCTTTAAGTTTGACGTTTTACAAAAACGACCCGTTAAGAGACATATTTGCATTTTCCGGGTTCGAGTGTAAGTACACTCCCTCCCAATGCCTGTCTAAATCATTTTACATGCTTGCGTTTTCTGGGTTCGAGTGTAAGTACACTCCCTCCCAATACTTGTCTAAATCATATTACATGCTTGCGTTTTCTAGGTTCGAGTGTAAGTACACTCCCTCCCAATACTTGTCTAAATCATTTTACATGCTTGTGTTTTCTGGGTTCGAGTGTAAGTACACTCCCTCCCAATACTTGTCTAAATCATGTTACATGCTTGTGTTTTCTGGGTTCGAGTGTAAGTACACTCCCTCCCAATACTTGTCTAAATCATTTTACATGCTTGTGTTTTCTTCATTCGGGCTCATTATCCTGATGTAATACGCTTCCGTCACTCGGTTGTGCGTTTACACCACTATCAAACATTTTGCTTATCTGATTCATTTGGGTACTTTTAAGTTAGCCCCCATTCACACCGCCCTTACTACATCGGATGTAAACGTGTCCGCCATAAGAAGTTCATGGTATCATATGCCACTACTTACTTGGCCAGAGTAAGCGATTAACACATGACACACATGACCTTTTTATAGTTTTCACATCACGCCCTATGTAAGTAACGCCTCTATTTGTTTCTCTTGGAAACAATATCCCGAATACATTTTCTATTCGGGGTTTTCCAAGTTTTTTTTTAATCTACATATTCAACTTTCAATTTCTACTTATTTGTTGCATATTACTATTTGTGCGATTATTTAAAATATGCACCTGGTAATGTTTGCCACCAACAGGCGTTCCTTGCCATTAACCTTGTTCGCGGTCGTTACGCGATTTAGTCCTCGGTGAGCATGCTCCTCTCGTCATACTTCAGACCGTTCCATCATCATATCCACAATTCGTTTGACTCTCGTCGTCTTCAAACGCGAGTGTCCTTCTATTAAAACATTCACAAAGTTAGTAACGTCAACTTCAATAATCGCCCGTATTATAATACAAGGCTTTTTCTACTATACACGTCAACGCGCGTATTTTCGTCAACTATATCAATCATTTAATTGGGGTAACGTGTATCACACGATAGCCCTATGTGTTGTTTACAACACTTTAGCATGCTAAACTATTAACATACTTGTACTTACCGGATTTGCGATCAAGCTTCGAACCGAACACTATTCTTTGTCAAGAGCATAAGGTTTAAGTCCAAGCATGGTTCCTCCCCACCATACTCGAATCTCTTAAACCAAGGCTCTGATACCAACTTGTAACACCCGTTCTTGTAATACAGGGTTTAACGTATATTTTACGAAAACAACTCAGTAAAGGTACAGGTCTCACTTAATGAGCGATAAGAATGGGATCTCGCCTGAGAATACTGTACTTCTCCGGCTGAAGCATTAAATGGGGAAGACATCTCGCCGCTGGGGGTCAGACACGTGTCTGCACCTCCCGATAACCTCTAAAAACCGTTGGATCTCATGGGAAAATATCTAATGTGATAAGGTTAGGCTGTTATATAAGAACAAAGAAAAAGAGAACAAAGGCAGGTATGATCTCCGGTTTCATTCTCATTTACTACATCCTCATTTACTCCACACACATTAACTTCCGACCATTATTCTATCGCATTTAATACACATCAATAAGATTCACACCATAAAGGGAAACCTTCCGGTGACTGCATTCATTGGAAGAAGCTCCTTTCTTTTCCGGCAAGGTTACTTACTCTCACGCCGGAGCTTGTTCACGGATCCCCCTCCCGGGGTCCCCCGTGACGAGGCTAACGGTTTATTCTTTTGTAGCAAGCAAGGGTAAAAGCTCTTGACGTCACCGAAGATCCATCCAACGTCAGCCGGAGGTTGGGTATTCGACATTGGCGCCATCCGTGGGACCTCAGCCTGCCTGGTGTTCCCACACAAACACTCGACGTCCGGAGAGCAGCTTATCCTGCTAAAAACAACATGACAACCCCACATAACTCACGTGTCACTCAGACGGCACAAAACGACTTGGATAAAGTCACTGTAGAAGATATTACTCATGAAGAAGATGATGAGAATCAGGGAGGAAATCTGAGGGAAACGGAACATATCACTCCCGATTTTGTGGCCATGCACAGGGAAAGGTTAACCAAATGTCTTGAGGATCTAAAGAGACAGGAAAGACTCGACAGCCTCAGAGCCAGACTCTCTTTTGACACACCCTCCAGCCAGGAAGGAACGAACCTTCAGAACAAGAACAACAGTGGTGACCAGCTAGAAACATTTATGTCTGCCCTAAGGCAGATGTCCTCTGAAGAAAGGGAGGACCTGATCACAGGCCAGAAATCCAAGGGGAAGGAAAAAGGGAGAGACAACTCTGATGACAGCGGTTTGGACCAACCATACTTACCACGAGATTTGGCTGAGGTTTCAAAATTCACAAGAAGAATCTCAGAAGCACCTACGCCTCCCAAGACAAAACTACCACCAGGTTTTGATCGATATGATGGAACGAGGGATCCGGAAGATCACCTGCATGCCTTCAGAGGAGCAGGGCAACTAGGAAGATGGCCAATGCCGGTATGGTGCCACATGTTTGTACAAACCCTAACGGAAGGAGCCCGGCTTTGGTTCGACAGTCTGCCCCCAGGGAGCATAGACAGCTATGAAGAACTGAGTGAGAAATTCCTCAGGAACTTTGGCCAACAGAGGAAGGTGGTCAAAAATCCAAACGAAATCCTTCACATCAGACAAAGAGATAACGAGCGGATAGACCAATACATGGAAAGGTTTGTTAAAGAAAGTATGAACATCAAGGACGTCCCAGAAGTCATGAAGATTAGCGGTTTCATAAATGGGCTGAAACACGTACAGCTATGTGAAAAGCTGGGGGAGGAGTTTCCACCCTCCTTTGACAATCTTATGGACAGAGTCCGGGCCTTTGTCCGGGGAAAGGACACGGTCAGCAAAGCAAAGGAGACGGACGTCACACCTCGGAGGATTGCCCCGGCTGCAAGACCTCCTGACAAAGGTACACCCTATTCCCGGAAACCTTCTTTTGATAGAATGTTACATGACAGGGCAAGGCCCTCATACTCTCCCTATAGACCCCGAGGGAGAGGTCCTCCCCCTTACCCCGATAGCTTCACCCCTCTCATTAAAACCCCAAGTGAGATACTAGCCACGGAGAGAGTAAAGAATTCCTTCCCAAGGCCACCCCCCATAAAACCGGGACCAAAAGCACAACTAAACGAATACTGTGAATTCCACAAAGGTTTCGGGCACAAAACCGATGACTGTATGTACCTCAAAAGAGAAATAGAGGCTGCGGTGAAAACGGGGAGACTGGCCCATTTGGTCAAGGAAATCAAGGAAGGGGGAGGGGACCGCAAGGGAAGAGATGCACGAGAGCCGGGGAGGGCAGACGTTGATATGATTAGAAGGAGAAATGAGTTTGATACCACCCGAAGTGTAAAGGCCAGAATCCTAGGCTCCCCAAACTGCAAGAAAGCTCCCATCCTCATGCCATATTTAGAAGAAAGCGAGGTGCAACGACTCCCGCTGAACATCTCAGCTGTGATAGCTGGACACAAGGTGTCCAGGATACATGTGGACGGAGGGTCAGGCGTTGAAGGAATATACGAACACTGCTTCCTTAGGTTCGACAGGGACATAAGGGATAGGTTGGAGGAAGATTCAATCCCATTGGTAGGATTCAACAACAGTGTGTCACATCCCCTGGGAAAAATCAGGCTCCCATTCACAGTCGGCGTGGGGGATCGGGTCCGGACAATAGATCTGACCTTTACGGTAGTCAGGGCACCCTCTAAGTACAATGCAATCTTGGGAAGACCCGGAATTGGTGATCTGCAGGCACAGGCCTCTACCCCCCACGGAGCTTTGGTATTCCAAACGCCAAAAGGTCTCGCATGGGTTAAGTCCGCCTACGAGGTAGTTTCCTCCGTATCCAAAGAAGAAGAGCCAGGGAAGTCCCAGGGAAGTCCCAGGGAAAGAAGGTGGAAGAGTGGGTCCTCTGTGATATGTTCCCAGAACAGACAGTCAAGGTGGGGAGTCACTTGGGTGACAAATGTAAGAGTGCCCTGAAGGAGTTGCTCCTCCATAACATAGAGGTGTTTGCATTCCAACATGGAGACATGACGGGGGTCCCAAGGAGCCTAACGGAGCACCGACTTAACACATTTACATGGGCAAAACCAGTAAAACAAAAGAAGCGGAGTATGGGACCCAATAAAAGAAGGGCTGCTTGTGAAGAAACTCGGAAGCTGCTTAGAGCGGGGATAGTCAGGGAAGTCAAATACCCGTCCTGGGTTGCCAACCCTGTAATGGTTCAGAAAAAAGACGGAGGATGGAGGATGTGCATCGATTTCCAAGACCTCAACAAAGCTTGTCCCAAGGACTGTTATCCTCTTCCGGAGATAGACACCCAAGTGGACTCCTTGTCTTAATACCCCCTGAAGTGTTTCCTGGACGCCTACAAAGGGTACCACCAAATTCAAATGTCGATAGAAGACGAGGAGAAAACCGCCTTCATCACAGACGAAGGGACATTCTGCTACACCAAGATGCCCTTCGGCCTCAAGAACGCTGGGGCCACATACCATAGGTTTATGAACAGTCTGTTTAGGAGCAACGAGGAAGGAACTTAGAGGTGTACGTCGACGATATTGTCATCAAAAGCTTAACGGAGACGGCCTTGATAAATGATGTAGCTGAGACTCTCCACACTATGCAGGACGTAAACATGAAGTTAAACCCTGGGAAGTGCTGTTTTGGAGTAGAGGAGGGGAATTTCCTGGGGGTAGTGGTCACCAAGGGCGGGATCAAGGCAAATCCGGAGAAAACCCAGGCGGTGGCTGAGATGCGATCCCCCAGGTCCCTAAAGGACATTCAGCAACTAAACGGAAGGCTAATAGCGTTAAACCGTTTTTTGTCCAAGGTGGCTGACAAGACTCTTCCCTTTATGAAAGTATTGAAAGACTGCCCTCAAACAAACAAGTTTAAATTGACAACGGAGGCTGAGACAGCCTTCCAAGAAATGAAAGCATACATTTGTCAGCTCCCGATGCTAGCCACCCCAGTACCCGGGGACCCACTGCTCCTATATCTATCTGCCTCAAAAACAACCATAAGTGCGGTCATGATGGTAGAGCGAGAAGGGAAACAGATCCCCATATATTTCATCAGTAGGACGCTTAAAGGGCCTGAAGAACGATACATGCCCCTGGAGAAGCTCACATTGGCTCTTGTCTTCGCATCCCGAAGACTCAGGAGGTATTTCCATGAACACAAGATTACCCTAATGACCGATCAACCCCTTCAGAAGGTACTCAGGAGGCCGGAACTGTCCGGACGGTTAGCCAAATGGGCTGTGGAGCTAGGGGAACACTCCCTGGAGTTTAAGCCCAGGACAGCCATGAAGGGACAAACACTAGCCGACTTCTTAGCAGAAGTCCCGGAGGACGAAGAAAAGGAACTGTTAAAATGGGAGGCCTTAGAGAAAGAAGAAAGAGAGAAGGAGGATAAGGCGGTGTGGAAGTTGCTCACTGATGGAGCATCCAGTGAAGAAGGAAATGGAGCTGGAATCACATTGATAAGTCCCGAGGGGGTTGAGCTGACATATGCCGTAAGGCTGGATTTTGAGAACACAAACAATACCGCAGAATATGAGGCCCTCCTAGCAGGGATGGGACTAGCACAAAAAATGAAGGCGAAGCACGTAGAAGCCAGCACTGATTCACAGCTACTAGTAAGACAATACCAAGTAGAATATGAGGCTAAGGATAACATCATGGCTCGATACGTGGAGAAAGTTAAGGAGACAGCTAAGGCGTTCAAAACTTTCAAGCTGGAATACATCCCCCGGGGAAGGAACAGGAAATCTGATGCGCTTAGCAAGTTAGCCTCGGTAGCATTCGATCATCTAGCAAAAGAAGTTAAAGTAGAGGTCCTGACATCCTCCTCCCTCAACACCGCGGAAGTGGCCACGGTTGAAAGCCCCCAGGAAACATGGATGACCCCGATAGTCAGATTTCTCCAAGACGGAACTCTACCCGAGGGGGAATGGGCGGCCCGGAAGATAAGGGTCAAGGCCCTACAGTATGATCTGATCGAAGGAGAGCTATACCGTAGGTCATATCTGGGTCCGTCCCTGAAGTGTGTTGACATGGAAGAAGCCGAATATGTAATTAGGGAGATGCATGAAGGGATTTGCGGAATGCACTCGGGGCCAAGAACAATAGTGAGAAGGGCAATGAATGCAGGGTTTTACTGGCCGCGAATGTACGAAATGGCATCTGAAGAAATCAAGAAGTGTGACAACTGCCAAGTGCATGCACCAATGACCCACCAACACAAACACCCCATGGTACCAGTCTCGACGTCGTGGCCGTTCCAGAAATGGGCCATCGACATAATCAGACCTTTCCCGGAAGGTCCGGGAGGGGTCAAATACGTGGTGGTGGCCATTGATTACTTCACTAAGTGGATTGAAGCGAAGCCCTTGGCAAAAATTACTGGGGACCAGATGAGAAGGTTCGTACTGGATAACATCATATGCAGATATGGGGTTCCGAGGGAGTTAGTAAGTGACAACGGGGTCCAATTTGCTGGAAAGCCCTTCAAACCATGGTGCGAACAGATGCGGATCCAGCAAGTGTTTACTTCCGTTACCTACGCCCAGAGTAACGGGTTGGTGGAGAGAGCCAACCAAAGCGTCATCAAAGGAATGAAGGGTAGGCTAGGGAGGAAACAGAAAGGCTGGCTGGAAGAGCTTCCATTTGTGTTGTGGGCATACAGAACCACCCCCAAAAGTTGCAACGGGGAGACCCCGTTCAGCCTTACTTATGGGACGGAGGCTGTCATCCCTGCTGAGATCGGATCCTCAACTGCTCGGATGAAACTCCGGGATGAAGAGAACGAGCAGGACCTCAGGATGAACCTAAATTTGTTGTAGGAAAGAAGGGAAATAGCAGCAGTTAAGGAGGCCCAATACAAAAAGCTCCTGGGAAGCTACTACAACGCCAGGATGAAGAAGCTCAACATCGTCCCAGGGGACCTAGTTCTCAGGGCCAACGAGGCTAGTCTGCAAGAAAATACCGGGAAGTTAGGACCCAACTGGGAAGGACCCTACAGAGTCACGTGGGCGAATGGAAAAGGGACTTGCAAGTTGGAAACGCTAGAAGGCAAGGAGGTTCCCAGGACCTGGAACCTCATGCAGCTCAGGAAGTATTACATGTAAGGGGTATACCCCCAAGGAAAACGGCCATGAGCCACTTTTGTAATAGATAACTACATGTATGGGGGACTGTTCCCTCAAGAGGATAAACCTTTTGTAAACAATCTATGATGGGAAGTGTAAGCCCCCAAAGATTAAATGAAAGACGGACGAAAACGTCCCATTTTGAGAAAACAATGGACAGTTACACCTGGGCAGACGTGCCCAAGGACACCATTAAATCTAAAACTAGAACAAACAAACACACGTGTATAAGGCATTCAAAGCATGCCCAAAAGCCCGGCCGTGGGGCTAGTAAAGGTCTAGCTAACCTAAAACGGACAAAACAAGTTAAAAACATAGCACCACGTTATAAACTTGTCCACCGATTGGCCTCGAACAGACAATAACAGTTTAACGAAGCAAACAACAAAAACAAAAACAAATAATGCAAACACACCCACATGAACAAAACCACGAAAGGGAATCTGCTTTATTTACTGCAAAAGGCATATACAAAGAAAAGCCCTAACAACTTGGGCAAGAATTAGCAATGTACAAAAATTGCAAACGCAACAAGGCAAAACAAAAACATAGCTCCTCGCTAAAATAGCCTAGAAACCCCCAGGAAATCACCAAACTGGCCTCCAGAAAGAACTCCTGCAAAAGCAAAACAAGCAAGAAACAGGATACAAAACAAAAAGGCCATACATCACTGTGAGCCATATGGTTAAAAGGCGAAGTGGTCCCCAACACAAAAGACCACCCGCGATAGTCAAACAAAACAGACAAGTACCCTAGAGTAAGTTAAAGTTATTACAACCATATCGAAATGTATCAAATGTTTAGAATTCATTGGGGATCACCCCCGGAAAGAGATGGCGGAGACGAAGGACCGACAGAAGAGAACAGGGCCTTCAATTCATCAATAGAAATCAGGGGATGCTCCAGGATTTTGGAAAGAATAGCTGGGGTCTTATGCCCAAACTCCTCATTCAGCTTGGACAGCTTCTTCTTAACCTTGGAGTCATACAGATGAGTCTCATTCCTATCCAAGCCTTGAGCGGAGTATTTGTAGCCATCCTTCAATCCCGATTGGTACCCAACATCCCTGTAGGCCCTGTACATCTGCTCCAAACCGCTCTTAAAATCCTCCGACTGAGCAACATGTGACAACCCGCACTAAACCAGGTATCCGTACGACTTAACTAATGATTAATTACTGCTTAATTACTGTGCTTGTTTGAACTAGCTGATGAACTGCTACTTGATATCTGATACACGTACTTACTTGCATCATACTTTACTTATCGTCACTACATTATTTACATGCTGAACCCTAGTGACAAACATGATGCACAAAAAGCACAGTAACACTATAACGGATAACCTATTGAACATGCTGATATAACCAGCATCAGGCAGACACTGCCTCTAAGGCCTGTAAGAGCCAGAAATATTTTTGCTACACTAATGGTGAGTGTAGGGATATAAGGGTTGTAGAACTGCGTCTCTAGGGATAAGTCACAGTGACTGGATGTGCCTAAAACGTACTCAAAGTACAAAACTCAGCACTTTACATAACAATTCAGCTTTTAGCTAACTAATAAAGTGCCAAAACATGAGAAAAAAATATTACTATACACTTTTCAAAGTGTCAGAAATGAGTTGTGTCACTAAAAAGGGTATTAACGACGCTTTAAAGCTTTAGTAACGCTTTAACGGATTACTATCCAACCAAACAACCGGACTATACCCGGAACGTGAAAATATTGTTATTTTCATTGTTTTTCTTTTTCTGAGCCAGTTAGGGTCCCCGAATACCCTAACACCCGTTATAAGACACAACACACTAATACTTTATTTAATGTCCCTAATTAACTAACTACTTACTTAACAACTAGTTGAAATCCAACTAAACCCTTCTCCTATGTGAAATTGACGGCATCATGGCCCCTCTTCTCATCATTTTCGATTTGTCCCATGTGCCACCAAAAGATCCATCATTTTTCCCATGCATCTATCCTTGGGATTGTGTAAAGATGTGATTGTCCTAACAACTCACCCTAATTCTTACATATAGCACCCCTTAATTACTCACCATTTACCAAGATACTTTCACTTAACCCCTTCTTTTTTGCATGAAATCGGTTCTTGTGGCCCCTCCCCACCATACGAATTCTAAATATCAACCACAAGACTTTTCTTTGAAAATTTTCATTAGTTCCCATGCAATCCCTTCTTGGTATTAGTGATATTTGTTTGTACTAAGTGAAGCATGTTATACATTGGTTATTAGGGAATGGGTTATAAATAAACCACAATATCCTCACCACCTTCATCACATATCAAAACCACATCCATACAAAACAAGCTTCTGCCGAACAACCCTCCACACGCCACCACCTTTTTCTTTTTCCATTCATTCCATCCAAGGTTATTTCAAAGTGCAAGGAGCCATTTTAGGAGGTGTGGAGCATTCGGATTACCAAGGACCTCCCTCGTTTGTCTTTAACCACTCACTTTCTCTCGTGTTTCTTCCCTAGCCTCGAGCTAGTTGTAAGCCTCTTGGATCATCTTTTATTTTATATTTTTTTTTTTGTGGTTAATAACTATGTTGAGATATAAGTAAAGGAACACTAGAAGATCATAAATGCAAACTTGAACATAAAGTTAGTGAAGATGAAATAAGATGAAATCTTGTTAAAATAAAATTGTTTTGATGTGGTTATTATTTATTTTGATGCTTACTAGTAAGATGATGTTGGACATCAAAATTTAACTTGTTAAAATAAGATTAAAAACTTATGTTAACAAGTTAGGAGGTGACTAATGTTTACATAAAAGAATCACCTCCATGTTTCACATAAACTTGGTAACAAAAACGAGTTCTTGAAAAAAAATAAATAAATAAATAAACTAAGTGAGTGGATAGTCTTATGGACCCGACATCTACAAATGATTTTTCTAAGACACACCAAGTTAAAAGACGGGTCTTTTTGAAAAGTCATAATTTTTGGAGGGTAACTAAACCCACTAAAAGCACCGCTAAATTACTACGCGTTTTCATGAAACGCCAAGTTTATGTTGTCATGAAAAATGCATTGTTTTTTTTTACACTTGACTAGTGTAACATTGTTTAGAAAATTGTTAATTGAATTTATAAAAGAAAATGATACGCTTGAAAGCGTGGCCACCTCCAGTTACAGAGGGAACTCTGGCGAAATTTTTCTAAAAACCTAACACTTATAACTATTTACACTACAAGCGTTAGAATTATTTTTGACATGTTTTCGAAACATAAATTTCGCCATGACTTTATTTACTAAATATTCGGAGGTGGGATTTTCACAAAGTTTAACGTGATAAATATATATTTTTCACACATTGTTTATGATTATTTTGTGAAAATACATAAATATTATTTTTAGAGTAAAAATAATATTTACGAACGTTAACGAATCCAAAATAATACGAACGCCTTCACCATAAACATATAAGTTACATCGGTAATTATATTACCACTCGATTGTTAAAACGTAACTTACGCACTTACGGAAATATTTATGAACGCACATGTATTGAATCCCCCATCCTTGGGAAGGAGATTTACTACCAAGTATATACAGAATGTACACACGAAATAGTTGTCTAACTATTTCCCAAAGACGTAAACTATAAAGCTAAGGCACGGCCGTCCATCTAATAGAAATTAGCACCTGTAGGTCGTCGCACAGCTGCGTGAGCAGGAGATACTTGGTAGAGACGCTTCACTGTGAGTTCATGTCCCCCTTTTCTCTAACTGTTTTCAGTTTTCTTAACTGCGGGGGTGAAATACATGTTACTTTGATTACAAGTACTTTATACACGGTATGGTTAGCGTAAGGAGGTTACTACTTAGATCATGTGAGTGGGTAGGAGCAATATGAGGCCATTAGTCCTCATGTCGGGACCGAGGGACAGGAGCGGGAGATCTATCTGGGTGTAGCGAGCCCAGCCCCAGGCCAAACTAGAAACGGACCTTGGGGTGACTTTGTCCACATACAAATGCCGTGGCGAAATCTGCTAGGTTTGAGTCTCCCTATTTGCACTTCACATATATCAGTGGCCTTGCAAACCATTGGTGATCACAAGTCCCCTTATTTGCTACATACCACGACTATTTTTATACTCACAAGTATTTTACATACTCACTTACACATGAACTCGCTCAACATTATTGTTGATTTTTCAACTTACATGTATTTCAGGAAATTAACGGATCTGGCACGGTATGGAACGTTTTCCGCTGCACTAGTCATGAGGTCATCTGGGTTTGGGGAGTTGTGACTCTTTCCTGGACAAGTCACAAATCCTTAAACTGTGTTCTGTTATGTCAATGTTTGTCGAATAATGTCGTTAGAACATGTTTCAGTTAAAACAATGTTATTGTATTTGGTTTTCAAAACTTAATCGAATGGATGATCTTGCATGGTTTTTATTTCATATAGCTTTGTTATGGTTAAGCTATGGTATTAAGAAGTCACACCAAAATAACAACGCTTCCGCAAAGCCAGGGTGTGACAGCTTGGTATCAGAGCTCTGATCATAGCGAACTAGGAGTCTTTCTCGAGTCTAGACTATGATCACTAGGGCTCTCACGAAAACATTTTACTGCATACCACTTAAGTCCAGATCCAAAACTTTTACAAACAAATGTTGAGCACATTTTATTATTTATAGGCTCAGCCTGGAGGGCTGAGGCTCGGTCTGGAGGATCAAGGCTCGGTCTAGGTGACCGAGGTAGTTGAGCACGTTGATTTATTATAGGCTCAGCCTGGAGGGCTGAGGCTCGGTCTGGAGGATCGAGGCTCAGTCTAGGTGACCGAGGTAGTTGGCTAGTGAGGCTAGGAAGAGTAGGCTCAGTCATGAAGGCTGAGGCTCGGTCAAGGGGACCGAGGCTCGATCTAAGAGGTTGAGGTGGAGGAAAGAGCAGTCTTCGAGACTGGGAGGAATTTGGCTAGTGAACTAGGAGAATTATGTGATACCTTACTTGGTGACTTATGTGATTATCTGATTATGTGACTGATTATTTGAGCATATTTGTGTTTATGTTACAGACTTATGGACTCAGACGATACTGGCGTTTCGGACACCACTGGACCCATACCTATCGTATCTGATGACCTCACATCCTCCGAGCAGGAGGTGTACACATCTGACTATACCAGTACTGACGAGGATGATTTCCAGCCCTTCGCACTACCCGATGGTGCTGATGAGCCTGCAGATGACCCTCCCGCTGAGTACCTACCTCTAGTAGAGATTCCGGCCCCTATACCCTTAGCCGTTTATCCAGCATATGATTTCCCTCTTGACGCTGAGGCTGATGGCGATATTGACCTGTTTGAGGATGAGTCTTTTGAGGATGAGATCCAGGGCGAGGCCCTTCTTCCTGCAGAAGATCTTCTGATGATCGCTGACGTTCCCGCTGAGGATTCGCCTGCACATTCTCCTGTCCCAGACTCCTTCGAGTCTGTGGCATCCGCACCTTCTCACACATTGAGCGCACAGCACTTTGCGCATGATTCTGATCCTGACCAGTCATTCTCTGTTGCACCTATTCCCAGCTTTGCGTATGACCATGATGACATAGAGGATTCTGATCCTATCTTTCCCCCGGGATACGACCCAGATCGTGATATCGAGTTTATACCTATGGATCAGCCCATGGAGGATCCAGCTGACCCAGTAGACCCTATCGACCCCGAGTTTGACTTCGAGATGGCTTTTGATGATCCCGAGCCTGTCGTCGCTCCTGAGCAGGCAGCCGCTCTAGACCCCATACTTGAGCATGATCCCGTACATGCTGACATCCCTATTGAGCCTGTTATAGCAGACCCACCTATTGATGATCTCCCCGTGGATGTTCCTTTGTTAGAGGGCGATCATGTTGTTGTTGATCCTATTGTTCCTCTACCTGTTGTTGATATACCTGTTGACCATCCTGTTGAGCACATTGCACCTGTTCACCCTTTTGTTGCTCCCCCACCTGATCCCATCCCACTAGAGCCCGAGCATGCACTGTTCGCGGCACACATGGATCCACCAGATGAGCATGCACAGCACGGTTGGATACCTGCTGATGAGGATGTTCCACCATTTCCCCCTCATATCCCTGATACACGACATGTTGATTTTTCTTTTCAGGTTCCTCAGTTTGTACCTCCAGCGAGGGTTGGAGAGGGTTCTTCAGCCCATCCTTTTGGGCATGTACCGATGTCTATCCCCTTCATGCCCCAGATGTCATCTATTCCACCCTCTGTTGCTCCATTTCATGTGGCACCTTTTGATCCCACCAGTGAGCCGTTCCTTTGGGCACCACACTCTACTATGCCACCTACTGACCCCTACCATTCTTTCCACATGGGGTATACTATCGAGGACGTTTTGATGTCTTTTGTCGCCCAGCACGAGTCGCACACGCAGCTCATCCAGGAGCTTGAGAGAGCTCAACTGCCACCATGCCAGTGTCATGGTCATGTCTTTTGTCGCCCAGCACGAGTCGCACACGCAGCTCATCCAGGAGCTTGAGAGAGCTCAACTGCCACCATGCCAGTGTCATGGTCAGACACACTCTCCTCTGCAGACTTTTCGACCCTTACCTCCAGATTATGCTGCCCGTCTCTTTACACTAGAGCAGCAGGTTGCTTCTATCATTCATACTCAGCAGGCTATGGAGGCGGACTGGCTCCAGTTACGTCGTTTGTTTTACACCCACTTTCCTCCTCCTCCACCACCATCTGTATAGAGCTCATCAGTGCTGTTTGGGTAGACGAAGGTGAGAAGACGGCGATTGTTGGACTGCACAACATTTTTGGAGACTACTTTATGATCCTGACTTTTGTTGACATGTATTTGATGTTGTATTTGACACTGACATGATATAGTTTTTGGACAGGGGTGATGTAGCCCCTAGTTGATTGATGATTGTATGACACAGGGATGTACTGATACACTTACTATGTGGTCTCGATATATGGCAATCGCAGTATTCTCACCATATTTGATTCGCTTGATTACTTATTTATATTTTTATGACCTGGGATGTTGTGTGATTGGTATTTGTGATGTGTTGATGACATGAGATGTTATGTGCTATTACTATTACTATATACGTACGTTTTACTATGGCCTGACCAACGTAAACCATCTTTTAGAAGATGCCGCCGAGACGTGAGACACGCATGCCAACCAATGAGGCAGAACTCCAGCAGATTATTGCTGCTGCCATAGCACAGTATGCAGCATCCCAGCCAGGAACGAGCGGAAGTATTAACCAAGGCAATAACAATCCACCTCACGGTAATACTAAGTCATTAAGACATACCGTGACCTAATTGGATATCTTTAGCAATGATGCTAATGCCGTTCATATGTTATAACGTATGTGCAGGATGCACCTACAAGCAGTTCTTAGACTGCAAGCCCGTAAACTTTGATGGCACAGGAGGTGCTGTCGCCTTTGTTCGTTGGGCTGAGAAAACCGAATCTGTTCTTCGCATGAGCAAGTGCGCACTGGATCAGCAAGTCACCTATATCTCAGGGCTGTTTCTAGATGGAGCCCTATCCTGGTGGAATCTACAAGTACAGACACTAGGCGAAGCTGCTGCCTACGCGCTGACCTGGACCGAACTAAAAGAACTTATGCGCAAAAAGCACTGTTCCCGCGCAGAAATCCAGCGATTGGAGACCGAGTTCTGGCACTTGAAAATGGACGGTCCAAAGATAGCAGAATACGTTCAAAGGTTCCATGACTTATCGCATGTGGTACCCTACATGGTCACTCCTGAGTTCAAGAGAATCGAACGTTTCATTTGGGGATTAGCTCCTCAAATCATAAGCATGGTAACCTCATCCAAGCCTGCGACCATTACTGAGGCGATCGATTTGAGCGTAGCTCTCACTGAGGAGGCTATTCGTTTGAACAAGTTTGATGAAGCAGAGCCGAAGAAGAAAGAGACTCACGTCGAGTCGTCAGGAGGTAACAAGCGGAAGTTCTCAAACTTCAAGCAGGGCGCCAGTGTGGCGGTTAAGAAAGGAGGATCAGCTGGCAGTGGGAAGAAAGGAAAAGGATACCAGGGCACCCAGCCCAAGTGAAACACCTGTCAACGCCACCATACTGGCCATTGTAATGTGAAAATATGTGAAGTATGTGGAAAGCCGGGCCACTCGAAAGATTCTTGTTGGGCTAGTGCTGGCCGGGGAGGCCAGGGAGGATATGGGAATAGAAACAATAATCATGGTGGTATTGGGAATCGCCCACAGGGAAACAATGGAGGAAATGGAAATCGGGTCTATAATGCAAACCAAGCGGGCACCGTGAATCGCAACCAGAGAAACAATCAAGTTGGAAACGATGGTGGAAATGGGCAAAGGCCCGGATGCTATAACTGTGGTGATCTTGGGCATTACAAGAAGAATTGCCCGGAATTGAACCAAGCCCGCGGAAGGGTTTTCAACATCGAAGCAAGGGAAGCGCGCCAGGACCCCAACGTTGTTACTGGTACGTTCCCTGTAAATCAACGCTATGCATCCGTTTTATTTGATACTGGTGCCGATTATAGCTTCGTGTCATTAGAATTTAAGAAAATGCTTGGGTTAGCCGCTAATAAGTTAGATATTCCCTACTCAATCGAATTGGCTAATGGAAAGTTAGTAGAAGCCAATGAAGTTATCAGAGGTTGTGTGATCGAATTGGGAGAACGTGAGTTCGCTCTAGATCTACTACCAGTCCAGTTGGGGAGCTTCGACGTGGTGGTAGGAATGGATTGGTTATCAGGCAACAAAGCTGAGATAGTTTGTCACGAAAAGGTTGTTCGTATCCCAACCGAAGATGGCGAAACAATTGTGGTTCATGGAGAGAAGCGTGAGACGCCGTTGAGGATTATCAGCTGCTTGAAAGCAAGGAAGTGTTTGCAGAAAGGATGTGTTGCTTTTCTGGCACACATTGTGGATAAAAAGGCTGCTGAGCCAAAAATCGAAGACATCCCTGTCGTGAGGGAATACCCAGAAGTCTTCCCAGAGGACTTACCTGGACTGCCACCTCAGAGGCAAGTAGATTTTCACATCGATTTAGTTCCAGGCGCCGCGCCTGTGGCTAAGGCACCGTACAGACTTGCTCCGTCTGAGATGCAGGAACTGTCGACACAACTTCAAGAGTTGTTAGACAAGGGTTTTATCCGACCAAGCTTCTCGCCTTGGGGAGCTCCAGTCCTGTTTGTCAAGAAGAAGGACGGTAGTTTCTGTATGTGTATTGACTACAGAGAATTGAACAAGCTGACAATCAAGAATAGATATCCTCTGCCAAGAATCGATGATCTGTTTGATCAACTGCAAGGTTCAAGCTTTTATTCAAAGATCGATCTTCGATCTGGATACCATCAGCTAAGAATACAAGAGGAAAGCATTCCGAAGACAGCCTTCAGAACTCGTTATGGGCACTACGAGTTCCTTGTTATGCCGTTTGGTTTGACAAACGCACCTGCAGTCTTTATGGATTTGATGAATAGAGTTTGCAAGCCGTACTTGGATAAGTTCGTGATTGTATTCATCGATGACATTTTAATTTATTCAAAGACGAAGGCTGAACACGAGCAACATCTTAGAGCCATTCTAGAGGTGCTGAAGAAGGAACAGCTGTATGCCAAATTCTCCAAGTGCGAATTTTGGCTACGTGAAGTCCAATTCCTTGGGCACGTGGTTAATGGAGATGGCATCCACGTAGATCCAACCAAGATCGAGGCGATCAAGGATTGGGAAACGCCAAAGACGCCAACCGAGATTCGACAATTCTTGGGTTTGGCTGGCTACTATCGAAGGTTCATTGAGGATTTTTCAAAAATCGCTCAACCTTTGACGCTCCTCACCCAGAAAGATAAGAAGTTTGATTGGGGAATCAAACAGGAAGAAGCGTTCCAGATACTGAAGGATAAGCTCTGCAATGCGCCAATCTTAGCACTACCGGAAGGTACTGATGATTTTGTGGTATACTGCGACGCATCGCGTCAGGGATTGGGTTGTGTGTTGATGCAACACCAAAAGGTTATTGCTTACGCATCGCGTCAGTTGAAAGTGCACGAAAAGAACTATACCACACATGATTTGGAACTTGGCGCAGTGGTATTTGCACTAAAGATCTGGAGACACTACCTTTATGGTACAAAGTGTACAATCTTTACAGATCACAAGAGCCTACAACACATATTCAACCAGAAGGAGTTGAATATGAGGCAAAGACGATGGGTTGAGTTGCTGAACGATTACGACTGCGAGATAAAGTACCATCCAGGGAAGGCGAATGTAGTCGCCGATGCCCTAAGTCGAAAAGAGAGGATCAAACCCATAAGGGTTAGGGCTTTAGAAATGATTATCCGAACCAATCTTTCCTTGCGCATTCGTGCCGCGCAGAAAGAAGCTCTCAAGGAAGGAAACCTTGAAGAAGAATATCTCCGTGGGATGGAGAAACTACTGGTACCAAACGAGGAAGGAACGTTATGCTTCGAGAAAAGGATTTGGGTTCCTCTGTTTGGTGGTTTAAGGAAAGTTATTTTTGATGAAGCCCACAAATCACGGTACTCTATCCATCCTGGAGCGGATAAGATGTACCAGGATCTCAAAGATTACTATTGGTGGCCTAGGATGAAAGGCGATGTTGCTGTTTACGTGAGCAAATGTTTAACGTGTGCTAAAGTGAAGGCCGAATACCAGAAGCCTTCAGGACTTCTACAACAACCTGAAATTGCCAAGTGGAAATGGGAACAAATCTCCATGGATTTTATTACGAAATTGCCAAGAACGCCAAGAGGCCATGACATGATTTGGGTGATAGTTGACCGCCTAACAAAGTCCGCACACTTTCTGCCAATCAAAGAGAAAGACAGTACTAGTAAACTTGCGGAAATTTACATGAGAGAGATCGTCGCGCGCCATGGAGTACCCCTCTCAATCATCTCTGATAGAGACGGAAGGTTTGTGTCAAGGATATGGCAATCCTTCCAAGAAGCCTTTGGCTCACAATTGAATCTGAGCACTGCGTTTCATCCGCAAACTGACGGCCAGAGCGAGCGAACGATACAGACTTTGGAAGACATGCTGAGAGCGTGTGTTATGGATTTGGGCGGTAGCTGGGATAAGCATTTGCCTTTGGTCGAATTTTCATACAACAACAGCTACCACACCAGTATTGGTGTCGCGCCATTCGAAGCCCTTTACGGACGCAATGCCGCTCACCCCTATGTTGGGCTGACGCAGGTGATAGGCAGCTTGCTGGTCCCGAAATCGTCCAAGAGACGACAGACAAGATTGCACAGATTCTTAAACACATCGAAGCAGCTCTTCACAGACAAAAGGCCTATGCGGATCCAAACCGGAAACATGTGGAATTCCAAGTTGGAGAAATGGTGTTATTGAAAGTCTCACCCTGGAAGGGTGTGGCACGCTTCGGGAAGCGTGGGAAGTTAAATCCGCGCTACATTGGTCCCTTTAGAATTCTGGAAAGAATAGGACTAGTAGCATACAAGTTGGACCTACCTGCTGAACTAAATGGTGTTCACGATACATTTCATGTATCCAATCTAAAGAAAAGTCCAACTCAAGTCACCGTTGCCATTCCCACCGACGAGATTCATGTTGACGACACGCTCCACTTCGTTGAAGAACCTGTTGAGGTCACAGATTGGAAAGTTAACAAGACCCGCCGGAGCAGTGTCAAACTCGTCAAAGTTCGTTGGAATGCCAGACATGGTCCTGAATACACCTGGGAACGTGAGGACCGGATGAAAGAGAAATACCCCCACCTGTTTCCTAAGGACCCTGCATCTACAAGCAGAACTTAAATTTCGGGACGAAATTTATTTAACGGGGGGAGAATGTGACAACCCGCACTAAACCAGGTATCCGTACGACTTAACTAATGATTAATTACTGCTTAATTACTGTGCTTGTTTGAACTAGCTGATGAACTGCTACTTGATATCTGATACACGTACTTACTTGCATCATACTTTACTTATCGTCACTACATTATTTACATGCTGAACCCTAGTGACAAACATGATGCACAAAAAGCACAGTAACACTATAACGGATAACCTATTGAACATGCTGATATAACCAGCATCAGGCAGACACTGCCTCTAAGGCCTGTAAGAGCCAGAAATATTTTTGCTACACTAATGGTGAGTGTAGGGATATAAGGGTTGTAGAACTGCGTCTCTAGGGATAAGTCACAGTGACTGGATGTGCCTAAAACGTACTCAAAGTACAAAACTCAGCACTTTACATAACAATTCAGCTTTTAGCTAACTAATAAAGTGCCAAAACATGAGAAAAAAATATTACTATACACTTTCCAAAGTGTCAGAAATGAGTTGTGTCACTAAAAAGGGTATTAACGACGCTTTAAAGCTTTAGTAACGCTTTAACGGATTACTATCCAACCAAACAACCGGACTATACCCGGAACGTGAAAATATTGTTATTTTCATTGTTTTTCTTTTTCTGAGCCAGTTAGGGTCCCTGAATACCCTAACACCCATTATAAGACACAACACACTAATACTTTATTTAATGTCCCTAATTAACTAACTACTTACTTAACAACTAGTTGAAATCCAACTAAACCCTTCTCCTATGTGAAATTGACGGCATCATGGCCCCTCTTCTCATCATTTTCGATTTGTCCCATGTGCCACCAAAAGATCCATCATTTTTCCCATGCATCTATCCTTGGGATTGTGTAAAGATGTGATTGTCCTAACAACTCACCCTAATTCTTACATCTAGCACCCCTTAATTACTCACCATTTACCAAGATACTTTCACTTAACCCCTTCTTTTTTGCATGAAATCGGTTCTTGTGGCCCCTCCCCACCATACGAATTCTAAATATCAACCACAAGACTTTTCTTTGAAAATTTTCATTAGTTCCCATGCAATCCCTTCTTGGTATTAGTGATATTTGTTTGTACTAAGTGAAGCATGTTATACATTGGGTATTAGGGAATGGGTTATAAATAAACCACAATATCCTCACCACCTTCATCACATATCAAAACCACATCCATACAAAACAAGCTTCTGCCGAACAACCCTCCACACGCCACCACCTTTTTCTTTTTCCATTCATTCCATCCAAGGTTATTTCAAAGTGCAAGGAGCCATTTTAGGAGGTGTGGAGCATTCGGATTACCAAGGACCTCCCTCGTTTGTCTTTAACCACTCACTTTCTCTCGTGTTTCTTCCCTAGCCTCGAGCTAGTTGTAAGCCTCTTGGATCATCTTTTATTTTATATTTTTTTTTGTGGTTAATAACTATGTTGAGATATAAGTAAAGGAACACTAGAAGATCATAAATGCAAACTTGAACATAAAGTTAGTGAAGATGAAATAAGATGAAATCTTGTTAAAATAAAATTGTTTTGATGTGGTTATTATTTATTTTGATGCTTACTAGTAAGATGATGTTGGACATCAAAATTTAACTTGTTAAAATAAGATTAAAAACTTATGTTAACAAGTTAGGAGGTGACTAATGTTTACATAAAAGAATCACCTCCATGTTTCACATAAACTTGGTAACAAAAACGAGTTCTTGAAAAAAAAAATTAAAATAAATAAATAAATAAACTAAGTGAGTGGATAGTCTTATGGACCCGACATCTACAAATGATTTTTCTAAGACACACCAAGTTAAAAGACGGGTCTTTTTGAAAAGTCATAATTTTTGGAGGGTAACTAAACCCACTAAAAGCACCGCTAAATTACTACGCGTTTTCATGAAACGCCAAGTTTATGTTGTCATGAAAAATGCATTGTTTTTTTTACACTTGACTAGTGTAACATTGTTTAGAAAATTGTTGATTGAATTTATAAAAGAAAATGATACGCTTGAAAGCGTGGCCACCTCCAGTTACAGAGGGAACTCTGGCGAAATTTTTCTAAAAACCTAACACTTGTAACTATTTACACTACAAGCGTTAGAATTATTTTTGACATGTTTTCGAAACATAAATTTCGCCATGACTTTATTTACTAAATATTCGGAGGTGGGATTTTCACAAAGTTTAACGTGATAAATATATATTTTTCACACATTGTTTATGATTATTTTGTGAAAATACATAAATATTATTTTTAGAGTAAAAATAATATTTACGAACGTTAACGAATCCAAAATAATACGAACGCCTTCACCATAAACATATAAGTTACATCGGTAATTATATTACCACTCGATTGTTAAAACGTAACTTACGCACTTACGGAAATATTTATGAACGCACATGTATTGAATCCCCCATCCTTGGGAAGGAGATTTACTACCAAGTATATACAGAATGTACACACGAAATAGTTGTCTAACTATTTCCCAAAGACGTAAACTATAAAGCTAAGGCACGGCCGTCCGTCTAATATAAATTAGCACCTGTAGGTCGTCGCACAGCTGCGTGAGCAGGAGATACTTGGTAGAGACGCTTCACTGTGAGTTCATGTCCCCCTTTTCTCTAACTGTTTTCAGTTTTCTTAACTGCGGGGGTGAAATACATGTTACTTTGATTACAAGTACTTTATACACGGTATGGTTAGCGTAAGGAGGTTTACTACTTAGATCATGTGAGTGGGTAGGAGCAATATGAGGCCATTAGTCCTCATGTCGGGACCGAGGGACAGGAGCGGTAGATCTATCTGTGTGTAGCGAGCCCAGCCCCAGGCCAAACTAGAAACGGACCTTGGGGTGACTTTGTCCACATACAAATGCCGTGGCGAAATCTGCTAGGTTTGAGTCTCCCTATTTGCACTTCACATATATCAGTGGCCTTGCAAACCATTGGTGATCACAAGTCCCCTTATTTGCTACATACCACGACTATTTTTATACTCACAAGTATTTTACATACTCACTTACACATGAACTCGCTCAACATTATTGTTGATTTTTCAACTTACATGTATTTCAGGAAATTAACGGATCTGGCACGGTATGGAACGTTTTCCGCTGCACTAGTCATGAGGTCATCTGGGTTTGGGGAGTTGTGACTCTTTCCTGGACAAGTCACAAATCCTTAAACTGTGTTCTGTTATGTCAATGTTTGTCGAATAATGTCGTTAGAACATGTTTCAGTTAAAACAATGTTATTGTATTTGGTTTTCAAAACTTAATCGATTGGATGATCTTGCATGGTTTTTATTTCATATAGCTTTGTTATGGTTAAGCTATGGTATTAAGAAGTCACACCAAAATAACCACGCTTCCGCAAAGCCAGGGTGTGACACAACAGCAGCGAGGAAGGCCCCAAAACCTTCAGTAATTAGCCAATGCTTCTCCCCCGCCAGTCGTTGATTATCATCAGAAGTTACTCCATAGTCCGCGTAAATAGTATTGAGCTGCTCCTGGGAAACGGAGCCAACCTCCTTCAAATGCCTCAGCTCAGCAGCAAGCTCCTCCTTCTCCTCAACCAACGATGCCATCTCTCGCTCCCAAGCTCGTTCCTTCCTCTCAAGCATAGCCCCAGCTCCCTAAACAAAGAATCAGTGAGTATGTATAAAAAAAATGAGGGGGGGGGAGAAGACTACGCACCTTCTCCTCCTGTAACCTCCTCTCAGCATCAACCACCCGGCTCCTAAGCCCAGCAACAGCCGACTGGGAAGCCTTAAGCTCAGCCTTAAGTCCTTCGTTCGCCTTCCTCAGATCATCAACCCTTTGCAACATCCCAGCACCCCTGAAAAAGCTCTCACACAAGGACATACTGTATTGATCATCAAAAAGATCATCCCGCAGGGCGGAGTTTACAAATTTATGTGAGGGAGGGACAGCATGGTTCAGAAAGTTCCTGGCAGCTTCAGGAGTCCCTATAACGGAAGAGTTAGTTACCTTCCACTTAGGGACATAAGTAAAGGGAAGGGCGTCGGCAAACAAATGGGCAAGAGGGGATCGATGAACAGGGCCTTCAAGGGCAGCAGGCTTGCTAGTCCCAGTAGCATGTGGGGGAGAAAGGTCGAAAGCTAAGGAAAAACGAGCCACTCCCACCTCAGAAGCCTTGTCCCGGATGCGGGAAGGAGAGGGACCAGTAGGTATTTCTATAGGCTCCAAGGAACTCCCCTAAGAAATAAGAAAAGAAGCAATCAGGAACTACACAGAAAGACAAAGAAAAAACAGGAGAAAAGAAAGCTTACCAACAAAGGAGCACTCACTAAGCTTGAGGACTTCAAATGCTTAGACAAGGAACCCTTGACCCCAGCAGGAGGAAGATCAGAAACGGCTCTAGAGGAAGGGGGAAGCTTCTGGCCACTGGCACTACGAAGCCTCTGGCGGATGCTACGAGGTGCGGGATCCGGTTGGGGGCTAGCAGACCTCCTCTTACGAACCAACTTTATCTCCACATCTTCATCGTCACTTTGACCAGAAGGATGAACATGAGGAAAGTCAGGAGAACTTTCCTCCTCCCCGGAAGGGTTCTCCTCATCACCACCTAGGGTGGCAGAACCTCCTGCCTGGACGGATCCCCCGGTAACCTGCACTCCCACATTCAGCCTGGGATCAACCTCATTATCAACCACATACTTTACATCCTTGGAATCACCCTGAAGAAGTCTCCACAAAGTTATCTCTGCACAAAAAGAAGGCACAAAAGATGACTACGGAATTTTCAAAGATGTAAAGGAAGAGTGAATATAAGAGGCAAACCAAGAACAAAGAGGTACCTTTCTTGTCGAAAAAAGCCCTCGGACGGACAGAATAAGAGGGACTCAGCCCCCCCATAGCCAGCGTTCCTTCTGAAAAGGTGAATGCCCTCGTTGGATTGTCACACATCCGTTTCCACTGAAGGGTTTCGGCTGCGGAAAGAGTAGGAACAACGTCTTCGATTGCGGCATCAAGATCCTTAGAGGGTGAATCTGGGAGAAATGGACACCAAAGTGACGAAGTAAAGAGACCTTGAAAGAGGAAAGAGGGTACCGTACCCCACAGGAAGAAAAGGCCAGGGTATAAACTGGGATTCTTTCCGGTGTGCATTCCGCTGACTCGTCAGGTCCCGGCAAGGAAGGGGAGAACCGCTCAGGGATGTTATATGTTTCAACAAAGGACTTCAAGTCCTTTGCCGTCAATACAGATCTTATGGATGAGCGCCCACCACGACTCATGATCGGAGAAGAAGAGGTAATCACGGAGAAATATCACAGAGAAAGAAAAAGGGATTTAAAAATGTTTGAATGAGAAATCGGAAAGGAGGAATGGGGTATTTAAAGAGACACGACTGATATGCAGGTAACCGTCGCGTCAATTGTCTCTTCAAAATTCAAAATAAGAGACACGTGTTGTTAGGGGGCTGACTCCCGCTATAATAAAACCGGCGATGTAATGATTAGTGGAGATGGTTCATTACAACCGGTCCCAGAGGGACCCACTAGAAAAAACCACTCTTTGGACGGTTATGGCTCAGCCCTGGATCATGAGCCTCGGGTCTCAGAACCAGGGACTAAAGATGACTTGACGACGGGCCAGTGGGTAGGCCCATTTTACCCGCTCTGGACTATCTCTAGGAAGCCCAACTATGCAAAAAGGCCCAACAGGAGAAGTCACCTTGCCCATTAAGTTTCCTTCCCTTTTGTTATGAGCGGGAAAACAACTCAGTAAAGGTACAGGTCTCACTTAATGAGCGATAAGAATGGGATCTCGCCTGAGAATACTGTACTTCTCCGGCTGAAGCATTAAATGGGGAAGACATCTCGCCGCTGGGGGTCAGACACGTGTCTGCACCTCCCGATAACCTCTAAAAACCGTTGGATATCATGGGAAAATATCTAATGTGATAAGGTTAAGCTGTTATATAAGAACAAAGAAAAAGAGAACAAAGGCAGGTATGATCTCCGGTTTCATTCTCATTTACTACATCCTCATTTACTCCACACACATTAACTTCCGACCATTATTCTATCGCATTTAATACACATCAATAAGATTCACACCATAAAGGGAAACCTTCCGGTGACTGCATTCATCGGAAGAAGCTCCTTTCTTTTCCGGCAAGTTTACTTAGTCTCACGCCGGAGCTTGGTCACGGATCCCCCTCCCGGGGTCCCCCGTGACGAGGCTAACGGTTTATTCTTTTGTAGCAAGCAAGGGTAAAAGCTCTTGACGTCACCGAAGATCCATCCAACGTCAGCCGGAGGTTGGGTATTCGACAGGATGGTTGTTTTCATTGGAATCATATTAATCTTATGTATACCAACACGCATGAAACATTGAGGATTACATACAGTTAACAAGGAACGTTGATATATACATAAGATTAAAAGTAGAAAGGACTTACAATTTTTCTTGTCGTGTCTCCATATGTATCAACATATACACCACAAGAAGTATCAGGAGGTTAAAAACCAACAAGTTGGTAATTATAAACCAAAAATAACTTTATTACATGGTAATGGTAAGTATAATATTAAAAGCTATGTTTGCCCAGGCTCTATTTCTTTTACTCTTGGTCTTGGCAATTATTCAGCTTCTATGACAAAAAAGAGTTACCTGGAACTCAATGTGCCTTGGATTTAGAATGCATTTCTCCAAATATACACCATCATTTCCAAATGCAGATGCAACCTCACTCTTAGCTTTGCTATATTGGAAAAAATACGAAACTATTGAGAAACAAAATAGAGAGCATTTTAGAACTTGAATTTGCTAACTGAAATAAAAGTACAAGTAACATTAATTAAAGTTGGTTGCCTCATTCTTAGCTGGCTATATTATTTCTTACCTGCAACAACTTTACAAATTCATCACGTTCTTTTGCAAGACGCATTCCACGACCTCCACCACCTGCTGTAGCCCTCAGAGCATTAAAAGATATATTGAAGTAAGCTTTTTATTAAAGTATGTTGCATTCACTCCCTAAATTGCCTTTGCAAAGTGATTTAACTTTGGGGGATAGAATTGGAATTTCGGGGGTCATGATATGATACATTTGCTAATGTATCATGATCCAACTAATCTAAATGAATAAAGATTCATCATTTAACCTTTTTGAATATGATGAGAAACAAAATTTCTATCATATAACTATATAAGTAAAAAATACATCTCCGTTTGATGCAAGTCTTAATAGCATACTATATGAACTTCTATTGTATAGCATAGTTTTTATTACAACTGTACCATATTATTAAAAAAATCATCTACTTTGTAGCTTAAAAATTATAGAGTATAATATGAAACTTAAACTGTGGCGAATACAATGTTATTACGCAATATGTACTATGTACTATACATTTAAAAGTGTACATGTGCTCCATACACATGACACGTGTATTATGCATTAAAATTACAAATGGGGATTTTTTTTATTTATTTAATATCATATTAGAGTAAAAGAGGCCATTCAAGATCACAATGTGATCGCAACAATATTATAGTCATTTATACTATACTATACATGCAAAGGTGATTCAAGTACGGTTTATTTAATTGTGGTTGAATAACTGGATCGCTTTTTTATTTGGTGATCCGTATAAATAAATAGAGTTAAATCTTATATAGAATTATTGATCAAGGACAGAAGTTCAGAGCCATTGACAAGCATAAGCCATAAGACAGACAAAAGGGACTCTAGGAATCACATAGGTTCAATGAATCAATCTCAATATTGAGTGTAAAGAAGTACAAATAGTCCCCTTTTAAGTGCAAAACCTACTTTTCCATTTCAATTAATTATATGTAGCTTATCTGGAAATGTGAAGGAAGTTATTATGCTACATCAGAATAGTATAATGTCTTCTATATGCAACTAACTTTTAACAATTATCACAACGTACCTTAATCATCACAGGGGAGCCAATCTCGTCAGCGAGCCTGATGCCTTCTTCAGTGCTCTAACAAGACAATAAATATATGTCACTGACTCGCTGTAAAGATTGTTTTTTGTACCAACAAATTTAATATGATAGTGTCATGAAAATGAATTAAAATACCTGTAATAGACCATCACTTCCTGGTACAGTTGGAACGCCAACATTCTTCATGCCATCTCGTGCAGTTGCTTTGTCCCCTATAACGCGAATGCTATCAGGCTGCAAAGGTGCAAGTAGATACATTAAACCATCTAAAATTAAAGCAGAATTAAGATATTTGACATATGCAAGGGTAACTATAAAAAATCTAGTTGATTAAAAACAATATACACATGATTTGTGAGGATCAGAAATATTAGTTATGTGTTACCATAGTAAAATATGTGATTTTAGAACTAAGAATAGATAGAAAAGTTATCATATGAAACTATATGTATATTTTTTACTTGTTTTAACTTGTCCATATATCGATAAGGTGATCATAGAGCCCTCCTAAGTCCCAACAGTATCTTGCGACTGATAGCATCAGAGAGGAAATTAGGTATCAACAAGTACCTTTTGAGGAAAAGCCAAAAAAGTGACAACTTATTATACCATGAATCAAACAGACAGTTAGATTTCCAACAAACTTGGAAACAAAATCAAATTTTGAAGTTCAAACAATTTTATGTGATGAAGATAGGTAAACTTACAACTGATTACTAGGAGCTTCCCCTATACAAACTGATTCATCAGCCAGTTTCACATGAAGTGCATCCTCATCTATAGTAGAGTACACTGCAACACAGGGTATCCCTAGCTCATGGCCAGTTCGAATCACGCGCACTGCAATTTCCCCTCTGTTTGCCACCAGAATTTTTTCTGCACGACAAGTGACACCAAGTGCTCCCTCACGTTTCGCTGATCTATGAGCCTTTTGGGAAGCCTGAAATCTTTGCTTGGGAAAGTTCAACTTATTTCCCACTAAGAAGTTACACTAGGAACTCTTAATTCCACTAGACCTCACGATGAATACACCCTAGAGCATTAAACATCACACGTGAAAAGTTATAATCAGGAAAATGTATTCATGAAATATTCAGTTTGTAACATAATTGCAAGGCAAGTTCATTAAAAATAAACATAATGAAATAGTAAGCCAATAATAGAACTTGTATGAAAACTCTAAAAGTCTAGAAAATTGCAACAAAGTTTATTTACTGAAGATTAAATATCTTTGTTTTCAGTTGATTGATTAAACTCATCACTTACAAAACATAAAATTAGTTCAATGTATGCATAATATTGTTCGGAGCATAATTTCTATCATCTAATAACTGCACTCTATTTGTTCCGAATCATATAAGCTTTTTAGCTTTTGGTGTGTTCCAAGTTATACGTGTCTTTTAGGGTTTTCTCAACTTAAAAAGCAGTGTTTCTATATGACTCTTGTCTCTATATAACACCGAATAGAAAATCAACTACAGTTATCGTCTTTTCTTGATAAATTCAGAAATATAACATGTCCGTATCTCTTCAAACAAGGCAAACATGAACTTGAAAAACATACCTACTGGCAACAGATGACAAACCTAAGCAAAGACAAAGTCGAGAACTAAATCTAGACGCGAGGACTTGCAGAGGCGAGAGATAAACCTGTAATGATACCAAATACCTAGATAAAGTGGCATTGCTATAATCATTGCCGAATGCACAAACATTTTGCAACAAAACATACCTAATAATTCTGAATTATCATCATCTTGAACAACAGGACATACCCAGACCCTGGCTCCCTACAAATTACAACATTCTAACCTTATAATTCTGAATTGATTACACCAAATGAGAGAGAGAGAGAGAGAGAGAGAGAAAAGGGGATAGATACCTGTTGAATGTTGATTTATGAGTCGATCACTATATGTTAGGGTTGGAAAACCAACTTTGTTCGTCAGCCACCTGCTCATAGGGGAGGAGGTTTCATTGTCACAACTTTGGTGGGAGATGAAAATGAAGGGAAAGGGGGCTTATGCGGATTTAGGGTTAGAAAAGAGGGAAGTTTTGGAAGGGTAAGAGGGAAAACGAAAATGAAATTGGGAAGGAGGGGGAACGAAAATGAATAGATGGTTTTTCGGCGGTTCACACTAAAATCGCCTAAAATATAACGTGTCTCTCAAACATGTATGTTTTTAGGCGGTATGCGGTTGTTTTAGCCGAGTTATGATGTAAAAAAATGTTAAACGTTATTTCCCCCGCACGAGCTCTGAAACCTTGTAGGCATAAATTTCATGCTATTTCTATTAGCTCAAGTGAACATAATCTAACCATGAAACCTCAACTTAACATGTTAATATTCTCATTATAATTAACTTAGCACCTAAATCCCAATCTATTATGTGTTGATGCTCAATTTAATCATCATTATTCATGAACTCTATTCCTTCATCAAAACCCATCTCCTTATTTACATGGGTAACAATCCAAACACTTCATTCATAACAAAAGTTTCATAATTTAACTTGATGGTGTAGTTCTAATCATATATACATCATCACTTTCAACAATCTATCCAAGAACTCATTAATCTCAAGTTCACACACACAAATTATTCGTCACCAAAACATAAATTGCAACATACCTGTCTAGAGTTCATGCATAAGATTTTAACCCAATTTTCCTTTCAAGTTGTAGAGATTGATGAATTAGGTTAAGTGATGGTTTCCCCCTCTTTCCCTTCTCTGGATCGACAAACACACATATGTGTGTGTTAGATTTTCTAATTTCTCATTTAAAATTTTAATTTTCCTTTTTTAGTCAAGAATTAGATTGTCACACCCCCAAAATCCACACGCGGAGTATCACCACTTGGAGGCGTGACTGACCAGGATCCAGCCACCAATCATATTGAACAAGCATGTGAGTAATTATAAAATCCAACCAATTTTTTTTAAGTTGCAAGCGGAAGCATAACGTTTAAAACCAAAACAAAATATAAGTTCAATGTTTCACATGGCACACAGTTGTCCGTGTCCCACAACGACCTTTCTCCATGCAAGCTCCAGCTAAGTACCTATTGACCTGCAAAGCATGTAGTAACGAGTCAACAACAATGTTGAGCGAGTTCACAGTTGGGTGTTTGTTTTAAGTTGTTTCGAAAACGGTTTCCTTTAACTGGCATCCCTGCCGTGGGGGTTACCCCATAGTTGAAAACGTGTTTTGTTTATTCCCGTTTACTCTGGCAATCCAGGCGTGGGGGCTACCCCATGTTTAGTTATCTGGCTTTTCGGCCGTGGGGGCTACCCCATATATATACTACTAGACTCGTTACCATGTCGACTGCTGACTGTAGTCATGTTTATGTGCCCTGAACTGTCAATGTCTATCATCATTGACGTGCCCAGATCCATTAGTTCACGCCCGTCCTCTGCGGCACGGTGTGAGGCTTGTCAGACCTAAATAGCGCTATCTAACTAATGACCCGCTCGCCATTGGCCCGACGATTAAGTCGATATAAAAAGGAGGGACTTCGTGATAGAGTTTTGGTCTAGTAAAAGTTAACTGTCCATGAGGACGAGGAATTATATTCCTGAACCAGTACTGTCCTACCCAAGAAAGGACGAGGAATCCATATTCCTTAACCCATTCCCAACCCCTGGGAATCCCATGCTTTGTAGAAAGTGTGAACTCACCTTAGGTTAGCTCGGCAGATAAGTAAAGGTCAATCGAGCTGCTAGAGGTCAACCACGTCCTAACATGGTTACCATAAATGTCAGGTCTAGGTTCAAGTATTGCACGTAAGTCTCACGTAAGCTAGCAGGTTATGAACACATATAGATCATGGCAACACACACATCATCACGTTTAACAGTCATAACGTATCCAACTTGTGCGATTCACTAAATGAAGCCCAATAAAATAACCCGGCCCAATAATCCATCCCAACAGAATACGGCCCAATAAATAAACATAAATCTTGTGCGATCCGGACGGCTTGTACGATCCGGTCGACTTGTGCGATCCAATACATACCCGGTCCAGTTTACAAATAAGCCCAACAGTAATATTCATACACATATACACGGCCCAAATTCATAATCAGATCATTCATCTTGTGCGATCCAGATGATCTTGTGCGACTGAACAATCTTGTGCGATCAGATCAAGTCTTGTGTGACTTGACCTTGTGCGACCGACAACTTGTGCGATTGGTTGTTTAATATCCGTAAGTTATGCAAATCAGTTACATTGTTTCCAAAATTCGATTCTATTACAATCATTCAATGGTTTCCAAATTATGAATTTTATCAATTAGCAACACTAACAATTTCTAACCAACCCTATATTGATCAACACAAGGTTTTTAACTCAAATTCCTATAAACCCTAATACATTCAAAGCATAAACAATAACTTATCAACTCATAGTCTTTGGTCCGATCACATGAACATACAACCGATTACATACATTCGATCCTAAATCATCATGCAAACAATTCGTAAACAAGACATGATAACCGATTAATCATCTATCCGGTTCTAGATCAATAATATGCAAACCCGATTAATATGAACATCATCAATTACACACATGTGAGCAGATTTCATGAGCATTAAGATTCAACAGTTTATATCATGATAAATCACAAGATATTACTAAATCATCACATAGATCATAACATACAATCAAATAATAACAAAACACTAACCGGTTAAGAGAGTACAACGAGAATGATCCAAACAAGAGAATGATCCGAACAATAAGATCTTCGATGGGGAGGGTGTGTTTATCGTCGAGTTTTCAAGAGATGATGAGAGGGATTTAGGGTTTGCTAAACTTGTGTGAGTTGGTGGAGCATAGAATTTATACTAACACCCTAGATAACATAAAGGAGTTGGCCGAACCCTTCATGGGTTGCCCATGTGTTCTCGAGTGCAAACCGTATGGCCCAAATGAGCTTGTGCGATCACGTACACACATACATTACACATAACATATAAACATAACACATACATTCAATTAATACCTCAAATAACGTAATCACATATTGTTCAAACAAGTAACATCGAAGTACAAAGAAGGTTCTAAAATACGAGTTGTCACATTATCCCCAAGTTGAAAGAAATTTTGTCCCGAAATTTGGTACGTACTCACTGAGGAAGCTAGTTAAGTTGCATGGTTTTCCTGGGGTGTCACATCCTTCCCCCGTTGATCTGGAATTTCGTCCCGAAATTCCGTAGCTTCAGCCTCAGTAGTGGTTGTACTGTTTGCGAATAGTTGGGGATACTTTTGTTTCATCTGATCTTCGCGTTCCCAGGTGAACTTTGGGCCACGACGGGAATTCCAACGAACTCGAACGAGAGGTATTCTAGTGTGCTTGAGGACCTTAACATCCCGGTCCGTGATTTCAACTGGTTCCTCGACGAATCGTAACTGCTCGTCGATAGTGAGCTCCTTCAAAGGAACTACGAGGGTCTCGTCTGACAGACACTTCTTCAAATTCAACACGTGGAAAACGTTGTGAACTGCACTGAGTTCTGTTGGTAGGTTCAGTTTGTAGGCCACCTTGCCTATTTTCTCTATGATTTCAAAAGGTCCGACGTATCGCGGGTTAAGTTTACCTCGTTTGCCAAAATGAACCACACCCTTCCAGGGTGAAACTTTAAGTAGCACTCGATCCCCAACCTGGAACTCGAGTGGTTTCCTGCCCTTATCGGCGTAGATTTTCTGACGGTCACGAGCTGCCGCCATTCGTTGTCGTATTTGAGCAATCCGTTCTGTTGTGTGTACCACAAGTTCTGGGCCAGTGATCTGGCTATCCCCCACCTCTGCCCAATAAAGAGGAGACCGTCATTTACGCCCGTGCAATGCCTCAAATGGAGCGGCCCGAATGCTGGTGTGGTAACTGTTATTATACGAGAATTCCACTAGTGACAGATGTTTTTCCCAACCGTTGCCAAAGTCAATCACACATGCCCTAAGCATGTCTTCAAGGGTCTGGATGGTGCGTTCAGACTGCCCATCCATTTGCGGGTGATAAGCTGTGCTCATATCTAAACGTGAGCCAAAGGACTTGTGTATTGCTTGCCACAGTTCTGAAGTAAAACGTGCATCGCGATCAGAGATAATGGAGGTGGGCACCCCGTGCCTCGAGACAACTTCCTTCAAGTAAACGTCTGCTAAAGTAGAGAACTTGTGTGTTTCTTTGATAGCCAAGAAGTGTGCGGACTTTGTGAGTCGATCCACGATCACCCAAATAGTGTCATTTCCGCGCTGAGATCTAGGTAGGCCAGTAACGAAATCCATGGAAATCTGCTCCCATTTCCATTGTGGTATCTCAGGTTGTTGGAGTAGGCCGGAGGGTTTCTGATATTCGACTTTGACTCTCGCACAA